>CM024580.1:26352777-27619952 GCA_014182395.1 Eucalyptus sp. ANBG9806169
CGCCAAAATCATAGTCGCTCCCGCATCTGTACAAACTCACCATAGTAATAGGAATAAAGAAGAGGGTCGTCTAAGATCTGAAGTTTTCCGCTTTAGAAATAGCTAAATCAAAGATCTACACAAGATTTTCCAACTTTGCTGAAGTGTCTGCATCAAAGAACTTCTGAAGATGTTCAACAAGAAGTATCTAGAGAAGAAGCTAGGCCACAACCACAGCTCCGAAGATCCGCCAGGCAACGGAAAAAAAATCCTAAGTATGCCAATGCCGCATTGGGCGAAGAGAATCGAGTGATAGAGCCGTCAACATATGCAGAAGCGTCGTAGAGTGTCGAGTGGCAGAAGGCGATGGAAGAAGTATAGCCTTGAAAGAGAATAAAACTTGGGACTTAGTGGCTAAGCCCAAGGAGGTAAAAGCCATATCTTGCAAATGGGTTTATAAGGTGAAGACAGGCCAAGATGGTTCGATCGAAAGGGATAAGGCTCGCCTAGTGGCACGAGGGTTCTCACAGCAGTACGGTCTGGACTATGATGAAACTTTCAGTCCAGTGGCAAAGATTACAACCGTACGTGTCCTGCTAGCGCTTACAGCAAGCAAGTCCTCGAAGTTGTGGCAGATGGACGTGAAGAATGCTTTCTTACATGGAGAATTAGATCGAGAAATTTACATGGAGCAGCCACAAGGGTTCGAGAGTAAAGCTCACCCTGATTACGTGTGTAATTTGAGAAAAGCTCTGTACGGGTTAAAGCAAGCACCAAGGGCGGTAAGATTGCTGAATTTGGATTTTGAATTCAAAGTGGATATTTAATGGCGCCTGCAGATTTCAGCCTATTTGTTAAGCTCGAGAAGGCAAGCTGGACATAGTGTTGGTATACGTGGATGATCTTATCATCACTGGAGATGACGAACAGGAAATTCGACGAACAAAGGAAAATCTATCAGTACGCTTCCAAATAAAGGAACTTGGGGAGCTCAAGCATTTTCTTGGAGGAGAGGTTTGAAGACTGAAAGGTACGCAAGTAACTCGACTGGTTGGAGAGGGGAGCGGTGAAATAAAAGGATTTAGAAAAGTGGATTATCTCTATGAAATCGAATATTTGCCTGAAGAACAAAAGGTCCCAGTTACTGATATCCCTATATATCTATAACCTCTTATATATACCTTCTCTCGAAAAGTAAAGCAATTGGTTAGTCCCCAAAGATCTCCGAACATTAAGAAGTTCGTTCAAGCCTCCAAGTTTTACCAGTATCTTGTTCCAGCCACTGACCAAGAATACTTGGTTCTACTCTCTCTTCCAACCGCGGAAGGATTTCATTTTTTACATTTTTGAGCAGTCAGGATAGCTCTATCTTTCCATGGCAGAAAAGGTTTACCAGTGATCTCATCTCAAGCCATCAAATTCGTATTCGTCCGGGAGATGAGTGGAAGACGGCATTTAAAACAAAGGATGGATTTTACGAATGGTTGGTTATGCCTTTCGGATTATGCAACGCACCCAGTACCTTCACCATTTATGATTCCAGCCGAGAAGACAAAAAAGGAGAAATAACAATGATTATCAAGGAGAACCATCAAGTTAAAAGAAGGAAAAAAATGGGTAGTGTTGAGAGGATGAGAGGAGGTAGTTGGTCCCATATGGTGCCATTTTTAGCTCGACAGTTAGGGCTGTCCGTAAGAATCCAACGGACCCCTAATAGTTGGCTAAGGAAAAAAGAGCCAAGACCTAACCTGAGAAAATAAATTCCGATAAGCGCCTATCTGGCTAGCAGTACCGTACCAAAAAAGGCTTTCTGGGTAGGGCAGTTGAAGCTCAGAGAGCACTTAATAAGGGAACTAACCCGCGCGAAAAAGTCCAGGGGCATAAAGCTTATCAAAGTCAGCATCGGGGAAAGCTGCCTATATCATATTATTGATGGGGAAGGGATCAAGCTGGCCAACGGGACTTTGTCAAAAGGTGGATTGAAAGATCTTATTTGGGAAGAAAAAAGGGGAGTGATACGACACGAATGTAGGATTACTTCTAATCTCGGATCTGTCAAGTTATCTCCGAATCACCCTTTCTATGGCATTCGTTCTCCGACAGCACCCCTCATCCCAACTAGTAAACTGGTGGCAATAATCACTCCTATCGCTTCTCCAATACTATTTTGGTTTTTCATTTTTATTTTGGTTAAACCCGATCCAGGCCCTTTTTTCACCCCTATTTCAAAACCTTCAGGACATATTTATATCAGATCCCTCAAATGTGGTAAGGGTCGAGATAGAATAAAATCTTAATGAAGGGGTGAGTTGGGCGACTGGAGACGAAATGGCAAGAGTGGGGATGAGGGCTCCTTTCGTTTCAACTTTGTTTAGGGCTATCATCTTTCTATCCTGTTTAGAAAGATAGCTGCTATCAAAGAGAAGATAAATGCTATTGGCCGCTTTACTTCCCGAGAGGGACAAAGAAGAAGCAGCCATTTCACCGGTTGTCGAAAGAAGAGTACAGTAGGTCTTGGTGCTTGAGTCAGTCCGTGGTCAACAGTGGATTAGGTAGAATTGATAGCTGTTTTTGCTCCTGTTCAACTGCTAAGAAGAATAGCTTTTCTTTTCTCTAGATCGAATGCGACCTAGAAAGATTCAACTTCTCCCACAGGGCAATCAAGCCTTAGTAGTGAAGCTAGCCCATTAAATAGATCACCTATGCGTACGTTATCTAGAATAAGGAAATACCTGGCTCCAGGTAGCGAAGGTTCAAGTTCAGTTGCTCTTCCAGGAAAGGAAGCTCCATTTTGATTAGTCGTCCTATCGTAACTAAATAAGTGGTAGATCCCGAGTGCCACAGAAATGACTCTTGGAGGGCATCTAGGAATACATAGATTCTGTAATTAGTCAATATTGGTAAGCCTAAGAGAGGAAGGTCTCGAGTTATCGCTACACCCCTAAGCTAATAAGATCTTTTGTCGATACTTGATCACCAGTTAAATAGAAAGATGAAAGGGAAAGGGGGATCTATCTCTTTAAAGGGGGGAATCGATTCAAGAGGTCGTAAAGCAAAAGCAGCTTCATCTAATAGTTCAGTCCTTAGGCCGACATTAAATAGAGAGACGGGAGTGAACCAGCTCATTCCATTTCTAAGTAAGAAGAAAGGGCTGAAACGTAGGGCTTAGAGACTCTTCTCCCCAACTCTGGCAGAACGAACTGGGATCATGCACGGCTTGTTCCCAAGCATCGCAAGAGTGCCAGTACTCGGCATCACACTGGTCTTGGTTTCCCGAAAGAATTCTAACCCAAGAATTACTTTGAAGTCATCCATCACTACAATAGAAAAGTGGGCCCTTCCCCCAGGGCAATTAGATGTCAGGCCAGCATTGAGCGATGGGACCAAGGTTCTGAAAGAAATGCTATAGAGGAAGATTCAGCCTTTGAAACTGCTATTTGCAAAGTCTCGATCCCCCTTTTGATGAATTACATCCAGCCTGGGGTACTTGGTCCCATTCGCTCTATTCCCATCCGACATTCCGTATGCAACTCTATGTTCTCTGTCAATATTGATTCGCTGCTCCAGGATTCCGCTCCTAATGACCCAACCTTCTCCCTTTCAAAAGGGGGGGCGTCTACCCTTCTATATGACCAAAATGACCTTGTCACGAGCTGGACTCGAACCAGCACCTATGGGATCAAAAGAAAGACCCAGCGAACTTCCTTTTATTCAGATCGCGACTTTTAAAAAGGCCTCGTATAAGGGCTAAGAGAAGACGGGAAGGAAGATCACTAATACCAGTTAGCGCTATGGACGAAACAATCGGAACTAGATCAAACTGGTTAAGAACCTATCAAAAATCGACTGAATCGAACCTAACTGGTCGGACTAGTCGAATCGGCTACCAATGGGGCTGGCTGGTTTAGCCCCTTGCGGGCCGGTTCCTAACTTACGGCAACCAGTTTTGGAATCCTCTCAATGTCAATTTCACATTTACACCCAATTTCTTGAAGTTTTATAAATTGACTCTCGAATTTCATCAAATTGCAAAGTAATCCCTAATTGGACATTTTGACGCAATTCTCAATTTTGGCTTGGATTTTTGCAAATCATATCCATAAGATCAATTACCTAACACCTCGAAATCATAAAAGAGCCTTTGAAATATATTTTTGACTATTTGATCGAAATTTCGACCATCAGATCAAACCGACAGCCAAAATTACTTAACTTAGGAAATATATAAGTCAAATTTTCCCTGCATTTTAGGGAGGCTCATTCAACACGAATTTTTCTCGTTCTTCAGAGCTAAATCTCTATCATCTCTCTTTATTTCCCACCATTTCCTTCTCTCTCTCTCTCTCTCTCTCTCTCTCTCTCTCTCTCTCTCTCTCTCTCTCTCTCTCTCTCACACACACACACACACACACACACACAATTGCCGTTGATTTTGCCCCTTACCGGCGGCTACTTGATGAGAGCCACCAGCTAAGAGGTCCTTCAATTCCTCCTTTCCTCGATCACCAGCTTAGGTTACGGGAGAGGCGACCATAGCTTCCATCCAGTGGCTTCTCAGTTGTTACACAAAAGAACGACAACTAGTGATCGGCCGATTCAATTGGATCGGCACCATCGCCACCTTCCTTTCGATCAAGCTGCTTCGATTGACTCCTCAAAGGATCACCGACCTTACTATGGTCGAGGATTAGTGGACTAGCCATTGGATCATCAACGGTGGTCTAGATTCTCCTCAGTGTCAAAAAATCAGTTCAGCTAAACCAGAGAAGAAACCAAGCAATATCGAAGGCCATAGGCAACTCAGCTGCCACTGGATCTAATATGATATGATCTTCAGATCATCTCCTACTCACTTCTAGTCGGCATAAGTCTGATCGGTCACCAAATTAGCTCTGGTGACCTTGATCTCTTGCCGACGCACGAAGGCCAATCTAATCGAACCGGTTCTAGTTTGATCTTAAACCAACAGTTCAGCCACATCTCAAAGCTATTTCTTGCTATCCTTGGAAGTTCGTGAAGATTCGATCAAAGTTTCAGCGAAAACTCTACTCGATCACGACCAAAATCGAGAAAAACCGCATCAAAAGGTAATTTCTCGGTCTCGAACCTCATGAAGCGAGGCTGGAATAGCCAACCAGGGCTAGAGTTCAAATATTATGGCTATGCTCTTGTGATCTTTGATGAGTTGCTGAAGATTGAATGTGGATGATGAACTTGAATAATTTTGCTTGAATCTACAATTTCGTAGCCATAGGACTAATCTATTATTTTGGCCAAAACGAGGTCTAAAACGACCTCATTTCAACTCAAGTCCTCTTCGACTTAGATAATACATGTCTCAAGCTTCGCATCAATAGGTTGTACATCCCAATCGAGCATCGTTTGAATATCAAAAAATACCTCTAAAAATGAGCAATTCTGCAATAATCTAAGTGGATTGTCAATTCTGTTCTTGTTCCGAAATGAGATTTTACTATTTTTTTTTTTTTTTTTGTAGTCTCATGTGATGATTTTTGGATAACCTTTCCTTTACAACTTTTGTTCCAAATCGTCTTGTGCATGTTTTGTAATTTTTTTTTTTGGGATTTTTAGATGTGCTTAACTATGTCAAATCTACTCAAATCCAAGCCTAGGTCAGTTTGCTCCATATTGATCTCTACTTTGTCATTTTTTTACTGATTTATGTGTTGAGTTTTGGAGAAACTTTCCTTCATGAAAGTTGCTTATAATTGTGTGGAAAACATTCTATAATGAATTTGTGGATGTGTTTAACAAGATCAAAATTGCTTAGATTCGAACATAGGACAATTTGCCCTGCATTGGTTCAAATTCTGTTTTGATTAAATTGAATCAACAAATACACTTATTTGGTCTCAAGTATCATGAAAGTTGAAATATATAATGTATATATTCAATTGATACATGCTTTGCAAAGTCTTTATGTTGGCAAGTGAGTCAATTACATAAGTTAAGATTAAAATGTGCTGCAACAATACATAATCTAAATGTGCATCTCTATTTTATCATTTTTGCTGCGATTCATGCAATCACATATTCTAAACGTTCATCATCGCATGTTCTATTTGTAAGATTTTTTGTAAGATTTTTGCATGTCTTGAGATAGTTGAAATCATGCACGTTCTGTAAAGTTAATGCCAAAATGAAATCTTGTCGTATATGCATCTTGCCATGCTTATTTGAGACATTTAGAGACTAAAATTTGCAATAATGTCTTCTTGACACTTAAACTACATGTTAAAAAGTTTGAGTACATATTCACGCAATTGCATTTGAGTGTCATTTTGCATGCTAAATGTGTGCTATAAGAGCGCATATTTACTTAGAAACCCTCAAACATTTCATCGTAAATCTTGAGTCATCTAGTATTGTCATCGAATTGTATGACATTTTCTCATGTTGATTTAGGGTTAAATGATCACCCTAATTATTTGTCGTATCTAATTTTATGTTGCATGCGATTTTTTTCATGCCATTTGTACATTACTTGAATGATTTTAAAATTTATTAATGCATGTTTGTGTCCTGGTTTTTAGTTACCAACATGCATACCTTTAGAGGTCTTGATCTTAGGGTACCAATTTGACCTAATTTGGACTCAAGCCCTTCTAGGAAGTCAAAAGGCACACCTAGAGGTTTCCAATGCCACTGATTGCACGCAAATTACTTATCATTTGGACCACTTTCCATTTTTTTAAAACTAGATTAGAATCTGGACATAGGATCAAATTCGAATCCTTATTCTAACCCCTGTTTGGACAGACCTTTAATATGTTTGTTCCATTTTTTCTATTAAGATTCTGTACTTGGCCTTTTAATTAAAAAAAAATTATTATATTGGCTATATTGTGTGAAAATTTGGTGAGTTTTAGACTTATTTTGATAGGACAAATCCTTGTGATATTAGTTGAGTGTCCTGCTATTTTCACAATTTTTTGACATGCTATTGCTCGTTATTTAATTTTTGTAAAATCATATGTAGCTTCATTTGGAGAACTTTCTTCATGAAAGTTGTTTGTTATCTTGTTGTGCATGTTAGAGAATTTTTTCATCGCCAAAATGTCATTAGCTATTGCCCAATTTTGATGTGTTTACATACTTGTTCTGAAATTTCTTGATATGAACATAATTGTGATTGTTTAAATAAACTTTATAAGTCAGTTTGTGCATGAATCTAGGTCATTACATTTTCATAAAAGTTGCTCTAAATACCTCGATATTCATTGTTAAATGATTTTCGACGAATCGTCTTTTCTAATCAAATTTAAAAAATGCTTTAGTACATGTGATGTTTCCAAAAAAAAACAATTGGTTAGAAAATTATTCTCCAAAACTCAATTTGGCTTAGGGAAAAGTCATGGTTTAGACCATATTCAAATGTGTGCGACGCTTGTGAGTGCATTTATGTGTGTCCCGAGCTAGTCTTGGCAATTGAATGTGTTCTATAACTTAGATATTCATTAATCCTAAATATTTTCAAACCACTTTAAAATTCTATTTGACATTATGAAAAGTCACGGTTTGAATTGTATTCAAAATACATGTGATGCTTATGAGTGCATTTATGCGAAACTTGGGCCAGCCTTGACAACTGAATGCCTTTCATAACCGAGACATCACTTTATCCCAAAACTTTTCAAGGATGATTTCGAAAGATATTTTTGAAAATATCACATATACCCCTCATACATATAATCACGCCATTCATTAGAAACATATGTAATTGTGATTGACGCATGCCTTTGGTAATAAGTGATCCGTCGACGGCTCACTCATCTATTTGATTGATTGAGAAACAAGGTCCAAAAGAGCTACATGCATTTTTACTTTTTGCAATGCATGTGACTTTTAGATAAATGGTAAGGTCGATACATTATATTGAGGGAAAACCCTAGGATCACATAAATCACTTGGTTAAGAAACTTATAATTGTTATTGGCCATGCGAGAACACGATTGGTCGATAACGGTTATTAGTCACAAAAATGGATTGGGTAGGTGTCTTAGTGAGACTCACGCATGAAAGACAAAAGCCGACCCCAAGACCCCAAAATCTAATTTTCACATTGAACTTTCTTTAAATGATAGATCTTGACATGAAGTTGTGTTGTTTATTGTTTTGATTTGTATGTTTGCCTCTTTCTATTGTATGCATCTAGTTATAGATTTCTTAGACTAAGTTTAGATTAGAACCCCGAAGATGGAGAAAGCGCGAAGACGGTAGAGGCCGATGTCCATTCCGACCATCATCATATATTATTCATTTCCCCAACATATGTCTCAGGTTCTTTTTGTTGTATAAAGCTCGACGAGTTGCGGGTCCTCTCTTCCTCTTATTTTTTTTCAATTGCATTACTCTTATATATTTTCTAGGATTGCATGATAGATTTACAACTTTCCTTGATTGTTTATTTACCATTTCGCAATTTTCAATTCAATTGAGTGCTTCATTTCATTTTCTTTAGAAATATAGCATAAAAACTACCAACCACGCATGATCATTTAGTTTATGACTAATGATCTCAAAAATGTAAGAAAAAATGCATGGACACGTTAGATAAATACAACATATTATTTAGGTACCGAAAGGGCGTAACATAAATATTAGCGTAACCCAAGTCCCCGAACCTAGATATCTAGTTGTGTAGGAATTGAGGAAACACTCCCAACCCTCGATTGGGTTTCTAGTCAACCACCGAAAATGAGGCTAGTAGCAACTCCCGTCTTATTTTTAGGTTGTTATAAACAACTAGACTATATAAATGAACCCAACACGCGGGGTACGAATTTCGATGAAACTCATCATGGTATAGCATATTCGATGTGGGAGTACCCCAAATGATGAAGTGATGTCATCTTTATGGGCAAAGCATACTATCGAGAGGGCTAACACGGTAAAGGTATCCTTAAATCCAATATCCACGCCTGACCTCTTCTCCCGAGGTGTGTCGCCCGTGTGTGTATGGATCGTGACACTCCGTTGTCACGCGGGATACGAGCTTGGGAGAGCTCGCGATCTCATGGAGCAAACTCACAAGAGGCTTGACTCGAAAGGTGATGTGATTATGTCTTTTGGGACGCGGGCCTTGAGGGAACTCTCGTAATCGAGTACCCCTAAACCAATCATTTCCCCTTCCTCTCCTCGTGATGGAGGATCGAGGGCGGCGAGATCAAGTCACGACAGCGCTATGGACAGATTTCTAGCCTTAAAAGGGAGGCTTATCGATTACAATAGCATGTGAGCGGTATAGCCAGCTAACTTACAACCCAAGCTGAGTAGGAAATAAAGCTCTTAATATAATAGCTCTCCTAAGTGCAAAAAAAATGCAATCAAATCAAGATAAGATAGAAGGATTGGTTGATATAATATATTCGATAATTCCATTCATTTTTTTCTTCGCAAATGAAATTGCGTATAATGGTGTTCGAGCTCACTGATGGCACTACACTTCCTTAGTTCCCCATTCCTCATTAAATAGGGGAAATTACGTATCTAAAGATAGAGAAAGAAAGTGGTAGACCATTTGTTGAATTATGAATCGAATCATCTCTTGCAAGACATGCGAAATATAGTATGTGTTCGGTGATTGGCCTTTCTTGTGTTGTTGTTGAGCTTCACTTCTCTATGCATCTTTCTCCCATTCTTTTCGTTGGTCAACAACCAACCCAAATTCTATCTACTTCTTCACAACTCCTACAAGAAGGAATCTCTTTCTTTTCGAGAATCCTTTTTTTTAGAATGTCAAATGAACAAAGAACTTCTTCTACTCAAGACTGAAAAGTCTTTTTGTGAAATTGCAGTGGGGGAGCAAGAGCTTTATCTAAAATACGAAGACATCGGTTCCCCAAATAAACCAATAAACCATCCCTTATTTGAATCTGCCAGGGATGTACTGCATAGTTCTCTTTGAAAAGGCATAGCTCAAATTATGACCAAAGCAAACTTGGCCCTTCTCGAGAGAATGACCCACTCTGACCTAGTGGATAAATTAATTGATACGCAAGTAATAGATCAAACCATTCCAAAACCTCTTGATCTTAGGTGGATATACAATCTATTAGAGAATATGATTATTTATGATGTGAACATTCATTCCCTATTAACCCTATTAAATGTCAGTTAATAATTGCAAGCCCCATTCGGTCTCATTCAACCAACTATCTTTTTGAAGCAAATTGTTCACAGTGCTCATTCTATAGATAATGTAAAAGCCAACTCATGTTTCCACTCTATTTTCATTACGAAGATGTATCACATTAGGATCTCTTGCTCAAATCGAATCACGCCAACATTATGAAGTTCTCGGATCGTGTGAAATAAGAATAGTACCAAAGGCATCCTCGCTCTATGATCTCATAATCAAAAATGGAAAATTGGCTATGGAGATTTCGCGCAATCAAAAATTCATACAAACAGAAAGGGGTTCGACAGGAAAAAAATTTCGATCCAATTTATTCTTGGAGTCAAATAAAGACAAAGGAAATGTCAATGACCTGGCATGACAAAGCACTATCTGAGGGCATGGAATATCTAATTATTCTATCAGAATCTTGATAGTAATGTCTCTGTTAAATTCTAGGGTTGAAATACGGGAAAACTTCATTCAATTCTTGATGGAAAAAGAATTTTGCAAATTTTCCTGGGAACTAGAAGATCATTTCAAGATCTTTGAACATATTATAAGATTCAATGTGACTATTGTCACTTCAACCAACACACAAGATGAGACTTTACCACCGTGGAGCGGCTTTTTTGCAAAATGATGAGGGGGAAACTCGGTAAGAAGTCGGAGAAGCGAAATATGCGAGATCACAAACATAGATTGCTCGCAACTAAATATGAATTGAGACGAAAGCTTTATAAAGCCTTGTATAAAGATCCTGATCTTCCTACTGATATGCAGAACAAACATCGTTATGAGTTGTCCAAGTTGCCAAGAAATAGTTCATTTGCACGAGTAAGAAACCGATGTATTTCCACCGGGCGCCCTTGTTCCGTATATGAGTTCTTTTGAATTTCTCATATCATTTTTCATGGATTAGCATCTCGAGGTCCTTTAATGGATATAAAAAAATCTTGGTAGCAACCACCAAACCAATAGAACAAGGGTTAGCTATGTTGCTAGTCCACAGGCAAGGTAAGTAGGTCCATTGTCAATTGGCTCCGGACCAAAAAAAACCTAACAGAGTAATCCCAACTCTAGGATTGGAGATGCTAATGTGGCATCCTGAAATTTCATGATAGTCCCTACATGTGCTATGAGCCGTGTGGAGGTACTGGAAGCACCATTAAAGTTTATTGTAGCCTTTTGACCCATGTTTTGCAATAAGATTTTGGCTGAGCTTTTCAATGGACCATTAATTGATAGGAAAATTTTATTTGACCGTACGCTTTATAAATTGGAAATTACTCATTTATATTACATAATTATTTGGCCATTTGAATTGGTAATTAAGATGATTACTTAGGTGATGTTTAATTGGGAAAAAGTAGAGAATGAGGGGTTGATTTTCTTAAGCCCAAGAGCCCCCCCCCCACAGTTCAGCCATTAGGGTCGGCCCACGAAGCCCAAAAGGAGGGGAGGGCTACCGTCGACCGGATGGAGGGAGAGGCCCGGCCCAAAGGGCCCAATGGGCCGTCGACCAAGGGGCCCAAGCCTAGCCGGATGAACCCTCTCGCCCCCCCCCCCTCTCTTGCATGGATTGGCCAATTGTTGTCTCTTTGTTGCCAAGTGTACGTGGCCATGCATGCAACCTGATGATGGTTAATCATGAAGGGGAGGAAATTAGTGAGGTAAGAAGGGCGGATTAAGAGAGGAAAGGGTGGGGGTGTCGCACAGAAGAGAGAAAGGAAAGGAAGGGAGACCGTGCATGCGAGAGGAAAGGAGGAGGCCCATTCGCTGCCGTGCGTGCGCTGAGCCCCGCCGTCGAGCCGCCTTGCCCCTTCGTTCATTGCTTGCTGTGTTCACTTGACTTGAGGCAAGTAGAGTCCAAAAACCTACCCTTTGTTTGCTGTGATGTGTGTTGTGAGGGGTGATAAACCTTGGTTGTGATAGGAGTGATGAAATTCGAAGCTTTGAGGAGTAAGGTGTTGGCCTAGTGTTTTGTTTTTCTAAAAGACAGACTGACCTTCTAAGATTTCGTGAGCTGCATGTGACTTTTTGTTTAAAATCTCACCTCAACCTCTTGATGAAAGTTGTAGAGGACATCTTGAGGAGTAACATACTAAAATTTGAGATAAAACGGACGAGTATTGCTTGGTGAAACGATTTTCCTTTGGAGAAATTAGATCTGGAATTTGTTGTGCTGACCTTTAATGAATTCGTGGACTGTAAAGTAGCTTTTTTGTTGAAATCTCACTTTGATTCCTTAATGAAAGTTGTAGAGGACTTCTTGAGGTATAACATATCAAAAATTTAGAGGAAATTAACAAGTATAGTTTGGTGAAATCGTTGTCCTTTAAAGAAACTAGATCTGGGAAAATGCTACCTCGACCTAGTATGATTCTGTGATTTTTATAAAATCATCCAGTTGAAATTTGATCTTGTGTCCTTAATGAAAGTTGTAGATAATATTCTGAGGAATAAGATAATGAAAATTTAGATGAAACGAACATGTGTAAGTCGGTGAAACGAGTTTTCTTTTAAAGAAGTAAATCTGGAAAAACGACACCGAGAACAGGAGGAATTAATCGTCTATATCTATTAATCTAGGACCAATTGGATTTTTATTTCTTCACGAAATATTTACCTTTAGGTCTTGTCTATAGCATATCAAAATTTCAAAATTTTTGGAGTTCATTTGGGCATTTAATCGAAATTATTTGTGAAACTGTGCAAATTGAAATGTTGAAATTTTGAAAGCTGTGATGCATGAACCGTACTGATTTGTGTGAGAATCTTTTGGTATGGTGTTCTTCATGAGATATCTGCCTTTAGGTCTCTTCTATAACTTGTCAAATTTTCAGAATTTATTAATGTTGGATGAAATCCCTTAAAGTATTTTGAAGTTGACAAAACGAGTTTATCAGTCTAGTCTAAAGACTTACAGATTCTATTTACAAAGTCTCAAGATCAAAGTCTCGAAGATCAAAGTCTCGAAGATCAAAGTCCGAAGACTTACAGATTCTATTGACAAAGTCTGAAGACTAAAGTCTGAAGCTAGCAAGACTCAAGACTTATATTTTGAAGTCTACTCACAAGGACAAGTTTCCGGACGACGTTTATTCGATCTTATACGATCCGTCTTCTAACGTCCGATGGATATCTTTCTACCGGATTCAGCACTAAACGATCTAAGTTTTATATGGAATATGTTTAGATTCCTTAACGACTTCGCAACTTATATTTGGAAGGATCTACTTATGGAAACCGAGATCCTGATTGTATGGGCGAGCAGGATTGATGGGCTATCAACACTTACCTTAAAGAGCTCGAGATCTCTCTAATTGATTCTGTCCAACGGGTTGATTGGAAGAACTTCTTTGGAAGGTGCCAACGGTACTGAAGGCATGAAGAAGTATATAAGAGAGATGCTCTAGTTGTTGAAGGGTGCGGATAGAAAAATTCCAAAGTCTGAAATCTCCTCTATCACTTTGCGATATCATTCTTTGAGCATAACATGTAATCAAAAGAGAGATCATATTGTAGATCTTGAGGAAGTGTAGTAGAGTAATCTACACTGTGGACTCAAGAGCGTGAGATTGTAATCACTCTTATTGATTCTTAGTGAAATCCAGCCTGAAGGGCTGTCCGTGCGGGAGAGTGGACGTAGGCTTGATCTAAGCCGAACCACTATAAATCTGGAGTCTTGATTCTCTATCCTTAATCCTTTATATTGTTATTTGCTTTCATTTGCTGCAATCGTTGACTTTAAATTATTCACATCTTATTTGATTTGAATTGTTAAAATTGCGATAAACACCTATTCACCCCCTCTAGGTGCCAATACTAGTTCTAACAATTGGTATCGAGCACCGTGTGCTTGTTTGTAAGAAGTGTCTTTACTTCTAAGTAAAAGATCTATGGCTAGTATGCTGCCTACGGGGTTGGTTGAAGGACAAAGCAATACCAGACCTCCATACTTTGATGGAAAAGATTACAGATATGGAAAAATAAGATGAAGGCATTCCTAAGATCGAAAGATCCTTTGGAATGGGAAGTTGTCGATAAAGGAATTATTCCTGTTGCTGAATCAAACTCAGAGAGAGGAAAAGAACCTGCTGTTCCTATTCTTTTGACTCAAGAAGAAATTATGAAAAGACAGACTCTCGACGCCAAGGCTATTTACTCTTTATATTGTGCTTTATCCCCTACCGAATATAATAGAATATCTTCTTGTGATACAGCAAAAGAAGTATGGGACAGGCTTCACATTACCTATGAAGGAACCGATCGTGTGAAAGAAACAAGGATCAACATTCTCTTGGGACAATATGAAGTTTTTAAGATGAGATCGGGAGAATCAATTACGACATGTTTAGTCGCTTTCTGAAATTGTGAATGGTCTTGAATATCGGGGACATCCAATCTCGGGACATATGAAGGTCAACAAACTTCTTCGTGGACTCTCAAAAGACTGGAATCACATAAAAACCTCAATAAGAGAGACACAGAGGATTGCTCCACTTTCGTAGATGAATTAGTTGGAACTCTTCAATCCTATGAAGTAGAACAGAACAACGAAGAGGAAGACTCAAAAGGTAAGAAATCTATTGCCTTAAAGTCTAATGACTATTCGATGTTACTGATTCTCAAGAAGATCTAGATGATGAAGAACTGGCATTGATGATAAAGAGATTCGAAAGCTGAACAAAAAGGGAAGGAAATTCAATTGGAAGAAACAAAATTCTCAAAGGTTTCAAAACAGGTCAACGAGAGGAAGATGATACGAATAAAGAAGTGACTTGCTTTGAATGCAAGAAAAAGGGACACATTAGACCTAACTGTCCTCTCGTTAAAGAAGAGAAAAGGGAAGTCTCGAGAAAAACAGGGAAGGCACTCAAGGCGAGACTTGGAGTGATACTCGAATGTGAAGATAGTGACAATGATTATGCCAATATCTCGTTTAATTGCACGATCGGACTCGGACTCGGACCTTGATTCGGACTCGGACAGTGAACTCGAGGTAAGTAACTTGAAAATTCCTGTTAAAGTTTCTAAATACATTGATGAATTGTGTCTTAGTCTGAAAACCTCTCTTAAGAGGATCTCCGAATTAAAAGGGAAAATTCTACTTTGAAACATAAGGATAAACTTATGAAAGAAAAGGTTGAAAAACTTGAAAAAGATGTTGTTGTTGCAAAAGAAAACTCGAGACAATATTTTAAATGAAAATAATCTTTTGAAAAATGATATGACTAACATATCAAAGAGATTTTCAAATGGTTCTGAAAAACTGGACAAGATTCTTTCGATACAAAGACCATATTTTGACAAGTTGGGTCTTGGTATGACTTCAAACTATTCCACTAATTGATTTTCCAAAGGTAAAAGAAAGAATTAAACAAAGACCAGCTAGAACTGTTTACAAAAATCATTTTCAGAAAGTCTTTGTAAAATCTGTTGGTAGAAGTGCTCTAAGATGTTCCAAGTGTAAAAGCTCGAACACTTCGAGAAAGAATGTCCTTTAGTTTGGAGACCTGTTAAAAGGAGTTGGGCTAAGACTGTCTATTGTACTAACACTTCGGACCCAAGATGGTATGGGTACCAAAAAGAGCTTGAATTTTTGTTAATTGCGGTTTACTATCAAAAAGAAGATAAAATGGTATCTTGATAGTAGCTGCTCAAGACATATGACAGAGATTCAAACCGCTTCATAAAACTTATCCGGATAGACGGAGGAAAAGTCTCCTTTGGTGGTAACAATAGAGGGAAGATTACCGGTCGAGGAACAAAGTGAAGATTGGGAGCTTGTCAATCAATAATGTTTCATTAGTTGAAGGATTAAATTACAACTTGCTTAGCATAAGTCGGTTGTGTGATTCTGGTTTCAAGATCAACTTTCGGAAGAAACGTGCTCGGAATCGGTAAAGACCTTACTCAATCTTTTACCGGTCGAAGACATGGAAATATCTATCTTCGGATGTGAATCAAGAAAGATCACAATGCTTAATATCGGTACAAGATGAAGCAAATCTATGGCACAAAAGCTAGGCCATATCAACATGAAGCAAATCAACAAGATCTTTACAAAGAAACTTGTTCGAGGATTGCCTACTTTGAATTATTCAAAATCTGATCTATGTACACCATGTGTACTGGGTAAACAGTTAGAAATTCTTACAAATCTATAAATAAAGTTTCCACTAATCATGTATTGCAGCTTTTGCATATGGATTTGTTTGGACCTACCGTAACGAAAAGCATTGGTGGTAAAAGGTTCCGTCTGCAAATAGTGGATGATTATTCACGATTTACTTGGGTCTACTTTCTTTCAAGTAAGTCGAGACTTTCTCTCTTTTTCAAAATTTGCTAAAAAGGTGCAGAATGAGAAAGGTCATACTATTACAAGCATTCGTACGACCATGGAGGTGAGTTTGAAAATCAAGAATTTGCTAACTTGTGTGATGAATTTGGTTTTCAACATAAATTATCTTCTCCATATACACCAGAACAAATGGGGTTGTGGAAAAGAAGAATAGATCTTTACAAGAAATGGCAAGAACTCTTTTAATTGGAAATCAAGTTTCTTCAAGATTTTGGGCGTAAGTCGTTTCAACCGCTTGCTATATTATAAACCGAGTGTTTTTAAGACCAATTCTTGAGAAAACTCCTTATGAAATTTTTAAAGGGAAGAAACCAATAGTTTCTTATTTTCAAATATTTGGTTGCAAATGTTTTATTCTAAAAAATGCTAATGATCGTGTTGGTAAGTTTGAAGAAAAATCAGATGAAGGATTCTTTCTTGGATACTCTACAACAAGCAAAGCCTTTAGAGTGTTCAACAAAAAGACTCGGACTGTGGAAGAATCAATGAATGTAAAATTTCAAGACTCTCCACAAGTTCAGCGAGATCTGGCATCGAAGATTCGAAACCGCTCCGAAACCGTTAAAGCTAACCTCACCGAAGCAAGCTTGCTAATTCAAGATCGCACAACAAGCTACCGATGAAGAATCTACTCTAGAAGAAGATCAACAATCTATCAGACTGAACAGTAACTGGAAGCACAAGTCTAGTCATCCTGAAGAACTCATTATTGGAAATATTAATGAGGGAATTCGAACAAGATCCAAAAGGCGAGAAGAGTCTAGTGCTTTGTTGCTCTTATTTCTGAAATAGAACCCAAAAATATCGAAGAAGCCTTAGCTGATGAAAGCTGGATTGAAGCAATGCAAGAAGAACTCGACAATTCAAGTATTAATGACGTATGGGAATTAACTCCCAAACCAAAAGGTAAATCGCTTATTGGAGCTAAATGGGTTTTCGGAACAAAGTTGATGAAAAAGGCAAAGTAACAAGAAACAAAGCAAGACTCGTAGCTAAAGGATACACGCAAGAAGAAGGGATTGACTACGATGAGACTTACGCTCCAAAAGTAGCAAGGTTAGAAGCAATCGATTATTACTTGCTTTTGCTTGCTATAAGAATTTCAGGTTGTTTCAAATGGATGTCAAAAGTGCATTCCCGAATGGAATTATTCAAGAAGAGGTCTACGTAGAACAACCTCCCGGTTTTGAAGATTCAAAGAAACCGACTCGTATTCGACCGAAGAAAGCTTTATATGGACTAAAACAAGCTCCTCGAGCTTGGTATGAAAGGCTAAGCAATTTCTTAATTCATAGTGGCTTTTCTAAAGGTAATGTAGACACTACTGTTGTTCATTAAAAAGGAAGGTAAAAGTTTTCTACTTGTTCAGATTTATGTAGATGACATCATATTTGGATCATCTAATGAGACCTTGTGCAAGAAATTTTCTAAGTCTATGCGGGATGAATTCGAGATGAGCATGATGGGTGAACTATCCTTTTTCCTTGGTCTACAAGTCAAACAACTAAAGGAGGGTATATTCATTCATCAAGAGAAATATGCAAAAGAACTTGTTAAAAAGTTCGGTCTGGAAAATTGCAAGAAGACCGACATACCAATGTCAAGTTCCTTGAAGATAGACAAAGATGAAGCGGGAAGAAAATTGATCAAAAATTATACAGAGTATCATTGGCTCACTTCTTTATCTTACCGCATCCGGACCGACATATTATTTAGTGTTTGCATATGTGCTAGATTTCAATCGATCCCGTAGAATCTCACTTAAGCGCTGTTAAACGTATTATTAAATATGTTGCTACTACTGCTAAGATCGGTCTTTGGTATCCCAAAGAAGGAGACTTTACACTTCTTGGCTATTCGGACGCAGATCTTGCAGGGTTGTAGAGTTGAAAGAAAAAGCACTTCGTGCACTTGTCAACTACTAGGAAACAGACACGATCCCGGTTCTCGAGGAAACAGATACCGTGGCTCTTTCAACAGCTGAAGCGAAATACGTTGCTCTTGGAAGTTGCTGTTCTCAAATCTTGTGGATAAAACAACAACCGCAAGACTTTGGCATTAAAGACTCTTGCACGAAATTAGGTGTGACAACACCGGTGCAATCAATCTTACAAAGAATCCCATTCTACATTCAAGAGCAAAACATATTGAGATCCGACATCACTTTATAAGAGATCATGTTCAGAACAAAGAAGTCTTGATACAATTCATAGACTCAAAGAATCAATTGCGTACATCTTTACAAAGCCTCTTGAGAAAAGCTTGTTTGAGTCTATTCGCTCAAGACTCAATATATTATCTCTTGAAGAATACTAGAGTTCGGACTCGGTAACTAAAGTCCGACAGCATCGACTCAAAGGATCGAGAATATGAATCGACACGTCCGTAAGTTTCTTTACTTAAACTGTCTTATTGATAAGGTAAGATAATCTGTCTAATTTTAAATTGGTTATTATTTTCAAAAGAAGTGGTTATCGTTTTTATTAAGGCAGTTATTTTTCAAAAAGGAAAATTCAAAATTTCCAAAATATACGACGCTTCGGTTTTTCCCCGTGCCTTTTTATCTTTTATACATCTCTTCTCCTTCGTTTTCACTTTACTCGAAACCCTAGATCAAAAGCTTTTCACTTTCTGCAATTTTTTCCTCCCAAACTTCATTGTTTCAAAGTTCTCAACTTTCTTGCGAAACAAGTGAGAAAGTCTTTCCAAAGAAAAGCACAATGTCGTATCGTAGGAAATCTTCCGTAATTGCAAACAAGGGACCACAAGGCTCGTGAGGGGCCTACGCATTTTGATCTCACCGAGGAAAGCGACATTCCTTCTTAGCAGTCTCAAAAGCGCCATCACCAACTAGACCTCAAGATGAAATGGTTTATGAAGACATCGAACCAAGAAGAACTCTAAAACCTGCCTTTGTTTATAAACTCTACTCGCATTAAAGGAAGGGTCTGCTATGACTTTTGTGGATGAGTTTCGAAAGAGAAGGGGTACGAAACGAGACGCATTTTCTTACCGTGATGGAAAGGTCCGGAGTTGTGCCCGAGGGAACGGCTGCAAGAGCGTTTGCAAATTTCCCGAGTGACCCTAGGTTTAGTAGCATGAATCAGCCCGAGGGCAAGGATGATGATGAGAAGATGTTCATGCATTTTAAACCATGGATGGGTGTGGCTGCGAGCCTAAGAGGGAAGAAGAATGAATTGTTCCGTTCGGACGGACACGGAAGAAATATGAAAAACTGCTGAAGCGTGGGGTGATGAACCCAAGAACTGTTGATTTTGACTTTCCGGATTTGTTGAGTATAGGTCTGCGAGAGAAATTCGAAAAGCTCCAACTCTATCAATTCCGCACGATCGTGACACCGCACATCCCGAATTGACTCGCCTATTTCTACTCCAATATCAGCTTCATTGACGCAAACAGTTTTACCTTCAAAGGTGAGAGATAAGGAGTATGTCATTGATTGTGATATTCTCAAGTGATGTGCTTGGTGTGGAAAGAAGAGCTTTCCAACCAATTGGTGTGTCTGTTAGTTCTCGCTACGCTTGAGCTAGCAAAGGACAGAATTGCGAAGGAAGACTGTCTTATTCCGAATGAATGCAACAAACACTTTGCTGCATAAAATTGTAATCAACCTGTCTAAGACCCAAATCGACGTCTAAGACAGATGTTTCAATTTCTGAAGCGAAGTTGATGTTTGCCATCAAGATAGGTGTGAACTTCTCTTTACCACATACCATCATCTTTCACATGTATAGATGCATGGTTAAGGACAAAGGAAAGCTTCCTTTGCTGCTCTTATCACTCGTCTCTTCAAACATCTACACATTCAACCTCCTCACATTTTCACAAAGTGAAGACCATTGATAAAATGGTCATCGGTTTGGGGATGATTACCAAGATGCGTTTGAAGGAACTTAGTAAGAAGCTTGAAAAGTTCAAGGAAAAGACTCCCGCCAAGCTCAAACCGGACTCATCAGCCTAAAAGGAAAGGAAAAGAAGCCGTGGCTAGTTCCACCAAGAAGCGAAGGGCAATCATCCCGGAGGATGATGATGATGAGGATTCGATTCCTATCTCTACTCTAATCTCTCAATTTGCTGCATCTATTCCAACTGTTCCCGAACATAAAGTTGCAGAGGAAGAGAAGAAAGAAGAAGAGAAGGAAGAGAAGAAAGATGAAGAGAAGGAAGAGGAGGAAGAGAAAGAGGAAGAGAAAGAAAAAGAGAAGAAAGAGGAAGAGAAGACAGAGGAAGAAAGAAAGGAAGAGGGAGAGGAAAAGGAAGAAAGAAAAGAAGAGAAAGCGAGATGAACCCGAAAGAACAAATTCTCCAGCAGAAAAGGAGGATTTACAACATCCCGTAATCGAGGAATCGCCTCAAAAGAAGAATTCTTTTCTCCACCGAAGACGTGGAGACAGGGGGAGATAAAGAAAGCGAACACACACCTCTTCGGGCTGACTTTCGAGAAGAGGATGATCAAACAGTGTTAGTCGATCACCTCCGGATGCCGAGGATATTCATGCTGCAAAGTTTCCCGAAGGAGAGGCATCATCTCCACACAATGAACCTCCTTCCGATATTCCTATCGCTTGACTCCACCGTCGACGTAGCTGAAACAAGCACTCGGGCCGACAACTCGGAGATTTTCGAAGGCTGCTTGAGATCATCTTGGATCTAAAAGGTCAAATTTATGCAATGGGATATGAATTTCAGACATTGCAGAATGAAAATCATGCAATGTTCATCACTTTGCATGATCGGATTAAAGATGTTCGGCGCGCCGATTCAAGAAACCGCAAAGGGCACTACACTCACCCAAGTACAAAAGGACTTGAGGAAGCCGGAAGACACCGTAAAGTCTATGGAAGACTTTCAACTTGTTCGCATTCCTCGAGCTCCTTGATTTTTTAATGCCGACAAAAAGGGGGAGAAGACCTTGCAGATTTTTGATGATTTTTGATCCAAACCCAATATCCAAACCCAATCTTTTCTATTATTGCTTGCTATCTTGACTTTGACTTAAACTTGCAGTTTTTTTTGAAAGTATTCTCTATGGCAATACTTTAAGCTTCGTAAATTTGATAGTTCCGTCTTTATGACTAATGAGGTTTCGTGAATGCGGATCTATGTACAGGGAAAGTCCGAGTACGGGATATCCGTGTACAGGATAACTTCTACTATCTTATTTAAATCTTTTATGATGCTTGCTTAAAAGTTGTATTGCGGGCGATAATATTCAAATCTGCGGAAAGTTTTGTCACCATCAAAAAGGGGGAGATTGTTGGATGAAATCCCTTAAAGTATTTTGAAGTTGACAAAACGAGTTTATCGAGTCTAGTCTAAAGACTTACGATTCTATTTACAAAGTCGAAGATCAAAGTCCGAAGATCAAAGTCTCGAAGATCAAAGTCCGAAGACTTACGATTCTATTGACAAAGTCCGAAGACTAAAGTCTGAAGCTAGCAAGACTCAAGACTTATATTTTGAAGTCTACTCACAAGGACAGCCTTCCGGGACGACGTTTATTCGATCTTATACGATCTGTCTTCTAACGTCCGATGGATATCTTTCTACTTGGATTCAGCACTAAACGATCTAAGTTTTATATGGAATATGTTTAGATTCCTTAACGACTTCGCAACTTATATTTGGAAGGATCTACTTATGGAAACCGAGATCCCGATTGTATGGGCGAGCAGGATTGATGGGCTATCAACACTTACCTTAAAGAGCTCGAGATCTCTCTAATTGATTCTGTCCAACGGGTTGATTGGAAGAACTTCTTTGGAAGGTGCCAACGGTACGAAGGCATGAAGAAGTATATAAGAGAGATGCTCTAGTTGTTGAAGGGTGCGGATAGAAAAATTCCAAAGTCTGAAATCTCCTCTATCACTTTGCGATATCATTCTTTGAGCATAACATGTAATCAAAAGAGAGATCATATTGTAGATCTTGAGGAAGTGTAGTAGAGTAATCTACACTGTGGACTCAAGAGCGTGAGATTGTAATCACTCTTATTGATTCTTAGTGAAATCCACCTGAAGGGCTGTCCGTGCGGGAGAGTGGACGTAGGCTTGATCTAAGCCGAACCACTATAAATCTGGAGTCTTGATTCTCTATCCTTAATCCTTTATATTGTTATTTGCTTTCATTTGCTGCAATCGTTGACTTTAAATTATTCACATCTTATTTGATTTGAATTGTTAAAATTGCGATAAACACCTATTCACCCCCCTCTAGGTGCCAATACTAGTTCTAACAATTAATACTATTTACTAATTTTTCTAGAGTTTTAACTAAAGGAGTGCATTCTGTTTTGTCCACAAATTGATTCATTTTCAAAATGCTAACGGGGCGGGAATAGAAGTGGGGGACCTCTCTACCGCCTGTGTCTATCTCCTGTCAAGTATGCTCCCCAGACATAGACTACGTACAGGGGAGTACTTTTGGAAAGATAGAATATAACCGCGTGAACATAACATGTTGTTCAAAAATGAACTCCCGAGGGATCGACCCACTATTCGAAATATAGTACAGCGGAGAACTTTTGTTCATTGGAGCGCCGGAGTGCGGAGGTTGGTTCTTCCCATCATTGAAGTCAGAGTGTGGGACTGACCGAATGAGAAAGACAAAAAAGTGCTTAGTTTCGTTGGAAAAACCAACGCAAATATCATATTTACTTTCTCTCGCCCTACTTCTAAAGATAGATAGAAAAGGGTTGAGAGACTTACTTTCTGAAATTCTCTCCTTTCTAAAGCTGCGCAAGGCGGCCCCCCCAGAACAAAGCCCACCCCTCTTTTCTCCCCTTTCATGAAAGACCCTTGCCCCGCTTCCTATTCATTTGTGGGTCGGGACCCTAGGGCCTTTTTTTTTTCTCAAGAGGTGATTTCGAGAATCAACCAACCGACAAATCCGTAGCCCAGGTGACTCACAGCCTACCTCTCGCCCAAATGGGGATGAAGCAAATCAAGTTGCTTTTTGATTGATTCAGGGCGCAGCGAAGCCAAATTCAATCAAGACAAGGGGGGCTTACTTTTCCTGACGCTGAGTCATCCTATTCCAATTTAGCTATGCTAATGGAACACGAAAAGTTTTCAGATGATATGGACCCCCAAGAGATGAGCGAGAACTTCCAATTGCTTAGGGGTCGCACTTTGTTTTGTCCCGCTTGGTGGACGAAATCTTCTCTCCTTTTAGAATTCTTTCTCCCACACACCTTTGCCCCTCTTTCACCGAAGAGGAAAGAAGAATCTTCCAAGGGGACAGAGACCTAAATTTCCATTCAATTCATTCCTAAGCTTGCTTTGTTGCAGCAAGATGATCAGTCCGATAGTGCTGGAGAAAAGAGAAAGCGGTAAAAACAAAGCTCTCTGATTCGGTCACCGAGCAGTCGGACGACTCTTCAGTAACCCAGGATGAGCCCTTCGACGCTTCTTTCGCTGTATACCCCATACATCCTTCGGAGGTGGAAGAAAGGGTACTCACTATTAAAGAATGCTTTCTATGTTGTAGGGCCCCAGAACGCTAAAAAGGTGGGGGAACAAGAGTTGTTACGATAGAAAAGAGAACAAATGAGTATAAGGAACCAACGATTCTCTCTTCTTAAACAACCTATATCCTCCACACTTAATCAGCATTTGATAGATTATCCAACCCCGAGCAATCTTAGTTATTGGTGGGGGTTCGGTTCGTTAGCTGGTATTTGTTTAGTCATTCAGATAGTGACTGGTGTTTTTTTAGCTATGCATTACACACCTCATGTGGATCTAGCTTTCAACAGTGTAGAACACGTTATGAGAGATGTTGAAGGGGGCTGGTTGCTCCGTTATATGCATGCTAATGGGGCAAGTATGTTTCTCATTGTGGTTCACCTTCATATTTTTCGTGGTCTATATCATGCGAGTTATAGCAGTCCTAGGGAATTTGTTCGGTGTCTCGGAGTTGTAATCTTCCTATTAATGATTGTGACAGCTTTTACAGGATACGTACTACCTTGGGGTCAGATGAGCTTTTGGGGAGCTACAGTAATTACAAGCTTAGCTAGCGCCATACCTGTAGTAGGAGATACCATAGTGACTTGGCTTTGGGGTGGTTTCTCTGTGGACAATGCCACCTTAAATCGTTTTTTTAGTCTTCATCATTTACTCCCCTTTATTTTAGTAGGCGCCAGTCTTCTTCATCTGGCCGCATTGCATCAATATGGATCAAATAATCCATTGGGTGTACATTCAGAGATGGATAAAATTTCTTTTTACCCTTATTTTTATGTAAAGGATCTAGTAGGTCGGGTAGCTTCTGCTATCTTTTTTTCCATTTGGATTTTTTATGCTCCTAATGTTTTGGGGCATCCCGATAATTATATACCTGCTAATCCGATGTCCACCCCGCCTCATATTGTGCCGGAATGGTATTTCCTACCGATCTATGCCATTCTTCGTAGTATACCTGACAAATCGGGAGGTGTAGCCGCAATAGCACCAGTTTTTATATGTCTGTTGGCTTTACCTTTTTTTAAAAGTATGTATGTGCGTAGTTCAAGTTTTCGCCCCATTCATCAAGGAATATTTTGGTTGCTTTTGGCGGATTGCTTACTACTAGGTTGGATCGGATGTCAACCTGTGGAGGCACCATTTGTTACTATTGGACAAATTTCTCCTTGTGTTTTCTTCTTGTTCTTTGCCATAACGCCCATTCTGGGACGAGTTGGAAGAGGAATTCCTAATTATTACACAGATGAGACTGATCACACCTGATTAGTTCACAATGCTCCTTTATGTCAAAGCATAGCAGCTCTTGTGGGATTTTTGAAATCCAATATTCAGTCTTTAAGACGCACAAAAAAAAACTCAAAAGAAGAGAGTGACGAAGACAATATCGAGAGGAGACAATATCCAAAATGAGAAGGAAGAAGTGAAAAAGAAGATTGGTACGGGGGCTTTGCTCTTGACCTGTCTTTTTGGTCTGTATATATCTATTATATATATAAAGATTATATCTATCGAAAAAAAAAGAAAAGAATGTAACTATCCCTTATCCTTCTTTCGTAGGACTCACTCAGAAATCTGCTCCAAAAGGACTGATACCTGACTAGTTCACAATTCTTACACCAATCATTTACGAGTGTCTTTGACGCGCTCAGGGAATCATCCCATCTTTCCATAGAAGAATGATGTAGTTGAAAAAAAGATGAGCAGGCTGATATGCTTGTTCAAGTTTACTTATCATTCTTTACTTTGGCTAAGATTATTAAGCTTTCAAAGAAGGTTGATAAGAAAACTTTTGACAGCATTATCAGACCTGTGGATGATATGGGTTGTGTTATCGAACAGGTTTCATCCATAAAAGAGTGGTCTCTCAAAAGCCTACTCCCGGTCGAGGGAAGGTAGTGATGAGTGTTACCAGTCAAATCGATAAGAGATACCCCTACTGACTCTCTAAAGCTCTTTCGACGGGTTTCTATCCGCTCACCAAGGACTACAAGGCGTCCTTCGTGAGTTGTAACGTTGGCAACAACTTGGTCGACTCGAGGCGAGGAAAAAAACCTTCAACTGTTCGCTGACAGTACCTCCAGCCATCGTGAAGAAGATAATATTCTTAATAGAAATTAAAAAAAAAAAAAAAAAAAAAAACAGTCTAGGACAATAAATATTAATGATCTTAAAAGTCAAATAAAACAACAAAAATTAGAAATACAAGCCTTGAAGGCAGCACAAATAGAAGTGAAACAAGAAATCTCCAATATAAAAGTAATTCAACAAGATAAAAATGAAATCACTAATACTTCCAATACCTCTGATCCAAACTTTTTAATGCTATTAACAGAAATAACCTCTAGGAAATGGATAATAAACATAACAATAAAAATTAATAATAAATTTATTATTGAATAACAACATTATTTAATATAGGGGCAGATCTCAATTGTATCAAAGAATGTCTTGTTTCAACAAGATACTTCGATAAAACATTCAAATCATTAAAATCAGCCTTAAGAGACAAGTTAAATATTAAATAAAAATTGTAAGAAGCCTTAATAATAAAACAATCAAATGTCTTACAAAACTTCCTTTCTTTTTGTTAAAAATATGAGATAGGAAGTAATTCTAGGAACACCCTTACAAGTAATTCAACATTTTATAGTGACAAATGAAGGAATTGAAACTCATGCTTTAAATAGAAAAATCACATTTGACTTTATAACAAAACCACAAAAGAGAAGCCTAAATATATGACAAGAACATTCAATTTCAGAAATAAATTGTCTTATAAAAGATAAAGAAAACCAGCTTGAATTTTTAAAAGAAGACTTAGAATTCAAAAAATAGAAAAAAAAAACAAATATCAAAGATAAAATAGCATCCCTACAAAAACACATAGAAAAAATTATATGTTCCATCTTACCCAATGCTTTTTGGAAAAGAAAGAAGTATATTGTAAATTTTACTTTATGAACAAGATTTTTTTTAAAACAAAATACTTTTAAAAGCTTGTCCTACACAAATGAATCAAGAAGTTCTAAAATTTTGCCAAATAGAAATACAAAATCTTTTGAACGAAAAACTCATTAGGAAAAAAGTCAATCACCATAAAGTTGTTCTAGTTTCTATGTCAACAAAAATACTGAATTAGAAAGAGGTGTTCCCAAGTTAGTTATTAATTATAAACCTTTGAATATAGCCCTTAGATGGATAAGGTATCCAATACCCAATGAAAAAGACTTGTTAAACAGATTATGAAGATAAAAAAATATTGTCAAAATTTGACATGAAATCAAAATTTTGGCAAATATAAATCAGTGAAAAAGATAAATATAAAATGGTTTTTATAGTCCCTTTTGGCCAATACGTATGGAATGTTATGCCATTTGGTCTCAAGAATGCCCCTTCAAAATTTCAAAGAATCGTGAATGAAATTTTCAACCCTTATTCAAATTACATCCTAGTTTATATGGATGATATATTGGTTTTATCCCCCAATTTAGAATAACATTTCAAACATATATCTACTTTTATTAAAAAATAATAATAATCATATAAAATGGTTTAGTAGTATCTCCTACTAAAATTGCACTCTTCTAGACTAAAAGATTCC
The DNA here is from genome assembly GCA_014182395.1 of Eucalyptus sp. ANBG9806169. Lineage (NCBI taxonomy): Eukaryota > Viridiplantae > Streptophyta > Magnoliopsida > Myrtales > Myrtaceae > Eucalyptus > Eucalyptus sp. ANBG9806169. Next base: position 26,380,350 of record CM024580.1, read on the forward strand.
TAGGTTATTATATCCATTTAGGCACCATTATTCCCATAGAAAGATCAATCTCATTTATTGATAAATTCCCAAATGAGATTAAAGACAAAACTCGGTTACAAAGATTCTTAGGTAGTCTCAATTATATTATAGATTTCTTCTCCAATATAAATATTTTTTGTCAACTTTTACACCAAAGATTACAAAAGGATCCTCCACCATGGACTTCAGTCCATACAAACATTGTCAAACAATTAAAGATCCATATTAAGGAAATACCATACTTACACCTAGTTGATCAATCTATTTTCAAAATAGTTGAAACATATGCTTTAGAAATAGGATATGGTGGCATTCTTAAACATGCCAAGAATACTAAAGAACATGTTGTCTAATTTATCTCAAAACACATTGGAACTCAACCCAGCAAAATTATTCAACAATCAAAAAGGAAATATTTGCTATAATTTTGTCCATATCAAAATTCCAAGGAGATTTATTAAACCAAAATTTTCTTTTGAGAATTGATTGTGAATCAGCCAAAGATATTTTACAAAAAGACGTCTTGAATATTGCATCAAAACATATTTTTGCCAAATGGCAAGCCACACTTTCAGTATTCAATTTTGATATTGAATTTATAAATGGTTCTTCAAATTTATTACCCGATTTTCTCATAAGAGAATTTTTACAGGGGATATAATCATGCCAAAACCCAAAAAAGACAGACAAAATCAAAGCCATTGCTGAAACCTCTAATACATCACCAAAGCCAAAAGGCTTGACACCAATCAAGTCGTGACTTCAAATGATAGAAAACCAACATCTAATTTTAGTACAAAATTAGCCAATACCAAATACCCCTCCAAAAGAAGAACCCATACTAGCTCTAGCCTAGCTAGCCACCATACTACTCAAAAAAACACTAGAAATACTTGTTCAATCTTTACATAAAATAATAAAGAAATAGCCGTTTAGTGCCATTGAGGTAAGCAAGAATCCCTCCCCGCTTGCCACACAAAAACAAGTGTAACACAAAAGAATTTCGAATAAGGTGGTCATTAGGCCATACAATGCTAAAATTATTGCCTTTTTTTAGCAGATTTTAGTAAAAACATAATCAGCAAGGTTTACCCACTTTACTAATAAGTATGATACAAACAATATCCTATACTACACTATTTCTATGAAAATTAGGAGGTAAAGGTGTTGTATCTTGTATGGAAGTATTCCTATGAGTACTTAGTGGAATGGTGATTATATATGGAAGATTAGGATTAAGGTCCACTGATCTTGAAGAGGATGTATGAAATGAAGGGCTAGATCTTAAATCAAAAGATCTTTTCGGAAACCTAATTATCTTAAATCGAAAGATCTTCTGGGAAACCTAATAGTTACCCTTCCCTCTAGATGTTGTATAACATTGGTCAAATTTGTATTTTGAACAACTCACTGGGGAATTTGGTTCTCTAATTCCCATTGTTCTGGTAAAGTAACTTGATTCCAACTAATAAATTTAGAAATTGTTGTATTTGCTCAAGAAATGACAGTCTAAAGGAGAAGTGTTTCTCCTCATGGACTATGTTTGAAAACATTTTCTCCAAAGGCAAAAGCCATTGCTTTATAATAAATCCTATAGCCAAGAGTTAAGGGGATGGATCCATCAGCTACTCTGCAATTATGTGTTTTTATTTGAACTGTGAGTGCTTTAAAGATATTATTATCTTTAAGAGATACTGATAAATTGGGAAAGCGGTCAAAATGTATTGGTCCTTTGCAGAGACTTGTCTCTATAGTACCGAGTATAGATTCGTCATAGTTTAAAAGACATGAGTCTCGTAGAATTAAGAGAATCAATGTATTAAGACCTTCTTTTGTAAGAGGTTTAATTCCTACCTAGACAAGGCCTACAATATAATTGTATTTTGTCTATGTTTTCTAATAGACTCTTGGTTTAAAAGATGTATTTTCTCATAAGAGTTAGAAAGATGAACATCTCTTTCTTTAGTAGTTATAACATAATCAGATTTTTTTTTTAAATTGTGTATATTTCCTTAAGCTGAACTCCAGGAATTTCCCAATTTTCTATAGATTTGTTGAAATCTTCTATCCTTGCGTCTTCTCTATATATAGGACCTAGATCTGAGTCTATTTGTGATAGAGAACTAGAGGAAGACATAGATTTTCTAAGTAAGCTCATACTTACATATCGGAACTAAACCTTCTTCAGAACCGTTACAAAGCTAAATCAACAGTCTCACTACCTCTCAGGGACTTGCAGCATGGACCACTCTATAGAAACAAGAAGGGTGCCAACAAATGGCTCTCACTATATGAGTATGAAAGCTTAAACAGACTATTTATACCTTCCCACTAGCTTTGATACCATAAATGGGTTAGGATTGGAGTACTATATGAGAGAACAAGAAAGTATAAGAGATTGGTAAATCTAAGAGTATGAGAAATATTAAAGTTATAAATGTATAGTTAAGATTATGACTATGAAGCTAAATAAAATTATGAACATGTCTGAAGACTAAATAAAGTCTTGAGAATTAAAAATAATATAAAGAGCATATATAAAATATAAAGTAAGAATATGGAGAAAAAAAAAACAAACATGTAGGTCGTATGAACTTGTATTTATATAAACTATAAATTACACATATTGAAAAGTGCAGAAATTAAACTATCAAGTCATCCACTAGAGCGATAATCCGCACTCTAGGGAGTATTGATATTATTATAAGAAAATGTTAACCAGCTATTATGTAAGTTGATAATCTTGTATAAACTATACTAAATGTATTTGAAAATAAACTTCTTTATGACCAGGGGTACGAGGTAAGAAAGCTAGAAGGGAGATGAAGGATTTATAAGGAGTGAGACTGAGGAAGAAGAAAGAATTCTCAGATCTGGTTTCGAGTCCCCTTCTTTTGTGCTGAGAAAGCGTATTTGTAGAGGGTGTTATAGTGAGAGTGCTACAATGATGAATTGTCATGCCCCGATCCTCGGGCACACGCCCATCCCTCACCTTGGTCGATTTTAAATTGCGATGTCCCAGGACTAAGTATCGCCGACCCTTTCATTTTATTACGCATACAAAAGCAGTTATAAATCCTCAGACACTAAAACAATGTGATAGAAAAGCATGCCGTATTTTTCATATTGAAATTCACAACCACACTTTTAGTAACAACACAACTCAAAGTATTTACAATACTATTCACAGCATACTAGTCTCACACCTATCTGCACTAAGACAGGGTTCACAAAAGGGATGGGATCTCGATCCACATCCGGGCTGTACTCAAGATCCCTCTCTAGATCATCTTCTTCTTCAAAAGCCTTTCTCCTCCTCAAGTTCCTCCTCCTGGGCTCCTCCTCAGGGTCCTGAAATGTTGTCCCACAACCGGGATGAGATTACGTCTCAGCAAGTTTTACCCCCTAAGACTCAATTAGTAAATCAATACACTACTCGGTTGCCTAAGCACAGCACGAGTCAGAGGACTTACCTTGGCCTCAGATTCCATCTACATATTAGTACAGTTTAATAGGTACTCAAACAATCACATCACCGATCAAAGCATCGACCTGGTCGATTACATGTCAGTCGGACTATTTCTAGGTCATTCATCCCACACCAAGCAATTTCCTTTAGATTTAGTGGCTTTACGATCCCACCCGACCATTTCCAGATTCAATAGCTTTACGATCCCACCCGACCCTTTCTAGATCTAGTGGCTTTATGGTCTCACCCGACCCTTTCAAGATTCAATTTAAGAATGAATCTTAAATTCACTCATAAATTACTTTAGCACCAAATAAAGCTCAAATAAATAAAGGGACTGCACCACGACAATCAGCACGAAATTCCGGTCATTGGCCATCCCGGTTAAATTTCCGGAAAAATAATTAATTAAATAATTAATTTCGAAAATTAAATAAATAAATACTAAAAATCCAATTTAGGCCCATATCGCTTGATTAGAAGCCAAAACAGACCCAGAAAATTACCGAGACCCGTTCAATAAATAACATAGCATGTTTACTTGCTAATGTCTATTTCTAACCACCTAACATGCATCATCAAGTCTCTAATTAATTTATCTAAATTAATCTAACCACCTAATTGCATTTAATTAAATATAATCAATCCTAAGTATAATTAGTAGACTAACAAAGCATTAGTGAGTAAAACTCACTTGATAAAAGCGGGAACCGAAACACCGCAACGGTGGCCGAAATCGGACTTTCGACAACACCAGCGGGCTTGGACCGGGCCTTAAGCTTGGCCCAACAAATCTCGGCCCAACTAAGATTTGTTCTTGAATTTGGGCCGAAAACTGATGGGCTGAAAGTCTTGGGCCGGGCTTGACTAAAATAGATACCACTGGCTTCAAGATGGGCTGCGGACTTCTTGGGCCGAAATGAATTGGAATTGGGCCTAAACCCGGGCTAATATTGCTGGGTCGCTTCAAGAAAATGTGGGCCTGTCTTCGGTGGATGGGCTGCGGTAGAATTCGAAGACCGTGGAGAGGAACGGACGAGAATAATTGCGAGCGTTGGCTGCTGGGCTCGAGGACTCTAGCTAACCGAAGACGCGCGCAAGAGGAGGAACGTGGACATTGATGCTGTTGAAGACTTCGTTGCCGTTGGAATTCATTCAATGGAGACACGAGTTGGTGGGGATTCTGTGGAAAGTAGCAGGTGTCCTCGGTGATGGCTGAAGCAACGAAATGGAAGGGCACGCGGATTGAAGCCTGCTCAGTGGTCAACAAAATGGGAAGAATTTGCTGAAGATTGACCGTAGAGACAAAGCTTAGTGGAGCAGGGCTGGTGGAGGCTTCACACGGTGGACTTCCCTCTTTTGTTGACTGAAGAGAACTAAGAAGTTAGCAGGTGGCAGCACGATCAGGGACTGAGCTACTTCGGTGGATTCGTGCAGCTTCACTTCGATGGTACTGTCCGGTCTTCAATCGTGCTGGCGGTTGACTGCAACGCAGAAGACCCGCGCTGACGAAGAAGCAGACGAGTGGAGCTGAGGGCTTCGACGGAAGGGGCACGAAGATGAAGAAATGCAGCAGTCGCTCGTCCCAGGGATGGATGCTCGAGCGGAATCGATTGAAAAGCAAACGGAGGCAGCAAAGGAGATGGGATTGGCGAAGCAAATGGAGGGCAGATCTGCAGGGAAATTTTTTTAGTTTTTTTTGGTATTTCACCGGTTACTAATCCAGTATACGTATAGTAGGCCTCCTTCGTCACTCCACTAGTGGCTCGGCTTGGTCCTAGAAGCTACTGCTTCCGCCTCTCTAGGCTTCGCTATCGCTCATGACTGGTATATGGATCTCTTTATGGAGTGGTCGGCCTTCTAGAAGCTTCGCCAGAAGCGACTAGTCGCTTCCCGAAAGCCTCTTTACTTTAGTATGGTCTAGTCTGTCCAATGCCTCCTTCCTTTAGTGGATAATTTTTCAAGGGGCAGAAGTGCCGATTCGGTATAAACTGGTTAAGACTTAACAGGACCACGGGATTTCTTGCTCAAATAGATTAGAACAAAGCTTAAAGTCTACATCTCTATCCACTCAATTTAATGCATTGTCCCCCTAATTCTTTCCACAATTTAAATTCCACAATAATATCCAAAATGAAGCCAAAAAATTGCTGCCCAAGCATAATTCCGAATTTCACTTAAATTAGCTTTAATTCCTCACTCAATTCCCCAAATTGAGGTTCAAATCCGATGAAGAAAAATCCCGAACAATATTATGTAAGTCCATGACACTCAAAAACTCGGCTCAGAAGTCGAAATTTCATTTAATTGAGCCAATCCGAATTTCCGTTGATTCTCCGCGGCGTCCGAACCGATTTTCCGTAAAAATCTCGGAATCTCTGAAAAATCTTCTGAGACTGAGTCAACATTCCTAGAATTTATTGTGACATGACCGAAACTTCAATTTCTGAAATTGGACTCGAATTGGCAGTTAATTTCTATTCAACGCATTTTTAGCGTGACCTAGGCTACTGGGTAACTTTCAGATATTTTTAAGTGCAATTGACCCGTGGTCGATTTTTTTCGAGCCACTATGAACCCACTCGACTCATTGGCGACTCTCGGTTGTCGTAAAAATCCCGAGGATCCAAATACAGACACAGGGTACCAAAACAATAAGAAAATCAGTCTAGTGCCGATCGACATGAATTTTCTAATTTAGTGGTGTCACCCACGATTAGCCACACATAGCTGTCGATCCAGTCTATCTCTAATTTCAAATCGATTTTTAACTGTGCCGTAATGGCCTCTAAAGATGGACACATTCAAGAAGCCGATTCCTAGTCGAATTCTCAAGTCTATTGCCTTAAAATTCTTTAATGATTTCCCCAGATAGTCTAGTTATCTCGAGAGTGATCGGCTCTAAGAATAACCCTATAGACGCGTCAATGAAATGCCCGATTCATTCAGTAGAAGACAGGGTTGAAAATTTGGGATGTCACATGAACAGTGTAAAGTGAATAGTATGATTTAACAGTACTGAGTAAACAATATTTGTTATAGTATGTCTGCCACTTGCTACAATGTATTACTTTTCCACAGTTGCAACAATGTTGGCATGTGATATTATATCTTATCTTTGGGCAAGATTGATCCCGTAGCAGTCATCTTTATTGGTGTTTCCACTGTGAGGATCCGTCTTGGCTGTCCTGTGATTTGGAAGATCCACATAGTGATTATTCCATCTCTGAAAGTATTTTTCTGAGAACATTGAAGTATTCTTCTCTATTCTGGACTGCAGCGAGTGCTACACTTGCAATGGATTTCTCCTGCAGTATTAGAGATGGTGCTACAATTATTTAAGTATTTTGGCTATTTAGCCAACTCCTAACCACAGAGTCGAATCCTCGTACATGGTATTTGAATTCGTCTCACTATTTTGTTTTGTATTTTCTAACAAGTATAGGTACACTGAGTTTGATGAGAGATGTACTGTAATTTAATTCCCATGTTGTTGCCCATGAGATTCTGAATATTATGAAGAAATGCATAAGGCATGGGAACTGTGTATCATGTTGCGTTGATGCAAAATGTTCACGAAATATTCGGTATCCTTGTTTAACTATGAAATGTAGTAACTAAGAATCAAACTAGTTGGGTAGACTCTCCCTTGGAAAATGATCTTTGAAAAATACTAGTCAAGTGTGTTAAAAATTTGTATTTTGTCGGAATAAAACATTCCACCAGGCTTGCTTGTAGTCTATATGTGTATGAAGTAGAGTATGGTAGTTTTTGGGTAACTCTGGTTTGAAATTTTATGGGTGTATGAGGTGAGGCTCCCCATTGTGAGGGTTGTATAACCTTGTTGATAGAAATAGTGGAGTATAGGATATTGTCTATATCAAACTTATCAGTAAAATTCCTTACTTATTCAAAGATTTTAGGTGTTGTACATGGAAGTATTCCTATAAGTACTTGGTGGAATGGTGATTATAGGTGGAAGATTAAGGTTATGGTCCCATGATCTTGAAGAGAATGTATGAAATGAAGGGCTAGATCTTAGATCGAAAGATCTTCTGGGAAACCTAATAGTTACCCTTCCCTCTGGATGTTGTATAACATTGGTTGGATTTGTATTTTGAACAACTTGTTAGGGAATTTGGTTTTCTAATTCCCATTGTTCTAGTAAAGTGACTCGATTCCAACTAATAGATTTAGGAATTGTTGTATTTGCTCGGGAAATATCAGTCTTGAGAAGAAGTGTTTCTCCTCATGGGCTATATTTGAAAGCATTTTCTCCAAAGGCAAAAGCCATTACTTTGTAATGGATCCTACTGACAAGAGCTAAAGGGATAGGTCCATCAACTACTTTGTAATTATGTGTTTTTATTTGGAGTATGAGTGCTTTAAGAATATTCTTATCCTTAAAAGATACTGAGAAATCGGGAGTCTAGGACAACAGTCAAAATTTTGCAGAAACTTGTCTCTACGGTATCAAGAATGAATTCATCATAGTTTAAGAGATGTGAGTCTCGTAGAACTAAGAGAATATATATATGCAGAGACTTGTCTCTACAGTATCAAGAATGAATTCATCATAGTTTAAGAGACGTGAGTCTCGTAGAACTAAGAGTATATATATAGCAATGGTAGAGTTTGTTGTCCCCCAAACTAGCTTATTTGGCTTCAAAAGTCGAAGAGAATAAAGCGGACCCAAAACATAGGAATTCAGAGAAAATGGGCTAGGATGCCAGCAGTTGATAAATGAAGATCTCAAATAATGTGGCAAGAGGGCTTGCTGAAGCTGACAAGATAAAGATGAAAATGGTTATTGGAATCAGCACTAGCGAAGACATCGACAAGGTAGGACGATTACCGAGAAAGAGTCGAAACTTCTAGAATGTTGTAAGTATCAAGATGGTAACCGCAAGAAGACAGTTACCTTTAGAATAATATTATAAATAGCCAGCGAGGCGCCAATATAAATGACCTTTTTGCAAAAGTGGCAATTGATCAGTTTGCTTTTCAATTGTTATCTTTCATTCTACTGTGCTTTTTACTTTCAATCTCAATTTACATTTCTCTCGTTTCCTTGTACTGTACTTTTGCCGTAGTCTAAATCTATTGCTTCCTTTCCGCAATGACACGTTACCTATTATAAAAAAATAAAATCAAAACTCTGCCATCTTCGATCAAAGATTTTGTCCAGAAACTTTCCTCGGTGAACAGAGATATACTGAGATACTATATAGAAATTCATCATAGTAGATTATATGAAAGGATTTGATCGAATACTTAGAAGAGTTTACTCTACATGTGGTGGACTAGTTATGCGTGTATGCGTGTTGATTACCTATATTATGCCGCATCACTTCATGTATCACAGTTTACAAATCTTTTCGATATTATTTAGAATTATACTTGCTCAAATACCTAGAAAATTGGGCTTGTAAGATCAATGCATTATCTATAGGGCCAGTAACTCAACGACTATAATAAAATAAAATAAAAAATATAGGATGTGTTTGTTTCGCAGTAAATAAATAATTTGGAAAAATATTTTTCAAGAATTATCGTTTGTATTGCTTATAAAGATGAACCAATGAAAAAAATTCATCATGCAAAAAAATTTAAACGTAAATTGTTATTAATGATGAAAACAATTTTTATCAACTAATTATTTCGATATATATAAGCGAATATTTTTAAGAAAATGTATCCCAAGCCATTCATTCCCGTAAGGTCAAAATCATAAGACCTCTAGATTATAAAAACCACATTGATAATGCCCATATCCATTTTTGGTTCTTTCCTTAACAAGGCAGAGAAAGTGTAGTAAATCCCTAAGAAATGGAGGGGCAGAAGTGTGATTTCGTCCCCCCCCCCAACCCCAACTCTCTCTCTCTCTCTCTCTCTCTCACATCTGTGGATAAGGAGACTTTTTTGAGCTGTGCGAGGTGAGAAGATTCGTCCCGTTAGGGTTGTTGGCCGGACCCAAAAGAGAATTGACCGTACGCACGTGCATTCCACGTGGTACCCGCGACACGCGTCTTTTCCACTGTTTCCTCTGCTTTATCCTTCTTCTTTTTTTACGGTGACGACCAAGAAATTATTGATTGGAACTTTATTGCGCTTCTTATGTCATATGTTGAGCATTTAGGAAAAAAAATCACTTTTTTCCTGGGCTAAAAAATTATAGTATTGGTAAATCCCATATAAGATGTAATGAGCTACTCGAAATGTCAGTTCAATAATTTATATGGATCCTATCATAATTAATGATGATTAATTTTCAAAAATCTCACATTTGATCGGATTTGGCTTATTTTGTACTGTTATCATGCGGTACAACTAAGACGCGTCGTGTATTAAAATTTTGGACTTGTAGTTGGTGGCAAGCAGTACTTAAAGGGGGAAAAAGAGAATTTTCCGTTCACCAACGATGTACTAAGTTACTTACCCATCCACAAGCGGGCCCCCTTCAATTACACTTTCTAAACTTTTTTTTTTTATCAATCATACTTATTTGCATCAAGGAAATTAAAAATTCCTTGAAAAATTAACTATTTCTGAAAAAAGGCAGACCATCAAGGATTGTTAAATTTTTATCTCACGCAAATCAGTCGGATCTCTTCTTCTTGGCAACATATGCCAATCTGTTTAATCAATGATTAAGTTAATCATTATATAAATTCGAAATCATATTATTTCAACAATTTCCTAAGATAAAGAATTTATCTTTAAATATAGGAAAGCTCGATTTTCAATTTTTTTCTGCCTTCCACTTCACGTCAGGATTCATGTTGATTTTTTTCCCTTTCATTATTGAAGTGCCGACATAAAGGTAATGTCTTCCATAAACAAGTACAACTAGCGTCTCGTTATCGAACGTCTGATCTAAATTATTAGACTTTGTGCCAAAGTTTATTATCTAAATAAAAGAGAATACCCAAGAATCGAAGTTTTAAAACCACTTTGTGGTTTAAAATCACTCTATTGTATAGAACATAAAGAAATAAGATAAGAGCAATTCCCTTTGAGTACTCAATATTTAGGGCTTAATTCCCTTTAAAAAAAACCTTCAACTTTAGATCTAGTCCCAACTATAGCATAAACTTTTTTTTATCTCAGAAAAACTCTAAACTTTAAGTCAAGTCTCAAATCTAGCTCTATCTATTTTTATTCTCAGAAAAAACTCAAATGTTAGATTCAATCTCAAATGTGCCCTGAATTTTGTTTTTGTCTAAAATAAGTCAACAACTTTTAATCTATTCTCAAATCTACTCATGCGGTTCTGTCCCAATTTGATGTGGCATTATAATAAATCCAAATCAGCAAGGTGACACAGAAAATTATATCTAAATTGAAAACATTCTAGGATACGAAAATTAGGGGCAACTAATGGTGATTTTTAGACAAATGACTAATATGAGGATATTTTGGATTAGAGTAAAAATTAGTAATTTTTCATTTAGAAAAAAGAAGAAGTTCGGGGTATATATAAGCATGGACCTAAAATTTGTGCTTTTTTCTTTACAAAGGAAAGTTTATGAGAGATTTGAGACTTGACCTAAAATTTGGAGTATTTTGGGAGTATAAAAAAAGTCTAGGACACAATCGGGACTAAATTTAAAGTTTTGGGGTTTTGCTGAGAAGTAGACCCATATTTTGTTGTGACAGTCCAATTATCGATTGACCAAAATGGAATCATTAAAGAGAGTGTCCATCAATCGCTCCGCAGACATGCATTTTTCGCTTGAGAAAGGAAATCGTAGAAAACTCAGAAAATAAATAAAATAATAGAAAAAAGCCAAAAAAAAAAGAGATTAAAGAAAGAAAGTGATGATAAGTTTGAAAGGGGAAGCCACAGAGAAGAGGGCTCGAAAAAGATTTAGTGCGTCTTTGATCTTTCTTCCTTAATGAGCGGTGGACACCGGCGCTGCACATGACTCTCGCCCGCATGTGCGGTCGACGATTGCGCTTCTTTGATTGGTGATTGGCGGAACTGGGACCCACTTGCTTAGCTATAACCCGTCGCCGGGCCCCGTCAAAAAAAGGTGGAAAAGGGAAAAAAAATAGATGATTCGAAGCAAATGGATCGAAGTACACTCGACGTACTGAAGCATTGGCCTAAACGGGTTTAGATAGAACCGACCGCTTAGGTTAAAGCATTAGGATTCGTCGCACGATTACCAAAAAAGAAAGAGGAAAAGCGAAAAGAAAAATTTGAGACATAAGGTTAATTAGTGTTACATCCAGCTGAAAATTCTACTAGAAGTTACACATTGCATCTCTTTCTCAAATCCCTCGATTATAAAAAATAGTAACTATTCATAAACCTAAACTCAAACTATTAATTAAATACAAGTCCAAAATATAAAAATATCGTGTCGATGAGGAATATAAATCACACCCAACATAAAGATTATATTGAAATCACAAACTCTCTATCATCAAGTTATCTTTCAAACATACCTCTCATGAAAAAGCGGCAATGTCTCGCCAAAAATGCCATTATTCGTTCCATGAGCTTTTCCAATCTTTAGATGGCACAATCAAAACGAATATTGCAATCTACATTTCCTTGATGAGAAGTTATTTCTAAGAGAACCTCTCATTTAATTGAAAAGTGCCTTAACATGGTTGTACCCGTACCATTAAGATGATAGAGTGTCGCCTCAGCTATTTTTTATCTTTTTTTTTTCTCGGTCATTTACTCCATTTTTTTTTTCCTATTATGCAACCTTATCAAGTTCATTGAATTGAACCACTAGGGTTTGCTGCAGTGGCCACATTTCCAACATGGAAGGAGAATGTGGGGGATTTGAATCCCCACCTTCTCGGGGGAGTTGGGGTGGGGACGATTTAGTTTCAAGAGTGGGTTTCGACTCCCACGCCCTGCAGGGAGGCAGGGTAAAAGTCTGAAAATGAGAGTTAAAGTAGGAATAGAGTAGGATCGATAAAAAAATTTTAAAAAAAAATTCATTGAATTGTACGAAGGATCTTCCTTCATAGAAACAACTAAATAGCTAAATTAATCAAAGAGATACAAGTTTTTTTTTTTTTTTTTTTTTTGTCGACAAAGAGATCTGACTTTTTTTTTTCTTTTTTTTTTTTGTCAGTCCTACTCTAATCCTATTATACACTCACTCTCAGATTTTTGCCCTGCCTCTTGCAGAGCGTGGGAGTCGAAACCCACTCTTAAAACTTACGCGTCCCCACCCCATCCCCCTGAGAATGTGGGGATTTGAACCCCTCACCTCCCCCTTCCATGTTGAAAGGGTGGCCACTAGAGCGAATCCTAGTGGTTAGAGATCTGACTTGACAAGAGCACTTTTTCATGGGGCCATCAACTTCTTAAATTAATGAATTTTCCAAAATAAAATTTAAAAAAGAGAGACAAAAAGAAAATAAGGTTTTTGATTAATGATCATAATTTCATTCCCATCGAGAGAACATGGGCACAGCTGGAGTAACTAATGAGTTTTGTCTTCCGGAAGGAGTGGGTCCCATTGTTGCATCTACCTATTGTTAACTTTTTTTTTTCTTTTTCCATAATTAATAGCACTTATTGGGCGGCTAATTTAACATGGACACATGATGTCCCGAGGTCAACGTTTGATAGAGCCTAATTCAATTTGCTTCCAAATTTCCTTTTCCTAGCTTCTCTCTCTCTCTCTCTCCTCTTGTTAATCAAACATATTTGTCATTCCTTCTATTTTGCGGGTATATCATATGCACTTTTCTCTTGGACATAATTTTCAAGTTTATTTCGAAAATAATGTAAAAGAAAAACAAATGTTTTATTTTATGAGTAAATGGTCGGAGGAGAAAGGACGCAACATATGGTCAAAGGCAAGCACATGTTTGGTCGACGGGCAGTCACTGTCCATTCAATTGCCACTCTCTCAGGTTAAAACGATGTCATAGATTGACTTGACTAAATGTATAGAGTGAGTGTATTGAGAAATTGATATCTAGACATTACTAAATTCAATTGACACTTTTTTCCCCATGAAAAAAAAAAAAATCAAGTGGACCTTGCTTATTGAACATGAGCTAAACTGCCCTTCGTGAGACCCGACACACAGAAGAAGTACCTTGCCCGCATTTGAGCATGACAGCTCGATCTAAGGTCTTTGACTCTTTAATGCCACGCGGTGTCTTACTTTATAAAAATAATAATAAGAAAGTAAAGTCAAACTATACAATGATATATCGATATCCTTAGTTGAGTTGGTAATTAAGTTGGTCGATCGACAATGACGACCCGAGAGAAAAGCCAAGTTAGGTCGCCATATTGTAGCCAAAACCTAATCTGGAAACCCCCTCGCCTGCTTCTTTAGCTTTACAATGATGTGTAAGCAAAATCAACTCCCAATTAAGGCGAAATTGTAAGTCTCTATAAATGGAATAAAAAATTTGTAGCTACCAGGTACTTGCAGCTTATCCCTCACTAGCATGATGATGCTGTTGAACTAGATGAACAAGTGTTCCACCACATTGAGAAATCTTTTACCCAATCGATTGCGGATGAATTAGATTTATATATAAGGCGACTCAAAAGAAAATAGTTTCTTGTATTTTGATCGATTGTTTACATGAAAAAAAAAAAAAAAAAAAACAGCGTCTTGCTGTTAAACATGTGGCGTCAAATTTTAAATGGCTTATAAAAATGTCACGTGTATGGAATTTCCCTTTTAATTAGAGTCGTTCAAATCAAACGTTTTCAATCATAATAAGAGGAGCTCATGGAAGAATTTTGTCACGAAATATTAGGGTGAGATTTCTGAAATATGTATCAACCTCTCTCTTAGATCCGAGAATTCATAATTTTTCTTTCCTTAAAAAATTTATTGTTGAATCATATTCGTTTTCTTTCCAATGTGACATGCACATTAATAATTAATCAATGCCGATTTCGAAACTTGCGATGTCTTGTGTCCTCAGGGTTTGATTTGGCTAGGGGAAAAGTGTTATAAAAGTCTTAAACATATTGTATTTGTGTCAATTTAGTCATAAACATTTTATTAGTGCCAATTTAGTCGTAAATGATCCCGTGCCAATTCAGTCATTTTAGCTAATCTGAATATTGCTGATGTAGATGTCGGCGGACTTATGTGACACCATCGGCACTAATGTTAGTAATTTTTAATAATATATAATAATATTTCAATATTTTATTCTTTTTATCTTTCTTTCTTTTCTTTTCTTTTTCTCTCTCATTTCTTCTTCCTTTTCAAGTGATCGCCTACGACCATGGCCAAGCGGGTAGGCCGGCCTCGCCCGGGCCTCGCTTGGCCATGGTGAGGCCGAGCCATGGCGAGACTGCCTTGGCCTAGGTGAGGCCAACCCTTGTCAAGCCTCGCCTGGTTGAGGGCAAGCCTTAGCAAAGGCTCCCCTCATCGGGGCTCAGCTTCACCATGGCCAGGCGAGGTTAGCCTGCCCAGCCATGGCCAGTGGTTGATCACCAATAAAGGAAGAAGAAAGGGGAGAAAAAAAAAGATTAAAAGAATCAAATATCAAAAAATTAATAAATATTATTAAAAAATATCCACATCAGTATAGGTGATGTTACGTTAGTTGATCAGTGTCCATGTCAGTAACAGCTGGTCAAAATTAGTCATAATAACTAAATTGACACCAAATCAAAAAATTTAAGACTAAATTTGGACCAAAAAGAGTCTTGTTAACCATATGGCCTCAAATTTTAAATGGCTTATAAGAATCTCATATGTATATGACCAAAAATAAAATGAAATGAATCTCATAAGTAAAGTTTTCCCTTTTGATAAGAGCCTCAATTTTGTCACGAAATATTAGGGCAAGATTTCCGAAATATGCATCAACCTCTCTCTTAAAAGACATTTCAATCCGAGAATCCATAATTTTTCTTTCCTAAAAAGAACTATTGATGAATCAAATTCGTTTTCTTTCCACTGTGATATGCTCTGTCATAATTAATACAACGTTCAATTTCAAAATTTGCGGTGTCTTGTGTTCTCGAGATTTGATTTGGCTAGATATTCTTAAATTATTTTTAGGCAATACCAAGTGATTTCGCTATATGATCATGTTTACAATTTTTGTTCTACCTAAAAAGAATAATTTTTTGGGTCGAATGAATTTTGTACTACTATTCTAATGGTCGAAGTTTGGACTTGATTGAAAGAAATTCTCAAAGCTGGGTGGAGGCGGGTAAAATTCCCGAATGCTCGACAAGACAACGGCCCTATTCGCCACGTTGCATGCGTTCATTGGTCCAGCGCAATAATGCACGTGCTGTTAGCGAGATAGGACGGCCCTCGATTCGTATTACCACACATGTCCAAAGTCACCCAATCAATCAAATATTGTTCAAACCCATGATGAGGCTCGTTAGTCTTGGTTTGGCGAACAAAGTTTTGAGACAGTGTCCTGTCTTACTCAATCCCAAAATGTAATGTCAATTCTCAACTTTAGAGTGGGTAAATAGATGGATGGTGTATGGGTAGACACTTAGGGTGAGGTTTGTAGGGATTAGACCCAAATAATTCACTTGCAACTCAACGTATTCAATCATTTTCATGCAAATACAAAATGCATGCGGCTTATACCCATGTGAAAATATTCCAACCTATGCCCACTCAATAATTCACATATATTAGGGTTCCGTAATTTCACGAAAAGATAGTGTTGTCCACTTCATACGGCCGCCGCCACCAAATTGGGGGAGTATTTGGAGTCGACATCAGATCCCCGATGTGAGAAACCGGGTCCTTTGAGTGCAAGTCCTTGGCATGCGGGCAAGGGTCCCTAATGGCTCACCCGGCAAGCTGGAACCAAAAACTTGACACCTCTAACACCAGACCCTAGTACAAACCCTTCCTAAAGATCACTAAAAAAGCACAAAAAGAAATAATGAAAATTCAAAGAAAATCATCGATGTCGGTTCTACGTAAGACAGCTTGCAATAATTAATTACAGCATCAATAATTTCCGACCAAAATAAAAGGAGTATGTTTGATAATCATCAAAATGTTTAAGATTAAATTAACAAAATTTAAATATTACACATCACCCTCGTGAATCTTTGTTTGTTACAACTATTACTTTCCATTATATTTTTCATTAGCATGTGCAATGCATATGATTTTTAAGCGATAAAAATGTACTTTTATCTCTTTTGTTAAGGAAATCTCTCTTATATCCCTGATTTTTGTAAAAAAATAAAAATAAATAACAACAAAAATGGTCAAAATAAATCATCTAAAATACTAATACGACAACCAATAATAATATTACAAATTAAAATTTAAAACATGATGGATATATTTACTAAACTAGTAAAAGAAACACAATCAAGTGAAAAAGGAATAAAAAGTTTAATGTGGTTTATGATCTTGAATTTTTGAATATTTTCATATAATTCGAAGTCTAAATTGAATTTAAAAAGTTCATGGATTAGAATGAACAAATTAAAAATTCAAGAATAAGGCTACACATTGGACTAAATTCCAAAGGCACATTGAATATACTAAAAGTTTAAAAACCATATTGTATATTGGGCCAAAATCCATATATAAGTTATGTCATTTTCCCTTCAATCAAAGTGGTTATTGTTATAAAATCTAAGGAAAATTATTTTTTAATATTAATAATTAATAATGATCTTTTCTACCCTTGGTAGTTAGTCAATCTAGATTTCTATCATCATTCTTTCAAATTTTACAGTAATTAAAGGCAAATGAAAGATTTTCTTGACAAAATGAAACGAAAAAGTACTTTTACCCATTTAAAATCACATGCTTTGCAAATGTCAAAGAAAAAATAACGGAGGGTCAATGACTGTAACAAAATAAAAGCTCAAATGATCATTACTATGTAACAATCGACGGTCGAAAAGCAAATGAATATAACCGGAAAATTAGTTGGGGGCTTTTGTGTAATTTCCCAAAATAATAGCAATAGTAATAATAATAAAACTGGGGACATTCTTTATTAGCAGCCTTAAAAAAAGGGGCAGGCCGGTCAAGACCTGTCCAAAAAGCTCCTCATTTCAACCGCGTTTGCGGAATTTGCATGAGATGTGCGCGTCCGTCACTTTGAGGTAAAGCAAATAGCGAGACCAGGCCCGCCAAATTTCCGGCAACCAAATCAACCCCCTCCCCCTCCCCCACCTGACCCTACAAAATCTCCCTCCTTTTTTCCCCTCCCCCTTTTCTCTTTATCTGGAAAAAAAGACGCAATTGAGTGAAAAAAGCGCCCCAACAAAAGCTCTCTCTCTCTCTCTCTCTCTCTCTATGTGGCGTGTGTTTCAAGAAATTGAGGATTTTGTCCGAAATTCTTGATGGGTTTCTGTGGGGACCCCCATGAAATATTGCGTTTAGTCACTAATCAAGGCGCTGCCCTAGACACGAGAGACAGGAGAAATTGTAAATAATGAACTCCTTTTTTTCCCCGGTGGGTGTTCGTGATTTGGGGATGTGAAAGCTTCTAGCATACCCAGGGACAAGGTGGTTAAACTCTTATGATATGTTGTTGTGTGCAATTTGCGAGTGATCGAGTGATTATTGATTCTCTAAAGATGTGTGCAATAAGCTCTGGCCTATCATAACGCTGGTTCCATCATCTTAAAGTATTGTTAGTGTTTGGCTACGATCCGACGTATTAGCAAATAGAGAATTGTTAAGAGTATACTTGTTATGGGAAATAGAAAAATGCTTTTTGGAAAAAATTATTTTTTCATAAAAAGTGTTTTCCCCTTTTTAGGTTGGAGAATTCAATTTCCTAACTCCAAGTATGTATATTCTATTTGATGGTATATAGTATTATGTTGATTGAATATTTTCAACAAATGTGTGAAAATCTTCAAAACGAATTTATGAAAAATACTTTTACTCGAACAAACACATCTTAAATGACATATTGAATTAACAATATTCCTTTTTCTTAGGTGCAAGCTAATTTGTCACAAAGGCTAATTTCCTAGTTCGAGGATGACAATTACATATTAGTTTTTTTTTTTGGTAAATACCATTCAAAATCCCAAACTAGCGCCCCACAACACAATTGTCTCAAACTAATTCTCATCTAGTATATTTATGACACATTTATCCCCAAATTAATTTTTGTCTCATAAAAAAAAAAAACCCAAACTGGTTACCCTAACCCAAATCTATCTTTCATTAGCATTCTACCTAATATCTCATTTGAACGTGATGGACGATCGCAAGGTAGATCTAACGCGAGAGCAACCAATTCGACATGGAAAATTCACGTGTCAACATGTATGTATTTTGACAAAGGATATTTGGGTCAGTAGAATCAGTTTAAGATGTTTTGTGCAACGAAATATTAATAGGGGTCAATCTATTATGGGGGAATTGATTTAGGACTTTTTGTGAAATAAAAATTAACTTTGAGTAAGGGTCATGTTGTGATCAATTTGTGATTTTTTGTGAGGGGAAAATTAGCTTTTGGTGAATGGACAGTGGGATACGGGTTCGAAATTAAATTAACAATAGGTTTTTCCAGAATGATAAAATTTGTAAAACCCAACTAAATGATCATGTCACACGATTCCTCTAGAATCTGGACCGTCGGATGGCGGGACCTGCAATGATCATCCGCGGTTAAAAAGTCAATGCGCGAAAAAGCCATAATAGCAATCCTAAGCCCGTGCCGAGCTGGTCCACGCAATCAATGGTCCCTGTTCTACCCCCAGAGAGTTTTGATCATGATGGAGGGCCGAGAGGGGCGCGAACACCTTTTTGTATGTACGCATGATGGTGGATCATGGCGAGGGTAAAACTGTAAATCCGGGGCGAAATCACAAACAATTCTTATATTTGCAATTTATTTGTAACTGAGGGGCGTGAAAGAGAAAAGAAAAAAAAACTGCCATGATGGGAGCCACTTGGGATGTTGCTTGGGGACATAATCCTGCCCCCCCTCCCCAAAAAAAAAAAATTAAAAAGAGAAAAGGACTAGAAAAATAAAAAAATGAAAAGTTGATGGGGCGATGATCAAGTGAGAGTAAAAAGAGAGTGAACCCGAAGGCCTCGAAGAAGTCAAATTGACTGTTCTTTTTCTTTTTTACTTTAACTTTTTTTTCTGTAAAAAAAATTGATTTTGCCTTTTCTTTGTGTAGTCGGGTGAAAATCAATGGCACAGTTGGTTTGAACATGCGATTGGCGCTTCTTTCTCAAAATGGGAAAGAGAATGGCAACATTTTTACTTTTTTTATTTATTTATTTTAAGGGTCGAGATTCTCTTGATTTAAAAGATAAATTGAATTTTTTTTCGGATTATGTAATTTGCCATTTGATGGCATTTCAAGACCCAATTGTCACAATTCAATCCATCTCTACTAACCACACAAGAATAGTAATTTTTAGCTCCCAAATTAGGAAACGTAAGATTTTTTTTTTAATGCATCAAGTTTCAAACTCCAAAATAGACTCCATTCACATAGATGGAGATTATCAATCCCATTAGACAAGTTTCAAGGAAAAGTTCTTAGACGATATTTCAGTGCATCCAAGTTTTCAATATTGGTCTTATGTGTGATTCATATGACTTTAAAAATTAGGATACGCTGGATTGACATGTTTGATATATACCATAGGCCTACCTAAAGGCAAACAAAAGGACCATATCGAATTGATTGGATCCTGCAGAAAATAATCCGATTCTTGGTTCTTAAAATTCAAAATCAATGAATATTGGTCCATTTCCAACTTTAGACCCACCCACTTGACTGATTTTTTTTTTATTCTTATTAATTTAAAATTCCAAAATCCCAATTCTTATTTTTTGTCGTTCAGACTTATTCATGCATGCTTGTTGCTCCCGCCTCTCACTCTCACTTTCTCTCGATCTCAATCATGCAATGCTCATGTCTCTCTCGTGGCTTGACACCTTTTTTTTTTTTTTTTTTATCTTTGTCCATGAAGATGATTATAATGTTTATCTTATCACGAGCTTGTTCTATTGACATTACTCATGTAATAGTTTAAATTGTGCGACAACATTTACGGTCTTGCAAAGGAATAAGGGAAAAAAATGAAGGAGGAGATATGATTGGTTCCTAGACCCATCTAAAAACCAAATCGGATAAGTTTCCTAGTGGGTTTAGGATAAGGTGGGTCAATTTTCAATTTTAGAGAGGAAACCGATCACCTCAATCCATGCACCTTTGCTATGTAGCAAGAAACCCATAAACATTCTTGAACGATTAGAACGGACCTATCAATAAAAAATGCTAATTTATACCAATTCAAAGATTGAGAAAAAAGAAACGACAACGCTCTCATTGATTCCTCTCTCTCTCTCTTTCTCTCTCTCTCCCCCACCGTCTCTCTCCCTTACTCTTTTTTTTTTTTTTTCTGTTTGGGATATAATTCCATATGTAAATAATGCAGGGTTGCTTCTTGGGCATGCAACCAACCAGGTCCGGGCTCGCCACAAGCACGCAAGATCACATGCCCTTTCCCTATAGATAAAAAACACGTACTCATTCCCCGTTCAGAAATCTCTCAATCCCCACAAATAAAGCTGATAATAGATTGACTGGCCTTGCCTAGTTTGACCTAATTTTTTATATAATAAATAATAAAGAGAAAAAAAAATTATCCCCAAGATCTTCGAGGGTCACATGCGACCTTGCACTTGCGTGCATCGAAGACTGTACATATTAAATCATGGCATGCTTGAATTTAAATTAAGAGCCGAAATGGATAAGTACGGCGGGCTAAGTAATTGTGTTTCCGTGGGGGCAGGGACAGCAAATTTGAAGCTGTTTTGCTTATTATGAAGATGAAATTGATTTAAGACACGTATAGCTAAGCCAATATGTATATAAAAGAAATTACTTTGACGTATAAAATTTTTCCCAAATCTTTTCATCTTCATTTTCATTACCCAAAAAGAGAAATGATTGCGTGACAATCTATAATGTACTGTGAGAATAATAGTTTATTTTGAATAACAAAAAACTAAATTACAAAAAATTATAAATTATTGTGGAATCCATTTCTTCAAAAATTTGTAACTCACAATAGATTTTTATCCTCATAGTACCCAATAATTATTATGCTAGCAAAACCCCCCTAAAAATTTATCAATTTAACTTGCTGGAGCAATGCGAAATGTAATTTATTGGAGATGGAGGTGAGAAATCGAGGGGAGAAAATAAATTTGAGGTTAAATTTTTATCAAGAGCGTTGAGCACAAAAAAATTGGAAAAGTATCAGATAACATGGTCACTCCTCACTTAAAATTCATAAGTTTCACTATAAAGAAATGAAATTCGCACAACCCAACTTTAACATAAGAGAAACCTTTTACAGCTCTTTTGGAGTTTCATGGCTAATTAATTTTTTTTGGAAACTGTAATGAGGTTTATAAATAGTAGGATTAATATCACAAAAAATCCAAATTGATATACCTATGATAAATTTATCTCAAACTAATTTGTTAACCATTAAAAATCTCAAATTGGCACACATATGACCACAAAAAACTAAAAACTTGAATATTTGTGATAAATTTACCATTGGTTGCCGTCGGACGCTGCTTAGCAACCTTCGACCACTGTCAAGATTCATCAAGCTCCTCTATCGTCACTCCTTCCATTGCCTCAACCTTGCATCTTCTCTGGATTCATGTTCTTCCTTTTTTTTGGTTATTATAGGTAAAACTAGATTTATCAAATGAGTAGGTTGGATCAAAATGGTCCAACCAAAAATTGACATTTTTCCATGCAATATATATCAAATGACCCATACTAATTCAACTCATACTCAATGCATGCTCGACTCGACTCATATTACTAAAACATTTCCATATGCAATCCAATCTAGGAAAACTTATATTGAAATTGAGATGAGAGCATGGAATAAGTGAGCGTGAGATCAAGTGAGGACGCGAGAGAGTGAAGATAGAGTCATAGAGGTGGGTTGAGTCTAAATAAATTATGAACCAATTTATGATAATTTTATTAGAATATAGCTAACTTATATAGTAATTAAACTCATCAAATATGGGCTAAGAAATGAGTTTATACCCTATTTTGACAAGTCTACCGTCAAACATTCATGGTGCAAAGTGGCACTTTTAAAAATTAAGGAGGAAAAATGGTAAAGGAGCAAATGTGGAGATGATAGCCGGTGTTTTCCTAGAAGTCCACACTTCCTTGTTTTATCCCGTAAGAGCTTGATCAAATGGAGGAGCGTTCGGTAGAAATGAGACCGGGTCATGCGTTAGAAATTAGAATCTCAAAATCTCCTATCCTATCCTTGTATGCTCGCGCCCCCTCCGCGTGGAGCTTATATGACCGGTGTGGATGAGACCATTTGCGTGCTTTCAAGTGAATTAGTCATAGATAGCAATACAGTTTTTCACTATATTAAAAGGGAAAAAGCCACGAAAAACCCTGAACTTTGCTCAAAGTGACGCATTTACCCCAAACTTTTTTTTGTGACGTGAAAAACCCCAAACTTTTCAAACCGTGACACATTTACCCCATCAAGGGCATTTTTGTCTTTTTATTCTGTTTTTTCCTTTTTCTTTTTTTCTTCTTCTTCCCTCCGCCGGCCATGGCGGAGCCGGTGGAGGGAAGCCGGCGTCGGGCGAGGGTGGCCCTCGCCGGCGACGGGCGAGGACGGCGGCGTCGGGCGAGGGCGGCCCTCGCCGGCGACGGGCGAGGACGGCGGCGTCGGGCGAGGGTGTCCCTTGCTAGATCTGGCGAGGGCGTCCCTGCCCTCGCCCGATGCAAAGCGAGGGACGCCCTCGCCGCGACGGCCAGACGGCCCTCGCCGGATCCGGCGAGGGCGGGGACACCCTCGCCCGACACGGCGAGGGCGCGAGGGAGGCCCTCGCCCGACGCCGACGGAGGGAAGAGAAAAGCAAAAAAAAAAAATGAAAAAAATTTTAAAAGTGCAAAGACCAAAATGCCCTTTAATTTTGGGGTAAATGTGTTACATGACGGCCCTCGCCGGACGCCGGCGGAGGGAAGAGAAAAGGAAAAAAAAATGAAACAAAATTTTAAAAGTGAAAAGACCAAAATGCCCTTTAATTTTGGGGTAAATGTGTTACACGACGAAAGTTTAGGGTTTTTTGTGTCACAAAAAATAGTTTGGGGTAAATGTGTCACGGTTGGCAAAGTTCAGGGTTTTTCACGTCACAAAAAAAAAGTTTGGAGTAAATGTGTCACTTTAGGCAAAGTTCAAGGTTTTTCGTGGTTTTTTCCCATATTAAAATGTATAGCTCTAATATTGAAATTAAATATTCTAAATCTTTTGACTTTTAAATATTCATATACAAGTAAAAAAACTTAACAACAAAATTTGATTGATAATAGCACTAAGACTATTGTGTTTCAAGTATGTACACCAGATGCCGTGACTTTTACAAAATGGTATTTGTAATTTTGTAGGACCACGATTTAGTGAGAATATTATCTTATAATAGTTGTAGAAGAAGTATGAAATATACTCAATTACTTTCTCGGTGCAAAAAAGAAAATGCAACTTTATGCACTATTGTGAATCGCATTCCTTTTATTAAAATATTAACTTATCGACCTTTTTTTAACTAATAACTTAACGGTTAACTAAAAAACATAGGTTCAAGTCTCAGCCAATCAACATAAGGCAAAAAAAAAAAAAATCAAAAAGAAGAAAATCAAAAGTGGAACTCTATAACTAAAAGCTCATTATAGATTAATTGCAATTTTTACGAGCCTTTTGTCGATAATTTGTTTGTTAAAATGTTAGTGCTTGAGCAGATACAAAATGTAAAAAGAATCTGACTAACCAGTAGTTAAAAAAAAAAAAAAGAATCATAGATTGGAAACTGGGTAATTTAAACATCTCATAAGTTTGATTCTTGTAAAAAAGTATTCGTTTGCCAAAAAATAAAATAATAAAGTCCAAACTTCAATATTCATTAATATAACCTCACACTACTTCATGCCGATATATGACTCTTTCAATCATCCACATGCATCTTTGCAAATTTCACGTAACTTATTTTTAGTGAGAAAAAAAAAAAGAAATTTACATGCAAATGCACAATGCAAATTGACCAAAAAAAAAAAAAAAAAAAAAGTCTTCCATGGAAATACTTAGTAGGAAGAGTTGTGCGACATGCTATAAATTTTCATAATTATTAACTTGCAACATCAATCTCATTAAAATTCATAAACTTTTTTTTGTTGAACAAAACAGTGACATTGAATATGCTTTGAACGAGGCAAGCACAACACTCTAGTTGGAATAAAAAACAGGAAAGTGGGAAATGCAAGAAAAGTATCAATTGCAAGGAGAATGATCAACCTCGAGAAGATTTTGTTATTATATATGTATACGCGGCGTGCTATTTTCATGTCAAAAAAGGCAAGAGGTAATTAGATAGTACCAATCTTACGAAATTATTAAAAAAAAAAGAAAAAAAGAAGGGGATTCGCCAAAAATTCAAACGGCGCACTTCATCGGTAGTACCACCAAAGGCGGAGGATTGTTAAGGTCAGGAAGAAAAATAAAATGCAATATTCTTTAGGGCTAGCGTGGCAATTCCAGTTGCTAAGAGAATAGAAAAACTATAAAAATTACTCGAATATGATAATCCAAAATTCATACAATTAGGCTATTTTTTTTTTAATACTCAAACTTTCGCCTCTATCAAACAAGACTTATATTATTTATCAATCACAAGAAATTATATTAGTTACCGTCACGTGACTTGAAGAAAAAGCACGATAGCATGAGAAAAATTTCTAATCGTTTCAGTAATAACATTAAATGATATTAAACAATGAAACTAGTAATATTATATGACAAAAATTGCATACAATAAGTTAAATGATATAGACATGGTAGACACAATAAATTATGTAAACGAAGTTGCAAAATAAGGAATTTCATGTAAGATTCGTGATGACATTCTGACCAAAAAAAGAAAGATAAAGTTTCTTTTTTTTGGCCTAAATAAAGATGGATTTTTTTCGGTTGGTAACTAAAGATGAAGTTTATGTGCCGAAGTATTTGCGATTGGATAGTAATTTACAAGTCTTAATTTGTGTTACAGTTAAACTCTCGTAGAATTATACACACCATGAAATTAGAATGAGATCTCTATACTAGTTAGTAGATAAAATATAACGAATTAGGAATAGATAAAAATTAACAAATACGCATTAAATTGATAAATTAAGTTCCAAATAAATAAAATGGTCAATAACATGAAAAATCCAAACCAGTACATCAGTAACAATTTTTTTTAAATTAATTTTTTGACAACAAAAATCCAAAATCGGTACATAAGTGACAAATTTACCTTAAACTGATTTTTTTAATCACAAAAAATCCCAAATTAGTACATTTATGAAAAATTTACCCTTCGTTAGTTCCTTTTAAATTTGATTAATATCACGAAAAATCACAAATGGATATATTTGTGATAAATAGGGAGTAAAACTCCAAACCGGTATGCTTGCTAATTGCCACATGTTATGCAACTCGGTAATTAGACGCAAATTTAACGGAAACTGATAGAAGTAAATTTATTATTAGTGTACAAGTTTTGGATTTTTTATGGTAAAAAAATTAGTTTAGGGTATTTTTTTTTTTTTATGACCAAGGGACCGTTGGAGATCATCCTTCAGGAATCACGCGACTCTCCGATGCTCGGTAGCACCGGTGGGGCCTTACCGCAAGCTGCTATTTAGACGTAAACCCTCGGGAGGCTGGCTCAGTAAACCACATTGGGGACCCCCACTTAAGTCACGAGCATTTAGAGATTCGAACTCGTTTCCTCGACGATGAGGTAGTAAAGCCCAACTATCATAGCTACCTACGGGTGGGTAGGGTAATTTTTTTACGCTTGATAATTTAACGACAAAATTTAATGTAAACTAATGAAGGGTAAATTTATTATAAGTGTATTAGTTTAGAGTTTTTTATGGTCAAAAAATTAATTTGAAGAAAATTTGTCACGTACATATCAGTTTGAGATTTTTTGTGATATTAATTCTAAATAAAATCATTTCGATGTTTCATAAATTCGTCTAATAGGGAAAAGTATTCTTCAAACCCTAGATCAAGACCGAATCCGGTAATTAGATACGAATCGAGGACCAACGACATCGATAATCATGCACGGTCTAACGTGCTCAGCACATAATTTCCTCCTAAAGATGATTTAAGTCCAAAAAGCCCGAGCGTCCCTCACCAAACCACATGGAACGCAAAAGAAATTCCAATTACGGTGCCCGCTTTTGAAAGCTGTCGAGAGTCAACGACACGAACGGCCGTGATTGGCGCCTCGGACACCGTCTTCATTTCCCTTCCGACATATCTTATTCGTTGTTTTTTTTTTTTGGTTTGTAATTATTATATATTATAATTTTCGGCAATTATAATAATAATTATTATTTTTTATTATATATACCCATTGAATTTGCTTTGTGCGTAATTCAATGCGACGCCGCGATGTCCGCACGGGAACCGTGATATCTGGCCTCTTCCGTGAACCCCTCCGTACAGAAAACCCAAAATAAAAACATTCCCTTAACGGCCTCCGTTTCCTTCGTCCGTAACGGACTTGCTGACGTGGACTCCGGAATCCACCTTCATCTAATCCGGACGTGATTACCGGACGCCGTCAAAAGAGGCAAACGGTCATTGAAGTTAGCTGGTGCGGGGCTGTGCTTCGCACGCGGGCGGAGGACCTGCATTTTACAGTGAAGCGAGGGGCAGCACGTGAGGGCACGTGCGTGGCAGGGTTGTTTTGATTGGACTGGAGAGAGAGAGAGAGAGAGAGGGAGTTGTTAAGTGGCGGTTAGGGAGGTTACTGAGGGGTGGTTAAAGTAGTGGTTAGTGTCACCTTCTGAGGTTAATTATGGTGGCTGTTTTCCTTTTTATGCTGGTGTTTTTTTTTTAGTACTGACTATTTTCAGTATTTTTTTTTTTTTTGGGTTTGTTGTAGTGAAAAGTCAAAATTTGTCACTTCATAATGGAACTGAATTATTACGAAAGGGGAAAATAAATCTAGAACTTGCATCTCGATTTCATTTGTTGCTTTTACTGACACGGAGTTGTGATATTCTATGTTTTATGGTTATTTAATTTAATTAGACTAAATTTGATTATTGATGTATAATTTTCAATTTTAAAGTAGAATTGCAAAAAGTATATCCTTTCTTTATAATACAATGGAATGATTACATAAGGCTACGTGTGAAATAATGTCACTAGTTACACGTTTTTTTTTTTTTTATTTCCTTCTCTTTATTCATACTAAGTAAATTTTGCTTATGCTTACTTGAATGGCTCACGCGAAAAGAGTTCTATTCCTTTCTCTCAAAATTTTGTCCATATATTGTATGTGTGTTTTTTCTCTCTCTTATTTTTCTTTTCGTATTGCGTGATAAATTTGAAAAGGACGGAAGATTTCACTACTTTGACTTAACATGAAATCATAATAATAGTCTAATTTTTAAAGTTACCAAATCATTGTTCCGAAAGGATTAATCAGACGAAATGGCAATGAAAGAATTAACTTCACAACTAATACGATGATAGATTTAGCCAATCATAATTAATAGATAGACGCGAATATCATCATTTTGCAAATGTAATAGATAGACGCAAATATCATCATTTTGCAAATGCAATTAGTCGCAAAAAAATCATGAACATCTATTTTACATCACATTTAATCAACGTCTCTCATAATAATTTTAATCATAAGGTCGTTTTTTTCATCCACCAACAAAAAAGGGGATTAAAAAAAAAACGGAAAAAGAACAACCTTTTAGTTGGCTAACGGCATTAGTGTGGGGGATAACGGCGTCGGGGTGTTTCCGTTCGGGTGAAAACTTTGTTGGCGGAGAAATTCTATAAAAGCGCCCATTTTGCCGCACCTTCTTCTCCGACTCTCCAGTTCTCTGCCTTTCTCGCTTTCGCTTCTTCCTTCTCTCTGCATCACCGTCTTCTTCACTCAGAGAGAGAGAGAGAGCGAGTCTGCAACTTTCGACGGCGAAGATGGCGGCGAAGAGCCTTGTCTACGTGAGCGCCGCGGTGCTCCTGATGCTGTTCATCGGAGCAACAATCGCGAGAATGTCTCCGCTCGGGTACTCTCTCTCTCTCTCTCTCACTTACTTGTTCGAGCCCAAGCGAAATGCAGATTCCCCTCATACGAGGGGAAAAAAGAGAGGAAAGAAATGCAGATTCCCCTCGTGCATTTTCGCTCTCTAAATGCCCGAAACCGAGAATGCGCTCGCGTGTACTCGCTTTTCGAGCTCTCTTTCTAGGCATAAACTGCTTCTTTTTCTTCGGCGACGAAATTTACCCACCTGCATTACGTTATCGCTGCACGAATCGAGAGATTCTCGAGGTCCGGCGAACAACGTACACCGGCGCATCTCCTTTTGACTACAATGCTTTTGAGCAGCTTCACTCTCCGTTTTTTTTTTCTCCTTCTTTTTGCACTTTTTGACGGTAAATTGGCGTCAATGAGCTTTTCCTCTTTCGTTCTCATCGAGGAGTAACGCTTCTACTGGCTAATCCTGTGCATAATTCTCTAGTTTCCCCATAGCCACTATCTCGGCACGTTTCGGGCTTCAAAACTCCTGCATCATGTAGCGACTCCATTATAGCTATGTCGGCGATCTCTCTCTCTCTCTCTCTCTCTCTCTCATTTCTCTACCCTCATCGAGGACCACTGGCATTTTTGGTACGAAAAGGCGAAAACAGCGCACAAAGCACTTTTGTGAAAACTTTTCAATGTCTTCTTGTCGAACTCCTCCCTGAGTTTCGCTGAGGCTAGGGGCGGTAATTCATGACATTCTCCTGATTTCGTTCTTTCTCGCAGGAATGTGGAAACAGAGAAGATGCAGAGCTCGAAGAACTCGTCAATGGCCGCGAGGTAACTTAATGGACTCACTCGTTACCCGTCCTTATTAACCTAACCAGACCCTACCCTACCCGACGTTGAAACAGATCTGGACCGCCGAATCTGCGATTGGACGTCGATTCGCGGCCGTCGGATTCGCCCGTTTACCGGCTCGTAACTGGAAAAAAAGGATCTCAGCCGATGAGTTCCGGATCCCCGGATCTGGACCGTTTGTTCGGTTATCTTAGGTTCCTTAGGATTCCCCCGGTAGCCAATAACTAATCCCCCTCGGCCGCCCTCACCAATAACTGTTAACTCCTAGTCCTACACCGCCCCAAAAAAAAAAAAGGAAAAAGAAAATCCGGTTCTGGTAATTTTGGTGAATTCACGTGGTGTGTCGATGGGGGGGATTTTCTCTCTCTAGATTTTTTATTTTATTTTCTTTTTTATCTCTCTCTCTCTCTCTCTCTCTAGACTAGGGCCTTTTTCGTAACGGTTTTTTCCACTGAGCTAGCGAGAGTAGCGACCATTAGCGGCCGCCCTCGGCCTCGGCCTTGGGCAGTGCACTCTACACTACGGCGCACTACCCGTTCTCACGAAGCGTAGTATTTTTACTTTTTAGGCGATTAGGAGCGCCTGCAGTCGCTCCAGAGAGGGCGACACGTGTCCGGGCCCGTCGTTTCTTGTCTTGCACTGTCTCGCTTGCGGTTTTCATGACCCGTTTTCTGGTTGGCCCATTTTCAGCTTGTTGGCGGAGGAGGAGGTGGGGGACCACTCGAGCCGGCATGCGGTGGAGGATCCGGAGGAGATCGCTTCCATGGTGGAAATGTGAGTGTTTTGTTTCGTTGAGTTGTTTAAATGCGATTAGCGATTTTTTCTGGCGGCGACGGTGGCTCTATTTAGTCTTTTCGTCCGGAGAAGAGTCCGGACCGCGTTGAACATGGTTTAAGAAAGACGTCGTTCGTGGGGTTGGGTGGGTAGGGGTTGGTTAGGGATCGGGTGGGATTTATTGTTACCACCTACGGAGATCTTAAACATGCAAGCTCGCCAAACACGCCCAGCCCATCTGACCCATCACTATCGAATTTCTTAAAATTGCTAATTTTCGATTCGTTTCTCGAAATTGTGAAAATTGGCTTTGTCTTGCATGAGAGATTTTTTCCCGGCCCGTCGGTTGGGGGTGGTGAGTTCCGTTTCTGCGGGTCATAAATTCTTCCGTCCTTTTCCTCATCCATTTATCTACCCGCGCTCCTGCAAAGAGTTGATCCGCCGATGCTGCTTATGTATACGTAGCAGCGTCTCTGTTACCTCTTCTCGCAGATGATTGCGACGCCAACCACCCCCCCCAAAAAAAAAAAAAAAAATCCCTGCGAAAAATGACTATCCTCCTTTCACGGCTACCAGAAATGCCCTTGATTGTTTAGGACGATTTCAATTTGACCACATGTTCAGACCCACGTTTGACTAGCTTCTTAATGTTTTTTGTGTCGAAAGGGAAATTGATTGCGCCACTCCACCCCCCCAACTCTTCCGGATATTATGGCGACTCTTAGGAGACATCATGCATCGATTGACTTGCATGTGAAATTTCTTATTACACACCGCAATGAGAATGAGAAATGGAAAGAAAAAAGTAGACTTTGTGCCAGTGAAGATTATGGGGTCCAAGAACCCATGTGTGTGCAAGAGGACAAATGGGGCCGCATCGACCATGGTCTCTCACTTGCCACTTCTGAAATCAAGCCAGTGAAATTCTATCCGTTACACTGAACAATAGATCCAATCGTTCTCACGTACCGACGAAATGCCCTACTTTTCTGTGCATTTGTATCTTGCCGTTGCCCATCTGTCTGTAGATCTGGCTTTTGGCCGTTAGAGAAAAGAAGTGGCAAGTCACCTCCACCGACACAAATGAGAGAACATTATTGGCCATTCCGCTTGTCCTAATTTTACTTTTTACAATCCAATTTTCTACTGTCTCTAACCAACAATTTCTTTGCTCTCTTTTTCCTGGCACATTTCCTGAATTAAGAAGGGGATAATTTCTTGCTTCGATCCCGGGACATCGAACTAAATCATGAGATTAAATAAACATATCCCGATAGTTTAAAGATTCAGAGAAATCTTGCCAGTTTCTTTTTCTTCTCTCCTATAGATTTTCCTGAAAGAAGATAGCCTTCTTCATTTGTGATTAAGAACAATGGGTTTGTTTTTACAGGAGCATCCGCAATAGCACTGAGAGGCGTAAATTAGGTTATTTCTCTTGTGGAACTGGTAATCCGATTGATGACTGTTGGCGGTGCGATCCCAACTGGCACAAGAATCGCAAGCGCCTGGCTGACTGCGGCATCGGCTTCGGTCGCAATGCCATTGGTGGCCGTGATGGCCGGTTCTATGTTGTCACTGACCCAAACGACGACGACCCCGTCAACCCAAGGCCAGGCACCTTGCGCCATGCTGTGATCCAGGACAGGCCGCTATGGATTGTCTTCAAGCGGGACATGGTCATAGTGTTGAAGCAAGAGCTGATCATGAACAGCTTCAAGACCATCGATGGCCGGGGTGCCAATGTCCACATTGCCAACGGAGCGTGCATCACCATCCAATTCGTCACCAACATTATTATTCACGGTCTTCACATCCATGACTGCAAGCCCACTGGCAATGCCATGATCAGGAGCTCCCCAACCCATTATGGCTGGAGGACTATGGCCGATGGCGATGGCGTATCCATTTTTGGGGCGAGCCATATCTGGGTGGATCACAATTCGCTCTCCAAATGTGCCGATGGCCTCGTGGATGCTATCATGGGCTCGACAGCCATTACCATTTCCAACAACCACATGACCCACCATAATGAGGTGCATCTGAATTTAATGATTGTTGCTTGATTGTTTGGAGCGATTTGCTTCTTGCTAATCAAGTGCTGCTACCGAAAAGGACATGTCCCGATTGATCATAATGTTACTTTTACTCGTTGAAACAGGTGATGCTGTTGGGCCATAGTGATTCTTACACAAGAGACAAGCAAATGCAGGTGACTATCGCATACAACCATTTTGGCGAGGGTCTCATCCAGAGAATGCCGAGGTAGAATCTGACTTTCAACCCCTCGTATTAAATGACTTCATGCAACTCACCAGAACTAAACAAGATAACAGCAGCTGCATTTAGATTTTAATAGTGATGAATGCTATATATACAAAGATGAGAAAACGATAAAGTAGGATTCCCCAAGATTAATATTGGAAAGGAGGTTTTTACCAAAAAAAATATTGGAAAGGAGGTAATCTAAAGAAACACAATTGATTGTTGTAAATGCAGGTGTAGACATGGTTATTTCCATGTGGTGAACAACGACTACACGCACTGGGAAATGTATGCAATTGGTGGTAGTGCCAGCCCCACCATCAACAGCCAAGGCAACAGATATGCGGCTCCGTCCAACGCATTTGCAAAGGAGGTAACAGTTCATCAAACTGCAAACTGCGTATACCTTTCAGTTGTCTCCTTGGGGAACCGCCAAAAAAGCATGCATTAGTATAAAATCTACAGAAAATAATCGTTTCACTCTCTCTTCATTGACACGTGAACAGTCAAATTACTGGAATGCAATATTACTGTCATCATATCAATTTTTTATCTAGTGTGAGGTAGGACAGATCCCACATAGAGTTTGAAATGTCACCTGCTACACCGACTAAACTACATCCAGTAAACGGTAACGGGCATATGTCGAATTGTTTTTGCAGGTGACTAAAAGGGTGGAAACAGCAGCAAGCCAGTGGAAGAGCTGGAATTGGAGGTCAGAGGGAGACCTGTTGCTTAATGGTGCCTACTTCACTCCATCAGGAGCCGGAGCCTCCGCAAGCTATGCTCGTGCTTCAAGCCTCGGAGCCAAGTCCTCCTCCATGGTCGGCTCCATCACTTCCGGTGCCGGTGCTCTTCCCTGTCGTCGCGGCCAGCAGTGCTAATATCTACCAAATTGGCCTCCAAATGGCGGTCAATTTTCCCTATCGATTGATTTCCCTGATTCGCAGTATAATATAATATATTCCTTTCCACATCCATTGTTTTCACATACCCCATCTACATGATTTGGCAAGTGTACAAATTCTACACTGTCATGATATATCACCCAAATTCCTACCCCACTTTCGATTTCCCCTGTTTTCAGATTTTCCATCTGTTTTCAACCTCGGCCTGCTTCGAATTCAACAAAACCTAAGCCATACTTAGAAGCAGGCGCGGAAGCGTTGTTGATTTGTTCCCTTCCTTTTCCCCGATTCGTGTCATCCCCCCAGTTCATCGTCCCCATCTTCTTCCTAACCATCATCATTCAAACCAGTCCATTTGCGTGTCTCTCCCCGTCGGTGTCGGTTTCTACATATCCTCTTTGCCTTTCGAGTCTATAGGTTGGTTCCGGACGATTCCCGAACTTGTTTACCTTCTTTTTTCTCTTAGCAATACAGGGCGATTAGGACGAATGTGAAACCTCGAGTCCTGGAAAGACCTCTGTTACAGTTGATGCATAGAAATAGCAGTGTTTTGTTTCCTTGAGCTGTTTGTTCTCTGTCAACTCTTTGGCTGCTTTATTTTTGCGTCCTTTGCTTTTTGGCAACGGAAGCCATCTTTTCTTTGGTCATGCGATTGTGTGAGGTTTTTGTTGGGATATCGTAATTTATTCTCTCTCTTGGTTTCGTTCTTTCATTCACCGGCAGCCTCGATTCTTCCATGTGCACGCCCCACATGCACATGCACATTAATCATTGCTTCTAACGAAACTAGGTCTTGCTTTTATCTCATATAATCTACCCTTTCAAATAAAATCTTCTCCTCTCCCCAGTCTTGACGACCCCAATTAGTGTCATGCTCCTTTTAGCCAGCTGGGGAATATTTAATCATTTCGCTTTTTACCCTGCATCCATTATTACCTCCCCCTTGCATGAGTCGGGACATGCCATCATCATCATCATCGGCGAATTGCTTAATTTCAGGCATCATCTCAAAAGTTGCCTTAGAATCTATACCAATCCCTCAAAATTAAAAACAAAAAGAAGTGCAATTACTGAGAAAAGCTTCAGAGAGAGAGAGAGAGAGAGAGAGAGAGAGAGAGAGATGATATTTACTTGAGTTCACGTGGTGGATGAGGCAAAAGCAGGAATATTTGCCGATGCATGTGGTGGATGGGGTCCATATGGCATGAGATGTGTGAGACAGTCGTCTCCCCACCGCCACGCCTCGTACGTGCGCAAAGTGTGCAAAGCCAGCTTTGCACGACGAATGTATGACTTGCGACATCTTCATTTCCTTTCAATCAATTCGGTCGCTTGGCAACTGTCACTTCATTAGCACTGGCACTCCCCATTCCCCAGTCCCGACTCCCAACCACAGGAAGTAAAAGTCTAGCCCCTTGCCAAAAAAATGGTTCTTTTCCTAACTGTTTATTGCTACAATCCCGGACGCAATGCGGATGCAATCGCAGGGGAGTGACTCCATTCATTCTCACGTAGTGGTTAGTTACTTAACAAAGGACGCCCCTCGAATTCAAGGTCTAGGAATCGATCAAAGAACAAAGGGGAACTCATCGAAACGGGTCTGGTGACGGACATAATTTACTAATTTCGGAGTTGGTAAAAGGGCAAAGAAAAGTCGCCAGTCTTTGGATTGGAACTCCTCGAATTGGATCGGGTTTCAGCTTTAATTCGCATCTGGGGTCGCCTTCTTCGAATGCACAAAATCAAGAACCAGGTCCAATATATACTTGAACATTACATACAAGAGGTCAAAGAGTTACCTGTCTGAATGGGAAGAATAAAAGGACCATTCGACCTTTGACCCAAATGCAAGCCCCCTAATAAAAGTCTCTTTCCAACGGCTTTGGATGGGAGAAAAAAGAGACCTTGCAAAAAGGAAGGTGCTTTTCCCTTATTCCTACTGGTTTGGTTGATGGTGAAGATTGAAGGAATCAAAAGCAAAATGTCGAGCCATTGCTGTTAATTGGCTGGCTGTAGAAACAATAGAGGCAAAAGAAAAATTGTAAAAGATAAAAGGGGGGGGTGGCGCAGGTTGAATTGACTTGAGAAAGCAAAAGGGCATCCATTCTTTTTCCCTTTCGCAATGTCTGAACATGTCTAACCTTGCTGTCGATGTAGACCCACCTGAGAAACTTCTGAGCAAGTCTCGGATGAGGCCCGCCAATCGCGCCGAGGAACCTCATTCGAAGATGAATCGAACGAAAGGGGGTTTCCCTGAGAGTGAGTGTGGCTTGAGTGGGGCCGGAGGCTGGTATTTTGGAGGTCCTCGCCACCCGATTAGATTCCGCATTCGCCTCACGGATTGCAGTCGAGGATGGGGCTTTTGCATAATTTGGGGCAACCATTTTCGAGTGCGAGTTTCGGTTTGCTCAAATTAATTATCGAGTGTGAAGTTTTAGTATTCTAGATAGAAAGTTTACAACATTCAATTGGATGGAGATATCGTGTTCTATGAGCACCCCGTGAAATCCATCTTATAATTTTCCTTGTTTATATGGTAAATCTTGGATGGATTAACTCCACATAGCCATTTTCTTTTCCCTGGTTCTAGGTCTAAGAAGTCAACTTCCAGCACATTGTTCTGTTATTTGGAGCAGGTAGTCTGCTTCGAAGTCAAAAGTTCCTTTATATCGTGCATATGAGAACATCTGCCAAAAGGGTACATTGAGCGAAAAGTTCCTTTATCTTGTACACGTCAGGGCGGCAGCTTCCTTCAAGCATCACTTGTCATCGTATGAATAAATACCAATTGTAATCTATCGCATCATTTGTTAACGTACACAACACCACTTTATATTTGTGCAGGGACCCCTTTGTTTTGGCCCTAAAGTTCGTGCTCCGAACATGACCTATTTGTAAAATTCATGCGCATCGGTCTTGCATAATGCACGGCGATGAATGTGAACAAGATAATATTACCAATATACAAGGGCAGCTTCCTTCAAGCAAACAAAAGTGCCTTTTGGCCTTGAGATTTCAAAACGAAAGTCGCTTGTGTTCGGAGGTTCTCCTTGTTTTGGTACATTCAACACCCAGAGCTTGTAAATAAAGAAAGAAAGAAGTTTCCCTTGATGCAGGAGAACGGTAAAAGACAAATATGTAAGCAAGATGGAGACTAAATCAAATGGACGTGCACGTATAGATCGGCTCGGGTATTGGGTTTGGAAGTCTTTATCCTCACTCATCCACAACTTTTTTTTTTCCTTTCCAGACATCAACAATTTAATAAGGGTATTCTAGAGTAGCTTTTTTTTTTTTTTTTTTTTTTATAATCGAAAAAGTCCTCATTTCATTTCAAGTAGTAAAATTAGAGGAACAACTCAAATGGGCTTCAGAACAAAGAACATCCAAAAGAGATTGAGGGGGACTAGAGACTCAATTCCGAGGTAAAGATTGGTGGAGCTGGGCTTTGGCAACCCAATCGGCGGTTTTATTTAGATCGTCCATGGGTCAATTTTAATCCAGGAAATGAAGCTAGAGTAGCCCGGCCCATTTGGACTATTTTGTTGACTTCCCAAGGGGTTGTATCTAACCCCAAAATCATCTGAACTGCCGTGTAGCAGTCAGACTCAACAGCAGCCCCATGTGACCCTTTTTCCTTTCCCCATTTCACAGCCAGTTCCAAGCCTTCGCATAAAGCTAGGGTTTCCACATGCAAGGGAGATTGTGCCTTCATCGTGCGAGCAAAACTGCCAAGCAGCACCCCATTCTCGCCCCTGCACACCCCTGCTATTGATCTGTCGTTAGTTCTCGGTGTGAAGGCTCCGTCAATGTTAATTTTCACCCATCTCGATTTTGGCAGTCTCCATCTTATAGGTACTTCGGTAACTTTGCTAATGTTTTGCTGTTGTGATGAAGCTGGATCTTTGAGTTTTTGTTTTGATGCGAGCAGATCGGCCACCACGCCCTGCGGATCTGGCTTCCTTACTTGAAAAACTACTGCGTTCCTCTGTTTCCAGATGAGCCAGAGAGCTTCGGCTACTATTTTGGATTCGGGAGCTTGAGGAAGGTGGCTTTTATACTCCATAAACCAACGGTCTATACTCCTTAGTCTTGTGCTTTGTATTTGAATCTAGAGATGGCAATTTGACCATAATTCATTTGTCCAGGGACAGAGTAAGAACAAATGTTCTGTTGATTCTGGGGTCACTTTGCAGAAGGACACAACGGCTCAAGTAAGACTCTTCTTTTGGCTAGATTCTCTTTAGTAGGGAGAGCATTTTAACATAAGTTCCACATAAACACCCTAACTTTGGGGAGGGTGCATAGACTCCAGATTTTACTCCATAGTTCTTTGGGCTTTTGATATGAAGATGAGGCTGATGTGTGGGTTGAGTGGTCTTCCAAACTTCTAAGTTGATTATACCCACTTTTTACTGAGTAATTGCCTGATTTGGTCGCCATCTGAATGCATTTATCTTTTCTTCTATCAGATGGTAAGGGGATTGCCAAAATTTCGCTTACGATTTTGTCTTTGAAGAAGTTTTGAAGGCTTTCTTCCTTCCATGTTGAATTGTTCGTATCTATGAGCTTGGCTACCATAAGGGGATTGTCTTGGTTGGTTGGGCCTGGGATTGTGCCTCGCTTTAACCATCTGTCTTTGCATATTTTAATTGATTCTCCGTTACCGCTTGACCATAATGCTGAGTCTGAAATAACATTTCTACCACTCAGTAAACTTTTCCATCCCCATGATGATCGGTCACCTGCCTTAGCATGATAAAAATCTGTAGAAGGGAAATAGAGTCCCTTGAATAGTTTACTCCATAAAGACAAGGGGTTTTCTATCAATCGCCAAGCCTATTTGCCTAGTATTGCTTTATTAAATGTAATTAGATCTCTAAAACCCATTCCTCTGCTATCCTTTCTCATCTTCAGCACATTCCAACTTTTCCAATAAATTCCAGCCTTGGAGTCAATGTTCTTCGACCAGAAGGAAGCAATTTTTTTCTCTATAGCTTTACAAATGGAAACTGTAATTTTAAAGATAGACATCGCATATTGGGGAAATGCTTGAATTACTGCTTTCAATAGAATTTTGTTCCCAGCTTTGGACATTAACCTTTCCTTTCATCCTTCTAGCTTCATATTCACTCTGGCCAATATCCAATCAAACATTTGTTTTTTAGATGTTCCTCAATCCAATGGAATGCCTAAATATTTCCCCCTTTTATCAGTTTCCGGTACTCTCAATTCCTATGCCACGTTTCTTCTTATAGTCTGAGGACGTCGTGAACTAAAAAATATCTTGGATTTGTTCAAATTGATTGCTTGACTAGTAGCCATGCAGTTTTGATTGAGAACATCAGCCAACTGTTGGCATTCCTTCACCTTTCCATCCAAAAAGAATATTGAGTCATCCGTAAATAACAGATGAGATAGAGTTGGGCAATTGCTGTTCAGTCTTTGCCTTTCACTCTCCTTTCCCCAATTGCTTTTTTCATAAGAAGAGATAAAACATTTGCTACTAGTTTGAAGAGATAAGGGGAAAGGGGATCACCTTGACGAAGCCCCCTTGATGGCTGAAAATAAGATAGCGATTCTCCATTAAACTTGACACCAAAAGAGACCAAAGTCACACAATGGTTAATCCACGAGACCCACTTCTGGCAAAACCCCATCTTCAACAAACAAGCCTCCAAAAAGTCCCATTCAATTATGTCATATGCCTTCTTCATATCAAGTTTCAGCATAGCTTGAAATTTCTTCTTTCTTTTCTTGATTCTTAACTGGTGGAGTACCTCCTGAACAATAAGAATGTTATCCTAGATTTGTTGCCCTTTAACAAACGCACTCTACTCCATTTCTATCAACTTCGAAAGAAAAGGCTTTGAGTAATTAGCCAATACCTTAGAGATGATTTTATAAGTAAAATTGCATAGGCTAATTGGTTTATACTAATCAAGTGTTTCCGGATTTGGGACCTTGGGAATGAGGGCAATTTGGGTTCTATTGAAATTTGGATTGAAATGATTTGTCTCCATAAATTCCCCTACCAACCTCAATAAATCCTTATGGATGTCCTTCCAATGATTGCGGAAGAACTGACCATTTAAACCATCCGGCCCTAGAAACTTGATTACTCCTAATTGAAGAACATCATCCTTTACCTCATGCAGTGTAACTTTTGCTGTTAATGTTTCATTTATCTCCTCCTGGACTAGTGTAGGGCATTGGTCTATCACTGGGTAGAAATTATGGGGACCAACTGTGCTGTACAAATTCAGAGAAGAATTGAACCGTCGTCTCTTTTAATTTCTTAGTGTCTCTACACCACTCATCATTTGGCAACTGGAGCATGGAGATTTTATTTTTTTGTCGACATTGTATTATTGTGGCATGAAAGTATTTAGTGTTTCTATTGCCCCACTTCAGTCACATGATCCTTGAACGTATTCCCCAATACATTTCTTCTCATTTCCATAGTTGTTCAATTTGTCGTTTGATGCTTTGGACCCTTTCCCTTTCGTGATCAGCCTCTTCTTTGTTTGTGATGGATACTAATTTAGCTTTGAGAATTTTGATTTGTTTGTGGGCATTTGAGAATTTTTTGCTCAATTCCACAAGGGTTCTTGTTACCTTCTGCTATTTTTATTCCCGACTCAGGTATTTTGCATTGGATTATGCCAAAGCCGATTTACTAATATCCTCATATTCTATGTCTTCTGCCTAGAAAGCTTCGTTTTTGAATTCCTTACTTCGTTTCACCCTTTTAGCTGATAACAACACCAACAGGGGCTGTGATCAAATCCTACTGCTGGAAAAGCAAAAGCTTCAGCCTTAGAGTAAGAAACCCTCAATTCCATGTTGCATAATGCTCGGTCAAGTCGTTGTTTGATGTAATCCTCTCATACTCGATTATTTGACCATGTAAATGCACAACCTTTCTTCTCCAAATCCATCAAAGAACAATTATTTATAACTTCTCAAGATGCCATCATCTAGTAATGTTCCACCATTCTTTTTCTGAATTTCTCCTAATGGTAGAGAACTTCATTAAAGTCACCGACGCACATCCAAGGAAGAGAGTTGCAAGACTTAATGTACCTTAGTTCATCCCATAACCTCATTCGATTCTGAAAAGTATATGAAGCATGGATTAGTGTGTGTCTCATATTTGTTTTGTTTGCCTCCCATCTACAAGTAGCATTAATAAAATCAACAACAAAAGAGTCGATTGATAATGTTATGTTTTCATTCCACATTAGCGCAAGCCCCCCGGCAATTCCTTGTGGAATCACAACAAAAAGATATTGGTATTTTAACATTTTCTTTTTCCTTTGCACCATTGGTTCCCTATTTTTTGTTTCCATCAAGAAGACTACATTGGGCGTTTCTCGAGCCACTAGGGCTCTAAGTTCTTGAATTGTCAAGGGATTGCTCAACCCTTAACAATTCCAACTTAAGATTTTCATTGGTACCCCGGTAGCTTATTAGGACTAGCCACCAAAACCCATTGATCCTCTCCCTTCACCATTTGGACAGGGGTTTCTAACAACTGAGTTTCATCAATTAATAATTGCAAATCCTTTTTTGGCCGAATCTCTTTTGCTTTTTAGCACTTAATTTAACCCTTTTTCCTCCTTCTTTCTGGGTTGTTTCTGCAGATTTTCTTCCTGTGAGGGATATAGGAGCTTTCCCCTTATCGGGCCATGTTAGTAGCAAGAAAGGAGGATTAACACTTCCTTGATTGCCACCTGAACTCTCGCTATCCATTTCCTTTCTCTTTTTGGCTTTGTCTGAATGACTAGGTAAGGGGCGTGTTGGTTGGATGATCTCCATTTGGTTCGGAAGGTCTTGAGTTTTAGGTATGACTTCCTCTACTGTCCTCTCCTCCCATTTATCTTCATAAAATAGCTTCCAAATAGGACTAAACTCCTAGCTTCTGCTTTAAGCTAGAATCCAAACCTTAGATTTCGTCAACCAGAATTTCAGTACAGTGGGTTGTAAAATGACCTAGTTTGCCACAAGCATAGTAGAAATGGGGTAATCTCTCATACTTATACTCTACCCAAAAGTTTTTTCCAGCACGTTTAATTACACTCCCCTGTTTCAAAGGCGCATACAAATCTAGCTCCACTTTCACTCTCTCCGATGCAAATGCTACAGAGCCTTTTGTTTCTATTCTAATCTCTATGACGTTTCCTAACTCCATGACTATCTTTCTTACAGCTCTTTCATTACGTCATTCAACAGGTAAGCCATAGATATGCACCTAGAAAGCTCCTCTTGTAAAATTTTAGCAACGAGGGGATGTGTTTGGTTCCTATGGCTTCAATAATAGAATGTGGTTGGCAAAAGACCAAGGACCCCCATCCAACACTCGTTTAATATTCCCATTAGATTTGAAAGCAAACAGAAAGTGACCTTGTTCCAACAAAGTGATACTCACATTATCTATTTTCCATGCCTTTTTCATTGTACTTTGAAAGGCTTGAAAATTAATAGAGGGGCTTGTGAACAGCTTACCTATCCACATCAGTTTGTAGTCCTTTTCTTGTTTAGTGGCATCCATCTCTTCTAAATAAATAATGTCATTTTCTGATCACATATCTCCTAATTTCTTGCAAAGCAACTCCAGTCGGGGATCAGCCTTACTATTCTCCATTTGTGATCGTCAGTTTTCAGTTAGGCAAATGAACAAACAGGTGGAAGGTCTAGCTGCAACACCACTAGAACCAACCCGGGACAATGCTCGAGACACAAGACCCTTACGCGTTGCTTCTATACCCAAAGACTCACTGGTTTTAGTTGTCCACAGAAATGGGTGAAGGTGCAAAGGACTTCAGAGATTCTGACTTACTTGGTATTCATCCGCAAGAAGAAAGAAGACAAGATAAATGGAGACTATGGGTGTAACATCCCAAATTTCATCGACCTTTATTAGTGTAATCAGATCATTAGGAACTTAGATTAATTTAGATTGGGCCATAAAGCGAACCCGATGGACCGGAGGAATGTGTGGGCTTGAGAAGTAAGCAAGCCACACGAGTTTTCGAATTGGGCTTGATAAGCTGAATGGAAGATCTGGACTTGGTCTTAGCTTAGAGCGGGCCAAGGCTCGGATCTATTATGGATTGAGCCTGTTGGGCCAGAGACGGATATTTAGGACCGAGTGATTTTATTTTCAATTAAGTTTATAGATTATAGTTAGGATGATTAGATTAGTGATTGCAATATTAATGTCAATTTCTAAGCTTAACATTTTTGTGATGAATTCTCTATAGATTAACACTAACTAGTTAATATGTCATATAATGTCATAACTTTGTAAAATTACAAGAGGATCGAAATCAAGTGAAATCAAAAGGAAATTAAGTGAAAAACATTAGATACAAATGAACTGACTAACGACATGGATTAACTGCTAATGAATGGCGAATGACATATGGCAAAATTGATATGCATGGAGGCCACGACACCCCCCTCCTCTCTTCGCATCACCCACGGTTTTCTTCCTTAAAAATCGAAAACAAGCAAAGGAGACATCATCATTAGATTTGCTCATGATTAGCCTAGCCTAGGGATGAGACCATAGCCCCATTTCCCCTCTTAAATTTCGTAACCCCCTCTCTCTCTCTCTCCAAAAAAAAAAACTGAAACCCATCTTCTTCTTCTTCTTGTTTTCTCTCTCAATCGAACGACTAAGGAAGAACCAGCAACAAACCAGCAATTCTCTTCTTCTTGCATGCGAGTTTTGGTGTTGATTTTTGAAGAATCCTTGAGTCATCTAGTAGCTGAACTAAGTGAGAGAGAGAGTTTGAGTAAGGGAGTGAACGGCGAGAGGGAGAAGAAGGAGACCACCCCTCCGTTTGTACTTACGCGTGCTGCCATCGTTGACGGCGCCTGTCTTCACCGCCGTTGAGCTGCGTTCGAGACCCACGAGCCTTCCGTTTTGTTTGCTGATCAAGCTTAGGAGTGAGGCAAGTAGAAGTTCATTAATCTATGTTATGCATGCTGTGTTTATCTGGTGAAGTACAAGTAGACCGGAGAAGGTCTGAATTTGATATTGCATGTTGCATTTGAGGCTTGCATGTCTTGAAACCTAAGTGTGAGTGAGCTGTGATTGTTGAGTAAGGTGTGATGGTGTGTGCTAAGTGAAGAAAAGGTGATGCATGTTGAGTTATAAGAGCCGAGATGCAAGTATGCGCTTTGTACCGAGTTGTGAAGGATTCTAGGTGAGTGAAAATGTACTATGACTACTCCTAGACGCTGCGTAAGTGTGTCAAGATGCTACATGATGAATTTGTAGTAAAACAAACAGTTTGATTGAGCTAGAAATGAAGAGAAAGGCATTAGATGTTTTCTGTCTTAGAGGAACATCGATAGAAAGTCGTTTATATTGTGTCGCTTTAATTTCTAGAGATGAAGATGAGGAATAGAATCATTTTACTAAAGATAACATCCATTAGATTGAGTTTAACTCATAGTTATAGCTATGTGAATACAAGAATGTGTAGATAGAAGCAATTCTTTTTAAAACAGAAATATTGTTCCGTAGAAAACGGCCTGACCTTTGATGATTCCTCGAATTTTCTGTATTTATCTAGATAGAGTTGAACTTCGAATCCTTAATGAAAGTTATAGGGCACATCCTTAGGAATAACATATCAAAATTTGAAAATAAATGGACAAGGTTTGGTCAGTGAGACGAATTTTCCTTATAGATGTTAAATCTGGAAACTATTACAGGATGCTAGTAAAGATTATGGTGATTACTACTTTTAGGGTCCATTCATTTCGCGGAAAATGACTTCCGGGAAAATGTTTTCCAGATTTTCCGGTGTTCGTTTCACGGAAAATGAACTAGTCAAGGAAAATGTTTTCCATCATTGGAAAAAACAACCTTTAAAGTGAGGAAAACGTTTTCCATGACTTCTTCATTCTTACTTCTTTTTATCAATACATTTTCATTTTATTTTTATACTTTCTTTTTCTTTTTTCTTTTTTTTTAAATCGAATTTTTAATTTTTTTTTTCTTTTCTTTCTTTCCTTTTCATCTACTTCTTTGGCAGTGGCCAGCGACCAGCCACGGCGGCGTCCGGCGACCTCGCTGGCCTTGTCCCAGCCGGCGAGGCTCCGCCTAGCTCGATTTGGCGAAGCCGAGATCGAGCCTCACCAGATCGGGCGAGGCGGAGCTCTCGCCGGCCTGGGCGGAGCTCGCGGCTCGCAAAATCCGGCGAGCCGCGCGGGGTCGGGCCTCGCCCGAGCTCGCCCGAGCTTCGCCGGCTCGGGAGCCCGAGCTCCGCCGCCAGATCCGGCGAGCTCGCAGGTGAGCTCGGGCGAGATCGGCCGAGCCTCGAGCTCGCCGGATCGGCCACCGTGGTCTTGGTCGGCCGCGGGCGGCAAATTCTGGCCATCGTCGGGCGGAAGGAGGCGGTGGCGGAGGAAGGAAGAGGAAGAAGGAGGAGGAAGGAGGCGGCGGTGGAGGAAGG
This sequence comes from Eucalyptus sp. ANBG9806169, assembly GCA_014182395.1. Taxonomy (NCBI): domain Eukaryota; kingdom Viridiplantae; phylum Streptophyta; class Magnoliopsida; order Myrtales; family Myrtaceae; genus Eucalyptus; species Eucalyptus sp. ANBG9806169. Next base: position 26,425,169 of record CM024580.1, read on the forward strand.
AGGAGGAAGAAGGAGGAAGGGAAAAAAAAAATATAAATAAAAATATAAAAATATAAATAAAAATAATAAAAATTTCGATTTTTAAAAATATAAATAATTAAAAATTCATTTTTTAAAGAAAATATAAAAAAATAGAATTAATTTTTTGGTCAATTAAAAATATTAAAATTCAATTTTTGATAATTTTTTCCAAACAATTAAATGAGCTAACGAACGGTGGAAAATATTTTCCACTCAAATTTTAGGTTTTGGCCGAACACTGGAAAATAGAGTCATTTTCCTGGAAAATGACTTCCAAGAAAATGTTTTCCGGAGACATGATATTTTCCGCGAAACGAACAGACCCTTAATATAGTGAGATATAGACTTAGGTTTCTTCACGGAAAATGTCAATCTATGTCTCTAATTTAACATATTAAAATTTTAGAATTTTCTGAGTTCGTTTAAGGGTTATTCCAAAATCTTTGCTAAAACTGTGCATTCTGGTTTTTGAGGTGTCTTTATTCCGAATTTACTCAATTCATCCCAAAAGTGAATACATCATGAGTTGTCATTTGATATGGTGGTTTTTGGCATTTGGCATGGCATTCAATACCGGAGGTTTTCAATGAAAATTCATGAGATTTCAATTGTTATTGCATTGAAAATGTTTTTGGTATTGAAATAAATTAAGATGTTAATTGTTACCGTTGGACCCTCGGGTCAACGATGCCCCGGGGGTCGAGATGCCCAAAGGATCGAATGATTCGATGCCTTGTGGATGCCCGATGGCCCTAGTGGCTGAATACCGGAGGCTTTTTCCCCGGGAGCTTCGGGATGCCCGGTTGTATGCTTGTTGGTATGTAAATCCGGAGGGCCGGGGTAACCATTTTCATGGCAAACCCCCGGAGGTTCCTCATGATGCCAAGTGGGGTGCGAGATGCCTAGAGGTGTGACGAGACACGCTCTGGATGCCCGGTGGCCCTGAGTGGCTGAATGCTAGAGGCTTTCGCGATGCCAGGGTGGATGCGAAATCCTAGAAGGATGCAAACGTTGGTCCTCTGGGGGATGAAACCTTTTGAATATTAAAACTGATGGTTCTACTAAGTGTGCGTGTGGTCTGGTTATGGGACTAAATTGTATGGCATGGAATGGGACGTGTCATTTCAGTTTGGCCCTATGATTGGGACTTGTATAATTGGACATAATGCATCTTGATCCTTTGAAATTGCACTGACTATTGCATTAAAGAATTTCATGATTTTGATGCATACTTATCCCTTGATTACCTGTTTTTGTCTATCTTGCATGAATTTAGATATTGATGGTACTGCACGATATAGTTTAATGAATCTTTTACTGTTGAGTGGTTGTACTCACCCCGTTTGGGGACTAACATTTCAGACTAGAAGATATGCCTCTGCTACCAGTCACTCCCGGCACATTTTACGGTATTCCGGTCAACGTTGAGTGTGAGTGTTCAGAGCATCACCACCCTGAGGTATGAGGGTTGGTATTTGTTCGAGTGCGAGTACTGGTCATGTATGACATTGGATCTCCCGCCAACCCAGTGATTTAGGAGTTTCTAACTGTGTTCGTCCGCCGCAATGGGATCATGCTGGGGATGTTGCCGCCGCCGCCAACTGATGGACCAGGCTGGGTGTGACCGAGAGTGATGATTAGCAGATGAAGCATTTTTGGATCGCTGACACTGACTGATAGACTTATGTATATGACTGTTTGGAAAAGAAAAGAAAAGGGGAAGTCGGTTGTCTTTTGGTATGTGCCGGGTATAGAAAACCATGGCAAATTTTGGTGTACCGACTGATGTTGTCTATCAAGTCTATGTAAATAAAAAGTGTTCGGCTTTGACTTATAAAAATGTTTAGTAGGTGTGCATCGTTTCTAATTTTGGGATAGGGAGATGTTGATTGTGCTTCCACTATATAAACTGCGCAGGGACCGATCAAAAAGATATAAACCCTCGGGACTTATAGACCTATTTTAATTCTTGGTATCAGAGCAATATATTGTCAAGTCAAGAGAAAGGCAAGTCAACTGTGGCAACCCTAACGGATCGGGGGCCGTTTGGGGGTGCCATAGTGGGGGTTCAGAGCGGGCAAGGTAAGGCAGGTTGAAGATTTGGGAACTTGGCAATGGAACAGTAGTTTTATAGACACCTCCCATTGCAGAAAAAACTGTTTAGTTTTGAAAGTGGAAGGGGTTTCTTTGAGGAGATGTGATTTTAGGGTTTAAAGGGTGAGCGTGCAAAGAGGATAATGTGACAAGTGGAATTTGGGGAGGGTGAGGAGAGTAGCTAGGGTTTTTGGAGAGGATGATGATAGATATTGAAGAGGGGGAAGAAATAGCTACACCAAAGGTAGAGAGGCTCTCCATACGAGAGAGAATAAGTTTATTTATCATTGTTTAGTCAAAGAGGAAAAGAAGGAGAAGCATTCTAGAGTAGCTTGCACTTTTAACCCGCGGTGTAACATTTTTTGTTTTGGGAGTATCACTTTCATTTAACTCAAAAAATTTGAAACCTTTAACGGAAATTTCAAATATTAACATTTAAAGTTGCATATGATTTTTGCATAATTTTTTTTAAAATTTAAATAGCTTTGTCTAAAGGTAGTCTGAACTTCCAAGCCTTTATGCTTTTTGTTATTGTTCATGTATTGCAAAGACACGCATAATACTTTCTGAAGCTTAAAATAGAAGTCCTTTTCTTGATAACTTCACTTATTGAGATGAAATAATGTGGAATACAAAGAGAGACATTTCACTTTGTTTGACTCTGTTTGATTGAAGTGATGGTTTGCTTCTATTGTTTGATTAGATAAAGGAGAGGATTGTGAAAAACTCGGGTGAATTTTGATTTAATTGGGCTTATTTGCCAAAAACTCCTCGGATCACTTATGGATTGCTAGCAAAAGCTCCCGAAAGCCATAGAACTTCACTTGAACAAACAATCTCTTTTTCAATCCTCTAATGTGATGAAAATAGAGTAAAGGTGAGCAAAATGACCAGACTAAACAAAATCCAATCTGCCAATTTTGGACGATTTACGATTCCTAAAACTTGCAATTAGTAAATACCAATTCGATTCCTGGTTTTAGATGCAGATACATCCATTTGGATCAGACCGATTTATTTTATTTTTTAAAATTCTCCTCATTCCAAATTTCCAAAACCTTGATTTCCATTCTTTTATCACTCAGACTCAATCATGCATGCTCATTGGTCACGCCTCTCACTCTCCCTTCTCTCAATCTCAGTCACGCATTGCTCATGCCTCCTTTGTGACTTGACGCCTCTTAAGCTTGGTTCTTGATGATCATTATAGTTTTGTTCCTGGAAATGATCATTATATTTAGTTTATCACAAGCTTGTTCTATTAACATCACTCATATAGTAGTTTAGACAATGTAGCAACATTTGCAGTCTCGTAAGGAATAGGAAAAAAGAAGAAGAAGTATAGCAGGTTCTTGAACCAACCTAAGAATTGGACTAGACTGGCCAGTTCGGTTTTCAAGTGGGTAAGGTGGGCTAGTTCCCGTTCCAGGGTGGGAATCAGCCAACCCTGTGAACGTTCACCCCTAAAATAGAAGTGATCATTGGCTGGATGCGAGTCCAATCAAGTGATAAGGTCCCATAACGTAAAGATAACATATAAATTTATTGGACCTGGCCAAACTAGGTCGGGCTGCTGAGTACATAGTTTTGCCCAGGGCTGGCTTAAAATGCTCTTTGGGCCCATTTTCCGGAGCGGGCTTATGCGGGCCCGTGAGAAACGCTTGGAACTTGGAAGTAACTATAGCAACCTTTGTATCCACTACTTCATCATTTGCTTATATTATTACTCTTCTTGGTTTTATGCTTTAACTCACCAGTCAGGGGGTTTTCACATTCGTTTAGTCTTCCGCGAGTGGACAAGTCCAAATCTGCAGAGCGAGACAAATTTTGTGACGAGACCTGTCTATCATAAGAGATAGATAAGCGGTTTGCTAATGTGTTAGCGGTGTTGTGGGACGAGCTGCCGACCCGGACCTTTGGGTCATAATGGGACAAAGTTATAACTAAAGTTGAACATCCATAGCAGTGGTGTTAGACTCTTGTCGTTAGGAATGCACACATGGAGTTGTAGGGACCGAGATTGCATTCCTTGTCAGCTACCCGGTGAGACGAAGCTTTGCCCCGCCACCGTCACTGCCTCGTGCTTGGCGCCTTGCATGAAATTGTGCCTAGCAAGCGAAATTTTTTTCATTATGTCTTTTTTCAATAATTAAATATTGAATATCTATAATGCTAGAGTTTTCATAACAATTATGAATCGTGCTTCTTTAACCTTATCCAGATTGTTATTTATAATTATTAAAGTATCACAATCTTATGAGAGTGAGTCTATTTATTTGTTTGTTTGAGATAAAGTAAAAGCAAAACGTACTTTTTTCTCTCTTGCCGAAAAGATTAACAATTAATCAAACTTTAAAAAGATATGAAAAGTTATATGTGAACTGACGTGTTAATATTTGCATTTCTCGAAAATTTCGATTTTTGTTTTAGTTTTTTAGAAAGTCAATATGCTTGTGCCTTAACTTTTGATTAAATAAAAAGTAAAAAAGGTCAATCCAAATATATCTTATATTAGTTCGTTTGTATAGCATTCTTCTACTCATAAACTTGTCTAAGGAATAGAAATTGAAAAAATTATTTCTAAACTGAAATTATTTTTGGGAGTAGAAATGTTATCAAATGCACCTTAAATTTCCACCCAAGAGGTAAGGCAAAGAGGCATGACCAGTGACAATGTGGTGATGATATCGGCTCATGCAAAGTCTTAAAATGGGTCATAAGATTTATTCTTATGAAAAAAAATAAAGGATCGTGGATGATAGGAAGTTCGATTTAGATACGCATCTCAGCAAGGAAATTGCTTTATTCGGGAGGAGGAGACAAACTCACTCTTGCATGCACAAGCAAGAAAAAATTGGTAGAGAAGCCGATAAGGAGGAGACCGTCACACTCTTGTTTGATCCTACCTCTAGAGAGAGTGTTTCGGTTGTGTTTCGATGGTTGCTAGGAATTCTAGGAAACACCGAGCTTGCTCAACTAGTTTACAACGACGGGAAGGAGAGATCATTGCAAACTTATGGTTTAGGTCCGTGTATTTGATGTCTTTGATGAAGATTTGATCATCGAAGAGACATTGGAATCTGCACAAGATGAATCTAATTGGGATCCCCGGATGGGAAGAAGTATTTGTTTGTTTTGGATGACTAGTGTTGGAGTGATAGTTGTGAGAGATAGTCAAAGCTAAGAAGTTTGCTAATGGGCGGTGGATGGGGAAACAAGATAATTGTGACCACACACAATCATTCAGTCGTTATAGGGACTGCAGATGCAAAATCAACTATCCATGCCATGGAATTTATTTAAGAAGATGAACTTTGGAGATGCGGATGGCGTTGATAATTAGACTAGAGACTGAGGGAGATAAGAAGAGACAAAGGAAGTACGCTGGAACTCTTTTAGGAAGAAAATGGGGAAAATTGTTCAAAAAGTCCGAAACCTATTTTCTTTTTGTCAATTTAATAATAAGTTTTTTAACTTTTTGTCAATTGAGTCAATTCGGTCAATTTTGGTTGAAATCGTTGATGTGAAAGCCAGTAATGTCACATAGGACGGCCGACATTGACTTGGACAATTTTTAATAATATTTTAATATTTTTAATACATATATTTATTTATTCTTTTTTCTTCCTTTTGCCGGTGGTTGACTCAGTTAGTAAAATTAAAAGATTTCTGACCGAATTGGTAAAAATACAATAAATTTAAGATTTTTTGAATAATTTTATGAGTGGTGCTATTCCAAAGAGTCTAGGCTTTCCAAAAAAGATAAGGTAGATGATGGAATTATGCAAAATCTGAAGCTGAGCTAAGATACGACATCCATCTTGCCTGAAGCATTGCTTTGCATACTGCGATTCGTTTCCAAGAGATTTATTTTGATAAACAGACAACACTACAGTTTTGCGTGTCGCAAGACTTTGTTAGACCGTTAGTTGCGCACGAGAATCTTGGAAAGATTAAGGATCTCATTGGTTACGTAATGTTGGTCATCCCTCAAAGCTGAAAAAGTTGATGGAAGGACGACAATAAGGTCAAAGAATTAAGATCTTGCCCTAAAAAGTTGGCGGAGATGAGGGCAAGATTTGTAATCTCAAATCTCAATGAAGGACTAATCAGCGAAGGAATTTAACATCATCTACTCTTTCACATAGTTTTTGGCAAGACAGAATGGTCTCGTTGCTCTAAGCAGCCGAAGTACCGATGTTCTTCCCTTTGGATATGGACGAGGTTTCTTCTCTCATAACCAATATGATAAGATTTTCTCCAAGATGAGACGTAGGCTAGGATAGGTCCATACTAATACTCCAGTCCTATCTTTTTACTGAAGTATCGTCAACCTGTTGCTCCATTCTATCAGACTTGATGGATCTTCAGGCTCTTTAATTTCTAAAAATACAGAGGAGCAAATGGAGAAGAGAACAAATACCACTTTACTCTCAAGAAAATTCTTCACAAATAATTCACATCAAGCCAATGGTGCAAGGGTGAAGATTCCACTCAAATTGTATAACCACATGCCCTCGGGCCACTTTCCACTCTACTAATATTATGTGTTTGGGGGAAAATTATACAAAAATTTCTAAATTTATTATATATTTTTTTTTTCAATTCAATCATAAACTTTTCAATTTTATCAATTGAGTCTTAACTCTTTTCACGTTTTGTCAATAGAGTCCATTCGACTAATTTTAGCCCAAAATCGTTGAAGTGAACACTAACCTTTTTACGTGGCATAACTAGCATTAAGCTAGATGATTTTTTAAAAATATTTCAATATTTTTTCGAATGATTTATTTTATGTTCTCTTTCCTTTTACAACTGTGGCTAGCAAGGGTTAGGATGCCCTTGTGCAGCCTTGCCCAGATTTGGGGAGGCCATTGCGATCATGAGCGAGGCAGCCTCGCTGATATATGGGCAATGTAGCCTCACTTGCCGCTACGATGGTTTGGGCGATGGCCCATTGACCCTTGCCGACCAGAGCAAAAAAAAAAAAAAAAAAAGAGAGAAGAGAAGAAAATGAAAAATAAGATAAAAATAATAAATAAATTTGAAAGAATATTGAAATATTGTAATAAAATTTTTTATGTTAGTGTTGACCCTGCTATGTGGGATGGTCCATATTCACGTCAGTGATTTCTAGCAAACATTGACAAATCGTAAAAATATTTAGTATTCAATTGGCAAAATTAAAAGGTTTATAATTAAATTAGTAAATATGCAATAGGTTTAAGACTTTTTGGATAATTTATTATGTGCTCAGGCCATTATAACAATTTAATATATGCCATTTTACTAAATTAGTAACAAAACTGTGTTAACCTGAAATGGTTTCAATACGTGTTTCAATGTATCTCATATTCATATATCTTCCTACTAAATAACTTAAACCTTTTCACCCAATATTCTAATATGGTATTATGGGTCTGGTCTCACATCCGCATGGCTTCGATGAAATTTGCACAAGATGGAGAGAGGGCGTTACATATGGGATTTTCCTTTTATCTTATGGTTGAAGGTTTTCGGTGGGATATTGCAACAAAAATGAATATTCTAACTCTTGGCCAGCCAAGATAGAAAGAAAGAATATTGCAAGTCACGATTCATCTTGGGCCACTCTTCCAATATGGGAGGGGGAGGTGGGGGTTCGAATCCCCACTTTCTTAGTGGGTTGTGGTGAGAACGATTTAGTTTCAAGTGTGGATTTCGACTCTCACGTTCTGTAATGAAATATGGCAAAAGTTTGAGAGTAAGAGTTAGAGTAGGACCGACAAAAAAAAAAAAAAATGAACGATGGATGACATCATGGTATTATTATTTTATATAGTAGTAAAGAGAATCGTAGAAATTGTTTCATAGCAATGAACAAACGGGCCTCCTTTGACAATCTCTAGGCCCAACGACATTTCAAACGTGGAAGACGTAGTAGGCCGATTCCCATCATCTTAGAAGGCTGAGAAGATTTCTGGTCCAACTTATAGCCTAGCAAATTTATTGAGAGAAGTTTCAAAGATGACACATTTTTAGCGATAAAAAAATTCAGACTGAGGGTATGCACTCTAAATTCATTCGACGTCGGTCTCAGTGTAAAATAGATGAATCAATTTGAATGTTCCATTTAGGTACATTTCTCTCGCTCCATATGATAAACACAATATACACTCGTTGGCAAATAAAGGAAAATCACTTGATGAACTACCCCTCTTTAGTTCTCTCATAATCAGGGGCGCAAAAGAGATAGAAAATTAATTTAGTCTGAAAATATTATCACATAACTTTCCTCATCTTAAGCTAAATCACCAATCATATACAATGGTAGTACTATTTCATAGTCATTAAAAGAACGAGTGACAAACGATTATTGCAAATGAGTTCGAACTCGTGATGTCGTGGATGAAAATATTAGTGCAGCATAATTAGGCCACAAAGGTGAGACTGTCTCCAATTATCTTTTCAATGTTATTTCATTTCAACCATAAATAAAGTAGTTTACTATTGTTTCCCCCGTTTAATGTTTCCAATTATTCACCAATACCGACAGAAAAGAAAAAAACAAATGCACTCCACTAAATGATTTGTTCAATTTTATCCTTCTCATTTTTTCCTCATTCTCTGTAGGAATGCAAAAGAACGGTCCTAGAACTGCCGTGTGCTCTGAGCCAACCTAGGAACCTTTCTTCTTTCTGCGACATGCTTTTGCATGAAGTGGGTCTTCAGTGAGATGTCAAAATCACCATTCCTATGGATTGACCGGTCAAAGTCACAAGGTTTTCTCCCAGACAAATGGTAGGCTTGAGCTTTTAGGGTTATTACAGAGATCAAAGCCTCTGCGACAGCCCCAGTCCCCACATGTGAGTGATGGACATCACTCTGTATCCATCTTCAGTATACGCACAAATACACGTATAGAATATTCAATTGATCGATGATTGATCAGAGGAATAGATAAAGAAAACCAAAAGCTCTCTCTCTCTCTCTCTCTCTTTCTCTCTCTCATATGATACTCTTCATTAATATTTGTCATTCTGCCCCACGCACGGCTTACTTTCAAACTAAGTTTGGACACACATGTAGCTACTTTTTTTTTTTTTTTTTTTTTTTTTGCGTCCCATAGAGAATATTGACAAAGAAGATAGAAAATTTGATTTTTAAATGATATGAGTCTTTTGTTAAGAAAGTCTCTCTCTCTCTCTCACGGTTGGATGGAAATTATTGGACACAATGGTATAATATAAAAATGGGCAACCTAAAACGCAATATGATTGATTGGGAATGCACCAATGTATCTTAATTAGAATAAAAGAAAACTGATGATTCAATAAGTTGCGATTTCTAACATGACAAACACGACACAAATGCTTGGGCTCTCTTAAGTTTGTTCCTTTTTCATGACACTATAAGTTTGATAGACATTAATGGGCATTTTGCTATCCACATTGACAATTACATATGTCAAAGTAATGTGTGTGGTAGGATTAGGAATGATATGTACCTTGGGCCTTTAATTAGGCTGCATTTCATCAATTGCAAATCAATTTTTATTTTGTATAACATACAAATATTGCAATTTGAAGTCATGTAAATTCTTGAAGATTCTTTTAAAAAAATAGAATAATATTGCTGTAAAAAATGACATTGTACACATTTCACATCACGAATAATGAAAGCGTATAGAAGAAATTTTGACTATAAAAGAGTCGGAGCTTCCCATCTGCATTAGGAGATTGCCGTAAATTGAAGAAATTTTGGTTGATTTATGAAGTAAATTGATATGAATTTGGATAATGAAGAGTAAAATGCCTTTGACGTTCATTTTAGAAGGCCAAATTGATAGATTCCCCATATAAAATTCAGAAAAGCATTCTTTATCTTCTTCCTTTTCTTTTTAATAGAAGAATAAACGCATTGTTGGGCCTATGAGCTGAAAGACACAAACGCATACGTGGATAGATTCCACTCATGGAGTTTCCCAAGGCCACGACCCTTAAATTAGGGCAGCTATGAACTGCGCCGTTTAGCTTTTAATATTGCCATATATTTTACAATTTTCTCCTTGGACTTTTTGGTCCTAAAGTGAATAGTTTTAAGGATCTTTAGGTTCTTATGGAATATTATACACGACTTTAGGCCCTTATAATTTATGATATTGGGGTCTGATATCATAAAATATTAAGAGACTATATAAAATGGGGTTATTGCAAAAGTGGGTTTGGTCTGGTCAGGCTATTAGTGGGAGGAAAAATTTCTGGATTCCCATCCTCACGTGATATGGTTGCCTCAAAATCAGGGATGTTGTTAAAGCTACCATTCCACTTACTCCATACTTTCTTCCAATTTTTCTTTAATTAATTCATTAGTTAATTTTTTTCTTTTTGAATTATGTTCTTCGGTCAGGGTTTGAATTAGGTTGCTGTAGACTTTGTTTTGATTCTTCTTTTTTCTCTGTCTTACGCCATTCTTTAGTCGTTCTTATTCATTTATGGACAATTGACTTCCTTGAACTGGTAGGCTTGATTGATCATGGAGAAGTTGTTCATGCGACAAGTGATACCCCCTTGATAATCAATCAAAAGTGAAATTAAGTGGGGTGAGATTCATAATACGAGAGTAAAGATGATTATCCGATTATATCATCTCATCACTATCACGCGACATATGCCATTCACTTGAAATTTTTTCTGGTTGTGGGACTTCGTTTTCCATTTTGATTGCTTAAAAATGCCTTAGAAAGTAACTCTATGACTGTACGCCAATATTACGAGATGATACTCTTCTATGATTTTGAGACTCATGATTATGCGAGTAATAGGATTACCTAGACATAGTCATCACAAGAAATTATCTAGAAATTATCTAGGTATTATTTAGAGGTCAATGCATCAAGTACAAATGTAGTTCAGTCATCGAAGTGAGAGTCATCTTACAACACAGTGACTAGTCCTAGAGTATAATACAAAAAAGAAAAATTATAGACAGGGAACCATGAGAATTAACTTTAGGAAATGTGATAATTTGGATCTATAAGTCATAAAAGGGAGATTCGATGGTTATGCATGGAAAAAATCGATGTTAAGAGCTCAAAAACTTTTTTGGAATTGAAAAGAGTACTTTGACCATATAAATTTCAATGCCATAACAAGACATGGACGAATTATGCAAAATATTTCGTTATTGGACGATGACGCGTTAAACTAGTAAAATAAGATGTATATGCCAGTTACAAGATTTAAGAAACCTTCCAGAAATAATATTACTACCATACTAGTGATTAAGGTCAGGTGAACATCATACAAATTAATAAAACTAAGATTCAATGTGTGCATGATTTCATATATGGTCGGTAGATGAAAGATAAACGTTCGAAATCATCATATTTATCCATGAAAAATTGATACTTTACGTGAAAAATATTAATATGGAAGCAATGGCATTTGACATAGCATCAATATAGTAATTTGTGTTCAATTTAAGATGAACCCTTCAAATTCAATGTGGTTTTTTGACTCCGATGCTACATAATTTTTCTGCCAAACACTATTTATCAAATCAAATAAGGTTTATTTTCACCATAAACGTCTTTTAAGTGGGGTGACTTCCATTCATCTCTCAAATTCTCTATGCCTCTCTCACTCCTACACGCACGTAAATATAATAGACTACTACCCTTTTCAAGAAAATTTTGTACCTTGCTTTGGAATATTAAATGGTCGTACAGGGACAGATGCCATTGGATCGAACGGCAGTCTGAGCCCAATCTCTATTTTCGATGGATACTCTCACGTTTTGTCAGATTTCTTTTAAAAAAAGATCAAACTACATTAATAATTAGGGAACCACATTTGCGACCATACCGTTTCATAATGCTTGCGTGCCCCCCATTATGTCAATTTTGTTTTCTGGACTCGACCAGGAGATATAATTGGATGGAATTAGAATTCAGTGTGCGAAAGTTAAGCACATTAACATTCTAATAAATTATTGAAATGCTAAAATCTCATTCTTACTTGATTACTTGCCTTATAAATTGTTTAAAAACCACTTAAAATTTGGATATATCAAGAGGAAAAATCAGTGAAAATAGAAAGAGAAGATGAAGCAGTGTAATTTGTGGTAATCGCATATTCACATAATATATATTATGAACAGGAATAAATGGGATAAATGGTTACCTATAAAATTATTATTTTTATCTATAAAAAGTATATATAACTAGATGAGTTTCATGTGAAGTTCATATTGTTAGTGATATTATATTAGAGCTTTTAAAGATTTTTTTATAGAATATTATCCTATCTCAGAGACGATTATGATATTACTGTTGATTATCTATATCAATCAAGATCACATGAATATCTCCTTTAATTGTGCATATCTTGATTCATATATGTTATTTTAAGAAATCGTTTCATAAAGCCTATAAATAGGTTGACGTAATCTTCATAATGATATATTGAAATACACACAAATTACTCAGCTTATTATTCCGCATTATTACATCTAATATGGTATCAGAACCTTTTTTCTTGTGGAAACCTAAGTGCACCCAGTGCACTTTGCATCTGATGTGGTACACCCACCTAATAAATCCATCCCTATCATTGCCACTCAATAGTGTTCACTTCGTATACACAAGTCTTGTTTGAGGAAGCACTTAATCGAGTCCTTTCCATAATAGTCATGTTTCGATGCTAATCGTACTAATCGCATCATCTGGTCAAGCTTTTTCATGGAGATGGCTTTCTTTTGATGCTAGCCACATAGGCCGCATCCTAGTAACTATTTTCCAAGCTAGTCATATAGGCTGTGTCGTTCAATTACTATTTCACAAGCCAATTGTATTAGCTAGCCACAAAGACTGTGTCGATTAATTACTATCTTGCAAGCCAACCACATCATTCATTTGCTATTTTCCTTTCGATTCTCAACCTTTCGCACATTGTTTTGAGAAGCCGACACCAATATCGGGCTCGTCACCCTCAGATGAGCCATACTTGGAATACGTTGCCTTACACACCACTGATCCTAATGCTCGTGATGTCGTCAGAGAAACAAGTTTTCGTGGCAACATTAATTTAAATTCCAATTGACTTCTTTGATCTCATCTTGAGTTTGAGAGAGATGTTAGCGACACTATATTAGAGATTCTAAAGATTTTCTAAAGAATATTATCTATTTTTTAGAAACAATTATGATATTACTGTTAATTATCTATATCAATCAAGATTGCTCAAAGAATTCATCTCATAAACCTTATAAGTATACTGATGTAATCTTTATAATGATTTATCGAAATACACACAAATTCCTCAACTTACTACTCTGCATTATTACATTTAACTCATGTAATCTACATGGGGGTACTTGTGGGTTGAATATTCTAGTTCGTCGAGTCCTCAATTATGTGCTATATAGGTAAGGAATTTAATGAATATTATAGCAATGCATAATGTCAGATCATACTAACCAAATCATTATTTGTAATTGCAATTCAAACATGAAATTGCGCAATATGCTTAAAAGAACAGGAATTTGATTCGAGTCATTGCCATTCTACCTGATTCTCTCCGCTTTATCGCTTTAATTCACAAAAATGAGGTCACTCATTAAACCATAGCCAAAAACTTCATCCCAGAAAAAAAAAATGTATATCGGTCATCATAAAGATGGTAATTTAATTGAATCCAGACCCTAAGTAAGCTTAAAGTTAAATGCACAATCATCTCGTGCACTTTCATTTTCAGAGACTGTTTGTGTCTTGCCACTGAAGATAAGATGATGCAAGCGAGGCTTCGAGGAATGTCTCAAATCCCTGTCATGAGGCTTTTTCTAGGCAATTGTGAGCCATAATTGGAGATGGGTGCAATTTCTGATGAGCAGGGTTAAAGATAAGGCAAAGATAGAAGTGATCTTCAGAGATGGTCTAAGTTTAACACTTTGCGGACCAAATTTTGGATGTGTCTGACATGAGTATCATTAGGGAAAAAAATTACAATTTGAGCAAAAAATCTTTGGATTAACTTAAAATAAGACCGAACTCAACTAAGAGCCAGATTTACCACCTCCGTTTTGCCTCAGTCACATGCTGCCCTCGTCGAACAATATGTTTCACCGAAATCGACTTAAATCAGATTGTTAGGCTCAAAAGAACATAATGCAGAATAAATTGTAGATGCATTATATATTTTTTTCATGAGGGAAGTAGTATATCTTCAGACCAAAAAAACCAAAAACTAGCGTATATCATAATTATGGAATTAGTCCAGCTGTGAATAATCGATGCACTGCGACAAATTCGTTCATATGTAGTATCCTCTAATCGAGATTTCTAAATGATTCATCTTGGTGGTCTGATATTTCATCAGCCAGCTTTCATAACCTTGATTGTGAGTTAGCTGCATATTTCCTCTGATCAGTTCTTCAAGTTGCACAAACATATATAGACAGCAAAAGGTGCACTGCATAGCAGAAAGCACTGCATGTCAAGAAAATAGTATAAAAAATGAAGTTAATTAATCTATTATACTCTTAACCTATGAATTACTGCTCACTGCACTAACTCATCCTTCATTCATTCGATATTGGTATGTCTCTTGCATTCATTTCTTTGTTCATTCTTAAAGATAGACTAGTTGATAAAATCACTTGATTAGAAGACCATAACTTGATTTTATTACAGGACACAGGAAAGATCGATTCGCATAAATAAATATAATTAAGGTACATAAAGAATAGCTTTTATTATCATATACATTAGAAAATTTTTTGTTTGCTTTTTGTGAGATTTTGTAGGATCAATGCCAATTGTTCAAAAAGCTTAAATTATTAGGTGAAAGTGTAGTTTAATATTTAATATCCTCTCATGCGTAGGTTGAGTCAAAGCATAAAAATATATAATTCGGGAGGCAAATAGGAGGGGTAGTTTAATATTTAACACTTTTAAAGGGTAAAAGCACTTGCTATTTCTAACTGGCTTGGTACATTGCAAGATTTAATTAGCCTCCTCCCTCTAGACATTTTCATATTCATAGAAGGCCTGCACTTTTAATAATTATTCAAATCTTGTCCATACTTTTAAATGATAATCAAATAATCAAACCTTGTATGTAGTTTATGTCATTAAAAATACTTTAATTCTATGAGTTCTTACGAGAGCGAAATAACTATAAACTAATTAGAAGAAATGATTTTAAATACTTATGGAAAAGAAATATTTGAATGAGAGGGAGGGGGAGGGGGGGGGAACACTCTAGTATCATCGACCATCTCCTGTATCTTGAGCTGAAGAGTGGAGCTTGTGGTATTAGGGTGAAGAGTGAGTGATGTAGATATTATATACAACTAGTTCATATGAGTGGTATTAGGGTGTTTGTGCAAGACTGTGGTATCGAGGTGAAGAGTGAGTGATGCAGAAATGATATACAATTGGTTCATATGAGTAATATTTGGGTGTTTGTGCTTGGAGTTCTATGATAAAACGGTTATAACTCTGAGGCACTCTAAAGGCAAGGTTAGCCCCTTGTTTACAAATTGGTTGGAAGTTGATCCCGCTCTCTTGATGAGGCCAAGGTAAGCTGAAACCACTTGTTGTATTGAAGTATTTTGTATGCCTCACTTAAGGGACTAGATGCCTAAGTTAAACTCGATATCGTATGATCTAATGTGAGGATATGATGTGCCATACTATTTTTGGGAACAATTTTTACAATGAAGGTTGGCTTGGTGTTTTCGGCTCACCAAATGACTTTGAGCTACATCACAACTAAGAATTTGTTGGCTTTTGACAAATGGTATTATAGCCGGATCCATTTAGTAGGTGGATGATTCGAGGAAAGCCTATGGTTTGCCCAATCGTTCGAGAGGGGGGCGGGGGAGGGGGAGTGATCGTTGGGGTTAAGAGGGCTTGGAGGAGGTGTGACTCTTATCAAGTTTTTAGGATTGGTAATAGGTAGGACAGAAAGGACCCAAATTACTCACCCAAATTCCTGGATTAATTGGTGAATCTCTAGAGAGGGTTTGCTATCATGTTTCCAACAAGGAGAGAAACCTCCATTGGTTTGCCAAGATCATCGGAAGCTTAGGGCCTGTTTGTTTGGGTTTTGTTTCTGTTCCCCGGAACACAATTTTTGTTCTTTTGTTCCAGGGAACAAAAAAGAACAGAAACGCATTTATTTACATTTTTGTTCCCGGGAACAAATTTGGAACAAAAATAAGAAACAAGTAAAACTTGTTTCTTGTTTTCGGGAACACTTTCGAGGAACATTTTTTTTCTTCTTTTTCTTTTTCTTTTTTCTTCTTCTTTTTTCTTTAGCTGGTCGTCGGCCTCGGTCATGGTTGGCGACCGACTGTTGAGAGCTGACGACCTCACTAGAGCGTCGTCATGGTTGGGCGAGGCCGCCGGCCCTCATCGGCTGGTTGCCGGCCTCGGCCATGGCCGATGACCGGCCAAAAGGAAGAAAAAAGAAAAAATAAAAAAATAAAAAATATTAAAAATATTAAAAATTTAAAAAAAAAAAACAAAAAATTATACAAGTTTACCAAATATGTTTCTGTTCTTTTTCTATTTCGGGAACAAAAATTATACAAGTTTACCAAACGCGTTCTTTTGTTAAAAAATTATTCCCTAGACCAGAAATAGTTTTTTCTATTTCTATTCCCATGAATAATTTTTTAACATAAATGTTACCAAACACAGCCTTAGTAGGCAAAAGAAGGCGTCGTTGAAAGAGCGTAGTTGCTTGGAGATGTTACACTTGTTAAAGAGAGCACAAGCAACTACAACTTTGATTAGGGGGAAGCCACCAATGGAGTGGAGTGGCCTATTCTATAGGTCAAGCATTGGCCATTATGTAAGTTCTAAGGGAGTGGCATTGATGGCTGTTAAATGT
The DNA here is from genome assembly GCA_014182395.1 of Eucalyptus sp. ANBG9806169. Lineage (NCBI taxonomy): Eukaryota > Viridiplantae > Streptophyta > Magnoliopsida > Myrtales > Myrtaceae > Eucalyptus > Eucalyptus sp. ANBG9806169. The sequence goes on from CM024580.1 coordinate 26,442,163, forward strand.
AAGAAAGCAACAAAGTAGCCCGCAATGAGGGCATTGTGGAATTGGGTGAGGAAGAATGTCACGAACTGGATTCTCCCGTATGTTGTGAGCTAAAGAGCAGAGCTTGTGGCATCGGGGTGAAGAATGAGTGTTGCGGAAGTGGTGATTTAGCTTGTTCGTAGGAGTGGTATCATGGCATTTGCACTAAGAGTTCTAAGATAGAATAATTAGAATTTTGAGAAGTTCTAAATGCGGGGTTGGTCTTCCACGTACAACTAGTTGAGAGCTAATGTCGCTTTCTTGATGATGAGGCCATGGTAGGTTGAAACTAGTTATTGTACTGAAGTATTTTGTATATCTCACTCAAGGGATTGAATACTCAAATTAAATTGGGCGTGGTATGATCTGGCGTGGGAGTACAATTTGCCATACTATTCTTAGGAATGATTTTTAAATTAAGTCTAGCCTGGTATTCTCAACGCACTAGACATGACTTGGGCTATTTAGCATGTGGTAGTGGCACCATTAGTAGAGACTAGTGTGCCATAACCACATGCATGTACCAAGCGAGGGTAGGAGGACCCTCGTTTAAATAACCAAATCGATCTCCGGTAGAGATTAGACAAAAGAATGGTCAAGATCACCGTCAATGTGTTTTGAAATTCATCTCAATACTCTAAGGGGGACATTGATAAAAATTAAAAAGTGAGGGGCAACTTGCAACATGTGCCAAAATTTAGGATGTAAAATATAATTCGTTATTTGTTGTTGCATAGATTTGTCCTCCATAAAGAGCAACTTAGTCATGTGATAAGCACATGGTCGGAGCTCAAACTTAATAATGATCGGAATAAATGAAATGGAGCATTACAACTGATTTCAAGACTGGGGAATGTTGCAAAAACTGAAATGTCATGGGGCAACTTGCAAAATCTAGGACAAAAATGTCATTCGCCTGAATTTGGTTGGTCTATTGCTTTGAACAAAATGAGGGAAAAGGAGCGCACGCGATGGCATCTAAATGTGTCTCTACACAAATATAAATGGCAAGATGAAGCACAAATTCTGCGGTTTCCCAAATGTCCAAAAAAGATTGTTGGCAAAAAAGTGCATTATTTTAGGGTAAAAGTACTAAAGACAATCTCAACCCTAATGTAGCAAGTCCAAATAATGAACCTCCCAAAACAAAGAGTCAGATTGTTAAATGATCTTAGGGGCAATACGTCATAGAAGTGAAATGATGACACAAACGACACTACCAAATACAAATATGGTATTAGATTGAGACAAAAACAATTAAAGAGAGTAACTGAACCCAGAAACCCTAATCTATCAGCCAAAAATAAACCAAACCAGGACCCCCGAAGCCCATCCATGGCTCAGGTAAGTGGGAGTAATTCCTGTTGTCTCTGTGTCCGAAAAGAACAATTAAAAAGAGGGGGCAGTCGATGCCCAACACGGGATTGATCCATTTCATTATCTAACGCAAATAATCTTCCCATTTGATCAAATCCTCTGTACTCGCACTCCGTATTAGTAACTTATTAATGGGTTCGATTATTACTTGTATGGGCTTCTACAATATAAAAATAATTAAAAAACCAAAAGAATATACAGAAAAAAAAAAGGAGAGAAGGTGCAAACACTGAATTGGGGTTGGAGCTAACTTATTGAAACTTCCTCCTTTTCTATGGTTCAGTCAAAAACTATTGTAAACAAATCTCGCACCTCCTCCTTACGTGAGAGAGAGAGAGAGAGAGAGAGAGAGAGAGAGAGGGGGCATCCTAGGAGTGAGGTGGTGGTCGCCGATCTCAAGGCCATTGTCCTTCTATTCAATTGTATTTTAATCTCTCTTTATTTGCAATTGTTTTTGTGAAATATTATTTTAGTTCCAGTGTTTGTCAGTGCATTTTGCAATGCACGCCATATGAAGCAAAGAGAAAGAAGAGCGAAGAGTGCTGTTGCTGTTGTTCTTGCCTCCTTGAGCTTGAGTTCATACCAAGAAACCCAACAAAAGGGGAAAAAAAAAACACAGAGCAAGAAAGAGGGTGTGAGAGAGAGAAGTTGGGAACCTAAATGGTGCAAACCCAAGAAGAATGGTGAAGAAATTGAGGCAAATGTCTATGCATATGCCCACTCCAAGAAAATCTCTCTTTTTCTGCATCTTCTTCTTCTTTCGCCCACTTCTGTGCTCATTTCCCATCATCTCTGCAACCCAAGAAGCTTCCCTCCTCTTCACATGGCTCAACTCATCTCCCTCACCACCTCCTCCAATCCTCTCCTCTTGGAACAGCCATGACACTTCCCCCTGCAAGTGGGCCTCCATCACATGCTCTCCTCAGGGCTTTGTCACAGAGATTAACATCCAGTCTGTCACTCTTCAGCTTCCTGTGCCCAGCAATCTCTGCTCCCTCAAGTTCTTAAAGAAGCTTGTTATTTCTGAGGTGAATCTCACCGGGACTATTCCTGATGACATAGGCGACTGCATTTCTCTGTCAGTCATTGACCTGAGCTCCAACTCTCTTGTTGGAGCCATTCCTGAGAGGATTGGCGATCTCAGGGACTTAGAGGATCTGACTCTGAATTCTAATAGGCTCACTGGGAAAATCCCAGTTGGCCTAAGCAATTGCAGAGTGTTGAAAAGTATCCTGCTTTTTGACAACGGGCTTGGTGGGTCTATTCCTCCCGAGTTGGGGAAGCTGTCAAGCCTTGAAGTCTTCAGGGCTGGAGGGAACAAAGACATTGTTGGGAAGATTCCTGAAGAGCTGGGAGATTGCACAAATTTGACAGTCCTGGGCTTGGCCGACACACAGGTCGCGGGCTCTTTGCCTCCTTCATTGGGTAAGCTCAAAAAGCTCCAAATTTTGTTCATATACACCACAATGATATCTGGCGAGATCCCTCCTGATATAGGAAATTGTTCTGAGCTTGTGGACTTGTTCCTCTATGAGAACAGCTTGTCTGGTTCTATTCCACCTGAGCTTGGCAAGCTTCAGAAGCTTGAACGGTTGCTGTTGTGGCAGAATAGTCTTGAGGGCATTATTCCTGAGGAGATTGGTAACTGTAGCAGTCTCAGGATGATTGATCTTTCCTTAAACTTTCTATCTGGGACCATACCAATGTCTCTAGGAGGGTTGTTAGGGCTTGAAGCTTTTATGATTAGCAATAACAACGTGTCTGGTTCAATACCCGCTAATCTTTCCAATGCCACGAGCCTCCAGCAATTGCAGCTCGACACAAATCAGATCTCGGGGCTAATTCCGCCTGAGCTCGGGAAGCTGTCGAGGCTCAATGTGTTCTTCGCCTGGCAGAACCAGCTTGAAGGAAGCATTCCTTCGACATTGGCTTCTTGTAGTAATCTCCAAGCTCTAGATTTGTCGCACAATTCCCTGACTGGTGGGATTCCTCCGGGGCTGTTTCAGCTCAAGAATCTGACCAAAGTGCTCTTGATTTCTAATGATATTTCTGGAACGATACCTCCAGAAATTGGTAATTGCAGTTCTCTGGTGCGTCTTCGGCTTGGGAACAACCGAATTTCTGGTGCCATTCCTAGAGAAGTAGGAAACCTTAAGAATCTGAATTTTCTTGATTTTTATGGGAATCGTCTTTCTGGAAAGGTGCCCGATGAGCTCGGGGAATGCACAGAGCTGCAAATGATAGACCTGAGCAACAACACCCTGGAAGGTCCCCTCGCCGAGTCACTATCGTCTCTCTCGGGTCTCCAAGTCTTGGATGTTTCCGTCAACAGGATCACAGGTCTAATACCTGCGAGCTTGGGACGCCTCATTTCACTAAACAAGCTTATACTCAACCAGAATTCGTTCTCAGGCTCTATTCCTTCTGCACTTGGTCTGTGTTCAGGTTTGCAGTTGCTCGATCTTAGCAGCAATGAGCTAACAGGAAGCATACCGCTGGAACTGGGCAGAATCGAGGCACTTGAGATCGCTCTTAACCTCAGCTGGAACGGCCTTACTGGGCCAATTCCAGTACAGATGTCTTCTCTGAGTAAGCTGTCGATCTTGGACCTTTCGCATAACAAGCTTCAGGGAAGTCTCAGTCCACTGGCTTCCCTCGATAATCTTGTGTCCCTCAACATCTCCTATAACAACTTCTCTGGCTATCTTCCCGATACAAAACTTTTCCGGCAACTCTCGTCCAATGATCTTGTCGGAAATGAAGGCCTTTGTTCCTTGAGCCATGCCTCTTGCTTCTTGAATGCTAGTGATGGCAAAGAAATGATGGGTAAAGTCGAAGACATCAGTCATTCACGGAAGTTGAGACTAGCAATTGCCCTGTTGATCACATTGACAGTGGCTATGGTAGTGATGGGTATATTTGCAGTTATCAGGGCCAGAAGAACGATCAAGGATGATGATGAATCGGAGTTAGGCGATTCTTGGCCATGGCAATTCACCCCTTTCCAAAAGCTGAGTTTCTCAGTGGATCAGGTGCTTAAATGCCTAGTGGATACCAACGTGATTGGAAAAGGTTGTTCTGGGGTCGTCTATCGAGCTGATATGGATAATGGGGAAGTGATTGCCGTGAAGAAGCTGTGGCCCACAACAAAAGCCCCCGCTAGTTCATTTGATGATGAGAAAAGTGTGGTCCGTGATTCGTTTTCAGCAGAGGTGAGAACGCTTGGCTCCATCCGTCACAAGAACATTGTGAGATTCTTGGGTTGTTGCTGGAACAGAAACACAAGATTGCTCATGTATGACTATATGCCAAACGGGAGCTTGGGTAGCCTCCTGCATGAAAGGACTGGAAATTCATTGGATTGGGAACTCCGGTACCAAATATTGATCGGGGCGGCACAAGGGCTGGCTTATTTGCACCACGACTGTGTACCTCCGATCGTTCACCGTGACATCAAAGCAAATAATATCCTCATAGGCCTTGAGTTTGAGCCATACATTGCCGATTTTGGCCTGGCCAAGCTCGTTGATGACGGTGATTTTGCCCGGTCCTCGAACACGGTTGCTGGCTCTTATGGATACATCGCTCCAGGTCAGCTTGTCTTATTACACGACACAATGTTTTGCCTATTGCTGTGTCGAAGTCTTTGTTTCTTTCCAAGCATTCAGTATTCTTTAAGCATCTGATCTGAACTTATTAAGTTTTCAAATGGCTGGTACAATAGTTTCATAGTCCTTCCAGAACAGGGTAGCGCCAAAATTCTTAACATCAATGCTTTTTTGGTATTATCTGACCGCATTGTATTTATGACAGAGTATGGCTACATGATGAAGATAACGGAGAAGAGTGATGTATACAGCTATGGCGTAGTCGTATTGGAAGTCTTGACGGGGAAGCAACCTATTGATCCGACCATACCAGAGGGCCTTCACATCGTGGACTGGGTCAGACAAAAGAGAAGGGGCACCGAATTGCTCGATCCAAACTTGCTGTCTCGGCCCGAATCTGAAGTGGAAGAGATGAGGCAAGTGTTAGGTATTGCGTTGCTGTGCGTAAATCCGTCCCCCGATGAGAGGCCGACCATGAAGGACGTCGCTGTGATGCTCAAGGAGATCAAACATGAAAGAGAGGAGTTTGCCAAGGTCGACGTTCTCCTTAAGGGGTCTCAAGCGACTGAAAATCAAGGAAACTGGAAGAAAAATTGGGTCCCGGCGACCTCGTCCTCGAAGCCGACAAGCTTGTACCCAGAGAGCAATAACACGAGCTTCTCGGCTTCGTCACTGCTATACTCGTCCTCGCAGTCCAATGCCAGGTTCAAGTAGTGTTGATGGTTGAGGCAGCAAGAGAGGTTGGGTCATCTTCATCAGTTGCTCTAGAGTTTCCTACATGTTTTGTCTGTCTGTCTCGTGTAAAGAAAAGGAGTGTCATTTGTTGGAAGTAGATGCATAAGATTTGAAATGCCAAGAGTCGATCGAGTTGGCATTTTGATGTTTCATCACATGCGAAGTAACCAATTCACTTGATTTGGTCCCTGAAAGCAAATTTGCATCGAATAGTTTCTAGACTTAATTTCCCAGATAATCTATCAAATTTGGCCAATTATGAATCATATAGAGTCTACAAACCTCACTTTAGCAAATCTTACGTTAGCATCAACTAAGAAAAGTGTTGCAGGCTTACCCCAAAAAAAAATGATTGCGGTAACAGAAATAAATCCTTTAATAGCTGTGACCAACTGCTGAAAAAATTAAAGAAAGTTGATGCAATAAAAGAATCTACTGAGAAGATCAGAGGAAAGCCACTGCAGGACTATTAAAGAGGGAACTGATTTGATGTTCAAATTCTGTTATCTGGCCCGAAATTGAGTCAGTGACTCAGTGGGGTCACTTGTGATGTCTGCAAATGTTCCACTTTTATTTATTTATCTATTCATTTGCTTTTGCTTCGTTCACAAGTTGGCGTGAGAGAATTGAATATTGACCGACTTGTGTGTGAACCTTCCCTACATTTTGACTGCCATTCTGCTTTTTCCCTGCCGCTCCTTTTCGTTCCAAAAAGGAAAAAGATCATCTGGGGCTTTCAGCGTGTCAAGAGGTGTCCTCGACAATGGTTTTGGATTGAAAAAAAAAATGAAGTAATTGAAATAACTAAAATTTCAGACAAATCTTTCTTTGATATGAAATAAAGATCTTTCCAATTTCTCTTTATCTTTGATTAAAATGTCTAGTCCGACAAAGTCTATTTTAGTCAATCGCTTATTCTCTTTGTGTCTGCATCGTTTTGTCTTCAAGGAACAATCCAAGAAGGAGATTAAGAACTTATTTGGTTCGGAAAAGTCCGTTATGCTTTCAATCTATTTGAGAATAAAAATGGCTCAAAAAGATGGTTGTCTTTAGAGCAAATGATGCATTGAGGGATAAATATTTCAAAGACGAAGACCGTAAAGTGTTAGGGTATGATTTGTGCTCCTCATCGATAGGATGACATGGGGTCCCTCTCGGGGTTCAGGGCCACCCTACGGGGATGGTGAAGTATAGAGCTCGAGCTACTAGAAGACTTTTATAATTTGAGCCCATATTTTATTGATATTTTTGACTTGAGCTTAGGAATAATTATTGGGTATATATATTCTCTTTCTTTTATAATTGATGAATATAACGGAGATGTGTGGGTGTTAATTATAGTAGAATCCTCTGTTGTATGTAATCCTAATTTAATGGTGAACTAGGATAAAAATCTCGTGCCTTGATTTCTCTTTCTCACTCTTACTTTCCATTTTCGTTGTGCTTGTGTGCCGATCCTAACACAAAGAAGTCTCTTACAATTTTTTATAGAAGGTACACCGATGCTTAAGTGAGTAAAGGTTACCGACCAAAAAAAACAAAAGAGTAAAGGTTAATGTTGAAGATATAATTGAAGATCTTGACTATGGCGCTTATTCTAATTGATTTAATGGAGATTTAGTGAATAGGAAATTATGATTCCTTGTATATATTATTTCCTTGTTTTCTTTTCATTCTTACACTATAAGTGGGTCATTGTAATTTTACATAATACAAACAATATACAGAAAATTCTCCCTCTCCACTCCTCCTTACTTTTTGTCATGGTATTAGAGCAGCCCTTCATCTTGACCTAGCTTTTGGAAAATCCAAAATTGCCTTCATCTTTGTCTGAGGTGTTGTTGCAATCCTTAATCTTGCAAAACAAACCAACAAAGCGATCAGGAATTCAATTTTTTTTTACCATGGCAAAAGATAAGAACACCAAGACTTCTTTAACAAAAGAGACTCCCCGGAATCAAACCTTGTTGTCGTCAGATGTCGCCATCTTGCCTGAAGAGGAACTACCACATGTCCAAGGGCAACTTCCTACTTCGAGCCAAATCCGTAGACCCATTCAGTAGCTTACCACGTTTCAGCCAGTGCACTGGTGCCTTGTTCAAGCCCAGTGGAGCAATGGGCTAGTTTAGGCATGGACCTAGCACCCATCTGAAGCAAGTTTTTTCGGGCCTCGGAAATTAGCTCGATAGAGATCAACTGGTTCCTACATCGGATGAGAGTAACCCGATTGGTTATTCGGGTTTATGCGAATCGGGGTCACAGACCTAGATTCATACTGAGTTAGGGGACGAATCCCTCCCTAGTTTACTAGCCTGGATTCATGCCATATGCCTTCCTTGTCGGTGGCGGTGGCCGCCTCTATGTTTCATCGGTCGAGAGATCGAAACTTCGTCTCGTCAACCTCTAGCTCACCATGTGCTAGGGAACTCTGGCGAGCGTTTGTAACCAAAAATAAGGACGGCTTCCTTGATGGAGCTGTCCCCTTTCTTGGTCGATTAATGCAACCAGAGACACTAGTGAAGATGTAACTAGTAAGTACGTACTTGGATTGGCAACTATCTTGCCCTTGACATCACGGCTAGACTCCCACCAACTAAAGATGCGAAGCGGTTTTGGGACAGCATCCGAGAGATGTATGGGCACTTCAACTGAGCCAAACTCTTCACAATCACTGATGCGGGAGCATCCAATGTAATCGATGCTTATCCAAGCCAATAAAGAAATTAGGCATCATGTGCTTCGATGGATCATTTTGAATGAATAATGTCAATTACTTATCGATGCTTTGTGGTATGTCGATAACTATCGATGGGAGGCCATTTTAGACGTTTTGCATGACCAATTGATGAAGTTTTAGCAGGGTTATTTTTTGGTCAAGGGAGGAGCACGAATTTTGGAAGGCTGAAAGTTCAAGAATGCAAGTTCCCGTGCTAATAAATGCATTTCACTAAGTTCCTAGGTGTCTTTATTGTTATGTAGTTTTCAAGAGTCAAAGGTCTAAGTTCCTAGGTCATTAAAGTCTGTTTTTCATATTTCCTAAGTCTAAAATCCTCCTATAAACAAGGGAAAACTATCCGATGTAAGGACATATGAATTTGATGAATGAAAATGGTGAGATTTCCTCTGCTTGAGTGAACTTCTTCGGAGAGTGGATAACTCCTTTCGATCTCTTTATCCTTGGAGCGTAGATCACTCCTTGGTGGTGAGCCAAGAAGTCCTTTATCCTTGGCTAGTGGAATTTTTAGGCCTTGGTAGTGAGCTTCTCCTATCCCAAAGTCTTTTATCCTTGGCTGGTGGAAGCTTTAGGCCCTGGTGGTGAACTTCGTAGATCTCGATCCTCATCTTCGGTTGGTGGCGTGGCCTTTATACCTTGGAAGGAGATTGTTCTATCTTTTATTATTCCCCTTCGTTTCTTTCCTGTATACACAACTCCATACACTTAACCAGAAAAATCCCAAAAGAAAAAATTTCCGTTCTGGAATCGCTCGCCCCATCACGCATCAATCACCCAAGCGTTAACGGAGTTGAAGTAAGGAAACCTCTTGGTTACCTTTTACTTCAACCACTTCTTTGCCCTATGGAATGAACTCGAGGTGGTCGGAGAATGCCTGCAAGGAACTTGAGAGCATGTTGAGACAGTATAAGGAAATCAAAGTATGAGAAAAATTCACAAGATTCTTACTCATCTCAACGAGTCCTATTCAGCATTTCGATCCCCGATTCTTGCGATGGACCCTCCACCGCCTCTCGACTACATATTCTAGTTGGCCATTTAGGAGGAAAGTCAGCGCCTCACCGCAATTAAGCACACTCGAGGGGGAGAAGGCATGAGTTTCATGGCCCTTTTGTTTGGCGTTGGGTCTGGCGAGATGATTGTTGGAGGAGGTGGCGAAGCTCTCAAAGTTGCTGGATACCTAAAATTGGTTTTTTGGCTGCGGTGAGAAGAAGAACCGAAGAGAACCTTAGGGTTCCATGTGCAGACGGCTAGCATCGTCGCTTGAAAACGGACGGTCTGGATAAGAAGATGGGGATGGGAGGCTCAGGACCGCGTAGCATGATGGATGACCCAGGATAGCGTGCGGTGATTGATGGCTCAGGATCACCCATCAACTTGATCAGATCAGAGGGCCCTTATCAGGCCATATCTACTCTTGCTTATAAGGGATCCTACGGTTCAAGTCAGCCACGTCATTAGGAAGAGTCAATGGCCAAAATGATAAATTTAAAAATAAATATTGCGAATATTGCAAATGCCTACACAATACTATTGACACATGTTGGAAACTGAATGGGAAGCCTACTAATAAAAACAAAAAAGAATCCTTAGCTTGTCAGGTTTCCATAAAAAGGACTGATGGGGCACATCAGACAATTACTCAAGATTAATATCATCTACATATTGTTCAAATCTTGAATTAGCTGAAAACCAACGACAAAAGCGCAGGGTTCTCAGGTACCTTTCCTCAAAAGGGGTATTCTTTTTCAATCGATACATGGATAATCGATACAAGAGCTAGTAATCACATAATTTGCAATAAGCATTTATTTTCTCATGTGGATAAGGATCACAGTCTCCTATATCAATATGTCTTCCATGGAAACATCATCCATGCTACCAAGATTGGAATTGTTTATCTTGGTCCGAACTTTGTCCTCAAGAATGTCTTATACATTCTTGATTTTGAGTTCAACCTACTCTCTGCTTCAAAGGTTTGCATAGATAATTCATGTTGTGCCATATGCAGTTTTGACAATTGTTTCTTTCAGGATTATGGTAATTGGTAAACTAATGGGCTTGCGTAGTGTTGCACAAGGACTATATTTTTGGATTTATTCCCCAGGAGATTTAGAATTATTAAATAGAATCATTCTTGTAATGCTATCAATAGAAATAAAAATCTCATTTTTCATCATAGATTGGGTGATAATGCTCATTTTCCACACCCTAAATATCTAGTATGGCCCTTAACTAAACAATCTTGAGCATCTTTTCCTATAAGTACTTCTCGAGCTGACAAACCTCGTTTTCACTGCTTCATATGAATATCTGGGGTCCTTATCATATCCCTCATCATGATGGCTCTTGTTCCTTTCTTACAACTGTTGATGTTTATAGACGTGGGACTTGGGTCTATTTTATGCAATCAAAAAGCCAAACTTTTGCTCATCTATTTAATTTCATTTCTTTAATAAAAAATCAATTCGATCAATCTATCCAACAAATTTGTACCAATAATGCACGTGAATTCTTCACTTCTGATTGCATCAAATTTCTATTTTCACATTGGATACTTCATGAAAGTTCATGTCCTTACACCCCACAACAAAATGGAGTTGTTGAGCGTAAATATAGACATCTCTTAGAAGTAGCTTGTGCATTAAAATACCAAGCCTCTACTCCTAAAGCTTTTTGGAGAGATTGTGCGGTCACAACTATTTATTTGATTAATCATTGCCAACTAGAATTCTTTGGAATAAAACTCCTTTTGAGATGCTATAAAACAAACGACCGGAAAATGATCATTTTCAAGTATTTAGTTGTTTATGTTATGCAACAAATATGGGTCCCACGGATAAAATGGGTCCTTGTGCCACTCAGTGTTTCTTTATAGGATACCCTCCGCTTGGATACCGAGTTATGGAAATCTCTACAGGTCATTTTTTTTATAAGTAGAGATATGATTTTTCATGAGAATATATTCCCATTCAAAGATATGACATCTTCTGCGATTCCGTCATTAGAAGGCCACTGCCCTTTTCTATGTGAAGAACATTTTATCAATGGCTTCGTAATACTTATTTGTTGCGCCGAAACAATTCATATAGTTCCACAAGAGCCATATGTTTTTCCAACATCATATGCAGTAGGGTTCCCAACGTTATCACAGGCGTTATCTAAGGAAGTTCCTATAACTACGGCTTCACCTGACCATATAGTAACTTCTCCAGCACCTGAACAAATAGTAGCTTATCAGTCCCGATGTTGTAGACAACAAACCCACGCACCTACGTGGACCAAGGACTACGTTTGCTCAGCATTGCGTTCTCTAGGTACAAAATAACCCATCTCCTCATATGTCTCCCTTAACTGGCTGTCACTAGAATACATGTGTTGCATTGGCCATCTCTCAGAAGAACATGAACCATCTTCTTTTCATGAAGCATTGCATGATCCTTGATGGTAACGCACAATGGAATCAGAACTTAATGTGCTAATGGAGAATCATACTTGGGACATTGTTCCATTGCCTCTACACCGGTGATTGATCGGATGTAAATGGGTATATAAAATCAAGTTTAAGCAAATGGATTTATTGAACACTACAAATCTCAATTAGTGGCCAAGGGATTTACATAAAGAGAATGTTTTGATTATCGTGAGATTCTCTCCCGTTGCAAAGGAAGTCACTGTTCGGTCCTTCTTATCCATTGCCACCATTTGTAATCGGTAGCTGCACTAAATGGATGTCCATAACGCATTTTTTTTTTATAATGATTTAGACTAAGAAATATAAATGGAGCTTCCACAGGGATTACGTAGACAAAGGGGGGGGGGTGTCTCGGGTATGTTGTCTACGCAAATCCCTATATGGATTGAAATAGGCATCAAAACAATAGTATTCCAAGTTCACTGCTGCATTGACCAGTGTAGGATTTCAGCATTCTAAGCACGACTATGCCCTATTCACATGGAATGTAGGCAATTCATCATTTTATTTGCTAATATACGTTGATGATATACTTGAGATGGGAAATAATGACTCTCATGTTGCCAAGTTCAAAGAATATTTGCACTCCATCTTTTACATCAAGGATTTGTGACCTCCCAAATATTTCCTCAGTATTGAGATTGCTCGTTTTGATAGAGATATTAGTCTTAACTAGAGGAAATTCATCATATAAATCATTTCAAAAGCGAGATTATCAAAATGTAAGCCGGTATGACTGTCATACCGATTGAACAGAACAACAAGTTGACTACCCATGAGGATGATGTGAGAGTTCCTCTTCATCTATTGAGGACCATTACTCAAAGATCTATCAGGATATTAGTGACTTGCCAGGAAATTGATATATCTTAATATGACAAAACCTAATATATGTTATGCGGTGCATATACTCAACCAATTCGTGCATAGTCCGAAACAGTCTCACATGAATTTGGCCTTGAAAGTTGTGAAATATCTAAAGGGGTGTTTAGGACTTGGAATATTTTTTATTATTATTATTATTTTTTTTTTTTTGTAACCCAGGAAACCCCGAAAGCCGACCCGGCGGGAAGAACCTGGGGCTGACGCAAGCTGGCCACCACACTCACGCCAGCAGTTAAGTCACCAAGTAACGCCGCTGGGATTCGAACTTGGCACCTTTCGTGGGAGGCACAAAGCTCAAGCCAACTGCGCCACCGCAGTGGGTGGTTAGGACTTGGAATATTCTTATCTCATGATTGCAATATGAAGATGATTGCCTTTTGCGATACAGATTATGCCACTTGGCTGATGACTAAAAGATTTGTCACTAATTTCTGCATCAAATTGGGAGATTCCTTAATTTCATGGAAAACAAAGAAGTAGTCAACTATATCATTGTCATCAGCCGAATTGGAGTATCCGACCTTTGAAGTAGTTTGGATACGAGGATTACTCTCGGACCTCGAATTATAGGTCAATTGACCAATTAAATTGTTTTGTGACAACGATGCTACACTTAAATTGGTGGCAAATAAGGTATTTCACGAAAGAAGAAAACATATAAAAGTTGATTACCATTTCACTCGAGACAAGATCATAGAGGGAGTTCTTGTAACAAAGGAAATTGGAATTGTGGAACAATTAACAAATATTTTCACTAAGCCATTATGTCAAAGACAACATACGTACTTATTAAGCAAGACGATGTCCTTGACATTTACAAGCCACCAGCTTGAGGGGGAGTGTTGAAGATATAATAGAAGATCTTGATCGTGGCACTGATTCTAATTGATTTAGTGGATGTAATTGATTTAGTGAATAGGAAATTATGATTCTTTTTCCTTATTTTCTTTTCATTCTTACATTGTAAGTGGATCGTTGTAGTTGTACACAATACAATCAATATATATAAAATTCTCCCTCGCCACTCCTCCTTATTTTCTATAAGTGAAGGAGACGGAAGAGAATTGAGATAACTTTATTATCTATTTAGAAGAAATCACGAACTTTGTTATTATAAAGGGACAAGACCACCAAAAACCCAAAACTTTGCCCAAAGTAACAAATTTACCCAAAATTTTTTTTTTTGTAACATGAAAAAATCCCCAACTTTGCAAACTGTGACACATTTACCCCATCAAGGGCATTTTCGTCTTTTTTTTTTTCTATATTTCCTTCTTCTTCTTCTTCTTCTCTCTTCCCTCCGCCGGCCATGGTGGAGCCGGTGGAGGGAAGCCAATGTCCGGCGAGGGTTGCCCTTGCCCGCCAGCGTTGGGTGAGGGTGGCCCTCAGTTGGGTTGGGCGAGGGCCTCCCTCCCCAGATCTGGCAAGGGCACCCCTCACTCGACGCTGGCGAGGGTGGCCCTTGCCCAACGTAGGTGAGGGGTGCCCTCGCCGGTGTCGGGCTTGGCGAGGGGTGCCTTTGCCAGAGCTAGGGAGGGAGGCCCTTGCTCAACCCAATTGAGGGCCACCCTTGCCTGACGCCGGTGAGGGTGGCCCTCACCGGATGCCAGCTTCCCTTCGTCGGCTCTGCCATGGCTGGTGGAGGGAAGAGACAAGAAGAAGAAAAAAAAGAAAAAAATTTAAAAAGCAAAAAGACCAAAAGTAAATGTGTTACGCAGATTGTTCAGGGTTTTTTGTGTCATGAAAAAAAAATTGGGGTAAATTTGTCACTTTAGGTAAAGTTTGGGGTTTTTGGTGATTTTTTCCCTATTATAAACGCCTCTTGAATCTATTTTCATCAACCCATCTTGAATTTTTTTGAACTGCCTTGGATGCTTGAGTGATCTAGGTCGGAGTCACCCCTATATGGGCTTCATTATTGGGTTGGTCTCCATGGGCTCTCTCAAGTTGGTTAATTTGGGCTCGTTACCACTTTTCCTTAATTAACATGTCCAAGAAAGAGAATTTCCCAGTGACCGAAAACCCAACAAACTAAGATTTCAAATAAAACATAGGATAGTAATTGCTTGAAGATATGTCAAATCAAATTTTGATAGATTGAAATTACTAAAATTTTTGCAATTCGATTGGGAAAGCCCTAATTTACTCAGCCTCTATGTCTAATTATATCATTGCAATTAGTGAGGTGGGGTCAACCCACTGGCCAAGCCGCTCGGTGATAAGAGGGAATTGAGTGGGTGGGGATGTTTGGTTTCGGTTGTAAGGTACGATTCCAATGCTTTTTAAAGAGGTGCAGTAAAAAGCTAAAAGAGAAGAGAATTAAAGTATGATTGATAAAACTAAATAAATTAATGAGGTGGGATTTATTTTCATTCTCAACAAAGCCCCAAAGAAAAGCTGTATTTACTCTGTCCGGTTTAGCTAAACAAATATTGTTAGTTGGGATTGTGGTAAGCACACATTTCACAGTCATTGGAAAATGAAAATTACTCTTCCACTACCATGTTTACCTTGGGTTTGTCATAGATCGGGGACGGATCTAGAACGAGCTTGGGGGACAAGTCAGCCAGACTATGTTATTAAATTATTCTTTAATTATATTTGAGATTGGTATTTAAATTCAAATCAAATCGTACTCAGTCAGTGTGCAAGGCATACAAATTCATGATCTTCAAGTTAAGGAATGGTTTCAGACGTATGAAAGCAATTTTGAAATAACAGGGCGGGTTTTATCGATCCAATTGACCGTCAGTTTTAGGTCACACTAGATAAGCTGGCTCTCAAATACCACGACATTTTGAGAGAAGCACAACGTTGTTGTTTGGACGAGGAACAAATTTGAAGTTTCAAAATGATTGATTTTTTTTAGTCGAAAGTGCTGAAATTTCATTAACTCATGGCAAGTTCATGAACATCGGACACTAAAATATCCAACATAGGTTTCAGGGGCTATGACAGCCAATTAGTGGGGGAGTTCTTTTCTCTGTTGGGCTTTAGCTGACCAATCAGTAAACTTGTTCGCCTCTCTTGGGCAATGGGTTAGGCGTATAACACTGTGGTGGGCCAATCAAATGGTTCGAGCGCCCTGAGTTCAACTAATATAAATTGAAGATCGGACACTCAATTCAAAAGAAATGGATCTTGAGCTCGGCAACATAGAGCATTTCATATCCTCAAATTCAACTTAGCTTCAAAATAAATAAATAAATAAAAATCTATGATGCATGAAAAGTTAAATAAACTCACGGTCAAATCGAATCGGAATTTCTAGTTCATAGCAGCTATCGAAATAGGAAGAGAATTCGATTAATTTCAAATAATCCGCCAAATGATATCAAATAGCTCACGAGCAGCTTGAATCGTCAATACCTTTTAGAATGAAACATTTTTTTTTTTTTTAAATCATGCATTTCTTCAAATTAGGACTCCTTTATTTTCCTCACGTCGACTCTCGACCATCCCCAGCCAAAGCTCGCCGACTGCCACGGCTTCACGCACACATTTCTCTCCATTGAATGGCCATGCAGCAGCGTCCTCCTCCCCATCAACCGGTCAACCGAGGAAGGACCATTGACCCATGTAGCTACGGCCTCTCTCCTTCAGCCAACCGAGCGGCCACGTCTTGCATGAGACTTGCAAGATGGCGCGCGCGGCGGCCCTGCTGGCGCCACCTCCCGCCACTTGCCCTCGGCTTGGATAGCCATCGCACACCTCTAGAAGTTGACAATGAAAGTCAACAAAGAGAAAACGAGCGGAACTCACAAAGAAGAGCAAGAGGAGAGAGAGAGAGAGAAACCGCTTCTGCTCTTCATCGCCGCCTCTTGCTCGCTTGCCTTGCTGCTGTCGACCATCGCGTCACCGGCCTCCTTGTCGCGCCCCAACCTCCCTCACCGCCGTTGTGTCGCTCAAAGCAAACCTTAGCCCATCCAGTCGACCACCGCGCCACTAGCTTCCCTCACCGTCGTCCCTCAGCTCGCTGCCGGCCCGGAGAGCACGTTGTCTCGCCTCAACCGCTGCAGATCAGAGACGCCTCAGCTCACGCCTCACCGCTGTCCCTTAGCTCATTGCCGGACCGGGAGACTTAGCAGCTCGCGCCTCACTGCATGCTACCGTTGTCTCGCCACAGCCGCGCCTGCCACTCTAGCCTCGAGGACTTGAGGCAAGTGGTAGCTCTGTCGTTCTATATTGTGCGAGAATACCCTGCTCGTGTGTCTGGATTAGGTCGGATGTTACGGAATTAGTGTTGGTCGATTGGTGTAGGGGGTACGGTCGAAATCATCGTTATTGGATGCTGGTAGGTATAATGTTTAGACGGCTCGGTGTTGTCTTCGGCGAGATGAATCAAGGTTAGCATTGAGCGATTCCATTTCGCGCGTGATTACCATCGATAAGGTCGGTGCGGGTTTGGATATAAAGCTATGAACTATTATAGTCGTAGGATCGTGATATGGGCTATTAGTAGAATCTGTTTTGCTAATTGAGTACCCTGAGTTGTTATGTCTTACGTGTTGCATGTTAGAAGGTCGTAGGTCTCAGTTGTGGTAGACTTGTATAATATGGTTTGACAGGCTTCCATATGTTGAGTATTCATACTCACCCCTCGTGGGACTATCATATTACAGAGACGTAGAGATTCCGTTGTAGCCCGCGTCCTTTGGTATGTTCTACGGTATCCTCGTCGTCCTTAGATGGGAGCAGACGGAGCACCCCGACCTCGACTTGCCGGAGATCACATTCATCCGAATCCTAGTGATCCTCACCGTGGACGTTGGACTTACCACAGGCCCTGTGCTTCTAGGTTTGTTGTCCTGTACGCCCAAGTCAACGGGCACATAGTGGGACCACTACCACTGCTGGAGGATGATGACGACAAGTCGAGTGGGGTGGAGTAGTGGAGGACTCGGGAGGACGACAACTTTTTTGGAAACCAGGACATGACCCCAGGACGACGATGTGGATGGACAGCCGGATAGTCGGTCCAATTTTGGTTTAGCCAAATATAAGAACGTTTGACCTATGTGTAACGTCGTCTGAAAGATATAAATAAATAAAAGTGCCTGGTTTATATATCGTGTGCATCATTTTAAATTAAGATGGAGTTAGATACTCGCTTCTACAATGAAATAGTGTAAGGACAATGAAAGTCACGACGGACCTTAAGGGTTGAGGGTCGCCGAAGAAGGCCATCAACATAGGGCGTCACATGGGGGTCCATCGAAGCCTCAGAGAGGGCCGTATAGGTCTTCCCCAACCCAAATATATCAAGCTATAAAGCGATGGGGTACTAGGTTGGTTGACCCCTCATCTACCCATATAGTGGTCATGTACTGGTCATAGCGAATGTCCATCCCCATAATTGAATATCAGGTCATCTCGGAACTCTGGTCCACGGGAACCCCGAATTAGACATGGTGAAATGGTTGATACATGCTTAGGGCTTGAAAACATTTAAATAATAATAGTGAGATAAAATTTAGTAAGTTCCCTAATCCTCGTGTAGGGAGGTAATTCACCTCAAAGTCGCCCTAAACATGCAACTTATCTATTGATGGCATATCGATAGCAAAGTGCATAACAATAGATGCGCCATTCCATTATTAGGAATTAGGTCACTCAACATGCAACACTCTACCACGTATCCAATTATAGCATAATTGCGAGTGTGCCATTCCATTAACTATACGACAATCACAATTAAATAATCTAGACATTGATAATAATAATTCCATGCACAATGCATCACTCGAGTCTAGATTATTATGATTGCCCTCAGCCATGATCGACACTTGCGACAATGGCCTTCTGGCTTAACTAGGCATCGCCTGCCCCATCAGGCATGGTAGCATCTTGACCTCACCCGAAGACAGCATTCCAATTAAAGAGTTTCGTTCTAAAATTCATCCGCGAACGACATTCTGTTAACATGGGGGAATCCGAAATCCATCGACATCATCCCTCGTAATCATACAAGTACGGAATCCACTATGTGGTTGCACAAGCATATCACCACTTAAGCCCATTTTTTTATCACCACTTAATCCACTAAGTAATGATTAGAAAGCCACTCACTTTGGTATCTAGGCTACGACAAGTGACGACAAGGGTTGATGGTGGCGATGGCTCTCAGTGAGGGCACGGTGGTGGCTCGACAGCACTTGGCAGCCCATGGCAAGGGCTTGAACCACCAAAGGATGGTGGCACACGGCTTGAGGGTCGTTCGGCAAAGGCTCGGCACTCATGGCCAAAGTGACATCCACAATCTGACCCCGATTTTCAAAATGGAATTACATCGGCATCCAATCTTCGAACGGGATTACAATAAGGATTGGTAGACCCCAAAAATTATGAAAATGCCACCTTGAGTTGAAAACTTGTTTTTTCATTGGCGGGACGCAAAAGTTTGGAAAAATGGAAACGGGCCAAGGGCGAGGTCCCAAGTGGGCCCAAGCGCATGATTAGGCAGCCCAAGGGCCGAAGCCTATCATGGATGGCCCAAATGGGCCTAAGCCTAAGTGGACGGCCCAAGGCCCACACATCCAAGAGGTGGGCTGCCATGGTGGGGCCGTGGGTCCTCCAAGTCTATCAAACCATCAATGCAAGATCTTGACATTTAATGTACCCCATGTGTGTGAACAGTACCAAATCTTGGCGAAATGACCAAATTGCCATCTCATTCAACCAAGGACAAAAGGGCATGATGGGAAAGTTGCTAGGAATGGGCACCCATGTGCTGAAGATCTTGGAGGTGATGTCATCCCCTAACCTAGTCTAAGCCTACCTATCCTATCTTCTAGCCTAGCCATGAGTGATTCATTAAATGGCGTTAATGAGACTTTGGCAAGAAGTAAAGTGAGAAGTGATCCAATCCCTTGATATTGGATGTGACATGGCAAGATCTAATCTTGGCCATCCAATAGCCCAAGCATGGGCTGCTCTTCCTCTGTCTCCAAATTCTTCCATACCTCTCTCTCACTCTCGTTTTCTCACTTTTGCTCTCAAGTTCATTTTATCTCCCTCCTAGTCCATTTGCATCTCATTTTCAAGCCATCCTCTTCATTTTCCTCATATTTCCCTCATCGACAACCTATGACCACCCACCGCTGCCGTGCAGCCACCTAGGACACCGTCCAGCCCACTCACGGGAGCTTTGGAAACATGACCAGCTTATCCCTATCTAGCGAAGCCTACCTATCCTATTTTCTAGCCTAGGTATGATGAGTTCATTTAATATGCATTAATGGAACTTGGAGAGGAAGTAAAACAAAAGGTAATCTTGGCCCTCAATTCTTGTCTTAGGGAACAAAGATGCATCTTGGCTATCCAATGGCATAGACTTATGCAACAATCTTTCTCTCTCTCCCCTAGCTCATTCAACCACCCCTTTTCTCTCTCATTTCTCTCATTCCTCTCTCTCTCTCTCCAGCCCTTTGGATGAATTTTCACTCACTCTCTCTCTCTCTCTCTCTCTCTATTTCCTTGCACCAACTGAACCTTCTCATCTTCCCCATGCCTCATCTCACACCCATACCATTCCTCTCTTTTCCTTTTGGTTGGAGCCACCATGAACCACGAGAAGCCCCATGCCTTATTGTTGTCATGGCTGAACTGTTGTCCTCAGCACTTGACGCGACTGTCCCTTAGTTTTTTTGGCCTCGTTGTGGGTTGCTAAGCACAAACCAGCCACTGTTAAGCGTCGCCAAGCCTCATCGTAAGCTGTGCCGCCGACCCCAGCCTTGTCGTGATCTATTTGGAAGGCGACCAGCCACTACCAAGCACCACAACAGCCATCGACCCTTGCCGCACCTTCGCCATCACTTGGAATCGAGAGTAAGTAGCTTTCTAGCCCTTGGATAGGGTTGTTATTGCATTTTCGAGTTAGTTTAGGGCTAGATTAAGGTTAAATGATGTTTTATTGATGTGATAAGTTGGTTTTGCATGATCGTTTAGTTTGATTGAACATGAAATGGCGTAATGAGTGACGTTGAAATTTAGATATATAAGTGTGCTTGAAACTATCCCTCTTTTGTTGTGAATGGCTAGGACGTTTGTTTTTGCTTCCGCTTGTGTATATAAACGAATGGGTTGGCAACGGCTCCTGGGACGTCACAATCGAATGGCCAAAGTAGGTAAGCGAGGGGTGCCGTGCACTTAAAGCGGGTCGAGGCGTGACAAATAATAGCACCTCATACATATCACGACAATGTATCACTTAGACAAACCCACATTTTATCTTTCCACTTAACCTTGCATGCATAACAAATAATTACATTCCTTGTATACGATAAACAGTTACCATTTCCCTTTCTAAGTGTCTCATAAGGATGCACAACAATCAACCATTGAAAAATCGTGTTTCCACCCCAAAGTGACCTTTTCGACATTTTTGTAACCTTCCCATCCCCAATGTAATCCGGCATCAAAGATTAGTCACTATCGTAATTTTGTTCTAAAAATCGTGGTTGGATCAAGGATATCACAAGATATCACGGTGAGAGGGTGGTGGAGATGAGCCCATGAGGGCTCGTTGGGCAATGGACAATGACTACTAACGTGAGATGGCAAGGGGCGGCAGTGGCTTCTAGTGGCAAGATGAGAGATAACCAAGAATGAGGAAGAGAGAGGGCTCTTGTGAGAGATTGACGGGGGCAAATAGAGAGAATGAGAGAACGAGAGAGGGGAAAGAGCCTAAACATAGCTTGGATTATGCACATGCTTGAAATAGGGGCAAGCACTAATTTCCTTGTTTTCCACTTGTGCAAGCCTTGACCAAGAACGCCCTTGAAGATATTTCCTTCCTAGTTCAGTAAGAGGGTTTTCTATGACTGCCATGACCGATCCTTGTGAGTAATAAATATGGGTAAATAATAGTCAAGGAGATGCAATCTCCATTGTGTGATGGATGAGAGATCTATGACTACGGTCTCCAGAGCTTCTCTTTCTAAACTTTCTCTATTTAAGATCCTTGTGAGTCGAGTGTGGGTAAGGTTGTGCAGGAGAAATCTTAAGGCCGCACAAGTTAGGGAGTGCTAAAATGATCTACTCATGACACTAGGGTGATGTGATCCTTTATGTCACATCCAGGCCCTTGGACACACACCGACCCCCTTTCTCTTCGGTCATTTAATTACCAAGTTCAAGGAAGCATCACCAACTTATTCATTTTATGTTTTGATTATACACAAGCGAAGTATGAATTAACACCAACTAATCATTCAAACCCATTTTGGTCTTTGTAGGCTTGCACACTATTGAACCGATGTGCATGGATAGTGAAATGGACAAGTGTATTTACCAAATTGCCTCATATAAAAACCAATAGTAAATAAAACAAAAATTATGGGCATGAAGAGGAGTGATTGGCCCCTAAGCTATAGAGGAAAGAGAAGATTACCTCATCCTAACCTAGCTTACCCCCTACTCTTGCATGTGCATAATCTACACATTAATTGTCTTGGATTGACAATATTTATGAGCCTTTCTTGGCCTAGTAAATGCTTGAATATGAGGAATTCTAGGGAATTTAGTAAGACTTATTCTCACTCTCTCTCCCCTCAATCTTATATGGTACCCCACTCTCCCATTCTCTCTCTCATCTCATACCCATTTCTCTTTCAATTCCTCTTGGATCTCAACTTCAAGAGAAGTGGGGATGAGCACCCACATCTCGTCAAGTTCGCCCATGATAGTAATTTCCAGCAAAGCATTGACATGACTCCATTTGAGGTACTGTATGGTCGAGCTTGTAGAAATCCAGTCTAATAGAATGAGGTCGGGGAAAAGAAGCTTACTAGTCCTGAGTTGGTGCAATCTACTATCGAGGCAGTGCAGGTAATTAGAAAGAGACTTAGAGCCACCCAAAGTAGGTAAAAGAGTTATGCGGACAAGAGACAAAAACCTCTAGAATTTCAAGTATGAGATCACATGTTCCTCAAGGTGTTTCCATTGAAAGGTGTGTCTTGTTTTGGTGAGAAATGTAAGTTAAATCCACAGTATATAGGACCTTTTAAAATCCTAGAAATGATAGGGAATATGGCATATCGGATGGCATTGCCACCGAAACTTGCTTAGGTACACGATGTATTTCATGTGTCTATGTTAAGAAAGTATGAGCTAGATCCGGCACATGTGCTCAACTTCGAAGAAATTGAGGTAGATGATCATGGGTTAATCCGATCGGTCATGGTGCCCAGCCACGAGTGATCCTATTTGGCTGTGCACCAATACATAAAGGATCCGACTCAACTAAATGCGATTGTCTTCCAACAAAAAATGCAGCATTCCCTATTTAATTCTTTATGATCGGAAATGAATCTTGAATTGGTGATGTTCGATCGTGGATCGGTAATGCACTGACCATGAACCATACGAATTAAGGTCCATGAGTGTATTGGCTTAGTACTAGGCCATGGATAGCCTTAGGATTGGCCTTGACCAATCGAATGACCAATGGACCGCCATTTAGGCCGACCAACTGTCCAAGGGAACAGTTTGGCCGAGCGTGGGGCACAATGGCCGAACCTTGGGTGCATGTGATTCGGTTTTTCGAGATGTACCTAATGATCCATTTGTCGGCCTCAGAACCAACTTAGATGATGGAATTCTTCGGACTACCTTCTTCAGGAAGAAAATGACAAATTAGAGAAAACTCTAGAACACTCTCATTAAATGAAGGGGGTGATGTGTCCTTTGACTTTTCAAAAGTTATGATGAAGTCAAAAATATCCTTGATGGGCAAGAAAAGGATGGCACACATGTGGCCTAATTGGAAAGCAATAGCTAAAGCACTCATTAATGACCTGAGAAGTTTTGGCGCCAAGTTGGCAATCTTGATAGCCTTATCTTCAAACTTCATTAAATGCCCATCAAATGAGGGATACAAGTGGTCTAATGAAAGGGCGAAAAGCAGGCCATCATCGATGACACCTACAAGTTAGATTGCCAAGCAAGATCTTTTAGCCATCCAACTCATTCTTTAGGTGCAATCATTGGACAAATAGGCTTGCCAACTAATGACTTTTGGAGGGACACTTGGAAAATTTAGAATGGACCATTTGGCTCGGTAATGATGGCACCAAGTAGTATATATAGGAGGACCTCTCCTCATTTTTCACCATGCCATTCACTTTCTCCTTCCTCCTCCTCTTGGATGCCATCTCCTCCTCACGCCTCTCTCTCTCTCTCTCTCTTTTGGCCTTCAAGCAATCTGTCCTTTCCTTTGTAGGTTGTCTTAGCTTGAGGTTCGAAGGTAAGTAGAATTCCTAACCCTTGGCTAGGACAATATGCTACGCCATTGAGTTTTAGCCATGTGCTTACTCATGAGTAGTTGTTTTTGTGTTGCAGGTCCATTTTGTATGGTTTGCTCATGTGTGAGTTAAGATAGAAGATAATAAACTAGCTTGTGCGACACATGATATATGATCATTAAATGAAAGAAGAAAACAATCGTCACACAGCGTTGGTGGCGATGCCTCGTTTGTGAGAACAGGATGCCCTGGTTGAGCTAGAATGCTTAGGTTGAACCCCAATGCCTTGAGTGAGGTAGCTCTCGATATGCCTCGATTGAGCCGAGATGCCCTAGTTGAGTTAGGATGCTTAACTTGAAGCTGGATGCTTCGGTTGAGCCGGGATGCCTTGGTTAAGCCAAGATGTATGTTAGTGAACTTTTTATGTATGCTGGTATGTTTATTACAATTTGACTTGATGTGTTCATGGATAACCTGAAGGTAAGCATGCATGGAAGTTACATCGAAGGGATACATATGTGTGGTCGAGGTGAAGCAGTAATATTACTATCGATCTCCCATCGATATTGTAATACTAGTATTGTTTATGCTTAGATTTGATGACGAGTAGTCATTCTAGTAGATAATTAGGGATTTTTACTTACTGAGTTGTCGACACACTCCTTATTTTTCAAACTTGTAAGCAGGAAACCGTCACGTTAGTTTTGGAAACCGCAATCACGTTAGAGAAGATAGGAGTTTCCCCTAACCTATGTGGAAACTTATAGTATGGTGTAAAAAGGAAAAATGGGCCGTTGAAAAAAGGGCTTGTAAATGAACTATTGTAATATAGAGTCACGTGTTCTGTTTGATGTATGCCCTAATCTTCCAGTTGTTGTTTGTCTAGGGAATTATTTGTTCACATTTTCATATGTGCATGATAACAAAAAAAAAAAAAAAAATCAGGATGATGACAAGCCTAGGACTTCGCAAAATTAATCCTATTACTGATGACCCTGGAGATGGAGTTAGGGTCGTGACAATAGGACCAAGCAAGGACACCACCATCACAAGAACAAGAAATGGCAGACACGAACAATCCTGCACAGTCATCTCAAGACCCCTATGCCCAATGGGGAGGCTCTCTCTCTCTCATGAGCCTTATGATTAAGGACTTTTGTCCTTATCCCTTGGACTAGACACATCTTATTATGCTCAACCAACAAATTGGCCTTAGCCAAACATGTCTGCCAACATTTCAAGATCCTCCAAGACTCATGAAGAAGCATCCTCCTCAAGCGGCATAAACATGCGGAATGCCCTCACAGCACAAGTCATTCGAAGCCCCTATGATATCAAACTTTCAGAACTTGAACAAAAATAAGAAGAACATCTCGAAATGCATAACTCTGATGATTCAGATTATGGCTACAATGCCCCATGACAAAATACAGGCAGAGTCCCTTGAAGTAAAAGTGAGTTGTTTGTGAAGATTCTCAATGTCTCTCTAAACACATCTTCTTCTCCAGCCTAGTAGGATCATTTTAGGAAATGCAACTCATATAGTTAAAAATGGACACCGAGACACCTGGAGTGTCAAAAGTTGGCACAAATGGATACTTAAGTGTCAAAAGTTATAAAAATGACACTTAAGTGTCAAAATCGGAGCAAAATAGATCACTTAAGTGCCACTGGCGAGAAAATCCTGTAAAACAACGTCGTTTTGCATGCTGATGTGGCTAAACAGTGTCAAAATGACGTCATTTTGGTATTGACGTGATAAATAATTAATATAATAATTAATTAATTTAAAAAGAAAAAAAGAAGGGGAGGAGAAGGAGGGAGGCAGCCGACAGTTGGCGACTGAGGGCTCAATCCTCGCCGTCACTGGAAAGGTGGGGGGAGGGTCAGTCAGGGCCGCCAAACCTTGGCCGGGAGCCGACAACCCCAACCAACCGACGGTGAGGGCCTGCGTGCCCACAAATTTAGCCGTATGCTTTCCATGTACTCTTGATCACTTGAAGAAGATTCATCACTATATGCTTCCCTGTTTTGACCGTATTTATATGGCCAAATCCTTGACGATAGGAAATCGCGTGCCCATAAATTTAACCTATATTTTCAAGAAAATTATTTGTGATATCTCCAATGACGCATTCCTTAAATATGCACTCCTTTTTTTGACAGTGCCCCCAGCCTAATCTATAAACTTTTGATTTTTAAAATATTATGACTCCATTATTCTGTTTTTTTCATGTATCATTGGTGAAATTTTAGTCCAGAATAGCTTTGTGGAAGGCCAAATATTAACTTGAACTAGTGATCATCCCCTTTAAGCATCACTTTTGTGGCTCTTGTTTCAACGGTATCACTATCGCTCAAAATTAAGACTAAGTGAAAGTGAATTCTGAATTCTTTTCAGCATTTTTGTGTATAAGTCCCAAAATCAAGCTCTGTGATTCCACATGCTTAGAAATACTTCTTAACACTGAGCAAGGAAGGTAGATTTTTTCTGCGGAATCCTCATGTTGAGAAAATGAAAAGCAAACATAAAATGAGAAAAAATAAATATTAAAAGAACGGCTCTGACTAAAAAACAAGAAAGAAGGATGGAACTATTTTGCATCATCGCTTGCAAATACAAACCCAGTGGATGATGAAGCAGACAAATAAGAAGTTCAAGCACATCATATATCTTCAGGCCCGCATATGTTGTCCATAGTCCTCTTTAGCCCTCCGCCTCAATATCCGTCGCGGCCGTCGTTGGAACCCCAAAACTTAGTGCCACTACCGAAATATCCAGCCTCCTCCTCGCAACCTAGTTCTGCTTCAAAATCGTTGGCGACGTATCGAGCCGGAAATCAAGATCGAACTAAGAGTAGAAGACGAAGGAGAGTTCGAGAGGCCAGTTGGTGGTTTTTGGAGCCAGAGCCAGAAAGACGACGAGGAGGCGGAAAGGCGAAGAAGAAGGAGGAAGGGAGAGAAAGAGAGGATGGAGATGGAGGCCTTTGTTGCAGAAGAGAGAGGTCGTGAAGGAGGATCTCATCTCTACAAAGAGGAGAGAGAAAAGGCAATGCATTCATTTTTACTTGTGTCGGTCCTTTACTCAGTCTACAGGAGAGAGAAACAAGCACTAGGATTCAAGTTTTTTAATTCCATGTCATGGGCACGTGGCGCAATTTGAATGGAGCACACACGTCAGGTAGGCGAGTGATGTGATGGTTAGAAATCACTGAATATTTTCTCCAACATGAGAGAGAAAGATCCGAGGGAAGGGATGTACGGGGTTTTAGTTCGGGTGTTTAATTTGATAGTTTGATTTGCTTTTTAGTGGAGGTTGGTGTGCTCTCTCTCTCTCCCCGGGGCTGTCTGAACAACGTATATTTTGTAAGTTTCTCTACGCTTTATATCTTTTATTTGCCTATACCACTGATCCAATGCTTCCCGCTACCGTGGCAAATACATTTCCGGGATATCAGAAGATGTTTTACTGTATACATAGCTTGCATTTGTTCATGCAAACTAGTTTGCAGCACAATGAGTGTTTTGAAGAACATCTGTTGGAAGCAGAATTTATTCATTCGTTCGATCAGCATATCAAGAAAAAAGTTTCAAAGTTCGTACGAATTACATACGAGATAAAATAAGTCATTTAATAACTGGCCAATCTATAGCTACTGATCTGTGGAAATATTATAATCTATCTTGACTATCTATTTGCAACACCCTTCCTACAGAGAAACGAATGCTTGAGAAAGTTTATATACTGAAAAACGAACTCCTACGAAAGTTCAAGGACCATAAGCTCTTTAATTTATGGAAAGAAAAATGACACAAATAGTCTTTGAATATTGACTCGATGCGTAATGTAATCCATACCTCAACACAAGCACAATCCTAACATTAATTAGGAAATTTGGCCAAATAATGTCGACTCCTAGGGCCGCAACCAGGAGTCACAGAGTATAATGACATTTCGGAACATTATATAATGACATTTCGGAACATTATATTGTACGAACACCAAAATGTCGACTCAAGTATTCAATGTTAAATCAACAAGTTAGAGCTCGCCTTTCATATTCAAGTAAGACTCCATGAGATGTACGCCTCCCGACTCGACTTTAAGTATATTTGAAATAGTAGGCCTTTGGTTGAACTCGATGTTCTTCGAGCTTTTCAAGCCAAATAACATCCGCTTTACGTCATATTTTATGCATCCTCTTTAGTTTTTCAGTTACTTCATTGTACCCAAGAGCCACCCAGCCAAACGACGTTACTCAAATTTAGGCGGCTCCAACCTAACTCTAATCTATCTCGTGGCTCAAGTGACGTCTCGGTTTTACCCTTCGGTTTTACCCTTAGTTACGGACTTGCTAGAAGCAAAGGGCTGCCGCTTCGGCTTATTTTTAAAGATTACCCACGGTCTAAATGTCCACCGTGCTAGACTCAACGCAGCATAAGTAGAGCGGCATCACCAATTCAACTTTATGACATTATGATGCAAAACTTCGACAAACGATAAGAGGCTCAAGACGTAAAACCAAAATTAGGCAGAGAAGATGAAAATCCTTGGGGGTCAAAGGTTCAATTACAATTTTCTTCCTCACAAGAAACAATCGATCTCTTCCTACCTACATTTCGATCTCTCAGACCAGGATTCGCATTTATCGTAAAAAAATCAACTCATACAAGATGGGCATAAACCCATCTTCCCAACCAAAACCCTTTCCCCCTTTCCTTATAAAGATTGGTGAGTTCAATTCGCATGCACCATCAATCGGAAGTCTATGGAAGTCTAATAGTCCATGCCGCCCATGCCAGGAGGCATTGCTGCACCCTCCTTATCGTCCTTAGGGAGTTCGACCACAACTGCTTCAGTCGTCGTCAACAAGGACGATACACTGCAATAAAGAAAAGATTGATATTAGGCAAGTGGGTGAGAAGATACAGCTAGTCCAAATCAAGTGTAAATGCTATAGTCAAAACAACGAAGAGAAGCACCACAGAAAGCAAAGTTACTCTCTTACCTGGCAGCATCAACCAAAGCAGTCCTGATAACTTTCAGTGGATCGATAATTCCAGATTTCACCATATCAACATAGTCACCTGCAAAGAATTCAAAAGAACGAGAACAGATCCCATCTCTATATTTGAAAGAATAAACCATCCTAGAATTGTGTAGGAGGAAAATTGTGAGTACCTTTTGCTGCGTCATATCCTAGGTCAGGGTTATCCTGCTCCAAGAGCTTCCCTACAACAACAGCTCCCTCGACGCCGGCATTGGAAGCAATGGTATGCACAGGTGTCTGCAATGAAAATAAGTTATTTGCATAAACATGAAACAAGTATGAATCATTCCCTCAAGTGCCCGAAACCTGTCGCGTGTTTATTATTACATCCCTTTTGAACTTCGGTAATTTGCAACATATACGGGAATCTGAAAAAGAAATACAGACCTTCAATGCATTCTGAATAATCTGGACACCAATCTTCTGATCAAAGTTGGCAGTCTGCAATTTGTCCAACTCTTTCGATGCATAAAGAAGAGCAACACCCCCACCTGCATTTCTGCCTCATCACACACTTGTCCACATAATACAACTCTATGCAGGTTGAACCGCAAAAATGGGTAGAGAAGGTTACCTGGTACTATACCCTCTTCTACAGCTGCCTTAGTGGCATTCAAGGCATCTGTAACCCTATCCTTCTTCTCACCTACTTCTGCTTCACTAGCTCCTCCAATCTGTGCAGGCAAAAGAAATAAGATTTGTAAAGCTTTCATGTCACAGATCATAAAAACATCAAAACATGGAACTTACACTAAAGTTTATTGTGTTCCCCTATAAGTGGAAATTAAGTAAATGGAACATCTCTGTGTGCAACTAACCTTCAAGACAGCCACACCACCGGATAGTTTAGCCAATCTCTCCTGCAATTTCTCTTTATCATAGTCTGAAGTGCTCGACTCAATTGCGGACCTAATCTGTTTCAACACAAGCAGAAGAGGTCTAGTTAAAAACTAACTTTCAATCAAAAGAAACAACCAGCATACCATACAAGAACAGCTACGGAATCAATGATGTTACAGGTGCCTACACTCCCCTAGGAAAGACAAGAATGCACCACAAACCTGTTCACATCTCTCCTCTATGGACTTCTTGTCACCAGCACCATCAAGGATAATTGTGTCATCTTTAGACACCGTGACCTACAGATTCATTGGAGACAATATGTAAGTAGAAGTCACTAACAGCAATGCCTGAATTAAAGGGGCCAAATTAGTTCAACATGGTACCCTGGCTTACCTTCTTGCAAGATCCAAGCATCTCAAGATCTACCTTCTCTAGGTTCATCCCCAGCTCTTCAGTTATTAACTACCAAACAGAAAATAAAAAACATGAATGAAATGCTTAATCATATCAATTGGAAACCAGACTTAGGTCTTATCAAGCAGATAACTCACTTCACCACCAGTAAGACTGGCGAGATCCTGTAGACCAGCTTTCCTGTTCTCTCCAAAACCAGGGGCCTTAATAGCACAAACCTAAGCGAAACACAATGGAGAAAAGTTCAGCACTTCCCATTCATGATATTGATAAGGAAATGGCTAGTGAAAAACCTGATAAAGCATTACCAACCTTGATACCAGCACGAAGCTTATTTAGGATAAGAGTTGCCAAGGCATCACTTTCAACATCCTCAGCAACAATTAGTAAGGGTCTTTGTCTCTGAACAAAGGCACATTCTGTCAGACATGTATCCATGCAATGGCTAACTGGATACATCAAAATGAAGTTGGTGCATTGTTGGGTACCTTTAGTGCCAACTCTAAAACTTTTACAACCGCATTTATACTAGAAATTTTCTTCTCATGGATGAGTATGAGGGGATCTTCTAACTCCTGTCAAAGCAAAAGACACCATCATTGAGTGTTGCTGCAGAATCGCAGATAAACCAGGCAAACCATCCATAAAGATGCTTACACATTTCTGATTCTTCTGATTGGTAATGAAATAAGGGGAAATGTAACCTCTATCCAGCTTCATGCCCTCAACAACCTCTAGTTCATTGTATAATGTCTTTCCATCCTACAAGAAAAAGGAAATAGAAAGCCATGTGCCTCAGCAATTAGTAAAAGAGGCAGCTCAAACCATTTTTATGCATACAAAACATCAGCACAACAAATATACAAAAATCTAAAAATAATGCATATTGTGATATGTTGCAACTTACAGAGATTGTGATAACACCCTCTTTGCCAACTTTTTCCATGGCCTTTGCGATCAATTCACCAATTTCCCGCTCACCATTAGATGATATTGTTCCAACCTATCAATATATGTAATGAAGCTGTCTATATCAGAAAACCAGTGGATGCCAACTGCTACTGCATAAAATTGTAAAAAGCAATGGGTATAATACCTGTGCAATCTCCTCTGATGTGCTGATCATCCGTGCCCTGCTTTTTAAATTTGTTACAACTGCATCAACTGCCAGGGTGATCCCACGTCTCAAGTCCATTGCATTCATCCCAGCTGCAACTGACTTGCATCCCTCAGTGAATATTGCTCGTGTGAGGACTGTAGCGCATGTGGTGCCTGAAACACAAGGAAACTGGCATGAGTAAGCATCAAATATAATGAGAAAAGAAATTCTAAGGCACTGCCAAAAACAATGCATAGGCAGGATGCTTATCCCACCATCTCCAGCGACATCATTGGTTGCATTTGCAACCTGCTTCACAAGACTAGCACCAACGTTTTTAATTCTGTCCTTGAACTCAACGCTCTTTGCCACAGTAACACCATCCTTTGTCACCTTGGGAGCACCAAAGCTTTGCTCAATCACCACATTACGACCCTTCAAGTAGTAAACAAAAATAATCATATCAAGCGATTATTAATGCCAATCATATCAAAAAGCAGCAAAACTAGCACAGATCATCGCCAGATCCCACTTTCCTAATGTATTTGAGTATACACCGCCCAGAAAACATGGAAGAAAAAAGAGCTCCTTTCTCTTGAATTATTCAAGTATACATTATGACCAGTTTTAAATTAATGTCCAAAAAGAACAGCATAAGAGTCAGCAGCTTCAAAACTTTCACACAGCTGAGCAAACAAAAATTACAAAATTTCGAAAAGCTCTGAGAGTAAATTTGCTTCTTATGCAGCAGAAATAAGGAAGTTATCCCCCAAGGAGCAAGACATTGCCAACACTGCACTACCTTGATTCGGAATTCATCCAACAACAAGAATTAACCAATTTAAGCTGATATTATGGCAGTCCCACGAACCATTTTACCATGACAATAATCCAGCTAGCCACCAGACGTATACTAAAATCAGGGATGCCAAATAGATTTACCTTCGGGCCCATAGTGACCTTCACAGCATCTGCAAGGTCTTCCACACCCTTAAGCATCAAGGCACGCGCCTCGACCCCAAATTTGATGTCTTTGGCAGCATAATTCCTAGCCCAGCTTGCTCTGCTTCCAATCTGCGCAACAGCAACATAAAACAAATTGAAAATCACAGAAGCAACCTCATGCCGATTCACATGCCCGGAAATCCATCGGAGAAATTAGCACTGACCTGGTGAGCACTGTTCCTCGCAATCCTTTGACACGGGAGAGAGACAGAGAAGCAAACAAAATACAAGAAGCCCACATCAGCAAAGGGAGCGACTTAGAAAAAATTCAGCATCTTGTCTGATTGATGAGAAAACAAAAGCAAGTCGAGGTAAAATGTATATTTTATAATTTAGCTTTCGGAAAACAGCTGATATGACGAGAATGTATCCAGTCCTGTTACTCCAGGGCTGGTTCTAGCACTCAAAAGATGGAGCCTTTCTGTTTCCGTTAGCAAGGACGTAGAAATGACGAGCGCACCCAGATTAGCTTCCACTATTTTCTCGCGCTCGGAGAGAGAACAGCGAATGAAGACAAAAAGACAAAAAAAAAAAGGAGGCATAGCCAGAGCAAATCTGGGAGAGTTACCTGGCTTTGGAAGCAAGGCTCGAAGCGAAGCGGTACATGGTAGCAGAAGAAGAAGGGGGACGAGGCGAGACGAGAGGAAAATGGGAGGAGTGATGGAGTCGCAGAGAGAGAGAGAGAGGGAGGGAGGAAGAGCTGGCGAACGACTCGGGGATTGCAGGAGGGGGCTACGGCACTTGAAGAGAGCGGAAGGCTCTAGAAGGAGGAGGAGCTTCTAGGGTTTAGGGTTTTTGGGACGTCCATTTTTAGAAAAACAGCAAAAAAAAAAAAAAAAAAACGATGAAAAAGGAGAGAGAGAAAATAACGGAGAAAAAGAAGGAAGGGGAGAGATGGTTCGCTGTAAACGGCGTGGACGGGTCACAAGCCCGCCTCACTCGCCAGAAGACGCATCAAGGATTTTTTTTTTTTTATTGTAGCCCCTCTCTTGGGTTTTCTTTTTTCTTAAACTCGATCAAAGCCAATCTCGTGGGGGTGCAAAAGCAAGTTGTCGTGATTGACTAAATTTATATTCGTGAAATCGATAGTGTTTCTATAAAAACGAGGTATGCTTCAAAAGAATAAGAAAAGAGCATGAATTAAGATACGTTGGTATCTTAGGGTGCGTTTGTTTGTGTTTCTGTTCTTTTTTTGTTTCAGGGAATATAAATAGAAAAAACTATTTCTATTCCGGGAAATAGTTTTTGAACAAAAGAACGCGTTTAGTAAACTTGTTCCTGAAATAAAAAAAGAACGGAAATATGTTTGGTAAATTTATATTCTCTTTTTGTTTCCTTTAATATTTTGATGTTTTTTATTTTTATTTTTCATTTTTTCTTTCTTTTTCTTTTTTCTTTTTTTCTTCCTTGTGGCCGGTCGCCGACCTCGGCCATGGCCGGCGACCGGCCGACAAGGGCCGGCGGCCTCACCCAGCAATACTCCTTTCTCTAGTCAAATTGACTGGTCTTTGTCCACGAACTCCACATGTATTGGAGAGGCTCCAAAAACAATCTATGCCAAATTTGGAGCATAATGATTTAGGCCATATTTGTTAACGTTTCTAATTCTCTATTTTCTATCCTTTTATTCTCCGGAATATAAAAAGAACATAATTCCGTTTGATAATATTAGTTAATTTTTCTATTTCCTGGAAATAGATCAGTAGTCGAGAATATAATTTAAAAAAAAAAAAAACGAGAATTAGAAAAAAAAAAAAAAAACTTACTTCTTTATTTCCGAGAATAAAAAGAGAAATAAGGTCATTTTAAAAAGAACAAAAAAAAAAAAAAGCTCAACTTAACCTAATGCTCGTCTTTACACATTTGACAAAAGGTCCAGTTTCTTGACCCGATCTAAGTCCCAAATTTTTAGAATATATAAAAAAAAATCTTTAAAATTTAGGAATTAGATTTTGAGTAGTTTCACTAAATTTTAATGTTAATTCTAGTTTAGAATTAGTTTAACATAAAAAAAATGTGAAAATATTTTTATGAAAATTGGATTCAAAATTAAATAAGCTTTTAGGGCTTTACTATGAGCATTTTTTAATGTTGTTTTCTTTTAGAGATAATGCTAGGTCGTGAAAGCTCGGTAACTCCAAGCAACGTGTGCTCTTCTTCTCAATAGATCTATACACATGTTTATTGTAATGCTTAAAGATTTACTATCAACCTTCTCATATTGTGAGTTATAAACCGATGAGACTTTCTGTTGTCATTTTCAGTTATTCATCTTTGACTAACTATTATGTTAGATTTTCTTAGGTCATTTAGAATATCTTGACCAATTAAATCATTACAAAAGTCCATTTTTATCCAAACATGAAATGTTAAGTTTGTTTATAAATAAAAAAAAAAAATTGGGAATATAAATTTTTAGGCTTGTACCAAGCGTATTCTTGTTATTTTTATATTCCAAAAATAGAAATTTTATGCAATTACCAAAGACATTCTTTTGCTTAGAAACTAATCCCAACAATAGAAATTTAAAAAAAAACTATTTCTAAACATTTTTTTGTTATTGGAAACATAAATGTTACCAAACACATCCCGAGGGCATGTTTGGTAACGTACGTACCAAGTAGTGCATAATCCTATTCTTTTGTTCTTCGGTACAAAAAAAGAACAAAATTCCATTTAGTAACTTTTTTATTCCCACGAACAAATTTGTTCCTAGGAAGAAATTTAGAATAGAATCCAAATGCAAAAACGAGAAAAGAAAAAGAAAAAGTTGCTCATTTGTTCTTGGGAACAACTCCCAAATCAAGCTTCTTCTTCTTCTTTTTCTTCTTCGGTCCCGACCATGGCCTGGCCAACGATCTTGCCAAAGTGTTACCAACCCCCAATAAGGCTGAGCCTAGTTGACCTGAGCCTTGCCGATGGATGGGCGAGCTTGGCCTTGCCAGATTTGGGCGACATCGCCAGCTATGGTCGAGACAGATGACCGGCTAAAGGAAGATGATGAAGAAGAAAAGGCAAAAACAAAAGAAAAAAATGTAATAAAATTATTTAAAAATTAAAAGAGATTCCAAGTCACGAAAGAATTTGAAAGTCATACTAAATGCATTTCTATTCCAAGAATATAAATTTTGGACGTTGACTAAATGCCTTTAAATTTTCAAAAACTCGTCTATGAAACAAAATTAGAAAAAATTAATTATAAGCGAAAATTATTTTCGAAAATAAAATGATCACCAAATGCACCCTTAGTAACCATAAAAGGTGATAACCATTTGGGATGTATTTTATGCTTATAAATTAAAACCTTTGACATGCAGGACTTGGAGTATCGCATTTAGAAATTAAAATAACTTTAGCCAGGTTAAATTTAGCCCTAAAATTCTGTCTATTGGATTTTTTTTTTAATCCAAGTCGCTAGAGCAGAATTTCAAAGTATTGTTATTTCAACTAAAATTCTATTATTCCTCAGGATTCGGCTGCAAGATGTCATTTGTACAAACTAATCTGGATGAATGTCGTACATTATTTTGGCATTTACATTTTAATTTTTGTCCCTAGTTTATACACCAACATCACTCCCCTTAATAATATATGTCGCTTTTTCGTTAATGTATTGGTAAAAGTCGAAGTCGAGACCATCTTTTTCAATTTGCCTTATTGCATGGAAAGATCTATTGGATGGCATAATGGGACTATTGTGGAATGTGGATGAAAAAAGTGTTTGAAAAATCATAAACTTATTATATTTGTGCCAATTCAATTTTAAACCTTTTAATTGTATCAATTTAATTATAAACCTTTAATTTAGTGCTAATTCGATCTTTCCAACTAATTTTGGCCGAATATAACTTATATAGGTTAGCCGGTTTACATGGTTCCACCGGCGCCAAATGGACTTTTTTTAATAATACATTAATTTGTAATTCTTTTTTTTCTTCCTTTTTTTTACTTTTGTCGATGGTTGAGCGGTTGGGCCAACTGGCCTCCCCTGGCCAGGCGAGGCCTAGTCCTGATCCTAGCCAAATCTAGCCTCGGCGAGATTGACTCTCACCTGGGTGAGGGCAACCCCACTGAGGCTCCCCTTGCCAAATTCTAGCGAGGTCGCCCTAGCCTTACCAAATTCTAGTGAGGTCGGCCCTCGCCAATGCTAGCCCTCGCCAAGGCTAGGGTGACCTCACTAGAGCATCACCCAAGTGAAGGTGATGTCCGGTGAGGCTCACTAGAGCTCGGCCTCACCATGACCAAGCAAGGCCAGCTCACTTGGCCGTCACTTGTCGTCCATGGCCAATCATCGACAAAAGAAAGAAACAAGAAGAAAAAAAATATAAAAAAATAGAAATATAATTAAAAATTATCCACATTAGCACCGATGCTGCCACATAAATTAGTCAGACAGTAATATCCGGACAAAATTAACTAAAATGACTAAATTGGTACTGAGTTAAAATGTTTAGGACTAAATTGGTAATATTAAGTAATTTAAAAGTAAATTGGCACTAATGTAATAGGTGTAGGACTTTTCTAACACTTTTCTTGGCCGTGAATGGAATAGCAAAATCAACATTGTGAAACTCAATGGTAAATATTGTTTGCATTCTAAACAGTTTTTGGAAGCCTTAGTATAACTGCAAACACACTACGCACCAGTTTTAGGTCGGTCAATTTTTGATTACTCTCACTCATTTGGCACATGCTGTCTCGAGATCGATTTTGGGGAATCTCTAGCGACCAACTATGATACAGGGACAAAATATTAGGGATATTATAGATCTATTAGACTTGACACATGATTATTAATCATAGATTGCTATTCACGTATATATTATATAACGAGCTCGATATCCAAATAGATGGAGAACTATGGTGAATTGTGGCATTTTTTATAGGGCGAAAAAGTGGGACCGTGGTTACGATGATTTTTTTGCGATTAGTAGTAATACATCACTTTAGTTGATGATAGGAGATCTTATCACATTTTTCTGCAAAGTTTCATTTGTTTCACCAAAAATCAATAATTTGAATAATATTTTCCTAAACTTTAATGATTATTATCATTTATAAAAATGAGTCTATAAAAATATTTAAATTATTGATAATAACTTATGCCTAAATATTTTTGTAAGAAAATTATTAGAAAAGTTTTAAACCTGTTATATTTTTACCAATTAAACCTTAAACATTTTCACAACTTGCTAGTTGAGTTCATTTGACTGATTTTGGCTAGAAATTACTGATATAGATATAAAGTCATTATATATAGTACAAATATTTTAATATTGTTTCAAATTTTTTATTATTCTCTATTTCTCTTTTCTTTGTTTTTCTACACTTTTGGCCGATGCAAGTTGTTGAACTTTGGCTAGCAATTGCGCGAGGACAAAGAAGCCCTCACCGGCCACTTGCAAGGGTCACGGCCACAATAGCTACATGCTCAAGATTTGGCAACCATCGCCGCGGGTTGAGCTCGAGCAACCATGGATGGAACAACCTTGCTGGTTTGTGACCACCATGGCCATGAACCCATACCTCGAGCTTGAGCAACCATGACAACAGCAAGCTTGAGATCTTGCGACCATGGCCACAAGTCAAAAGAGCAACAATGGGCGAGGCAATCTCGTCGATTCGTTGTCACCATGGCCACAAACCTATATATCAAGCTCAAGCAGCTATGACAACTACAAGCTTAAGATCTAGCGACCAAGGGAGGCACCTGCAAGCTCGAGATCTGATAGCCATGGGTGAGGGTGTCACAACCCTACCTAGTGGCCAATGAGGGCTTTGCTACCCTTGCCTAGTGGCTAGTGAGGGTCACTAGACCCTTGTTGGCCCCATATATATATATATATAAAAGTGGGAAAAGAGAAGAAAAGTATAAACAAAAACAAAATTTTCAAAAAAAAAAAAATTATAAAAAATTGTTTAAGTTAATACTGTCCATGCCACAAGGATGATAGGCGTTCATATCAGCGACTTTCTACCAAAATCGATTGGATTGACTCAATTGGCAAAATGTAAAAGAGTAATGTCAAATTAAAGAGTTTAGCATCAAATTGGTAAAAGTGTAATAAATTTATGACTTTTTGAATAAATTTCACTATTTTTGTTGATGATGGGAATGTTTTTCATTATCTCTTTTTTTAAGAGGCCTAAATGATCAAAATTAAGATTTTTTTTTTAAATTAAATAAACAGAGTCTTTTTATGGAGATTCGATGCACAAATTGAACTTCAGGACGTGAGATGAAGTTTAGGCCTACTTGAACATCCCAACTTCTCTTTTTCAAAAAAAAAAAAAGGTTTGTAGCGATATTTGAAAATAACTTTTAGACGGATGACAAAGGAAATAAGAAGAAGGGTCAATATCACAAAAAACTTCAAATTGATGTATTTATGATAAATTTATCCAAAATTAATTTTTTGACCACAAAAAACTCTAAATTAATATATTTGTGACAAATTTACTCTAAACGACCATAGAAAACCCTGTACACTTATGATAATTTTATTATAAACTAATTTTTTTATTACTAAAAATCATAAACTGATAAATATACCATATGCTAAATTGGATAAATACTACAAAAAACCACGAAACTTGTACAATTGTGACAAATGGAACTGGTACACTAGTCAAATGTCACATGTCATCTAATTCAATAATTTGATAGTAATGCTCCGAAAAACCTCAAACTGGTATAGTTATGATAAATTTATCACAAACTAATTTTTTGATCACCAAAAACCCCAAACTAATACACATTTAACAAATTTACCCAAACTAGTATTTTTTTTTTTTTGGACAATACCCAAACTAGTATACTTGTGATAAATTTACTCTCTGTCAATTTCTGTTAAATTTTACTATCAAATTATTAAGTTAAATGATACGTGACAGTTGACTAGTGTACCAATTTGAGATTTTTCTTTCCATTTGTCACAGTTATACAATTTTTTTTAAAAAAAAAAATTGTGGTATTAATCCAATTTAACGGAGGATATATTTGTCACAAATATATAAATTTAGGGTTTTTGGCGGTCTAATAAATTAGTTTATGAATATACTATTCATCCTCCTCTCTAAAAGGGGTGAATCTGGTCCTGTTCATCCCATCTGGTTCGGTGCTTGCTCCGAGTGCTATTGCTCCAATTTTTGGAGGGATTATTCCTTGATCTACCCTCCATATTTCCATTGAACAGTTTGCCCCGTCTTGGCCCCGAAGAGGAGTTCGAAGCTACCCTATTCCAGGCTCGATTCGCTGCTTCTCCGATCTTGCGAGATCTGCTTTACTCTGCTCGTGTTGGATTGGAGGGCGATTCGTAGGGCCTTGTGGTGGCTGAGGGGTCATGTAAGTACCTCCCCTCTCCCTTCGATTGCCATGGTATGGATTCGTTGGTTGTATTGTAGCGGGTGTTGTTGGGCTGCTGGTGAGGTAGCTTGATTCGATGGCTTCCTCCTCGGCTGAGGCCATCGTAAATGCTTCTAGTGGGAAGGGACGCAGCCCTCCACCTCGGGTTGAAGTTTCTTGATCTGCTGGGAATAATGGTTTGCCCCCTCGATCCTGTGAGGGATCTGCTCTGCTTGGGGCTGGTGCTGCGCTTATTCAACAACCCAAGCCGGTTCGTGAAGAAAGGTCTAGGGGGTTGAAGTCGTGCGTGGGCCCCTGCTAAGAGGCCCCCGAATAAGCCTGCTAGTTCATCTAAGCCTCCTCAAGCTCGTTCGTAGGCCAATGTGGCGCGGTTGGCTGCTAAAGGCTATGACCTTACATTCGTCCCTCCTTCTTTTGTGGAGGAAAGACCGGTGGTAAACTTGCCCGGAGAAGTGCTGCAAGCTACAGATCCAAAATGGAGTGAATACCTGGTGGGTTATTTTATAGGGAAGCGACTTCCATTTTAGCTTGTTAAGCAAACTCTGAAGAATACTTGGGGGGCTAAGCTTCTTGACATGCTGGCCAACGACCAAGGATTTTTCTTTTTTCATATCCCAGATCCTACATTCCATAGGAAGCTATTGGAGGAGGGACCACTCACTGTGGCTTGAGTGCCCCTTGTTCTACAGTAGTGGAAGCCGCTCATGGAATTGAAGAAGAACAAGCAAGTCTTTGTCCCGGTTTGGATAAGACTTAAGAACCTCCCTCTTGACTTGTGGTCTGCTCCGGCTATTAGTGCCATTGCCAGCTCTATTGGTAAACCTCTCTATGTGGACCAACAGACGGAGAGTATGAGAATGACCTCATTTGCTAGGGTCTGTGTGGAGATCCATGTAAATCAGCCAAGAGTCTCCTCAGTTGATGTTAATGTGGATGGGATCACGCGGAATATTGCTGTGGTTTATGAGTGGAGGCAGGTTGAGTGCCCAAAGTGCGGAGTCTTTGGCCATAAGTGTCAGGACAACCCCACCCCTTCTTAGGGGGTGGTGAAAGGGCGGAACCAAGCTGCCCACGATTCTGCAAACCTTGCCCAGCCCTTGGCTTCTATTACGGATGGTGCTGCTGCTCAGGAACAACCTTGGAAGCAGGTGGTTGGCAAGAAAAAGAAGACCCCTGCCCAGGTAGACCTAAACTTGACCATCCAGGTCAGCTTTAGTGATGAAGGGCGTTCGTTGAAGCTCAAGGCTGTGGCTATTGATAATGGATTGCCTCCTGCCTCAACCTATACCCGAAAAGCTACTAAAGGTCTTAGAAATTCCCTTAGGCAATTGGTTGACCCCCCTATCTCTTTGGATGACACTGGTAGGCCTTCGATGGTTGACGATCCTGGTTTGTCTAGCCCGGTTGAGGACCATGAAGGCTCGGATAACCTGGATTTCTTCTCTGATGATGATCTTCTATCACCATGTTCCCCTCTGAAGGTTCCTCCTGACAGTAGAAGACCTAAGACTATGCAGGACAAGTTGCTAGCCTTGGCTCCTAATCCCCCCTCCAACGGTCCGTGCGGCTCTGCCTTCCACCGGGCGTAGCTCTTCCAAAAAGAGGTAACCTCCTCTACCATTCTCTTAGTAAATATGTATATAGGCTGCTGGAATATTAAAGGCCTCGTTGGCCCTCTCAGACAAGCGGAGGTTCGGAACCTCATTTTATCCAATCGGTTAGCTTTGCTTGGGATAGTTGAGACAAAAGTTCCTCAAGATGTGTTTTCTTCTATTTCAGGGAATTTAATGCCAAGTTGGATTTGGATGGCTGATTGTGACTATTCTCACCAAGGAAGGATTTGGATTGGGTGGAATCCCTCTGTTGTTTCCTTTGATGTGTTGTTGGTTCGGGATCAGGCAATCCATGGGAAACTTACGTCCTTAGACTCTGGAGCTTTTTGCTGCATTACTATTGTTTATGCTGAGCACTCTTTCACTTCTTGAAGACCTCTTTGGGAGGACCTTGTGAGTAGGAGTTTTACCTTTCAGAGTGTTCCTTGGTTAGTGATGGGTGACTTCAATGCTATCAAAGACCCCTCTGATAGGTCAAGAGGCTCGAACCTTTGGTTGCCATGCTTTGATGAATTCAATTAGTGTATGGATCAGGCAAAGCTGGAGGACCTCAAGTATGTGGGCTTTCGTTACACTTGGTCTACTTCTTTAGAGGCTTCTCGGAAGGCGAGGAAGATCAATAGGGTTTTGGTTAACCCTGCTTGGATGCTTTCCTTTTCCTTCTCGGAGG
Source organism: Eucalyptus sp. ANBG9806169 (assembly GCA_014182395.1). Lineage (NCBI taxonomy): Eukaryota > Viridiplantae > Streptophyta > Magnoliopsida > Myrtales > Myrtaceae > Eucalyptus > Eucalyptus sp. ANBG9806169. The sequence goes on from CM024580.1 coordinate 26,484,299, forward strand.
CTTCGTATCTTGCTTTTGGGATCTCGGACCACTCTTCTATGGTGGTCAAAGTGGAGAACCCGGTTCTCCGAAGGAGGCCTTTCAATTTTTTTGATTTCTGGATGAAGCACCCGGATTTTGGGACAATTGTAAAGGATGTCTGGGAGGCTTCGGCTATTGGAGTTCCTATGTTTAGATTGGTTTGTAAGTTGAAAAGCCTGAAAAGTCATCTCAAGCGCTTAAACATGGATTCTTTTGGGAATATTTCCATTAGGACTTCTGAGGCGAGGAATGCTTTAAATCGGACTCAGCTTGGCCTACTTCAAGATCCTACTAGTGATGAGCTTGCAGTTTTTAGAGAAGTCTCAACGACGTACCTTCTTGGAGCTTCACACCCAAGAAGAGTCCTTCTTTAAACAGAAAAACGAGACTCGGATGGCTTAAAGAGGGAGACCGTAATACGAAGTTCTTCCACCATTATATTAAGAAGAGACAGCTGAGAAACATGATTCTTTTTGTCATAGAATCAACGGGTAACCAAATCAATGATCCACAGCTTGTCTAGCGATACTTTGTGGAGTACTTCCAGGACCTCCTCTCACCTCGGGTGGGTGGAGAGATTCCTGAGGTTAGCTAGATTCAGGGCATAATTCGTTGTCAGCTAAATGATGATTAGATCTCCTCCCTTGACTGGCCTATCTCTGATCTTGAGATGAGAGATGCATTATTTTTTCTAGCTCGAGGTAAAGCTCTGGGCTCGGATGGTTTCACAGTAGAATTCTTCATGGAAAACTGGGACTCGATAGGGCAACTGGTTACAACAGCCGTAGGGGACTTCTTTGCCTCCGGAAGACTTCTGAAGGAGGTAAACAACACCATTTTGATATTAGTGCCCAAGGTTCCCAATGCATCTTTCGTAGATGACTACGGACCTATTGCTTGTTGCAACAATATTTACAAGCTTATTACTAAGGTGCTGGTGAATAGGATTGCTGCAGTGTTGAAGGATCTTATTAGCCCACCTCAAAGTGCTTTTGTTAAAGGACAGCGTATTAGGGATAATATCCTTTTGGCCCAAGAACTCTTTTCCAGTTTCCATCTTCAGCCGTATACTCCTAAGTGAGCGATTAAAGTGGATTTCAGGAAGGCCTATGATACCGTGGATTGGCGGTTCCTTGAGAGTATACTCCTTGTGTTTCGCTTTCCTACTCGCTTGGTGCAGCTCATCATGACTTGTGTTCGCACGCCTCGGTTCTCAATTGCGTTGAATGGGGAGTTTCATGGGTTTTTTTCCTAGTGTACGTGGCCTGCGGCAGGGTGATCCCATGTCTCCTTATTTATTCACATTGGTGATGGAGGTGCTTTCGGGTATTCTTGATAGAAGCTCACGACAACCGGGGTTTAGGTTCTTTTGAAGGTGTAAGCCTATGTTCCTTTCGCACTTGTTTTTTGCAGATGATGTGTTCCTCTTCTGTGAAGGCCACTTGCCTTCTGTCTCACTCCTCAAGGAAGGCCTTCAAACTTTCTCATTCTGAAGTGGCTTGCTTCCGAATTCGAGGAAAAGTGAGGTTTTCCTCTCGGGTGGATTGCCCTCCCTTAAAAGTCAAATACTCCTGGAGCTTGGCTTTCAAGAAGGGGTTTTGCCGGTCCGATACCTGGGAGTTCCGATTATCACGAGCAGGCTAGGTAAGGCCAATTGTGTTGAACTTGTGAGACACATTACGGTGATGGTGCAATCCTGGACTCACCGGTTTCTCTCCTTTGCTGGGCATCTCCAATTGATCAGGTTAGTTCTTGATGCCATTCCGGTCTATTGAGCCAGTGTGTTTATATTGCCTGCCTCGATGCTTGACTAGATTGAGCATGTTCTGAGACAATTCCTATGGAGAGGTCCCGAGTTGGGGAGAGGAGGAGCTAAGGTATCCTGGGGTGAAGTGTGCCTCCCAAAAGCTGAGGGAGGTTTGGGTATTCGTAGACTCCGTGAGTACAATAAGGCAGCTATGCTCAAACACATATGGAATTTGTTCTCAGATAAGGAGTCAATGTGGTGCAAATGGATTCATTCGACGTTCTTAAAGAACAAAAACTTCTGGGTGGTAAAGCAGCCGACCTCTTGCTCTTGGGCTTAGAAGAAGATCTTGCAGATTAGGGAGGAAGTCAAGCTAAGCTTTGCATGGAAGATAGGAGATGGTTCATCTGTGTCACTATGGTCTGACAACTGACACCCTTGGGGGCCTTTAAACTTGTTTTTCTCAGACGTGCTCATTTATAGTTATGAGCTTTCCAGATTGGCTACGGCGGCTGACCTTTTTTCTGACGTTGGCCATGCACTCAGGACAAAGATTGAGTCATGGGGGTCGCCTCTTCCCTCCCTGTCTTAGTGCCATGACCATTTTTATTGGAGAGGGGAGTCGTCAGGCTTGTTCTCGGTTGCTTCGGCATGGGAGGCTATTCGGCGGAGGAAATCTCGCGTCAAATGGCATTCCTTTATTTGGAACAATGCTGTCTTGCCTCGTTATCAATTTAACATTTGGCTCATTACCAAGCGTAGACTCCCTACCCAAGCTCTTCTTTTATCTTATGGTAGAATTGACGCTGCTTCCTACCCTTTTTGCAATAATATGCCTGACTCAGTTGATCATCTCTTTTTTCAGATGTCGTATTACTTCTAGGCTTGTTTTCTTTCGGGCAACTAGATATAATAATCTTCCTTGGCATAACGGATCTTGGGAGGACAACCTAAGTTGGGCCATTTCCTTACTCTCAGGGAAAGAATTTTATAAGTGTATTGCCCGTTTCTCCTTTGGTGCGGTTTGCCACATCATTTGGAAAAACGGGAACAATATCCTTTTCAGGGGAGAGTCGATTTCTATTTTGGCTATGAAGAAGCATCTACTTAGAGCCATGAAAGATAAGGCCCTTTCCTTTGGGGGTGTGGAGGATTCCATTAGGAATATGAGGCTACAGCGTTCTTGGGATATTGACCCCATCGTTTTCTCCTCTAGGGACCTCCTACCGGCTGGTTGATTTTGGGGTGTGGTGGTTGCAGTCACTGCTCCGTCACGTTTGGTGTTAGTTTCCCCGACCTTCCTGACTGGCTGGGGGTTGTTTTTTTGTGTTTTTCTGTTGTGGCTTTCTGCCGCCCTAGCTGTGTTCCAGCTTTCTGTTTGCCGTGCTTGTTTTTGTTGGTTGTGCGGCCTTGATTTTGCCGCAGTTTCCTTTTACGTCCCGGTATCCTTCCACACAGGTTGTTTATCTTCTTGAGTATAAGTTTCGGTGCCGAGATTTTCTGTACATTTACCTGTCCTCATTATAATTATTACCTTTTCTACCAAAAAAATAAATAAATATGTAATAAGTATATACTAGTTTGAGATTTTTTATGGTCAATTAGAGTAAATTTGTCAGAGGTGTACTGGTTTGAGATTTTAATGATCAAAAAATTAGTTTGGGGTAAATTTGTCATACGTGTACCGATTTGGGAATTTTCAGGGTATTAACCCTAAAATTTAACGAAAACTAATATGAAGTAAATTTGTCACAAATGTATCAATTTGAGATAAATTTATCAATAGTCTACTAGTTTGGGTTTTTTTAGTGGTCAAAAAATTAATTTTGAGTAAATTAATCATATCTATACTAGTTTGGGTTTTTTTTTTAGAACAGTTCAAGAATTATATTAGACGAATTAAAATTTGAAGAGTAACAGTACAGGTTGGACCATAATACGATTCATATTGTTTTCTCTTGTCATTTTTTATCAAGAACATTCCAACGTTTCCACTAGGGGTGAGCAGCGGTCTAGGGTCGACCCTGGACCGACCCTGGACTGGCCCAACCCTATCGGTCTTGGTCCAGTTCCCAAGGGGACTGGGTCGGTCCTCGGTCCTGAAATTCCAGGACCGACACTGTGCGGGATGGTCCTCGGTCTTAAGAGTTTTGAATCGGTCCAACCCTGGACCAACCCTGTATATATATTATATGACATTATTTTATTTATAATTCTTTTATATATTCAAACCTAAGTAAAACGTCTGTTATAAAACCTAAGAGTTATGGTGAGATATTCTATCAATAGTACTAATAGTAATTTCAATTTAAAACTTTTGTTGAGTATTAATTACGTGTCGTTTGTTTTGTTTTCATGTGTTTAGAAGTTCAAGTGAATTAACAAGATGTGAAGTTATATATTCATGATTTATATTAAGTATTTTGAACTTTTTATGGTTTAATTGTATTTTACTAATGAGTTTTAGCTGCACTTTACTTTTCAATTTGTGTCAAATGGTAGAAGTTTTTGAAGAGTAGAGTAGTACTGCAGTTGCTACGGTGATTTGCTAGTTAAGTGGTGTGAAGCTCATTTTTTGGTTGAGTGGACTCTACATGATCAAATGCTAGTCAAGTGGTATGAAGCTCATTTTTTGGTTGAGTGGATTCTACATGATCAAATGCAGGAAAACACTTTTGCATATGGTGTTATGAATATTAAAGATAGATAATTACAAGAACTTTCCATCTTGTCTTATATCTCGATGAGCGGTTAGCAGGTACGAAATTTCTACTATTATGTCATCTTAAATTTGCTGAATATGTATTGGTATTTATAGTTTAGTTGCATAATGCCGCATTGTCGATGGATGTGCAATTTGAATTTGTAGATTTGCTTTTTTAGGGAGTATAAAAAACAAGACAAAAAAAATTATTGATCGGTCTTGGGTTGACCCTGAATCGGGCCGAACCCACGGGGTCGGTTCGGTGGCCCCTGGCCCCAGCCAATAGGGTCGGCCCTCTGGCCCTAAAATTGAGGACCGACACCGTACGGGTTGGTCACAGGGTTAGGGGGTGGCCTGGCCTAACCCGGACCATGCTCACCCCTAGTTTCCACAACTCTAGAACGACGCCGTCTGAACAGTCTCCCAACTCCAACAATCGCCACCACACCACCACGCAGGTCCGGAGCTCCCCGAGTCTCTCCTCTCTCTCTCTCTCTCTCTCTCTCTCACTGGCCATTTCAATAGCATCAAAGGCAATTCTTTCGTCAATCCCTCTGCGATTCTTAGGGAGACCACACAGGCGGCGAAGATGACGGAGGCGATGATAAGGAAGAAGCCGGGCATGGCGAGCGTGAAGGACATGCCCATTCTTCAAGACGGCCCGCCGCCGGGTGGGTTCGCTCCGGTCCGGTACGCCCGCCGGATCCCCAACACCGGCCCCAGCGCCACGGCCATCTTCTTGGCCGCCTTCGGCGCCTTCTCTTGGGGCATGTACCAGGTCGGCCAGGGCAACAAGATCCGCAGGTAATCTACAACATCAATCCAATCCCACGGTTAGCCGAGTAATCTCGTTCTTCTGGATTGCTCGTTTCTTGTTAGGGTTAGGGATTGTTGGTGATTTGGGGATTTTTTTTTTCTTTTTAGGTCTGGGTTTTGCTCAATCTGTTGAGTTTCTCGCATTTTCCCCTTTTCGCCTTATCTGGTCTAAAGCCGTTGGGAATGTGATTTGGTGATGGAGCGATAAATTAGTTTTCAAGATGTGGGTTTTTGTAAGGATTGAACCGAAAGGGAAATGCTAGAGTGAGCTTAGAATGAGCAAGCATTTTCCATTTCAGTGTCCCTTTTTTTTTTTTTTTGGTGAATATAATGTGGCAGCTGAGAATTTGTGACATTGCTTTGATTTCAGTTGACATTGTCAGCTTGCTCTGTCTCGTGGGGAATTAATATGGATTTTTTGGTGGAGGATTGGCATATGATGCTACTGCTTTTATGTTTTACAAATAAGCACAGTACAAAGAGAAGTTAGATAAAGATTAGTTGCTTGAAACATTCGCAATGCCATGTTACATTCATTGGATAACACGGAAAGGAAGTACTCTACTTTACAAATGGGTGGAAGAAGCATAAGGGTATTTGGTAGATGATTGAGCGGTTGAGTTGCAAGATGTTGGAGTAGAACCTGTGAAAGTGACAATCTGCTGGCACCAGTCAGGGAGAAAATGAGGGTCGGCAGTTCTCTGATGATTCGAGATGCACACAAATGCAAACTATCCAAGGCTTCAGAATTTGATGAATTTCATTCTTAGTTTCTGAAGATAAAAATGTGTAGTGATAAAAACAGAATTGGGTCATTCACTTGCACGATGCTCATCTCTGTCTCCTCTTTCCTGAGAAGCATATCAAAGGGATGTCAAAATGAGATTTTTTTTATAAGCAAATGAGACTCGTATAATGGGTTGGTAAAGCAATGTATAAAATTCAAATTCATGACTCTCCGGATTGCTAAAAGTGTGATGTCCACGAAGTCTGATCCATGTTATCAACTCATCAGTTTATGCATGTGGAATTTTGCCTTCCAGTTACTGTTATACTTTTGGGCCATTTGCTTTTGTTGCCTATGGCATAGATTCACTGAAGCTGGTAATGATCCTCACAAGTGGAGTATTCTTACTCCTCTCAGTGATTTTGTTGATGGCATAATGGAAATGATGATTTCACAGCTCTGCTTTGTGGAGATGGAAATTTCATTTAGTCACTACTAAAGTGATAAATCTGGAGTTCTGTCAAAAGGGAAAATCTTTGGGTCCATTGTGCTTTTGTCAACGGGAGTTGTACTTTCAATCTTATCATTTTACATGCCTTACTTAAGGTTTGTAATAGTCTTCATCAATAAATCATGCAAAGGTCTCTTCCAACATTATAGTTCTATGCATGCTTGTAACTCGTCCCAATATTATGTTCTTCTTGGAAGGCTGGCGTATGCAAGTGAATTTTGCTAGAATGTAAAGTACTTTTTTTGTTAGAAAAGAGATTAGTCGATTGTAAGTTTGAAAAGAACAAATATATGATGGATCTGCAGATTTCTCTTCTCTTTTGAGCATGGAACAACATCTACTTCAATTCAAGTCTTGAACGGTGCTGTTCCAAGAGGGCTTGGATCAGGCATTTCCAGCTTTCTTTTCAGCTAGAAGTCTCTTCTTTATTGCCTTTTACTATAATTCATAGAATTGCAGTGGATAGGCTAGGTTGCAATAGAGCTGGGTTTATCTTAGCTCCACTGTAGGAAGTTCAACTTAATCTTTGCTGTAAATAGATGTTATTATGTAGGCAAACTTCTCTGTAAGCGTATTGTGCTCATCTTATAGAGATTGAGTGCTTCCGATTTTGAATAATATGCTACTTGCTTTGGGTTACTATAGTGAGATATGATCAAACTATATCTCTGCTGCTGAATGGGGCACACATAGTTGATGCAAAATTGCAGTAACTTCGACCTAAAAAATTTTCGGTGTCATTTAGTGGGACAAGCTATATGAAATGGATTTGTTTATACTCATTAGTCCATGTCTATTACCAGAAGGAATTAATGAATTGTTAAGGAGAGAATCGTCAAAGTTGTCTATGCTGTCTGCTGATATGCAAGAAGAATGGATTAGAAGTGTATAACTTGGTATATTTTAGGGTTTCAAAGAGCCACATAGCATGTTCTGCTGTTCAAAAGCATAGTGTTTTGAAGAGCTTTTAAACGTTGGCATCTTCTTTGTGTTACTTTTCGCTTTTTATCTCTGTAAAACTTGCTGTTTCCGCCTGCTCTTCCTTATTGTGGTCTTATGTGAAGGGAAACTCAGGTTCTTTCGAAGAAAAGTTTGTTCCCTCCTTATGGCCACTGTTGACTCCTAGACTGTTTAAAGCATCTTTTGATTTCAATTTGCTCTGGCATACATTCTGCAGTTTCACATTGAATGTTTATGGCTTTCTGGGTCTCACTTTGGTTACCAAATGATAGAGTGATGCATGATGCGGACTCTGGAAAAAACTGCAAATTACTCCAGTACAAACTTTACGTTGCAAACTGTTTATGTTTGTGATTATAAGAAAGACATAATAGTAATACATATAACACTATCGTCTGCTGTGATGGCTTTCGCTGAAGTCTGTGTGTTATGCTTTTACTCTTGAAATGAGATTTGCGAAACGATCATTACTACTTGAAAAGTCCACTTACAGGAAGTATGAAAGTGAACTGCATAATTCTGATCTGAAGATGATGGATATGGAGGTTGACTTATAGGCATGACAGGCATCTTTGGATCCATTTGGAAAAAGTTATCATAGATTCAGTTTCAAAATCCACATCTATGTCTTTAAATCTTGATTGCCTTAACATTACATTGACAAGATGCATGCATTCTGCAGGGCACTGAAGGAAGAAAAATATGCTGCGCGGAGAGCCATATTACCTGTGCTGCAAGCTGAAGAGGACGAAAGGTAAAACAGAAGCTTTGAGATGGCCCCATTAGTTAACTCATTACTGCTGAATTAGGAACAATAGCTGAAAGACACTGAACTTTGCCTTTTCTGCTCAGATTTGTCAAAGAGTGGAAAAAGTATCTTGAGTATGAGGCTGAAGTTATGAAGGATGTTCCTGGTTGGAAAGTCGGTGAGAGTGTCTACCACTCTAGGCGGTGGGTGCCCCCATCGACTGGTGAGCTGCGCCCTGATGTCTGGTGATCTCATCGCGTGTGGCCGCTTGTCAATTGTCATGAAGTCATCTGTTCTCCGCAGTGCGACTTTTCTAGTGATCTGCTTATTTTGCTGGCTCACAAATAAATAAAAATTTGTCTTGGTACCTTGTACTTGGACCCTGACCAGAGTTGATCATCCTGTTCCTTCATGTTATTGTCTTTGCGAAAGTTTAAAGGAAAATCTGAAGCACCTTCCCGTTAGCGTTTTTCTACTTAATGTTTGGGAGGACCTGACTGTATCATTGGCTCTTATCTTTTGCTCATAATGGAGCTGAAACTCTACGGAGATTGGACTCTCAGTTACAGCTCATTCTAAAGCAGTTCTCTCGGTTCATTTCTTGATTTTGATGCACATAGATATCTACTCAGGACGCCCATGACCAAATTTCTAAAGCAGAAATTAATTTCTTGATTTCTGACAAGAATTGATTTCTCAATTTCTATTCCCTTGATTAGTTTCTGAACAAATAAATGCATTCGATAATGACTCAAAATTTCTATTTTTGGAATATAAATTCGTTTAATAATAGAAAAAAAAATTATTTCTAGGGGGGCCAACTGGAGTTTGGTGGCGGTGATTGGCATCTGGCGTCCCACGAGTGGCTGGTGGGTGGCGGGTGATGACGAGAGTGAACGATGAGATAGGTTTTCATTTCTCACTTTTGTTTCAGAAATAAGAATGCCAAAATTTTAATTTTTGAGTTCTGTTTCAAATCTATTTTTGGAATGAAAATTTATTTCATAAATTCAAAAATGAAATTGCATTACCAAACGATTCCAAACCTGACTTGGAGAATAAAAAAACAAAGAAATAAAAAAAATAGAAATTTTGTTATGCGTACCCTTAACCTTTAAGTTGTTTTGTACACAAACAATTGATCTTTTTGAGGATTAAAACTCTTACCTTTACCACCCACCTGGGTGGCGTTGCTGGCTTTGAGCCCTCTCCCCCTAACGAAGGGGAGGGGTTCGAATCCCCAGTGCGTCGCAGGGTGACTTAACTGCTGTTGTGAGTGTGGTGGCCAGCTTGAGTCAGCCCCAAGTTCTTTCCACCGGCTGTCGGCTTTCGGGGTTTCTTGAGTCATCAAAAAAAAAAAAAAAACTCTTTAAGTGGAGTTAGATTAAATGTGTAATAATCCTTAAATAGGCAACTTCCTCTTTTTGAGGATCAAAAAATCTTTTAAGTGGAGTAAGATTAAATGCGTAATAATCCATAAAAGGCAACTTCCTTATAATACACACTAGATCCGGCTCCTTGGATGATGATGATGATGTGCTACTTAATAGATCATATTGGGTTGGTCAATGCGACATTTTTCCCGGACTGCATCTTTACTGGTGCTAAGCGTAAAACATAAGCAAAGCACATGCAATTCCTAATGAGATGCAAATAACATTCCGCCCTTTATCACTTGTGCTCATTTATGGGTTACTGCATGCACGCCTTTACATTATAAATTAACTGCTTGTTTGCACAGATCTTGCTCGAGTCCCGTGGGAATTCACTCAATTGCCCTTACCATCACTATTTCATCCCAGGAACGCCGCACATTGGGAAGTACCTGTAACCCACCACCACCAAAACTGGTCCGTCGCCATCCTTCCTCACATGACATCCCTGAAGTTCTCTTCTCGTTTTCGAAAAATAAGGATTGCAAGACAGTGCTTTCTGGCCATTTTGTCAAAATCTCTCATCCATGCGCCTGACATGAAAAATTATATGGAATGCGCAAGAAAACTCCTATTCATAAATGACTGAACAGTTGACAAGCGTGATCCTCTGGATGTTATGATAAAAACTTCCACCTTATTTATACAAAGCACGAAAATTAAGGCCACATATTGTATTTACACTGTACAAAGAAACAGAGACTGCATAAAAGAACATGCAGATGCAGGCTTTCTAAGCCTCACGGTCGAGGCATCTACTGAAAATACAAGGACAGCATGGGCAGACTTGCATATCTCAAGGAAACTAAAGACGGGAATTGTACAGACTGCACCACTTTCAGAGGCGTTATAGGTGGTGGGTGCTACAGACCACACACGACTGGAAACAGAGGTCCAGTCCCACCGAGCTTATCGGCATCGGGCACACTGGTGTAGAAGAAGACACCGTTCGACATTTCCCAGCTCCAGTCCTGCTTCCTATAGACTGACATACGGGGCCAGCGATTAATCCTCACGTAGTGTTCCCTAATCTTCCCATCATCAATGAAGCTAGTGACTATGGAATAACAGCATTCATGGCCTCCCCACACCTTGTCGCCAGGATCTGCACTTTGGCTACCGTCCAGATGGAAGTACCGGCGCATTGGAGGGCCAGTGCCTTTCCAATAGGGATCTAGATTTCGCCAATACTCAGGTGCAGCCTGGTAAAATGCGAAATATTTTGTCATCAGTAAATATCTTGGCTTTTGAAGGAACTCCAGATATGAAGCAAGTTCAATCCACAGAGATCCCTCAAGCATCAAGAAGCTCGACATACATGCAAAGCTTATGGGCCTCATGTTGGCGATGGCCTGGACATTACTCTTGTCTGAAGATTTGCTGGTATTTAAGAGATGTTCAAGAGCAAAAACTGTCTTATGCCACCGTCACATCAATGTCAATACACAATTTCCAGCTCTACTTTATATTCTAAGTGAGGGGTACAGCTTTGACCTCTTCCATTGACGCACTCAAGACAGATGCAATGTAGGAGAATTACCAAACCAAAAAAGTCCTAAATCTATTACAATTTTGTTAATTCAGTCATAAACCTTTTTCTTTACTAATTGAGTATCAATTCAATTCATCTGACTAATTTTGGCTTGCTGACACTGACATGGACACCGGCCATCCCACGTGGCGTAACTGGCGCTGACTAGGGTAAGGCTCAAACTTGCTGGCCACTGGCTAGGTCGGCCTTGATAGTGGCTGGGCAAGGTTGACCTCGCCCAGCGACGTTGAGATCGAGGCTCACCAAGGGCAAGGTGAGGTCGACCCCACCCGCCCCCATCCCCCCACCCCCTAGCGGGTCACTGGACGCGATCAGCTAGAGAATGAAGATAAAAGGGAAAGCGGAAAAAAAAAAAAAAAAAAGAGAGAAAAAAAGGAAAAGGAAAAAGGAATAACAAACTCAAATAAATAATAAAATATTATTGATACTTGTTTAAGTCAACACCAATCATACCATGTAGGATGTGCAAAAGGTTTATAACTCTATTGACAAAACAAAAAGGTTTATGATTGAACTGACATAATTATAATATATTTAGGACTGTTTTGGTAGTTTTCTTGATGTAATGCAAGTTTATCCAAACTCCAATGTAGGTGTATCATATATATTGACAAGTAACAAAAGCTAAAGCAGAGCTCAAAGCTTAGCCATAGCAGAACAGAAAGCAACCTCTACGAAAACTATGTTGCAGTTGAAAAGCACATACCTTACTGAAATGGAACTCCCATGCATGATCACAGAGATCATACTTTGTGATACGGGTCTGTCATGAAAACAGAAAGACGTGAACAAAAACAAAAGGTTTAGGTGTGCATGCGAACTAGAGAGAGAGAGAGAAAGAGAGATACACGTTTGCCATCCATTACAGATAAGGAATAAGCAGTCAACTTCGATAGTCCATGAACTTGGGATATTCTAGGTATGTGTGCTTTGACAGACCACAATTCCTCGCACTGAATTAAAAAGCAAGTATCAGTAAAATTATCAAAAGAAACCTCGTCGAACGACAATAGCAAGATTGAACCACGACAACAAATCATGAATATTACATCAATACATGATGGGCTAACCTCATAGGCAGGACCATTCCAACTCTAACAAATTCCTCTAGTAATCAATCCTTTTCATGTTCTAACTCTAGCTTTTGCAAAATTCAGTCTATTATTGTTTCTACTTTCTAATGACTAAATTTTTCTATTAACCAAACAAAGCAAATTTATATAAAGTTACACTGTAAAAAACAATTTTTTTTAAAAAGAAATGTTTCAAAGCACACAACTGCTTCCCTTGATATATTATTTGCGGGTGGCCACCATTAGATATGCCATTGAGAATGACAGTATTAACTGTTTATACTTTGACATCTTATGTGAGGACTTTGATCCAGAGGGCCAGAATAATTGTGGTGGGCCATATCTTCAGTTTCAGTACCCAGAGTAACAGGACACACACAGGGAAATTACTGTTCATGAAGCTAAAGTCACTGCCTCAGGCACTCAAACTGTCATGATGTGCGAGATTATTAGATGATCTTTTGCCTTACCATATGAGTCACTGCCTTGTTAAAGAAAAACTTTGCCACCTCATGCATGGTTGTACTTTATGTCAACTTCCCCAACTCGTGCTTGCTTGGCATTTCTCTCCTTTCCATCTCACCTTCTTGGATAGCCACTCTATGTACCTCGCCACTCTATATAAGTCCTTGCACCCAACTCAAAATATCCAGCTGGATTGTTCCAGCAAATAAAAAGAAAAAAAAATCTTCAGATGGATTGAAGAAAGGACAAGAGAGGTACTTTAGGGAAGAGGTAAAGGCAAAAACAAGAAACAAAGGATGTTATGACCTTTTACTGCCTAGCTAATGTTAAGAGGTGATTCATCTTAGACCAACAAGATTTTGCAAAAGCGATTAATTGCATTCTTCATTTGACTGAGGTTCATTATGCTTAAGAAATGTATAAGACGTGAATAGCAAGAGTAAGAACTTCACGATATCGTCGGTGTCCTAAAAATGAACAAATACACACATTAATCCTTGACCTTTCTTATTCACAATCTATATAAACTGATCATGAAGAAGGCTCTTGCATATCCAAATAAGTCCTCCTTATCTAGTCCAATTCCAATTTCAAGTATCTCCCAAGCTAATAAAAAACTCCGACCATTCACTCTAGATTCTCTACCTCTTCTATCTTTGGATTTCTCTGTCATCTCTCTCATCCAACTTGATAGCTTGACATGGCCAAGGGTAGACTATCAATCTAAGGAGGTCAGAAGATGGAGATAGTGGACAAAACAAACCCAAATTAAAAAGAAAAGTATATCCAACCTCAATTTGCTACTATTCATAGCATGTACTGGCAGGTAAAGGAAGCTCACAAAACCTTTTCAAGAAAAAGAAAATACTGATTCTTCATTCAAGTGAAAGCTTCTCTATCACATCGTAACCCTTTCAAAAGAAATTTAGCCCCACAATTTCTGCCACATTAAGCTAAGCACCGCCATTGAGGATCATAAATGGCAGCAGTACCCCAATTGACATCAAACGTAGCTAGGCCATGACAACCATGTGAAACAACCAGCAATATGTCAATAATGCATCGTACAAGTGTGAAATTGCATCCTATATCTGATAAGCATTTCTGATACTTCTGCAATCCATTTCATCATGGGGAACCAAAAGAAAAAACTTAAAAGCTTGTATAATTCACTAAGACAGGTTAAATCACTAAGTCTTTGGACTAGTCAACATATTTTCTTATTCACATATTGCAATCTACAGTAACTACTTAGGGAGCTGACAAAACATTCCCATACAATTCCTCAACAGATCCCCTCTCAGAATTCACCATGCTTAAGACCCTGAAATTTCTGTCTAACATCACTATACCCCATGCATATTGGTAAACACTAGTCAAGCAGAAAAGGTTTGGATGCCCCATGTCCCCACTAAAATAAAAAATCACCATATCCATCTTTTCTTTTGGTTAACCATTAAGCCCCTAGTGGCGTGTGGTCATGGTGCCATAGGATTTGACCCAAGACCTCTTGGCACTAAGTCGATGAGAATTGCTGCTAGGCCACTAAGGCCTTTGGCTTCCCCCTGCTTATTATTGCTGTCAATTTCGATTTATCCTACATCTTTTGTGCACATCTCTTTTTCTCCCATCTGAAACCTTTTTTTCCCTCTCATACAGCTTAGATTTTGTAACAGAGAAAAGGGATTTCATTAGTACACTCCTCAACCAATGAGGTTGAATGAATAGAAAAAATGTGAAGTAGGCAAGGGCTTACAAGCTAACAAAATGATAATACCATGGAAAAATTATTCCTAAAATTTGATGAATGGGTGCCCACTACAAGAAGGGACACAAAAAATCTATTGAAAAAGGAACAATGACATATTTGATATAGAGAATTCACGACACCCATTTAGACAAATATTCAACTAATGGTTGGATCAAACAGTAGCTTTGGTGCTATCTTCCAGGAGAGTTAACCACCACTAACATATGGCCAACGAAACAACTCCACAGATGAAAAGAGCTTCCTTGATCGGTAGAATTATTCCTAGTGACACTCCCAACTCATTAATAAAGGACATTAAGCTCATATGATTTTTTCGTACATGATGCACAGCATAATATTTGACTCCTCATCAGCAAGGGAGCAAACAAAGAAATGATAAAATAGAGTAATCCACGTATTATTTTGGTCAGAATACTACTTCCTCACTACATGGCAATTATTTGACCAACATGATGCACCTCATGCAATGTAGTTACGGCAATATCAAAAATTAAATCTAAAATTCAGATACAAGAAAGATGCAACCCATGTATGGAGGACTCCTACTGTCCCTCAACTTTTAAGTAACATATCTGCAATCTATTATGTTGTAAAACTTCTAAATATGTCACAAAACAATAGAAAATCATTTAAAAAAATCACAAAGATAGAATGTGAATCTCAAACTTTCGAGAGAACATTTACAGAAAAGGCGCGCAGATACTTTCCTTCAAGTCTGGTGACATCTCTAAAATTCTCATCTTAGGTTCACAGTCAGTTCATAAAGACTCCAAGGATGCATGCTACATCAAAAAGTATGGTTGGCCTCATAAAAGCAGTATACTACATCACAGATCATCTCTAATCAAATTCCATACCACTTACTGAAAAGTGGCTTTACATCATCAAATTCAGCATATTTTAAGAACTTGCATACATGTGTCAGCTAATTGTCACCATCAAAGACCACCCCATATACTCTACAGCCAACGAGTAAACCATTTTTGTTATTAGAATAGCAATAATCATCGATCTGTTATCTAAAGACAAACACTAGCAAGGCACTAGTCAAATGTAAAAAAGCTGCAAGCGGATCTCAGTCGTCCAGTTAAGAAGCCCAAAGTACAACCACAAACTTGGCTCTTCATCAGGTGCGTTTCAAAGGAGTAACCAAATTGGCTAATCGAAAGCTATCGCAAATGGAAGAAACAAAACCACTAATACACGCTTCGCACAATCCTTACAAGATTCTCATAAACGCATGCGAAATAAGATACTCATCTTAAAATCCTCTTCCAGAATACCAAAACCATCCAGACTTGCTAATCCAACCACCGACAGAAATCATAGCACAAAATCACTATCCAAACTCAGAATTTAGCAGCCCCGAAATAAGAACGAATCATCACGACAAACGAAATATCCGAAATCACAGCAGCAATGAAAACAGAAAGAGAAGATAAAAATGAGCGAAACAGACCTTATGGCTCCAGAGCCGGTCGCTGGAGGCAACGCGGTGCCACGCGCGAGAGACGAGCAGAGATAGTGCCACGCTGCGTGCGTCGAGGTTGTTCAGTATCATCACCATGAGGTCCGCACCGAACACCTCCAGAGGATCGCGAGACGGCGACGACGACGGCGACGACGACGGCGGCGACGGCGGCGACGACGGCGGCGACGACGGCGGAGGACGATCCCGATCCTCGCGCTTCCTCTTCTCCCTCCTCCTTCTCCTCTTCCACTTCACGGCGCCTTCCTCGGCCGACGACGGCAAGTCGTCCCTCTCGTCGGCGTCGTCCGGCGAGGCGTCGCTGCTCTTCGCTGGCGGCATGCGGTCTCTCGTCTGCGCCATTGCGAAGCGAAGCATTGAGCTAGAGAGAGAGATGAGGGAAGGTTTGGTGCCGAGGTGGGAGACTGCTGATGTGTAGGGGTTTCGTTTTGGGGCCTGTTTTGTGGTTCCACCGACAGGACAAGCCAGAGAAGGAGGCCGGTTTAGATGACGGATGCGTCCACGTGGCCATTCGGCGAGGGTCTGACGTGGGTGCATCATGATTGGTGAGTGTAAGTAACGGCACGTAGAGTCGAATGCAGCGGATTATTCCGAGCTTCACATCCCAAAATCATCCACAATTTGATTGTGGTTACTATTCTGCATTTTGAATTAAGATAAAATTGGATAAAATAAAATGTGAAATTTAGACATCTTTTTATATCTTATCTAGGCTCATTAAATAGGTGGGTAGGATTGTCACGCCCTTTGAATGCACCGTAGGATTGTCACTTAGGTCATTTGATTGTAATGTCCCAAAAGACGTGCCGACCTATCGCTATTGTTGTTTAATTATACGCAAGTGAAAGCAAAGACGAATCACCTAACCATTCACAATGAAATAGGGATAATTCAAACATTAGTATACATCAAAATACACTTCATTTATTTATGCACATACGTGAACATTTATTTACAAGCTAATTTCATCCACAACCAAAAGCTTAGCTAGCCAAGTACTTCCATCTGGGTTTGGGGTTGGTCTAGCACCTCTACTACTAAGAGGGTGACCTCAAAAGGTGACGTACCTTGCTAACTCCCAATGCCCCATGGGCTCTCCAAAGAATCACGGTTCAAGGTCCGGGCCCTAATCCGAGTTAATGTCCGGATCAGTGACCTCAACGTCAAGGACATCCAAGTCCATGGCATCCCAACTAATGGTCGTAGTCCCCGCCTCTGGGGGTCCATCAAAACCTCTGGAGGGACAGTACAACATCTTTCCTACCCACTAGTATTAGGCGATGAACTTGCAGGGCATCGAGTTGGTTAACCCCTTGTCTACCCGGACAATAGTGACATAGCGCTTGTATCAGTCCTCTATCCCTACAACCGGATATTATATCACTTCAAAACTTGGTCCACTAGGACCCCAAAGTGGACGTGTTGGAAGGGTTTAGGGTGCGTTTGGGAACCACTTTTGGGGAAAGTCTTTAGAAAAATGCAAATACCTTTGAGTTAAAGGTGTTTTCCAAAATGCAAGTGTATTTGGTAAATTGTACTTTGAAAGCTCTTTGTGAAGTGTTTTGAGCAAAATGGCGTTTGGGAAATTACATTTACAAAGGATCTTTGTGGTAAAAAAAATTATTAAAAGAAAAATAAAAAGAATTTGACCGGCAAAGAAGGGCGTGGGCTGCCGGCAACCTCCGGTGACCTCCGGCGACTTCCGGCGACCTCAGATCTGGGGCAACGAGAGGGTAGCGAGGTCGTGTGACGCCGTCGCGACCTTCGGCGACCTCCGGCGACCCCGGATCTGCGGCGGCGAGGTCGCGCGACGCCGCCTCGACCTCCGGCAACCCCGGATCTGGGGTGGCGACGTCGCGCAACGCCGCCTCGACCTTCGGCGACCTAGATCCGCGGCGTCGAGGTCGCGGGAGGACCCGCCGCCCGGATCTGGGTCGCGGCGGGGTCGCGCGACCTCGCCGCCCCGGATCTGGGCGGCGAGGTCGCGGGAGGTCGCGCGACGTCGCCGCGACCCGGATCCAGGGGCGCGAGGTCGCGCGACCCCGGATCGGGGGCGGCGGCGTCGGCATCGCGCGAAGAAGAAGCTCGCGAGAGAAGACCGCCCGCAGCCCCGCGACCCGGGCGTCGGGCGTGCCACCTTCGGCGTCGGTCACGCCACCTCCGGCGTCGGTCGCGCCACCCCCGACGGTTGCCGGCGTCCCTCTAGCGATCGCCGGCCCCCACACCGTCGCCAACCGAACCCCCGAGAAGATGAACAGTGTCGCGTACAAGGGCAAGAACCGGAAAAACAAAAAATTCATGAGGACAATTTCGGGAAAAAAAAAATCTAAACAGTGCCCGCATGGGCATGCCGAAAAAGCCGAAAGCCCAAGGCAGGTCTTCACCTGCCTTGGGCTTTCGGCTTCACAAAGCTTGGCATTTGCGAAATGGGGTTCAAATTTTTTTGCCAAACGGGCTGGCATTTGCCCAAGTATCTTTAGCCCTCTAAAGGGCTTTGGGAAGTTGTTCCCAAACGGAGCCTTAGTCATGCTTAGGGCCTAAAACACTTAAATAATAAATAGTGAGATAAACTTAGTGAATAAGTTTCCTCATCATCGCGTAGGGAAGTAATTCACCTCAAGTTGGCCTAAACATGCAAGTTAATATTGATAGCAGATCAATAGCAAATCTCTCTCTCTTTGCCTTAACTATTAACATGAATGATTCTCTCACTTCTTCACAGTCATCATAACATAAACATATAGGGAAATCTCATGACCAATCACATAATTATGAGGCAGCCGTAAGAATGTGTAATATCTCACAATCATGCACAAATGCCAACTGATAATCCAAACATAAGCAAATATTATTTCCAAGCACGTTCCATACATATAATGATTGCTCAGGGCCATGGCCAAACTGAAGGTTGACAGTCTTTTGGCATAATCAAGCATCGTCTCGCGTATGTATACACCTCAAGATGACATTGCAAATGAGGAGCTTCGTTATGAAATCCATCTGCAAACGGTATTCCATTGACATGGGGCATCCGAATTTAATTAGGCATAGTCCTGCATAATCATACGCATCAAGATAATTCTATCACCCCGCATAATCATACACATAAGAGTATTTAGGTGATCACACAGGTATACCATCACTCAAACTCATTTTATATCTTTTTCATTAATCAATAGAGGAGTGTGTAATGCTAATTCAATATGTAATGATATTTGCTACATACATGCTTGCATCTCATATCACATCACATTAGCATACCACTTGCACATTTTAATATGTCATCTTTCTACACATTCTAACATACATAATAATTCATTATGAATATGAGGTGCCGTAAACAATTACAAATTTCCATTCTAAGACAACTTACTTGAGCATACTCCATATTTAAACCTAACACCCAATAATGCAACAAACCTCTTTGAAATCATATCCTTTGGAAAGCTTAGGGCACGAATTAGGATATTTCATGTTAACATATTATACTACTATAACACATTACATATCAACATACTGTATTACTATAACATATTACTTGTTAACTCATAGCATAACTACAATGCATCACACCTTAAAGTATCCCATTACAGCAACATATTACACACTACTATCACATATCACATATTAACATAATATCACACATTATAATAATCTATTGCAATAACCTATCGAATATTTAAATAATCTATTGCGATAACCTATCGAATATTTGAATAATCTATTGCGATAACCTATCGAATATTTGAATAATCTATTGCGATAACCTATTGGATATTTAGATAATCTATCCCAATAACCTATCAAATATTTAGATAACCTATCGGATATTTAAATAATCTATCACGATAACCTATCTATTAACTAAACTAACCGCCACTTATCTTTAATTTAATGCTAAGCTTTTATCCTAAGTGCAATCAAAACCCTAAATGAGGGTTAGAAAATCACTCACTTTCAGACCTAAACTAGTAGCTCATGATGGCGGTGGAGGCTCACGGTGCTAGTGGTGAGGCGTAGCAACAGCGAGTGGATGGTCTCCAACTCCACGATGGTCCAAGCCAAGAGAGGAACAAGGGAAAGTAGGGCAACAGTGAAGTTGGGCGGCCTCCCCTTAGGCTCCAAAACTCGGCTCAACAATGAGAACGGCAGTGCAGGAATGGCGTCTTGACGGTGGACGTGGGTGGTGGATGATGGCTGATGAGTCTAGAGAGAAAAAGGGAGGAAATGGAGAGGGTGACGTTTAGCTACAGTTGGGGGGGAGAGAGAGAGAGAGAGAGAGATTGAGGGAAATGATAGAAAATGAGAGAGAGATATAGACCTTACTCCCCAAGCCAAGAATGAGTGACCAAGATTGCTTCTTGCAAAACTTGCCCTCCAGGTTCCATTTAATGCAACCATCATTCCTAAGTTAGAAATATGGTAGACTAGGCTAAGATCATGCCACTTTCTCTCTCATCCATCCCCCCGAATGCCCCGCACTTTCTGCATGCAAAAAGGTTTTTGTTTTATTAGGCTAGAATGGTAAAATGATAATTTCGCTAGATTTGGTTACTGTTCATGCACATGGGTAATGATGAGGGATCTTAGAAAAGACCAAAAAGTGTTTGGGTGGCCAATGAGCCATTGGGCTGCCCACCTTGGGCGTGAGCCCATTGGGCCATCCTTCATGGGCATGGGCCCATTAGGCCCTCTTGTGGGCTTGAGCCCACGTGAGTCCTCGTTTGCGGCTTGCTTCCATTTTTCCGAATTTTTAGTACCTACTAATGAAGAATCGAGTTTTCACCCCCAAACTGGTCTTTTCAGCATTTTCATAGTCTATGCATCCTCATTGTAATTTTGCTTCAAAGATTTGCCACCGTTGGAAGCCCTTTCTACAAATTGGGGTGAGATCGATGGTGTCACAAGGATTGAATAAAAAATGATTCGACCCAAATTGACATGTTTAACTCATATTGATCCTTTTTTTTTTTTTTAATTATGCAATATAACTTTAGTGATCAATAGTTGACCAAAACCCCATTTGATATTGGTATTGGCATTAATTCCAGGACTAGTGTAGGTCGAGGCAGGCAGTACTTTTCTTTTCTTCCAAATTAGAGGCATAGAATCTTCGTCCATTTCTTCCTCCTTTGAAATGTGGATGTTTGCCGATTGTTTCTTCCTAGTCCATGATGGAGTTTTATGGAATATGTATAGGCAAAATAAACATAAATGCAGCGAAAGTAAAGATAAAATTCTATTATACATGTATCTCCAAAAGCATTGTTTGTGCATTTTAATCAAAAATCAAAATATCATAATGGGTTATATGGATTATCTCTTAAAGTGCGTTTTAAACGACTTGATTCAGATATTTTTGCAGTTTGAGCCCTACAAATGTCGGACCTTTAGTTCATACAATCTCGTGGAGACAATCTCGTGCACATGATTAGCAACCATTGCTAACCATGTAATTCTCTCTCTCTAACTCACCCTCTTTTTGCTCTATATATAACGTCCTGGTAAAGTCAATAGTTAACTTCTTCGAGAAGCTAGTCTCTAACATCTCAAAGAAGTTAAATGATTACTTCCTCCAAAAACTAGTCTTTAACCTCTCAAAAAAATTAAATGATTACTTCCTCAAGAAGTTGGGTGAGCAAGAGAATAGCTCTTATGAGTGGGTTGTGTTCGTAAGAGAATGGATGAATTGGTTATGGTGTATAACATCCCTAAGTTTATCACTGAACTAGTAGTAAGATTTGTACCAACATAGTAGTACGCCCTAGAGTATTGATTGTCTCAATCAATCTTTAGGTCTTATAAGCCACGATTAACATATAATAATATGTCATGGCTATCCAAATAATGTGAATGCTTTAAAAACATGGTGAACTTGCCAACTTTGACTACAATGTAATTCAATCTCTCTATCTTATATGTCCTAATCGAACAAAGATCTTGGAATAATTATCAAGTCACTAATTAGATCATATGTAGAAACCTAAGTGACTTGCATTTTATACGATATATAAACAATTCATTCTCGGTTACAATCCTAACCGAGGATTTCAATGTAGTGTCATAATTAAATTGCATATGACATCATTACTGTACTTTGCATGTAGCAAGGAGATAGATTCCATGTTGCACACATATATAACTTATTATATGAACAAACTATAACCATCAAGTATAAAAACATATCAACGAGTCGGCAATGTGTGCACCCATGAACCATAGCCGTCAAACACACAAGTCAACATTGTCCCTCAAGTCTAAGCATTGTTTACACAAGACCAGAGCATGATCGATTAGATATTGACCACGCTAGAGGCTTCCATGTCGTTAATCGTTTAATGCGTGTCACATTCAGTGAACTTGTCTAGTACAAGTACCTGTGTTCTAATTTCGGCATCACAATATCTAATGACTTGTGACTCGTTATTCCCTAAAATATCCAATATTTGATGGTGAAGTTAAGAATACACCGATCTCAATAGAATCATTAATATCCACTTAATAATTCATCAACTGGGAACAATTTAAAGATTTGGTTTGATTGTAAATCAGTCACACATATTCTTATCGCCTCAAAAATAGATCCAGTCACACACACACACACACACACACACACACACACACACACACACACACATATAAGTGAAATAACAAGATGATTAGTATAATTGAAATCCCTAACACGTAACTATTACACAGTAACTTTATGGCATACATCAAATAATCTCCCACTTATATTAAAGCCAATTTGTCTGGTACCTCAAACCCATTTTGTCAATGTGTCTTTCAAAAGAAGACTAAGAGGCCTTAGTAAATGGATCTGCCATGTTTTACATTGAGGTAATTTTCTACAAGGTGATATCACATCTCCTAATAATTTCTCTGATGAGATGGAAACTTCTCTTAATGTGCTTGAATTTCTGGTGAGACCTTGGTTCCTTAGCTTGAGCTATTGCCCCATTATTATTACAAAACAATAAAATCGGTTGCTCAATTGAAGGAATAACTCCAAGTTTAGAAATGAACTTCTTCATCCAAGCAGCTTCTTTTGCTACTTCAGAAGCAGCTACATACTTTGTTTCAGTGGTAGATTAGAAATTATGTTATGTTTGAAACTCTTCCAACTAACTACGCCACCATTGAGTGTCAAGACAAACCGATATATCGATAATAAATTTTTAGAAAAAAATATACCCCAAGTGTCAATAGTTAGTGTCACTTTTTTTGAAAAGTGGGACACTTAAGTGTCATCTCCAATGAATCTCACCGGAAATCCTATGTGGCAATTTTGTATTATTTTTTTCGCCTACATGGCTCACTAGAGAACTGACTTGGCATAGAAATGCAAAAACGACGTTGTTTTTTAGTAGATTTGAATTTTAATATAAAATTTAATTTAATTAAATTATAAAAAATTAATAATTACATGAATAAATTTAAATTAATAAAAGGGGAGGCGGTGGCAACGAGGGCTCAGCCCTCAACCACATGCCTCCTCCCCCCTCCCTTTTTTTTTTTTTTTGTAATTTTAAATATTTTAAATAAATTTAGTTTTTAATTTAATTTAATTAATTTTTATATTAATTATTTACCACGTTAGAAGCAAAATGACGTTGTTTTTACATTTGTCTAGCCACTTCAGCGTGCAAACGATGTCGTTTTGCACTTATCTTGTTGGAAAATTGTCACATCAACATTTTGGTTGGATTTTTTTGCCGTTGGCACTTAAATTATCCATTTTGCTCCGATTTTGGCACTTAAGTGTCACTTTCCTAACTTTTGGCACTTAAGTGTTCCTCTGTGCCAAGTTTTGGCACTCCAAGTGTCCGATACTCATAAATTTTTAGTCATTCGCAAGTACTTAAGAATATTCTGGACCGCTATCTAGTACTCTTCCCTTGGATTAAACTGATATCTCCTAGTAATACTTACAACATGCACAATATCATGTCTTGCACATACATTATGCTTCTAATAGTTGAGATGCGTAAGGTATCTTTGCCATCCTTCACCATCTGCTCTCTTTCTTCAAGAGTGTTGGGGCACATCTCCTAGGAAAGATGGATTCCATGCTTAAAAAGACAGTAATTATGTCTTAGAACAGTGAAAATGTGTTAATATTTTGTCTATATATGTAGACGGTGAGAGGCCAATCAATCGTCTTGATCTATCTCTATAAATCTGGATACCTAAAATATAATTTGTCTCTTAAATCTTTCATGGAGAATTTCTACGACAAGAATAGCTTTATCGATGATATTATCGGTACATCATCCTCAATCAAAATTATATCATCGACATACTGTCACGCCTCGACTTGCTTGAGACGCACAACAACCCGCGCTTGTCATCATTCATTTCCTTTAGGTCATTCGATTGCGATGACTCCTAGGAGGCATTGCCGACCCAATTGTTGTATTCGATTATTTACGCAAGCAAAAGCATAAACATTTCACCCAATCAATAAACAGGGATATTTTTAACCACACACACACACACACATATATATATATATACAAAGACATATACACATACATGCATCCATAACTAGGGGTGTGCAAAAGAACCGGGACCTGCCCGGACCGCCCGGAATCGGTGGTTCTTAAGGGAACCGGTCCGGTTCCCGGTTCCATGGGCGGATCCGTCCACCCACCCACCCGGACCGGACCAATTATATTAAAATAATATATTAATTTTTAATATTAAAAATTACGTCCCGAGCAACTTACGCCTAAAACAACAGGATGGTCAAATGCGAACATGAAAGACAATTCCAGCAGAAGATAACATCACATAATTGTATGCTTCTACACTAGATAGTGAACTTTCCAAAGCACATTCCATGTAATCACATGCAACTCAACCATGTATAGGATGGCCAGGACTAGAACACTCGAGATTCATTCCGAATGTATTTATTGGTGCCTGAAAGAACGGGATAATGAATCCTGCGCACTCCTCAACTATATCACACTAGCGTAAGCCCAGATTCCGATCTTGATTCTATCACCCCGGACATTGAACCAAAAAGAAATTCACTTAATCACCCTAGGAGGCTGTAACGAGAAGAAACCCGAATTGTGACCACAAAAGACGAACGGAACAGTACTTGAAGTCGGAGCAAGAACGAAGCCAAAAACAATGCAGGGAAGTGGACCCAGAAAGCGAATCGTGAGAGCGAGAGCGAAAGACGGCATACCCATTAGAGTAGAGTAGAAACGAAGGCGACCTTGAAGGGAAGGAGGAGTCGAGGGGCAGGGAAAGGCCGCCGAGCTTTGCTGCCACGATGACGGAGAGAGGAGGGGAACTGGTGGGTACCAGTCCAGTTCCTGGTTCCATGGTTCGGCCATTCGGTGTTGGTATTATTATTATTGTAACACTGGTTCCATGGATCCACCCGGGCACCGGATAGGACCGGCGGTCCGGTTCCCGGGTGGATCCATGCAACTAATGGGTGGATCCCGGTTCCAATTTTTCAGAACCAGTCCTTAGCGGGCGGTTCCCAATTATAGGTGGGGAACCGCTCGCCCAGACCATGCACACCCCTATCCATAACATCATTATAACATACCAGCTAACTTCAATGTCACTCGTTACACCATCTTACATTCAATCAAAATGCATGATTATTCGCACTTCCAAAAGGTTTCAGGGTTAGCCTAACTCATCTATGGTACGAAGCGACTTGAAAAGAATGGTATCCCTCACACGCCTAGTACGCATCCAAACTCAAAATACCATAGCTTGGGCTTGGCTAGTCACGATTAGGGCCTAAAAAAGGTTAAACAACGAGGAGTGAGATAAACTCAATGAGTGAACTCTCTAGATCTCACGCAAGGAAGTCATTCACCTCAGATACAACCTAAACGTGCAAGTTATCTATTGACGGCAGATCAATACCAAAGCAACCTCTACTTTGCCATAACTATAACATGAATGGTTAGTCCACTCCCTCAAAGTCATCAATATGAGCATATAAACAATTCTTCAAACACTTCCTACACTCAGGAGCCAAACATAAAACGTGCAATATAACATAGTCATGCGCCTATGCCATGTAATATTCCAAACCCGCTCATATATTAATCTCATATCACACATGTGCTGACTATAGTATCACTTCTAAAAATATGCATCCATGCACTCATATACTTTTCACACAACCATGTCTAGATTATTACGGCCACTCAAGACCCAAGGCCAATCCGAAGGTTCGCAGTCATTCGGCATAACTGGGCATCGTCTTGCTCCATCAGGCACGACATCATCCTGCGTATGCATACGCCTTAGGACAGTATTCCAATAAGGAGCTTCGATTTGAAATCCATCTGCGAACGGCATCTTGTTGACTTGGTGTTATCCGAACTTAATCTGGTATCATCCTATATAATCATACAC
This sequence comes from Eucalyptus sp. ANBG9806169, assembly GCA_014182395.1. NCBI lineage: Eukaryota > Viridiplantae > Streptophyta > Magnoliopsida > Myrtales > Myrtaceae > Eucalyptus > Eucalyptus sp. ANBG9806169. Next base: position 26,510,714 of record CM024580.1, read on the forward strand.
ATTAGGACGGAACCATCACCCCGCATAATCATACATATAAGAGTATTTAAGTTATCACATGAGCATACAATCACCCTGCATAATGTATTTAATGATCACACGACATTGCATCACTCAAGTTCATTTCATATATTTCTCATTAATCGATGGAAGGGTATGTAATGCTCATACAATATATAACAGCACTAATTACACAACCATATCATGTTGTCATGCCACATGATCACATCCCAATCATGCATTTGTCAAATTAATCATACCTCTATCTCATGGCACATTATCTCATAATAGCGCTTTAAACACTTCATCATACTATCTTTTCATATATTCATACATATGCGCTAATTAGTCACATGCCATCATGTCATACTTGTATCTCATATCATATCACCTAAATACATTACTTGAACACTTCAACATGCCATCTTTCCACATACCTTACATGCTTATTAATTGGCTAGAATCAACGAATACCATAACCTTTATTATTTTCCCATTCTAACAAGTATATAAGCATGCACTATATTCAAATTTAGCAACCAACAATACATTAATCAAATTAGGACTCATGGCATATAGAACTCTCATCAAGGTAAGATAAATCATTACAATTGTATATAAGTTATTAGAATAGTTTATCACATGCCTTCATAACTAAACACTTATCACATATCACATCATAATAACTTATCGCATCTCCACTTATCACATTTCAATAGCTTATCGGATATTAGAAAGGCTTATCACGATAACCTATCGCAGCCTACGATATCCTATCATGATAACATATCGAAAACACATGATAACTTATCACAATAATCTATTGGCAAAGCATGATAACCTATCAGAACCCTATGATCACTTATCATGTAAAACCCATCTATCACATCAACAAAACATCATTTAACCTTAATCTAGCCCTAAACTAAATCCAAAATGCAATAACAATCCTATTCAAGGGCTAGAAGGCCACTCACTTCCGATTCCAACCTTGGCAGGTGACAGCGAAGGTGTGACAAGGGTTGGTTGGCTACTGTGGCGCTCAACGATGTCTGGTCGGTCACATTATAAAGAGATCATAGCAAGGCTAGGGCTGGTGGCATGGCTCACGGTGAGGCTTGGCAGTGGTTGGTCGATGCTTGGGAGCCCATAACAAGGCCAAACTAGCTAAGGGACAGTGGCGTGAAGTGGTGAGGACAACGGTTCGGCCATGGCGATGGTAAGGGCGGTAAGGGCGTGCGACTTCCGGTGGTTCACGGTGGCTCCAACCAAGAGGAAAAGAGAGGGATATGGACGTGAGATGAGGGATGGGGAGGATGAGAGGGTTTAGCTGGTACAAGGAAATGGGAAGAGAAAGAGAGTGAGTGAAAATTCTTCCAAAGGGCGGGAGAGATAAAGAGAAAGTGAGAGAAATGAAAGAGAATAGGGGTGGCTAAATGAGCTAGGGAAGAGAGAGAAAGATTGCTGCAAAAGTCTAGGCCATTGGATGGCCAAGATGCATCCTTGCTCCCTGGAGGGCCAAGATTGCTTTTTGCTTTATGTCCTCCCGAAGTTCCATTAATGCAATCTATTGCACATTATATGAACTCATCATGCCTAGGCTAGAAAATAGGATAGGTAGGCTTAGCTAGGTAGGGTAGGCTACGCATGCCATCATCTTCTCTCTCCTCTGCTCATTGGGCGCCCATCTCTTGTTTTATTAGGCAAAAGGGCAAAATGGTAATTTCACAAGCCCTGGATACTATTCATGCACATGAGCATTAATGAGGGAGTTCAAAGGACCAAAAAGGGTTGGGTGGCACATGGGTCCTTTAGGCCACCCATCTTGGGCATGAGGCCCATTGGGCTGCCCACCTTTGGCTTGGGTCCATTGGGTTGTCATTCTTGGGTCTAAGGGTCCGTTGGGCCCACTTGTGGGACTGCGCCCACGTGGTTCCTCGTTCGTGGCCCATTTCCACCTTTCCTAATTTTTACATCCCATTAATGAAAAATCGAGTTTTTGCCCCAAAGTGGCCTTCTCGTCATTTTCGTCGCCTATCGATCCCCATTGCAATCTCGCTTTGAAGATTTGGGGATAAGTACGCTATCAGTGCCAAAAATTGTGTACAACGCTCACTTTGGTGCCAAAAATTTATTTTGGATTGCTTAAGTGTCAAATTTTTTGAAAAACGATCATTTCAGTGCCAACGCCGATCTGGTTCGCCGAAAATCCGACTTGACGGTTTTTTATTAATTTTTGAAGCCCACGTGGATCGCCGGAGAGTACAATCAGCATACAAACAATAAAATGACGCTGTTTAACATCTTTTCCCCCAAGTAAGAATCCTAAATCTCTAAATTGAGAGAGAACTGAAAGTGCAAACCCTAGAGAATATTAAACCCTTCATTTGAGTGCATACTTTGATTTTCTCCGAAAATTATTAGCCCGCTCTTGCAAATGGAGGGTAGAAACTTCAGCAGCGGCTCACATTCCTATAAAAAAAGCGAATTATATGGTGAGTGTTACTGTTATTATGGGTCACCGAGTTCGAGAAGAACATGTTGACTCAGTCGAATCCCGAGAGAGTATTTCATTGGTCCGGCAGATATAGAGGATGCTCAAATTGCAAATATTTCAAATGGGTTGATAGGAAATTTTATGATCGAGCGACAGAGGTGATCTTGGAGTTACTTGAAGGCTGACATCAACCTCCACCTACATTAGTGGACGAGTTGGAGGATGTTGATTTAGTGCAAGCTCAAATGAAGGGTTTAACATTCCTGGTCAACCATTTGAAGAGGGAGGTTTCAAGGTTGAAAATTGAAAGAAACTTTTATCAAACATTGTTTGTGTTGTTATTCTCTTGTAGTCTATTCAAATGTGAAGTGAGTAATGGGAAGAAGTTTGTATGTCTACCATGGTCGAAGACGTGGAATATGCACTCGTATTGGATTATTTATAGGCAAAGTGTGTTTTTAGTTTGGTGCAATTTCTGTATGGAGTCAGGTTTTGTTGTAATCTATGGTAAAAGTGGAAGGTTGGAGTTGGAATACATGAGTTATGAGCACTTAAAAGTTTTCTTGCTTAGTTGTGTATTGTCAATGTTTGTTTTGGTTATTTTGTGCTTCGGATATAATGGTTTGCCGCATTTTTTATTTGGTAATGGTCTGCTGGTTTGCGGCAACTATTATTGCAAACCATGGTGAAATTAAGGGATGGTGGCAAATTCACGATTGACTATTTCAGTGCCATAAGTTGTAAATAGTGATTGCTTGAATGTCAAGTTTTTATAAAAATGATCATTTAAGTGCCAGTCGTGATTACAAAGTGATCACTTGTGTTGCACAAGTTTTAAAAAAAGAATATGTTAGTTTCAAACGTCACTTGACTTGCACTAGTCATGGTGTATTTGGTTGCACCAATCATGGTGCATGTTGTTGCATTCTTGTTGGGTTGCTGATGCATCTTGTTCTTATACTAGTTAGGTTGTTGGTGCATCTTGTTCTTGCACCAACCCATACAAGTGTCGGTGCAACAAGATGCACCAACACCCAAAATTGCTTATGCAAGAAGATGCAGCACCCACAACTACACCAAGGCGAGCTAGTGCATTTTGTTCTTGCACCAACACATACAACCAGAACTCATAAATTCATTAGCATCCACAACTTCAACCAGCAATAGTATATGCACACATCACTTCTAAAATCAATATCAATATCATAAGAACATTGCACCAACAACAAAAAATTATACAGCATAACTGTCTTGCCAGCATTACTGGCCGAAAACCAACACAAGAGAAAATAACAAAAACAGTTATTCCCATTGACATTGATTGATTCTTTACAAAAGAAAAACATGTTTGACTTCACTCCCCAATCACTGAAGGTTCAGCACCCTTTTAAAAAAAACAACAATGGCATCATGCACCCACCTCAAAAAACAATAAACTACCATCAATAAAGATACCATATCTAGCACCCTCCTAAAAAAAGAAAACATAAAATGAGACCATGTCTAGCACAACATAAAAAGAGACAATGTTGAGCACAACATAAAAAGAAACCATGTCCAACACCTTCCCATCAGTCAATATGCATAACACCCCCATCTCCTTTCCCTCTTGGAGCTTTGAATTCATTCATAAGCCGAACACACTTTCGAGCTGGATGTGTAGGTTCTTTAACTGGCCATTTTGTCACCTCCTTTTCCTTGTTCTTGACAGCAGCTATTTTTGTTCTAGCACGTGTCATGTGCTAAGAAGCACCAACACACTCCAGGACCCTTCGTGTTATGTTTGACATGCTCCGACACGTGTTTAACATGCTCCCACACGCGAGTCGGAAATTCCGACACGTGACTTCGACACGCACGAGGTTATTTTTACAAATTTCCAATACTTTTGGGGTCTAAATATAAATATATGAAAAAAAAATAAAAGCTAAAACAAATTTCCAATACTTCTAGACTTTTCTCAATTCTTAGTCGCACGCACGCACCTGAGAAGGCACCTCTCGACACTCTCGTTCTGTTCTTTCGCCATGAGTCTCTTGCCAGTGTTGCTTTGCCGACCGTGTGGCCCACCCCACCAGTCGTTGTAGGCCCCCGCGCCTCAGCCCCACCTGTTGTCACAGCCACCTCCGACCCCTTCTTCGTCGCCTCGATTGAGCGACTAGCGCCTCTGCCTCTCACAGGCATTGCCATGTTACTTCTCTTCGTCTCGTGATTTCATCTTTTTGATCATCTCAAGTTAGCAAGTTTTGTTATTCCGTTTTCTTTTTCGATTCAACATCTTGGATTTCTTTATAATGTGGATTGGAATTTTTTTTGCAAACCCTAGAGTTAGTTCGGGGAAAGGGGGATTGGGTTGATTAATTGATGGATGATGACGAGGGTGAGATGATGTACATGGCAGCCAAGTTCGAGAGGATCATGGGGTCAAGAGACTATAAGGCCTTCTACATGATGAATCCAAATTGCAATGGCGCTCCCGAGCTCAGTGTCTATCTACTAAGGGTTTGATGAGCAAGATGAATGCCATGGATGCTGCTCCCTCTGTCTCTCTGAGCTCAGTCGTCGGAGAGACTATTTTGTTTCGGGCCTTTTGGGTTTTGGTGCAAGAAGGATGCTAATGGTCATCTTGTTTAGCTGATCTTCAAATCGAGGCCTAGTTTAATTCCTGTCGAAATTTGTTCTTTTGTGTCTGTTTGTTATGTTCTTTGCTTTCTTGGGAGGTAGAAAAGGTACACGAGGGTGGTATGATGTGGTTTTTCTCTTTGGGGTTGGTGGGCAGTGGGGATCGGGTTTTTCTCTTTGGTTTGGTGCATGATTGTTGTTGCAATGGCAAATTCCAAATTGTTATTTGTATATTCAGCTTTGCCATGATTTCTCTCTATTTTTATTTCCTTTGCACTTTTGTATTGTGAATACTCATAATGGCTTTGGTTGTGTATGTGTGATGGTCGAAATTGATGCCGGAAATTTTGCTGCTGCTGTTCGTTGCTGTTCGCTGCCGTATTGCTTTTGTTCGCTACCGTTCGCTGATGTGTTGCTTCTGTTCTTGTTGGGAGTTCTCTCCGTTCTTCTACCAGTGGTTTAGGTGGTTTTAGTTGAAGATTTTTGTTCTTTCTTTGGTTGTGGTGTCATATGGAGTAACACTTCTTGGCATTTGGCTTGGGTTCCTAGAGTTTGAAACAAATTTGCCGATGCCCTTCGTCATCGCTCTTTTGGGGAAATGGTTCAATCGATGGGTTTTCTATGCTAATTTATTTTAGAAGTTAAGGGTGCGTTTGGTAACATTTCTGTTTAAAATTGTTCCGGGAACAGAAATAGAAAAAAAGTGTTTCTGTTCCGGGAACAATTTTTGTATAAAAAGACGCGTTTGGTAAACTTGTTATGGGAATAAAAAATGAATGGAAACACGTTTGGTAAATTTGTATAATTTTTTATTTCTTTTAATTTTTTAATATTTTTATGTTTTCTATTTTCTTTCTTATTTTTCCTTTTTTTCTTTTTCCTTTTTTTTTTTTTTTTTTTGCTTCTTTTGGCCGGTCGCCGGCCTCGGCCACGGCCGGCGACGGCCGACGAGGGCCGGCGGCCTCGCCCAGCCACAACGAGGCTCGCCGGCCCCCGCGAGGCCGAGCCTAGCCATAGCCGGGCGAGGCTTGGCCTCGCCTTGGCCGGGCGAGCTCAAGCTCGCCCGATTTGGCCAGGCCGAGCTCGTCCAACAGCTTGGTGGCTGGCGATGCCGAGCCTCGCTTGGGGCCGGCGACGCTCGGCCTCGCCGGGGCTAGTGACGCTTCGGCGAGGTGGCCGACCCTCGACGGTCGGTTGCCGGCCATAGCCGAGGCCGGCGACGCTCGGCCTCGCCGGGGCCGGTGACGCTTCGGCGAGGTCGCCGCCCTCGACGGCCAGTCGCTAGCCATGGCCGAGGCCGGCGACCGGCCAAAGAAAAAAACAATTTTGGAACAAAAATGCACACAAACGCGTTTCTGTTCCTTTTTTGTTCCTAGTAACAAAAAAACAGAAAAATTGTTCAAAAACAGAAAAAATAAAAATAAAAACAAACGGGCCCTAAGAAGCCCTGTTCTTGTTATGAGTTTTAGCTTTTCATCTATCTGTACCGAGGCTTCATTTCAAACTAGTCATGCCTATTACTGAAGGACATTCATGTCCTATAAAAAAGCAAAAAATTGAACAGCTTCTTGAGTCCTGAGGTCTTTCTTTTTGTCCTAATTTTGTGTTGAATGTGCTGGCATACACATTTGTCGTATGCAAAGGAAAACGTGATTAAAATAGTTGGGGGAAGAGAGCAATGTGAATTAGTTGCTTATTATTCATGTTCTAGGCTATTATTATTATTATTATTATTATTTAGCTGTTGATGAATTTATATATAAAAATATTTATTTTTTATATAACGTGTCGGCGTGTCGTGTCGTGTCACGTGTCAATGCTACATAGGTCCTGTGTTGGTCCATATGATGATTGTTGCTCCCATGATCAGTTGGTTGACATGGAATTGGTACTAGGTTCTTTTTGGATGGCTGTTTTTGAGCTATACCCGTTGTCTTATTCTTTGGAGCACTCTTCTTTGGTTGCGCCGTTAATTCTTGAGTTGGCCCACCTTAAGAGATAAGTACCTCTGAAGTTCTCCTAGGCTATAAGAACATAGCCATATTGTCAACCGAATGAGTTGAAGTACTACAAATTAAATGCATGAGGTATACAAATCTTACATTGAAAATAGTAATCCCAATACGTTCATCTGTATAGATCTTATAACCATATTGCTTGAATCTTTTTCCAAAATCTCCTCTTGTTCGCTGTGGTGCATCATTTTCAGCAGCAACAAATGGGGGAGTAACCTGTGCAACTTGTGTTGTTGATTGTCTTATCACATGAGAAACACATAACAAATTTAAATTTCAGTTGATTAAAGACAAACACAACAATGTACAACTTACAGTATATTTTTTTCTCGTTTGCTCAATAGTGGATTCAGTTGTTGTTGCTGTCCTGCCCGTTCTAGTCCCTATCGCTGCACTTGAGCCTACAACAGGGTATTTTTTTTTGCCATTTAATAGGCCTTACAACAATGTATTGTATCAGGATTATAACCAACTAGAATAAATAATTAGACATCTACTCATTTTCATGGTCGAAACATATGGAGAAAACTTCTCAAATTAATTACAAGTGCATGACAAAGGAAAAGCACAAAGGAAGCCAGTACACATGGTCAACCATCAAACTCTATTGAATATGAACTAAAAAGTTACTGAGGCAAAGAGGATACTTACCTTATAGTGGGGCTTTTCGTCTGCCCTTCAGTGGGCATTACAGCAGGGCCTTCTATCCTTCCTTCAGTAGGCCCAACAAGAAACTCTTTAGTATGTCCTGTTCTTGGTACTAAATCAGCCATTACATCTTAATGTTGATGTTGTTTTTTCAGCTCATAACCTTTCTTATTGTGTCCTTCCTTGGGCAATAGAAGCATGTCATCTTACCTCAATCCTACTCATCCTTTGACTTGATGCCTCTTCCTGCTGCATTCTTCATCTCCTTTTTGACTTTCCTATTTGCTTATTTAGTGGCAAAGGTAGATGGCTTTCATGATTTGTTGGCTCCCAAAATTTGCTGCTTATGATGGGCTGCATCATGAATTTGTATGAAGTAAAGTATGAGCTTTTTTTTGTACCAATCATCTAGGTAATCTTCTGAGTTTTCTTGCTTCATCTGAATAGCAGAAATGGCATGGGTACAAGGGAATTCCATTCAGTTGCCAGGCTCGGCAGGAACACTTTCTTTTATCTAGGTTAACAACATACTTAAGATGATTTTGAATGATCTCATATCCAAACTAGATAGCAGAATTTAGCAGCAATGTTTGCATCCAATCTCTTCACAATCCTAAGACCACAGTCTCTAGTTCACTTCGTAGCCTCCTCTTTTTGCCTATGCAGTCTAGTCATGACCATAACTCGAATATGATCAAGCATGCTGATGATTGGTTTGCATCTGGCCTCTAAAATTCTGCCATTGAAAGCTTCTCGAAGGTTCTTATCAATGATATCACATTTGAACTCTTCCCTGAAGAAGGCCTGACATTAGTGCTTAGCTTATGTCTGGAAGAGTTCATCAAAAGCTTTCTTTATCAGCTGCAACAATCCCTATTTGGCTAATCTTAAATCAGTCATTTTGGTACTCTTTGCTATCTGCTTCGAAGTTCCTTAACCAGTTTGCGTATATGCGTCTCGTGCATATTCTATGCTTAGCATGTGGCATCAACTTAGGCAATGCAGGAATAAGTCCATACAAAAATTCAAACTAATAAATACAAGTCAGGAAAAATATGCAAGTGATTAATGATAAAAGCGAATGAATTAATTGATAATGGTAATACCTTCTATTGGCCGCTCATGAATGTCCATCCTCTCCCATCGGTTATCTCAAGGTCGGCCATTAAATTTTTGAGGTACCAGGACCAAGTATCCTTGTTCTCTATCTTCAGCACTGTCCAAGCTATTAGAAACATTTGATTATTAGCCTCTCTCGCCACAGCAATCCATAACTCCCCCTTGCATAAACCCTTTAGAAAGAATTAATCCAATCCTATTGATGAGAAACTTTGTTTGTCGTAATCTTAATGCAGGCTCCTCTTATGAACATTGAAATTTTTAACTATGTTGTCAAAGAGTTTAGGAGCATTTAGATGGGCAAAATGACATGCTTCATGGAGTATTATCAATACTCATTTTTTTTCCATGTCCTTATTTAGGATTTTGACTGATTTTTATCCATGTCTTTACAAGGTTTTGCTGTGTCAAAGGAATCGCAGGGAAAGGTTGTAGAGTTCACATTATGGAGTAGATGAAAATTAAAGATCTTGTTGGCACTTCTGGTTTTTCATCTCCTTAGTATATTTTGCTTCACCATTTTCATTTGACTCAGCTGATAAGGCATATGGTATATGGCAAATGTGACTATTTAAGCTTTAGTGCACATATTTTGACATAGTTGGGCACAATAATTATAGTTAATCAATCATCTCCTTTCTTCTCTAGAAACTTCTTATTGGTTTTGATTATGTATGTCCAAATTCTTGGCAGTTGGCACTGGTATTTTGGTAAGATGTGGGAAGTTACTGTAGAGTATGCACGTACGTTATAGTTCAAATCTGAAAATGAAAAAAAATAAAAATTGACAAGGTTGGTTTCAGGTACTTGGTTCTACCAGGTAGGTTCCTACTTTATCAAAATCAGGAAGTGCAAGAATAGGGGACTCACAAAGTTTCTGCTTGATTACCTCAAAGGCGTTATGAGCAGCCTTTGTGCATTCAAAAGCACCATTCTTCATGCATTCAGTTATAGGAGCCATGACGGTACTAAAGTTTTTGACAAAACGTCGATAGAAAGAAACAAGGCCATGAAAACTTCTTACATCAGAAATGGACTTCGGAACCGGCCAAGTCTTCATAGCCTCCACCTTGGCTTGATCAATAGATATTCCATCTTTGGAAACCACATAACCAACAGAGAAGAACTCACATTTCTCCATTTTAGCATATAGTTTTCATTCTCTCAAGACATGAAAGACATGTTTTAAATGAGAGATATGCTCCTCCTCGTTCCTACTATAAACAAGAATATCGTCGAAATAAACAACGACAAATTGACCAATAAAGGAACGAAGAACCTCGTTCATAAGTCTCATGAAGGTACTCAGAGCATTCGATAATTCGAATGGCATAACCAACCACTCATAAAGGCCTCATTTGGTCTTGAAAGCCGTCTTCCATTCATCACCTTCTCGCATTCTGATTTGATGATAACCACTCCGCAAATCAATCTTTGAAAACATAGAAGAACCATATAATTCATTAAGCATATCATCAAGTCTAGGTATAGGGTAACTATACTTAATGGTGATGTTGTTGATGGCCCGGCTATCAACACACATTCGGTATGTACCATCCTCTGGATTGCATCGATAAGCTGGCTTGTTTGGTAGTGGAGCACCGGGGATCAAATCGATTTGATGCTCAATACCTCTTATGGGAGGTAATCTGGGGGGCAAATCCTCCGGGAACACATCTGCAAATTCTTTCAACAAGCAATGCATATTTGGATGTATGGGTCGCTCAATCACTCTTATTCTTGACCACAAGCAAAGCAAATACATTCTTTTGTTTGCTAATGGCTCTCTCAACCCGTGTCTCACTCAAGAACCGATTTTCCTTACAAGTGTTTCCCTCCGTAGGTTGATTATTATGTATTGAAGAAGGATTCAAGGGTAAAAGAGTAATGTATTTATATTCCTTATGAAAAGAGTATGTGTTTTTCCGACCATCATGCGTAGCATTTATATCAAATTGCCACGGTCTACCCAATAACAAATGGCATGCCTCCATAGGAATCACATCACAAACAACCTGATGTCGATAGTTCTTCCCAATCGAAAATGAAATAAGAACTCGTTTGGTTACCTTGAGTTCATTCCCTTGATTGAGCCATTGGAGCTTGTATGGTTGATGATGTTTCATTGTTGGAAACTTCAGCCTGTCGACAAGAGTTGTCGAAGCAACATTGGTGCAGCTCCCACCATCGATGATCACCAAACACACCTTTCCGTTAATAGTGCAACGGGTGTGAAATATATCCTCGCTTTGCTCTTTATCAGGAGAAACTTCAACATGCAATGCTCTTCGGATGATCAACAGCTCGCCATCATCGGCTTTCTCCACAACTTCTTCTTCCCGATCAGATTCAGAAATATTTTGGTCTTGATTGCCCTCAGCCTCTTGAAGCGATGAATTGATCTCCTCAATTTCTTGAAGAGTCATAACTCTACGATTTGGACAATTTGCTTGTAAATGCCCAAAACCATGGCACTTAAAGCATTTCCTTGCATCGCCTTCAAACTTCTTTTGGACTTCTTTGGAAGGCTATGCAATTTTTCCCTTGATTTTGTCTTTTGTCGACGTACTCTCGCCTTTGCTTGATGAAGCACCTTTAAAATAGGATGTCACCATTGTTGAGGTTCTGAAGGAAAACCACTTGCTCTTCAATTGTTTTGCGACTTTTATGGCCAACTTGATTACGTCTTCAAAGGACCAACAAGGTTGCAGTTCAACCATATTAGCAATTTCTCGATTCATGCCGCCAAGGAAATGAGCGATAGTTTGCTCAGGAACTTCTGGAACTTCACTCCTCATTTTGAGTTGTTCAAACTCACGAATGTATTCTTCAACACTCATCCCTTGTTGTCTTAGGGAATTCAATTTGAGGAATAGATCTTGCTTATAGTTGTTGGGCAAGGACCTCTTCTTCATTAACTTCTTGAGTCTTTCCCAGGACTTGATTCGGCCTTTTCCTTCCCTTGCTCGTTGATGCTTTAGATTCTCCCACCATAGAGAAGCATATTTTTTCTGCTTTAGGACAGCAACCTTACATTTTTTCTCATCCGAGTAGGACTTGAAGTCAAAAATTCGTTCGATTGTGTATAGCCAATCCACAAAGTCGTCGGGATTAAGATTTCCGTCAAACTCAGGGACCTCCACTTTAATGTCTCTTTCATCCTCCCTATGCCTCCCTCTTTGTCTTCGTCTTCGAATTTGAGATTCAGAATCACTTGAGTGCAGAATCGTTCGGTTGTCTCCAGTGGACTCGGAATCGCCATCAGAATTTTGACGAGATTCAGAATCGTCACGCCGATGCCGTTCGTTGGGATGCCTTGCTAGCTGTCCTTGTCTCGCCGGATTCTCTAGAAGATTGAGGACTCCCTCCATTTGTTGCTGAAGAATTTGAATTGCGCGATCTCGCCTTTCGTTGTGCGCTTGCTCAAAAGTCAACCCTCTTGGAACTTGATCATCCATAAGGAATTTGTAATAGAAGAAAGAAAGGAATCACTCAAATGAGTTGAACCTTGAGCTCTGATACCAATCTTTCATGCGTGATGGGGTGAGTGATTCTAGAACGGAATTTTTTTTTTAGAGGGGAATTTTGTGGTTAAGTGTATGGAGTAGTGTATACGGTAAAGAAACAAAACGGAATAAGCAAAGATAGAGCGATCTCCTTCCAAGGTATAAAGGCCACGCCACGAACTGAGGATGAGGATCGAGATCTACGAAGTTCACCACCAAGGCCTAAAGCTTCCACCAGCCAATGATAAAGGACTTCGGGATAGAAGAAGCTCACCACCAAGGCCTAAAGCTTCCACCAGCCAATGATAAAGGACTTCGGGATAGAAGAAGCTCACCACCAAGGCCTAAACATTCCACCAGCCATGGATAAAGGGCTTCTTGGCTCACCACCAAGGAGTGATCTACGCTCCAAGGATAAAGAAACCGAGGGGAGTTATCGACTCTCCAAATGAGTTCACTCAAGCAGAGGAAAGCTCACCATTTCATTCATAAAATTCATATCTCTGACATTGGATAGTTTTCCCTTGTTTATAGGAGGATTTTTAGCATTATCAAATAACAAAGACAGACTTTAATGACCTAGGAACTTAAACCTTCGACTGTTGAACTGCGTAAGAATAAATACAACTAGGAACTTATGAAATGCAATTAGTAGTACGGGAACTTGCATTCTTGAACTTTTGGCTTTCCGCATTCTTGAACCATTGGCCTTCCGCATTCTTGAACCTTTAGCCTTCCCAAAATTTGTGCTCCTCCATTGACCAGAAATTAATCCTCTTGTAACTTCATCAGTTGGTCTTGCAAGACGTCTAAAATGGCCTCCCATTGCTAGTTATCGACATACCACCAAATATCGATAAGTAATTAATATTATTCATTTCAAATTGATCCATCGAAGTGCATAATGACCAATTTCTTTATTGGCTTGGATAACCATCGATGGTTCTGAGTTGGTCGATGGACCGACGTTGGATGCTCCCGCATCAGAAGTCTTTCCCAGTTTGACAAAGATCTAGATTGAACCAAGTCTAGGATGAAGACATAATCATACTCGAGCTTATTGATCTTCCAACTAGGATTCAGTACAATCAAGACATATTTTGGCTTTCTAGCGAAGACAAGTTCCTTTTTGTGTGTGGCATCACTTCGACACCCCCCGATCTCTTATCCTATTACATACCAGTCTGATACCTTTTAATTACATTGGAACCATGGTTCATGGGGGTTGATCAATTAAATATATTTTTTGAAGAGGTCCCAGTGCAGCTCATGCGCTCATCAACGGAAGCATAATGAAGTCTCACCAACTACGCGTCAGATAAAAGATAAAGCCGAGTCACTTCTATTTACATTTTCAATATGGACATCTCAGGTTGGTACAGCAAAAGGCCAAGACTTTTAAGTATGCTTAGCTGTAACTCAAAAGAAACTCAACCCTACATCAGACATGTACACCTATCCATCCACAAGTGTCGGCTATCCAAAAAGGGTCAACTCTCACAAGTCATACGTGCCATCACACCCAACCCGGTGCATCAGGTGGCGGTGGCGGCAGCATCCGTAACATCACCCCATCGCATCGAATGTGAACAGACAGGAACTCTTGGCCTACAGGGCCCCAGCTAGGCCCACATCATACATAACCAACACATGGACTCGAAAAAACACCAGACCGGGAACACCGACTCAGAGGTGCGTCGCGCACTCAACCTCAACATCAGACGGTAAGCCATAGAAAGTACCACGCGCGACCGATGGCAGCGGCATCTTTTAATCTGAAATGTTAATCCCCAAAGAGGTGAGTACAATCACTCAGCAGTAAAGATCCATCAAACTACACATTGCAGCAAGCAAAACAATCAAGATGTCACGAGTAAAGTACATATCATCCATACTGTCGAGCATACATTACCATGAAGTCATGCATACATCACCATGCCATATGCACACACATAATCTTGGGTACATCCCCATGAGATCCATTCAAGCCTTCCTGATCGCATTCTCAATATCATATAGTATCAATTTACTTTCATAAGCAGATCATGCATCATGTACATGATTCAATTATCAATTTTCAAAAAGGATCTCATTTATCGCTCGCACCCAACCTGGCATCGCGAGGAACCTCCGGGCTTTCAGCACACACCTCTAGGCATCTCGAAACTCCAGAGGACATCCGACTCACACCTCCGGGCATCTGGCATACACTTCCGGGCATCTCAACACTCCCGAGGGAATCGTCGACTCAAGGGTCCAACGGTATCATCATTTTCACAATTTATATTCACATGTCTGTTTCACTTTCAACATGGCATTTGATGTAATAATGTCAAAGATTTAAACCAAAATTTTGATGTTATATGACATGCCAAATTTCACCAGATGTGCAGCAACATCAACCACTCAAGACAATACATCACATAGAGCAATTCATTTATTTTTGAAAATGTATCAACTTTCGGATAAAACAGAATGCACTCCTTTAGTTAAAACTCTAGGAGAATTAGTAACCAGTCTTAAAAAATTCTCAAAATTTGACACGTTATAGACGAATATCTCATGAAGAACACCATACCAAAAGAACTTCATACAATTCGGTACGGTCCATGCATCACAGCTTTTAAAATTTCAGCACTACAGTTTGCACAGTTTCGGAATTAATTTCGATTAAATACCCAAACGAACTCCGAAAATTCTGAAATTTTGATGTTATAGACAACACCTAGAGGTAAAAGTTTCATGAAGAAATAGAAATCAAATTCGTTCTAGATTAATAGCTATAGATGATTTAACTTCCCCCTATTCTCGGTACTGTTTTTCCATATTAACTCCTTTCGAAGAAAATTCATTTCACCGACCTACACATGTCTGTTTCTTCTCAATATTTAGTATGTTATTCCTCAGAATGTCATCTACAACTTTCTTTCAGAACACAAGATCAGATTTCCCCTGGATGATTTTATAGAAATTCACAGAATCAGGCTAGATCAGTGTAACGTTTCCCAGATCCAGTTTCTTCAAAGAAAAATGGTTTCGCCGACCTCTACAACTTTCATCCAGAGGTCGAAGTGAGATTCCAACTAAAAAGTTGCTTTACAGTTCACGAAATTACTAAAGGTCAGCACAACAAATTCCAGATCTAGTTTCTTCAAACGAAAATCATTTGACCAACCAATACTTGTATGTTTCATCTCAACTTTTAGTATGTTACTCCCCAAGATGTCCTCTAGAACTTTCATCCAGAGGTCGAAGTGAGATGCCAACTAAAAAGTTGCGTGCAGCTCACGAAATCATCAAGCGTCAGACTGATTTTCCAGAAAACAGAATGCTAAGCCAAGACACTTCTTCTTCCCTATGCTTGGAAAATTCCTCACCTCTACCACATCCGAAGTTTACCATCCACCACACACACATCACAGCAAGCAAAATGGTAGATCAATGGACTCTACTTACCTCTAATCCGACCAAAACACAGTAAGCACAGGGAGGGGCAAGGCGGGCTTGGCAACGGGACTAGGCGGGTGCACGGTGGCCGGTCTTCTCTTCCTCCTCCTCTCTCGCATGCCTGCTTTCTCCCTTTCTCTCTTCCTCTCTTTCTCTCGTGCGACACCTCCCCCTTGTTCAATCCGCCCCTTCTTCTTTTCTTCCCCCTCATGTAATCATCACAATACATGCAAGAGGACACTTGGATAATCCCTCTTAGCCACTTGGTGATTGCCATGCAAAGAAGATGGGCCTCTCATGGCCGAACCCCTCCATTCCGGTCCCTCCTTGGTCGACGGCCCAATGCGTATCATGGGCCGGCCCTTTTGGCCCACTTTAGGCCAAACACTCTTGGGCCTAAAGTCCAAACTTAAATGGCCAAAAAATTTCTTAAATATTCCCATGTTTACTTTTAATAATCCATCTTAATCCCCACTTATATAAATATCAAATTACAAATCCATATGGCTATTAAACTTTGTAACATAGAACGATAAAAATCCAACTTATAAAATTCATGGCCAAAAAGATAATTTCCTCATCAATACGATCCTTAGTCTCACATGGACATAGGATGCGTTTCCAACAAAATAATTGTCCATTAAATGATTGGCCATTAATCTATTACACTTATTTTGTCTAAAGGCCATAACATAGATTAATGACACTTCCATCACCTTTCCATAGGTTGTAAAGCATCTAGAGGTCGCCATGAAGTTTTCTTTTTAGGATGCCACATTGGGAAGCATCTACTTATCGAAACCTAGATTCTGATTGTTTGGGCGACTAGGATCATTGGATTTTCACCTTAATCTTCCAACAGCTTCAAGATTTTTCTTAATTGATTATGTCCAACGAATTGATTGGAAGAAATTCCTCTGGAAATTGCCAACGGTTACAAAGGCATGGAGGAGTATTTAAGTAGGTCATTTGGATCATTTGAGTGAGGGCGTGAGTTAAAATTTAAAAGTCTAAAGTGACCAAATCACTTGTTCATCATTGATTCCGCTTACAACTGTACTCAAAGAGACAAAAACACAAAGGAGTGACTTAGTGAGAGAGAAAGAAACTATTCATTGAGTGATCGTACTCAAATCTCTGTAATTTTCTTTTGATTTCATAATGGAATCCAGCCAGAAGGCTGTCAGCATGGGGGAGTGGACATATAAATTTGAGGAGAAGTGTGAGTATACTCAGTTTTTGCTGGTGAGGGCCGGTTGTGGTCTTTTTGTTGTTCTTGGTGTCTTACTTGCAAGAAAATGACTATTTCGTAATTTTGAATGATTTTGGCATGCTGAGAAATATGCTTGGTGGCCGTAAGTGTGTGATGCTTACTTAGCATATGTGCGGAATCATGTGTGATGAGTTTGTATGGCAGCGTAAAGGGCAATTCTTTTTCGTGCATGTTGATGCATTGTGATCTTAGCGTACTGAGCATGCTGTGTGGGTCATACATGTGTGTGCTGGTGGTCTTAAAAGTGTGCACTAATGGAAGATTGTGATGTGGTGAAATGTGTGAATGAATCAAGTTAAGAGATCTACATCGGAAAGCGTTCCGATGACGCCCCTGGGGAGTGGGGATGCCTTGGTTGAAGTCACAAGGCCAGCGATCTTGGACAACAGGATGCCTTGGAGAGACATGCCTTGGGCCCAGCGTCCCATGGAAGTCCGAGCCAGAGACACGGAAGTGGCTTAAATGTATCCAGCCAACATGCTGGGTTCAATCCGTTGTCAACGGTGGATATGAAATTATCACAATTTGAAATTAATCAACAAGCATGTGACATGAGATGCATGAATGGGATTGTGTATGCTGTGATGCATGGATGGAGTAGGTGTTCACATTTCGGTTTAGTCTTCATACATTATACCCTTTAGCTTGTCTAGTCCGCATGATATTAATGGTACTATATGCTGCCTTGTACAATGTAGTCCTAGGTTATGATGATTCACTATGTTGGTGCTATTTTCACTATTGAGCGAAGCTAGGATCTCATTGTTTAATGACATGCTTTATTGTTTATTGGGCATTGTTGCTCACCTCTTGTTTTTGATGCGGGAGCATCCAACGTCGGTCGATCGACCAACTCAGAACCATCGATGCATATCCAAGCCAATAAAAAAATTGGGCATTATTTACTTCGATGGATCATTTTGAATGAATAATATTAATTACTTATCGATATTTGGTGGTATGTCGATAACTAGCAATGGGAGGCCATTTTAGACGTCTAGTAGGACCAACTGATGAAGTTACAAGAGGATTAATTTCTGGTCAATGGTGGAGCACGAATTTTGGTTCAAGAATGTGGAAGGCCAACGATTCAAGAATGCGGAAAGCTAAAAGTTCAAGAATGCATTTCATAGGTTCCTAGATGTATTTATTGTTATGAAGTTCAAGAGTCGAAGGTTTAAGTTCAGAGGTCATTAAAGTCTGTTTTTATTATTTCCTAATGCTAAAAATGCCTCCTATAAACGGGGGAAAACTATCCAATGTATGGGATATACGAATTTTATGAATGAAATGGTGAGCTTTCCTCTGCTTGAGTGAACTCCTTCGGAGAGTGGATAACTCCTTTCGGTTTCTTTATCCTTGGAGCGTAGATGACTCCTTGGTGGTGAGCCAAGAAGCCCTTTTTCCTTGGCTGGTGGAATCTTTAGGCCTTGGTGGTGAGCTTCTACTATCTCGAAGTCCTTTATCCTTGGCTGGTGGAAGCTTTAGGCCTTGGTGGTGAACTTCGTAGATCTCGATCCTCATCCTCGGTTCGTGGCGTGGCCTTTATACCTTGGAAGGAGATTGCTCTATCTTTGCTTATTCCGTTTTGTTTCTTTGCTTATTCCTTTTCCTCGTCCTTGCGCTTGTTTCATTTCGAAAGCGAGTATCTAACTACATCGTAACTTAAAATGATGCACATGATATATAAACCATGCACTTTTATATATTTATAATTTTCAGATGACACCAGTCGATACATATAGGCCAAAAAGTTCCAACTTTTGGCTAAACCAAAACTCGTCCGACTATTCTGCAGTCTATTTACACTGTCATCTTGATATCACGTCCTGGCGTCCAAAAATGCTACCATCCTCCCCGGCTCCTCCACCTACTCGACCCCACTCAAGCCGTCATCATCATACTCTGAAAGCGCTAGTGGCCCCACTGTACGCCCGTTGACTCACGCATATAGGTCGATGAACCCCATAAACACGAGGCCCGTAGTTAGGCCGGTGTCCACGGAGAGGATCACCATAATCCAGAAAGTCAGTGTTGACATGCTCCACTAGGTCCCACCTAATGTCGACGAGGATGCCATACAGCATGCCAAAAGACATGGGCTGGAGCGGAATGGCTATGTCTCTGAAATATGATGGTCCCACAAGGGGTGAGTACAACAGCTCTGCAGTAACAGCTGGTCAAACCATATTACAGAACTCTAGCGCTATTCAACCGACGACATTCTAAACTTGTAATATAGGAAGAACGACAAAACTTGTATAATCATGATGCTAAAAGGATAATGCAACAAAAGAAGCCAGAACCTCAATTAACATTTAGAACGACTTTGATAATCAACCTGAATTTAATTCTAACTGCCGCTATCTTCTAGAGGCACCCGTGTTTGCATCATTAGGATCTCCGATTTGATATTTCAGTCCTTGGGCATCTGGAGCATGTCGCAACCCACCTAGAATCACGAGGACCTCCGGTTTCATATTTTCGATCATGAGCATCCGGAGCATGTTACGTCACACCTCCATGCATGCCAACACCTACGGCACCTCTGGGGCTCATCACTGCCCCCAGGCATCTAGAAACATCGTTTTCACAATCCTCCAAACAACCCGACACTCAGGGCATCATTTGGGGTCCGACGGCATCAGTATCAGCTCAAGCATGACGCAGCTCCTAACACTTCCACTGGACTAACTCGAGTAGCATCACACTTCCACTGGACTAACACTAATTCTATACCAACATGCCAATAGTACTGACCACCCTACAACTGATGGTCCACACACTCCCATCCTCCAATCCAACTCCGATCGACACGTAAACAAACTTGATCCCGAACCTGCCGTATTCGAACCTGGAAGGTAGGCAATCCTAAGCCGGACCTGCGAGTAGCTGCGGGTGAGGAACGAAGTTGAAAACAACTTGCATGAAAGGTTCGCTTAGCAAGGTTTAGATGTGGGTCAATGTTGGTCTCATTTGTGGCGTTGTGTCAAGAAATTTTCAACGACACGATGAGCTAAATGGTGATCGGATTGTCATGATGCTGTGAAGGTGTAGCGATGAAAGGAGGGTCGTATCTGGTGCCAATGAAGTAGTCCGACAGCAAACTTGTTGACCCGTCACGGACCATTACGCATTTGAGGTTCGGAGAAATTTGGATATCACAACAACCCGGCATCCCCCAGTGTCGGCATATAAGTCCGTGTCCATGCATTTCAAGTAATGACCGAGTCATTTTATGTTTAAACTTTTAGCTAAATAAGTGGCCCCAAGGCGAGCCATGCAAGGTAAAGTAATGAGTGTCCTTTATGTCGTACTAAATTAAACTCACGTCGGATGTGAGTTGGAAACTTTGGATTCGGCTTTGGCATCGACCCGTGACTTGTCTCGAGTAACATCTCTCAATGTTGTCTTGAAATCAAGTGTGGGTTGTGTGCCCACCTTGGGGCATGTCCAAAGTCACTTGAGACATGTCTTCAACATTTGAGTTTGCTCAACATCCATGAGAGACCATGAACTTACTTGAAGTAACCACAAACAAATGGAACACGACAAGCATAACAACACAAAGCCAACGCAAGAAAACGATGACATGACTCAAAAATCAATACGTTAGAAAAGTTTACTTGCTGCGTTTTGGTGGTCGGTTGGCGTCTAGGGCAGCTTGGAGGAGAAGGGGGTGAAAGAGAGAAGAGAAAGGCCAAGCCTTGAAATGTGAGATTGGTTCCTCCTATTTATAGGCCTCCTCCTCTTAGATTTTTATTTTAAGTTCATGAATACACCATAGAGGCAAGTTGGCCTTGCTATCCTCTGGAGTTAGCCGCTAAGTCCCTTATTTTCCAAGAATCATTTCAGGTTTATTATTACCTATTGCACCTAAGGAGACACATAAACCTTTTGATGGATCATGACCTTCTAATTGGCTAGTTCTTGACTTGTTCACCAAGGCTATAATCTAGGGCCATCATTCCCGAAGATTTACCTAAGATTCTAGAGGACACCTAGGTTGATGATTCATCACGGGAATTAATGAACTAATGTCCAAAATCATTAAATGAGCTACTTAAGAAGCAAGTTTTCTCCTGCTCACTTGAGGTTGCCATGTCGCACTTAAATGGATAAGGATGGACTAAGTCAAAAAGCTATGGAAGATTCTAGAACTGCAATCAAATTTTGACATTTGTCTACTAACTTGTCCCTGCATTAATTAATCTGTGTCGAAAAATTCAGTGAAGTCATTCATAATACTAATGTAGGGTGCCACCTCATTGGAGGAGTCGTTCATATTTGTACACGATTGAGGGTTCTATGAAAACTGAGGTCCATGCCAAATTAACAAAACTTTAATCAAATGAGTGCAACTAAATCTATAGCTTTCTTAAGCTTGCCCAAGACAATTTCCAATCAAAATTGGTCCATTGGATTCTTTAAAATAACTTCGTAGTTGGTCTTGGTTATTTGCCTTAACTGGGTGTCAGTCGGGTGGACCGACTCCATCGCCAAACATGCAATGCCTTTGTTTATCCAAGGTTCATGACCATGTTTGACCTGCATACCTTATACTCATGGCTTGGAATTCGAGGATGTTGCATGATGGGTTGGTGCCTCCAACATACTGTTCCAATTGGACCAACAATAATACTTGAAGTGGCACCCAAGATTGAGGAGGTGGCGTCCTAGGTTTTAGGAAGACACTTGTTCTCTTTATATTGGACCACCTAAGGCACAAATCATCTTGTAGTTAACCTAGGGTAATGATGTTGAAGACACCAAAGCCTTGTGACTCGCCCTTCTCATTTAATGCCTAGATTTGCTACAATCATTGGCTTTGGATTTTGTTCTTCTCCATTACTTGCTGTCCAAGACAAGCCTCTTAAGTTCTTCCATTGAATATTTTTTATTCAAGATCATTTATTAATTGCATGAGACACCTAAGGAAAATTTGTCTGCCAAGGCTAACTCTAGGGTCATGAACATTGGACAACTAAGCTCATCAGTCCCCCTCTTGCATTTATGGTCAAGACAACAAGGCACATGACTCACCCCCTTCTTTAATAGACCAGGGACAACAAAGCATGTTGAGTCATCTTCTTGCATTAATCATCAAGGGACAAGAAGGCTTATGACTCACCTTCATTAAAATAACAAACTTCCAAAAGTCATTATGCCAATCCTAAGAATTACGCTAATATGGATGCTTTTACTATTGGGTGAGAACTTTTCGGGTTCATCTATGATCAACTATCCTATTCAGGCTGAGTTTCACAACTAATTCATGGCTGGGCTGAAAATTGGTTTACAGGCCATTTTACAATATTTTAAGTACATACCTGGTTTCTCAAAAGACATTGGTATTGACACTTCATTGTTTCCTCACTTTCGCATGTTGTTTCCTGATGCGGGAGCATCCAACGTAGGTCCATCGACCAACTCAGAACCATCAATGCTTATCAAAGGCAATAAAGAAATTGGGCATTTTGTGCTTCGATGGATCATTTTGAATGAATAATGTTAATTACTTCTCGATATTTTGTGGTATGTCGATAACTAGCAATGGGAGGCCATTTTAGACATCTTGCATGACCAATTGATGAAGTTTCAGGAGAATTTGTTTTTGGTCAAGGGATGAGCTCGACTTTTGGGAAGGCTAAAGGTTTACGAATGCGGTCGAAGAATGCGGAAGGCCAACGGTTCAAGATTACGGAAAGCTAAAAGTTCAACGAATGCAAGTTCCCGTACTACTAATTGCATTTCATAAGTTCCTAGGTGTATTTATTGTTAAGCAGTTCAAGAGTCGAAGGTTTAAATTCCTAGGTCATCAAAGTTTGTTTTTAATATTTCCTACTGATAAAATCCTCCTATAAACAGTGGAAAACTATCCAATGTATGGGATATACGAATTTTATGAATGAAATGGTGAGCTTTCCTCTGCTTGAGTGAACTCCTTCGGAGAATGGATAACTCCTTTCAGTTTCTTTATCCTTGGAGCGTAGATCACTCCTTGGTGGTGAGCCAAGATGCCCTTTATCCTTGGTTGGTGGAATCTTTAGGCCTTGGTGGTGAGCTTCTCCTATCCCGAAGTCCTTTATCCTTGGCTGGTGGAAGCTTTAGATCTCGATCCTCATCCTCGGTTGGTGGCGTGGCCTTTATACCTTGGAATGAGATCGTTCTATCTTTGCTTATTCCTTTTTGTTTCTTTACCATATACACTACTCCATACACTTAACCACAAAAATCCCTTCTAAAAAATTTCATTTCCGGAATCACTCACCCCATCACGCATCACTTCCTATATACCATGGTGTAACTATAGGACCTTTACTAAAGGAATGGCCTTATTTCTCAGTATTTACTCTTTTCTATCCATGATTAGCATTGGCTCGTTAGCATACAACACGTCGACATCGATCTCTCCGACGTCTAGCACATGTGATGGATTGGGCTCATACTTTCACAACAACAATACATGAAGCATGTTAGGTATTCCCATTCCTTTCTAAAATTTCCGTGGATGAACTTTCACAACATCAATACATGAAGCATGTTAGGTATTCCCATTCCTTTCACAACATCAATTGATAGGCCAAATTCCCTATCATTTATGAAATTTGAAAAGCTCCTATGTACCTTAGCCTTAACTTCCCATTTCTTTCAAAGTGCAATACAGCCTCCATAGGTGATACTTTACGGATGCCTTGATCACTTACCTAGAACTCTAGGGGCATTCGACGTCTATCTGCGTAGTTCGTTTGTCGGCTTTAGGCAGTTCTAAGCCTTTCCTTCATTACTTGTACAATGTTTATTGTGAGTTCAACAAGCTCTGGGCCAGTGATCATGTAATTCTCTAAGCCTTTCCTCGACCTCATTCTAACAAACTGGAATTCTGTAATCTTGATCATGTAATGCCTTAAATGGTGCAATGCTTTGTTGAAAACTATTATATTGTATGCAAATTCAATGAGATGTAACTACTCGTCTCAGCTCTCTTTAAAAATCAATGACAGACGCTCGCAGCATGTGTTCTAGCGTTTGGAGGCTTCTTGTTGTTTCGCTATCCATCTGTGGGCGATGCGCTGTGCTGTACTAGAGCTTTGGTCCCTCCACATCTTGGAGGCTTTGCTAGAAGATAGCAGTGAATTTGGGATCTCGATACGACGTGATTGTCCCTGGAACAATCTCGATTCAACGTGATCCAACATCAACGTACAATTTGATGAACATACAACTTAGCATATTGTGTTTCATCAAATTGCTTATCAATCATTAAACCTTGAATTTTTTTATAAGTGAATTTGGGCCAAAATTTAGAAGCTCAAAAGAGCGCATGAATTCAGAGAGGCCTAATCGGCTGAAAATTACAGCAAGGTCGAAGAGGAGAGTGAAAAAGGGCCCATGCCCTTTTTGAGCTCACATTTAGTTTCATGGCTTGAATAGCGTTTTGGATGGTGAAGTTGCCATCTTGCCCGCAAGCGTACTTGCCCCCCTGTAGTTCATGCCCAAATGAAACAGACGAAAGGGAAGATGGCCTCATCATCCTGGTCATTCTCCCACCATCTCTCCCTCATGCCACCACTATTTCCCTATTGCCATCCTTTGTGGTTCAATCTTGCTGTGCTGTTGTTCTCGTTCATTGGCGTTGTCAGGCCCCCTCACGCCAGCACGTTGCTGCAACGGCCATTGTTGCCAAGAGCCATGTGTGGCTGCCGCAAGCTGTATTAGCCAAAATCTAGAAGCGAGTTCCTTTCTAAGCCTTGGTTAGGGTTGATTAAGGATTAATTGTGAATAGATTAGGCAAGAAGTGAATGACGGGGATAAGCTACCCCGTTAAGCGATAATTGGATGAGATATGTTATCGTGATAAGTGATAATTGGACGCAATAAGTTACCGAGAGAGGCTATCGTCAGATGCAATTAGTTATTGTGATAGGCTATCGTTGGATGCAATAAGTTGATATGATAGGCTATTGAGATGGGTTATAATTACATACGATATGGTATCAAGGTTTGTTATAATGTAATGTGAGAGGTTCTCCTTATAAGTTTTCATTAGATGCAATAAGCCACCTTGATTGTGGTAAGTGTTCATTATGTTGCGAATTCTAAGTGGTTAGTGCTTGTTAAATGCAAGTTTTAAAGATGATATATGCTTATCCGATTCCAAAGTGGAAAATGGTAGCATTTTTAGCCTTCTACAATTATAAGTAACAAATGACCACTTTAAAAGGTTAGTTGTAAATCAGATTGCGAAGGTCAAGTTGCTCTATTATATTTCACAATTGCTTTAACAATTGACTAATTGAGTGTGATCATGTGGCATGACAGCATGATAAGAATTGGCTTGAATGGTTGAATGCTGGTGTGACCACACAGTAGCCCTGATGTGTATGAATATGTGGGATGATAGTCGACCAGGTTCGAATGCCCCACATCAATAGGATGAGCTTCACAGTTGGATTTCAAAACAAAGCCCCTTAGTTAGAAAACTATTTTGATGCATTTGAGTACGTGCGATGTTGTTGTGCCTAGTGGAGTGAGACGATGCCTAGTTTTGCCAAAAGACAACTGATGCGAACGTTAAACGTGGCTCCAGAGTCGTTGTAATTGTGTTAAATCATGGTCTTAGTGATGGCATGGTAGCATGGGATGCCATGCGATTTCAATGCACCACGTATGCAACCTGCATATGTGGTGCACCGAGACACGTGCCTGAAAGAAACACCACATTGATGGCATAGACGTATTATTGAATTGTGATAATCTTTTACTGAAGTAGTGACTATTTACGCTATAATTAGACATGTGGCAAGGTGTCACATGTTGAGTTGCATTGTTCTTATTAATAAATAATGTAAAGCAAAGGCGTTGCAAAGCATCGAACTGTTGCATGTTTAAGGTGACTCCAAGGTTAATTACCTCCCTACATGAGGATTAGGATGTTTACTCATTGAGTTTATCTCACTCCATGACGTTTTAAATTCTGGGCCCTAATATGAGATAGGTGAACTTGAGCTAGGATTCTTTAAGGTGGAAGCATGGGGCATATCACTTTTTGAGGTTGGCCACGTACAATAGTGGTGCTCGGTTAATTCCCAAACCCCTTTTGATGTGGAAACGAGAATATGAGATGCTTAAACCGAAGTGTAATGTCCATTTATATATGAAAGTGTGCGTGATATGTGTTCTATAGTTAGGCGGTGCTTATTCTGCTTTCCTGTACGTGTACTCAAAATATAAAATAAATGGGTCGGCAATGCCTCTCGAGACATCGCAATCGAATGATCATTGTGGGAGGGGTAGTCAAGCATCCGAGAGGGTTAGGGAATGTGATCCCCATAAGATAAGAATGTGAAGAGAGAGGACACACATGGATACCGTGGATAAGGCTAGGGGTGTGCAAAAGAACCAATACTCGCCCGGACTGCCCATAACCAGACCGGAGCTATCCGAAATCAGTGGTTCTTAAGGGAACAGTTCCAGTTCCCAGTTCCATGGGCGGATCCACCCACCCACCCACTTGGACCGGACCGGACCAGTGATATTATAATAATATATCAATTTTTAATATTAAAAGAAATTCGAAATTAGCAAATCTAAAATTTAGGGCTCCAATCACCATCTTGTGTCACTTCACTACTTTCCCACTCCATCTCGTCTCTCTTTAGTTCAAAATCTCCCCGAGCTGCCTCTTCCTCTCCAATTCTCCTCCGGATCTACTAATCTCCCTTCGAGTCCTAGTGCGAGCTCAGCAAAACAGTGAGTTGATTCTCTTTTCCCCCCTCAAAATTGAACTCTCTCTCCACCTTGTCGCCTCCTCTGCATTTACTGTCACTTTCGTCCTCTTCGTTGTTGATGAATCAAGTGTTCAAGGAGTGCCTACACCAATTTGTGATTGTATTCATAGATCACATCTTGGCGTACTTGATAGTCCTGAAGAGCATGAACAACTCTAGAGGATGATGTTACTAACCCTCCAAGAACATGCACTATGCACTAAGTTTAGTACGTTCAAGCTCTGGCTTAATTGAGTAGCTTTTCTAGGTCATGTAAAATATGATGATGGAATGTCCTTGGGCCAAGCAAACACTATAGCAATCATGAACTCGCCAAGACCCAGAATATTGGCTTATATTCGAAGTTTTCTATGGTCGGCAGTGTCACACGCCGATGCTCGAGCACGCAATAACCCTGTTTCTCATTGGTCATTTGATCGCAGCGTGTTGGACGCGTCAGTGACCCATTCTTTTTTATTCTTTTGATTATTCGCAAGCGGTAGCAAAAGAAATATCTCCCAACATACAATAGGGACAGTGTAAGACATACATTCATCAACCATTACACACCAGCACCTCTATTCTACAAGGATGACTGGAAAAAGTGGTATCCTCTATGCGTCTACTATGTGTCCACCTCAAAGTACCCTGGCTTGGAATCAAATAGCCACGATTATGGCGTGAAATTTTCCAATAATGAGGAGTGAGATAAACTCAGTGGGTAAGATCCCTAAAACTTGTGTAGGAGCGCTCAGGCCTAGGAGATGTCCTAGACATGCAATTTATCCATCGAAGGCAGATCATCTGACATCCCGATAATTTAATTTTGGGCTTGATGGGAATCGCGGTTTGTAATTATTTTACTCCTTTAAAATTTATCTATTTATTTTGGAGTAACTCTTTAACAATCATTTTAATTCAAATCCGTAATTATTTTATTTTCCATCTTTTTTTATTTTATTTTGGATATCTTACATTTCGGACCGTAATTGAAAACAGGTACGTAACAGTCTCTTGTGTTGGCATGTAGGTAATGTGTGCGTCGCGACGGAACATTTCCTCTCCGCTCGAGACTTTTGTTGTCCATTTGGACCTGAACATGTTTTTTTCTCGTTCTGCACCATCGCTCATCGTTTAGCCACTCCGCAGACCAAACTTTTAAGCAAAATTTGTCTTCTGGGCTGCCACCTCTGGTATTGCGTAATATTCTTTGCCCCTAGAATAAAAAAAAGGTTTTTTGTTGCCCACTCCACCATCACCCTTCTTCCAGAGCTGACAACCCCAAACCTTCTTTCCTCCTCCATTTTTCTCCTCCGCCCAAACCAAACTCGGCCTCAGCAATCTCTTAGTTGCAAAACCACGGCGTTTTGCACTATTTTGGCACCACCACAGCTGCCACGAAGTCTCTAGCTTGGCCGGCACCTCCCCGTCCTCTTCCCCTGAAAGCTCGAGCCAAGCGAGTAGAGTTCCAACTGACTTTGTACAAGCCTATAACAGCCATTAGGGTCCTGAGTACACGGATTAGCTTTGCCTAGCTGTGCATGTGAATATTGAGGTTGATTCCATGGTTTAGTTGCAAAATTTGGGTTTGAAGTTATGTGTGTGTCCATTAGGGTCCTCTTCCCTCAAATGCTCAAGCCGAGGAAATAGAGCGATACATATGTGTCCGCGAGGACAGTTTGCCGAGTGTTGGGTAGATAGTTGGGGGGTTTGAAGTGAGAGCGGGTGTAGCCCATGAGCCTAGTGAGGTCAAGTGATGTCCAATGAGCTTTGTGAGAGATCCATGAGTATTGAGCGGGGAGGACAGTGGTGCGGTGATATGGGTGGTGTTCGGCAAGTCCCGAGAACAGGGAGAGAGAGAGAGAGAGAGAGGAAGAGACCATGAGCAATGATGTTTCCCCGAGATTCAAGTGAGAAAGGCTACCTATGTGTGGGCTTTAGTGTGGTTTTGAGGGGCAGATAGAACAAGAGAAAGTGAGTCAAGAACCATGGGTTCAGCATAGGAGGTCCTGAGTGGGGAAGAGTTTGCCCCGTGAGATGTCTAGTGAGGTCACGATTTGAACTTGGAATTAGGTTTAGGTCTATCCGTTTTGTTTTTGTGTCAACGATGCATGATAGTGGAAATAGGTTATTTTACACTACATGGTTGTGGTCCTATGCATGTCAAAGTAATGCTTTACTATATGTGACATTGGATTATGGAATTGCCGCACCATGGTAAAGGTATAATTGATTGTTGTCGGTCCTTGTCACAATCATGCCTCCAATGTGAGATGCCTGGAGCGGGTAATGTAGTACCCTCCAGAAGCCTGAGGATGGGTGTTGTAGGAAATTCAGGGGGTTTCTCGTGATGCTAGGTTGGGTGCCAGATGCCAAAAGCGGGTAATATGGCGCCGTTCGCTTCCTAAGAGAAGAATTCTATTCTTACTGTATGACTTGGGTGCAGGATGCCTGGAGAGGCTACTAAGGAGTGAGGAACTAGGCACTCTCAAGAAGCCGAGAAACGAGACGTGAGTACTCCGGGGAGTCAATGGCCGTCTACTCTTGATTATGTGCAGGCACCATTAATCTATCATGTGTGGTGGCGTATCTGATGACTTATCCACATATTATAGTGGCTTCTATAAGATTATATAAATTGTGGCACCCCCTCGGCAGCCCAAGGTGCGTTAGGGTCGCCACAGGTACTAATCACTTATCCTATTACATACCAGTCTGATACCTTTTACTTAAAGTGGAGCCATAGTTCATGGGGATTCATCAATCAGACTGGTATTTAAAAGGTCCCAGCGCAGCTCATCAACGGAAGCACAATCGAGTCTCACCATTCTTTACTCCAATAACAATAATGCAATGCACACGAACTATCCACCAAATGAAAAGATAAAGCCGAGTCACTTTTATTTACATTTTCAAGATGGACATCTCGGGTCCGTAGAGGAAAAGGCCAAGATTTTTAACTATACTTGGCTCTAACTCAAACGAGAACTCAACCCTACATAAGACATGTACAGCTCCATCCCTCAACAAGTGCCGGCTATTCTTGGCCCTGCGCTTTATAAGTTGGAAGTTATTGATTTACGTTGCAAGTTTTATGGCCCTATAAATTACAATTAGGTATTTATATAAGTGGGGATTTACAGTAGATTATTAAGAGAGGGAGTGGCCAAAATTTTAAGCCCAAGACTAGCCCCACCGTTCGGCCACTAAGGCCTAGCCCACGAATCCCAAAGAAAGGGGGCTGCCGATGACCGAAAGGGTAGAGGCCCGGCCCAAGTGAGGCCCATCAACCAGCATGCAAATCCCCAAGTGGCAAGAGAAGCTTGCCAAGTGTTAGTCCATTATAGCCAAGTGTAACAGGTCATGCAAAAATCAAATGATTTCAAATCATTGAGGGGGAAACAAAAGAGGAGAGGAGGATTAGGAGAGGGGCTTTTCGATCGAGAGAGAGAGAGAGAGAGAGAGAGAGAGAGAGCTGTCGTACGAGAGAAGGAGAGGAAGAGAGAAAGAGAGGAAGGGAAAAAGGAAGAAGGACGCCCGTCGTTGCCGTGTGAGCGCCGAGTCCCGCCGTCGAGCCGCCTTGCCACTCCGTTTGCTTGCTATGTTTTGCTTGGATTAGAGGCAAGTAGAGTCCATTTATCTACCCTTTTGCTAGCTGTAATGTTTGTATGTTGGATGGTAAACGTTTGATGTGGGAGAGGTGAGGAAATTTCGAAGCATTGGGGAGAAGTGTCTTGGCTTTGCATGCTGATTTCTGGAAAATCAGTCCGACCCTCCATGAGTTCGTGAGCTGCATGTAACTTTTTAGTTGGAATCTCACCTCGACCTCTCAATGAAAGTTGTACAGGACATCTTGAGGAGTAACATACTAAAATTTGAGATAAAACGGACAAGTTTTGCTTGGTGAAACAATTTACCTTTGGAGAAACTAGATCTGGAATTTGTTGTGCTGCCTTTAGTGATTTCGTGAACTGTAAAGTGACTTTTTAGTTGGAATCTCACTTCGACTTCTGAATGAAAGTTGCAGAGGACTTCTTGATTTATAACATATCAAAACTTGAGAGTAAATGAACGAGTATAGCTCGGTCAAACCATTGTTCTTTGAGGAAACTCGATTTGGAAAAACGTTACCTTGACCTAGTATGATTGTGTGAATTTTTATAAAATCATCCATTTGAAATTTAATCTTGTGCCCTCAATGGAAGTTGTAGATGACTTTCTGAGGAATAATTTACTGAAAATTAAGAAGAAACAGACATGTGTAGGTTGGTGAAATGAATTTTGTTTGAAAGGAGTTAATCTGGAAAAAAAAAAAAAACAGTACCGAGAATAGGAGGAATTAAATCGTCTATAGATATTAATCTAGAACGAATTGGGTTTAGATTTCTTCATGTGATATTTACCTCTAAGTGTTATCTATATAACATATCAAAATTTCACAATTTTTGGAGTTCGTTGGGGTATTTAATCGAAATTATTTTTGAAACTGTGCAAACTGTAATGTTGAAATTTTGAAAGCTGTGATGCATGGACCGTACCGAATTGAGGGGCCGTGCCGAGGGGGGGTTCCACACGCAGCTTATCAACGGAAGCACAATCGAGTCTCACCATCCTTTACTCCAACAACAATAATGCAGTGCACACCAACTACGCACCAAATGAAAAGATAAAGCCGAGTCACTTTTATTTACATTTTCAAGATGGACATCTCGAGTCGGTACAACAAAAGGGCAAGATTTTTCACTATACTTGGCTATAACTCAAAAGAGAACTCGACCCTACATCAGACATGTACACCCACCCATCAACAAGTGTCGGCTATCCCAAAAAGTGCCAGCTCCCACCAGTCATACGTGCCATCACACCCAACCCGGTACATCGGGCGGCCGCAGTGGCAACATCCCTAGCATCACCCAATCGCGTCGAACGTGAACAGACAAAAACTCTCGGACAACAGGGCCCCCAGCTAAGCCCACATGATACATAACCAACACACGGACTCGAACAAACACCAAACTAAGAACACTGACACAGATGTGCTCTGCGCACTCAACCTCAACATCAGACGGTAAGCAATAGAAGGTACCACGCGCAACCGGTGGCAAAGGGATCTTTTAATCTGAAAGATTAATCCCCAAAGGGGTGAGTACAACCACTCACAGTAAAAATCCATCAAACTACATAGTGCAGTAAGTAGAACAATCAGGATGTCACGAGTAAAGTAAATATTTCAGATTAATAGCTATAGACGATTTTTAATAGCTATAGACGATTTAATTCCCCCTATTCTCGGTACTGCTTTTTCCAGACCTACACATGTCTGTTTCTTCTCAGTTTTCATTATCTTATCCCTAAGAATGTCATCTACAACTTTCATTAAGAACACAAGATCAAATTCACAGAATCATGCTAGATCCAGCTTCTTGAAAGAGAAATGGTTTCACCGACCTATACTCGTTCATTTCTTCTCAATTTTTCATATGTTATACCTCAAGATGCCCTCTACAGCTTTAATCCAGAGGTCGAAGTGAGATTCCAACAAAAAATTTGCTTTACAGTTCACGAAGTTAGTAAAGGTCAGCACGACAAGTTCCAGATCTAGTTTCTTCAAAGGGCAATCATTTCACCAACCAATACTTGTTCGTTTCATCTCAAATTTTAGTATGTTACTCCTCAAGATGTCCTCTACAACTTTCATTAAGAGGTCGAAGTGAGATTCCAACTAGAAAGTTGCATGCAGCTCACGAAATCATCACTGGTCAGACTGATTTTCCAGTTAACAGAATGCTAGGCGTAGACACTTCTCCCCTAAGCTTCGAAAATTCCTCACCTCTACCACATCCGGAGTCTACCATCCACCACACACACATCACAGCAA
Organism: Eucalyptus sp. ANBG9806169; assembly: GCA_014182395.1. Taxonomy (NCBI): domain Eukaryota; kingdom Viridiplantae; phylum Streptophyta; class Magnoliopsida; order Myrtales; family Myrtaceae; genus Eucalyptus; species Eucalyptus sp. ANBG9806169. Next base: position 26,543,489 of record CM024580.1, read on the forward strand.
GCAAAATGGTAGATCAATGGATTCTACTTGCCTCTAATCCGAGCAAAACACAGCAAGCACACGGCAAGTCGGGCCCTCGACCACCGTACGGTCAACGGCGAGGCTTGGCGCACGCACGGGGGGGCCTCGGTCCTCCTCTTCCTTCGGCTCCCTCTCTTTCGCTCGTGCGACTCCTCCCCCTTGTTCAATCCGCCCCTGCTTCTTTTCTTCCCCCTCATGATTAGCTAGTAATCATTAGTTTATCTGCAAGATGATACTTGGTTAATCCCTTTAGCCACTTTTAGATGTGCCATGCAAGAGGATGGGCTTGTCTTGGGCCAACTCCTCCCTCCGGACCCTCCTTGGTCGATATCTGTCCAAGTTCGAGGTCAACGAATCCTGTTTGTTGATCGCCAAAGATGGGACGGGGTGTGAACGTGCCAGTGGCAGGGTTCCTAGTCTTCCGGTGGCTAGTTGTACGATTACATGTAGATGCCAAAGCCTGCATGAGGGACAAATTGGCGATGTACCATTGAGAGTGCATGATTATATCATTTCCCGCATTGAGCGAGAAAATTTTAGAGAACGTGCCATTACGAGAACGTGACAATACATAACATCTTGGTACGGTGAGGGTGGTGATGAGATGGGGGGCCGTAATTGGTGTCAACGACGTAGTCCGATGACAACTTGTTGACTCGTCTTGAACCATAACGTATTTGAAGTCCAGCGAAATTCAAATGTCACAATTCATTGTTATGTAGTTGTCAAGAATCAAAGGTCTAAGTTCCTAATGGATTAGAGGAGGTGCCATATCTCCTTCTATTTTCTCCCTCGGCGTGGAGCACCATGGAGCCTAGAGGATGTGTGCCGACTTTCCCGCCGCCATACTACCTTTGGAACTTCACGAAGTCCTTTCATCGTGGTTTATTGAGGTACGACCAAGCATTGCCGAGCACCACAACCACCCCTTCGCCGTAATTTACCAAGTCTAGGTTAGCCTCTTCGATTAAGACTATTGGTTAGCCTTATGTGAGATTCAATTAAGATTGTTTGTGATCATAGACTAAAGTCGAAATTTCAACGCGTTAACTTGATATGTGCAAACTCATGGACCCTCATAGTTAGGAAAAGATTAAAAAAAAAAAAAATTGTACTTTTAATATGAAATTAAGCAGAAAACATTATAAACAAATAGACTATTTTCCGACATGGATTAGAACTTAATCCTAACCCTCCTCCAGCACCAGGTGTCAACCATGAAGGAGAATACATGCATGTAACCACAACCGTGATTTCCCCTATTGGTTTTTGTGACATCCTCAAAATTCGACCCTTTTTGGGATATAAGATGAGGCTTGCTTTTATCAATTAGACACTATCTATATCATTTGCATTATGTGCCACGTGGTTTAGGGTTTAAACATGTTGTTTGGATTATGTGTCACGTGGTTTAGTTATTATCTATGTTATATAGGTTATGTGCCATGTGGTTTAGGGGTGAAACATGTCATTTGGATGATGTGTCATGTGGTTTAGCTATTAACTATGTTATATAGGTTATCTACCATGTGGTTTAGGGGTTAAACATGTTGTTTGGATTTTGCTCCATATGATTTAGGGTTTAAACATGATATTTGGATGATCCGCTATGTGGATTAATAGATAAAACTGATAATTAGAATATGTGTTATGTGAACTAGTCATTAAATATAATATTTGAATTATGTGCCATATGTAGGGAAGTGAATAGTGCAAATGTATGTGATATAAGTACTGCGTTTATATAAAATGATGGCAATGTATTAGATGTGTTCATTGGAAGAAGTTGTTATACATATCATATGTTCATTGGATGTGCAAGGAAGCACGTCGGGTCAAGTCCCTTAGGATTGGTGATATTGAGACGTACCATTCTCAAACCAAGTCCAGTACTTAATCAGTGATTATGTCAGCATAGGCCAGTCCTTTCTCAGTCTTGGTGCAATATTGAGACGTATTGTTCCCGAGCTAAGTCTGGTCCAATATTGATCGGGCATTTCTTTGTCTCGATGCAATTTTGAAGTGTATCGTTTCCGTTCTGAATTAGACTTTGGTGAGTGCTCAACATTACAAGTTGAGCTATCGATTCTCATTTTTGTGCTCGACATATTTTATTGATGTATTTTCACTAGATCATGAGACACACTTCGCTTAGCACACCATTGAGGCACTCATATAAAGACTTTGATACAACCTGTCCTAATGCATTTTACGAGGGACGATACCTGATTAAGTTCGAATGCCCCCAAGTTAACGAGATATAGTTCACGATTGAATTCCGGAACGAAGCTGCTCACGGGAATGCCCCCAAGTCAACAAAATGATTATGAACTTCGGGTTGGCTTTGGGTCTAGAGTGGTTGTAAAAATTTCAAAGCATGATCTCAAGGGTTGCATGGTAGTATGGGATACCAAGCGATTCGAGACACCCACGTGTATAAAGTGCATGAATGCTAAGTGCATATGGTGAGTATGATGCCATAATCTGCACATGTGCGACATGGATATATATAAATTTCTTGAGAAATTTGCATGAATTAAATGTCATTTTAGTAACTTATGTGGTACATGCATGATTGACCCCGTTTACGAATTAAGCGGCTTGAGCTTCTTCTGCAAGTCAATGTTTCATTCAGAAAGTCACAGATAAGTTTGTAGATTTGTACGATTTTAATGAGGACTTGAACAATTTGAGTCGCGGCATACTGCCTAGACTTATTTTTATTCATGCTTGGATTATTAAATTGTGAATATCGTATACTTAATGGAATGGTGCACTTACGTGATGATTGTTTATACTATAACAAGACAAGTGATATGTCCTGCCCCGACCCGCTCGAGATGCACGACAACCCGTGCTTCTTGTCATTCATTTCCTTTATGTCATTCGATTGCAACGTCCTAGGAGACGTCGCCGACCCATCGCTTTATTCGATTAAATATGCACGCGGAAGCACAAACAATTCACCCAATCGACAAACAGGAATAGTTTAACCGCATTCATATATAAACAAATATGCATCCATAATATCATTACAACCTACATGCTATTTATGTCCACAGTACATCGTCATTTGTTATGCCATTTTATGTTCAATCAAAATGCACGATTATTTTCACTTCCAAAAGTTTTCAGGGTGGTATCCCTTAATACACGTCCAAACTCAAAATACTATGGCTCGGGGTTGGCCAATCACGAATGGGGCCTAAAAAATGTTAAACGGCGAGGAGTGAGATAAACTCAATGAATGAACTCCCTGGACCTTGCATAGGAAAGTCATTCACCTCAGAAACGCCCTAATCGTGCAAGTCATCTATCGATGACAGATAAATAATAGAGCAACCTCTACATTGCCTTAACTATAATATGAATGGTTATTCCACTTCCTCGAAACCATCAATATGGGCATATAAACAATTCTTGAAACACCTCTTTAACTCAAGAGCCAAACATAAAAACGTGCAATACAACATAGCCATGCAATAATCCAGACTTGCTCATATATAAATCTCATATCGTATGGCTTATCGCTTCTCATAATATGCATTCATGTACTCATGCCATACAATAATCCATAACTGCTCATATGTCAATTTCAAATATGTATTCATGCACTCATGCACTTTTCACACAACCATGTCCAGATTATTAAGGCCTGGATCCAAGGCCAACCCGAAGGTTCGCAGTTATCCGGTGTAGGTGGGCATCGTCCCGCATAATTATACACATCATGATGGAGCCATCACCCCACATAAACATACACATCAAGTTATTGAAGTGATCACATGAGCATACGGTCATCCCGAATATACACTTAAGGTTTAACAATGAGTGTCATGCTCATTTCATATCTTTCTCAATAATCGATGGAAGAGTGTGTAATGCTCATACAATATATAACAGCACTAATCACATACAATTATATCATGCTGTTATGCCATGTGATCGCATCCCAATCATGCATTTGTCAAATTAATCATACTTGTACCCCATGGCATATTATCTCATAATAATGCTATAAACACTTCATCATACTATTTTTTCACATATTCGTACGTACACGCTAAGTAGTCACATGCCAAATTGCCATACTTCTATTCCATATCATCTCACCCAAATACATCACTTGAACACTTCAACATGCCATCTTTCCGCATATCTCACATGCTTATTAAATGACTAGAATTGACGAATACCATAACCTTTATTATTTTCCCGTTTGAACAGCTACATAAGCTTGCACTATTTTCAACTTTAGCAATCAACACTACATGAATCAAATTAGAACTCATGGCTTATAGAACCCTCATGATGGTAAGATAAAATTATTACAAATTGTGTATAAGTTATTAGAATAATCTATCACATGCCGTCATAACCTAACATCACATTCAAAATAACGACTTATCGCATCTTCACTTATCACATTTCAATAGCTTATGGGATATTAGAAAAGCTTATCGGAATAACTTATTACAGCCTAGGACATCCTTTCATGATAACCTATTGGCAAAACATGATTACCTATCCAAACCCTACGATCACTTATCATGCAAAACCCACTTATCACATCAACAAAACATTATTTAATCTTAATCTGGACCTAAACTACATCCAAAATGCAATAACAACCTTATTCAAGGGCTAGAAAGCCACTCCCACCGAATTCCAAACTCCGCAAGTGACAATGAACGTGCTACAAGAATTGGATGGCTATTGCGGTGCTCGGTGGTGGAGGGTCACCTTCCAAAGAGATCATGGCAAGGCTGGGGCTAGCGGAACGGCTCGCGATGAAGCTTGGTGAGGCTTGACGGTGGCTGGTCGATGCTTGGCAGCCCATGACAAGGCCAAAACAATCAATGGCTAGTGGCGTGAAGTGGTGAGGACAACAGTTCAGCCACGACTTCCAATAAGGGCGTGCGACTTCCAGTTGTTCACAGTTGCTCCAACCAAGAGGAAAAGAGAGGGATATGAGTGTGAGATGAGGGGTGGGGAAGATGAGAGCATCGGCTAGTGCAAGGAAATGGACAGAGAGAGTGAGTGAAAATTTGTCCAAATGGCTGGAGAGAGAGAGAAAGTTAGAGAAAAGAGATGGCTGAATGAGCAAGGGGAGAGAGAGAAAGATTGCTGCACAAGTCTAGGCCATTGGATGGCCAAGATGCATCCTTACTGTAATGAGTTGTGACATCCCAAGGAGTCACGTACTAAGCGCAAGCGGAAATTTTCATAATTGTGGCATCCAAAAATCTCATGACAACCTCTGGAGTACCATGAACCGTGATTAGGTAATGGAAGTGCCATTTGATTTTTGTATTAGCCATTTAATAAATGAATTTCAATTAATTTAGCACCAAGCATTGTTTGGATGGAGATGTGTCTACAAGTGACCCAAGGATTTTGTTAAGGTGCAATTACTATATAAATCTTATTCCTGGTGGTGCACTTTATTGGTGGAATATTATTGATTTAAATTACAAAGTTTTGTGAACTTATAATGTGGAATTAGGTGTTTATTAAATAAGGATTAAAAGGGAATAAGAATAGGAGAGGGTGGGCTGATTTTTAGGCCCAAGGACCGTCCAACCAGCCCACGCAGCCCCCCCTATTCGACAGGCCCAACTTTGAAGCCCATCAACCTTGCATGTGTGTTGCCAAGTGGCAAGGAGGTTGAGCCAAGTGCGGCTGCCCCCATTGGCCCCTTTGGGCGGATGCGTGCAATCAAATGATTGCTTTTGAGTGCAAAGAAGAAATAAGGGAAAAAGGGGGCGGTTTTGGCGAGAGAAGGGAGAGAAAGAGAGAGTGTCGTCCGAGAAAGAGAGAGAGTGTCGTCCGAGAAAGAGAGAGAGGAGAGAAAGAGAGGAAGGAAGGAAAGAAAGGAAGAAGAGAAAGGAGTGGCCGTGTGTGCGAAGAGGAAGGAGGAGAAAGGAGTGGCTGTTTGTGCGAAGAGGAAGGAGGAGAAAGTAGAGTCCGTTTTTCTACTCTTTTGCCAGCTGAGATGTGTGCATGTTGATTTGTGAGCGTGAGTGTGGTAGAAGTGAGAAGATCTCGAAGCAATGGGGATGAATTTGTTGGCTATGCATGCGGTTTCTAGAAAAAAATCAGTCTGTCCACTTGTGGGATTTCGAATTGCATGTGGCTTTTTAGTGGAAATCTTACCTCGACTTCTAAACGAAAGTTGTTAAGAACATCATAAGGTACAACATATCAAAAATTTGGAAGAAATGAACGGGAATAGGTAGGCGAAATCGTGGTTTTTCGGAGATGGTCAGATCTGGAAATTTTGGTACTAGGAACAGAAGTTTTAACCGTTTGTAATTAATTATCTAGAGCGAATCTGACTTCGATGTCTTCATCAAATATCTTCCTCTATGTCTTTTCTACAACATAGTCAAATTTCATAATTTGCGAAGGTCATTTGTTTATTTAATCGAAAATGCTTTTAAAACGGTGCAATCTGACGTATTCGGACTTGGTGATGTTGCGATGCGTGGTCTATACCATTCTGTACGAGTTTCTGTTGCAAAAGTGTTCTGCATGAAACATCTTTATTTATGTCTTGCCTACAACATTTTTAAATTTCATAATTTTTGAAGGTAATTTGTGTATTTAATCAAAAATGTTTCAAAAACTGTGCAATCTGATGTGTTCGGGCTTGGAAATGTTGCAATACGTGGTCTATACTGTTCTGTGTGAGATTCTTTTGGAAAAGTGTTCTGCATGAAAACATCTTTATTTTTGTCTTGCCTACAACATGTTTAAATTTCATAATTTTTGAAGATCATTTGGGTATTTAATCAAAACTGTTTCAAAAACTGTGCAATTTGATGTGTTTAGGCTTGGAAATGTTGCAATGCGTGGTCTATACTGTTCTATGTGAGATTCTTTTAGAAAAGTGTTGTGCATGAAACAGCTTTATTTGTGTCTTGCCTACAACATAGTTAAATGTCATAATTTTTGAATGTCATTAACCTATTTAATCGAAAATGTTTCAAAAATTGTGCATGAGTAAGGCTAAAAATCCATTTTCGGTGATATGCGGACTTCTACGTATTTTCTGAAGCCTTGGTTGATAGGGTGGTCTACATGAAATATGTTTTCCTAGAGCTTATCTACAATATGGTAAATTTTCGGAATTTACTTCCTCCGTTTTCTAATTTTTCCGAAATTTTCATGAACCACATGTATTTTGATTTAGCTGGAAATTGTGCAATTTACTAGTTATTGAAATTGTTATGTGAATCATGATATTTTGGATTCCTACTTGTGCAATGATGTGATGACATTCGTACATTTCATATGACATGAAAGGATTGAGGAATTTTCATGAACTCAAAGAAAGATTTATTTTTAAAATCATTTCATCAAATGATACTTTTCCCAATGCATATTACATGATTTCAAAAAGGCTGATTCCAAACATTGGCATTGTTACATCAAATGTGAAATTGTAAATGAGATATATGATAATATGCATTGTAATGAGGATACCATGGGAGGTGTGAGCTAATGATGCCTCGGGAGTGTCGGGATGCCCGGAGTATGTGTGCCGAATGGTCGGAGGTGTGTGCCGGATGTCCTCGGGAGTTTTGAGATGCCCGAAGGTATGTGCCGGATGTCCGGAGGTGTGTGCCGGAGGTTCCTCGCAATGCCAGGTCGGGTGCGAGCGATAAAATGTGGGATGCAATTACTGGTCTCGGGAAAGAAAAATGTGGCAATCCAATTGAAAAACATGAGTTGAAATTCAATCATGTATAATGTGGTGACATGTATGCAGGACTGTATGATGTAACATATTTAAGTGCATGGTGATATGTGCACATGGTATGGTGACATGTATGCATGGCTGTACGCTGTAACATGTATAAGTGCATAGTGGTAATGTGCACATGGTATGATGACTTGTATGCATGATTGCATGATATATGTACTAGTGCATTGGTGGTATATGCACGTGATATGGTGACCTATCATGTGCACATGGCTATTTTGATGAAATATGCATGACCGAAAGGTGAGACACGATTGATATGCATGAAGTATATGTACTTTATGATACCATGATTGCTATGTTTGATGCATTGAGTAGTTTAATGGATCTTTTACCTGCTGAGTGGGTGTACTCACCCCTTTGGGTAACATTTTAGATTAGAGAGATGCCTCTCCCTCCGGTCTCGTGCGGTACATTTTACGGCCTTCCCTTTGACATGGAGGTCGAGTGCATGGAGCACGTATGCGTCACCATCCCTGGGTTGGTGTTCATACAGATTCGGGTACCGGTGATGTATGACATGGGCCTAGCTGGGGGCCTGGCCATCCAGGAGATCCTATCCGTCCATGTTCGACGTGACGGGGTGATGCTGGGGATGTTACCACCACCACCGCCCAATGTGATGGCTCGCGTGATGGAGGGGGTCGATAATATCTCTTTTGAGTTGTAGCCAAGTTTAGTGAAAAGTCTTGGCTTTTTGTTTATACTAACCCAAGATGTCCATCCTAAAAATGTAAATAAAAGTGGCTCGGCTTTATGTTTTCCTTCTGTGTAGTTGGTGTGCATTGTATCGTCGCTAAGAGAGTAGAGGGATGGTGAGACTCATCTTTAATTTCGCTATGAGCTGCGCTAAACTCTTTTCAAAAAGAAAAAATAATATATATCAAAGACAAGTAACTGTACATGGCCTCATGGTTCCTCGAACGCATCCTTTGACGATAAGTTCATTGACTTGTCTTTGCAACTCCATAGTTTCCTTTGGATCGCATCGATAAGTTGGCTTGTTTGGTAGTGGAACACCGGGGATCAAATCGATTTGATGCTCAATACCTCTTATGGGAGGTAATCCAGGGGGCAAATCCTCCAGGAACACATCTCCAAATTCTTTCAACAAGCAATGTATATTTGGATGTATGGGTCGCTCAATCACACTCTTTTTCTCGACCACAAGCAAAGCAAATACATTCTTTTGTTTGCTAATGGCTCTCTCAACCCGTGTCTCACTCGAGAACAGATTTTCCTTACTAGTGTTTCTCTCCCCATGTTGATTATTATGTATTGAAGAAGGATTTAAGGGTAAAAGATTTGCCACGGTCTACCCAATAACAAATGGCATGCCTCCATAGGAATCACATCACAAACAACCTGATCTCGATAGTTCTTGCCAATCGAAAATGACATAAGAACTCGTTTGGTTACCTTGAGTTCATTCCCTTGATTGAGCCATTGGAGCTTGTATGGTTGATGATGTTGTCGAAGCAACATTGGTGCAACTCCCACCATCAATGATCACCGAACACACCTTTCCGTTAATAGTGCAATGGGTGTGAAATATATTCTCCCTTTGCTCTTTTTCAGGAGAAACTTCAACATGCAATGCTCTTCGGATGATCAACAGCTCACCATCATCGACTTTCTCCACAAATTCTTATGCTTGATCAGATTCAGAAATATTTTGGTTTTGATTGCCCTCAGCCTCTTGAAGCGTCGAGTTGATCTCCTCAATTTCTTGAAGAGTCATAACTCTCCGATTTGGACAATTTGCTTGTAAATGCCCAAAACCATGGCACTTAAAGCATTTCCTTGCATCGCCTTCAAACTTCTTTTGGACTTCTTTTGAAGGCTTTGCAATTTTTCCCTTGCTTTTGTCTTTTGTCGACGTACTCTCGCCCTTGCTTGACGAAGCACCCTTAAAATAGGAAGTCGCCTTTGTTGAGGTTCTGAAGGAAAACCTCTTGCTCTTTCAATTGTTTTTCGACTTTTATGGCTAACTTGCATACGTCTTCAAAGGACCAATAAGGTTGAAGATCAACCATATCAACTATTTCTCGATTCATGCCCTCAAGGAAACGAGCGATGGTTTGCTCAGGAACTTCTGGAACTTCACTCCTCACTTTGAGTTGTTCAAACTTACGAATATATTCTTCAACACTTATCCCTTGTTGTCTTAGGGAATTCAATTTGAGGAATAGATCTTGCTTATAGTTGTCGGGCAAGAACCTCTTCTTCATCAACTTCTTGAGTTTTTCCCAAGACTTGATTGGGCCTTTTTCCTTCCCTTGCATGTTTTGACAGCTTTAGGACAACAACCTTACATTTGTTCTCATCCGAGTAGGACTTGAAGTCAAAAATTCGTTCGATTGTGTATAGCCAATCCACAAAGTCGTTGGGATTAAGATTTCCGTCAAACTCAGGGACCTCCACTTTAATGTCTCTTTCATCCTCCTTATGCCTCCCTGTGGCACCCCCAAACCCGATAGGGTCGCCACAGAAGGACCGAGGCTTATAGGCATTTCTTATTTTTTTTTTTATGAAAATATAGGGATTAGTGCAGCTTATAGTGAAATTAGAAGCGAATCTCACCATCCCTCCACTTCTCTTACCGACGGTACAATGCACACTAACTACACATTGAACGAAAAACATAAGGCTGAACCAGTTTTATTTACATTTTCAAGATAGACATCTTGGGTCGGTATAACCAAAAAGGAAACCAAGACTTTTCACTATGCTCGGCTATATCTCAAAAGAGATCATCGACCCCCTATAACAAAACGTAAAAGACCTTCCACGGGATATCACACCCAGCCAGGTGCATAGGGCGGTGGCGGTGGCAGCATCCCCAGCATTTCCCAGTCGCGCCGGACGTGGACGGACAAAAATTCCTAGATGACGGGGCCCCCAGCCAGGCCCACATCGTACATGACCAGCACCCGAACTCTCAGGAACACCAATCCAGGGATGGTGACGCAGATATGCTCCATGCATTCCACCTCCACATCTGATGGAATGCCATAAAACGTGCCCCGTGAAACTGGAGGGAGAGGCACCTCTCTCTAATCTGAAATGTTGGTCCCCGAAGGAGTGAGTACAACTACTCAGCAGGTAAAGGACCAATGACCACTCAATGCATCATACAATACAATCATAGCATAACACATGTCCTTTAAGTATTCGTACATAATTTACCTTGATGTCATGCACATGTCATCATATTTCACGTACATGCATCATCATATAGTCATCATCCTCATCATGCATCCATGCACTCATCATCATCATCATATCCCATGTTATCATCATGCAATAGGTGCACATACATCCATGCACTCATCATTAAATGACATGTTATCATCATGCCATATGTGCACATACATCCATGCACTCATCATCAAATCACATGATATCATCATGCCATAGGTGCACATACATCCATGCACTCATTATCAAACCACATGTTATCGTCATGCCAAAGGTGCACATACATCCATGCACTCATCATCAAATCACATGGTATCATCATGCCATAGGTGCCCATACATCCATGCACTCATTATCAAACCACATGTTATCATCATGAGATAGGTGCACATACATCCATGCACTCATCATCAAATCACATGTTATCATCATGCCATAGGTGCACATACATCCATGCACTCATCATCAAATCACATGTTATCATCATGCCATAGGTGCACATACATCCATGCACTCATTATCAAACCACATCTTATCATCTGCCATAGGTGCACATACATCCATGCACTCATCATGCAATCATGCATACATGTGACCACATTTTGCTTGATTTAATTTCAACTCATGTTTTTCAAATTGCATTGCCACATTTCTTTTTCGTGGGACCAGTAATTGCATCCCACATTTCTATCGCTCGCACCCAAACTGGCATCGCGAGGAACCTCCGGCACACACCTCCGGGCATCTCGAAACTCCCGAGGACATCCGACTCACACCTCCGGGCATCCCGACACTCCCGGGGCATCGTCGGCTCATGCCTCCGACAGTCATTCATATTCTCATACATTTCTTTTCCAATTTCACACTTGAAATTTTCAATGCAATTGATTTAAATTGCTCTTTTGAAATCATGTAGTATGCATTGGGAAAATTGTCCTTTGCTGAAATGATTTAAATGAAATCTTTCTTTGAAATCATGGAAAATTAATCATTTTCTTCAATGTCATATGAAATGCATGAAAGCCATCACACCATTGCATGTATAATAAGTCAAAGTCTCATAATACATATAATAATTCATACAGATCACGCATCATAGCATGGAATTGGCCATGCATTCCAATATCATAAATTTCGAAAATGTACAGCTTACACAGTTTTTAAAACACAGTCCATTAAATAGGCAAATGGCCTTCAAAAATCACGAAATTTAAGTATGTTGTAGACAAGACATAGATAAAGATGTTTCATGCAGAACATTTCTCCAAAAGAAATTTGTACAGAATGATATAAGTCATGCATGTCAATAATTCCAAGTCCGAAACACACCCATTGCACAGTTTCCATGTCACGGTTGATTTAAGATGCAAATGACCTTCAAAAAATCACCAAATCAGAGCATGTGGTAGATAAGACTTAAAGGTAACAATTTCATGAAGAACACATGCCCAAAGGAGATTCACACAAAAAGATATAGCTCACACATTACAACATGCAAAATTCGGACAAGGTCAGATTGCGCAATTTTTGGAACAATTCAATTAAAATACCCAAAAGATCTTCAAAAATTCTGAAATTTTACCCGATTCGTTCTCAATAATTTTCTACAGTCGTACGAAGTTCCTGACTCTAGCACCGAAATGTCCAGTATACTTTACTCCGAAATATCAAGTTCTTACCTACTTATCCTTCTTTGTTTTGATATGTTTTGTCTCAAGAGATCCCCTACAACTTTCATTAAGGGATCTAAGTGAAATTTCTAAAGTATAATCACCATATGGGTCCAAGAAGTCTCGGGTGTCCTAGTACCATTTTTTTCAGATTTACCATTTTCAAGAGAAAGTTGGTTCACTAGGCTACACTAGCTCATTTTACCTCAAATTTGAGTATGTTAGTCTTTAGGATGTTCTCTACAAGTTTCATGAAGGAGTCGAAGTGAAATGCTTGGTAAAAAGTGACATGCAACACTCAAATCCACCAAGAGACCACAAAACAATTTCAGATCTAGCATTTTTCGTAGAATAAGGGTTTTACCCCTCAAAACTCAACCATTTAATCCCAAATTTTAGTATGTTGTAGTTTGAGATGTTGTCTACAACTTTCGTGAAGAAGTCGAAGCAAGAATCTGACTCAAACTACACATGCAAGCCTCTTCAACATTCGGGGTCCAACGGTATACTGGAAAAACATAGGGCATTTTCAAAAACAACTCATTCTAGCTTCGGTTCTTTAGACCCTAAACACCAAAAATTCAACACTAATCCAAACACACATGCAAAACACACATGCAAGAGCAGCAAATGGATCCCAACTCGCCTCCAAAATCGAACCAACGACGGCACACAGACGGTGAAGGGCGAACGAACAGACGACGGGCGTGCGGGTGAGCGTCTCCTTCTTCTCCTCTCTCTCTCGGGTTCTCTCTTTCTCTCGAAATCTCTCTCTCTCTCTCTTGGCTTTGGACCGAACCTCCTCTCTCTCCCTCACTCCATTAACCGGTTGCTTTTCCCCCTAAAGGTCTTCCCCTCCATCATTAGCAATGATTTAGGGGTGCATGAAGGACAAATTGCAAGAGAGTTTGGGACAAATGGGGGAGGACATGCAAAACCGAACCCCCCTTGCTTGGTCGAAGGCCCCTCAATGGGCTTCATGGGCCTAGCCAAAATGGCCCACTTTAGACCCTTTATCCTTGGGCCTAAAGTCAAATCCAAAAATTAACTTTTTTACATTTTTACTTTTTAGCAATTCCACTTAATTCCCTCTCTTAGTAGATTCCAATTTCCAATTTCACATGGTCAAAAACTTGTAACATTTAATCTATAGGGATTAAATCTATGAGATGCATGGCCAATAATAAATTCTTCTTATTAATTTATCCCAAAATACTAATTTTAAAAACAAGCATACAACTCTTAGTCTTAAGAGAAAACTAATGGCTAAAACATAATTCAAAGGAAAATTCATTACCTAATCATGTGCTCTATTATACATCTTAGGGCTTGTCTCTAATTTTTTTTTTTTTTTTTTTTTTTTTTAAATTTTGGGATGCCACACTCCCTCTTCATCTTCGTCTTCGAATTTGAGATTCAGAATCACTTGATGTGGCACCCCTCGATGGCCCTCGAACCGTTAGGGTCGCCATAGTTCGATTACCATTTTCTTACTTGACCTGAAGGTCTTTCAATCCTGGGGGTGAATATCTTTTAGGCCGGTCCCTGCGCAATTTATATGGTGGAAGCACATCCATCAACTCCCTTTTATATATTCAGAAAATGATGCACACCCACTAAACATTTATAGGTAAAAGCCCAACACTTTTATTTATTTAAACCAGATGGACATCATTCATCTGTACATCAAAATGCCGTAGTATTCTATACTCGGCTATACTTCAAAAGATGATCGACATCTCCTCCAACAGTCGTTTACATAAAATCCATCGATCAGTGTCGGCGTCCAAAAGTTCCAACCACTTGATCCATCTACCAGTGGCAGCAGAGGTATTTTATCTAGTCTGAAATGTTAGTCCCCAAACGGGGTAAGTACAACCACTCAGCAATAAAGATCCATCAAACTACACAATGGAACAAGCAAGACAATCAAGATATCACAAGTAAAGCACATATCATCCATGCTATCGAGCATACATCACCATGCGGTCGTGCATATATCACCATGCAGTCATGCATATGTCACTATGCCATCGTCCATATACCTCCATGCAATCATGCTTGTATATCCATGAGGTTCATTCCATGCCATATGCACATACATACGCATGATTCATATCATCCATGCTATCATTCATACATCCCCATGAGATCCATTCAAGCCTTCATGATCGCATTCTCAATGTCAAATAGCATCAATTTACTTTCATAAGCAAATCATGCATCATGCCATATGCATACACCCATGCACATGATTCAATTTCAATTTTTATCTTTCACAAGGATCTCATTATTTTTCTTCCAGGGACCAATGTTTGCATCCCTCATTGATCGCTCGCACCCAACCTGGCATCGCGAGGAGCCTCCGACACACACCTCCAGGCATCTCGCATCCCAACTAGCATCACGAGGAATCCCCTTGGCACACACAGAGCTTCCGGAATTACGTACCGACATACCACCAGGCATTTCCCATGGAATTACGTACCGTATACCACCGGGCATCTCAAAACTCCCGAGGATCCTCCTGCATTCAGCCATTTTAGGCCACTGGGCATCCACAAGGCATCGACTCATTGATCCTTTGGGCATCCTGACACTCCCGGGGCATCATCCGCTCACACCTCCGACGGCCTTCTCATCATCACAATGCATATTTCCATATGTCTCATTTTTCAAATTCACATTCGATTGCAAAAATGCCAAGGGTTGAAGTCAGCCTTTTTTAAAATCATATGATATGCATTGGAAAAATATCGTTTGATGCAATAGTTTGAAAACTTCATTGAATTCATAAAAATCCATCAATCTTTTGATGTCATATGATATGCGTGAATGTCACCACATCATTGCACGAATAACAACCCAAAATATCACAATTTAAATAACAAATCAAATAATCTTTAAATAGAACAGTTTTCAGCTTTAAACAGAATGCGTTCTGCTTGTGAAAAATTCTGGAAAATTTGTAAACTATGAAAATAAATTCTGAAAATTTAACACATTGTAGATAAGGTCTAAAGAAACAATTTTCGTGAAGGACACTCTATCAAACAAAGCTTCACAGAAAATGTCTGGGTCCATGCATCACAAAAAAAGTGATTTTAATATCACTCATGCACAGTTTCGAAGATAATTTCGATTATGCCGTTAAATGAACTCAAAAAACTCTGAGATTTGGACATGTTGTGGTTAAGGCCTAGAGGTACAAGTTACATGCAGAAATCGAAGCCGAATTCGTTCTAGATGAAAAGCTATAATCGATTTACTTTTTCCTATTTCCGGTACCGTTTACCAGATCCACCCATGTTGAAGAAAAATCGTTTCCTTGGTCATTACTGGTCCATTTATTCTGAAATTTCAGTATGTTGTTCCTCAAGATGTTATCTACAATTCTTATCAAGGGCATGAAATTAAATTCGGACTGGAAGATTTTATAAAATTCACAGAATCGCAAGAGGTCAACATGGCGATTTTCCAGATCTAGTATCTTCGAAGAAAAAGGGTTTCACCACTCAATAGTTGTCCGTTTCGTCTCAAATTTTAGTATGTTAATCATCAAGAAGTCCTCTACAACTTTCATCCAGAAGTCGAAGTGAGATTCCAACTAGAAAGTTACATGCAGCTCACGAAATCATCAAAGGTTGAACTGTTTTTCCAGAAAACAGAATGCTAGGCTTAGAACACAACTCTTTTAACTTCAAAAATCCTCACCTCTACCACATTCGAATTTGATGCGGGAGCATCCAACGTAGGTCCATCGACCAACTCAGAACCATCAATGCTTATCCAAGGCAATAAAGAAATTGGGCATTGTGTGCTTCGATGGATCATTTTTAATGAATAATGTTAATTACTTATCGATATTTTGTGGTACGTCGATAACTAGCAATGGGAGGCCATTTTAGACGTCTCGCATGACCAATGGAGAATTTGTTTTTGGTCAAGGGATGAGCTCGAATTTTGGGAAGGCTAAAGGTTTACGAATGCGGTCGAAGAATGCGGAAGGCCAACGGTTCAAGATTACGGAAAGCTAAAAGTTCAACGAATGCAAGTTCCCGTACTACTAATTGCATTTCATAAGTTCCTAGGTGTATTTATTGTTATGCAGTTCAAGAGTCGAAGGTTTAAATTCCTAGGTCATTAAAGTCTGTTTTTAATATTTCCTAATGCTAAAATCCTCCTATAAACAGGGGAAAACTATCCAATGTAGGGGATATACGAATTTAATGAATGAAATGGTGAGCTTTCCTCTGCTTGAGTGAACTCCTTCGGAGAGTGGATAACTCCTTTCGGTTTCTTTATCCTTGGAGCGTAGATCACTCCTTGGTTGTGGCACCCCCGACACCCGGTAGAGTCGCCACAGAAATTTCTACTACGCGATAGAAGAAAGAATTTGAAAATACAAGCCCAAGCTTAGGCGTAAAAATTTTTCTTTTCTTTTCCTTTAAAAAGGTTTTAAGGATTTTGCGCAACTCAGCGGAAATTAAGAGGCGAGTCTCACCAACACTTCGCTTCCCTCACGCCAACACAATACACACTAACTATCTTTGATTAGGTGAAAACACAAAGCCGAACCACTTTTATTTACACTTATAATTACGAAGGGTTACACAGGTCGGTACAAAAAGGATAGGCCAAGACTCATCTATGCTTGGCCTTCACCCCTCAAAAAGAGACACACGACCCAAAGAATGCGACGTGTAACGATCTCCCTTCGATTTACTAGTGGCGGGCATCCAAAAAGTTGCTAACCCCCACTCCACGTGTGCAGGCCGTCACACCCAACCCGGTGCGTCGGGCGGTGGAGGTGGCAGCATCCCCATCATCACACCGTTGCGGCGGATGTGGACAGAGATGTACTCTGGATGACTGGGCCTCCGGATAAGCCCACGTCATACGATACGATCGCGCGCACACGCAAAAGGTCGTCCCGGTAGGGTGGGACAGTCTATCTCAGTCACCTCGACCTCCACGTCAGATGGTAGGCCGTAGAACACTCCCCGTGGAACAACAGGGAGAGGCATCGCACTAATCTGAAATGTTAGGTCCCCGAAGGGGTGAGTACAACCACTCAACAAGTAAAGGAATCCAAACACCAATCAATGCATTTAAACAATATATCAATTTACATCATATATATATACCACATATGCAAATCCAATATACTTACCTCAAAGCCAGGCACATGCCAACATATATCATCATACCATATAGCTCATACATGTCATCGTATTTTCATGTGATATCATGTATACACATATCATCACCATATCATATCATGTATATACATCATCACCATATCATATCATACGTGTCATTATCATAATATCATGCCACACATGCATGTCATCATCATGTCATATCATACATACATGTCATTATCATAATATCATGCCACACATGCATGTCATCATCATGTCATATCATGTATACACATGTCATCACCATGTCATAGCATACATACATGTCATTATCATAATATCATGCCACACATGCATGTCAATTTCCACTTTGAAAATCCCAATTGATCATCACATCTTCCTTTCCTCGGGATCATCCATCCCATATTTTACACTCGCACCCTCACTCGGGTCTCACGAGAAAAACCTCCGGAATTATGCCAACCATGGCCACCGGGCATCCGGCACCCCCAACGCTCCAGGGCATCTCGCATCCCAACCGGCATCACGAGGCATCCCCTCGGGCAAAGACCTCCGAGGCTTCCGGCACCCATCTCATTCCAGGCATCCCGACACTCCCGGGGTATCCGGCCATGTATCTCTCTATACATTCCGGCCAACGCTTCCTCCTCCAACCATTACCATGGATCACATTGCCAATTACTTTTCAATTTATCATGCACATGATGTCATGACAAAACAGGATTACCTTAGAACTTGTCCATGCATAAATTAAGCATCTACACATACATGCAATAGGTGCAATTGCTAATATAGATTAAATCCTTGTGGGATTTTTACTTACCACATGCATTTTGAATTATAAAAATCCAATTTATTCCAAATTGAAATTAATTAAATAATCACATAAATCCTAAAATCATGAAATTAAGGCATATAATATCCAAATATAATAGAATGGAAAAATATGCAGAAAACACATGGCCAAACAATTTCCACATAGTAAACCACTTTTCCACAATTTCAATGCACGTTTTCGGATAAGGGCAGAACGCACAATTTTCTTGGTAAGTCAATTAAAATACCCATATGACCTCAGAAAATTATGAAATTTTACCAGGATGTAGTTAAGACATTAAACTATACTTTTCATGAAGGAAACTAAGTCAAATTCGTTTTAGATAATTTTCTACAGACCCACGAAGCTCCTGGTCAAGTCACCGAAATACACAGAGCACTATGTCCGAAATATTTAGATTTGACCTACTTACACTTCTTCGTTCTCTCTGATTTTTGGATATGTTATACTCCTAAGGATCCTCTACAACTTTCATGAAGAGACTTAAGCCAAACTACCAAAGGAAGACCTTCAAATGGTCCCACGAAGTCTCTGGTAACCCACATCGCAACTCCAGTTTCATCGTCTTCAAGGTCAGGTTGGTTACCTAGCCTAAACTTGTTATTTTTGCTTCAAATTTGAGTATGTTCATCCTTAAGATGTGCTCTACAAGTTTCATGCAGAAGTCGAAGAGAGATTCTTAGTAAAAACCAACATGCAAACCACGAACTCACCTCAAGGTCAGAAAAACAGTTCCAGATCTAGGGTCTCCGAAATATGAGGTTTAGACCCCTCAAATCTCCATCATTTTTCACGAAATTTCAGTATGTTATAGTTCAAGATGTTAGCTACAACTTCCATGAAGAGATACAAGCCAAAATCGAACTCCAAACACACATGCAAGCCCTCACAAGTTTCTGACTTCACTGGTTCATGCGAAAACAGCATGCATTCTCAACATCCAAGCATTCTCACTCCATTTTCGTAGCTTAAACCACCAAGAATCCAACATGCAAACACACAAGCAAGGAAAGGAGATGGATCCTAACTTGCCTCTAGCCAAGAAAAACCCACGGGAACAGCGGCGGACGGCGGCGTGCGGCGGCGGACGGCGGTTCTCTCTCCCTCTCCTCTCGCGCGACGCCCTCCCTCCTTCTTCTCCTTTCTCTCTTCCTCTCTTTCTCTCTTTCTCTCCCTCTCTTTCCTTTCTCTCGCACGGCACCCCTTCTCTCTCTCCCTTCTCTTTTCTCTTCTCTTCCCTAATCATCACAAGGAAGACCCTAAGCATGTATGCCAAGTGGCATACACACTAGGACACTTGGGGAGGGGCATGCAAACCCTCCCCCTCCTCTCTTCGCACGGCACCACACAAGGCCCATTGGGCCTTATGGGCTTGGCCCACACGGCCCACCCTTAGGCCCTCCAACCATGGGCCTAAGTCTATGCTATTGGGCCTAAGGCCCAATCCACTCCCTTTTCTAAATTAAACTTAAAACTAACAATTAATTTTACCTAATTAAAATCCTATAATATTAAATCTATAACAAACGATCTATAACAAGCATGGCAACATAAAATCTTATCTTTAATAATTATCTTATAGCTCAATTTAAATTAAAAACAAACAAGGCACAAGGCACAAGGCCTTAAGAGAGAACTAAAATTAAAGCACAACCAAATAGGTAAATTCATTACCTATTTAAAAAGCTCTAGGGCACCTTAGGACATGCCCTTAAATTCTAGGATGCCACATTGGTGGTGAGCCAAGAAGTCCTTTATCCTTGGCTGGTGGAATCTTTAGGCCTTGGTGGTGAGCTTCTCCTATCCCAAAGTCCTTTATCCTTGGCTGGTGGAAGCTTTAGGCCTTGGTGGTGAACTTTGTAGATCTCGATCCTCATCCTCGGTTGGTGGCGTGGCCTTTATACCTTGGAAGGAGATCGTTCTATCTTTGCTTATTCCTTTTTGTTTATTTACCATATACACTACTCCATACACTTAACCACAAAAATCCCTTCTGAAAAATTTCATTTCCGGAATCACTCACCCCATCACGCATCAGAATTGCACCATTCATCACAGACATTCACAGCAAACAAAGTGTAGATCAACAGACTCTACTTGCCTCGAATCCAAAGAAAACACAGCAAGAACGACGGCGGCAGCTCGAATACGGCAGAAGGCCATCCCTTCTTCCTCTTCGCCGTTCACCCGCCTGCTGCCCACTCGCGAATTTCCTCACTCTCTCTCTCTCTCTCTCGGTTCCGGTCGGTCACTCTCTTTAGCTTACTTACACGTGCAGATTAGCCGCTGGTTTTGCTAAAAACCAGCCAACGAAGAGGGGGATTTTCGGTGGATGCTTGCATGGAGGATAGGTGGAGGAGGCGAGGACAGGTGGGGGAAACGTGGCTTGCATTCGGTCTTCTCTCGCCAGCTTGGTCTCTTTCTTTGTTATTCGGTTTCGTGAGTCAACACATCGGAAAAGTTTAGTGTTGCACGAGTGAAGGACAGCTGGGAACTTGCGTGGCCTTCACTCGGCCCTTTCCTCGCCACCTCACGACCGCAATTACGTGTCTTTGGCTACTCACATGGCGTGGACTCTTGCTGGCTAAAGGAAATGGCGAAACGTGGCTGTCGTTGGGAGTTCCTCGGTCAACCACCATCTTTTGGTTGACTCCCCACGTCCGCATGGGCGCACACGCTGCATGGGTCAAATGAGCTTCTTCGGTTGACCCTTTGGCCGACCGAATGGAAGTTCATGTGGCAAATGCAAATTGAGGAAATATAGGTGGGCAGGAGTGCATGGATGTGGATTCACTTTAATCAAAATCTTCAAGATTTGCTGATTCAAATTATCGGTAAATAAGGAGATGGTTTGGGTCCAAAAATCGCTGCCGATGATGATGAGTTCTGATAACAATTTCGTCGATCCGCGACGTATCACCAATGATCTTAATGAAAAAGGGATTTCTAACAAGGCTATAATTTATTTTACAATCAGACCATTACTAAACGAGGCTCAATGGTCCAACGACGAAAATAAAACGGTGTCCGTAAAAGATACCCATGGCATTGTCCGACAATACTTCCGTCGCTCTAGCACGGACCGCCGCATAATCAAGGGTTGTCAAATTTTCTGGATGCCACACTTGAGTGCAGAATCGTTCGGTTGTCTCTAGTGGACTCGGAATCGCCATCAGAATTTTGACGAGATTTAGAATCGTCACGCTGATGCCGTTCATTGGGACGCCTTGCTAGCTGTCCTTGTCTCGCCGGATTCTCTATAAGATTGAGGACTTGCTCCATTTGTTACTGAAGATTTTGGATTGCGCGATCTCGCCTTTCGTTGTGTGCTTGCTCCAAAGTCAAGCCTCTTGGAACTTGATCATCCATAAGGAAATTTGTAATAGAACAAGGAAAGGAATCACTCAAATGAGTTGAACCTTGAGCTCTGATACAAATTTTTTATGCGTGATCGGGTGAGTGATTCTAGAACGGAATTTTTTACAGGGGAATTTTGTGGTTAAGTGTATGGAGTAGTGTATACGGTAAAGAAACAAAAAGGAATAAGCAAAGATAGAATGATCTCCTTCCAAGGTATAAAGGCCACGCGACCAACCGAGGGTGAGGATTGGGATCTACGAAGTTCACCACCAAGGCCTAGCCAAGGATAAATTGAGTCTTCCCAAAATTCGTGCTCCTCCATTTACCATAAATTAATCCTCCTGTAACTTTATCAGTTGGTCCTGCAAGATCGATAATTATCGACATACCACCAAATATTGATAAGTAATTAATATTATTCAGTCAAAATGATCCATCAAAGTACATAATAGGCATGAGCCTGTTCTTTCGTCGAAATGGAAATCTCTCCTTCCTCAAGTGAAGCCATACAAGATCACCCGGTTGAAATTGAGTCTTCTTGCGATGTTTATTAGCTTTCTTCGTGTAAGAGTCGTTGGCCTTGTCGATCTTGGTTAGATTTTGCTCATGGAGCTTCTTCATCGTTTCAACTCTTTTCATGCCATCAAAGCTTACTTGAGAGTTAGATGGAATTTCAATCAAATCAATGGGTGTGAGAGGATTAATTCCATACACAACCAGTACTATAACTCAGTGATCGATTGTAAGCAAATTCAACATGCGCAAGCTTTAAATCCCAATCTTTCAAAGATTTACTCACCATACCACGAAGAAGAGTGGTTAGATTACGATTTGTTACCTCCGTTTGGCTATCGGTTCGTGGATGATAAGCCGTGCTGAATAAGAGTCTTGTACCAAGCATTCTCCATAGAGTCCACCAGCAGTATCTTAAGAACTTGGAATCACGATCCGACACAATGGTCTTTGGTACTCCATGAATGCGAATAATCTCTTTGAAATATAACTCAGCAATATGAGATGCTTCGTTGGTCTTGTGACATGGCTCGAAATGAGCCATTTTAGAGAACCGATCAATGACCACCATGAAATCCATGTTAACATCTTCCCAGGCTTGCAGTGGTAATGAAGTGGAGTATACAAACCTTGATGGAAATGGCTTTTTGATCTTTGACAAGTTGCACACCTTGAGATGTTAGCATGCACATCTCCACTCATCTTTGGCCAATAGAAATGCTCTTGAAGAACCTCGAGAGTTTTGTTAATACCAAAATGACCAGCCAATGCTCCACCTTGCGCCTGTTGAATCAGCAATTCGCGAAAAGAACTCTTTGGCACACATAATCGATTTCCTTTAAAAAGAAACCCATCTTGCAAAGAATATGTACCTTGAACTCCCCGCTTGCAATTGTTGATGATGGATGAGAACTCAGCATCTTCAGAATAAAGTTCTTTCATTGATTGAAGTCCAAGAATCCTAGAGTCCAGAATAGCAAGCATAGAATATCTTCTCACTTAATGCGGTCAGCTATGAAGACAAACGTTAATCCGAAGTTGCCCCGCAAATCAACCGAACTGGAGACATGGATTACATGCGCCTCGCCACAGTTGTTCCTCTCCTCGGATAGCCATACGAGTGGCCACATCTTCAGCATGCTGTATTTCTTTATGTTGGCCATGCAGCGGCCCAAGCACACGTCCAATTGGGAGTCAGCACGGATTGCCTCGGCCATGCATGAAGCCACGTTCCCCTCCGGTTGCCGCTCGCCCATATGCCCACCGACTCAGCCACATTGTTGACTATCAAAGTCAATAAGTGGAGATTACAAGGCCAGCAAAAGACCCCACTTCAGCGGCACTTCAACCAAACACCCAAACCGTTCTGCTCGTGACTTGCCGCGAACTAACGTTCCAGCTGCCGACCGCACGCCGCCAGCCCTTCGCCACCAGCCGTATCCCTGCTCAGCCGCACCACTGTCCCTCAGCTCGCTGTCGTCTCCCTCTAGCAACTCCACCTTGCCACAATTGCGCCCGCTGCTCACCTTTTAAGCACCCGAGGCAAGCTGTGGTCTTGTCGTTCTATATTGTGCGACAATATCTTGCTCGTGTGTCCGTGTTAGAACTGCTGAGAGTTCTCGTTCGTATGCAGTAGGCAAGTCAGAAATTAAGTGTGTTCAATGGTCAGGCATTGTGGATCGCCAGGGGTGTGGTAGCTTGTGCCGCACTAGTCAATCTTGTAGGTGGTTCGGTTCGAATTGTTGTTGTCCGATGCTTGAAAGGTGCAACGTATAAACAGCACGGATTTATTCTCGGCGACGTGAGGCGATTTCAGTGTCAAGTTATCCCGTCGTGCGCGTGACGATCATCAGCAAGAATGGCACGAGTTCGGGTGTGAAGCCATGGGTTCTAATAGTCGTAGGATGGCTGCATCGGATTTTGTATAGTTATTTTGGCTGGTCAGTTCTGTTTGGATCAAGGCAAATTGGACTTGTATCACTTAGGGTCAAATGCTAAAAGACTTTAGGGGAGTCGTCGGAATCGAGTCGAACAAAATAAAAAGGGGGTACAAGCCTCGGTTAGACGATCAGATTCGATTAAACGTCCATAGTAGTTTGTGTTAGACGTGCACGATGACTTTAATAAAAACCTGTTAGGTGCTGCATCTTGGTTGAAATGTTATTGATGCCTAGGGACCGTTATGAGCCCCGGAGGTGCTCCGTGTGTCGGGATGCTTGGAAGTGTGCCGTAAGATGTTCTAGATGCCTGAGGATATGATGAGCCCCAGAGGTCCTTGTGCTGCTGGGCAGGGTACGACATGCATGAAGGTGTGACAAACATGTACTAGATGCCCAGGGATTAAAATCTAAAAATGGAGGATCTCGTGATGCCAGGAGGGATGTGAGATCCCTGAAGGGATGCAAACACGGGTCCCTCTAGAAGATGGCAGCAGTTACAATTAAAGTCAAATCGATTGCTAAATTGTTGTGACGATTTGTTTGCCTTCCTAATGTTTGATTAATGTTGTTCTTTCAAAGTTTTGGTATCCTAAGCCGTTTCGTTTTACATAATGCATGTTTAGAATGTTATGGGTTAAGTAGCAGTAGACCTGTGTAATATGGTTTGACAGGCTATAACTGTTGAGCAGATGTACTCACCACTTGTGGGACTAGCATATTTCAGAGACATAGCCATGCCACTCCAGCCCGCGTCTTCCGGCATGTTCTATGGCATTCCCGTAGACTTCCCAGGCGTCACCTTTATCCGGATTACAGTGATCATCACCGTGCACGCCAGTCTCACCACAGGCCCTATGCTTATGGGGTTCATTATTAACGGGCGTACAGTGGGGCCGCTACCGCTTCCGAAGGATGATGATGACGGCTCGAGTGGGGTCAAGTAGGTGGAGCACAAGGGGAGGATGGCGGCATTTTTGGAATCCTAGACGTGATACCAAGACGACGGTGTAGAGAGACTGCTGGATGGACGGACAAATTTTAGTGTCATTTGAAAATTATAAATAAACAAAAATGCCTGGTATATATCGTACGCATTATTATAAATTGAGATGGGACAAGATACTCGCAAGGACTAGTGAATGGTGCGGCGCGCCTTTAGGCCCGAGGGTCGCCCTATGGAGGTCGTCGCTGCGGGAGGATGTCACATTTGTTAGCGTGATAGGTTGTTTATATATCATCATAGGATTTCTAAATATCCGATAGGCTATCGTGATAAGTTACTATAATGCTCAACAAGCTATCATACGTATTGTGTTAATTTGTGATATGCTATATAGTATTGTGTTAAGTTGTAAAAATGGCATATGTTAAGTGTCATAGTAATGTTACATGTTAATATATAGGGTTAATATCCTAAAAAACTCCAAACTGGTACACTTGTGTCAAATTTACCTCAAATTATTTTTTGTTTTCACTATGACAAATTCACTATGACAAAGCTCAAATTGGTACACACGTGACAAATTTACTCTGACTAACCGTAAACAACCATAAACTAGTACATTTTTGACAAATTTACCCGAAACACATTTGACCACAAAAAACCCCAAACTAGTAAATTTGTAACAAATATTCCCTTTGCTCGATTGGATTCAAACCAAAAAAAAAATTACAAAAAATATAAACTGTGACAAACCAAGCGTAAAATCCTAAATTGGTATATCAGTCAACTGTCATGTGTTATTTAACTCAATAATTTGCTAGTAAAATTTAACGAAAATTAACAGACGGAAAGTTTTTCACAAGTCTACCAGTTTCGGGTTTTTCAGGATATTAACCATAATATATGATATTGAAGTATGTTACGTTAACATGCGATATCTTATTTTGTTGCATTAATTGTCCCCTATTGCATATTGTATAAACATTATACACTCTTGGATTTGTTCTCACGCATAATTATCACTTATCGCGACAACCTCTCATCACTACCTATCACCAATCATGACAGACTATCACTGCTACTTATCAACTAGTCTATTGACCTTTAAACATAATTTAATCTAAATCTTACTACTCCTAACCGCAATTTCTGCCTTAAGCAAGGGTTAGAAAGCAATCCATCTCTAAAATAGCTATGGCACAACGGCATGGGTCGGCGATGGATAATTAATGCTTGGGATGCCATGGCAAAGGCTAAAACAACTATGTCACAATGGCACATGGCTTGAAGGAGGCTTGACAAGGCTTGCGACTCACAATCAGTGCATAGGAACAATGACACGGCGATGGCGAACGACCAAATGGGAGGTAGAGGAAGAAAAAGATAGAAATGAGGTATAGGGTGAGCCAATTGAGAGAATGAGGTGAAAGAGAGAAAATTCGGCCAAAGGGAGGTAGAGGGAGAAAATGTGATAAAAATAAGAAAAAAGACAAAAATGAGGGAAAAAGGAAAATCTGGGGACCAAGCACACATCTTCGTCGTCCATTTCAACTTGGGGAACAAGAAGAAATCTCATCCAACCATCTTCATGCCCGTTATTTTTTTTTTTTTTTTTTTTTTTTTTTGGCAAAGGCTTATAAGAGGCAATTTGGTAATTGAACAAAGCCATTCACTATTCAGGCAAGTTACCAGATACGCCCACTATTGTCGCACATGGGCCAAGCCCAAATTGGCCTCGTGATCTTAATGAGCCAAAACGACCTTAGTGGGCCTTTAATTGGGCAAAACCGTAATTTTCCCTTAATCGGTCCCTTGTGGCCGAAATTTATAGGAAATTTCACGTATTGGGCCTCAAATTTCCAGCCTAATTTTACTCATCCAAAAAATCGGGTTTATAGATAAATAAGGAACCTAATGAAGCAATATCCAATAAATGTCTTTTAACCCTCTAAAGTCCAACACCCTTGACCGGATTAGAATTAGTGGTTGAAATCAATCAAATGTGACCCGTGGTTGATTTGATATCATTCCATGTTTAAAGTACACGACCATTTGGATTGGGCTGTCATGTAATCGAAGTAATTGTGTAGAATCACGTGCAATTTGAGTTTGAATAGCCATGATTAGGGTCTGAAAAAGTTAAACAACGAAGAATAAGATAAACTCAGCGAGGAAAAGGGTTCTTCGCCTTGGAGACACTCCAAACATGCAACTTATCTATCGATGGCAGAACAATAGCAAGGCCTTTGCTTTGCATTATCTATTAACAGGAATTAGGCCACTTAACATGCAACACTCTATCACGTGTCCAATTAAAGTATGACAATCACTATGTGAGTGCACAATTCCATTAAGCATAAGACGTTCACAATTTAATAATCTAGGCACGAATCGCAATAATTCCATGCACAATGCAGGACCTAAAATCTCACAAGTCTTAATCAAAGGCGTACAAGTCCACAACCTTAGCTATGCCTTTCTAAGTCGAATATTGACCCGCGGGACTTCCTCATGTCTCTCAATTCGTAAGTCATTGAAATGACATGTAATTTGTGCACTTTTCTCTGGTTACTCATATTTATCCATGCTACACATGCGCAGTCTATGTCATCATTGTTATCATATGCATTCAGCATTCATGCACTTTACACATGTCAACGTCTCAAGATTATCATGGCATCCCATACTACCATACCATCCTCAAGATCATGCCGCGCAATATAGTATATTCATGTGTTGACTATAGCATAACTTCTCAAAATATGCATTCAAGACCTCATGCACTTTCCACACGACCATGTCTAGATTATTACGGCCACTCAGGACCTAAGGTCAACCCGAAGGTTTGCAGTCATCCTGCATAACCAGGCATCATCCTGCCCCATCAAGCATGGTATCACCCCGCGTATGCCTCAGGACGGCATTCCAATACAAAGCTTTGGTCCGAAGTCCATCTGCTAACGACATCTTCTTGACAAGGGCATTTAAACCTAGTCGGGCATTGTCTCGCATAATCATATGCATAACCATCACCTTGCATAATCGTATGCATCAGGGCATTTATATGATCAAACTAGCATACCATCACTCAAGTCCATCATTATCTTTCTCATTAGTTTGAATGCCTCAATGGCGTGCCAGGTGGAGTGTGTCTTACGATCTTTTTATATGGCTTGACCGGTAACTTTGAGTGTCGGCCTAAGTCCAATTCGAATAAAAAACGATACGGCTCGACATCACACCATGACCAAGAAAGAACCAATCCGTTGTGATATGATCACTGGCCCAGTTCCAAACTTAGCTCAGGAATGATACATCTCAATGTCGTACCGAGGCCAAGAAGGACAGACCCGTCATGACATGATCACCAATTTAGTACCGAACTAGGATCGGGAATGATACACCTTAGTATAGCCAATCCAAGAGAAAAACTTGCGTCGGTGTGCATCCACACATGTCCAATAACCATTTTATATCCCGTATTAGAGGCTCGTAGTGTTGTTATGCATGGACCATGGAGCATGAACATATGTCTAAATACCACTTCTAATGAACACATATGAAACATTGCCATTAATACCAAAGAACATCGCATAGAACAAGCACATCCAATAATAACACCACAAGTCGGTCCCAATGACAATATCATATCGAAAAATCTTAGCATATTACCTTTCAAAATAGTCTTTCATTACTTATAATTTTAGAATGCAATGAATGCTTGCGCTTTTCAACTTTCGAATTGCATCGGCATAAAACATCTTTAAAAACTAGCATTCAACAAGCATATACACTGTAGAATCCACAACATAAAGAACACCTATCATTTCCAAAATACGAGATTGCATAAGCATATACTATCTTTAAAATTAGGATTTAGCAAACACATATCACATTATAATATACATTTATCAAAATTAAAATAGGTTATCGCATCTAACAATAACTTATAACTATAGTTTGTCACATCCAATGATAGCCTTTCACGATAGCTTATCACGTCTAATGATAGCCTATGAGGATAACTTATCAAACCTCACGATAGCTTATCACCTCTAATGATAGCCTATGAGGATAACTTTTCGTGATAGCATAAAACCACTACTTATCACTTTAATCCACTTATCATATAATCTAATCATCAATAACCATAAACCAATCCTAACTCTACTCCTTAGCATAATTACCACCCTAATCAAGGGTTAGGAAGCTACCCACTTCCGAAACTAGGCCTCGGCAACCAACAGCGATGGCAGCAAGCCTCACAGCATGGTGGAGACTGTCGGTGAAGCTTCACGAGGTGTGGTGGTGGCTGATCGGTGGTCAGGAGTGTGGCACCCCCAAAAACCCGATAGGGTCGCCACAGATACTAAGCATTTAACTCAAAAACATAAACAATAGTCATTTAACGTTAGTAAAAAGGGAGTTATAAATTTGACCAAGGTTTAGGCGTAAATTTTTTTTTTTTGAAAAGGCCTTAGGGATTAGCGTAGCTCTCAGCGAAAAATAAAAGGGCAAGTCTCACCATCTCTCCGCTTCCTTAACGACAGCACTTTTATTTACATATTTTTATGAAGGGTTTTTCACGGGTCGGTACATCAAAAGGTAGGCCAAGACTCCCCTCGGATTGCTAGTGTCGGCTATATCTCAAAAAGTTGCAACTCCTACTCCTCATGCGCGGGCCATCACTCCACCCTGGTGTGTCAGGCGGTGGGGGTGGCATCATCCCCATCATCACTCCATCGCGGCGAACGTGAACAGACATGTACTCCTGAATGACCGGGCCCCCAGACAGACCCACGTCATACGTCACGATTGCGCGAACCCGTATGAACGTTAGACCAGGAATGGCGGGACAATCAATCTCCATCAACTCGACCTCCACGTCAGAAGAAAGGCCGTAAAATACTCCCCGCGTGACAGTAGGGAGTGGCATCGTACTAATCTGAAATGTTGGTCCCCGAAGTGGTGAGTACAACCACTCAGCAGGTAAAGGAATCCAATAACCACTCAATGCATTAAACAATACGAACAATTACATCATATATGTCGTTCATGCATTCAAAGGTATTTACCTCGAGGCTATGTTTATACTATCATATATCATCATCCCAATCATAATACATATATACATATATATATCATCATATCATGTCATATATGCATATCATCAACATGTCTTGCATACATGTCATCATGTCATAGGTGATCATCATCATATCGTGTCATATATACATATCATCATCATGTCTTACATACATGTCATAGGTGATCATCATCATATCATGCCATATATGCATATCGTCATCATGTCTTACATACATGTCATCATGTCATAGGTGATCATCATCATATCAAGTCATATATGCATGATTTAATTTTCCACCTTTAACTTTTAATTTAATCACCACGTCACTCTTTCTAGGGATCATCTATATTTTTTTTTTTATCTCAAACTTTACAATCGCATCCCATCCTGGCATTGCGAGAAAAAATTCCGGCATTCAGCCATTCATGGCCACCGGGCATCCGGCACCCCCACAACCCAGGTATCTCGCATCCCAACTGGCATCACGAGCCATTCCTTCGGGCAAAGACCTCCGAGGCTTCCGACACCCATTCATTCCGGGCATCCTGATACTCCCAGGGCCATCCGGTCATGTATCTCTATACATTCCGGGCATTATCATCCTCCACAAATAGTTTCCTCATTTATCATTGTTCATGTTGCCAATTTAGGTCTTAATTTACCATGGCACATGATGTAATGGTAAAACAAAATCACCTTCGTTCTTATACATGCATCATCAATCATTATTATACGTGCAGCAAAATGCAATCATTCATAGCAATTAGATTCTTATGAAGTGTATGCCACTCAAAATAATTTACTTACCAAATCCATTTAGAATTTATTTAAATTCCAGCTTATCCTATTTTGCAATTATTTAAATTAAACAATCGCACAAATCCCAAATTCATGAGATTAAAGCATATGATAATTTAAAACAATAAAATAGTGATTTCCTAAAGAAAAACACATGGCAAATCAAGTTCTACACAAAAGATAATGTTCACAAAATCAACGCATGGAATCTCGGACAAAGGCAGAATGTGCAATTTTCTAAGTAATTCAATTAAAATGCCCAAACAACTTCTGAAAATTATGAAATTTTACCAGGTTATAGTTAAGACACTAAATTCGATTTTTCATGAAGGATTCTAGGCCAAATTTGTTTTAGATAAACTTCTATAGTCGTTCGAAGCTACGAGTCAGATCACCGAAACGTCCAGGGTCCCTATGTCCGAAATATTGAGGTTTAACCTACCTATCCTTCTTTTTTTTTCTCTGAAATTTGGATATGTTTTACTTCCAGACGTCCCCTACAACTTTCATGAAGGAACTTAAGCCAAATTTCCAAAGAACAACCTCCATATGAGTCCATGAAGTCTCGGGTGTCCTGTACCGCGTCTCCAGATTTACCATCTCCAAGAATAGGTCGATTCCCTAAGCTATACTTGTTCATTTTGCTTCAAATTTGAGTATGTTTATCTTTAAGATGTGCTCTACAAGTTTTATGAAGGAGTCGAAGAGAGATTCTTGGTAAAAATCAACATGCAGCCACAAATCTACCACAAGGTCAGTAAGGTAGTTCCAGATCTAGAGTCTCCGTAGGATGGGGGTTTGACCCCTTAAATCTTCATCGTTTTGCACGAAATTTTAGTATGTTGTAGTTTAAGATGTTGGCTACAACTTTCATGAAGAGATGAAAGTCAAAATCGAACTCCAAATATGGATGCAAGCTCCCACAAGATCCTGACTCCAGTGGTTCATGCGAAAACAGCAAGTTTCTTCAGAAACAAACTACACTAGCTTCGGTTCCTAGCTTCTAAACATCCAAAAATTCAACCATACATGCAAGAGTAGAAATAGACCCTATCTAACTCAAAGAAAAAGGGCGGCACACGGCGGACGAACGGCGGCGTGCGGTGGCGACGGACAGCTCCTCCTCTCTCGGCCTCCTTTCTCTCGCAACACACCCTCTCTCTCTGTCTCTTTGGGCGACAATCTCTTCCCCCGCAACCGGTCACTCCCTCCTATTAATTTCCCCAAAAGGCAATCATTGGATTGCCTCCCCAAGGGCCAATGCATGTTTGGCCCTCTTGCCACTTGGCAAGGCCCATTAAATGGGCTTGGGGTTGGGCTTGGGAGAAGTGGGCCGGCCACTCCTCCCCTCCTTGGTCGACGGCAGCCCTCTTGTGGGCCTTAATGGGCCGGCCAACTTGGCCCATTAAAGGTCCACTCTTGGGCCTAAGGCCCAATCAAATTTTCTCTTTTTTTTTTTTTTTTTTTTTTATCTTTCTTTTAGGGACTTAATTACTAAATTCCACATATCCAAAAGCCTATAACATTTTATCTATGGAAACTTAGTCTATAAAATGCATGGCCAAGCATAGACTATTCTCATTAATTTACCCTATAATCCAAATTTCAAAATAAATTAAGAACACAAGCACAAAACACATAGCCTTAAGAGAAGACTAAAGGCTAAAGCATAACCCATAGGTAAATTCATTACCTATTTAAGAGCTTTAAGACATCTTAGGGCTTGCCTCTAATTTCTGGGATGCCACAAGGAGCCCATGGCAAGGGCTAAAATAGCCAAGGAATAGTAGCACATAGCTTGAGG
Source organism: Eucalyptus sp. ANBG9806169 (assembly GCA_014182395.1). Taxonomy (NCBI): domain Eukaryota; kingdom Viridiplantae; phylum Streptophyta; class Magnoliopsida; order Myrtales; family Myrtaceae; genus Eucalyptus; species Eucalyptus sp. ANBG9806169. Next base: position 26,576,599 of record CM024580.1, read on the forward strand.
GAGGGTAGCTTGGTGAGCTGAATCGTGGACGGTGGCTCATGACCACCGCAACCAAGGGGGAGAGTGATGGAGGAAAATTCGTCCAAAGGGAGGGGTAGAGAGAGAAAGTGAGAGAAATGATGAAAAAAGACGAAAACATGGGGAAGAAGTTAGCCATTTAATACCACTTGACTTAATGTCCTAACTTGGGGTGCAAGAACACAATCCCATCGCTCCATCTTGCCACAAAAGTCAAAGCATTCTAGATGCTAGGTTACTATTTGCGCCAGTTCCAAAATGGTCCAATTGTCCTAATGGGCTTGACAAACTTGGGTTTAGGCTTGATTAATCCAATTTGTGCCTAAATGGGCTTGATGGGCCTTAAAGGGCAAAACTGTAATTTCCACCTACTTAGGCCCTTGTGCTGGAAATTTAGATGAAATGTGGCCATTGGAGCTCTGCAAATTCGTGGGCCCCCTTTTTCGCATAATAAATAAGAAATTTGATTAAGTAATGTCCGCCGATTGTCTCTTAATCCTTTATAGTTCGATACCTTTAACTGGATTGGAATTTCTGGTTGAAACCTTGCAATTGCAGCTTTAGTATAATCACAACTAATGGGTGGCCTTTAGGAGTTTCGTGAGTTCAACCTGTGGTCGATTCAATATCAATCCACGTTTAAGTTATGGATTATTATTAACGAATCAATGTATAACCATTCCGAGATCGGTTATAAACGATTGAAGATTGTCCCTCATTAATTCCTCTAGTCGAATTGTCATTACATGGTTGAGTTCTCTGGTCGTGCGCATCAAAATTGTAAATTGCCTTTCCCTAAAGGTTTAAAACTCTTGAATGGTTCACAAACCAATTCAAAGTATAATTCTACTGATTGTGTGGATTGATAGAAGTACACCCCTTATTATATCCTAAATAGGGGCGAATTTTGAGGATGTCATATAATTCCTTTTACATCCTTCGTCATTAAGTGATGCAAGAGTTTATAATGCTCACAACATATGCAATCACTTGAGTCACATACAACTATTTCATGCTTGCATCTTATATCATTTCCCATCAATGCATTAATATCAAACTTTAAGGCACATAGGACACTTATTTAAAACGTGTTAGTGTATAACTGTCAGTTTTCTTTCACCTAATTCATTCCAACAGACAGGGGTGCTGCACCTTGTTTCATATAATGCTTCATACGAAGCCATGCCTATACTTTTCTGAAAACTATTGTTATAGGCGAACTCTATCAAGTGCAAATTTTCATCCTAGCTTCCCCTAAAATCAATAATGCAGGCTCTCAGCATATCTTCCAGAGTCTGGATCACTCTTTCCGTTTGTCCATCTATTGAGGATGAAAGGCAGTAGTAACTTGAAGCTTCATCCCTAAGTCATTTTGGAGTAAACCTAGAGTCTCGATCATACGTGATCGTTACAGGAATACCATGTAAGCATATTACCTAGCTTATATATATCTCAACAAGTTTATTCATTGAATAGTTTATGCGGACCGCTAGGAAATGGGTAGATTTAATCAAGCGATCCACTATTACCCAAATCGAATCGTGACCATTTGATGTCCTTGGCAGTCCTTGCACAAAGTCCATCGTTACATGCTCCCATTTCCATTCTGGTATGTCTAGCGGTCTCGATAGTCCTGCAGGTTTGCAATGTTCCGCCTTCACTTGCTGGCACAATAAACATTGAGGAACGTGTTTAGCCGTTCATGCCATTCCACCAAAATTGCTGGCGTAAATTTTTGTACATCTTTGTACAACCCGAATGAATACTATAATTATTCCAATGTGCTTCCGACAGAATTTCCCCCTTCACTTCTTCATTATTGGAAAGACAGAGTCGTCCTTGGCATCTTACCACTTCATCCTTAGAGACTTGAAATTCTGGTGTTTTTCCTAAAGACACTGCATTTCTCACTTTTACAATTTCCGGGTCAGACTCTTGCAAAATCTTAACTTGCTGAATAATTTCGGGTTCAATCCTTAATGCAGTAACGGTAAGGCGATCCACTTTCAATTCAAACTCTGAGTCCGCTACAGACTTTAACAGGATCCATTCTGCCATCCTTAGACTGGCTATCTCCATAGCCGACTTACGACTAAAGGCATCTGCCACCTTATTCGCCTTCCCTGGATGGTACCGTATTTGTCTCATGTTCAATTCCTTTTGTGAAAACAAATATTTTAGGCTCTTATGATCTGTATAGGTCTCAAACTTCTCTCCATACAAATAGTGCCTCCGTATTTTCAAAGCAAACACTATAGCTGCGAATTCTAAATCATGCGTTGGGTAGTTCAGTTCATGAGGTTTCACTTGTCTTGATGCATAGGCTATGATCTTGCCATGTTGCACCAAAACATATCCCAGTCTTTTGTGAGACGCATCACTATACACTGTAAGTCCATTAGACCCAGATGGTATAGTAAGTATTAGAGCCGTTGTCAATTTTCTTTTAAGTTCCTGAAAGCTCTTTTCACATTCTCCACTCCATTCAAACTTTACATTCTTCCGAGTCAATTTTGTTTAGGGGACTGCCAATCGTGAAAACCCTTCAATAAATCTTCTATAATAACCAGCCAGTCCTAACAAACTTCATATTTCAGTGGGTGTTGTCGGTCTCGGCCAATTTATTACCATTTCAACTTTCGCCGAGTTCACTGCAATTCCTCCTCCTAACACCACGTGTCCCAAAAATATTATCCGGTTCAGCCAAAATTCACATTTGTTGAATTTGGCATACAGCTTATTATCTTTCAGAGTTTGCAAAAGTATCATCAAGTGTTGCTCGTGCTCTTCAGGCCCTCTAGAATATATCAGGATATCATCAATGAAGACAATCACAAACTTATCCAAATAAGGCTTAAATACCCTATTCGTTAGATCCATGAATGCAGCCAGTGCATTCGTCAATCCTAAAGACATGACTAGGAACTCGGAGTGTCCATAGTGAGTCCTAAATCCTTAGCTGATGGTATCCCGATCTCAAGTCAATCTTAGAAAAGACTGAACTTCCTTGTAGTTGGTCGAATAGATCATCAATTCTAGGTAAGGGATATTTATCTTTAATGGTCACTTGATTCAGTTGACCCATCCTTCTTTTTAACAAACAAGACTGGTGCACCCCAAGGAGAAGCACTTGGCCTAATCAATCCTCTATTAAGCAACTCTTGTAATTGCACCTTCAACTCCTTCAGTTCCATTAAGGCCATCCTTGTGGCATCCTAAAATTTCTTGGCTTCGCACTTTATAGATGTGATTTTTATGGATTAATGTTACAAGTTTTTGGCCACTTTATTTTTGCAATTAGGTATTTACTGAAGTGGGGGTTTAGGGTAGAATTAAAGCAGGGGGTGGGCTGATTCTTTTGGGCCAAAAAACAGCCCACAATGCCCCACCCTTCGACCGGCTAAGGCCCGGCCCATGAAGCCCATTGGGCCGTCGACCAAACCTGGCATCGCGAGGAACCTCCGGCACACACCTCCGAGCATCTCGAAACTACCAAGGACAATCGGCACACACCTCCGGGCATCGTCGACTGAGCCGTCCGATGGTATCATCATTATCATTTCATTTCACATGGATATAACTCACTTTGCAAAAATGCGATTTGATACAATAGTGCCGAAATTTCATTTAATTTTACATGTCATGAGAAATGCATATTTGTCACCACACATGCTACATAGATAGCAACTCAAAATACTACAACCCATAGAATAATTTATTTGTTCGTAAACACAAGAATTTTTTGAAATAAAACAGAATGCATTCCTTTAATTAAAATTCTGGAAAAAAAAAATTAGTAATTGATATTATTACATTCTGAAAATTTAACATAATGTAGACAAGACCTAGAGAAAGAGGTTTCACGAAAAACACCATGTGAAGAAAGTTTCACATCAATCACATAGGTCCATACATCACAGCAAAAGAAATTCCAGCACCACATTTTGCACAGTTTCGGAAATAATTTCGATTAAATACTCAAACGACCTCCAAAAATTCTGAGATTTTAATATTTTATAGTTGAGACCAAGAGGTAAAAGTCCCACGAAGAAATGGAAGTCAAATTCATTCTGGATTAAAAGATATGATTATTACAACTCGCCCTAACCCTTGGCATAATCTCAAGATTTAATCCCTAATAATCTCAAGATATGATTATTACAACCCACTTGTCCGTTTATTCTCAAATTTCAGTATGTTGTTCCTCAAGGTGTCATCTGCAATTCTTATCCAGGACATGAGACAAAATTCGGACTGGATAATTTTACAAAATTCACAGAATCGCAGCGGATCAACATAACAGTTTCCAGATCTAGTTTTAAAGAAAATTGTCCGTTTCATCTCAAATTTTAGTATGTTAATCTTTAAGAAGTCCTCTACAACTTTAATCCAGAAGTCGAAGTGAGATTCCAACGAGAAAATTGCATACAGGTCGGACTATTTTTCCATAAAACAGATTACTAGACTAAGGCATTTACTCCCATAACTTCGAAAATTCTCACCTCCACCACCTCCGAAATTCACCATACCACACACACAATCACAGTAAGCAAAGTGTAGATCAATTGACTCTACTTGCCTCAAATCCAAAGAAAATTATAGCAAGCACCCTGGCGGGGTAAGGTGGGCTTGATCGACGGTGGCTAGGCGGATGCACGACGGCGAGTCTTCTTCCTCCTCTCTCGGCTTCACTCTCTCCCTCGGTCTTGCTCAATCCGTACCCTCCCCTTTTCCCTTTTGGTTGATTAAATTTCTTGCATGATTTAATATTTGCATGAAAACACATGGAGGAGGCCCATGGGGCTTCTTGGGCTGAGCCTCTTGGCCCACTTTGGTCCTAATGTCCAACTTTTAAATGGCCCAAAAATAATACTAAATAAGCCCATATCTGTAGCACCCCTCGATGGCCCCTGATCCGTTAGGGTCGCCACAGTTCGCTTACCTTTCCCTTTCCCTAATAACATGTCACTCTAATACCATTTCAATTGCAGCGGGTCCATACAACCTGGGGATTTACATCTTTTAGATCGGTCCCTTACGCAATTCATATAATGGAAGCATAACCAACAACTCCCTTCCCTATATTTAGAAAACAGTGCACACCAACTAAATGTCTTTTATAAGTTAAGGCCGAATACTTTTATTTACATAAAGTAGATGGACATCTTTAGTCAGTACATCGAAATGCCATGGTTTTCTATACTTGGCTATACTTCAAAAGATGACCGACATCTCCTCCAACAGTCATATACTTAAAGTCCATCGAATTAGTGTCGGCGTTCAAAAGTTCCTTCCTTTGCTATCCTCCTGCTTGCGGTTATATCCAACCACTTGATCCATCTACTGGTGGCAGTGGCAGCAGAGGAATCTTATCTAGTCTGAAATGTTAATCCCCAAAAGGGGTGAGTACAACCACTCAGCAGTAGAGATCCACCAAATTACTCAATGCGTCAAACAGAACAATCAAGGTATCATGAACAAAGCACATATCATTTATTCATTCAAGCATACCTTAAAGCCATGCATATATCACCATGCCATATGTGCATATACCACCATGCACTTATCATCAACAATTCATGCATATATCACCATGCCATATGTGCATATACCACCATGCACTTATCATCAAGCATTCATGCATATATCACCATGCCATATGTGCATATACCACCATGCACTTATCATCAAGCATTCATGCATTCATCACCATGCCATATGTGCATATACCATCATGCACTTATCATCAAGCATTCATGCACATATCACCATGTCATATGTGCATATACCACCATGATTCATATCATCCATGCTATCAAGCATACGTCACCATGAGATCCATTCATACCTTCATGATCGCATTTTCAATATCAAATAGCATCTATTTACTTTCATAAGCAGATCATGCATCATGCCATATGCATACACCAATGCACACAATTCACTTTCAATTCTTATCTTTCACAAGGATCTCATCAATTTTTTTCTTCCCAGGGACCAATGTTTGCATCCCACAATTTATCGCTCGCACCCAACCTGGGATCGCGAGGAACCTCCGGCACACACCTCCGGGCATCCGGCACACACACTCCGGGCATCTCGCATCCTAACTAGCATCACGAGGAATCCCCCCGGCACACACCTCCAGGGCTTCCGGCATTACGTACCGACATACCACTAGGCATTCCCCCTGGAATTACGTACCGTATACCACCGGGCATCTCGAAACTCCCGAGGACATCCGGCTCACACCTCCGGGCATCCGGCACACACACTCCGGGCATCCCGACACTCCCGCGGCATCGTCGGCTCACACCTCCGACGGCCTGTGATGTGATGGCAATAAAGATCATTTTCATCCTTTTATTCATATATGCTTTTCCAAACATCATCATACATGCAGCAAGACACCATTATTCATAACAGTACAATACATGGAGTCCATACAATTTAGAATAGTCCATATATCATGCCTTTTTGAAGTTTACTAAATTCCAGCTCGTACCATTTTAGAAAACATTTAAATTAAAAATCCATATGATTCTCAAAAATCATAAAATCAGGACACGTGATAGACATGACAACAAGGTAACAATTTCATGCAGAACACATGCCCGAAAGAATTTCACACAAGAAGATATAATTCACACAAATACAGCATGTAATTTCGGTTAAGATCAGATTGCACAGTTCTTGAAATATTTCGATTAAAATACCCGGATGACCTCCAAAAATTATGACATTTTACCAGGTTATAGTCAAGACCCTAAAGTAGATTTTGCATGAAGACATCTAGGCCTGATTCGTTCTTGATGATTTTCTATAGACGTACGAAGTTTCTGGCTCTAGCACCGAAAACGTCCAATATACCTATCTCCGAAATATCGAGTTTTTTTCTACTTATTCTTCTTCGTTTTCTCTGAAATTTTGATATATTTTGTCTCAAGAGATCCCCTACAACTTTCATTAAGGGATCTAAGTGAAATTTCCACAGAATAGTCATCATATGGTTCCAAGAAGTCTCAGGTGTCCAGTACCGTATTTCCAGATTTACCGTCTTCAAGAGAAGGTCGATTCACTAGGCTACACTTGCTCATTTTACCTCAAATTTGAGTATGTTAGTCATTAGGATGTTCTCTACAAGTTTCATGAAGAAGTCAAAGTGGAATTCTCAGTAAAAAGTGACATGGAACACACAAAACCATCAAGAGATCAACAAAACAGTTTCAGATCTAGTGTTTTCGTAGAGGAAGGGTTTTACCCCTCAAAACTCAACCATTTTATCTCAAATTTTAGTATGTGTTACTTTGACATGTTTTCTACAACTTTCATTCAGAAGTTGAAGTGAAATTCCGAGTAGAACATTGCATGCAATCCACGAACTCACCAAAGGACAAACTGTTTCTTCAGAAAACAGAATACAAGACTTAGAACACAGCTACTTCATCTTCAAAAATACTCACGTCTACTCCATTCGAATTTCACCATACATCACACATCATCACAGCAAGTAAACCACAGCAACAAAGTGTAGATTTAATGGACTCTACTTGCCTCAATTCCTACAATGCTAACGGCGAGGGGTTCGGTGCGGTGGTGCAAATCAACGACAGCGAGCGGCGTCTATGGCGGCGACACGCGCGAGCACGGCAGAGGGTGGTCCTTCTTTCCCCTCACTCTTGCTCGCTGCACGCTTGCGAACTCTCTCGCTCACTCACTGCACTCCCCCGCTCATTGATCTCTCTCTCCCTCCTTCTGACTGGTTTCGTACGAAGCTCCCCCTCACTATATCGACTAATCCGCCCTTTTGTTTCTCACTTTGTTGACAATTTAGTCAATTGCATGGGGCTTCTTTCCGTGGCTGCAGGAACCGAAGACAGCTGGGGTGTACGTGGCCTCCTGCATGCAGATCTCGCCTCTTGCCGAGCCAACACAACTTCTCCGTGGGCTTCTTGTTGGCTGGCAATCAAGTGAGGAAGCCACGTGGCCTTTTGGTCAACAATTCCTTCAATGGTTGACCAGTTGCACGATTGTTCACGTGCGGAAAGAAGGGGCTGCATGCTGATTAAAATTTGTTTCTTTACTTCCTAAGTTCGTACAATGAAGAGACGTGCACGATCGTCATGCACAGTCCAACTTCTCCAAAATTAAACTTTTAATTTTAGCATGTGCGTGGGTTGAATTATAACTACTTACGTGGCTACATGGGGCCGCGACAGGACGTTCGGTCCAAGAGATACAATAACGTGGCCATCGGTGAGATTGTTCATATGGCCATTCAAAGACGAATTTCTTTTTCTCCAAAAGTAAATATTTCGGAACGTTGAGTGGTGACGAAACTAGGCCAAATGTGGTACCGATGATACTGCCGTCAATTACTCACGGCTGTTGCATATTTGAGGATCGTTGGAATTTTCGAATGCCACAATATCCGCTCTTGACAATTTACTTTAATCCCTACTTAATTTCATAATCTCAAATACTCACATGGCCAAATAAAATTGCAACATTAATCGATTGAAAATCAAACTTATAGAGTACAATCCTTGTCAAATTACCCTTTAGTACAATCCTTGATCACACTTACATATAGGATACATTGCCGACGTCGCCCATCAAAGTCCTAGGCCATGTCGCCCATCACATCTTCAACAATCTTCATTCCAATAAGGTGCTTTTCCTAGATTCGGGCTATCCCTGGCTTTTCCAAAATTCCTGAAATTGCTCTTCCCCTTCGAGATCAACGAAGTTCACCACCAAGGCCTAAAGCTTGCACCAGCGAAGGATAAAGGACTTTGAGATTGGAGAAGCTCATCACCAAGGGCTTCTTGGTTCACCACCAAAGAGTGATGTACGCTCCAAGTTTAAAGAGACTGAAAGGAGTTATCCTCTCCAAAGAAATTCCCTCTTGGCTAGGGTATGAGACCATTTCCTCTTTCCCATCTTGCCCCTTCGGTCCTTTGTTGAAAAGAGGGCAATTTTTTTCATTTCATGAATGTTGCACACTATTCAAGCATATGGGGGGTCATTATTGAAAGATTTAGTAGGGCTAAAGTGGGCTTGCATGCCAAGGCCCTCACGGGACGCCAATCTTTTTGGGCGTGAGCCCATTGGGTCGCCCCATGTGGCCGTGGGCCCTATTGGAATGTCCTTCATGGACTTATGTAAAAAAAAGATTTTATGATCTATATAAGTAGTAGTAATCATAAATATATTACCAATTGGGTTTTTTTCTAAACGGAGTCTGATTACTTCATTTTATTGGTCCAACCAATCCAACCATAATTTATTCCATAGACTTTTCTAATTGATAATAGAAATTTGAATACCCTCCAAAACAAAAAAGGATATCATTTCACTTGATTTCACTTCACTCTCCAATTTTTTGATAATTCAAAATCTTTTTTGGGCGAAACCGAGGATATCTCAATCGGGTGAGAGAACGGGGAAATTAGGCCTATTGGGCCGTCCTTTGTGAGACCTTTTCGTGGAATTATAGTATATCGATTAGTTCATTGTATGATTCTAAAGCAGGAAAAAATTTCACACCTCTAGCCCTAAAGGGAATGTTTCTAGATGATTCTTATTCAGTGTGCTCGAGACCATTTATGATGCGACCCGTTGCTATTTGTGTGAGACCCTTTTTTTTCTTTTTTTCAAATGAGTTTAGCGCAGCTCATAACGGAAATTAGGGGCAAATCTCACCAACCCTCTACTCTCTTGGTGATCATACAATGCACACCAACTACACATTGAAGGAAAACATTAAGCCAAACCACTTTTATTTATATTTTCAGGATGGACATCTAGGGTCGGTATAAACAAAAAGGAAACCAAGACTTTTCACTATGCTTGGCTACATCTCAAAAGAGATCGACGACCCCCTATATCGAACGTGTAAAACCTTCCATGTACAAGTGTCGGCGCCCTCCCCAAAAAGTGTCAGCTCCCTCTCCTCCCGCGGGCCATCCAGGTGCATCGGGCGATGGCGGCGACAACATCCCCAGCATCACCCAGTCACGTCTGACATGGACGGACAGGAACTCTTAGATGACGGGGCCCCCAACCAGGCCCACATAATACATCACTAGCACCCGCAGTCGTATGAACACCAACCCAAGGATGGTGACGCATACCTGCTCCAAGCACTCGACCTCCACATGCGAGGGAAGATCGTAGAAAGTACCGCGCGAGACTGGAGGAAGAGGCATCTCTCTAATATGAAATGTTAGTCCCCAAAGGGGTGAGTACAACTACTCAATGCATCGAACAGAGAAATCATGGCATCATAGAGCACATATAGTTCATACATGTTATTCATATCTCACCTTTCGGTCATGCATGATACATCAAAACAGCCATGTACAAGTCACCATATCATGTAGATAGATCATGTAGTCATGCATTCATATCATCATACCATGTGCACACATCACCATGCACTTATACATGTTATATCATACAGTCATGCATACATGTCACCACATTATGTACGATTCAATTTCAACACATGTTTTCCAATTGAATCGCCACATTTCTCTTTCCCGGGACCAGTAATTGCATCCCACATTTCTATCGCTCGCACCCAACCTGGCATCGCGAGGAACCTCCGGCACACACCTCCGGGCATCATCGGCTCACACCTTCGATGACATCCTTATTTCAATGCATGTTCTTATATGTCTCATTCTCAATTTCACATTTGATGTAAGAATACCATTGATTGAAATCAATCTTCTTGAAATCATGTAATATGCATTGGGAAAGGTACCATTTGATGCAATGGTTTTTAAAAAGAAAACCTTCTATGAGTTCATGAAAATTTACCAATCCTTAAATGTCATATGAAAAGTATAAATGTCATCACATCATTACACGAGTAATAATCCAAAACATCATAATTTACACAACAATTTCAATAACCCATAAATAACAAAATTTCTAACTAAGTCAAAATACATACAATCCGTATGTCACGAGAAAAGAGTTATAGCCTTACTCATGCACAGTTTTTACAACATTTTCGATTAAACACCCAAATGGCCTTCAAAATTTATGAAATTTGAGCATGTGATAATTAAGTCATAAAAGCAGACACTTAATGAAGAACCCTTCACCAAGAGATCCTCACATAATTAACTACAGACCACGCATCATGGCATTATTAATTTTATCCATTCTTCTTGCACAGTTTTTTGAAACATTTATAGTTAAACACCCAAATAATCTTCAAAAATTATGAAATTTAATTAAGTATTAAACAAGACATAGTTAAAGATATTTCGTGGAGAACACTTCCCCAAAGGAATTTTATAGAGAACAGTGCAACCACACATTGTAGCATCATTAAGTCCGGACACATACGACTGCACCGTTTTAAAGATATTTTCGATTAAATAAGCAAATCACATTCAAAAATCTCGAAATTTAACTATGTTGTAGTCAAGACATAGATGAAGATATCTCATGAAGAACAGTTTTCCAAAAGACATTTGTACATAATAGAATAGGCCATGCATTTCAACATTTTCAAGTCCGAGTAGTCAGATTGCACTATTTTCAAAACACCTTCAATTAAACACCCAACTGCAGGAAAGCTATGGTACGGTTTGGAAGTCATCGTCCACAGAGGGCTGAAGCCTCTGCTTCAAGGGCTGAACCCCGAATGGAGGATATCCTGCAAGCATTGGCCAACATTGGAAATCTGATGGAAAGGCAGGCGCAACAACAACCCGGAGCAGAGCGCCATACTCAGGGACTTGTGGAACAATTTTTGAAGCTGAAGCCACCCAAGTTCAGTGGCATGGGAAGTCCTGAGGAGGCGGAGCATTGGATTGATGGAATGGAGAGAATTTTCCGGTTGTTGGACTGCACTGATGCTGAGAAAATAACTTTAGCAGAGTACCAGCTGGAGGGAAATGCAAAGTTTTGTTGGAGAGCTTCAAGGGATACGATCTTTCCACCAGGTATTGATATAAACTGGGATGAGTTTGTCAGGGCTTTCAATAGAAAGCATTTTTCTGACTGTACCAAGGATAAGAAAATCACAGAATTTGTTCAGCTAGAACAAAAGGAGCGGACAAAGTGGACCAAAGTATGAGGCTAGATTTTCTGAACTATCTAGATATGCTCCTAGACTGATTGAGGATCAGGAGGAAAAAGCTAAGAGATTTCTGAAAGGGTTGAGAACTGACATTAGAAAGCAACTAGTGCCTTTGAATATGAGGGATTACAATGAGATCTATCAAAGGGCACAATTGGTGGAGCAGGAGCTGATAAGAGAGCGGTCTGAGTTTAAGAAACCGTGGGTTTCCAATGATGTGAGAAGGGGTAAGAGACCCTATTCTGGTCAAGGTCAGACTTGGGATGTGAGGAAGAAGAGTAATTTTGGAAACTCTGGGGGAGCAAGGAGTGGTCTCAATATAGGGAAACCACCCTATCAGTCTGGTGTTTGTCAGAGGTGCAATGGAAGGCACGGCCCAGGACCTTGTAATGGGCAACAAAAGTGCTTTGGTTGTGGACAAGTGGGTCATCTAAGGAGAAATTGCCCACAAGAAAGGTCGCAGGTGAGTGCTGGCTCGGTGCGACAGGGATATCAGAGTGCTGTCAAATCAAATTCACAAGGAAATTCTCGGAGGCCACCAGCTCAAGGAAGGGTGTATGCGGTCACTCAAGAGGAAGCGAAAGCTTCCAACAACGTCATCTCAGGTACAATCTACATAAATGGCAAGAAGGCTTATGCATTGTTTCATACGGGTGCTACGCATTCTTTCATGTCTGACAGATATAGATTGTTGAGTGAAATTGAAACGACTTTTCTTGGAATTCCTCTTTGTGTTTCTATGCCTTTAGAGGATTCGGTGCTGTCTACGTTGGTGTGTGAGAATTGTAAGATAACTGTAGGAGAAAGGGACACGGAAATAGACTTAGTCGTGATGGCCATGTATGACTTTGATATTATCCTAGGAATGGATTGGCTTTGTAAGTATCGGGCTAGAATGGATTGTTGTAGAAGAGTAATCCAATTCGTTTTACCCGACCAATCCAGTTGTGAGTTTTTAGGTGGTCAGACCAACCTCTCAGTAGCACTTATTTCTGCGATAGAGGTTAATGTGTTACTTAGCAAGGGATGTCAAGGGTACCTAGCAATGGTTAAATATTGTGCTAAGAAAGAGCTGAGACTTGATGAAATTAGTGTAGTAAATGAGTTTTCAGATGTATTTCCCGAGGAATTGCCTGGATTACCCCCGGAAAGAGAAGTTGAGTTTGAAATTGAACTGATGCCTGGAACAGGACCAATATCGAAAGCCCCATACAGAATGGCCCTAGTGGAATTAAATGAGTTGGAAGTGCAACTACAGGAGTTGCTTGACAAAGGATTCATTAGGCCAAGTGCTTCACCTTGGGGTGCACCAGTTCTATTTGTGAAAAAGAAGGATGGGTCGATGCGCTTATGCATCGACTATAGGCAATTAAATCAAGTGACTATTAAAAACAAGTATCCTCTGCCTAGAATTGATGATTTGTTTGACCAACTTCAGGGAAGTTCGGTTTTCTCTAAGATTGACTTAAGATCAGGATATCATCAGTTAAAGATTAAGAAGGAAGACATTCCTAAGACTGCATTTAGGACTCGTTATAGACACTACGAGTTCCTTGTTATGCCTTTTGGATTGACAAATGCACCTGCAGCGTTCATGGATCTAATGAACAGGGTATTTAAGTCCTATTTGGATCAGTTTGTGATTGTTTTTATCGACAATATCTTGGTATATTCAAAAGGTCCAAAAGAACATGAGCAACACCTGAAGATAGTTTTGCAGACTCTGAGGGATCACCAGTTATATGCCAAATTCAGCAAGTGTGAATTTTGGTTGGATCAGATAAGATTTTTAGTACATGTGGTGACAAGAGGAGGAATTGCAGTGGATTCGGCAAAAGTGGAAATGGTAATAAATTGGCCGAGACCGACCACACCCACCGAGATACGAAGTTTCTTAGGATTGGCCGGTTATTACCGAAGATTTATTGAAGGGTTTTCCAGATTGGCAGGCCCATTAACTAAGTTAACTCGGAAGAATGCAACATTTGAATGGAGTGGGGATTGTGAAAGGAGCTTTCAAGAACTTAAAAGGAAGTTAACCACAGCTCCAATTTTAACCATACCTTCTGGACCGGATGGTTTTACAGTATATAGTGATGCATCTCACAAAGGATTGGGATGTGTTTTGATGCAACATGGCAAGGTCATAGCCTATGCATCTAGGCAACTGAAACCCCATGAGTTAAACTACCCCACACATGATCTGGAATGGGCAGCTATAGTGTTTGCCTTGAAGATATGGAGGCATTACCTATATGGGGAAAAGTTTGAAATTTATACGAACCATAAAAGCTTGAAATATCTATTCTCGCAAAAAGGGTTGAACATGAGACAAAGAAGGTTGATGGAATTGTTAAAAGATTATGATTGTGAGATACGATATCATCCAGGGAAGGCGAATAGGGTAGCAGATGCCCTTAGTCGTAAGTCAGCCATGGAGATGGCCAGTTTAAGAATAGCGGAATGGAGTTTATTAAAGTCTGTAACAGATTCGGAGTTTAAGTTGAAGGTGGATAATCTTACTGGTATGCTTAAAGCCTTAAGGATTGAGCCGGAAATTATCCAGAGAATCAAGACCCTGCAAAAGTCTGATCCGGAGATTTTGAAAGTGAAGGAGGCGATGTCCCTAGGAAAAGACCAGAGTTTCAAATTTCTGAAGATGGGACAATAAGATGCCAAGGACGACTTTGTGTGCCCAACGACGAAGAAGTAAAGAAAGAGATTTTGTCAGAGGCACATAAGAGTAAGTATAGTATCCATCTAGGTAGTACGAAAATGTACAGAAATTTGCGTCAACAGTTTTGGTGGAATGGTATGAAAATGGATACAGCCAAGTATGTTTGTCAATGTTTAACGTGCCAGCAAGTAAAGGCAGAACATCGTAAGCCAGTAGGACTTTTGAGACCATTAGACATACCAGAGTGGAAGTGGGAGCACGTGACAATGGATTTTGTGCAAGGATTGCCAAGAACATCAAATGGTCACGATTCAATTTGGGTAATAGTGGACCATTTAACTAAGTCTACCCATTTCTTAGCAGTCCGTATGAGCTATTCAATGAATAGACTCGCTGAGATCTATGTAAGTCAGATAGTGCGTTTGCATGGTATACCTGTATCGATCACCTCGGATAGGGACTCTAGATTTACTTCGAATTTTTGGCGAGGTCTGCAAGGTGCTTTGGGGACGAAACTTCAATTCAGTACTGCTTATCACCCTCAGACAGATGGACAAACAGAAAGAGTAATACAAACTCTAGAGGATATGCTGAGAGCCTGTATCTTTGACTTTAAAGGAAGATGGGATGAGAACCTGCATTTGGTAGAATTTGCCTATAATAATAGTTTTCAGAAAAGTATAGGCATGGCCCCATATGAAGCATTATATGGGAGGAGGTGCAGAACCCCTATCTGTTGGGACGAGGTAGGTGAAAGGAGATTGACAGGACCTGAATTGGTACAAGATACCACCGAAGCTGTTGAGATTATGAGGAAACGACTAAAGACAGCCCATAGTAGACAAAAGGGCTATGCGGACAAGCGTAGGAGACCCTTGGAATTCGGAATAGGGGATCATGTATTTCTTAAGGTATCTCCGTTAAAAGGAGTGTCTCGTTTTGAAGTGAAAGGAAAGTTGAGTCCTAGATTCGTTGGACCTTTTGAAATACTCGAGAGAATAGGAGATGCGGCTTATCGATTGGTGCTACCTCCTAATTTGGGAAATTTGCATGATGTGTTTCATGTGTCGATGCTAAGAAAGTATCAGCCAGACCCCGGTCACATACTTGATCATGAAGCCATCAAAGTGGATGAGAAAGTGAGATATATCGAAGTACCTGTGCAAATACTGGATCGGAAAGAACAAATTCTCAGGAATAAGAAGATTCTTTTGGTGAAAATATTGTGGCGACATCACGATATGGAGGAAGCCACATGGGAAAGTGAAGATCAGATGAAGGAGAAGTACCCCTACCTGTTTGAGGACGTGGGTAACGTTTAATTTCGAGGACGAAATTCTCTAAGGAGGGGAGAGTTGTGGCATCCTATTTTTAAGGGCAAGTCCTAAGGTGCCCTAGAGCTTTTTAATAGGTAATGAATTTACCTATTGGTTTGTGTTTTAGCCTTAATTCTTTCTTAAGGCTTTGTATTTTTGTGCCATGTGTTTTTAATTTAAACCTAAGGTATTTAATAAGTATAAATTATGTGTTGTCATGTTTGTTATAGATTAATGTTATGAGTTTTAATAAGGTGTAATTAATTGCTGTTTTAATTTAATTAGAAAAATGAATTTGATTGGGCCTTAGGCCCAATAGCATGGACTTTAGGCCCATGGATGGAGGGCCTAAAGTGGGCCATATGGGCCAAGCCCATGAGGCCCATTGGGCCTTTGTGGCCGCACGAAGAGGGGGAGGGATTCGAATTGCATGCCCCTCCCCAAGTGTCCTAACGCATGGGCCATTTGGCACCCATGCATTAGAGTCCTCCTTGTAATGATTAGGAGGGGGGAAAGAAAAGAGAAAAGGGAGAGAGAGCATGGCCGGGTGGTGGTCGCACGGTGAGAGAGAGAGAGAGAGAAAGAGACAGAGAGAAGCTTGCGAGAGAAGAGGAGGCCGCGAGAGAGAGAGGAGGAGGCCGAGAGAGGAGGAGGAGCCGCCGCATGCCGCCGTCCATTAACCGCCTTGCCGCCGTTTCTCCTTGCGTTTGAGGCAAGTTTAGGGTCCATCATCCCTTTGCATGTGTGTTTTTGTATGTTAGTTAGGCTATTTCGTTGTCTTGAATGCTCGAAAACGGTACTAGGGTGGTTTGTTCTTGAAGATGCATGCTGTTTTCGCACGGATCACTGAAGTCAGAAACTTGTGAGGGCTTGCATGTATGTTTGGAGTTCGATTTTGGCTTGGATCTCTTCATGAAAGTTGTAGCTAACACCTTAAACTATAACATACTGAAATTTCGTGAAAAAATGATGGAGATTTAAGGGGTCAAAGCCTCATCTTTCGGAGACCCTAGATCTGGAACTATTTTTCTGACCTTGTGGTGGATTTGTGGTTGCATGTTGGGTTTTTACTATGAATCTCTCTTCGACTTCTTCATGAGACTTGTAGAGAACATCTTAAGGATGAACATACTCAAATTTGAAGCAAAATGAACAAGTATAGCTTAGGAAACCAACCTGAGACTTTGTGGAACCATTTGGAGGTCTTCCTTTGGTTTTTTGGCCAAAGTTCCTTCATTAAAGTTGTAGGGGATCCTTAGAAGTATAACATATCCAAATTTCAGAGAAAACGAAGAAGTGTAGGTGGGTCAAATCTCCATATTTCGGACATAGTCCCCTGTGCGTTTCGGTAACCTGACCAGAAGCTTCGTGGATCTGTAAAAATTTATCTATAATGAATTTGGGCTAGGTTCCTTCATGAAAAGTCTAGTTTAATGTCTTAACTATAACCTGGTGAAATTGCAAAATTTTCTGAGGTTGTATGGGTATTTTAATTGATTTACATAGAAAACTGTGCATTTTTCCCTTATCCGAAACTCTATACGGAATTTGTAGAAATATTGTTTATTGCGCAGAAATTGATTGGCCATGCATTTTCTGTGGAAAAATCACTATTTTATGGCATTACAATATTATTTGTTTTGATTTCACGAATTTGTGATTTTTGTGATTAATTTATTAATTAATTGCAAAGTAGAATTAAATTGGGATTTAAATAAATTCTAAATGCAATTGGCAAGTACATTGTTTTGAGTGGCATGTGGACCTAATTGCTATGGCGGAATGCATCTATTGCATGTATGTATAATTGCTTGATGATACATGTATAAGAATAAAGATGATGTTGTCTTGCCATTACATCATGTGCATGATGAATTGAGACATAATTGGCAACGTGATCCATGGTAATTGTTGGGGGAGGATGTTAATGGCCGGGATGTATAGAGATACATGGCCAGGATGACCCTGGGAGTATCAGGATGCCCGGAATGAGATGGGTGCCGGAAGCCTCGGAGGTCTTTGCCCGAGGGGATGCCTCGTGATGCCAGTTGGGATGCGAGATGCCCGGGAGGCGGGGGTGCCGGATGCCCGGTGGCCATGATTGGCATAATTCCGGAGGTTTTTCGCAAGGCCCGAATAGGGTGCGAGTGTAAAGTATGGGATGGATGATCCCGAGGAAGGGTGATGTGATGACATGCATGTGTACTATGGTATGATGATAACATGTATGTGTACTATGGCATGATGATGACATGCATGTGTACTATGGTATGATGATGACATGTATGTGTATATGGCATGATGATGACATGCATGTGTACTATGGTATGATGATGACATGCATGTGTACTATGGTATGATGATGACATGCATGTGTACTATGGTATGATGATGACATGTATGTGTACTATGGCATGATGATGACATGTATGTGTACTATGGCATGATGATGTCATGCACATGTGATATCATATGGTATGATGATGATGATCACTTGTATTTGATGCTATGTACGTATTATGATTTTGATCATGAGGTATGATGGCATGTACATGGCTTCGAGGTAAGTACACTACGATGTATGAATGACATGTGTATTGAAATTATTCGTATTGTTTAAATGCATTGAGTGTTGATTGGATCTCTTTACTTGTTGAGTGGTTGTACTCACCCCTTCGGGGACCAACATTTCAGATTAGTACGATGCCTCTCCCTGCCGTTACGCGGGGAGTGTTTTATGGCCTTCCATCTGACGTGGAAGTCGAGCTGACCGAGATAGACTGTCTCACCCTGCCGGGACTGACTTTTATACATGTGCGTGCGCTCGTATCTTATGACGTGGGTCTATCTGGAGGCCCAGTCATCCAGGAGTACATCTCCGTCCACATCCGCCGCGACGGTGTCATGATGGGGATGCTGCCACCCCCACCGCCTGACGCACCGGGATGGGTGTGACTAGGGGTGAGCATGGTCCGGGTTGGTCCAGGCCACCCCCTAACCCTAGGACCAACCTGTACAGTGTCGGTCCTCAATTTTTAGGACCGAGGACCGACCCTATTGAGCCTGGGACCAAGGACCGAACCGACCCAATGGGTTCGGTCCGGTTCCAGGGTCAACCCGGGACCGATCGATAATTTTTTTTGTCTTGTTTTTATACTCCCTAAAAAAGCGAACCTACAAATTCAAATTACACATCCATCGACAATGCGGCATTGTGCAACTAAACTATAAATACCAATACATATTTAGCAATTTTAAGATGACACAATAATAGAAATTTCGTACCTACTAACCGCTCATCGAGATATGGGACAAGATGGAAAGTTCTTGTAATCATCTATCTTTAATATTCATAACACCATATGCAAAAGCGTTTTCCTGCATTTGATCATGTAGAGTCCACTCAACCAAAAAATGAGCTTCACACCACTTGACTAGCATTTAATCATGTAGAATCCCCTCAACCAAAAAATGAGCTTCATACCACTTGACTAGCAAATCACCGTAGCAACTGTAGTACTACTCTACTCTTCAAAAACTTCTACCATTTGACACAAATTGAAAAGTAAAGTGTAGCTGAAATTCATTAGTAAAATACAATTAAATCATAAAAAGTTCAAAATACTTAATATAAACAATGAATATATAATTTCACATCTTGTTAATTCACTTGAACTCTAAACACTTGAAAACAAAACAAACGACACATAATTAATACTCAACAAAAGTTTTAAATTGAAATTATTATTAGTGCTATTGATAGAACATCTCACCATAACTCTTAGGTTTTATAATAGACATTTTACTTAGGTTTGAATATATAAAATAATTATAAATAATATAATATAATATAATATATATAGAGGGTTGGTCCAGGGTTGGACCGATCCAAAACTCTTAGGACCGAGGACCAACCCGCACAGTGTCGGTCTTGAAATTTCAGGACCGAGGACCGACCCAGTCCCCTTGGGAACCGGACCAGGACCGGTAGGGTTGGGCCGGTCCAGGGTCGGTCCAGGGTCGACCCTAGACCGCCGCTCACCCCTAGGTGTGACGGCCTGCGCACGTGGAGTTGGGGTTAGCAACTTTTTGGATGGCCGACACGAGTAGTCTGAAGGGAGATAATTACACGTCATATTTTTTAGGGTCGTATGTCTCTTTTTGTGGTTGAAGGCCGAGCATAGATGAGTCTTGGCCTACCTTTTGTACCGACCCGTCTTACCCTTCGTAAATATATATGTAAATAAAAGTGGTTCGGCCTCGTGTTTTCGTTCAATCAAAAATAGTTGGTGTGCATTGTGCTGTCGTGAGGGAAGCGAAGTGTTGGTGAGACTCGCCTCTTATTTTCCGCTATGAGCTGCGCAAATCCTTAAAGCCTTTTTAGAGGAAAAGAAAAGAAAAAAAAATTTATGCCTAAGCGTCGGCTTGAATCTTTCTTCTATCGCTGTATAATTTGTTTTTGTCTTGTTTTCTTTCGCTTGGTATCTATGGCGACCGTATCAGGTTTTGGGGGTGCCACAATAATCCATATGGCCAAAAATAAAATTTTCCTATCAAATAATTATTCGCCAAAAGCTTGGCCAAATTCTTAATGCAAGACATGAATTAGAGCACCCCTAAAATTGGCAAGGAATTCCAGGATGCCACACGATTAGGCTTAATAACTATTGGCAGCTAATCGAGCTTGAGCTTTCGGACAATAATCTAAGTCGTTCAATCCCAAGGGAGGTTTTTATTCTTTCTACCATTTCGATTATCTTCAGCGTTGCACATAACTAGTTGAGTGGATCTCTTCTGTGTCAAGTTGGTTCCTTGATCAATCTTGTCGAATTGGATTTGTCTGACAATAAGCTGACGAGATCAATTCCTAGCTCCATCAACAAGTGGTTACTATTGGGGCGGCAGCTTAGCAGTCAATTTTATTTCATGGCGAAATTCCTTTGACGCTAAGCACATTACGAGCCTTACAAGATTTGGATGTTTCCGATAACAACTTATCTGGTGAAATTCCGAGCTTTCTCGCTCAATCTACAAGTCTAAAGTACTTGAATCTATCTTTCGAAGGAGAAGTTTCGAAGCAAGGAGTACTTCTGAACGCTAATGCACTGTTCGTCTTTGAGAATAGGAATCTCTGTGTAGGTTTTGTGGAACTAAACCTTCCTTCTTGCAAATCAAATACCTCTAAGGCATTTTTGACCAAAAAAGTTATAGTAATTGCAATAGCAGCGACCATCTTGTCAGGCTTCATTGTGTGTCTTTGCCTATTTATCATTTGGTATCGAAGGAAGAAGTCAAAAGAAAATGCCTCTTCAATTCAATTGCCATTTGAACACAAATATTTGAGGGTCTCTTATGCAGAGGTCTTTAAACTCACAAATGGCTTCTCTGAGAACAATTTGATCGGTAAGGGAAGATATGGTACTGTCTATAAAGGAACTACACATGAAGGTGGCTGGGTGGCGATTAAAGTGCTCAACCTGGGCCATTGAGGTGCTTCGAAGAGCTTTATCTTAGAATGTCGAACCTTAGGGGCCATACGGCACCGAAATCTCATGAAGATATTGAACATGTGCTCAAGTGTGGACTATGACATCAACAATTTCAAAGCTCTATTATACGAGTACATTCTTAATGGGAGCTTAGAGAATTGGCTACACCAAGGAAACAAACAAGACATTGAGCATGAACATGAACATGGAAAGCCAGGACATTTGTGACTAATGCAACAGTTAGACATTGCCATTGACATAGCTTCCGCAGTCAAATATCTGCATAAGGATTGCAACCCAAAGATTGTACACGGAGATCTAAAGTCGAGTAACATCCTTCTAGACAACAAGATGGTGGCACGAGTTGGGGATTTTGGGCTGGCGACGATCATCTCCACCACAAAAAACAGAGGCTATGGACATTGACAATCGTACCAGCTCAGTGGCGGTAAAGGGTTCCATAGGCTATGTCCCTCCTGGTAAGAATTTTATTTTTTTAATTGTCTAAATTTTATTTGTGTTGGGATTTAGATGAAATATTTATTTTAATTAGATATTGCTTGATGTACACTATTTTAGAGTATGGCATAAGGGAAATGGTATCCACACAAGGCGACGTATACAGCTACGGTATTCTTTTTATTGGAAATGTTAATAGGGAGGAGACGCATGAAAGAGGCTTTCAAGGACCATTGGCCATTTGTCAAGGTAGCTTTGCCAGAACAAGTGATGGAGATCGTGGACTTGGCCATTTTTAACATAGAAAGTGAGAATGATATTGAGAGGATGAGAGATTGCGTCGCCACAGTCCTAAGGATTGGAGTTGCGTGTTCAACGAAGTCACCACAGGATCGGATGGATGTGGCCGAAGCACTGAGGGAACTGCATAAGATCCGAGCTAGGTATAAATCCAAGTAGAGGCTTTGTTGAAGCAAGTCAGCTCCGAGACAATTAGAGTAGACTTTTTCTTAGGATGAATTTTTCTTTGAACCAGAAAGTTGCTCATGGTTCTTTTCCTCATCTTGGTAGTAACCATTTTCCCTAGGCCCGAAGCCGAACTCATATACTAGTTCAATATCTATAATCTATCTCCATCTCTATTCCCCCTCCCCTCCTTACGTTCTCATTATTTTCTTTACATCAATTTTCTATTTCAATTTTTTTTTTCTCTTCAAGTCCATCTCTAATAGTTGTCTTTAGATGCATAATTTTTTTTTATATATTTATAGATTTATAAAGTAGAGGCATATCTTATAAAGGTAATAAATTATGTCAATGCCAATGAATTTTTAAATGATAATTCATGTAGTGGATCAATCGGATAAGTAAAAGTAAAGTCAATAAGATTATTAAATTTTGCCAAGGTTAATTTTAGGTGGCATCCTTTTTTTGGGGTTGGGGGGGTGGTTAATGGGAAGGTGGTCATTTTAACAATATAAAATCTGAGATCATGCTCATAGAAGTTAAAAATCTCAGAATTCAATTGTATAATTTCAACAAGTTGGAGCACTACAAATGAGATTATTAATTGATTTAATACCATGAAAATGTCCAAAATGACCATCATTTCTTGATGGAATTTGATATGTTATGTTCCCCCAAATGACCAAATTCAAATAAAAGCATATTCCCTACTCCCGGCTACTTCGATGGGTTGAATGGCTTTCGAAATACTCATTTGAAACCAAGCACATTCCAGAAATGAAAAATATTCCTGTTGATTTTCTCTCCAAACCAAAGGCATAACATGTATATTTGTAGGTGCATTTTTCTCTCCAAGCCTGAAATATCCTCAGGAAGTCATTGAACATATCCAAAATGATAGCCTCACAGAAAATCTCGATAACCTCATGTGGCAATGCCGCACAGTGCTATTCAGATTCCGTGGGGACTGAAAGTGACAAGAACCTATTGACTATGCAAAATTGGTTATATCCTCCTACTGATATGGGAGAATCCAACGTAGCTCCATCGACCAACTCGGAACCATCGATGTTTATCCAGGCCAAGAAAGAAACTGGTTATTATGTGCTTCCATGGATCATTTTGAATTAATAATGTTAATTATTTATCGATACTTGGTGGTCATTTTAGACGTCTTGCATGACTAATTGATGAAGTTTTTAGGAGCATTATTTTCTGGTCAATGGAGGAGCACGAATTTTGGAAGGCTAAAAGGTTTGAGAATGCGAAAGGCGAAAGGTTCAAGAATGCAAGTTCCCATACTACTAAATGCATTTCAGAAGTTCCTAGGTGTCTTTATTGTTATGTAGGTCAAGAGTCGAAGGTTTAAGTCCCTAGGTCATTAAAGTTTGTTTATAATATTTCCTAAGGGTAAAATCCTCCTATAAACAGGGGAAAACTATCCCATGTATGAAAATAGTGAGATCTCCTCTGCATGAGTGAACATTTTCAGAGAGTGGATAACTCCTTTCGGTCTCTTTATCCTTGGAGTGTAGATCACTCCTTGTTGGTGAGCCAAGAACCCTTTTATCCTTGGCTGGTGGAATCTTTAGGCCTTGGTGGTGAGCTTTTCCTAACCCGAATTCCTTTACCCTTTTGCTAGTGGAAGCTTTAGGAGTTGGTGGTGAACTTCGAAGATCTCGAGCCTCATCCTCGGTTGGTGGTGTGGCCTTTATACCTCGGAAGGAGATCATTCTATCTTTTCTTATTCTGCTTCGTTTCTTCCCTGTATACTACGCCATACACTTAACCATGAAAATCCTAAAAGAAAAATTTCCGTTATGCAATGAATCGCACCCATCACGCATCACCTACTAACTGAAAACGGCTCTTTATACAAGAACTAGGAAATGTCCCTCATGTAGAACCCGAGCTACACACAGTAGTGTTTTTCCAAAGGCCAAAGCTTTTATGTGATATAATGGCACCCTCATCAATGCATCGAAAGGAATATGAACCACAATCTACAAGCCTCAATTGCTTCTCCAAGGAGCCCGTATTTATAGGATATTTTCAGTTTGAGTTGCATTCGTTGAATACAATTATAGAGAACTACAAAGGGCCAAGAAAACCAGACTTTTCCTAAAGAAGTATGGGACTACATAACATCTATCCCATGGAACCACTGTGGTTTTTGCACCTGAAGCGAGATAAGCATTTGAGGAGTTCCAATAGGCACATGATCAAGCAAAGACACCTTGCATCACAAAAGAAAGAAATAACAGACACAAAGGATCTGGGATAGTCCTCTCAAGAATCCTTTGCCCAATGGGGAGATCCTCTCTCTCATGATCTCTATGATCAATGACCCTTATCCTTCTGTCTTGGAAATGACCCTAGCATAGTCTCCCATTATACTCAAATAGCAAGTTAGCCGCAGCTAGTCATATCTGCTAACACTCCTGGACACTCCCGAATTCATGAAGAAGAAGCTGCCTCATGCAGTCAAAGTGTGTGGGATGCCCAAATCTCACAAAAGGTATCCTCTTACAATACTAACAGTCCTCTTGATGACATTGGGAAGGAACAATGCTATGAGGAAGAATGACTCGCAAGACATAGCTTTGATGACTCAGACTATGACTACAACTCGTGAGATGTCACATAGACCTATAGTGAAAATTACTGTAGCAAAAGTCACCGTAGCAAAGTGCTATAGCACTAGACTAGCGAAATCGCTTTCCATAGTCACTATTTATATCACATAGAATAATTTCTTACTGTACCATTGGTCTTTTTTTGTTTTTTTGGAACCTCTTACTACAAAGAGGATCTAATGTGTTGGATAGAGTCCATTAAAAGAAAGTGTGTCATTATGAAAATTCTCTCCATGTCTCTCTAAAACACTTTTTCTTTTCCAGCCTGGTAGGATCCCCTAAGAAATGCAGTTCAACTAATTTAGAGATGTTGTCATCTTACCATCTTTGGGCGTCTCTATGCTTTGAACTAAATTCTTGGGTAGTCTGTGGCTAAAAGGCAGTCCCTTAAAGGATTGAACACAGGTTCACCTATTGTAGAATAGCATACTGCGACTATCCTGGTCTTCCATTATCCAAACTAATTCTTTGACTACAAAAAACCTCAAACTATACATATGTAGTAAATTTATTCTCCCTTACTAATCGTGCCAAATTGTTGAGTTAGAGAATATGCGGACAATTTGGGGTTTTACTTTCCATTTGTCAAATGTATAACAGTTTTATCCAATTTAATAAAAATCCATGATGAGTAAATTTGTAATAAATATATTAATTTGAGGTTTTTAATGATTTATTGTATTTTTAATTTTTTCATGGTATTTACTCGTAAATTTTATTACCGCTTTCTTGTCATGCGCCACCGTCTAGAAGAGCTTTTCAGTTTCTCTTCGCCTCTTTGCGTCTTTCTCTTCCACCCTCGCCGATGCGCTTTTACTCAACCATGTCGCCTCCACTCGTCGCCGTCCAACCCCTGCCTTTGCTGCCAAAGCAGCTGCAAGGACATTTCCAGCATGAGTAAGTGGGGAAAATGAGAACGGCAACAGTTCAGGTCTTTGTCTTAGAAGCATCTTCCGTAGTTGCAAGTCTCTTGCTTTGGTAAGCGTTTTGAGTCCTCTTAAGGCGCGAAACCTGACTAAAACAATAGGGCTCTTGAGTTGCAAATCCATTTCGACAAATTCGCCGGTGGTGAAAGTGGAAGTAAACATAGATTTGACAGAGAAGGAGAAGATGTTCTTTGATAGGCTTCTCGCTACCGTTCGCCATTTTGATCTCCTACCTAGTTGTGGGTGGCCAATGGCTGGGTCTGTGATAAGGTTGGTGGATTTGGTAGTGCTGTTCGCTTCGATGTGCGTTTAAGTTCTTTTGCAGTGTCAATTGCGTAAAAGCATGTCGTTTTGTGCTTCCCGTGAGATATTTTGTCTAACCACAAGTTTAGTTATAATTAGTTGAAGCTCTTAATTTTCCCTTCCCATAGACGCGCTTTCTCTTTGTTTGACTGTTTGTTTTCATTTCTTTTGAAATTTTAGAAAATGTAGTACCTTTTTGTATTACTTATGAAGTTATGTTTCTACAATCAGTAGGAACATCGACTAATCGAGGTCTTTATCGATGTTGTTCTATTGTTTGTCAAAGTGCTGGGATTGAGACTTCATTATTTTAATTATTTAGTCAATGGCCGTTATTATATATACAGGGGGGGATAACTCTAAGGTTATGTATGTTCATGTTTATGAATGCGAGTGGTTCATTTGACAGTTTTTTTTTTTTTTAATAGTTTTAGTTTCACAAGTTACAACAACAATGTGTGAACTTCATAATTTCAAAGTCTGCATTTTGGGAATAATAGGTATCTGCTACTCTTTTTTGGCAATTGCGTTAGAAGTCAGTGCTATTAGCCAGCAAAGAAAGATTCTTTTGTTGTCCACATGAAACATACCTAAAATACAAAAGAAAAACAAGATGTACTCTTTGAAAAAGTCTGCAATAGCCCATTTTCCATGGCTACTTGCCGCTTTCAGTTGTTTGTTACTCTCAGGTGCTGCCATCACGTAATATTGGAAATGGACAATTACAAATTCAAGACTCTCGATTCTTCACGATTCATTTTTTATTTTACTTCACAAAATGTGAAGTGCTACATATTTAAATACAATGGATTCTACATCTTGAATGTGATCTATGTGTTGGTTTGGGACGCATGAGGATTAGGCTGTGCTACACCCTTCTAGCTTTTAGCAAGTTTCACTGGAAACAATCCATTTCTAGTTGTCTGGTCACACGGCTTTTCACTAACCTTAAAACACAACCCAAAAACTATTAAGTCATTCAAATAAGTCAAAGAAGGGTTGTAATTGCCTATCTCGTGCTTATCTTATGAATTCTATGTCCCTCCTTAGACTGTCGTCAGAAGTAAATCCCTCCTTGACAATGTCAATCTCGAATGTGTATTCACGACTTTGCTGGGTGAAGAAGAGTGGGGGAGCCTTCCTCTTGAAAGGCGGTGGGATCTCTTGAAGGGCTCCATACTATCGCGTCACCCGATATGGGAAACAAGAAATGGCGCCGGTGAAACCAAGCAACGGAATTGGATGGCGGCGTCTGTAAGCAAAGTAAGCTCTCTTTTCATGGAACCAACCAGCACACCATTGGAACGCCTCAGGAGCTGGGTTTCTTAGAAAGTTTATCCAATTTAAACAGCTTTTGTTAGGAATGTATGGTCCTAAAACCATAAATTTCTGAAATGGATTTTCGAAATCATTTATTTCAGACGACCGCATGAAGCCTCGAAATTCGCTTAGGTGAGAAAAGAACCAGACTTGTAAAATTTCCGGGGAGACCCGCATGACCTTTTCCGTGTTTTCTTTAAAACGATTGAGAGACAAGAATGTTTCGGCTAAAATCATGTTGACATAATTTTGCCCCCTTGAGATCTGGTCAACTATCCATGCCATCTTTAGACTTATGACATTTCTTTGATGGGGGAAAATGATGAACCCGAAAAATGCTAGAAGGAAAATCTCACTTTTTTGGGTCATGGGTTGATTTTCGAAACAGGCAGTCAAAAATGCTAGGGGGCAGGTATTATGATTGTTTTCAAGAATTTGCCTCATAACAAGGACTTCAGTTCTTAAAAGTCGTGCTAACCCACACAATGGGATAACGCCTATTGATGGCCTAACAAGTCTTTTCTCGAGAGGCATTCCAGTGATGATGCTATATTCTTCCAGAGTTGGGGTTAGCTCGAACCCACCAAATATAAAAGTAGTCGTCCTCGGGCACCAAAAATGTGCCATGGCCTGCATGACTTCGGGATGAACACGGATTTGAATCAACGATAGAAGATGACCGACTTTGGCTTTCACTCGTTCTTGGGCATACTGGTCCAATTGACCCCACCAGCTGAAGAGCTTTGCTTTGGGAGTGAGAATAAACTGAATGTCATCTTCTCCCATCACATATAAACTGGGACTCGAAAAACTCACCCTAAATTGCCATGGGCCAATAAAAAGACTAAGTAAATAAATTACTTTGCTTTTAAAGAAAATGGCAAGCACAAAGACATGCACATGAGATGTGCGGCTCGATTTCTAACTGAGAAGGCTTGTTGAAATTAAAAGGGTATCCGCTCATCGCAGTCTCACGTTAGCAGCATACCCTCCTAACCTCGGCTAGAGAAATTCGGGGAAAAGAAAGGCAACCTCTACATCGCAGTCTCGCGTTCGAGGTCGTATCTTTCTTGACACCATCCTAAATATCCTATGGCGGCCTAGGTCCGGCGGCCGGGTTGTGTGTGTCGTGTGTAGTGCTGAAACAATAAAACATGCACAACAATTCATAATCACAGGAAAATCTATTTTAAGCAAAATTAAAATAAATTTATAAGCTATTGACCTGCATAAAAAAAACCTAAGTCAGTAAAGAATTTAAACAAGGCAAAAAAGGCATAAGTCCTCAAAGTTCCCCAGCGGAGTCGCCAAGCTGTCGCGACCTCTTTTTTTTTCGGCGCCCGATCGGGGCGGGCGCCAAGCGGAGGCTAATGGCTCGGCTAGATTAATTAAGCCCGGACTCTCCCAAGTCCACCAATTCACGACTTTAATGGTCAAAGTTTTTAACCTGTAAGTTAATTTTTAAAACGGAGTCGCTACTAATCAATTTGGGGTGGGTTGATTAGAAACCCATGCGAAGTATTGGGAGAAATACTCGCTCCTGCGCAACCAGAGAAATTAGGATCGGGGACTTGATTACACTAGTTAATCACTAATGCCCTTTCGGTATCTAACCTTGTTTAAACCCCGAGGTTTTTTGGATGTTTTAGGGATTTTCCATGCATTTTTTGGAAAGAAATATTTTTCGAACCTTTTTCTAATTTTATTGGACAAAAAAGGGATTTTTTTTTGGATTTTTGGTATTTTTTGGAAAAATACAAGTCTTTTTGGCTTTTTCTGAATTTTTGGCATTTTTTGGAAAATATGGAACATTTTTTATTTTTGATTTTTGATTTTTGATTTTTTTTTTTCGGAAAATAAAATATATTTTTTAATATTTTTTTGGAAAATAAAGTATTTTTTATTTTTCTGGATTTTTCTGGAAAATAAAACATTTTCTAATATTTTTTAATATTTTCTGTTTTTTTTGAAAATAAAAATATTTTTAAAATATTTTTCGAAAATAAATTATATTTTTTATTTGATTTTTTCGGATTTTTTTGCCTTTTTTTCTTTTATTATTATTATTATTATTATTATTATTATTATTATTATTATTATTATTATTATTATTATTATATTATATATATATTTTTGCTTATTTGGAACGGTGCCGTTTGGGGGGGAAGGGGAACCGGCGAAACCCTACTCGGTTCCTTCGACCCGGTCCGACCCAACGACCCGGTTCCCCTACGGAACCCTACCCGACCGACCCGAGCTTCGACCCGACTCGCAGCCGCCCCTTGAAACGCGCGCAACCCTACCCGCTTCGCGGCCCGAGTCCAACTCGATGACCCGACGCCGCAACCCGAAAAATCGAGAACCCTAGGGTTCTTGATTCGCAGCGCCGGAGAGGGGAAGGTTGAGGCGCTGCGGCGGCGACGGCGGCGTCGACAAATGGACGATGGCAGCGATAACGATTGGGGAGGGGTGATGGTGATGACGACGATGACAGAGGCGGCACACTACTTGCTCGCGGCAACGGCGCGACGACGCGAGCCCCATTTCCTTCGATTTCCTTCTCTCTCTACCCTCTCTTTCTCTGGCCTCGACCGCTCGCGGATCTGGGTTTTGCTTGCCGCCGACCTCCCCCGATGTCTCTCGGTGGGAGGTCGTCTAGCTCGCGACCCACCTCCTTTCTCGAGGCTCCTCTCCTCTCTCTTCCTCAGATCTAGGCTTGCGAGCGCTCGGGCCTCCCCGAAGTCTCTCGGGAAGCTTGCGACGCTCGCTAGCTTTCGATCTCTCCCTCTCCGTCGGTGCCCCGGATTCTCGTCGGGAGGTGCCTATTTATAGGCGGAGGGGTGCCGGTCGACGGAGGGGCTTGGCCGTTGGTCTTTGGCTTGCCGACCGGACCACCGCGGCTGAACCGGCGTCCCATCCGCCACCTGTCCGCTAGCTGCTCCCTATGCGCGTCGCCGTCCGTTCGTCCATCCGGTATCGCGCCCTCTGCGCGTGCGTTGCAGAGGCGGATGGAGGAGGAAGAAGGAGGGAGAAGAGGGGGGGAAGGGTTTTGGTCGCGCGGGCCAGCCGAGAGGGCCCGCGCGAGGGAGAGAGCCCGATGGGCTGCTCTTTCTTCTTTTTGCTTTATTTTTGTTTATTTTTCTTGTTTTGTTTTTATTATTTATTATACGAAAAAGAGGAATAAAAGAAGTTTAAAGCCTAATAACCTAATCAAAATTTAGGCGTCAACATTGACTCAAGTCAACCTTTTTCACTTGCTTGTTGACTTTTTTCTGTTCTTACTTTGTTTCTTTGTTCTCAAGGATAATGTAGACTTTAATGTTGACATTTAAATTTTGGCGATTTGTTTAAGTGTTTATTAATTGCATTGGAAAATTAGGGATTAATTTCTAACCCCTTAATAAAAAAATTTCGTTAAAATTGCATCACATATAGACATTAGGAGCATTTGCGTCACTAGTTTTAAAATTTATCAAAAAAAGTTTACAAAAAAATTTAAATGATTTTTTTTGAAATTAAAAAAATATATAAAAAAAGAAAAATGAAGAAGAAAGAAGAGTAAAAAAAAAAAATCATTAAAAAGTATCGTATTTGCATAGTGTATTGAATGGTCTTTGTTTTTCCAAAATTGTCATAAAAAAGGTTTAAAAAAAAGATTCATTAAAAGGTATAAAAATCGAATGAGGCCGAGTATAGGGTCTTTCTTAGTGCGTGGACTCGCCCACTTATCTCTTTTCCTTTTCTTTTTTCACACTTGGGCTGGCCCATCTCCTTTTATTTCAACCCGGCTCGTGTGCAGATCATCATCCTCCTCGCACACCATCCACGCTTCTGCAAAAAAAATGAGAAAAGAGGAGAGTACAAACAGAGGAGCAGAGTATCGCGAGGGCAAAGGACGGCGTGATCCCAGGGTCGGAGATCAAGTGGTTGCGACAGGCTGGCAGTGGCAGAAGCCATGCGCACCTGTCGTTGGCCGAGCTTAAAAGGAAGAGAGCAAAGAGAAGGAGTGGGGGGTTCTGGACGGGTTCTGTGGGTTCAAGGGAAAAACACAGAGCGAGACCAGAGAGCTCGAGAGAACGGAGGTCGAGCCAGAGGGAGAGGTCTTCGGTTAGGAGAGAGAGACCGAGAAGGAGGGTGGGCGAGAGAGCGACCTAGAGAGAGAGCGCAAGCTCAACGGAGTGGTTCGTTGTCGCCGGAGGTCCGTTCATTAGCCGCCATTCGCCGCAATCCTCCTCTCGAACCAGGTAGGTGTTGTTTCGACCGTGTGCCCCTTGTTTCTCGGAAGGCGTTGGGCCGAAGCTTGTGCTGACTAGTTCGCGCAAGTTTTGGTCCAAGCTGGTCCTCCCTGCTAGCTGTTCTAGTATGCGTCGTAGGGGTTTAGATTTGTCTCGCGTCTCTATCAAGTGGAAAATTCCCCGTGTCAGCAAGGCATACCAAATGCTTGTGGAAATGCCTAAACGATATCTAAGTTTTGAAAGTTTGTTGAAATCCGGAGATAGTTGTTCTTCGTTCATATCTGTTCCGACTGTCATTAACCTATCCAGAGCGGATCTTGAGTGTTGCTTGTGCATGTTGTGTTGATCTTTCCTCGAATCCGAGCCTCGAGTGAGCCCGTATAGCCTGCTCAACACCTAATGTTTGACAAAATGCTTCAAAGAGAGCCGAAATATAGTTTGTGTTTTTTTAACTTGGAATCGACTAGTGACTGTTGCTATCTCTCTTAAATCATGTTAGCTTTCATTGTTTACGCTGCGTTTCTGTATAGTTTGCATGAAATATTCGTATGTTTCGAATCAACAAAGTTATTTTGGACGTCGGAGATGATGGCCGGAATAGGTGGTCGGCACCGGTGGTGATGGACGTCTGGTGGACGGTGTTGGTTTGGTAATGGAAGGGACAATGGTTACACCAATCGGTGTTGTCGTGTGGGCGAGGTCTGGGTTGAAGTATGGCTTCGGTGAAGAGTCGGGCGTGAGAGTGCATTGGGGAAGAAAGTAGTTTCGTTTTAAAAAAAAATGATGAAAAGAACAAATGCAGAAAGCGAAAGAATAGAGAAAAGAAGATAAAAGGGGCTTCGGACGGAGGAGTCGTGGAAGGGAAAGTGCAGGGAAGTGATGAAGCAAAAAAGGAAAAAAGAAAAAAAAAGAATAAAGAATAAAAAAGGAAAAAAAAGCAAAAGTAATAAAAGAAAACTATGAAGTGGCAGAGGGAGCTTCGGCTGTGCAAGGAGGCGTCGGGGAGAAGATGAGCACAGAGAAGAATAATAAAAAGAAAAGGAAAAAAGGAAAGTAAACAAAAGTACAGAAAAAGTAAAAAGATAGAGAAAAAGAAAATTGGAGTTGGCTTCGGGAAAGACCATTGAGCAGACGGTGCAGGGAAAGGGAGCAGTGAGAAGAGACAAAAGAAAAAAAAATTAATAAAAAAATTAAAAAAACTTTTTAAAAAATGAAAACGAAAAAAAATCCAAAAGTGATTGGATCCGGGTTTGGGTCGGGTCCACGGGCCGGATTGGGTGTATCCTGTGCGAACCCTTTTTCTTGAAATGTAATAATGTTAAATATTAAAAATACATTAAAAATTCAAAATAAAAAAATAAAAAATTAAATTAATAATAAAAAATAAAAAATTTCAAATAAATAAATAAATAAAAATTCAAAAAGTCTCCGATGTTGTAAAATATTGCGTTGCAAATAGATAATAAAGAGAATAGAGAGATTGAGTAGAGAAAATTAGACACCAAAGATAGTAGAGAAAACCAGAGAAGAGAGTTTTATTTCCAATATTTCACTGTTGTTCAGTTGTTTTCACAGTTGTGATTGTATATCAAAACTAAACTCCTATTTATAGGAAAACAATAATGTACTTATTATTAATATCAATGTATCGAATGATACATGTACTGGATAGGGGAGATGAACGTTCATTGTATAGGGAGATGCATTTAGAATGTATGATACAAATGTACCATAATATGTACATTAGATAAGATGAATATAATGAATCTTCATTCATGTATCTCATTCATTCATGTAATTCATAACACTCCCTCTTGAATATTCATTGTATTCATTACGAATTGTGCATTTAATGATACTGCCTGATTAAAAACCTTAAGCCGGAAAAACCCAATGGGACAAAAATCGGACAAAAGGGAAAAATAGTGCAGAGCACAAATGTGATGATCTCTCCCTTTTATAGATACATTAATTGCCTCGTTAAAAACTTTAAGCCGAAAAAACCCTGTGGGAAAAAAAAACCGAACATAAAGAAAAAAGAGTGTAATGCATATATAGCCACTGCGGGGACTAATCAATCTTGCATCTTGTGAACTCGCCGCATATTAATACTACAATGTATAGTTCATAATATCTCCCCATCAATTGAGCCATATAACCACTTCTGGGGTTAATCAATCTTGCATCTTAGTTATAGAGTCAAATAAATATTATATAAGATTCATAAGCATTTCATAACCATATGAAAGAACAATAAGAAGTAATACATTTAAAGCGAAACAACTAAAAAGAAATTATTAGCATCATAAAATTTGAAGTTCAAATTATCATCCACTAATCTGATGCCTTATTAAAGTAATCAGAGATCTTCACATTTGCTACTTCAGGAGTAAGAAGAGTCCCACCAACGGAAATATTATTGATCTCAATAGTGGTTATGACAGTAGGATTGATTTCAATAGCATGAGATTCATTACGCTTGCTCGTATTTTTTAAAGATGCCTAGTATAGGTTAACAAAGTGCCTTGGCGTACAACAAGTACGTGACCAGTGCCCAGTCATGCCACAGTGATGACAAATACTTTCATTTATCACATTCTTTGGCTTATTTTCTTTACCACGGTTCATGTCAAAGTTTGATTTCATAGGGCGGTTAAATTTTCTGTCATCCCTTCTAGGATTATGTTTTTGCCTGCGCTTATAGCCCTTAAAATGACATTATTTTTCTCAAAGTTAGCATGTGCTTCAAGCAATACTTTTGAGCCAGCAGGTCTAAGATTATGATTTTTGAGCAATAATTCATTAGTTTGCTCGGCAGTTTTAGCTAACTCTTCTAGAGTTCCAATCAAATTTATATTGTTGACATAACTGCTACACTAGCAAATCCGGTTTCTGATTTCTTAATAAACACACATGGGCAGATATGATGATTTTTGTACCTTTCCTTAATTAGGTACTCACTTAGGCGTTGATACCACATGCGACCGGATTGTTTAACCAGTACAAGGATCTTTTGCAATTTTATTGAGAATAAATTGTGGGGAGTGCATGCTTCAGGCATTTTGAATTCATCAGAAATTTTCATATAAATATAAGAGTCTAATGAGCCATATAGATATGCCTTCACAACGTTCATAAGACGCATTTCCAATTTTTCAAAGATTGCTAGGCTAATGAGAAAACGAAATGTAATCATATCCATCACAGGTGAATATGTCTCATTATAATCAATCCAAGGTCTCTGGGAGAATCCTTGGGCAACGAGTCAGGCTTTATACCTGACAACCTCGTTTTTCTCATTTTGTTTTCGGATAAATACCCATTTATATCCAATGGGCTTTACATTATCGGGGATACGAGTTATAGGTTCAAAAACCTCTCGTTTAGTTAGGGAAGCTAATTCGGCCTTAATTGTTTCCTCCCACTTAGGCTAATTTTGCATTTGACGACATTCAATAATAGATTGCGGCTCATAATCATCATCCATAATTTTATGAGAAACTGAGAATGCAAAAGCATCGTCAACGATAATTTCATTTCGATCCCAAATTTCATTACAATATGTAATGGAATTCTCAGTATTCTCGGGATTGGTGTTCCTTTCATAGGTTTGCTCCTCTTCAGGGGCAATAAGCTCTTCAAGAGCAAGCACAACGCCAGGCTCTTCTGGAGCGGATTCCTGATTCTTTCCCCTTCATTTTCGAGGAGCAATATCTTTTGATTCTATCGGTTTACCATGCTTCAAGTGTGGGGGATTTTGATCCATTTTAACCTGTACTTCGGGAACAGCTATCCTAACTGGAACATTTGCAGCTGAACAATGATAATAGTGCAAATAAACGTGCAAATGTGTCATTGCGTGTAAATAATAGGCAAACATGGAACCATCTACAGGATGCGTCTACGAATACCATAAAATATTGAAATGGTTCACTTAGTGGTTGTATTGGTCCATAAATATCACCCTGAATTCTTTGTAAGAATAAATGGGATTCAAGATTAACCTTTGTTATAGAAGGTTTGATAATGAGCTTTCATTGTGAGCAAGCCTCACAATTATAATCTTTGGACAACAATACCTTTATATCCTTTAAAGGGCGCCCTTTTGTATTTTGAATTATCTTACGTATCATTGAAGCGCCAGGATGACCAAGGTGATCATGCTACAGTCCAAACTGATCAGGGCTTACCAATCTCCAGAATGTGGTGGCGTAGGTTTCAATAGCCTTAATCATGACATAATACAAACCTATAGAAGAAGTTTCTAGCTTCTCATGGATGGTCTTCAGGCCCATCTTATAAGAGGAAATGCCAATATATTACTTATCTTGCTCATAAATAGTCTCAATATGGTACCCACTACGGCGTACATCTTTGAAACTGAGTAGATTCTTTTTTGATCTAATGCTTAAAAACGCATTCTCAATATGCAGGATTATGCCATTTGGCAAAATAATTGTAGCATTCCCAAAACCATCAATAATCGGAACAAGACCTGATATTGTATGGATTTGTGCCTTACGCAATGTCATACTCGAGAAAAAGTGTCTACTATGAAATATAGTATGTGTTGTTACACTATCAAGCAAACAAACATCTTCTTTTTTCTTGGTATTTTTCATTTGCATTTATATTGACAACTTCAGGTGTCAAGTATCATAAAATTTGCATATAATCCTTACAAAATCAAATCCTTAAATTAATTAAAAGGATTTCGAAATATCCACTGCCACATCAGGAGCAGAATGATACTTTTAGATTTGAAATTTGGCTTCGGGCCAATAAAAATAAAAATGAAGAATTGATAGAAGTATAAGTTGATTAATAAAAATAATACCCACCTTATAAAAATTACTTACTTAGTCGGTAGATTCTCGTGCTTGCAAAAATTACTTACTCAGTCGGTAGATCCTCGTGCTGATAACGTGTTGTAAAATATTGCGTTGCAAATATATAATAGAGAGAATAGAGAGATTGAGTAGAGAAAATTAGACACCAAAGATAGTAGAGAAAACCAGAGGAGAGTTTTATTTCCAATATCTCACTGTTGTTCAGTTGTTCTCACAGTTGTGATTGTACATCAAAACTAAACTCCTATTTATAGGAGAACAAGAATGTACTTATCATTAATATCAATGTATCGAATGATACATGTACTTGATATGGGAGATGAACATTCATTGTATAGGGAGATGCATTTAGAATGTATGATACAAATGTACCATAATATGTATATTAGATAATATGAATATAATGAATATTTATTCATGTATTTCATAACATCCGAAAATTAAAAACTCAGAAAATTTTAAAAATGCGCCCTTTTTTTCAAAATTAAAAAATAAAAATAAAAATAATTTTTTTAAAATTAAAAATTAAAATTAAAATTAATTTTTTTTTTTTTCAAAAGTAATAAATGTAGGGTTTGGTTAGGAATTATCATATCTCGTATTCTTAGCGTAATTAGGCTTTTATTCGCTTGTATATTGATTATATCACATGTTTAATTTGCATATTTAATTATGTTTAATCGTGTGCTCAATTTACTGCAATTAAGATCATGGCTGTTAATTGTTACTTTAACGATTGCACACTCACATGATCACCTCACATGTTAGTGGATAGGTATAAAATCAATCCAAATTGCTTGACAAAAATCTCTTCTTTTTTAAAAATGAACAAGATTATGTACCGAAAGGGTACTAATTGATTAATTAGTGTAATCAAGTCCCCGACTCTAGATTTTTTGGTTGCGTAGGAAGTGAGGTACACTCCTATGCCTCATTTGGTTTCTAGCCAACCCCCAATAGGCTAGTGGCGACTCATTTTTACAAAATTCTTGAAAATACCCCAATGTCACGCGAGATATGGGCTTGAGAGAGCCCGCGCCTAATCATGGGTGTTGACACCTAATTTTGGAAAAATAAAATTGCATTTTGAACAAAAGGAAAATAAGGAGAAGATCAATATGATTTGGTTATGAATGGAATGTGGAAATTATGATTAGCAATCTTTGCTCCGGCGAATTTTCAAATCATAATAAATGTGGAAGGAAATTCTCGATCAGAGAAATCATGTGAATAAAAGGGTAGAGATTTTGATAAAATGGAAGGAATCAAGTAAAATCGAGCTGATTGCAAAATCACGTTTCGATTTGCACGCTTGATTTGATGCAACAAAAGATGGAAGTTTGAAATATGCCATACAAAGCAGCTGCTCGGAACCACTATAAAAGGAGACCAAATTTTCTGAAAAAAAAGGGGAGGAGAGTGGAGCTCACAAGGGACAAAATGGTGAGAAAACGTAGAGAGGTTCGATAGACAATCTCTCAGAGAGGAGGCGATTTTCAAAAAAATTCAGAGCAAAAGTGAGGAAGGTTTTCTCTTTGGTTTCTTTTAGTTCAATTTTCTTTGGAGGAGAGGCACACACCCTCGGGGATCTCGGGCGATGGTGTAGTCTTCTTGACGATGCCCCATGTTCATCATGCTTCATGGATATTGACGACAAGCATAAAGCTAAGTCGAGCTTCTTTTTTTTTTTTTAAGTTTGATTGTGTGCAATTCCAATTTGCTATTCGCACTAAGGTGATTTTATTTTTTCTTGCCTAGATTAAACTCCTACACCTCCGACAATAATTCCAGCAGCGAGACATCGAAGTGGCTAACGTACCTAAGCGCCGATTGCCATCCAGTGATTTCACTATGATAAAACCGGGTTGTTTCTCTCCCTATTAAAGTTGTTCACCCCATATTTTCACCTAATTTACTTTGTTCTAATGTTGTGGTCACAGGCAATTCAATGCCGAACAAAAGGCCACACAATTCCATATTCCACCATAATTGACAAGAGAGAGACGACAAGAGAAGGGGGGCGTCCACTCAAAAAGTGCTCGGAGGATACTAGCAAATGATCAAATAAAGAACTACTCATATGCCCACCAATGCTGCTGCAATTCCCCTCCTTTAGTTTTATTTTTATTTCTTTCTTTTGCTTATTTTATGTTATATTATTGCGTTTTAAATTTTGTTATTATTGTTTAAGTTAGAATATGGTTTGTCAATGTTAATATTTGTGCATTTTGTATGCATTATCCGTAGGGATTTTGTCCGAAATTAATGTAATTATTAATTTGATCCGAGAGACATCGGATCATTTTTTTATTATATTAATTTTTGGGCTTTTTGGTGAAATTTTAATTGTTAAATCACAATAATTATTTAATTTGGTCCGTAGGACTTCGGACTAGATTTGTAATTGTTTTGATCTCATTGTTGTGATAATTAGGGTTAGAATAATCGTTAATTTGACCTGTGAGACAATAGGTTATTTTTTCGATTATTTTAATCCTTTCTTGCTTTATTTTGTTGATAGTTTAGATTTAATATTTATTTAATAATTAATTATTTAAAAAAATCAAAATTCTGCCTGAGCATATAGGTTTAGTAAATCGACATGTAGGATTAGGTTTATGAAATTTTCGTCATCTAGTGATTGTTGCTAAGTTCATTGCTCGTCATTAGAACTAGGTCATTTGATTAAATTGCATATTTAATTGTTGCATTTCTTTAATTTCGAATTTCATGGAAAATACAAAAATTAGAATAAATTCATTTCATGCTTTAAGATGGATTGCATGCTTATTCATGTTATATAGTTTAGGTCATATTGCCACGTCATATCATTTCATGTTAAATTAGTAGCATGCATTGCACAACTTTCATTAAATAAAGTAAAAACAAAAAATTGAGTGATTGCTTATTAATTAGAAATCATATCTAGGATTATTGATATGAATTATGACCTAACATCGCAGTTGCTTTCGTTGCTTTGAGGTAAGTCCTGCATTATTTTATTTGTTTTCTCGGGTGTTAAATTGGTGGTTTGTGCACTCGCATGATCGCCTCACACGTTAGGAAAATGAATTAAAATCAAATCAAGCTGCCTGTAAAACATTTTTTAAAAAATTAAAAAGAAATGGTACCGAAAGGGCACTAGGATAGTCTAGTGTAACCAAGTCCCCGTACCCTTAGTCTCTGGTTCGTAGGAGTAAAATAATTCTCCCATTATTTTGCTTAGGTGTCTAATCGACCTACCAAAAACAGATTAGTGGCGACTCCTAGATAGTATTTTGCATGTTTAAAAAAGTTTAGACTCAAGTCGCGATTTGGTATGGGCTTGGGAGAGCCCGAGCTAAGTTTAAAAAAAACTTAGCAGTCCATTAATCTAGTTTTAGGCGGTGAACCCGAAAAAATTAGGTCGCGACAGCTTGGCGACTCCACTGGGGACTTGTGTTAAAACACTTAGTGGACTTAGGCCAATTTTTCTTTTCTTTTGAAAAATGTTTTTGTTTGGCAGCAAGGATTCCAGGTACGTCCCTAACATTTTTAAGGTGTTAAATGTTCTTGCAGATGGGCGGTATAAGGGGAGTAATCTTTGCTAACCTTTGTCTTGCAGGTTGGAGTGTGGGATGAATGATTTATTTTTCCCAATTAGAAGTGTTGTTTGCATTTAAACTGTTGTGCATGCTTTATTGTTTTAGCACTACACTATTTGCACACACAACCTGTGGTCCGACCTGGGCTGCAATAGGATTTCTAGGATGGTGTTGAGAAGTATACTTCCTCCAAAGCGAGACTGCTATGTAGAGGTTGAGCTTCTCTTCCCCGAAAGTTTTTCATGGTGTCAAAATGTGTTTTGTCCACATCCGCGAGATTGCGTGACTATTGGACATTCCATTTGACTGAGCCCGGAGTTAAGGGGACCTGACGTTAATGCGAGACTGCAACGGTCAGATCACCCTCTTAGCTCCACTTTGTTAAGCCATTTAGATAGAAATCGAGCCTCACGTTTCATGCGCTTGTCTATGTGATTGCCATTGCTTTTCATTGGTGAAGTAAGTCTTCTATCTCTATATCATGCAATTTATTTTTTAAGTCAGTCCATGACAATATAGGTCAATCATTGAATTTAATTCTTTGTCAGTTAGAAATGAAATGAGGAAATTGCCATATAATGAATCATTTGGAAAATAACAAAAACTTTAGAGAATTTGTTTTCAATTCATGTCTTTATTGTTCTCCTTAGGGAGTTTTAAATTTTGATAATTCTAATTCGTGTTTAGGAAATTTGGTTCTTGTTAGGGTGTCTTATTTTTATTTTTCTAGTTATTTTTAGGTAATTCCCTTCTTGCAAAGACTTTTTCATGAATAAAAAAAAATCAATTAGATTGTTGTCATGGACTAGCTTACATGTTCCCATTTACACCTCATGCTTACATATTCCCATTTATTTGAATTAGGTGATTAAGGAGCGATCTCGCTCACCCATCCTTACACGGTCAAGAGCTAAAATGGCAGATCAAAACAAGCTGCTGGATCGTATCATTGACAATATAAACAAGCGAATTGCACACCTCCAAAGTCAAGTCGATGAATTGTCTATTACTGTGGCTTTTCTCGTCAAGCAAAATGGTTGTGATGACATAGCTGAATTTGATGCCACCATGAAAAGACTAGTGACATATCTAGAAGGAAGAATCTCCGACTGGAGGGTTCACATCACAAGATCAAGAAGGAGCGTTACTTTTTCGGTCTGATGAGAAGGCATTTGAAAAAGTACACCAGGTTGCAATTGGCCCAACTATCAAGGATACATTTCTAAGGATTGATATGACAAGATTGTGGACATGACAGATTTTGGTAGTGACCTGACTGGGATAAAGTCTTGATCTGAGCCAAAATGGATGTGCAATTGGAAATTACTTTGATGTTGCATAATATCATATTGATGTACGTTCTCTTGTGCAGGGTCAAAAGTGGATTTTCAGCCTTGAATGATAGGGACAATCCAAAGATATCAACTACGGAGGCAATTCCCTTTGTAGAGGAATCCTTGAATGAATGTTTAGAACCATTTTGCATTATAGAAAACTGTTTGAAGTTGACAGGTTTAAAGCTGTTGAGTTTCTTTAAAAAAAAAGGGATTTTGCATGATGACTCTTACATGTTTTATCCACCAATCCCACTAAAGAGCATCAAGAGGGACTAATTTAATGAATGATGCAGAATTGATTGAGTATATTAAATGAGACGAGTCGGGATGATGAAAGGCAAACCTTATCATATACACAGTCCCACATTCATACATTTGTGAGATGAGTGTAGGAAAGTTCATATCCATAAGGTAAAGAGTTCTCTCGCAAAATGTACGGCAACCGAAATGATGAGAGGCAATTCATTGTTATATCCCAAACACTATAGTTGATCCATTGCTTAACCCTTTTGAGCCCATACACTTATGGATATTCTTTTCAAATCACCCTTATCAAGAATCACCCCACATCGGGGCAACTAAGAGATCAAATGGCATCATGAGGTAAGGAAAATGAATTGAAATTTTCTTGCTCTCACTTGCATCAATCTTCAAGTTATGCTATTACATTGAATTCATGTGTTAATTTAAGTGCCTTAGGATGACGAAGAGCATCTTTTTCTCTATCCTATACACTTATATCCTTTGCATAGCCCACTTGAGCCTGCAGTTTCATTTCTTTTAAACCCAGTTGATGATCAACCCCCACAAGGCAAAACCAGGATGATCAAGGCAAAACCAGTTGATGATCAATCCCCACACTTGGGCAAGGCAAAAGGCAGATGAAGACTCTTGAAAAGTTATAGTGTCATTTAAAGTGTAATTGCTTGACGCATGCATTATGCGCAAGAATTAAATTCAAAATAGAACTAAGGGGCATGAAAAAGCAGTGTGCCTAGTAAAAGCAAGGCCGATGCCCATGAAAAAAGAAGAAAAAAAATGCATAAGAACTAGGGGCATAAAAAGCAGTGTGCCTGGTAAAAGCAAGGCCAATGCCCATAGATTAAAAAAAAAAAAAAAAAAAAAAAAAGGGTCAAAATAGGTGATGGTCAATTGCAAGAATTGAATCAAAATGGAGCAATACTCAAAGAACTCAAATGCCGAGTTTCTACAATCAATGGGGCACTTCATGAAGACAATCCCCGATGGTGAAAAAGAAAAGTGGTGGCAATGCCAAGATGATCATCAACTCTCACCTTTTACACACATTTTGAGCCTGATGATCCTTTCATTTCTCAACCCATGAACCCAACCTACGTTACGTCCCTTACAAAGTCTCTTCAGATTATGGCACTTGAATTAACATAGGAATTCATATGTTTATAAGCATCGCTCGAAGAAGTGCGAGCAGGATTATTTCTTTCTCATTTTTGCAGGGTTCTTGACTTGTAAACCCGGAGATGATTGCAGAATCATTCTTTCAATTAGCCTTGACTCAAAGAGTCCATTTGTTAAGCCGTTGGCCAAGCCCACATTATGATCCCTGTTAAAGACCTCTCAGATTGGTAAGATCGTACCGCTTGCGAGAATACTCAGACCCATGTCGATATGATGAAATTGAGTGTTTCTCATAAAATAGCCATTCTAAATGAGAGTGAGTTGAAAGTCATTTCTAACCGAAAGTCTCTCATTTAGTATTCTTAAGAAATCCATGTCATGAGTGAAAATTGTCTTGAATGATAATTCTCTCTAGTGGAAATTTGGATGATGCAAAAGTCATTATGCATGAACCTTGACTGAATTGATAAAAGCTTCAGAAGATTTTGAAGTT
This sequence comes from Eucalyptus sp. ANBG9806169, assembly GCA_014182395.1. NCBI lineage: Eukaryota > Viridiplantae > Streptophyta > Magnoliopsida > Myrtales > Myrtaceae > Eucalyptus > Eucalyptus sp. ANBG9806169. The sequence goes on from CM024580.1 coordinate 26,620,187, forward strand.
CGCATTCCAGAATAGCCTTAATTGCTTATTTCTTTGGTGAATGAATTTTTGCTCTAATCATGTCTGACAGATAATGTTTTCTCAAAGACCCAAGAGCTCCTAACATTCAGGTTCTTTTCAAGATGCCTCATGATATGAAGAGATGAGAAACCATCATGAACATTCAAGGTGCATCATTGATGTTCCAAAATTTATTTCTACTAGGAGGTAAGAGGCCTTCACAGGATATCTAAGTTCCAGAAGACATATTCCAAAGAATTAGAGATATCATCAGGTAAGTATATCTCTACCCATTCTCGACACTTGACTCGGTCAAGCTGTTCCTTTAAAATTGACTCGGCGTGCTTTCGTAGCCCAGAGTCCCCTTTCTATTGACCCGGTGTGCTTTTGTAGCCCGGTGTCCTTTTAAATTGACCTGGCGTGCTTTCGTAGCCCAGAGTCCCCTCTTTATTGACCCGGCGTGCTTTTGTAGCCCGGTGTCCTTTTATATTATCCTGGCGTGCTTTCGTAGCCCAAGGCCCATCTTTACAGGAGACATATCCCCAATGAGCAGAGATGTCATCAGGTAAGTATATCTCTATCTATACCTTAAATACTTGTCGTTGTATAGGTATTTTCACTTTTGAGTAATTTGACACTCGATGGAGTTGTCCCTAAAGATTTTTCCCCAGATTGCGACGCCGGGCGACCGAAGAATGGTTCGGGTCCTAGCCAAGCAAAACCTTGTTTAGGCGACCGTAGAATGGTACGGGTCCTCGACAAAAAATTATTTCCCTATTCAGCCGACGGTAGAATGGTACGGGTCCTGGAAGGCGAACCCCGTTTAGGCGACCGTAGAATGGTACGGGTCCTGGAAGGTAAATCCCCGTTTAGGCGACCGTAGAATGGTACGGGTCCTAGACACAACCAGCTCTGTCATACTAGGCGACCGTAGAATGGTACGGGTCCTATGAAAGTAGTTTTCTTTATAAAGTCATGTTACTATTCTGGGCGACCGTAGAATGGTATGGGTCCTGGACGTGTAGCACCAATTTATCTTGAGTTACTCTACCCTCCTTGAAGGTAAGTTATTCCAGGTAAATTCATTTATCATTTGCATTAGCATTTCCACGCATCATATATATTACATTAAAAAAAAAAAAGGAATTCATTTTCCAACATAAGTCATTTAGTGCATGTGCATAATTAAAATTAGGTCTCAATTGTCCTATTGATAATTTTTCTGGTAGAAGCTTGATAAAGCCATCATGCATGGGCCTTCATTGAATTTTTTCCTCAAAGACCAAAAAGAATTGTCTTTGAAACCCTGAATTTGTTCAGTCATCTTTGTACTTGATGAGAATTCCAAGTACCTATTTATAAAATGTTTCCAAATGTCTAGTGTGAATTCTAGATATTTGAACTTTTAAACGCTTGATGTGATTTCCAAGCGTTTGTCTTTCCAAACATCTGATGTGATTTCCAGACGTTTAGTAAAAGTTTTCAAATGTCTGACATAAGAATCAGATTTTTGAAGTTTCAAGTACTTGATGCAATTTCCAGGTGCTTAGAATCTGATGAGAATTCCAGATCCCTAAAGACTTTGAGCCTTTCAATTATCTGAAGGGAGTTCCAGATGATTGACAGGTCTCATCGGAATCATTTCACACCTAAATCCTCAAAACAGGTATGACAGGTACGTGTTCTTCTTTGCATTTGCATTTCATTGGTCATAGACACATGGAGATCTATGTTCCTGACCAGATCATTGCATTTACATTGCATCCTTTATTCTTAAAAAAAAAAAAAAAAAAAAGTCAAGTCATTAACATTTGCGTATGCATTTCATATTTCATTTTGCATGGTTTAAATTTAGGTGTCATATATCTTTGAAGGAAACCTCTACGAGCTTCCCTTCAAAGAGGGGCAGCTGTTGACACCTAATTTTGGAAAAATAAAATTGCATTTTGAACAAAAGGAAAATAAGGGGAAGATCAATATGATTTGGTTATGAATGGAATGTGGAAATTATGATTAGCAATCTTTGCTCCGGCAAATTTTCAAATCATAATAAATGTGGAAGGAAATTCTCGATCAGAGAAATCATGTGAATAAAAGGGCAGAGATTTTGATAAAATGGAAGGAATCAAGTAAAATCGAGCTGATTGCGAAATCACGTTTCGATTTGCACGCTTGATTTGATGCAACAAAAGATGGAAGTTTGAAATATGCCATACAAAGCAGCTGCTCGGAACCACTATAAAAGGAGACCAAATTTTGTGAAAAAAAAAAGGAGAGTGGAGCTCACAAGGGACAAAATGGTGAGAAAACGTAGAGAGGTTCGATAGACAATCTCGGGAGGGGCGATTTTCAAAAAATTCAGAGCAAAAGTGAGGAAGGTTTTCTCCTTGGTTTCTTTTAGTTCAATTTTCTTTGGGGAGAGGCACACACCCTCGGGGATCTCGGGCGATGGTGTAGTCTTCTTGATGATGCCCCATGTTCATCATGCTTCATGGATATTGACGACAAGCATAAAGCTAAGTCGAGCTTCTTTTTTTTTTTTTTAAGTTTGATTGTGTGCAATTCCAATTTGCTATTCGCACTAAGGTGATTTTATTTTTTCTTGCCTAGATTAAACTCCTACACCTCCGACAATAATTCCAGCAGCGAGACATCGAAGTGGCCAACGTACCTAAGCGCTGATTGCCATCCGGTGATTTCACTATGATAAAACCGGGTTGTTTCTCTCCCTATTAAAGTTGTTCACCCCATATTTTCACCTAATTTACTTTGTTCTAATGTTGTGGTCACAGGCAATTCAATGCCGAACAAAAGGCCACACAATTCCATATTCCACCATAATTGACAAGAGAGAGACGACAAGAGAAGGGGGCGTCCACTCAAAAAGTTCTCGGAGGATACTAGCAAATGATCAAATAAAGAACTACCATATGCCCACCAATGCTGCTGCAATTCCCCTCCTTTAGTTTTATTTTTATTTCTTTCTTTTGCTTATTTTATGTTATATTATTGCGTTTTAAATTTTGTTATTATTGTTTAAGTTAGAATATGGTTTGTCAATGTTAATATTTGTGCATTTTGTATGCATTATCCATAGGGATTTTGTCCGAAATTAATGTAATTATTAATTTGATCCGAGAGACATCGGATCATTTTTTTATTATATTAATTTTTGGGCTTTTTGGTGAAATTTTAATTGTTAAATCACAATAATTATTTAATTTGGTCCAGACTTTGTAATTGTTTTGATCTCCTTGTTGTGATAATTAGGGTTAGAATAATCGTTAATTTGACCTGTGAGACAATAGGTTATTTTTTCGATTATTTTAATCCTTTCTTGCTTTATTTTGTTGATAGTTTAGATTTAATATTTATTTAATAATTAATTATTTAAAAAAATCAAAATTCTGCCTGAGCATATAGGTTTAGTAAATCGACATGTAGGATTAGGTTTATGAAATTTTCGTCATCTAGTGATTGTTGCTAAGTTCATTGCTCGTCATTAGAACTAGGTCATTTGATTAAATTGCATATTTAATTGTTGCATTTCTTTAATTTCGAATTTCATGGAAAATACAAAAAATTAGAATAAATTCATTTCATGCTTTAAGATGGATTGCATGCTTATTCATGTTATATAGTTTAGGTCATATTGCCACGTCATATCATTTCATGTTAAATTAGTAGAGCATGCATTGCACGACTTTCATTAAATAAAGTGAAAACAAAAAATTGAGTGATTGCTTATTAATTAGAAATCATATCTAGGATTATTGATATGAATTATGACCTAACATCGCAGTTGCTTTCGTTGCTTTGAGGTAAGTCCTGCATTATTTTATTTGTTTTCTCGGGTGTTAAATTGGTGGTTTGTGCACTCGCATGATCGCCTCACACGTTAGGAAAATGAATTAAAATCAAATCAAGCTGCCTGTAAAACATTTTTGAAAATTAAAAAGAAATGGTACCGAAAGGGCACTAGGATAGTCTAGTGTAACCAAGTCCCCGTACCCTTAGTCTATGGTTCGTAGGAGTAAAATAATTCTCCCATTATTTTGCTTAGGTGTCTAATCGACCTACCAAAAACAGATTAGTGGCGACTCCTAGATAGTATTTTGCATGTTTAAAAGTTTAGACTCAAGTCGCGATTTGGTATGGGCTTGGGAGAGCCCGAGCTAAGTTTAAAAAAAACTTAGCAGTCCATTAACCTAGTTTTAGGCGGTGAACCCGAAAAAATTAGGTCGCGACAATGGGCCTTAGGTATCTCTTTTAGGCAATACCCCTAAACCTATTCTCTTTCTCGAGGGTAGGTCGCGACATTTGAAAGTCCAAAATTCCTCTGTGAGAAACGCCTCTGCTTCACTCTTCAATGCGGGGTTGTTCACGGCAAAAATATCCAAATTGAATAGAAGTATCTTGATTTCAATTGACTTCCCACCACTGGTGTTGACAAGAAGTTCCAGAGATGCTTAAATTCCAGAATAAAGTTTGTCCTTAACTTTAAGAGGTAAACTCAGCCTGTCTAACCTCCACACTTCGCCGGTTTCAGCACAAATGGATTGGCTCAAAATAATAGATGTAAATAACAGTAGTTGGAATCTTCAGCAGAACAAATGAGCATGATGATGGCAATAATAGACCAAGATGCTATGAGTTGAGATGAGAAGGTTCTGACAAATCTTACTTTGCATGTACCTTAAGAATGACATCACACTCCTACCATAGTTAAAAGTATTGTCTTGGGTGCAATTCAACAATAGAGAAAGATATTAAAATTGGCAATTTGTAAGCTTGTGCAATCTTGGGTAAAGATAAGCAAGTAAAGTCGGCAGATGTAAATTCGGAATAATAAAAAAAGCTTAAACATGACGCAAAATGCAAGTGCTATACCCACAAGCAATTTCAAGATTGAAAAATCAGACCAACCAACAAAATCACCACATATATGTAATAATGACAAGCATTCAAGCTTCTATCTCAATAATAACAAATTTAAAAGAAGACAAAAAATTTGTCAATTGTAAGTATAGCACAGAAGAATAAGTGCAAGAGAATAGCGTCACTAACCGCATTTCCCCACCCATTGATTCGGAAGCAAGAACGCAAACCATTATGTCTTGTATTGTCACATACGTGGGCCACATGCAACAAATGTAACCAAAATGACTACAAAAGTTAAAAGAATAAAGATCTCTGGATGACAAACAGGAAATTAGCTGACTTTTTGTTGGCCACAAGAAACAATGACAAACAGGACATCAGAACCCTATTTCCATTGTTTTTGATGGTTAACAAAAGGCGAGGGTTGATTTCTTATTTGTCATCGAGCTAATCAAGCCATATTTGTTCTTGACTTTTATAGCCATTTTGGTTACATTTATTGCACCCGTGCACATGACAATGCAGAACATATGCTTTGCATTGTTGTTTCCCAATCAGTGGGTAGGCAAATGCTTTTAGTCAGTGAGTTACTCTCTTGCCCTTATTCTTTTGGAATATATATACAATTGACAAATTTTTGGTTATTATTGACGTAAATGCATGAATGCTTGTCACTAATGAACGTGGTGATTCTGTTCACTTGCTTATCTTTACCCAGATTGCTCATACTTGCAAAGTGCCAATAAGACATTGCAATATCAGCAAAGCTCACGTTATAGTGAAAATGTGCTCCCGAAGTCCAAGAATTGTCGCCTACCTCACACCATCACGATTTTTGAGAAATTCTTGTAGCAAATTCCTTATTTTTAGTGCTTCTTCCATGTAGTCATCCTAAGAAAAAAGGAAGATATGAAGTGAACTCAAGGAATGGGCAAATTTTCCTATTTCTTTCCCTATAAGTAAAATGCATGATACCTAGTTCATATCAATCAATTGCAACCCTTCTCCATGAGAAAATATAATGGCATGATTCTGATTTTAGGTTTTTCCTTACTAAAAAATAGTGGGTCATAGAAGCTTTATCCTATATATAACTTGCCCCAAACATTAGTGTCGAGCATTTTTTTTTCCTCTTTTAGCGAACAATTTAAGCAGCATAAAAGGTCTAGGACAACATATTGTTAATAATCTAGAAGCAACAATCACCGACGACTGCTGTTTCTAGAAGCAAGCATAGGACGCCCATAATAGGAAGAATATAATTGCATTAAAGCCTTTTAGCCACTGTAGGCTTGGGATCCTTTTAATGTAGCCTAGCTCACAATCAGTAGAGGAGTCCAACCCACAAGAATGGGTATGAATCCCTGGTTATATTCCTCCCTCCTAACATTTTTGCCCTAGCTAACTACATTCTCATTTTCTTTTCATTTCTTTGTCGTCTTTATCTCATTTTCCTTCCTTTGTTCGTCTCAGAAACCTTCATATGCAAGAATTATACGTTACTTAGACTCAAGTTCTACAGTATATGGACTTCTTATTTGTTTTTCTCATATATTGAATGTGAAGCTTGTTTCCTTGTCCTACTTTCTTTTCATGAGGCTCTAAGGCTCTTTGTTCAATACAAGAAGCACTTTCACCTCTATCAGGAAAAAATGACACCTAAAAATAAACAAAATAGAAGATTGGTTCAATTTGGGACACTATCTATATCAAAATCATCTCTCTCAAAACTTTACCTAGAAAGTCTAATACATCAGTAGCTAAGTTTACCTTGATCTTTCCCATTGCATTAGTGTAAAGTTTAAGCTAGTTGAACTTCTGTGAGACACCAACCATTCTCTAATAGGTATAGGAAGTGCTTTATGGAAAGCATTGCAAATTATTAGGTCCTGTTTGTTTAATTGTGTTTTTGTTCTTTTGTTCCGGGGAACAAAACAAGAACATAAACGCGTTTGTATACACTTTTGTTCCCGAAAACAAAAAAATAGAGCTTGCCCAGATCCGGCGAGGCCGAGCCTCGTCGGGGTTTGGCGATGCTACGGTGAGGTCACCGGCCCTCGATGGTTGGTCGTCGGCCATGGCCAAGGTCGGCGACCGGCCAAAGAATAAAGAAGAAAAAGAAGTGTTTCTCGGAATTGTTTCGGGGAACAAGAAACAAGCTTTTTCTATTTATTGTTTTTGTTCAAAATCTGTTCTCGGGAACAAAAGTGTAAACAAACACATTTCTGTTATTTTTTTGTTCCTCAGAACAAAAGAACAGAAATTTTTGTTCCAGAGAACAAAAACACAATTGAACAAACATGGCCTAATAATCTATAATGCTTTCCATGAGGCACTTCCTACGCCTATTAGAGAATGGTTAGTGTCTCATATAAGTTCAACTAGCTGAAACTTTACACTAATGCAATGGGAAGGACCAAGGTAAACTCAGCTACTAATGTATTAGACTTTCTAGGTAAAGTTTTGAGAGAGATGATTTTGGTTTAGATAGTGTCCCAACATGAACCAATATTCTATTTTGTTTATTTTTAGGTGTCATTTTGTCCCGATAGAGGTGAAAGTGCTTCTTGTATTGAACAAAGAGCATTATAGCCTTATAAAAAAGAAAGTAGGACAAGGAAACAAGCTTCACATTCAATATATGAGAAAAACAAATAAGAAGTCCATATAATGTAGAACTTGAGTCTAAGTAATGTATAATTCTTGCATTTGAAGGTTTCTGAAATGAACAAAGGAAGGAAAATGAGATAGAGACAACAAAGAAATGAAAAGAAAATGAGAATGTAGTTAGCTAGGGCAAAAATGTTAGGAGGGAGGAATATAACCAGGGATTCATACCCATTCTTGTGGGTTGGACTCCTCTACTGATTGTGAGCTAAGCTACATTAAAAGGATCCCAAGCCTGCAATGGCTAAAAGGCTTTAATGCAGTTATATTCTTCCTATTGTGTGCGTCCTATACTTACTTCTAGAAACAGTAGTTGTCGGTGATTGTTGCTTCTAGATGATTAACAATACGTTGCCATTTTGTATTGTCCTAGACCCTTTATGCTGCTTAAATTGTTCGCTAAAAGAGGGAAAAAATGCTTGACACTAATGTTGGGGGCAAGTTATATATAGGATAAAGCTTCTAGGACCTGCTATTTTTTAGTAAAGAAAAACCTGAAAATCAGAATCATGCCATTATATTTTCTCATGGAGAAGGGTTGCAAACCATTGATATGAACAAGGTATCATGCATTTTACTTTTGGGGAAAGAAATAAGAAAATTTGCCCACTCCTTGAGTTCACTTCATATCTTCGTTTTTTCTTAGGATGACTACATGGAAGAAGCACTGAAAATAAGGAATTTGCTACAAGAATTTCTCAAAAAGCATGATGGTGTGAGGTAGGCAATAATTCTTGGACTTCGGGAGCACATTTTCACTATAATGTGAGCTTTGCTGATATTGCAATGTCTTATTGGCACTTTGCAAGTATGTGCAATCTGGGTAAAGATAAGCAAGTGAACAGTATCACCACGTTCATTAGTGACAAGCATTCATGCATTTACGTCAATAATAACCAAAAATTTGTCAATTGTATATATATTCCAAAAGAATAAGGGCAAGAGAGTAACTCACTGACTAAAAGCATTTGCCTACCCACTGATTGGGAAACAACAATGCAAAGCATATGTTCTGCATTGTCATGTGCATGGGTGCAATAAATGTAACAAAAATGGCTATAAAAGTCAAGAACAAATATGGCTTGATTAGCTTGATGACAAATAAGAAATCAACCCTCGCCTTTTGTTAACCATAAAAAATAATGGAAATAGGGTTCTGATGTCCTATTTGTCATTGTTTCTTGTGGCCAACAAAAAGTCAGAGCTAATTTCTTGTTTGTCATTCAGAGATTTTTATGTCAGAGCTTATGTCAGGAGCTGACATAAATTCATGTATGCAGTCTCATGTCAGCAATATGGTATTTACAAATCTGCGCAATAATATGCAAAGGATATTTTAAGGCTTGTGGCCGCGTGTGCATGCGTTCTCGCTTAAATCTTTCAGCTTTGACATGCTGGTTGCTTTATTTTAACAATTTCGACTTTTGCTCAATTGTAGGTACCCGACAGTCCATGTGGTTCATATCGATGAGGTTAGAGAACCTAGCCTAGATGGGACTAAATTGATCATCCGGAAGGCTTACTATTCAAATCTAGTGAAGGCTGCTTTGCTGAGTTCCATTAACTCGACAGAGCCAGTTCCAGGTGAAGCTTGCTCTTGACTTAAGCGAGAAGAAGACAAACTGCAGGCACAGTCTTGAGATTACTCTGGCTTCCATTTAGTTCCATGCTATTTTTAGAAATTAAGGCTGCGTTTGGTAACGTTTCTGTTCAAAAATTGTTCTCCGGAACAGAAATAGTTTATTATTTCTGTTCCAGAGAAAAAATTTTGAACATAAGAATACGTTTGGTAACTGCACAAAATATCTGTTCTTGAAATAAAAAAAGAACAGAAACACGTTTAGTAAACTTGTATAATTTTTTAATATTTTTATTTTATCTTTCCTTTTTTTATCTTTTTTTTTCTTTCTTCCTTTGGGCGATTGCTGGCCTCGGCCATGGCCAGCGACCAGCCAAAAGGAAGAAAGAAAAAAAAAAAAAAAAAAAAAAAAAATATCAAAAAATTAAACGAAACAAAAAAATTATACAAGTTTACCGTATTTGTTTTTTTTTTCTATTCCAGAAAAAAAAATTGTGCATTTACCAAACATATTCTTCTGTTAAAAAATTATTCACCGGAACAAAAATAGTTTTTTCTATTTCTATTCTTGGGAACAATTTTTGAATAGAAACGTTACCAAACACAGCCTTAGTTTCTAAAAATAGCATGGAACTAAATGGAAGCCAAAGTAATCTCAAGATTGTACTTGCAGTTTGTCTTCTTCTCGCTTAAATTGCTGGATATTCGGGAGTCAAAAACTCGTTAAGGGAAAAAGGAATTTGAATTATTTTATTTTTTTATTCGATCTTGAATTTTAATGAACTTCTTTTCATTTTCAGCAATTCATGAAAGAATGAATCGAGGAATAACCTATGAATGTAACAACTACAAGAAAAGACCTCATGATAGTCAATATGGGACCTCACCACCCATCAATGCATGGTGTTCTTAGGCTCATCCTTACTCTAGATGGTGAAGATGTTATTGATTGTGAACCAATATTAGGTTATTTACACATAGGAATGGAAAAAATTGCGGAAAATCGAACAGTTATACAATATCTACCTTATGTAACACGTTGGGATTATTTAGCTACTATGTTCACAGAAGCAATAACCGTAAATAAGAGCAAGCTTCACATGGAATTGGCTTTGTTGAGTTAATGGAACTCGGCAAAGCAGCCTTCACTAGAGTTCAATAGTAAGCCTTTCGGATGATCAATTTAGTCCTGTCCAAGCTAGGTTCTTTGACCTCATCGATATGAACCACATGGACTATCGGATACCTGCAATTGAGCAAAAGTCGAAATTGTTAAAATAAAGCAACCAACATGTCAAAGCTGAAAGATTTAAGCGAGAATGCATGCACATGCGGCCACAAGCCTTAAAATATCCTTTGCATATTGATGCGCAGATGTTCTGTAAATACCATAATTGTTGCGAAAGGTGAGCGATCGAACAATAATATAGACAGAAGAAAAAAATAAATTGGACATCGGATTTACGTGATTCAATCGTAAAGACCTATGTCCACAAGGAGAGTAGCAACGAATTTCACTATAGATCAAGCAATACAAGAAGATTACATACTCGAGTCACTCAAACACTCTCGGTGTTTCTCAAGCCCTAATTACACCCAATAACGCACGCAGTGTTTAGCCCTAAAATTCCTCAAGAAGTAATCTCTCAATCTCAAGAAGGAATTACATGCAAATCTTACCACAAGATTTAATTGGCTTGAACACAAAAATCTTCTTGGATGTAATTCATGGATAAGAACGACAAAGAAAATCCCTCTTAAGCACTCGACAACTATACGGCACTTCAAGAACACTTCTTTATGATCAACCTTCTACCACCCACGACCACAAGTCTATATATATATAAGTGAGACCCTTATTATTTTGCCAACTTCTCATATGATTTTGTTTCCTATCTTGCTTGATTTTATCCAAAACATATCTCTGTATATTTTAAACAAAATCCAAGTTCAAGTCAAAGTTGAACTTTCCTATTTCAGCGGCCAAATTCTCCAACGCAGATTCGAATTTTGGGAAGTTGATATACTGATCTTCTTTGCTCAATTTCAAATGTTTGCAACATATCAAATTCGGAATATTCAGAATTTCACATTGGACTCAAATTCGAGACATATTTTAATAATCTCCATCTTGGCTTGACGTTTGAGCCAAGTCGCAATCGCTTCGCAAAAATTCAAACTCTGCTGCTACTCTTCTATAGCCCCCGATGGGCTCAACCGTCACAGATATTATCCAAGTCCAAGCCTCGCTTGAACTTCGCCATAACCGATGACCTCATTAGAATACCAACTCCACATGCACTTTTAACTGCTCTGCAAGTATTTTCCGACGCAATCTCCTTAACCGTAGATAAAGCAAAACCATTATTGCATCCATATTTATCAGGAGATTGAATACGTACGTTTGAGCCAAGTCGCAATCGCTTTGCAAAAATTCAAACTCTGTTACTACTTTTCCATAGCCCCTGATGGGCTCAACCGCCATAGATATTATCCAAGTCCAAGCCTCGCTTGAACTTCACCATAACTGAGGATCTGATCAGAATACCAACTCCACATGCACTTTTAACTGCTCCGCAAGCATTTTCCGACGCAACTTCCTTAACTGCAGATAAAACAAAACCATTGTTGCATCCATATCTATCAGGAGATCGAATATGTACCTTATTAATTTCAGCAGTTACGGCAACCATTGGCTCTATAGACTCCACTTCAAGTTGAACACCGTCCAGATTCGTATTAACACTACCACAAACACTCCTAGTCAGAAGTTCCGGAGACTCATCAAGGGTAATTTCTCTGCTGTCAACAGGTGAATTTATATCTAGGCACCACAACTGATCGCCCTGCCCACCTTGTGCATAGTCATGGAATATGCACCTTGCCCTCCAATCGAGCTTACCATCACTCACTCGAAATATAACATGGGCAACCAAAAATTTTAAAAATAGAATAATCAGCAACGTTACCTGACCACACTTCTTCAGGAGTCCGCCATTCAATAGCAGTTGATAGGGATCTATTCACCAGGCAACTTATTGTACTAAGCACATCAGCTAGGATTCTCCTAGCAATACCAGCACTAGAGATCATTTTACGGGCCGTCTCTAGTAATGTTCTGGTCATCAATTCTGCAAATTGTTGTGATTTACTGGTACTACTGTGGTGTTTCACTATGTCTTATTTCATGCAGAATTTATTTGCCAGCTTTGAGCAGAACTCCATGCTATTATCAGTCCGCACATGGTTGATCGACTTACCAGTCTCCGTCTCGATCAAAGCTCTCAACCGCATGATCTTGACACTAGCATCAAACTTGTGCATTGGCACAAACATCTAGGTCTTCCTTGAGCAGTCAATAGACTCTCGAACAGATGCATCCGATGTCTCCGCAGCGAAATTTGTCACTGTCTCACCTTGAAGTTTATACAGGTCTCCATGCTTGATTCCTTTCATTATCACCAAGGCACCTCGAACAACCTTTAGAACTCCACCTTCTGAAGAATACCTGCAACTAGCTGATTTAGGACACCCAAGGAAATTAAGTTCTTTTTCAATTTTGGAACATGTCTTACTCCAGTCAATGTCTTCACAATGCCATCATGCATTATGATTTTAACATCACTAACACCCACAACATTGCATTCAGCGTAGTTCCCTAATTGGACTTTACCACTACCCGTGCACTGATAAGTGATAAACCAGTTTTTATTTGGTGTGATATGAAAAGAACAACCAGAATCCATAATTCATCCATTAAACGATGAATCGTTAGTGATAGATAAGACATAATTAGTATTATATGCTACAACTCCAACATTATCTGCAGAATCAACTACAATTTCTGTGGCATCCTAGAATTTAAGGGCATGTCCTAAGGTGCCCTAGAGCTTTTTAAATAGGTAATGAATTTACCTATTTGGTTGTGCTTTAATTTTAGTTCTCTCTTAAGGCCTTGTGCCTTGTGCCTTGTTTGTTTTTAATTTAAATTGAGCTATAAGATAATTATTAAAGATAAGATTTTATGTTGCCATGCTTGTTATAGATTGTTTGTTATAGATTTAATATTATAGGATTTTAATTAGGTAAAATTAATTGTTAGTTTTAAGTTTAATTTAGAAAAGGGAGTGGATTGGGCCTTAGGCCCAATAGCATAGACTTAGGCCCATGGTTGGAGGGCCTAAGGGTGGGCCGTGTGGGCCAAGCCCATAAGGCCCAATGGGCCTTGTGTGGTGCCGTGCGAAGGGAGGAGGGGGAGGGTTTGCATGCCTCTCCCCAAGTGTCCTAGTGTGTATGCCACTTGGCATACATGCTTAGGGTCTTCCTTGTGATGATTAGGGAAGAGAAGAGAAAAGAGAAGGGAGAGAGAGAAGGGGTGCCGTGCAAGAGAAAGAAGAGAGATGGAGAGAAAGAGAGAAAGAGAGGAAGAGAGAAAGGAGAAGAAGGAGGGAGGGCGTCGCGCGAGAGGAGAGGGAGGAGAGAGAGCCGCCGTCCGCCGCCGCACGCCGCCGTCCGCCGCCGTTCCCGTGGTTCTTTTCTTGGCTAGAGGCAAGTTAGGATCCATCTCCTTTCCTTGCTTGTGTGTTTGCATGTTGGATTCTTGATGGTTTAAAGCTACGAAAATGGAGTGAGAATGCTTGGATGTTGAGAATGTATGCTGTTTTCGCATGAACCAGTGAAGTCAGAAACTTGTGAGGGCTTGCATGTGTGTTTGGAGTTCGATTTTGGCTTGGATCTCTTCATGAAAGTTGTAGCTAACATCTCGAACTATAACATACTGAAATTTCGTGAAAAATGATGGAGATTTGAGGGGTCTAAACCTCATATTTCGGAGACCCTAGATCTGGAACTGTTTTTCTGACCTTGAGGTGAGTTCGTGGTTTGCATGTTGGTTTTTACTAAGAATCTCTCTTCGACTTCTTCATGAAACTTGTAGAGCACATCTTAAGGATGAACATACTCAAATTTGAAGCAAAAATAACAAGTTTAGGCTAGGTAACCAACCTGACCTTGAAGACGATGAAACTGGAGTTGCGATGTGGGTTACCAGAGACTTCGTGGGATCATTTGAAGGTCTTCCTTTGGTAGTTTGGCTTAAGTCTCTTCACGAAAGTTGTAGAGGATCCTTAGGAGTATAACATATCCAAAAATCAGAGAGAACGAAGAAATGTAAGTAGGTCAAATCTGCATATTTCGGACATAGTGTTCTGTGTATTTCGGTGACTTAACCAGGAGCTTCGTGAGTCTGTAGAAAATTATCTAAAACGAATTTGACTTAGTTTCCTTCATGAAAAGTATAGTTTAATGTCTTAAATACATCCTGGTAAAATTTTATAATTTTCTGAGGTCATATGGGTATTTTAATTGACTTACCAAGAAAAATTGTGCGTTCTGCCCTTATCCGAAAACGTGCATTAAAATGGTGGAAAAGTGGTTTACTATGTGGAAATTGTTTGGCCATGTGTTTTCTGCATATTTTTCCATTCTATTATATTTGGATATTATATGCCTAAATTTCATGATTTTAGGATTTATGTGATTATTTAATTAATTTCAATTTGGAATAAATTGGATTTTTATAATTCAAAATGCATGTGGTAAGTAAAAATCCCACAAGGATTTAATCTATATTAGCAATTGCACCTATTGCATGTATGTGTAGATGCTTAATTTATGCATGCACAAGTTCTAAGGTAATCCTGTTTTGTCATGACATCATGTGCATGATAAATTGAAAAGTAATTGGCAATGTGATCCATGGTAATGGTTGGAGGAGGAAGCGTTGGCCGGAATGTATAGAGAGATACATGGCCGGATACCCCGGGAGTGTCGGGATGCCTGGAATGAGATGGGTGCCGGAAGCCTCGGAGGTCTTTGCCCGAGGGGATACCTCGTGATGCCAGTTGGGATGCGAGATGCCTGGAGCGTTGGGGGTACCGGATGTCCGGTGGCCATGGTTGGCATAATTCCGGAAGGTTTTTCTCGTGAGACCCGAGTGAGGGTGCGAGTGTATAATATGGGATGGATGATCCCGAGGAAGGAAGATGTGATGATCAATTGGGATTTTAAAGTGGAAATGACATGCATGTGTTGCATGATGTGACACGACGATGTGACATGCATATGTGGCATGGTATGATATGATAATGACATGCATGTATGGCATGATATGACATGGTGATGACATGTGTATGCATGATATGACATGGTGATGACATGTGTATGCATGATATGACATGGTGATGACATGTGTATACATGATATGACATGAAAATACGATGATATGCATGAATTATATGATATGATGATGTATGTTGGCATGTGCCTGGCTTTGAGGTAAGTATATTGGATTGCATGTGTGGCATGTATGATGTAATTGTTTATATTGTTTAAATGCAGTGATTGGTGTTTGGATTCCTTTACTTGTTGAGTGGTTGTACTCACCCCTTCGGGGACCTAACATTTCAGATTAGTGCGATGCCTCTCCCTGTTGTTCCACGGGGAGTGTTCTACGGCCTACCATCTGACGTGGAGGTCGAGGTGACTGAGATAGACTGTCCCACCCTACCGGGACTGACCTTTTTGTGTGTGCGCGCGATCGTATCGTATGACGTGGGCTTATCTGGAGGCCCAGTCATCCAGGAGTACATCTCTGTCCACATCCGCCGCAACGGTGTGATGATGGGGATGCTGCCACCTCCACCGCCCGACGCACCGGGTTGGGTGTGACGGCCTGCACACGTGGAGTGGGGGGTTAACAACTTTTTGGATGGCCGCCACTAGTAAATCGAAGGGAGATCGTTACACGTCGCATTTTTAGGGTCGTGTGTCTCTTTTTGAGGGGTGAAGGCCAAGCATAGATGAGTCTTGGCCTATCCTTTTTGTACCGACCTGTGTAACCCTTCGTAATTATAAGTGTAAATAAAAGTGGTTCGGCTTTGTGTTTTCACCTAATCAAAGATAGTTGGTGTGTATTGTGTTGGCGTGAGGGAAGCGAAGTGTTGGTGAGACTCGCCTCTTAATTTCCGCTGAGCTGCGCAAAATCCTTAAAACCTTTTTAAAGGAAAAGAAAAGAAAAATTTTTACGCCTAAGCTTGGGCTTGTATTTTCAAATTCTTTCTTCTATCGCGTAGTATCTGTGGCGACCCTAGCGGGTGTCGGGGGTGCAACAATTTCCTTTCCCTTTTCATTCGTCAGCTTAAGGCAATTCCTTCTAAGATGCCCCCTCTTGCCATAGCTCCAATAGACAACATCAGCAGTTCTAGATTGACTATGTCTGTTCATATTAGTACTACTTTTACCCACACGTGTTCTAGATCTTCCTTAATTTTCATCTACTAAAGCAGTAGATATAAGTTCGCCAGATTCTCTTCTACGAATGTCCTCGCTTAGAATGAAATCTCGAACCTTATCAAACATTAAACTTGTTGACCAAGAGGAATTACTAATAGCAGTAACAGTAATATTCCAACTATCAGGCAATGATGATAATAGAATCAAAGCACGTACCTCATCTTCAAAATCAATCTCAACTGAACTCAATTGACTAACAATCACATTGAATTTATTGATATGATCTGCAACTGACGCACCTTCATTCATCTTCAAATTAAAGATGCGTCGCATCAAATAGACCTTGTTGATCGCAGAGGGCTTCTCGTACATATTTGATAGTGCTTGCATCAAATCAATAGTGGTCTTCTCATTCAGGATGTTAAACGCGACGTTACGAGCCAACGTTAGCCGAATAACACCCATAGCTCGTCTATCCAGCAAATCCCAATCAGCTTGCTTCATCGTCTCTGGTTTCTCCCTAGATAAGGGCAAGTGTAGTTTCATCTAGTAAAAATAATCTTCAATCTGCATCTTCCAAAAACTAAAATTCTTTCCATCAAATCTGTCGATTCTCACTTTTACTTCTTCTGTCGCCATCGATTCACTTCAACTTAGCCAAACCTAGCTCTGATACCATTTGTTGCGAAAGGCGAGCGATCGAACAATAATATAGACTGGAGAAGAAAATAAATCGGACACCGGATTTATGTTGTTCAGTCGTAAAGACTTACGTCAACGGGGAGAGTAGCAGCGAATTTCATTATAGATTAAGCTATACAAGAAGATTACACACTCGAGTCACTTAAACACTCTCTTGGTGTTTCCCAAGTCTCAATTACACCCAATAACGCAAGCAGTGTTTAGCCTCGAAATTTCTTAAAAAATAATCTTTCAATCTCAAAAAGGAATTACACGCAAATTTTTAACAAGATTTAATTGGCTTGAACACTAAATCTTCTTGGATGTAATTCACGGATAAGAACGACAAAGAAAATCCCTCCCAAGCACTCGACGACTAAATGGCGCTTCAAGAACACTTCTTCATGATCAACCTTCTACCACCCATGGCCACAAGTCTATATATATAAGTGAGACCCTTATTCTTTTGCCAACTTTTCATAGGATTTTGTTTCCTATTTTGCTCGATTTTATCCAAAACATGTCTCTGTATATTTTAAACAAAATTCAAGTTCAAGTCAAAGTTGAATTTTCCTATTTCAGCGGCCAAATTCTCCAACGTAGATTCGAATTTTGGGTAGTTGATCTTCGGATCTTCTTTGCTCAATTTTGAACGTCTGCAACATATCAAATTTGGAATATTCAGAATTTCACATTAGACTCAAACTCAAGACATATTTTAACAATATTGCTGACATGAGACCGCAAACATGAATTTATGTTAGCTTTTGCTTGACATTGGCCAACAGTCACCAATCATCTCTCGGGTGCTCCTCTGTGCTCATGAATATATTCACATATGTTTTGAGGTGATCAATATAAACACTATTCACCAGACGACGTAGTGAATAATTCAATAAAAGTCAGATCCTAAATACTGAAACCCTTGCTAAAGTCAAAAGTTCAAAGCAATAGCTAAAAACCACAAACTTGAGCAGAAAGAACAAAGATATCTTCAACATGTACAAACTTAGCATCTTACGTGTGTTAGACTAAATAGAAATAGCTAGACATACTCGGAAAGTAAGAGGAATCTGAATTATCTACACAATGATCGCATTACAAAAGGAAAGTTGAAGTTATGTGTGGTGCAAAATAGTCAGTAGGATGCCAAATTTATCTTTTAGCTTTTCATACTGAAAGAAGATTAAACAAGCACTATTCAAGTTTTTAGTTCCCCATTACACACGAAACCATTTCAACAGTCCACTAAAATAAAGACAACATTTCCCTAACGGTCGAGAGGAAATGAGTCATCTTTCTTTGATTGACTACAATATATCTTTAGGCCGTATTTCTAACCGTTAGAGTAGCAGCAAAAGAATCACGACTATACCAAACACACATTCTGTAATCAGATAAATCATGAGCATCCTTGACCTTTACAAACTTAGCATCTCATATCAGTTAGTCTATCCACATTGTTGACAACTAAGGGCTTGTTTGGCAAATTTTGTTTATGTTCCCAAGAACAAAAATTTATATTATTTTGTTCCGGGAAACAAAAAAAATAACAAAAAAGTGTTTGGTAAAACTTTTGTTTCTAGGAACAAAAAAATAGATTTTTTGTACAACCACCAGCAGCGGCGTAGCTGGCTTGGGCTCTCTTCTTCTTCTTCTTCTTCTTCTTCTTGTAGGCAAGGCTTGGCCTGGCCAAGCCAAGAAGAGGCCGACCTTGTGCTGCCTGGGCGAGGCCGACCTCGCCGATCCGAGGCTCGCCTGGCCATCGACAAGGCTCGGCCTTGCCCAGCTGGTCGCTAGGCCTTAAAGAGAAAGAAGGAAAAAAAAAAGAAAAAAGAAAAAGAAAAAAGAAAAAAGAAAAAAAGGAAAAATATAATAAAAATATTGAAAAATTAAAAGAAACAACAAAATTATACAAGTTTGCCAAACACATTTTTATTCCTAGAATAAAATTTTTTTACAGTTACCAAGTGCGTTCTTATACTCAAAAACTATTTCTGGAAAAAAAAAAAAAACTATTTCTATTCAAAAATTGTTCCTCGGAACAGAAATGTTACCAAACATGCATTAAACTTTCATCCCAAATGTCACATCCACATGCATGAAAATTTGGATTGTGTGTGCCGATAACGTTGGAATACAACACTATCAAAAAAATATGTTTACATTGCATGTTTCTGTTAGGACTAGAATTAGCACCTAGAGAGGGGTGAATATGTGACTAAAGTGATTTTAACAATTTAATCCGAATAAGAGATTAATGCATTAAAAACAACAATTGCTGCAAATGAAAGTAATGAAAAATAAAAGGATTAGGGATAGAGAATCAAGACTCCATATTTATAGTGGTTTGGCTTAGACCAAGCCTACGTCCACTCTCCCACGCTAACAGCCTTCTTGGCTGGATTCCACTATGCAATCAACAAGAGATTATAACTTTGAGTGCAAACACCTAGTAATAGATCACACTATCTCACTAAGTCACTTTTTTGGTATTTCTCTCAAGATCACAAACGTTTAAGCTCACGAGAGACAAGTGTATGATAGAAGATCGCTTAGACTTTGGAATTATAAATTCTACACTCTATCTCTTGCTTGCTCATCGGTCCTTCATCTCCTTAAATACTCCTCCACTTCCAAACTAACCGTTCGACAATATCTTGAGGATCGTCTTCCAATATACCCATTGGACAGCTCTGTATCAAGAAGATTTGGTAACCGTTGAGTGACAAAGGTAGAATCCCAAATTGATTCCGATCGCCCATACAAACGAAATCTTGGTTTCCATAAGTAAAGCTTCTTCATATAGAAAGTTCTTGTCTTCAAGATCTAATTGTCAATCAATTAAGTCAATCAAATCAATCTTGATGTAGAATCCAAACTAGATCACTAGCCGTTATATCTTCGGGGCTAGTGTTACGTTCTGTCGAATCTGGATGTAAAGTCTGAGAGCAATAGACTTTACAATCTGAGTCTGACTGCGATAGACTTTGCAATCTGGGTCTGAACAGATTTAGCTTTAAGGTCTGAACACGAAAGCATCTGTTATGTTCGCTCAAAGATAGAGTCTCGTCTTCCGGTTCGGCTTCAAAGATAGAGTCCGTCTTCTAGTTCTTCATTCACGTTCGATCTGAATTTGTCGAGTTGACAGACTTCGATGTAGAGCAGACTTTGACACTAAAGTCTAGCAGTCTTCGAGACTTTGACATAGAAATCTGAAATCTTCAAAATATACTTTGGACATGTGTTACTGCTCCAGTCTTCCGGCCGTCTTCGCCTTTGAAAATATCCTTTACATGTTCAATCATTTGCATAGTCTATTACTCAACCATCAAACATGTTAGTAGCCTTTGATTTATTTTGTCATCTTCAAAACATCATAAGGGATTTCCCTAACAGTTTCCACATTAGAAATTCCCACTGCATTTTCTCACCTTTAGCAATAAGAGAGATAGTGAAAGATCAAGTTGCAGCTAGTAAGGCTTGGGAGAGGTTGGTTATACACATCTGCCTAACATCCTCAACGTTCATCTCGGGAGAGGCGTGACGCCCATTTAACTTAGCACACTCGAAACGGGACTGCGATTATAGAATCATCTGCTCTAAGATAAATTAAAACATATCTTTATGGTGTTTTCTCGAGGGTAATTAACGAGAAGCAGCAGCTGCCAACATCTATCATTGGTTCTCCACTCATATTTCAGACATGTGACCATAACGACAAAATGTAGCGACAAATCCATGCATAAATGATATTAATTAGGGATGTTTAGTTCTGCAGTAGAGGAACTCCCTCGGATCATATATTATAACAAAATCATCTGTTAGCCCAGTAGCCAAAGTAGGACAAACAACCTAACACGCAAGAACCAATCTACCTACAAGGGGGCACTTCCACGGGTTCATGCTTAAAGTTCATATCGTATTCGCCATGAGTAGAGAGACCCATGGGCACTGCGGCTTGGACAGAAAGCCGCATGAGCTCACATTACTAAAAGTGACAAAGCAAGCACAAAGTTGGAAACAAAAGGAAAAAAAAATAAAAATCCGGGGGAGCTAATTCACATAATAGAAAATATGGCAAGCTAGAAATGTAGATATGCTGAATGAAATGCAAAGTCAAAAGATACTAAAGTTAAACCACAGACAGATATAAGCCGAGTTGCTGCTTGGACTATAGAAAATTATTCACATATACAACTAATCAATAAAAAAAAAACCAATCCATATATGATTGTAAAACACAGAGATTAATAAATACAGCAGAATTGAAGCGTACCTGTTTGAGCCATTGAATCCTGAAAAACGGATCAATATATGATTGTAAAACATCGAGATCCATAAATACAGCGGAATTAAAACGTACATGTTTGAGCCATTGCTTCACTTGAAGAAAAGTAGATCACTCTGATAATCAGGGATCTATTGGAATGCCAGATCTTCCTCTCTATGACCTATTTCAGTATAGCAGCTTTCAATGGGATTAAAGCAACTGATAGGTATAACCTACCCTTTTATAGGCTAGAGAGGGGACCTAGCAAACCTTAATCAACAACGTGTCAACTGAGCCCTTCCCATTACGGGCTTCAGTTAAACACAATTACCTACACTTTGCTGCTCAACCAAGCCCATTATCAATAGATGTCAATACCCAATTCAATCAGATCACTTTAGGGTTCAACAAATATTGGAATATTCATTAATTCGATTATTTAAAATAAAAAATCAATTAATTAATGTAAGCCCATATTATAGGAAATTTCTGACATTCTCCCACTTGGGCTACATTAATTAACTTATTTTATTTTGAAAAAGATTTTATATTGAAAACGACCCTATCGGGTTAATAACTGAAAATTTTGTTTTATGTGGCCACAACTTTAAAAAATAATATTCAAATAATGGCATCTCAAAACCAATCCAATCCTATATAACCTCAGTATAGGACTATAGAGATTAATGTGTTAAGAAAATACCACAACACATGACCTTCCATAATCACATATAATAAGTATTATATTTTCATGGATCATGGGCTTAGTAGTGTAGTAAGATTTAGTGCCAACATGTGATCAAAATATACACTATATCTTATCGGTCCTTAATGCAATTTCTCAACGACATGAAACTGCATTAACGCAATTTCTAAACAATATGAAATTGCACAACTATGTCATAATCCAACATGAGATCTCATAATTAGTGACATCCAGTCATCTTTAAACTAAAATTTGTTTAAAGATACTGTTTTATACTTTCATTTCTCAGTCAACAAGAGAAAGGATAACAATAGAATCAATAACAACAATTATCAAAATAAATGCTTTAATAAACATCATAAAAGCTTTATCAGTCTACATATAACTATAATATCCAAAAATACAATTTGTATAACTCCCACTAACAAAAGAAATCAAAAGAATCTAAGACACCCATATTCTTTACATGTTCTTTAAACAAAATGGGCCGTAAACCTTTTGTTAGAGGATCAGCTAACATATACTCAGTTCTAATATTTTCCATTACAATGTCTCCATTTTTGACCAAGTCCTTAACAGTATAATATTTGATCCAATTAACATTTCAATCGTGGCATTGTTGTTATTTATAGCAAAAGTAAGATCAATTATGGGCAATAGTATTTCAACAAAAATAATTAGTACATTATAAACTCCCCTTTGGGCAGAGTGTATAATGCACCGTTATTTTTCACAACATGAAGATTATGAAACGATAACAAGGACAATTACACATAATTGTCAATGATCCATCCCCTTTGGGAAGACAAATCATTTAAATTATACATATCCACGATATCAATATATAGAGACAATAAATGAGAATTACATATAATCTTCAGGAATCAATCCCCTTTGGGCAGACAAATCCTTTAAATTATACATTTCCATTATCTCAACATAGAGGGGAATTACACATAACTCTAAAAAATTTATCCCCTTTAGGCAGATAAACCTTTTGAGTCACACATCCCCATCATTCGTCTCTAATATATCAATATAGAGGGGAATTACACGTAACTTTAAAAAATTTATCCCCTTTGGGCAGATAAATCTTTTTAAGTCATACATTCCCATCTTTTAATTTTGGAATTTATCTTCATGCAATTTTCAAATTATATACACAATAACCCCCTTTGGGCAGGTGATTGTATATACTAATTTTTATCAATAAGGAACTTCAACAATTTACAAACTTTAACAATTTGTAAATAATGTTCCATTTAATCAATGCCCAAAAATTCATCAAACAATATGAAGCACTTTACGACATGTGCTTCTCAAGATCATATTGCATTTATCAAATAACAATCTTTGCCACAATTTTACATGCCTATTTCTACAATTAAGCATGTAAGATTATTAACTTAAACTAAAGCAGGAAAGTATAGATAATCTATACTAAATTAGGGAAAGTGGATATTGTTATCCTATCCCTCATACTCTATAATAAATTTCCATAAATTAAAAATTGGAAATATAGGCACAAAATTATTTTTCATTGAATTAATATGGATAACAATAAATAATTCCAAATAAATATTTAAATATGCCAAAATTAAAATTTACCATACCAAAAAATCATAAATTAAAAATTAGGCATATTAAAATAAATTGAAACAAAACAGGTCTCAGAGGACCCTAAACACATCCCCATGCACCATTCCGTATGCATGGGGCTAGCGGCTCAATTGGGGATCTTTATCAATCTCCATGGTGCTTCAATAAATAAGACACTCTTGCACCCAATCAAAATCCAAGGTGAATTAATCGAAGAAAAGAAAAGAAAAGAAAAAACGGATCCATATATGATTGTAAAACACCGAGATTAATAAATACAGCGGAATTAAAGCGTACTTGTTTGAGCCATTGAATCATGGAAAAAGGATCCATATATGATTGTAAAACACCGAGATTGATAAATATAGTGGAATTAAAACATACATGTTTGAGCCATTGCTTCACTTGAAGAAAAGTAGATCACTATGATAATCAGGGATCTATTGGAATGCCAGATCTTCCTCTCTATGACCTATTTCAGTATAGCAGCTTTCAATGGGATTAAAGCAACTGATAGGTATAACCTACCCTTTTATAGGCTAGAGAGGGGACCTAGCAAACCCTAATCAATAGCGTGTCAATTGGGCCCTTCCTATTACGGGGTTCAGTTAAAAACAATTGCCTACACTTTGCTGCTCAACCAGACCCGTTATCAATAGATGCCAATACCCAATTCAATCAAATTACTTTAGGGTTCAACAAATATTGGAATATCCATTAACCCGATTATTTAAGATAGAAAGTCAATTAATTAATGTATGCCCATATTATAGGAAATTTCCAACATGGACTTCATTAGCCACATGCAAAATCGGCACCATCTCCTTCACCAGCGAAGATGGCGAGACCTCACCGCAGAACCTGGACTCTTCGAGGTTGCCACCGGCTCTGACACCGGCAGCCTAGCAGGTCCAGGTCGCCCCTCCTCCTTGCAAGGTCGACATTTTTCCCCCCAGAACCCTAAAAAGCTCCCCTTTTCTAGCAAAAAATTCAACAAAAGTTTCCCATTTTTGTCTTCCAGTGATTTCCGAGAAGATTCATCAGAAATCCCTTTTCTCACTTAACCTCCATTCTTCCATAGACACCCCCAACTTCGTCACAAGTAGAGAGACCCATGGGCACTGCCGCTCGGACATAAAGCCGCATGAGCTCACATTACTAATAAGTGACAGAGCAAGCGCAAAGTTGGAAGTAAAAGAAAGAACAAAAAAATCCAGGAACAGGGGAGCTAATTCACATAATAGAAAATCTGTCAAGCTAGAAATGCAGATAGGCTGAATAAGGTGCGAGGTCAAAAACGCAGATACGCTGAATAAGGTGCGAAGTCAAAAGATATTAAAGTTAAACCACACACACATATAAGCCATTCTACGGTTGCTACTTTGGACTTCATTAGCTAGAATCCTCGCCGCCAAACTTGGACTCTCCGAGGTTGCCACCGGCTCCGACACCAGCAGCCTAGCAGGGTCCATGTCATCCCTCCTCCTTGCAAGGCCGACATTTTTCCCCTCGGAACCCAAAAAGCTCCCTTTTCTAGCAAAAAAATTCAGCAAAAGTTTCCCTTTTTTGCATACCAGTGATTTCCTAGAAGATTCATAAGAACTCCCTTTTCTCACTTAACCTTCATTCTTCCATAGACACCCCCAACTTGTCTCTCCTCCGTTGTTCTCTTCTCCGTCTCTCTCCTCTACGACGCCCCTCTCCAGTGACAAGCAAGTTCACCTGCCGCTCCCGTCGCGACTGTGAAGATGAACAAAATGAAGTGAAGATGAACAGAATGAATGAAGAACGAAGAGTGATCATGAAACTTTTGGACATTATTCTCTCTCTGTATTTTCACAGTACAAGCTGTTCATCACAGAGCATACTTCCGATCACATGCTCTGTTTTTCTTCTATATTATATTGTCAGAAACTCAAGTAAAAATATAGGAATTGTGTTTGTTTCATTGAATTGTACACTGTTACACGAATGTATATATTATACAAGAAGATTTAATAAACAAGTAAAGAAAAAATTTCTATCTAGGAAATATTCCTAGTCCTAAAATAAATACAATTCAAATCAATTACAATCTTCAATCCGATTTCAGATCTTCAAAACAAATCTTCTTTCAACACTCCCCCTCAAGCTGATGGCTTGTATATATCCAAAACGCCAAGCTTGTTTAGAAGATATGTGTGCTGTCTTTGGCAAAGAGGTTTAGTAAATATATCCGTAGGTTGCTCCGTGGTTCTAATCCCTCTTGTCTCGACGATACCTTCCTTGATCTTCTCTCGTGTAAAATGGCAATCAACTTCTATATGTTTTGTCCTCTCATGTAATATGGGATTTGCTGCAAGTTTGATTGCTGAATCATTATCAAAAAAGAGTAGTGTCGGACCTCTAACTTGTATCCCAAGATCCTGAAGTAGACCTCGTAACCACACCACCTCATGGACAATCTTTGCCATAGATCGATACTCAGCTTCTGCTGATGACAATGATATAGTGGATTGCTTCATTGTCTTCCATGAAAGCAGTGACTCCCCAAATTTAATACAGAAACCAGTAATAGATCTCCTGCTCATAGGACATAAAGCATAATGCGAATCACAATAGGCTGTCATCTCCATACTGCACTTCCGAGAAAGAAGTATTCCTAGTCCAGGACATCTCTTCAAATATTTTACCACCTTCAAGGTTGCATTCATGTGATATTGCTTTGGATTGTGCATGAACTGGCTAAGAGTCTGTACATCATAGCAGATGTCTGGCCTAGTCATGGTGAGATAGATGAGTTTTCCAATAAGTCTCTGGTAACTTGTCGGTGTCACTACCTCTTTTTTCCGTTCGGGGGGAAAAGAAAGAATGGTTTAGGGGTATTTGCCTAAAGAGGCGGATCAACGGCCCTAAATTAGGCGCGGGCTATCCCAAGCCCATACCTCGTGCGACATTGGATTTTGAATTTTAATTATTAACAACCTATGTACTTCTAGGAGTCGCCACTAACCTATTGGGGTCGGCTAAAAACCAATCAAGACGTGGGAGTGTTGTCTCGATTCCTACGCAACCAAAGATTTCTAAGAACGGGGACTTGTTTACCCCAATGCTTCTATTGGCGCCCTTGCGGTACCACTAACTTGGAAGGTTGTTTATCTAAATGGCCACACAATCTTGATTACCAATTATAATTCTTATAAAACCGCTAAGTGTCCATGCAAATGTTTTTGTAAGGTTGCTTTCCTTAATGTCTAGACTAATCCTAACATAATTTAGAATATAAATTTACACTCAAATTAATGAAAAGCGGTGCGTAAGTAAACATCCAAGAAATTGAAATGACTTGAAAATAAATGCGAAAAGGAAAACCCGATACAAGTCGGGTAAATAATATTACATGGCCTTGTTATCACGCCCCAGCACAGGACCCCCGTGAGCAAAATGAAAATTTAAATATGCATGAAATTACTCTAAATGCATGAAATTACTCTAATTAATTTTAATCTACTCAAAATAGATTATTTAGAAAAATGGTTATAAAATACCAAAATATCATTAAATTAAGAAAATGACCTTTTAAAATTAGGAAAATTTCCTAGATGTCATTTCGATGATAATTTGATACCATCCATCATTTTTATATTTTTTTTTTGAAATTTTCATATTTCTTCATATTTTTTAATTTTTTATTTAAAAAGTATTAATAATAATTCCTTAAACTGATCTATGCTAACATGGAGTAACATAGCACATGAATATCACAATAATCAAGCTCAAATCGACTGTTTCAAGATTGAAGCTTAATTTGGGCATTTTGTCGAACACTTGGTGTGCATTAAACTAGCCCCAATAGCTTCCTCGAGCCATATTTGCAGCCTTCAATCTCCACTCATAAGGAATCTCATGTGGAACTAAAATATCAAAGTTATACTACCATATGCAAAGAACAATATTAGTTAGAGATCATAGCTTTAAACACACTAGAACCAAGCTAAAATCATCCTCAAATATGTGGGTTTGGGCTGATTTTGCAAATCTGGGTTTGAACTCAAGTCAAGCAAACATGTTACATGTCCTTATTGAAGCCCCTACACTTATCATATGCAAAATCTAAGAGAAACACTACTTAATCCGAGTGAAAATAGGTAACATGAGCTTTCAAATGCAACAAAAATTATAGAGAATGGCCCACCGAAAAACATCAAAACAACCTCTCCAACAAGCACACTTGCAAAACTCTTGAAGAGATTTCAAACACTTAGAAAAATTTCAGCCTCAGAAATCAGTTTTTTGAGCTGGTTTTCCTCTTGATTTTCATGATCAAAACATACTCAAACTCGAAAAAAAAATACATCGAGGATGCTTACCATGCTTCTTAGTTTCCCTTTCAAGTGATTCTTGGCTCAAGAAACCAAGAAATTATCCTCGGGGGGCCCGTGGTAGTTGGCTTCTTCAACTGGAAAACAAGATCTGCAAAGAAAGAACTGATAACAAAGGTTTTCATTAACCTCCAAAATCAAGCTTCAAAACCTCTTTTGTTGGCTAAATTCAAACAAAACCAAACTATATGTATTATAGTTTGTCTTCTAAGTCATATATTTCCTCATTTGTCTCTCAACTTGCTCAAGAACACTCGCTTTCCCTCACTCGTGACCAACTAGGCTCAACAAAAAATTTTCAGACTTTCTTGGCCCGCCAGGAGGGTAGTTTTCGGGGAGCTTTAGGCAGCCTTCCCGATCTCCATTTGGGACGTGCGACCTACGGTTGGAAAGATCTTTGAGTGAAGTTTCACTCTCTACTTGAAGGTTTTGGCTAATTTTGGTTGCAAGTTTGTGAAAATTGCACTTTTCTCCCTGAAGGTTGATCTGGAATTTATGGATTTACTTTTCTGGAGTTGCTTCTGGAGGTGTTTTTGGAGGACGACTGTAAGCTCTCCCCTCTCCCTCTCGTCTCCTCTCTCTCCTTCCTCAAAAGAGCATGCTTCGTAGATGTTATCCACCCAAATCATCAATCTCTTGGTCGGCTTTTTGTCCACCTACCAAGCCTGCCAACTGAGCTAGTTCACCCACTCTCTGACTTAGCCAATTTTTCCAACTTCTGCAGCTGAGTGTTTGGATTTGGTGCGATTTTCCCGTGCCTTCAGCAGCTTATCCTTGACCAATGTTTGTCCACTTGCAGTGCCAATAACGGTCTTCCATCACGTGTAGAGATCGGGCTGGTTGGGTAGCTGAGGAGGATATGGTGGGGCCACAAAGTTGCTTACTCAACAGCTTCGAATTGAGACCAAATCGTGGGCTGGGTTTTGGTAGCTCGTTTGAGTGCTTTATTCCATCAATTTGGCTGCATTTTTTGATCAATTAGCAAGCTCATGTATAGTAGTTTAAGATTTTGGCCATTTTTTGCAATTGTACTCACTCAAGTTTGCAAGAAAGTCCCTCAAAGTTGGCCATTTTCTTATCCAAAAATACCAATTTCAATGCAAATTTGGTCCTTTTCACCTGATTTGATTGATTCAAGTTGGCCCAACTTCAATTTCAACTTAATTGGTGACCAAGATGATGATTTAAGGGTTCTGGCAAAATTTTGCAAAATTTGCTAATTGGTCCCTCAACTTTTGGAAATTGCATTTTGGCCCCAATTTGCCATTTTAATTCCAATCTGACCTCTCGGGCTTGGCTAGTCACATTTAGATCATTGGCCCCAACTTTTTTTTTAATCTTTTTTTATATATTTAATTTAATTTTTTTAATTTTTTTTTTGAAGGAAAAACATATTCCATTTAAAAAAACTATACTAAACACCTAGATAATCTATATGCAAGAATTTGACATGAAATATTTTTGTGGAAAAACAAGTTCCCATTTTTTTCAGAAATGATTTTTGGACAAAAATTTAGGTATCAATAGCTGCCCCTCTTTGGAAGGAAGCTCAAAGAGATTTCTTTCAAAGATAAGGCGACACCTAATTTTTGTTGTTTTTTTTTTTTTTGTCTTTTTGTTTTTTTTTACAATAGCAAAAATGAAAATGCAAGTGAGCTTAATGTAAAGAGCGTGGTTTAGGGATGTACCTATGAATACTTTGAAAAATGTGGTTTAAGGATATACCCACAAACCTTGTGGTTTAAGGCAGTCCCACGAACCTTGCGGTTTAAGGCGGTCCCACTAACCGTTTGGTTTAAGGCGGTCCCACTAACCGTTTGGTTTAAGGCGGTCCCACTAACCTTGTGGTTTAAGGCGGTCCCACTAACTGTGTGGTTTAAGGCAGTCCCACTAACCTTGTTGTTTAAGGCAGTCCCACTAACCGTGTGGTTTGAGGCAGTCCCACGAACCTTGTGGTTTAAGGTAGTCCCATTAACCTTGTGGTTTAAGGCAAATCCACTAACCGTGTGGTTTAAGGCAGTCCCATTAACTGTGTAAATTGTATGGTTTTAGGATGACCAAGAACCTCTTGAAAATGCATGGTTTAAGGCTAACCCATGAACCCTTTGGCATTGCATCTTGAAAATGCATGGTTTGAGGCTAGCCCATGAAACCCTTTGTTATTGTGTGGTTTAAGGATGACCAAGAACCTCTTGAAAATACATGGTTTAAGGCTAATCCATGAACCCTTTGGAATTGCATGGTTTAAGGATGACCAAGAACCTATTGAAAATACATGGTTTAAGGCTAATCCATGAACCCTTTGGAATTGCATGGTTTAAGGATGATCAAGAACCTCTTGAAAATGCATGGTTTAAGGCTAACCCATGAACCCTTTGAAATTGCAAGGTTTAAGGATAACCAATAACCTTTTGAAAGTGCATGGTTTAAGGCTAACCAATGAACCCTTTGGAATTGCATGGTTTAATGGTAACCAGGAACTCCTGAAAGTACATGGTTTAAGGCTAACCCACTAACCTTGTGAATTGCAAGGTTTAAGGATAATTAAGAACCTCTTGAAAATGCATGGTTTAAGGCTAACCCATGAACCCTTTGAAATTGCAAGGTTTAAGGATAACCAAGAACCTTTTGAAAATGTATGGTTTACTTGGAGGAACCTGTCATTCGAGAATATTCTGAAATGGGTACTGCACATCAAATAGAATTCATTATAACAAGTATTCTAGTAGCGAAAGCATACTAGATGAGATCGATTTCAGCACATGTCATCAGAAACAATATCAAAAGTGTATCGATAATGAGAAGGCAATGATTGCATAAACAAATCAAACTAATCCTGACCACTTGACAAACTCACAAAACTATCATCACACTCGAATGATATCATTAATCGTCAAATTCCCTTGGGAGAAAAGTTCTTGTCGAAATGACCTCGACTTATGAGAAATGTTTGTTAAGTATGCCAAGCAAGGACCCCTAGTCAGAAAGGGCTTCTCGCATATTTTCAAGAAAAGGGCTATTTGATCCCATCTATTTATGTGGGAAATAAACTGATCACTCAATCTCACTCTTCCAATGTGCAAGGCTTTGAATCATTCACAATAAGTACACATTGACCAATCTAAGAGGTCTTTTAGAAGGACCGTAGTGCAGGTTTGGTCATGGTTTTAGCAATGGATAAGCATCATTGGCTATGAAATGAATTGATCACTGATCGACATCTTCGCCAGGTTTACAAGTCAAGAAACCTTAAGATGAGATAAGACAACCTTGCCCTCACTTCTTCAAGCGGCATCTTCTTTAGAAATCCTAATTTCCACTCGAATTATCCCAATTTGAAGAGACTTTGGGAATAGGTTGTAACGTTGGTTCGATGAAAGGCTCAAAAGGCTTAGCTCAAAAGGCTTAGATCTTTTTGTCGATGGGCGATTTGAGAGTTGGTGATTATCATGGCATCATTACCATATCATCCCCTTTTTCTTTTCTTTTTTTAAGCACTTGACTTTTAAAATTCAAATTGTCTCGAAAATCCTTTGACTAATCATCTTAACATAATGGCTTTTTGCATTTGCAATGATTTTCTTTTCAATGTAGGCATTTTTTTTTTGCCATTTTTGTTTTCACAGAGATATTCCTCTTGATGCAATTGTTTTTCTTCCACTCTCTCTCCTTTTTTTTTTTCTTTTTTCGGGCATTGGCCTTGCTTTTACCGACACACCGCTTTTTCATGCCCCTTAATTTTCACTTGACTTTTGCTCCTTTGAAATTTTTGAGCTCTTAGGACTTTCGAGATGCTTTTCATATTCTCATAAAAAACACCAATTGCATTGGTAAATGATGTGCCCTGCCCGCAATGTGGGGAGATAATCACCACTCAGGTTTTAGAAATGAATAATCAGGCTCAATATGGTTTAAGCAATGGGTATAGGTGTTTGGGTAGAGAAAAGAATGCTCTTCTTCATCTTGGGATGCTTCAAACTTCCATAAGAATTCACCTGAAGTTACCGCAAAAAGATTTACGCAAGTGAGAGCAAAGAAACCTTTCTCATCTTTCCTCTCCAAATAATGTCAACCCAAACCTCCGTAATTGCCCCATCGTGGGGTGATTCTTGACAGGGGTATTTTGTAGAAAATTCTTCACATTAAAAGGCTCAAATGGGCTAACTATTGTCACCTGTAGTGTGTATGATAGAGGAAAGAAATGCCTCTTATCATCTTGATCTATGTACCACTTGCGAATGAATTCATTGACCTTAAACAACATGGGTTTTCTTTTTCACTCGAATCCCAGAGTGCTTAAAGGACATGTTTGGAAATGGGTTGCCTTTCGTCATCTTAAGTGTTTCTCGCTTGGCATAAGTAACATCGCCTTTCATTTTTGTTGAGATCATCTAGGTGGATTAACCTCCATAGATAATTTTGATTCGAAATGAGTGATCCATCGAGTGGATGGACAATTTAAAGATAAAGAAGATTTTTGGCAAACCTTGTGGAAAACTTGTTTCTTCAATTTCCATTTTTTTTGCGCTTGTTTCTAGAAAAACAAAACATGTTCTTTTTTGCGATGGAAATTCTCCATTTATTTTCCATTTGATTTTGAGAAGAAGGGTACTTACCTGTGCCTTAGTAGTCAGGCGACCCTACAAAGAACAAAAGGGAATGTGTTAGTACATGAATCCTCGGGGATCGTAAAACCGGAGACGATACAACATTACCCTTGGTCGGTTTTCACCGTTTGGCGGCAAACAGCAGCATGAACCTATTGTTTTAAGACTTGAAGAGATTCTCGGGTCTTTGGTCTCATTAGTTCGAGCATTTTCCTCATTTTGCAAAAGTAAGAGATGCAAATAGTTCTTATTTTTTATTTATTATTATTTTTACATGGCAACCTTGTTGCTGTTTCCGGGGATCGAACCCCGGCTGTTCCCGGACCACTTCATTCCCCATACCACCAGGCCGAAGCGCTAGTAGTGTCCATGGGGCGCTTCTTTTTTTATTTAATTGAACCAGCTCTAGAACTCCATATCTTTTAAACCAAGTTAAGTGAATTTGACATGTGTTACCTCCATATGCTTGCTTGGTCGATATAGATTATGCTTAAATCAATTTCTCGAGTTTGTTCCTCGAATATCGACGCTTCCTATCAAACAAGGGAACTACGTCAAAAATGAAGTTTAGATGAGGCATTTTGGAAACGATACCGAATTACCCTTCCCCTACATCTGACTTTAAATTTCTTGTGTTTCCTCTTCATGTGCCTTTGCTCCTCAGGTGTTAACATTTCCTTGAAGATCTTTCTTTCAAAGATGTTATCTAAT
Source organism: Eucalyptus sp. ANBG9806169 (assembly GCA_014182395.1). NCBI lineage: Eukaryota > Viridiplantae > Streptophyta > Magnoliopsida > Myrtales > Myrtaceae > Eucalyptus > Eucalyptus sp. ANBG9806169. Next base: position 26,653,545 of record CM024580.1, read on the forward strand.
TCACTCATTCTAAGTGGGCGTCAAAGATGAAAGGAGAGGGGTACTCCTTGTTTCGACATGTGAGGGCATTGCTCCTTGGATGTTTTACTCCATTGATTCCATCAAAATGGATCTTTGGGCCTTAGCATGCCTTCTTGGTATAAGGTGTTGCTCTAGCGGTCAATGTGCACATTTTCTTCTTTTTTGTGCTGAATCAATTGACTTTGTTTCATCTTGCTTCATGGGTGAGAGTTGCTCTACTTTGAGTGACTTGCCCCATTTATCAACTGCAAGGAAAAAAAGACGCAATATGTTATTTTCATATTCCACGTGATTCATTCTAGGAACAGTATACTCCCTTTTACAACATATCTGATGACATCGCCCATCCCATTTCCTTGGCTATGGAGAGGGATTTGCTCTCATGATTGACATCAATTCATTTGGCAAATGTTTATTCCATTTGAATATTTCCTTTTTTAGAAGCCGGATGACTCAGGCATTGTGTTTCCCCGATCCATGTTGTGGCCATCTGCCCCAATTAAAATTTCCCCTTTTAGGCTAGGTGATCTTTCGCCATTTTTGTTGCGTCAATGTATTTCCCACTTCACAATCTGTAAGCATGGGTGGCTATGTCAATTTATGAATGAGTTGTTTTGACTTTTGGAACGAACACACCCTTTTTCTTTTAGAGATTGTGTGATTCTAGACCAGGTTGTCCTCCCCATGTAATCTTGCTGCTTGCCAGTAATTTGCCTCACTAAAATCTACATAAAGTGCAAGGACAAGTCATTCCTAAAATAAATTGAATTTAACTTGAAACGATTACCACCTTTTATTTGAAGGCAACATTTGATGACCGATTCTTGTTTGTGTACGTCTACATCTTGAAGTGTTGTCTTGCAAACCACCAATAATTATCTCCATATAGGATTGGATGCCAAGACACCATCAAAAGTGTAGGGATTGCAGTTGCTTCTTGGTTGCAACCAATGAAGTAGTTTGATGCCAAAGAATGTCTATAGATTTCTTCTTCCACAAAGAATGTCAAATTAATATGAGGTCGTCTAGGATGTGGAACTTCATTAGACCAGTAGATTTGTGATCTTTGAGGCTTTGATGGTTCTATAGTTCATGGTTCAACCAAATATGCCCATATATGAGCATGAATTGGTGCATCTCATGAGTTGCTCTGTTAGGGAAAGGCCAGCGCTTTTGTTAATCTTGAACAAAACTGTCATTTTGCCCTGTTTGACAAAAACGGATGACTGAGTTAGTTGTTGCGTAAGAAATCCCTATTGAGACGATTACTATGGCATCCTAGGAATCAAGGGCAAGCCCTAAGGTGCCCTAGAGTTTTTAAATAGATAATGAATTTACCTATTGGTTTGTGTTTTAGCCTTAGTTCTTTCTTAAGGCTTTGTGCCTTGTGCCTTGTGTTCTTTTAATTTAAACTTAAGGTAATTAATAAGGATAAATTTATGTTTTGCCATGCTTGTTATAGATTTAATTTTCATAAAATGTTATAGGATTTTTAATTAGGGGTAATTAATAATTTTATTTCAATTAAATTGGAAAAAGGAGGTTGGATTGGGCCTTAGGCCCAAGGGTGGACCCTAATGGGCCAAGTGGCCGGCCCATTAAGGCCCACTAGGAGGGCTGTCGCCGGCCCAAGGGAGAGGAGGAAGTGGCCGGCCCACTTCTTCCAAGAAGGGCCCAAGCCCAAGCTTGAAGCCCAAGCCCAAGCCCATTTGAATTGGTTCTTGCCAAGTGGCAAGGAAGCCTTGCCATGCATTGGCTCTTGGTGAGGCAAGGCAATGATTGCCTTTGGGGAAATCAAAAGGAGATGGCCGGATGGGGGAGGGGGTGTCGCACGAAGGGAGAGAGAGAGAGAGAGAGAGAGAGAGAGGAGGGCTTGCGCGAAGGAGGAGGAGGAGAAGCCGTCCGTCCGCCGCTTGCCGTCGTTCCTCCTTGCGTTTGAGGCAAGTTTAGGGTCCATCATCTCTCTTTGCATGTGTGTTTTGCATGTTGGTTGGGTTTTTGTTGTTTAGGATGCACGAAAATGGAGTGAGGATGGTTTGTTCTTGGAGGTGCATGCTGTTTTCGCACGGATCATTGAAGTCAGAAACTTGTGGGAGCTTGCATGCATGTTTGGAGTTCGATTTTGGCTTGGATCTCTTCATGAAAGTTGTAGCCAACATCTTGAACTATGACATACTAAAATTTAGTGAAAAATTATGGAGATTTAAGGGGTCAAAATCTCATTTTTCGGAGACCCTAGATCTGGAAATATTTTTCTGACCTTGTGGTGGATTTGTGGTTGCATGTTGATTTTTACTAAGAATCTCTCTTCGACTTCTGCATGAAACTTGTATAGCACATCTTAAGGATGAACATACTAAAATTTGAAGCAAAATGAACAAGTATAGCTTAGGAAACCAACCTGATCTTGAAAACGATGAATCTGGAGTCGCGGTATGGGATACCCGAGACTTCGTGGACCCATATGAAGGTTTTCCTTTGGTATTTTGGCCTAAGTTCCTTCATGAAAGTTGTAGGGGATCCTTAGAAGTAAAAAATATCCAAATTTCAGAGAAAATGAAGAAGTTTAGGTAGGTCAAATCTCAATATTTCGGACATAGGACCCTGGACGTTTCGGTAACCTGACCAGAAGCTTCGTGGGTCTGTAGAAATTTATCTAAAACGAATTTGGCCTATATTCCTTCATGAAAAACCTATTTTAACGTCTTAACTATAACCTGGTAAAATTTTATAATTTTCTGAGATTGTACGGATATTTTAATTGATTTACTTAGAAAACTGTGTGTTCTGCCCTTATCCGAAATTATATACGGAAATTGTGGAAATATTGTTTATTGTGTAGAAATTGATTGGCCATGCATTTTCTGTGGAAAAATCACTATTCTATGGCATTAAATTATTATATGCTTTGATTTCGTGAATTTGTGACTTGTGTGATTATTTAATTAATTAATTGCAAAGTAAAATAAATTGGGATTTAAATAAATGCAATTGACAAGTACATTGTTTTGAGTGACATGTAACTTAGTTACTATGGGTGATTGCATCTACTGCATGTATGTAAATGCTTGATGATGCACGTATAAGAAAGAAGATGATCTTGTTTTGCCATTACATCATGTGCATGGTATATTGAGACCTAAATTGGCAAACATGAGTAATGATAAATGGCAAGAAGTTGTTTGTGGAGGAAGATGATGCCCGGAATGTATAGAGATACATGACCGGATGGCCCTGGGAGTATCAGGATGCTCGGAATGGTTGGGTGCCGAAAGCCTCGGAGGTCTTTGCCCGAGGGGATGCCTCGTGATGCCGGTTGGGGTGCGAGTTGCCCGGGATGTGGGGGTGCCGGATGCCCGGTGGCCATGAATGGCATAATTCCGGATGGTTCTTCTCGCAACGCCTGGATATGGTGCGAGTGTAAAGTATGGGATGGATGATCCCGAGGAAGGGAGATGTGATGATCAATTGAGAAATTGAAGTGGAAATTAAATCATGTATATGTGATATGACATGATGACATGATGGCATGCACATAAGATATGATGATGACATGCATATGTGATATGATGAGATGAGAATCACTTATGATATAGTGACATGATGACATGATGATATGATGACATGATGACATGATGGCATGCACATAAGATATGATGATGACATGCATATGTGATATGATGAGATGAGAATCACTTATGATATAGTGACATGATGACATGATGATATGATGACATGATGACATGATGGCACGCACATAAGATATGATGATGACATGCATATGTGATATGATGAGATGAGAATCACTTATGATATAGTGACATGATGACATGATGATATGATGACATGGTGACATGATGACATGTCTGGATCATAGGGTATGATGATGATGTATGATGGTATATACATGGCTTCGAGGTAAGTACGTTGAAATGTATAAATGACTTGTATATTGTAATTGTTCGTACTGTTTAAATGCATTGAGTGGTGATTGGATTCCTTTACCTGCTGAGTGGTTGTACTCACCCCTTCAGGGACCAACATTTCAGATTAGCACGATGCCTCTCCCTGCCGTCACGCTGGGAGTGTTTTACGGCCTTCCGTCTGATGTGGAGGTCGAGCTGACAGAGATCGATTGTCCCACCCTACCGGGACTGACTTTCATCCGTGTGCATGCGATTGTGTCATATGACGTGGGTCTATCTGGAGGCCCAGTCATCCAGGAGTACGTGTCCGTTCACATTCGCCGTGACGGAGTGATGATGGGGATGCTGCCACCCCCACCGCCTGACGCACCGGGATGGGTGTGATGGCCCGCGTACGTGGAGTAGGGGTTGGCAACTTTTTGGATGGCCGACACGAGTAGTCCGAGGGGAGATCGTTACACGTTTTATTTTGAGGGTCGTGCGTCTCTTTTGAGGTTGAAGGCCGAGCGTATAGATGAGTCTTGGCCTACCTTTTTGTACCGACCCGTGTTACCCTTCGTAAAATACATATGTAAATAAAAGTGGTTCGGCCTCATGTTTTCTTTCAATCGAAATAGTTGGTGTGCATTGTGCCGTCGTGAGGGAAGTGAAGTGTGGGTGAGACTCGCCTCTTATTTCCGCTATGAGCTGCGCAAATCCTTAAAGCCTTTTCAAAAGAAAAAGAAAAGAAAAAAAAATTTACGCCTAAGTCTCGATCTGAATTACAATTCTTTAATCTTAAATAGTTTTGCCTTAGCTTCTTTCGCTTAATATCTGTGGCGACCCTACCGGGTTTTAGGGGTGCCACAATTTCAACCTTACCCTCTCAAAGCATCATCTTGTGGATCAACCTGCGAAAGCGATTAAGTGAAGAGATAAAATATTGCGCAAGTTCTTCTTGAAACTCATTTTCAAACATTTTGATGCTAACGCATAAAACTCAGCCCAAATGGTCCATTTGAAACACTTCAAGTGTTTTAAAGAATATGATTTTTACAAACTCTAACTTCATTATTAAAAAATGTGAGTTGTATGATTTACAAAAACATTTGATTGGGTCCACAATCAAAACCCAAAACGCAAACACGGTTCCTAATAGGAATAATGACAAGGACAAAGTACAAGAAGCTCTTTCGTAAAGGAGCATAATAAACACAATTCTCGTCCTAGCTTTAAAGTCCACTTTTGGCATGGTCAAGCAAAATGAGTTCAAGGAATGGTTGTCACACATGACCTGCGAAAGGAAGATAATGTCAGTACATGAATGAAAAATTGATCTTTCAATAAAGCCGCCTCTTACAATGAAATCAAGGCGATGATACCTTATTCGTAGTATCCACTTAGAAGAACTTGGTATTTCATCAAGATTTTATTAGTAAGAGGAGATTTCATTAAAAGATCGATCCGCGGCTATCAATTGAATGCCCACTTTGTTCCAAAAGTTTCATACACAAATGGGGCATTGATTTTGAAAGATTAATTTGTAATTTCACTCATGCAAACATGCAAAGGTGAGGTGGTTTTGAGAAATCAATACACAAAATGTGATTTGAATTTTAATTTCGGAATGTGACCAATAAAGAATTTTATTGAAAATTTGATTTTAATTCTATGCCCCAAAATGTAATCTTGACTTGGAAGAATTTCCATGCAAAATGTGACTTTGCATTCATAATTGAAAATTTAACAAAAACATATGTTTTGTAGGGCCATAGGTATTTGAAATGCTTATTTATTAAGAGTGAGTGCCGAGCCCATATTGCCAAGGGCATTCCATTGATTTCCGCGAATCTCAAAAAATGAAAATTTCAATCCAAAGTGAGCAAGTAGATGGAGAAATCATACTTACAGTGGGTGAAGAGACACTTTTTTTTTTTCAATCACATAGACATGCGGATGTAAACTTGTGAGGTTTGACGCATAAAGGAGGAATTCTAAAGCCTTAAAGTCCCCATTTTGATTAGATCAAAAGAGTTTTCCCCATTCCGCACTTATGTCGAACAGTTCTCTTTATCATTAATCAAAATGAGCGGGACCAAAAGTGGATAACCATAGGTCATTCCCCGCATGGGTTCCATCTTTTGGCACCTCCTATGGGCTTCCTAGTACGATCGAGGTTTTAAATCGCGGGTTGTGTGTGCAAATGTGTAGTGCTACGATAAGTATAAAGGCATGCACAACAATTGATATCCAAACAACACTTCAATTTCATCCATATTGATATACATTCCTACACCTTCCTACAAAAGAAATGGGTTAACATACACTCCACCCCTTATTACTCCAAACCTACAAAAACAATTAACACGTTGTTAGTGGACTAACCTTGTCTTCCACGTGGCTTTGACACGCACTATCAAATGAAGACCATGTTAGTGAACAACCAACCAAATTATTACGGCCTAAGTCCTCTAAGGTTTGTAACCAAGTCCCCAGCGGAGTCACCAAGCTGTCACGACCTCTTTTTTCCGTTCGGGGGGAAAAGAAAGAATGGTTTAGGGGTATTTGCCTAAAGAGGCGGATCAACGGCCCTAAATTAGGCGCGGGCTATCCCAAGCCCATACCTCGTGCGACATTGGATTTTGAATTTTAATTATTAACAACCTATGTACTTTTAGGAGTCGCCACTAGCCTATTGGGGTCGGGTAGAAACCAATCAAGACGTGGGAGTGTTGTCTCAATTCCTACGCAACCAAAGATTTCTAAAAACGGGGATTTGTTTACGCCAATGCTTCTATTGGCGCCCTTGCGGTACCACTAACTTGGAAGGTTGTTTATCTAAATGGCCACACAATCTTGATTACCAATTATAATTCTTATAAAACCGCTAAGTGTCCATGCAAATGTTTTTGTAAGGTTGCTTTCCTTAATGTCTAGACTAATCCTAACATAATTTAGAATATAAATTTACACTCAAATTAATGAAAAGCAGTGCGTAAGTAAACATCCAAGAAATTGAAATGACTTGAAAATAAATGCGAAAAAGGAAAACCCGATACAAGTCGGGTAAATAATATTACATGGCCTTGTTATCACGCCTCGGGATAGGATCCCCGTGAGCAAAATGGAAATTTAAATATGCATGAAATTACTCTAATTAATTTTAATCTATGCAAAATAGATTATTTAGAAAAATGGTTATAAAATACCAAAATATCATTAAATTAAGAAAATGACCTTTTAAAATTAGGAAAATTTCCTAGATGTCATTTCTATCATAATTTGATACCATCCATCATTTTTATATTTTTTTTTTTTGAAATTTTCATATTTCTTCATATTTTTTAATTTTTTATTTAAAAAATATCAATAATAATTCCTTAAACTAATCTATGCTAACATGGAGTAACACAACACATGAATATCACAATAATCAAGCTCAAATCGACTGTTTCAAGATTGAAGCTTAATTTGGGCATTTTGGCGAACACTTGGTGTGGATTAAACTAGCCCCAATAGCTTCCTCGAGCCATGTTTGCAGCCTTCAATCTCCACTCATAAGCAATCTCATGTGGAGCTAAAATATCAAAGTTATACTACCATATGCAAATAACAATATTAGATAGAGATCATAGCTTGAAACACACTAGAACCAAGCTAAAATCATCATCAAATATGCGGGTTTCGGCTGATTTTGCAAATCTGGGTTTGAACCCAAGTTAAGCAAACATGTTACATGTCCTTATTGAAGCCCTGACACTTATCACATGCAAGATCTAAGAGAAACACTACTTAATTCGAGTGAAAGTAGGTAAATGAGCTTTCAAATGCAACAAAAATCATAGAGAATGGCCCATCAAAAAACATGAAAACGACCTCTCCAAGAAGCACACTTGCAAAACTCTTGAAGAGATTTCAAACACTTAGAAAAATTTCAGCCTCAGAAATCCGTTTTTCGGGCTAGTTTTCCTCTTGATTTTCATGATCAAAACATACTCAAACTCGAAAAAAAAAAATACATCTAGGATGCCTACCTTGCTTCTTAGTTTCCCTTTCAAGTGGTTCTTGGCTCAAGAAACCAAGAAATTATCCTCGGGGGGCCCGTGGAAGTTGGCTTCTTCAACAGAAAAACAAGATCTGCAAAGAAAGAACTGATAACGAAGGTTTTCATTAACCTCCAAAATCAAGCTACAAAACCTCTTTTGTTGGCTAAATTCAAACAAAACCAAACTATATGTATTATAGTTTGTCATGTAAGTTATGTATTTCCTCATTTGTCTCTCAACTTGCTCAAAAACACTCGCTTTCCCTCACTCGTGACCAACCAGGCTCAACAAAAAAAATTCAGACTTTCTTGGCCCGCCAGGAGGGTAGTTTTCGGGGAGCTTTAGGCAGCCTTCCCGATCTCCATTTGGGACGTGCGACCTATGGTTGGAAAGATGTTTGAGTGAAGTTTCACTCGCTACTTGAAGGTTTTGGCTAATTTTGGTTGCAAGTTTGTGAAAATTGCACTTTTCTCCCTGAAGGTTGATTTGGAATTTCTGGATTTACTTTTCTGGAGTTGCTTCGGAGGTGTTTTTGGAGGACGACTGTAAGCTCTCCCTCTCCCTCTCGTCTCCTCTCTCTCCTTCCTCAAAAGAGCATGCTTCGTAGATGTTATCCACCCAAATCATCAATCTCTTGGTTGGCTTTTTGTCCACCTACCAAGCCTGCCAACTGAGCTAGTTCACCCACTCTCTGACTTAGCCAATTTTTCCAACTTCTGCAGCTGTTGAGTGTCTGGATTTGGTGCGATTTTCCCGTGCCTTCAGCAGCTTATCCCTGACCAATGTTTGTCCACTTGCAGTGCCAATAATGGTCTTCCATCACGTGCAGAGATCGGGCTGGTTGGGTAGCTGAGGAGGATATGGTGGGGCCACAAAGTTGCTTACTCAATAGCTCCGAATTGAGACCAAATCGTGGGCTGGGTTTTGGTAGCTCGTTTGAGTGCTTTATTCCATCAATTTGGCTGCGTTTTTTGATCAATTAGCAAGCTCATGTATAGTAGTTTAAGATCTTGGCCATTTTTTGCAATTGTACTCACTCAATTTTGCAATAAAGTCCCTCAAAGTTGGCCATTTTCTTATCCGAAAATACCCATTTCAATGCAGATTTGGTCCTTTTCACTTGATTTGATTGATTCGAGTTGGCCCAAGTTTAATTTCAACTTAATTGGTGACCAAGATGATGATTTAAGGGTTCGGGCAAAATTTTGCAAAATTTGCTAATTGGTCCCTTAACTTTTGGAAATTGCATTTTGTCCCCAATTTGTCATTTTAATTCCAATCTGACCTCTCAGCCTTGGCTAGTCACATTTAGATCATTGGCCCCAACTTTTTTTTTAATCTTTTTTTAATCTTTTTTTATATATTTAATTTTTTTTAAATGTTTTTTTGAAGGAAAAACATATTCCATTTTAAAAATATATACTAAACACCTAGATAATCTATATACAAGAATTTGACATGAAATATTTTTGTGGAAAAACAAGTTCCCATTTTTTTCAAAAATGATTTTTGGACAAAAATTTAGGTGTCAACAAATCGGATCCTTCAAGAATGGATCATCAGAGAAAGACATCCCAGCGTCATAATCAACACTGGTTAATTTTGCATTCTGTTCAATAGGAATGACTGTCGGTTTGCATCTTGATAATCCTGCTTCTGATATAATCTCCATCACAAATTTTCTTTGGCTAAGAGAAATCCCCTGATCAGAACGAGCTATCTCTATTTCAAGAAAGTATTTACGTGGCCCTAAATCTTTAATATGAAAAGAGGAATGTAGATTCTCTTTAAGCTTCCTCACAACGGAATCATCATTTCCCATAATAAGTATGTCGTCAACATAAATCATCAAGTAGATAGACGACGTACCTTTTGTCCAAGTGAAGAGAGCATAATCATACTTGGATTACTTAAATCCGGCACCCGTGAGTGCATTAGTAAACTTGGCATACCACTGCCAAGAGGCCTGTTTTAAACCATAAAGAGATTTACGAAGACGACATACCTTAGACTCCCCCTGTCTCCGTAATGCTTGTGGAAGATCCATATAAATCTCCTCTTCCAGATCACCATGAAGAAAAGCATTATGGACGTCCATTTGATGCAATGTCCAGTTGCGAAAAGCAGCAACCGATAAAAAAGAGCAAACCGTGACATCCTTGGCTACTGGAGAAAAAGTCTCATCGTAGTCAAATCCTTCTCTTTGTGTGAACCCATTCGCTACCAACCGGGCCTTGTACCTTTCCACAAAACCATCTACTTTATATTTAATCTTATATACCCATTTACAACCAATGGGCTTACGATAAGGAGGTAATGATACGATATCCCAAGTGTGATTGTCAATCAAGGCTTTAAGTTATGCTTCCATGGCCTTTTGCCAACGTGGATCATGTACAGCCTCATGATAACTAGATGGTTCTTGCTCCTTAGAAATGCAGCTAATGCAACATAAATGTTCTGATGACAACTGATCAAAAGACACATATGAGGAGATAGGATAACGAGTACCTGACGATTTTGATGATTTTGATGAAGAACAGACAAAATCTTTTGTCCAAGCTGGTGGACGAGAGACTCAACTAGATCGTCGAGGTGGCTCAGTCAATACATCCAATGATGGTTCTTCAATATTTGCAGATTCTATGGAGTTGATCACTTGAGGTTCCTCTTCTATGAAATCCGTCTCGAATAAATCTCTAGGATAGTGCTCATCAGGTGGCGAAGGTGATACTGCATCCACTATCTGCTGTCTTGGAGGAGAAGTAATAACATAGGATCCTCCAAAAGATAAATCTTCTTCTGACAAAAATCTACGATTAGTGTCTACACCGTTTTCGGACATGGGAGCAGAATTCCGGAAAGGGAATGGAGCTTCATGAAAAACTACATCTCTGCTGATAAAGAATTCCCCAGTAGACTATTCATAAACTCGATAACCCTTTTTAAGATTGGCATACCCCATGAATATGCACTGCCTAGCACGAGGGGCCATTTTATCCTGAGGCCCTACTGTAGTCACATAATAGAGACAACAAACACTCGAAGATGACTCAAATCTGGTTTCTTTCCATATAATAATTCAAATGGAGTTCTTCCTTTCAAAACCCTAGATGGCATACGATTTATCAGATATGCTGCAGTGACCACATAATCTCCCCAGAAGTTCTCTGGTATAGATGCTTGGAATTTTAGGGCCCGTGCCACTTCCAAAAGATGACAGTGCTTTTTCTCTACAACTCCATTCTGCTGTGGTGTATAAGTGCAAGTGCTTTCATGCAAAATTCCTTTTGAAGAAAAGAAAGAAGCACATTCACCACTGAAGAATTCCTTTCCATTATCAGTACGGATGCGACGAATTGATTTTCCAAACTGAGTTTTGGATAAAGAGATAAAAATTCTAAGGTGAGATAGAACTTGATTTTTGGATTGTATGAGAAAGACCCAAGTAGCACGTGAGAAATCATCGATAATTGTGAGAAAGAACCGTGAACCTTCATGATTTATGGTATGGTATGGTCCCCAGACATCAGCATGAATTAAAGAAAATATGCTATCAACACGAGTGTTACTAATTGGAAAGGAGGAACGAGTTTGTTTTGCCATAGGACAAATAGGACACTGAGGATAAGGGAAAGAGGCAGTGTGACCCAATCTTTGCTGATAAAGGGAATTTTTATTGCTAGCAACATTACACATTGATTTATTTAAAGCAACAGAAGAAGTAGAATTGCTTGGAAGGTCGATCCAAAAATACAATCCTTGATAGATTCTACCCAAGCCCATCAAATTGCCAGTCGAAAGGGCCTAAAATAGACATTTTTCAGAGTCAAACAAGGCATGACAAGAATTTTCTTCACAGGCTCGAGAGACTAAAATGAGATTAAATTGGAAACTAGGGACATAAATGACATTTTTAAGACTGATGAGTGGACTAAGATTCATAGTCCTGGTCATATCAACATGTGTGGTGTTTCCATTCGGAAGTTGTACTGATATAGGAAAGGATAATTTCTTAATATTGGAAAAAAAATTTTGATTGCAGACAATATGATCACTAGCTCCAGTATCAATAATCCAGGCATCATTTGTAATTGAGTTTATCAGACAATAAGAAATACCTGTGAAACTCCCTGCCTTGTCAGAAGCTTCTAGCTTCTTTAAAGCTTCCATCAGCTCCTGATATTCGCCATGAGAAATTGATTTGTCTGCTGATTTTCCCAATACCTGTAAAACAGTTGAAAATTTCCCTTTCTCTTTTTCTCCAGGTTTACCATGAAGCTTCCAGCAATTTTCAACCGTGTGATGTGGGTGTTTACAATAATCACAATACAGCTTACCCCTTCCTTATTGATTATTTTTTGTGAAGTAATTGGGCCTATTCACGGCATGGGCCATCGTCGCTCCATACGGTCCATCAAAAATTGCAAGTAAATTACCTCGCGGCCCTTCAGAGTATATTGGACCTTGCGGCCCTTCATAATATATTAGATATCGCCCACGTGGGCCGTGTGGCCCATATACATTGGAACTGCGTGGGCCGTTTGATTCCATCAGCCCCTTGCTTCTAGAGCCGTCGGATCCAGCGCCTCCAGGGAACGATTGAGAACCGTTCGATCAATCAAATGCATCGTCGCTGCTTGTTATTGAGCGATACCCCCTAGGGTTTTCCTCATGAAACCCTAGATTGGTTTCGAGAGCCTCTCTCCCTCCCATGGCCCTCTGTAGTGGGCGAGAAAACCTCTTCGCCGCCAGAGCCACACTCTCGCCATTTTTGCCGTAATTGACTGCTCTTTGTTGGCTTTCTTCTTGAACAGAGAGCTGGTAGGTGCGGCCAAGGGTCGGCATCGGCTCCATGGTCAAGATTTGTGACCGAAACGAAAGGTAGGTTTCGTTTAATATGAGGAGAAAACGTATTGCTTTCTCTTTGTCCCGCATCTTTTTGTATTGCTGTAAGATGGGTTATGGCCACTCGAATTTCTCCTCAGCTGCCTCCAATTCGTTCCACAGACCTGAAATTTTGTTAAAAATCATAGCAATAGTCATATTTCCCTGTTTTAAATCTGAGATCTGTCGCGTCAAAGAGAAAATTTTCACTTGGTCTAATTTTCCAAACATCTCTTTGATATTTTCCCACATCTGTTTCGAGTCCTCCGTTGGGGGAAGACCGGCCACGACCTCGGAAGCGATGCAATTTCCGATCCATGTTCGGACCAATTGATTGCATTTCTTCCAGAGTTGTGCCATTCGCTCGTCGGATGGGACCGGAACAGTTCCATCAATAAATCCCTCTTTATCTTTCATTACCAGTGTGCGCTGGAACTTGTGCGACCAATTTGAGTAATTATCCGATCCAGTTAACTGTTGAGCGATAAGCTTCAGTTCTGGACCGTCGGCATTAGTTGTGAAAAGAGGGTCGCCGGGCTTCGGCCGGCCACTGGTAGCAAAGATTTGGTATGGAAGAAACCTTGGCGGCGGATTCGGGTAGGGATTTCCCCCAAAACCCAATCCGCCAGATCTGGTTGCAGAATCCGCATTGGAATGAAACGGACCCGGGTAGGGATTCGTTCCCATACTCGATTCGGTCGACCCGCCTTTCTGCTGTGGATTGATGGTTGCGCCTGCCCCGTTGCTGGTTGGTAGGCCTCCATTAGTTCGCACACCATCTTGATAACCCGGCGATGATATATTTGGGGCTTGCCCTATAGTACCAAGGATACGGTATGTCACGCCCCGACCCTCGGGCACGCACCCATCCTTTAACTTGGTCGATTATAAAAGCGATATCCCAGGACTACGTATCGCCGACCCTTTCTTTTTATTATGCACAAGCGGAAGCATATAAAATCCCCAGACAATAAAACAATGGGATAGAACAGTAGGATTAAATTTCAAACCTTCACTCTTATATACATTGCAAAACAATGCACATATATATACAGAGTGAACTTTTAAGTTCCATTCACATTAAGCCAGTTAAAAACACAAGGTCTACAAACAGAAGCGAGGTTCTACAATTTACGGGTCCCCATCCTCCTCTTCATCAATCTCCACACTCCAACTGGATCCTTCAAGACTCGCACCGGACTTCGAGACCTTCAACATCCAAGTCTCGCTACATCTAGGGACCCGAAATGGTTATTCAATAACCAATGAGACCACGTCTCAAGTTCTACCCCTAAGACCCGATTAGTAAGCCAATACACTACGGGCTGCCTAAACACGCACAGTCGAGGACTTACCTTGGCCTCGATTCCACCTCGCAAATCGCACAATTTATAATAGGCACCCAACTACTCATAACAAATCGAACCAGGTCGATTACATGTCATAGAAGACACATGCATTCTCTAAGGCACTAGTTCACCAAAGTGATGCATCAAATCACCGGCCCATGTGTCTCTTCCAAGATGCCTCACTTAATTCTCCCACGCCCACGTGCATTCTCTCGCACTCGTTCACTAAAGTGATGCATCAATTCACCGAGCCCACGCGCCCTTTTTTACGATGCTTGGGCCACGTGCATTCTCTCTCACTCGTTCACCAAAGTGATGCATCAATTCACCGAGCCCACGTGCCCTTTTTACGATGCTACTCTCAAGATCTAGTGGCTTTACGGTCCCACCCGACCCTCTCAAGATTTAGTGGCTTTACGGTCCCACCCGACCCTTTCAACAATGGCCAACAATATTGCACCTCATAAATGAATTCCTCAATTTCATAATATCTTGGCCTAATTTGTTGATATCAAAGATACTTCGATAAAATATCGTGTGTGGGACACACCGGCCTTAGCCAAAATAGAATAGTTTCATTTTCTATAAATCCCACCATTTTCAGTAGTCTACCAAAACATTTTTGGCATTGTCAACCGATGCCCTAGGTTATTTTTCAATTAATAACCAAAGATTATTCAATTTAGGAATAAATCCTAAAATCACTCATAAATCAATTTAACACAAAATAAAGCTCAATTAAATAAACGGACCGCACCACGATCATCGCACGAAATTCCTGGTCACCTGGCCATCCCGGTTGAATTTCCGGAAAAATAAATAATTAAATAATTAATTTCGAAAATTAAATAAATAAATACTAAAAATCCAATTTAGGCCCGTATTGCTGATTGGAGCCGAAACGGGTCGAGAAAAATCCCGAGAGACATTCAATAAATAACATGGCATGTCTACTTGCTAATGGCTACTTCTAACCACCTAACATGCATCAATTAACAAACTAAGAAAGCATTAGTGAGTAAAACTCACTTGACAAAAGCGGAAACCGAAACACCGCAACGGCGACGCGATGGCGGCCGAAATCCGAACTTTCGGCGGCGTCGACGGACACTCGGGCCGGGCCCAAAGATCTTGCCTCGCGGGCTTGGGCTTCAAAATAACTTGCTGGACTTCAATGGACTGGGCTTGAATCAAGTGGGCCGAAATGCAACTTCAATGGATTGAGAACGGGCTGAACTGAATTGAACCAATTTGGGCCGAAAGTGCAGGCTTCGCTGGGCTTGACTTCACGCGGTTGCTGGGTTGTTTCAGTGATGATGGGCTGGGCTGCCGTTCGCGTGACTTAATGGACGAAGACGCTGAAGCCGAGCGTTGACTGTAGAAGACCGAAGCTGGATTCGCTGGCTTCTTCGTGCTAGCCGAAATCCACGAGCTGAAGACACGGATGGAGAAGCAGCTTTGTCTGAGTTGTTGGTTACGTGTGGTAGATGGCAGGAGGAGTCAATGAAGGGAAGCTTGCTGCTTTCGTTGACTCCTGGACAAACGAAAGTGGAGCAGGCTTCGATGCCGCTTGGCTCGCTGAGGTGGACGGTGCGCGGGCGAAGGAGACGCGCGGCAAAAGCTGGAGTTACTTCGGTTTGCAAGATGGAGTCAGCGGAGGAATTCTTTCGGTGGACTTCGCTGGCAAAGAAGGAGAGCTGACGTTGGTGGACGTACGTGGCTTCACCAACTCGCTGACTCCATTTCACTGCTGGACGAGAGGCCGCGGGGATGGAGTTCAGTAGATGCTGGGCTGAAATTGTGGCTTCGGTGGGGAAGAGACGTGAGGAAGAAGGGAGGCCGCGGAGATGTTGGCGTGCAAGAGAAGCTGCCGAAGGAGATAAGGGCGAGCGGATGAGCTGGCTCTGAATGAAGAAAGCGACGTGAAGCAGCTGGCGCGGATTGTTGAAGAAGTAACGGATGAGGGAAGAAAATTCAACAATTTCAATCCACTTAATTAATTGCATGTCCCCCAATACTTTATTGTCTTAATACTCACAAATAATCCAACTTAATGCAATTGTTGCACCCTCCTTGTCATAGTTCCGAATTTCATTGAATTACCTCAATTTCTTTATGAAATTTCCCACATCAATGTCCAATTTAATCGTGGAAAAGCCCACATAAAATTTCCACACTTTCCTGTCGTCAAGTAGCTCGGTCTGGAAGTTAGAATTTTATTCAAATGAGCTCAATCGAATTTCCGCTAATTTTCTGCGACGTCCGAATCGATTTTTCGTAAAAGTCCTGAACTCGATGGAACTTCTCCGAAAGATAAGGCGACGTCCTATAAATGAACCGTGACATGCTCGAACGTCCGATTTCCGAAACCAAATTCAATTTCATGGTTAAAATCAACCGAACGCGATTTTGTCCGATCCGATCTATTGAGTAGCTTTTAGGGATTTTACCGCGGTTATATCCCTTAACGGCTTCACCCAATAGATTGGTTAACTTGTGAGTGATCAGCTCAGAGAAAAAGGACCATTGGCGCGTCGACGAGATGCCCATTTCATATATTCGGGACGGGTCGAAAATTCGGGATGTCACACGGTACCCATTGGTAAGGCGGCCTCGAATAGGGCTGCCCCATATTAAACTGAGCCGGAGCAGTTCCCCACTGCACATGCTGAGGTAGGTTCGGTGGCTGAATTTGTTCCTGAGATACTGTGATCATCGCTGAGGATTCATGGATCTGAGGAGGTGGCGGCATTGTTTCTCCTGCGGACTGATCATTGGATCCTGAGGTAAGTGCTTGTGGATTTGCCATTGTGACAATTTCCTAAGAATTCTGCAACAATTCTGTCTTGCAGATTAATTTTTGAAAGCTGGATGAAGAATTTCCTGCCAGATGTTGTTTTGTTCTGCAGAAGTTGCAGCAACAAGAGACAAAGAAGACTGATCTGTTCTATAAAGGGTTGCAGCAATAGAGGTTGACTCTAGTGCGGAAGCAATGTCAAGATCAAGACATGCTCTGATACCATGTTAGAAATTGAAGTCAAAATATAAGAATTGTGTTTGTTTCATTGAATTGTACACTGTTACACGAATGTATATATTATACAAGAAGATTTAATAAAGAAGTAAATAAAATATTTCTATCCAGAAAATATTCCTAGTCCTAAAATAAATACAATTCAAATCAATTATAATCTTCAATCTGATTTCATATCTTCAAAATATATCTTCTTTCAACATATATGAACTCAGCGAAGAAGGAGAGAAGTCTCCATCAAAACTAAAAAGAATGGAAGAAACATAACTTAAAAACAAAAAAGAGAAAACTGTTGTTCTTAATCTGTTACACATTCTAAACTGAATAACAGTTTATCTTCTCGTGAGCCAAGCACGTGTACTTTGAGATCTTCATCACCGACTCACTACGTGGCTTTCCCAGTCAACTGGTTTTCATCGCATTATGCAGACACGTGGCTGACAACATCCCTGACTTGTGTGCTTCGCTTCCTCTGATCTTTTCAACAGCAGCACCTCTTGCAGCCCTTTCATTCTCTTCCTTCGTTGAAGCCGTAACAGCAGAGTAGTCTGTTCTTATATTCTTAACAGTGACGACCATAGACGACTCGTGCGCGAGCCGGCTCGCCGAACTCGGCCTCGACCAGGGCCGAAAAGGCGGGAGGAAGGTGACAGGTTGCAGCATTGTCAGAGCTTAAAATGAGGATGGTGTGAGGAGAAAATGTCAATACGCGTACCGAATTTTCCCCCCGCCCCACCAATTCCCCGTGACGGTCTGACATCCGGTATAACAAAAATTTATCATTAATAATTGATATCATGAAAAATTTTAAATTATATCTTATTATATAAAATATTCCAAGACCCTAACTCACTCCTTCTGATATAAATACCTCAAATTTTTCTCTTTATTGTAAAAAAAATCAAACTTAGATCAGGTTGATGAATATACTCCGGGTGAAACTAAACTAGATGATATACATATGTTTTTTCAAGACCAAAAAAAAAAAAAAAAAAAAAAAAAAAAGATTGGGGCATTTATATCATAGTAGGCAAATTTAGGATTTTTTTTACACAAAAAAAGTTTAAGGTACTTTATGCTATAGTGAATATAATTTGAGATTTTTATAATAGTATTTGCCCTTATTTAATATCTTTCTCTAATGACCTTGTTAATTAGAGGAATTCACAACCCCAGATTTGTTTAGGGCATGGCTTGTCCAAAGGAGTGCGAGTTCCAGACCGCAGTTTTAATAACCCGTTGTTAATTTGAACAATGGGGTTTATTATATGTGTTGGGGACAGATCGGTTTCAATTGAGACCAAGAGGGGTGTTTCCACTTTTCATGTAGCCACATGAATTGGCTTGGGCTTCTATTTTTAACTTTTAGGTGAATTTGAGATACCACACGGTCTAGTCTAAATCTTTGTAATGAGTTTAAAATGCATTACTCTTTATTAAGAAGTGGCCCACATGAAAAGCTCCATAGGTTTTGCACAATATATGATAGGTACACGAATTGTAGCCGAAGCTCAATTTGATTTGTAGGAATATTTCAGAAAGCATTTTATTGAATTTGTTTATTTGAAATAATTAATTAATAAAAAAAATTTCATCATCGACTACAAATTTATATCTTAACACTTTTCGTGGCCGATGAAAATAATTTTGGAGCCATGTTGACTTGTGACAATGTTAGTAGCATTGCAAAACAGTATAGGAAAAACCATGTCGACTTGTGACAATGTTAGTAGCATTGCAAAACAGTATAGGAAAAGAGAAGGAGAGAACAGTCCGACCTGCCGGATTCGAACCAGCGACCTAAGGATATGCTGTTGGATGGTCCCCACTATAGTCCTCCGCTCTACCAACTGTGCTAAGGTCGGTTTTTCATTTTTGTCCCTATCAAAATTATTTATTAAAAAAAGAGAGTATTTTCGTTAGCTCCTTGTACGGGCCTTGGGCTGGCCCACATTAAAATCCGAAGCTTCTGTTTTGATTTTGAACTGAACTGCAGTTATGTCAAACGTAAATGTACCAGCAAAAGTGCGCCCTCGTTGCGAGAAAAAAAAAAATTAACAACAAAGTCATACTCTCCGCAGGCTCAAGCCGGAGGTGCTTCTCATCAGTTCATAATTTTCTCCATATTTTGCAAGAGACAATGCCAGGGATTGAAGAAATTTTACGTTACAAAAGAATTTATGGATCGTACTAAACATATTCATATATATTTTTATTTATTTTAAGAATAGAAATTTTGTGTTATTACAAAACTCTTTCTTTCATTCAAAAATTATTCCGAAGAATAAAAATAGAAAAAGATTATTTTTGAAAAAAAATTGTTCCTTAAAATAGAAGCGTTACCAAACGGATTCTAAATGATGGTTGCATTTCCTTTTCAATGGAGAGAGCGAGCCAAAAATCTATGGTCGCACTTAATTGAATGGACACAATTAGCTAGCTTACATAAGAGAGTCCCAATCAACACCCATGTGGCCAAAGGCGTTGTGCGGCAGCCATGCTCTCATTTGAGTCACAATCGAAAAAGTACCAAAAAAGTCATAAACTTATATCATTGGTACTAATTCAATTCTATATCTTTTAATTGAACAAATTTAGTCATAAACTTTTTCACGTTGATACTTATTCAGTCAATCTAACTAAATTTGGCGGGCTAGTGCTGACGTGAGTGCCAATCGATTGATGAACGCTAACATGGCAATTTTTAAATAATTTTTCATTTTCTTCTTCTTCTTCTTCTCCTTTTTTCCAAAATTTTATTTTTTCTTTTCTTTTTATTTTTCCTCTTCTTCCTCTTGGCCTTCTTCTCTAACAATGGTTGGTAAGCCTCCAGTGGCCTTCAACCAATCTCGCTGGCCATTGGGTGAGGGCCGCGAAGCCCTCCCCCAACTGCGAGCAAGGCTACCTTTGCCTGTGGTGAGGCCATGGTGAGGTTGACTCGCCCATATCTAGTCAAAGTCGTAAAGGGAGCGGCCTTGCACGAGGGCTGTGACCCTTATCGGCAGCTAGTGAGGGCTTGGTGGCCCTCTCCCAGTGGTTGATGAGGGCTTGCCTAGGTGAGCCTCCAATGAGGCTCTTTGGCCATTGCAAGGAATCTAAGGAGGAAGAAAAGAAAAGAAAAAACTTAAAGAAAAGGAAAAAAGAAAAAGAAAAAATTAATAAAAAATTTGAAAGAATAAAAAAATATTAAAAATTATCACATCAGTATTAGGGGACGGTTGGCGTCCACTTTAGTGCTGACCGGACAAGATTGATAAGATTGACAAAATCGACGAAATTTGTATCAATATAAAAATGTTTAAAATTGCATTGGTCAAATTGAAAGGTTTTGGATTGAATTGGTACCAATGCGATAAGTCTATGATTTTTTTTGGTATTTTCCAAATCCCAATCACAACCACCTAATTTAGGATTGGAATTCTAATGAAAATGACGGTTGAAGAGGCAACAGGAGTGCCGTGCACATAAAATTTAATTCATTATATCTTTCATTGGAGCCAAAATGAGCTTTCGAAGGCATGAAAATGTCAACGCCATTAGTTCTTCGAACGGTGACACTCCACTGCACGAGAAGTCGCCGTTCTCATCGAACAAGCAGAGACCAGATGTCCAAGCGTGCCCACTGATGCAGCAAAATGTGGCCGTCAAGGATGAGAATTCTAGCTTACTGATGTTTACACCAGGGCAAGCATGCAAGTTGACGCTAGACTTAGGACAAATTTGGGAATCTATCTCAGACAAGAAACGCGGACATCATTTCTCTCTTCCAAAAAAAAAAAAATTAAAAAAAAAAAAAAAAAAAAAAAAAAAAGCAAAAACAAAAATCAGGCATATCTATATATAAAGCAGACAAATCTCTCTTTCTATGCATTATCCGGGAACCTCATCAAGCGCGTCCTTTACATCAAACACTGAAAAAACCCCACGATTTGTCGTCATCATCCTAAAACTTCAGAGTCTCTCAAAAGTCTTAACGATGGCATCGACTTTTCTCTCACCTGGTTTGCTTTCTCTTCTGTCTCCTCCTCCACTTTTCGACTGCATCACCATCAAAGACATCATCTTTAACTGCCGACTTATTGCCAATGACACAAGCAGATGTGCTCATTAAAGGGCTCAACTTGCAACCCAAAGAAGCTGTCAACATCAAAACTAGAGACAAAGATACTTCTTCTTTGGCTTCTGATAGGAAGATCGTGAGAGGCGCTTTGAGCTCGCAGTTCTCGGCGATTCCGGGTCGTCCATTCAGGACCTTGGTCACCATGCCGAGTATTACCCACTTCCGCACTCCCATGCCGCAAGGTGAGGCCCTGGAGCCAACTTTCATAGCCTGTTGTAGATAGCCTTGGAATTAACTTCGATAGCCCATTTTTTTTTTTTTTTGATTGACATAGAATACGATTAATATCTAGTGCTTAATTAATGGTTTCCAGAAGTGTTTAGATTCACCTGTTATACTAATTTTGTTAGGCCTAGATGATAGGAAAAATAATGGGGTTATCAATGAAACATGATAAAACGAGAAGTTCGACAGAATTCGGTCAGTAAAACCCGCCAAGAAATATTCTTTCTCAAATCCGTTTCTTCGATTTGCGGGAGCCAAACTGAGATTCAGCTCGTTATAGTTCATCAAGTTCTGGTCACGACTCTTTGTCCTGTCTTTTGTCCAATTTTTCAGGATGTTCTACTTCTTCTTTGAATCACGGAACAGCGCAAATGACCCGGTAGTCATTTGGTTAACCGGAGGGCCTGGATGTAGCGGTTCATTGGCACTGTTCTATGAGAATGGCCCTTTCCTTATTGCCAACAACTTGTCTCTTGTGTGGAATGATTATGGTTGGGACCAGGTGAGTGAGTAACAATTTTGTACTGATTGTAGCATTATTAATCATAATTTAATACTTCCAAGAACGTTGCGTCATTCTTTGGAATTTTCTCTTTGCTCTATTATTACATATATTTTTTTGAATTATGCGACGTTAGCGTCGTCCTTCTACTCTTTTCTGTTGTTTTTTTCCTTGACATTATCGCATATGATGGTGGCCTAGTTCGTTTCAGTGTTCTTTCTTAAAAACCAGTTGCCAACTTCTTCTGTTGCTTTCGCCTTCGATAGCTTTGCTATCAAACAAGACTTCAACATTGATTGGGCAAATTGACGGTTGGCGTGATAATTGTGATCATGGTCGATAAAATTAATTATTAAATGAATAAACAATACGTATCTTATTAAATTAAAACGGAAATTCAGACAACGAAAAAACATATTTTATTGATGAATAAACTATTTCTATTTTGAAGTATGTTAAATTTCATGCTTTTGTTAATGTGTATGTTAAATTTCATGCTTTTGTTAATGTTTTCTTTTTCCTCACAGGCATCGAATCTCATCTTTGTCGACCAGCCTATTGGAATTGGTTTCAGTTACTCCATTGACGAGCGCGACATTCGGCATGATGAGGAGGGTGTCAGCAATGACTTGTATCACTTCTTGCAGGTGTACATGAGCTCATTAATCATAATCTGAGTACTAGATTAACTACTTTTGTTTTTACAGACAACCCAATTTTTGATTGGATACTTTTCAAGTTAAGAATTCAAGCATATGATAACTAACCTCTCGCTGCAATCTTCAGGCGTTCTTTACAGCGCATCCTCAATTCTTTACAGTTTCATCGTAGCGTAACCGAACATGTGCCCCTGGTCTCCAGCACCAATCTCCTCAGGTTTCTTGGTCATATTTCCGTGAGCTCCTTGAGCAGTGTCAGGGCTCTGCTGTTTGATATTGACTAGGACTTTGCATTTGTTAGCGTCGAGATCGACATCAGCCTAGGTGAACCCAATCCCTCAGCATGTGTCGCGAACGATCTTCTCATAATTAACCTTAGCCTTGATGGTGATTTCCCGGAACACTATGACCATATATGTCTCGGTACATGTCTCACGGGCAACTTTGCTTTGTGGATCTTGCTCCACACAAGCATCGAGGATAGCATCTGAGACTTGGTCACAGATCTTGTCTGGGTGGCCTTCATTGACAGACTCTGAGGTCAAAGAGGAAAGTCTCCATCGCACTGTGAAACCCGATATTGACAACAATTCTGTAGTCAGGGAGATGGTGAAAACAGCGTGAAAACCCGATCATAAGAAATGGTTACTTTTCTGACAGAGTCATCATGCCGAAGCCTAATATCTATATCAATCCCATATCGACAGTAAAATGCCAGGCAAAAGTTCCTCCGTTTTATGTGAACTGCGTGTTTCATTTTGATTTCCCCATGATGGCAAACGGGGCATTATAAATTAGCGAAGCGATGGCATGAAAAGCTATGAACCTAACCTTACTTTGTAATGATATAATCTCTCATGCGTCTTGCTTCTTTGTATTGAGACAAACCACAACGGAACACAGAGAAGACAAGCCGGTCTATATATGCAGATCCAGCAAACGTACATATCATCCACATACAAACGATTGATAATTAAATGCCCGCTCGTTTGAATGCATTTCAGTTCAAAAAAAAATTTGATTTCTAGACAATCTCTCTAGAATAGGGAATAGGGTATTCTAACAATATTCCTAGTTACTTCGTTCTCTATTTCTATTTGAAACAATCCTTGGGAAAAGTATTTTGTTTCCACCGAACTAAAAAATATAATATGTCAATGCTTCTAGTAAACTAAAATCATCTTTTAATTTTATTAATTTATAGCTATTTTGCTCCAATCTTTCCTATCGAAAAAGAAAAAATGGAAGATTTAGTTACGATTAGAAATATGCTTTTCTATATTTACCAAACTCTTGTGTCGGAATCAAGGTGCTGGATCAACATTTTCATAAAAACCCTAGAGGACATTGGTAAGAAATCGGTGGTCTAAGATCAACCTTAGGATAGCTATGCTGCTAAAATTTAGCGCACACAAGCAATACGAGAGAAGGAAAATGTCGCACTCGGACCCGCAGAAGAGAACCCATTTTGTATCGCAAGATGAAGCTGAGGATAACGCGCACACAAACAGAGCATGCGATCAATACCAAATCTCCAGTCAAGATGGACAAAACAGCAGAAAAAGCGAAAGCGGAAGAATTCGCCATGCCTTCAGCCGAAGTACCTGGGTGGGATTAACGAAGGATCTGCAGAGTCTGTGCAAGAGGAAGGATTTACAGGGCCTGTGCAAGAGGGGAAATGCGCGAAACTCTGGAAAATAGAAAGTCCTATGATCTCAATTAATGTTTGTGAATGATCTCATTTTATTTGCTGAAGGCTCTAATGATCAAATGCAAGTTATTAAACAGTGTCTTGACTCCTTCTACAATGCTTCAAGTTAGAAGGTTAGAACTACTAAATCTATTTTTTTTTTGTTCTATGAATATCCCTCGGCACAAAGTTCTCGATGTCAGCACTGTGGGAGGCTTCTCTCTTACAAATAATCTTGGCAAATACTTACGAGTGTCTTTACTATCCCATTAAGCTTGTTTGACAAAAGATTTTGCCGGCAGCCTTTGCAAAGGTTCTTAATTAATGCTTCCTAATTTTTGCTTGGTGAGTGGGTGAGAATGCTGAATGCGTTTGATGGAAAGAAAGTATTTGTTGTATTTGCGAGAAAATAACTTTTGGATGAATTCCACCACCTAGGCATGAAAGAATGTTCCAATAGACTTTGAAAAAGATTTTGAAGGTTGACCACCATTGGATTGCATTAAGAACTACAACTCAAAATACGCAGCCTTACAACTGAGAATGCACTTCCTGTTTATAGATATACTAAGACATTAAACGAGGAAACTTTTAATCGTACGAACGTTAAATTAGGAAATATTAAACTTGGAAACATTAAATTAGGAAATATTAAATTAGTAGACGTTCAATTAGGAAACATTATATTAAGAAATTTGGTCAAATAAGGAAACTTATTCAAATAGGAAACAAATCCTTCTGACTCCATTTTTTTTTTTGGGTCAGTTTCTGACTCAATTGAATGAGCCTTTATATTTCAATTTCTAGGAACTGTATCTCTCTTGCTCTTCGTTGAATTCACTCTATCATGTTGTCATCGAAATCTCCCTTTACTTGTATAAACATCAGGCTTGGTTAATTGAGTGAGGTTCGAGTTGAGCTTACGAGTCGATTGTCTTCCGTGTAATTTGATAATCCCACATCAACAACTTTATAAGCTGCAAAAACCAAACCCTTGCCTTCATGGTCTATTTTACGAATTTTTTTGGGTACAAATAAAATTCATTTGTAAAGACATAATCACCACTATGTCCAGATTCATTCCATAAGCAACAGAAAGAAGGAAATCTAGGGAGTATTGCTAAGCTAAGTGCCTTTCCATGGCAAATTCTTGATTTGCTTTGCATTATTAATTCATATCAAAATAATATGCCATTGATTTCTTTTGATGGTTTTTTTGGCATGTTATTGTTATTTGCTCACCACATGTCATACATCATATTAGGTATTTAGGTCTATACACATTGCACATTTTAAGCAACACATTTTAGTTTCTTTTTAAGATTCATGTAGAATTAGGTAAATTTTCTTAATAAAAAATGTTATTTAGGTTATATAGATTTCATAATGTGCATGTTACATGTTGCATTTTAATTAGTGGGTCATAGTTTAATGTTTTTTTTTTTTAGTATTCCCATCATGTAGTCTTTTTAAATATAAAATAGAGATAAAAACCTTTAAAAAAAAAGAATCATAAAAAAATCACAAAAAGAATATGTATATAGAATTAATGTCATTCATCCCATGTCATGGAACACATGCATATTAGAATTATATAAATTAGATTGCATACATATAGTTCATATTAGGCCATATGAATTGCATTTCACATATCATTAAAGTAAAAGTCATGCATATCAAAAATAGACTAAGATTACATCTAGTTAGATGTCATGCATTTAATTAGGCATCATGTCATTTAGAAAATCATGTTTAGGGCATGCATTTTCTTTTAGACTTCAATAAGGTTGTAGTTTATAATTTCTTAGCATTTTGATTTATTAAATGTTGTTTAATTGATTGTGCACCCGCATAACCACCTTTTGCATGTTAGTATCTTAGGTTAAAATTGATTAAGACTGCCTGAAAAAAAAAATGTCTTTTTAAAATAAAAGGTATTGAAAGGGCGTTAAATTAATTTAGTGTAATCATGTCCCCGAATCCATTAAATCTCTGGTTCACATAGGTAAAGTATTCTCTCATACTTTACCTGGGTTTCTAATCAACCCTATTTGGTTAGTGGCGGCTCCAATTTTGAAATATAATTGCATGTTAAATGGGTTAATTTCTTAATTGCGATTGGTAGGACTTGGGAGAGTCCGTGCCAAGTCTTCGGACTTAGTAATCCATTAACCTAGTTTTAGGTGTTTCACATATCTAAAAAAAAAAACAGGTCGCGACAGCTTGGCGACTCCACTGGGAACTTAGGGTTAAAACTCATAGTGGACATAAGTTTGTTTCTTTTTAAAATTTTTTTTTTTTTGGCAGCATGGAAACAAGGTACTCTCCTAACATGAAGTGTTAAATGTTTTTACAGAAAGGAGGTATAAGGGGAGTAGTGCTTGCTGACTATTTGTTTTGTAGGAAGGTGTTGGGATTGAATGTTTTTCTTATCATTGAAGTGTTGTTTGTATTATAAATTGTTGTGCATGATTTTTAAATTGTTTTAGCACTACACATTGCACACACAACTTGCCATCGGACCTGGACCGCATTTAAGGATTCTAGGATGGTGTTGAGAAATGAACCAACCTCGAACGCGAGACCGCAATGTAGAGGTTGCCTTTCTCAACCACGAAAATTTTTCTTGATGTCAAAATGTTTATCCTTGCTCATGAAACTGCGTGACCATGGGATTTTCTTTTGACTGAGCCAGAGCTAAGAGGACCTGACATTTGTACGCAAGGCTGCGACAAGTTGGTTCATCCTTTTAGTTCTAACTTGCTAAGCCTCGTAGTTTAGGTGTTAAGCCTCACATCTCATGCGCATGTCTATGTGGTTGCTATTGTTCTTTGTGAAGTAAGTATTCTTATCTTATACTATGCAATCTATTTACTTTATTGCACTTTCTTTTGGTCCATGACACTAGGTCGATCGTAAGCCTTAATCTATATACAATGGGGAGATCCGATGTTCAATTCATTCCAACTCCTAAGATCGAGCTCAAAGGGTGGTGGAATAAATTAAGTAAGGAAGGCCAAGACTATGTGGAGTCAATATTGGGACGGCTCATGCCCCTTTTGGATATTGGAGTCCATAGTGGTGTTTTGCAAGCTATCTCACAGTTTTGGTGTCCCGAGATGGCTACCTTTATTTTTGGTAAGAATGAGCTAACTCCGACACTGGAAGAGTATAGCGTTATCATAGGAATGCCCCTTGAGACTGAACTTGTTAGGCCACCTCTTGGTATGGAGCCCACATCAATTTTATCTCAATTTCTAAGAATTAAAGCTGATGAGGTTAAGAAAGTTTTGAAAGCTAACTGTAATGCATGCCCATTCTCCTTTTTGGCCGATCATTTTTTAAATCAATCTTCAATGCGCCAAAAGGGTAGGATATTCATCTTAGTATTTTTTGGATTTATAATCTTTCCTCATCGACAAAATGCCATTAATCCTTCAATTGCATGGGTGGTTAGACAAGCATGCACCGGCATGAACTTTATAAACATGATTTTGGCCGAGACATTTTTGTCCCTCAACTGTTTTAAACAAAATGGAGGAAAAATCATGAATGCCTCTCCTGAACTTTTACAAATTTGGTTTCTTTCTCACATGAAGGAGTTTGGTCGTTTCATGCGTCGAAGTGAAATTGATGATTCTAATCACCCGATAAAGAGATTTTCAATCTTAGAGAAAAAGTATACCGGAAGGTCATTTTCCGATTGGGTAATTTTTCTAAAAGATCCAGATCTCAAGGGCTTCCTATGGTATGCTAAATGGTTCCATGTTAGCGTGGCTCGTTTTTCTCACAAGACAGATAATTCAATTCCACTTATGGGAATCACTGGTGTTGTACATCTTACTATCCTCATAGAGTGGCCTGCCAGTATCGAGTGCTCCAAGATATCCCGCCTCCTCTCCGAATGGACCTGTTTCAAGCTCATTTGTGCGCAAGGATCACAAGTACCTCGATGAGATCGAACGCCTTGAAAATGCATGGAAGGAATGCCATCCGGAAAAGATAATGGTGCCTAGAAGATTGAAAGGAAATGAGAAAATTTTTCATGCCTCGGATTATTTTATCCACCATCACGAGATCCCTCAAGCTCTACTTCCCATGATACCTGAAGTGACCATGAAGCCCACTCGTAAAGCACAAATTGAAAATCTTGAAGAAACGGTGGAAAAGAAGGAAGCTCGTATTTCCGAGTTGGTTCGACAGAACAAGAAGCTTCGAAAGACTGTGATCTCCCAATTGTATATAGAAAAGAGTCGCTAGATTTAGGAGTTAAATTCTGGCTTTAGAATGTTATTTCAATTTCTTAGATTGATGTTTTAGGAATTTAATTTCCTAGAAAGTTATTTTAATATTTTAAGTTGATTTTTGATCGACCGTTGTCATGGACCAATCTCATTTGTTATGATGCTTACTGTATTATTTTACATTGACAGGTAACAACACGGCTCACCCAAGATCACCAATCCGTACTCGTTCTAGAGTAACAATGGCTGATGACGCCGAACAAATGCGTGGTGCTGAACAAGCTCGTGACGTTGCCCTCAAAACAGAAATGAAGCAAGTCCTGAATGTCCTTGAGCAGCTCTCTAAACAAATCGATTCTCTCCAAGCAAACACTGCCCCGCCACCTCCGCAAGTTGAAGTGGTGTTACCACAACATGCTCCTATGGCTGATTCGAGAGATAAAGGCAAGAATATATCCACAAGTGGCCCATCAAGCTTTAATGATGTCTCTAGGGAGAAAACTACTGACAATTGTTGATGAGGAGATACAAGTGATACAGACGGCTGTACAGAAGACTGAGTAGGAAAAACGCTTGGCGAAAATCGAGGAGAAACTTAAGCAGCTGCAGGGTGCATTTAGCCAAGACCCAACTGATCTGTCCCATTATGCAAAGATCAAAATACCAAAGAAGTTCAAAATGCCAGACTTTGAAAAGTATAATGGCACCTCTTGCCCGA
This sequence comes from Eucalyptus sp. ANBG9806169, assembly GCA_014182395.1. Classification (NCBI taxonomy): domain Eukaryota; kingdom Viridiplantae; phylum Streptophyta; class Magnoliopsida; order Myrtales; family Myrtaceae; genus Eucalyptus; species Eucalyptus sp. ANBG9806169. The sequence goes on from CM024580.1 coordinate 26,682,945, forward strand.
AGATCCATTTGTAGACTTATGTGGTTAGGATGACCCCATATGTTGATAACATACCCCTGATGATTCAGCAATTTCAAGCAAGCCCGACAGGACCGGCACTCCAGTGGTATATTATGAAGAAGATTAATCTCTTAGAGACTTGGGAGGATTTGACTGATGCCTTCTTCAAGCAGTACAAGTGTAATATTGATGTTACTCCATCTCGAGAGGATTTACTTCTCACTGAGAAGATGAAGATAGAATCTTTCAAGGCCTATGTCACGAGATGGAGGACTGTAGCTGCTCAAATTACTCCAGAGCCAACTGAAAAGGAGCTGATGGATCTGTTCATGAAAACGCTCCCGCCTGAATACCGAAATCGAATGTTAGGATCGACTGCCGAGTCGTTCAATTAGCTAGTCCTTGTTGGCGAGCGAATTGAAATAGCCTTGCGTGATGGATGGGCGTATGATCAAACCAGCTCATATAAGAAATTTTTAGCCAAGAAGGATAAAGAGCCCGTAGCGGAAGTCAATACAGCTTATGTTCAACCCCCTCACCCTGTCTCGAACACTCAACAGGGAGGAGCACGTCCATTCTTTGACCAGCAGAGAAACCCTTCAAGGCGACAATTCACGCCTCTTCCTAAGACATTGTCCAAGATTTTACCGACCCTTCTGAAGAAAGGATTACTCGCTAAGGAACCTAAGCGACCTAATCCCGAGCGTTTCCCCAACTATGATCCTTCTAAGACATGTGCTTACCATATGGGGGAGGTAGGGCATTCTGTTGATGATTGCTATACGCTGCGACACAAAATCCAAAATCTGTTAGATGCTAAAGTGGTCTCATTCCGCGAAGCACAGCCGAATATCCAGAATAATCCACTCCCTGACCATCCAGAAACTGTGAATGCCATTTTCAGTTTTGATGCTGGTCGAAAGAAGAGCTTGAGAGTACATCTGGACGATGTTTATAATGGTTTAGTTCGAGCTGGATACTACTCGATGTAGAAGAACCTACCATGTCTCGGAAGGTGCGAGAGTTAAGGTAATGTCCAAGAAGGGGATGATTGTTTGCGTAGATCCTGTTGACACAGTTTCAACTATCACTCCAATCATTATTGATCTGGAGGAGGAGCTTTCTGATTTTGAAAATGAATTTACCGGCTTGAACATTGGAGCTAGCGATCCCTTAGTTTTTAACATGCCACTGTTGGAGGATGCTTCGGATGAAGATGGATTAATCATCAATGATGTGCCGCCATCAGATGATGAAGAATTGATTCTTGATGTTATGCAACCCTATGCATACACGAATGATAAAGCGGTCCCATGGTGTTATGATGCGGAGATAGATGTGGTTACTCGATCAGGACGCACTTACGCTCAGGCCAACTCACAACCTATCAAGCCAGCCACTGATGAAGAGGCTAATGAATTTTTAGCCGTAATTAAGGCAAGTGAGTATAGCGTAGTGGACCAACTTCGAAAACTGCCGGCACAAGTCTCCATATTAGAGTTGCTTTTGACATCAGAGAAACATCAAAAGGCTTTGATGAAAGTCCTTAATGAAATACATGTCCCAGAGTCCATTGAGCCTGAGAAGTTGGGGGAATTCATGGGGGTCATTTTGTTAAATGACCAGATCACTTTCTCAGATGATGAAATCCTGGATGAAGGAAGGGGACACGGCAAAGCCCTTTATATCTTAGCCAAGTGTAGAAATACCTTGGTATCCCGTGTCCTCATTGATAATGGATCGGCTTTAAACATATGCCCCCTTGTGACTCTAAAGCGTCTTGGGTATGATTTAGGGAAAATTCGTGCGGCTAAAACCTCTGTTCGAGCATTTGACGGAACCAAGAAAGAAGCAGTTGGGGAAGTTGATTTAGACTTGCGATAGGGCCGTGTTATTTAATGTGGTTTTTCGAGTCTTGGACATACCTACAGCCTTCAACTTTTTGTTAGGTCGTCCATGGCTTCATGCAGCAGGGGCGATTTCTTCAAGTCTTCACCAGAAAGTGAAGTTTGTGACGAAAGGGAAGCTTATTACAGTTCGAGGAGAGGATGAGTTCAAGATTTATCACGAGACGGCTATCCCTTACATTGAACCAGATTGTAAAGAAGAATCCAGTTTCCAAGCATTTGAGTTGGTTTCGACCATTCATGTCTCTCAAGGTACTACCCTACCCACTCCAAAGTTATCAAAGTCGGCGATCATGGTAGGCAAGATCATGGTCGGGAGTGGCTTTGTTCCAGGTAATGGTTTAGGCCGACATGGTCAGGGCACTCGCCAACCAATTGAGGCCGGGCGGAATTCATACACTACTAGATTGGGCTATCGTAATAGAGGTGGACGATCCTGTAGAGGAAGAGGAAGAGGACAAGGACGAACTGGCGTCATTAGACCTCACATTAGGTCCACATTCCCTAGGCCTGCGAGGATGATGCATGAGGAAGAAGGGGCGATTGATACCTGTGTTCAGTACTCTAAGCCTCCAGTTGCTGACATTAATATTATTCTTGCCGAATGGGTAGTGGTAGACAAGCCGGTTGCAGACACCACTCGATCCCCTGGAAAAGACAACGCACTCGGAGGAATGGCCGAATTATTCGAAGAGAATTTCGTGTTGGTCATCGACGAAGTTCGAGAGTAGGAGAATTTTAATTATTGCACACTCCTCTGCGTAGGAGTTTTTATTGCTTTCCGTATTTGCATTTCCATTCCTAGGATTTCTATCATTTAAATAATGTAATTTGCTTTTCATCCAATAAAATACATGAAAATTTTCATGTTTTGAGGGCATGATGAGGTACTCCAAACCAACCCGGTGATGATATCCAGCCGATAAAAGAAAAGAAAAATCCAAGGAAAATTCTGAGGCCTGGGCTTCATCATGCTTCCTCGTGTCAAAATGTTTAAAAATGGTTTTTGCCAAAAGAATTTCAAAAATAGGTTACCCTGTTTGTCTTTCTAATTCATCAACTTCCCGTTTCAGGAACGATATTGAGACTTGCAAAGGTGTGAGAATAGTCCAATCTAATACAACATGTGCTAATACTGATGATCCCGAAGACTCAAACGAAGACTCCAGTGAAGTGCAACGTAGTTGGGAACAACATGAAAAGGCTAAGGCTCCCACATCCGAGCAGACCGTCACTATTAATTTAAGTGACACTAAAGAAGCCAAAGAAGTGAAAATTGGGGCGAGTCTTCCCAAAGATGAACCCGAGCGCCTAACTCAGTTACTAAAGGAATATGATGATATCTTTGCATGGACATATGTTGACATGCCTGGTTTAGACCCGTCAATTGTGGAGCATTGCCTACCTACCAATCTGGATGTGCCACCTAAGAAGCAGAGGCTACGGAGAACCAAGCCCGAACTCTCAAAGAAGATAGAGGAGGAAGTGATGAATCTCTTGAAGGTGGGATTCATTGAAGTCTCACAGTACCCCAAATGGGTGGCCAACATTGTACCAGTAATGAAGAAAGACGGTCAGGTTCGAGTATGTGTTGATTATCGGGATTTGGACAAGGCCAGTCCAAAAGATGATTTTCCGTTACCGCACATAGATGTCCTTGTGGATAGTACCGCTGGTTTTGAACTATTCTCATTTATGGATGGTTTTTCCGGGTACAATCAGATAAGGATGAAGGAGGAAGACAAGGAGAAGACTGCATTTATCACCCCGTGGGGAACCTTTCATTATAAGATTATGCCCTTTGGACTCAAAAATGCAGGGGCAACTCCTTTTTCTCTGGTGTACGGCATGGAAGTAGTCTTGCAAGTTGAAGTAGAAATCCCTTCTCTAAGAATATTGTCTCAGTCTAAGCTGACAGAAGCTGAATGGGCACAACAGAGGTATGACCAACTCAATTTGATTGAAGAAAAACGATTGAAGGCCGTATGTCATGGCCAATGTTATCAACAGCGGGTGGCCAAATCCTTTAATCGGAAGGTTCGCCCAAGGCATTTCAAGGTGCATGATTTGGTGCTACGCAAGATCTACCAATTAACCTTCATCCTCGGGGCAAATTCACTCCGAATTACAGTGGGCCGTACATTGTGAAGAAAGTACTTCCCGGAGGTGCTTTAATTTTGGCGTAAAATGGATGGGCGGGAATTCACAAATCCTGTAAATTCTGATGCTGTAAAGAAATACTATCCATGAATAAAAGGGCTTGTAAAAACCTTTTGCTCGCTCAAAGTTGGTCAAATCTTCAGTGTATAATGTTGCATATTTTATTTTTGCAGGGGCAAAGAATGGATGTGAACGATGGTGTCTTATTTTTGTAAGGAATCTCTATGAGCTCCCTTACAAAGGAAGGGCAAGACATGGACACATAATAGTTTTCACTATAGAATGCTTTCACATGATATTGTGCAAATTCATCAATTCCGCTTGAAATTTATCAAAATGGATAATTCAGTGAAAGATGTGAAAGACGTCGAGTTACTTGAGCCTACTAATGAGATGAGTCGGGATGATGAAAGGCAAACCTTATCCTATACACAGTCCCATATTCATACACTTGTGAGATGAGTGTAGGAAAGTTCATATCCATAAGGTAAATAGTTCTCTCGCAAAAGGTACGACAACCGAAATGATGAGAGGCAATTCATTGTTATATCCCAAACACTACAGGTGATCAATTGATTAACCCTTTTGAGCCCATACACTTATGGATGTTCTTTTCAAATAACCCTTGTCAAGAATCAACCCACATCGGGGCATCTAAAAGATCAAATAGCATCATGAGGTGAGGAAAATGAATTGAAATCTTCTTGCTCTCACTTGCATCAATCTTCAGGTTATGCTATTACATTGAATTCGTGTGTTAATTTAAGTGCCTTAGGATGACGAAGAGCATTTTTTTTTTCTCTATCCTATACACTTATATCCTTTGCATAGCCCACTTGAGCCTGCAGTTTCATTTCTTTTAAACCCAATTGATGATCAACCCCCACACTGGGGCAAAGGCAAAAGGCAAATGAAGACTCTTGAAAAGTTCTAGTGTCATTTAAAGTGTAATTGCTTGACGCATGCATTATGCGCAAGAATTGAATTCAAAATAGAACTAAGGGGCATGGAGAAAGCAGTGTGCCTGGTAAAAACAAGGCCGATGCCCATGAAAAAAGAAGTGAAAGAAAAATGCATGAGAACTAGGGGCATGAAAAAGTAGTGTGCCTGGTAAAAGTAAGGCCAATGCCCATAAATGAAAAAAGAAAGTCAAGATAGGTGACTGTCAATAACAAGAATTGAATCCCAATGGAGCAATACTCAAAGAACTCAAATGCTGAGTGTTTGCAATCAATGGGGGCACTTCATGAAGACAATCCCCGATGGTGAAAAAGAAAATTGATGGCAATGCCAAGATGATCATTAACTCTCACCTTTTACACACATTTTGAGCCTAATGATCCTTTCATTTCTCAACCCGTAAAACCAACCTACGTTACGTCCCTTACAAAGTCTCTTCAGATTAGGGCACTTGAATTAACGTAGGAGTTCATATGTTTATAAGCATCGCTCGAAGAAGTGCGAGCAAGATTATTTCTTTCTCATTTTTTGCAGGGTTCTTGACTTATAAACCCGGAAATGATTAGAAGACCGTTCATTCAATAGCCTTGACTCAAAGAGTCCATTTGTTAAGCCGTTGGCCAAACCCACATTATGGTCCCTGTTAAAGACCTCTCAGATTGGTAAGATCGTACCGCTTGTGAGAATACTCGGACCCATGTCGATATGATGAAATTGAGTGAGTCTCATAAAATAGCCATTCTAAATGAGAGTGAGTTGAAAGTCCTTTCTAACCGAAAGTCTCTCATTTGGTATTCTTAAGAAATCCATGTCATGAGTGAAAATTGTCTTGAACGATAATTCTCTCTAGTGGAAATTTGGATGATGCAAAAGTCATTATGCATGAATCTTGATTGAATTGATAAAAGCTTCAATAGATTTTGAAGTATGCATTCCATAATAGCCTTAATTGCTTATTTCTTTGGTGAATGCATTTTTGCTCTAATCATGTCTAACAGATAATTTTTTCTCAAAGACCCAAGAGCTCCTAACATTCAGATTCCTTTCAAAATGCCTCATGATATAAGGAGATGAGAAACCATCATGAACATTCAAGGTGCATCATTGATGTTCCAAAATTTATTTCTACCGGAGGCGAGAGGCCTTCACAGGGATATCTAAGTTCCGGAAGACATATTCCAAAGAATCGTAGATATAATCAGTAAGTATATCTCTACCCATTCTCGACACTTGACTCGGTCAAGCTGTTCCTTTTAAATTGACCTAGCGTGCTTTCGTAGCCCAGAGTCCCCTTTCTATTGACCCGGTGTGCTTTTGTAGCCCGGAGTCCTTTTAAATTGACCTGGCGTGCTTTCGTAGCCAAGGGTCCCCTCTTTATTGACCTGATGTGCTTTTGTAGCCCGGTGTCCTTTTATATTATCCTAGCGTGCTTTCGTAGCCCAAGGCCCATCTTTACAGGAGACATATCCCCAATGAGCAGAGATGTCATCAGGTAAGTATATCTCTATCTACACCTTAAATACTTGTCATTGTATAGGTATTTTCCCTTTTGAGTACACTGACACTCGATGGAGTTGTCTCCAAACTTATTTCCCTATTCAGGCGACCGTAGAATGGTATGGGTCCTAGACAAAACTTTTCAGGTGACCGTAGAATGGTACGGGTCCTGGAAGGTAAACCCTCGTTTAGGCGACCGTAGAATGGTATGGGTCCTGGAAGGTAAACCCCCGTTTAGGCGACCGTAGAATGGTACGGGTCCTAGACAAAACTTATTTCCCTATTCAGGAGACCGTAGAATGGTACGGGTCCTGGAAGGCGAACCCCCGTTTAAGCGACCGTAGAATGGTACGGGTCCTAGGAAAACAGTTTTCTTTACAAAGTCATGTTACTATTCTGGGCGACCGTAGAATGGTATGGGTCCTGGACGTGTAGCACCAATTTATCTTGAGTTACTCTACCCTCCTTGAAGGTAAGTTATTCCAGGTAAATTCATCTATCATTTGCATTAGCATTTCCACGCATCATATATATTGCATTAAAAAAAAGGAATTCATTTTCCAACAAAAAGTCAAGTCATTAACATTTGCGTATGCATTTCATATTTCATTTTGCATGGTTTAAATTTAGGTGTCATATATCTTTGAAGGAAACCTCTACGAGCTTCCCTTCAAAGAGGGGCAGCCGTTGACACCTAATTTTGGAAAAATAAAATTGCATTTTGAACAAAAGGAAAATAAGGGGAAGATCAATATGATTTGGCCGTCAAGGATGAGAATTCTAGCTTACTGATGTTTACACCAGGGCAAGCATGCAAGTTGACGCTAGACTTAGGACAAATTTGGGAATCTATCTCAGACAAGAAACGCGGACACCATTTCTCTCTTCCAAAAAAATAATAATAATAATAATAATAAATAAAAAATAAAAATAAAGCAAAAACAAAAATCAGGCATATCTCTATATAAAGCAGACAAATCTCTCTTTCTATGCATTATCCGGGAACCTCATCAAGCGCGTCCTTTACATCAAACACTGAAAAAACCCCACGATTTGTCGTCATCATCCTAAAACTTCAGAGTCTCTCAAAAGTCTTAACGATGGCATCGACTTTTCTCTCACCTGGTTTGCTTTCTCTTCTGTCTCCTCCTCCACTTTTCGACTGCATCACCATCAAAGACATCATCTTTAACTGCCGACTTATCGCCAATGACACAAGCAGATGTGCTCATTAAAGGGCTCAACTTGCAACCCAAAGAAGCTGTCAACATCAAAACTAGAGACAAAGATACTTCTTCTTTGGCTTCTGATAGGAAGATCGTGAGAGGCGCTTTGAGCTCGCAGTTCTCGGCGATTACGGGTCGTCCATTCAGGACCTCGGTCACCATGCCGAGTATTACCCACTTCCGCACTCCCATGCCGCAAGGTGAGGCCCTGGAGCCAACTTTCATAGCCTGTTGTAGATAGCCTTGGAATTAACTTCGATAGCCTTTTTTTTTTTTTGATTGACATAGAATACGATTAATATCTAGTGCTTAATTAATGGTTTCCAGAAGTGTTTAGATTCACCTGTTATACTAATTTTGTTAGGCCTAGATGATAGGAAAAATAATGGGGTTATCAATGAAACATGATAAAACGAGAAGTTCGACATAATTCGGTCAGTAAAACCCGCCAAGAAATATTCTTTCTCAAATCCGTTTCTTCGATTTGCGGGAGCCAAACTGAGATTCAGCTCGTTATAGTTCATCAAGTTCTGGTCACGACTCTTTGTCCTGTCTTTTGTCCAATTTTTCAGGATGTTCTACTTCTTCTTTGAATCACGGAACAGCGCAAATGACCCGGTAGTCATTTGGTTAACCGGAGGGCCTGGATGTAGCGGTTCATTGGCACTGTTCTATGAGAATGGCCCTTTCCTTATTGCCAACAACTTGTCTCTTGTGTGGAATGATTATGGTTGGGACCAGGTGAGTGAGTAACAATTTTGTACTGATCGTAGCATTATTAATCATAATTTAATACTTCCAAGAACGTTGCGTCATTCTTTGGATTTTTCTCTTTACTCTATTATTACATATATTTTTTTGAATTATGCGATGTTAGCGTCGTCCTCCTACTCTTTTCTGTTGTTTTTTTCCTTGACATTATCGCATATGATGGTGGCCTAGTTCGTTTCAGTGTTCTTTCTTAAAAACCAGTTGCCAACTTCTTCTGTTGCTTTCGCCTTCGATAGTTTTGCTATCAAACAAGACTTCAACATTGATTGGGCAAATTGACGGTTGTGCGTGATAATTGTGATCATGGTCGATAAAATTAATTATTAAATGAATAAACAATACGTATCTTATTAAATTAAAACGGAAATTCAGACAACGAAAAAACATATTTTATTGATGAATAAACTATTTCTATTTTGAAGTATGTTATATTTCATGCTTTTGTTAATGTTTGCTTTTTCCTCATAGGCGTCGAATCTCATCTTCGTCGACCAGCCTATTGGAATTGGTTTCAGTTACTCCATTGACGAGCACGACATTCGGCATGATGAGGAGGGTGTCAGCAATGACTTGTATCACTTCTTGCAGGTGTACATGAGCTCATTGATCATAATCTGAGTACTAGATTAACTACTTTTGTTTTTACAGACAACCCAATTTTTGATTGGATACTTTTCAAGTTAAGAATTCAAGCATATGATAACTAACCTCTCGCTGCAATCTTCAGGCGTTCTTTACAGCGCATCCTCAATTCTTTACAGTTTCATCGTAGCGTAACCGAACATGTGCCCCTGGTCTCCAGCACCAATCTCCTCAGGTTTCTTGGTCATATTTCCGTGAGATCCTTGAGCAGTGTCAGGGCTCTGCTGTTTGATATTGACTAGGACTTTGCATTTGTTAGCGTCGAGATCGACATCAGCCTAGGTGAACCCAATCCCTCAGCATGTGTCGCGAACGATCTTCTCATAATTAACCTTAGCCTTGATGGTGATTTCCCGGAACACTATGACCATATATGTCTCGGTACATGTCTCACGGGCAACTTTGCTTTGTGGATCTTGCTCCAAACAAGCATCGAGGATAGCATCTGAGACTTGGTCACAGATCTTGTCTGGGTGGCCTTCATTGACAGACTCTGAGGTCAAAGAGGAAAGTCTCCATCGCACTGTGAAACCCGATATTGACAACAATTCTGTAGTCAGGGAGATGGTGAAAACAGCGATGATCATAAGAAATGGTTACTTTTCTGACAGAGTCATCATGCCGAAGCCTAATATCTATATCAATCCCATATCGACAGTAAAATGCCAGGCAAAAGTTCCTCCGTTTTATGTGAACTGCGTGTTTCATTTTGATTTCCCCATGATGGCAAACGGGGCATTATAAATTAGCGGAGCGATGGCATGAAAAGCTATGAACCTAAACTTACTTTGTAATGATATAATCTCCCATGCTTCTTGCTTCTTTGTATTGAGACAAACCACAACGGAACACAGAGAAGACAAGCCGGTCTATATATGCAGATCCAGCAAACGTACATATCATCCACATACAAACGATTGATAATTAAATGCCGCTCGTTTGAATGCATTTCAATTCAAAAAAAAATTTGCTTTCTAGACAATCTCTCTAGAATAGGGAATAGGGTATTCTAACAATATTCCTAGTTACTTCGTTCTCTATTTCTATTTGAAACAATCCTTGGGAAAAGCATTTTGTTTCCACCGAACTAAAAAATATTATAAGTCTAGGCTTAGCAGTCCATTAGCCTAAAACCTAGGTGGTGCACCTGGAATTTAGGTCGCGACAGAGAGGAAGAAGAAGACTTCTTTGGGAACCCTAGAACTTATCGATCCAACAGTCAAGATCAGAAGCAGGGATCGGACGGTACCCGTGCTCTCCGAATTGATGGTGGGGATTACAGGCGTGGAAGAGCATCTGATGGCCCTTATGCCATGCGATTTGACGCCCCTGATCAGCGCCGCCCACATGGATCTAATGGCTCTTATGCTGTGCGATCCGATGGTCCAGATCAGTGCCGCTCACACGGATCCGACGGCCCTTATTCGCTCCCCTATGGTGCTGAATTACATATAGGGGGAGGAAAATTTTCTAAATTCAAGGGTAAGTATTGTGAATATTGACGTCGTCCGCATCACACTATTGAAACATGTTTGAAATTACATGGTAAGCCCGCTGACAAAGAAAAGAAAGGGAAAAAATTTTCTGCTTATTAGGTATCTGCACATGGAAATAATCCAGCTCATCAGCCACTTACCCAGGATCAATATGAGCAAATTATGAAGGCACTAAATTAGTTGAGAACCGTTGACAAGAGTGCCAATTTTTCAGGTAATTCATTATGCGAAAATAAGAATATTTTAGTTGATGCATGGATTATTGATACAGCGCCGGTGACCACATAGTTTGCAATGAATGTCTATTTTATGATGTCCACACAAAGCCTAAATCCTCTATATCGGTTCGCCTTCCAAACGGAAATGTCACTAGTGTCAGAAAAATTGGGACTGTATACCTTAGCAAAGGTATTATCCTAAGAAATGTGCTATACATTCCTGAGTTCTAATTTATTCTCATATTAGTTTCCAAAGTTTGTGAGGAAAATCATGGTCAAGCCAATTTCAATTCTAAAAATCGATCCTTTCAGGACCTTTCGACTGGGAAACTGATGAGCTTGGGTAGAATGGAACAAGGGCTCTATTTTTGGGTCAATCTTTATGGAAATTCTAATTTATCCATATCTTGTAATGTTATCACTAGAAATAAAATTTCCCTTTCTCATAAGTGTCTTGGTCATAGTGCTCGTTTTCCTTGTCCTGATTGTAAGATATGCCCTTTGGCAAAACAAACACGAGCACCATTTCAAAATAGCACCTCTCGTGCCATTAGTGCCTTCTCATTAATTCATATGGACATTTGGGGTCCTTACCATACACCACACCGTGATGGAGCCTGTTTTTTTCTCACCATAGTTGATGATTACTCTCGTGCTACTTGGATATTTCTCATGCAATCCAAGAGTCAGACTTTTTCACATTTGTCGAAATTCTTGTCCATGATAAACAATCAATTCAATAAAGGTGTTCAAAGGATTTGAACAGATAATGGCGGTGAATTTTTCTCCCATGAATGTCAATCTAGTCTATCATCTCAAGGTATACTCCATGAGAGTTCTTGTGCTTACACTCCCTAACAGAATGGTGTTGTTGAACGTAGACATCGATATCTTTCGAAGTTGCCCGAGCACTAAAATATCAAGCTTCCATTCCTGAATGTTTTTGGGGAGATTGTGTGGTCACGACAGCCTATTTAATTAATCGCATGCCAACTAGAATATTAGAAGGACACACCCCTTTTGGAATGCTTTTTGGCAAAGAACCGACGATTGATCATCTTCAGGTTTTTGGCTGTTGTTGACACCTAAATTTTGGCGATCTTAAAGAAATAAAATTTACATAGCATAAAAAAAAAAGGAAAATAAGGGAAGGGTCAATTGATTTGATTATGAATGGAATGTAGAAATTATGATTAACCATTCTTGCTCCGGTGAATATTTAAATCATAGTAAATATGGAAGCAAATTCTCAATCAAAGAAATCGATGAATACAAAAGTAAGAAGTTTGATAAAAGGGAAGGAATCGAAACATCCAAGGAAAAATCAAACCAATTACAGGATTTTGCTCCAATTTACATGAATTAAGGCAACGGAAAAAGGAAGCTCGAAAATTACCATAGAAGAGGGTGGTTCGAATTACTATAAAAGGAGACGAAAAATTTTCGAGTAGGGGGGAGTAATTCAAAAAAAATTCAAGAGAAAAGTTCGTAAAGAATTTAATGAAGAAAGAAGTGCAATCATGAGAGAAGAGAAGAAAGAAAAGTGAGAGAAAGTCAAAAAGAAGAAGAGAGGAAGCCCCCCTTCCTTCTGTCATCCAAGAAGTGTCTTTTCTTTTCCCCTTTGACAAACTGCAGAGGAAAAGAAAGAAGCTAGCAGCAGTAAAAGGAAAAGTCCATCGAGCAGAGAGAGAAAAACTTTTAAAAGAAGAAGATTGTCTTCTTCCTTGGACTCTTGTAGCGCCACCGAACCTGCGATCTCTGAGCACCGCCGTACTCGACGTCCAGTGACCGTACTCGACGCCCGACGACCGCCCCGACGCGCTCGCTGCCGTTGCGCCCGACGCCCCTCGCTTGCTCGTGCTGAAGCCCTGCTGCCGACGCCACCTTCGCTTGAGCACTCGCAGCACCGCCTTCGCACCACTGCCGTCGCCTACATCCGAGCTCCAACCACAACCTAGCACCTGATGCCGCGTTGTCGTCCCTGCCGTCGCCGCTCGACACCCACCCGACGCTGCCTGCTACATCACGGCCGCTCGACCTCCTTTGTGACGCTAGCAGCCGCCAGCCCCGCAATGCTTGCAACTCGCGCCCAGCAACTCAGTGGTCCACCCCAACTCAGTCGATACCACTGCACCAGCATTTCTGTTCGCTCATCGCTTCTGCTGCCTCTGTCGCTAACGCTAGTAGCCGTGACCCAGAGCCGATGCCCGCCTCTGCTTGCGCCAGCGCCGGAGCTCCCCTCACCCGCAAGCTTGCTCCGCCTCACCTGTGACCTCTGCCCGATGCCACAGGAGCTCACATCGCTGCTCTATTGCCCCGCCGACGCCGCGATGCCGTTCCGCCAACCATCGTCACGTCTCGCCTCACCCGGAACCGGTGAGATCCCGCGAAGCCGCTTTGCTACCCTTGTTCTATCCGTGATCGCTAACCCGACGCTAGCAAAGAAGCCGCCCTTCGCCCAACACTACTCCGCCGGTGCAGGCGGACCACCGCCCGCGCATCCGCCCGCAATAGCTCACCTCCGGCTCCCCTCCGCTTGTTGGCCACCATTCCCGACGCCTTCAACCGCCACCACGTCGGCAAAGCACTTCGAACCAAAGAACGCCACACCGCTCACCCCACCCGGCGTTCCCCCTTCGGTGATCCGCGCCTCCGCCACACCTCAGCTCGTGTCGATCCACCCGACCCTTCTAGTCTGCCTTAGCCCGACGCCCGCTGGTCGACGTGCCACACCTCCGTGCTAGCCCGCTTCATCATCGATGCCGCGAACACCGCCCGTTGCTACTGCCGATCTGTTCGCCCGTCAGTGCGTCATCGTTGTCCTCCCCTGAGTCCCCATCTTAGGTGGTTTATTTTATTCTATTTTTATTTATTTGTTTATTTTTTTAGTTTTGTTATTATTGCTTAAGTTGTAACATTGGGTGAATGTTCATTTTATGCATATTATGACATTATCCGCTAGGATTTTGTCCGGAATTAATATAATTATTAATTTAATCCGAGAGACATTGGATTATTTTTTTAATTATATTAATTTTTGGGCTTTTTGGTAGAATTTTAATTGTTAAATTATTATAATTATTAATTTGATCCATAAGACTTCGGATCGATTTTTAATTATTTTGATCTCTTTGTCGTGATAATTAGGGTTAAGATAATCGTTAATTTGACCCGTGAGACAACAGGTTATTTTTTTCGATTATTTTAATCATTTATTTTGTTGATAGCTTAGATTTAATATTTATTTAATAATTACTTATCTTTTAAAAAAACTAAAAAAATCAGAAAATAAAAAAATTCAAAATTCTGCATGAGCATATAGGTTTAGTAAATCAGACGTGTAGGTTTAGTAAATTAGAATTTTCTTAGGATTACATTTTTAGGGTTGCATTTTTAGAAATAAGTTAGGGTTGGACCTAAATTAATGTTTTAGATAATGTTCGCACATTTTAATTATCTCATTTTTCAAAAATAGTTTTCTAAGATAGGATAAGGTGTAAGTCAAATTAATTCCTAGAATAAATTAGAAAATTATCCCTTTTTAGATAGTTTAATTAGGGTTTTTATTAATTCTGAATTTCAATAAAAAAAATACAAAAATACTAGGTGCATGTTAACTAATTCACATAATATGATCTTTTAATCAAAATTTGTTCATTAATGAAGTTAGGTCATGAGGTGCATAAAAACTAGTTTGCATAATAAGCGCATTTAATTAGAATTTGCATATTAATAAGGTTAAGTCATTTAGTAGAAAGATGCATTTTTATAAAAGAATTCTAATTTTCAAGAAAACCTAAAAAGTAATTTCTTGCTTTGTGTGTTTAATTTTATTTATTTATTTTTCATTGATTGTTTAATAGTGATTGAGCATCCATGTGATCACCATTTTGCATGATAGAGATTTAGGTTAAAATAAACCCAAGTTGCCTGCAAAAAATATTTTCGAAAATAAAAAGAATGGTACCGAAAGGGCATTAGAGAAATCTAGTGTAACCAAGTCCCCGTACCCTTAATATCTGGTTCGTAGGAGTAAAATAACTCCCTTATTATTTTACTTAGGTGTCTAATCGACCTATCGTAAACTGAATAGTGGCGACGCCTAAGTAATAATCTTTTGCATGCTAAATATTTAAACATTAAGTCGCGAATTGGTATGGGCTTGGGAGAGCCTGAGCTAAGTTTAAAGACTTAGTAGTCCATTAACCTAGTTTTAGGTGGTGCACCCGAAAAATAGGCCGCGACAGTTGTCTTTGCTATGTGACAAATATGAGACATCATCTAAAATGGATCCTTGTGCTCTTCAATGCATTTTTATGGGATATCCAGCTTTGCAGAAGGGTTATCGCGTTATGGAGATATCTACAGGTCTCTACTGTTGGAGAAAACTCTCGTATTGTTTTGAAGTTGACAAAACGTTTCCATCAATCTAGTCTGAATGCTTGTAGACTCTACTATCAAAGTCTGGCTTGTAGACTCTACTATCAAAGTCTGGCTTGTAGACTCTACTATCAAAGTCTGGAGACCTCCAAACTCAAGATTTAAAGTCTACCCTTACTGATAGTTCTAGACTGACGAAGAGAAGGCCTATCCAAAGGAAAGATTATTCTCAAGGATTCGGTTCGTTTGGTTTGAAGATCTTACAGTTGGAAATAGGATCTTGCGATTGGTTATTCTTATCGAAATCAATTCGAATAATTAAACCGTTGATTGGCGAATTAGACTTGGAAAGTTCTACTTATGGAAACCTAAATTCTGATTGTATGGGCGAAGAGGATTGGCGGGCTATCATCTCACTCCTTAAATAACTCGAGATTTGCTTGAGTGATTCGGTCCAACGGGTTGATTGGATGAACTTTTTTGGAAAGTGCCAACGGTTGAATAGGCATGAAGGAGTATATAAGGAGGATGTTCAAGCTATTCCGAAGAGGTGTGATAGAAAAATTCTAAAGTCTGAAGCTCCTAGTTCTTTGCTATCTTAATCGCTGAGCTTACCTTCTGTACTCAGAAGAGAGATCAAATACTTATGAGACTTTGAGAAAGTGTAGTAGTCTTTCTATGCTGTGAAGTCAAGGATGTGCAGACTATAAAATCTCTTTTGATTCATAGTAAATTCTAGCCAGTAGGCCGTCAGCGCGGGAGAGTGGACGTAGGATTGGTCTAAGCCGAACCACTATAAACCTTGTGTCTCAATTCTCTTTTCTTGAACTCCTTTCGTTAATTTGCAGCTTTATATAATTGCTTATAATCATTTACATCTTCAGTTTGCGAATTAATTTGCTAAAGTCTTGCGAGAATTTTAGAACACCTATTCATCCCCCCCTTCTAGGTGTACTTACTAGCACTATCAGCTTCTTTGTTAGCCGAGATGTTGTCTTCCCTGAAGATGTATTCCCTTTCCAGAAGATGGCATCTGCACATGAGTCATCAATATCAACATCAGATCATCAACAATTCTTATTAGTGGAGAATATATTTATGCAGCCACAACATCTTTGGGTTGCCCCGGATCAGTCATGTGACATCCAGATTTTTGGGTCCTGATTTCGATTAGATAAATCGGACATTTTATCGGCGCGACTACAATGTTTTTCTCTGAGTTGGCCACTCACGAGATAACTAGACTAGTTGGGTAAGATATTAGGGACTTTAAGGCAGATAGACTGAGAATTCGATCAAGAATTGACTTCTTGACCATGCTCATCTTTAGTAATCATTACGACGCAATTAAAAATCGAATTAAAATCAGAGATAGATCGGTTCAACTAAGATGAATGACTAATCGTGGGTGACTCCACTAAATTGGAAAGCTCTCGTCAACTGGCACTAATTTGATTTTACTGTCGTTTTGGTGCCCTGTGTATGTATTTGAATCCTCGAGATTTTCACAACAACCGAGAATCGACAATGTGTCGAGTGGATTCATTGTGGCTCGAAGAAAATCGACCACGGGTCATTTGTCTTAAAAAGTTCTAAAAACTACCCGGTAGCCTAGGTCACACAAAAAAACGCATTCGAGTGAAATTAACTACCAATCTGAGTTTGATTTCAGAAACTAGAAGTTCTGTCGTGTCATGAGTCATTCTAGGAACGTCGACTCATGTTTTGAGGAAATTCCGGTGAGTTCGGGATTTTTTACGGAAAATCATTGCGAACGATTCGGAAAATGAACGGAAACTCGGATTGGCTAATTTGAAGAGACATTTGGCATCTCGGTGTAAGTGAATCGGTGAATGGAAGTTGTTTAGGCTTTTTCCGATTTCAAATTGGACCTCAACTGAATTTATTTGTTCAGAAAATCGGATACCGAGAAAATGAAGTGGAATTCGGATTCGAGAGAAGTTCGTGAGATAAATGGGTCGTCTTATCTTGGTCTTTGTTTAGACTTCAACTTAGGCAAGTGGGTATAGAATTTGACCTAGCTTGACCAATTGAATTTTGTTGTGTTGATGTGAACAAAATTAATTTGGTCTTGTTTTATTTCCCTTCCTTGGACTTACGCCCCACACACACGCATACCTTCCCCCTCTTGCCGACGTAGCCCCACCTCATGCACTCTCTCTCTCCTTATCCACCCGCACGATCTCTCTCTCTTCCTTTTCTTTTGTTTTTCTCCACGTTTGTTCTCTCTTGGCCGACCAAGCCGTAAGCTGGCCTCCTCTTTATCTTTTCCTTTGATTGGGTCTTCCATTATCCATTCACGGCATCTCTCTCTCTCTCTCTCTCTCTCTCTCTCTCTCTCTCTCGCTTGCATTTTCCCCTCTCCCTCGGTGGCCGACACTCCTCTTTCTCTCACCCCTTCTTTTCATTTTCTTCAGCTTTTCTTCATTTGCTCGACGGAAGACCCAAGTTCCCCATGCTTTCCTCTGTCTCCACCTGTAGCTATGCACCAATCCATGTTCTTTCATTTTTTCCTCCACCAAGCCGTGTCTTCTCGGTCAACAATAGCAACCCTCTCCCCCTTTGTTGACCCACACACCTCCACCGAGCGTCAGCTGCCTTTCATCCCTCAACCGTCCCTCGCGCTTGAAGCCGCCCCCAAGAAACTCCACGAGCTCCGCGGCCGCACGAAATTAGCTGTCCGAAACAGCCTAGACTGAAGCTGCTCCTATGCCGTTGGTCCTCGAAACGTGAAGATAGCCCTCGGTCCCTCGTGGCTAGCACTGGATTTGATTTTTAGTAAGGTCAGAAGCTCGGGAGCAGAAAACCCAGCGCGAGCAGCGAGCTTGTAGGCCGATTTCGGCCCGGTTCAGCCTCCTCTGTCCACTTCGGCCCTTGCTTGCCTCAACCCGAGCCTTCCCCTCACCTTTCTCGGCCTCAACCACAGCAGACAGAGAGTTGAAGAATGGGTATGGCAGCAACTTCGAGGCCCGTTTTGGCCGTCTTCCCGAGCCTGGATGCTCGGCCCGCCTTGAGGAAAGTCGATCATCGCGTCGATCCCGTCGTTTTGAGTGAGTTTTACTCACTAATGCCTTTTTAGTTTGCTAATTATACTTAAAAGTTGATTAGATTTAATTAAGTGCAATTAGGTGGTTAGATTAGAATGGATTAGCGATTATTAGTTAATTGCATTGCATATTAATTGTTTGGTTAGTGTATTTAATTAAAGAATTGCCAATAGCATTTATTGGATGCTTCTTGGGATTTTTCCCGACCCTTATCGGGTGTTAATTAGGCAATTCGGGCCTAAATGGAATTTTTAGGAATTAAATATTAATTTTCGGAATTAATTATTTAATTAATTATTTTCCGAAAATTCAACTAGGATGGCTAGGGACCGGGATTTTATATTGATGATCGTGGTGCAGTCCATTTATTTAATTAAGCTTTATATCGTGCTAAATTGAAATTATTGTATTTATTTATTTAATTTTCGAAATTAATTATTTAATTAATTATTTTCCAGAAATTTAACTGGGATGGCCAGTGACCGGAATTTGGTGCTAATTGTCGTGGCGCAGTCCGTTTATTTAATTGAGCTTTATTTTGTGTTGAATTGAATTATTTGTGAAATTGAGAATTACTCTTTAATTGAATAATCTTTGGTTATTAATTGAAAAATAACCGGGCATTGGTTGATAATGCCAAAAATATCTGAATGGACTACATAAAAGGTGGGAGTTATAGAAAGGAAAATATTATATTTTGGCTAAGGCCAGCCGTGTGCCCACGCACGAGATTTTATCGGATATTTTTAATACGAAGAAATTAGGCTAAGACATTACTTTAATTGAGGAATCTAAGTGCGAGGCACTTTGTCATTGGCCGTGAGAGATTAATCATGTGTTGGTTTATAGTTGAAGCAAGATGATTATGGAAGTTGATGTGATGTGTGTTGTGTTGAGGGAAGCCAATGGATCATGAGCAGGTAAATGACTAAGTACTACACGAGTAGAAAACTTCGTGTGAGTCACATCTAGCGTCTTATACCATTGCTTATTGTAGTCAAGGGCTAAGTGTTATATGGCGACTTGAGTCGCATGAGAATTACCTTTAACGCCTTGCAGTATTGACATGCATAGTGAAGGGCTAAGTGCTACGTCTCGTGTGAGTTACCTCTAGCGCCTTATGCTATTGCGTTTTGTAGTGAAGGACTAAGTACTACACGATAGCGAGACTTCGTGTGAGTTACCTCTAGCATCTTATGCTATTGCGTTTTGTAGTGAAGGACTAAGTACTACACGATAGCGAGACTTTGTGTGAGTTCCCTCTAGCGCCTTATACTATTGTGATTTGTGGGCAAGGACTAAGTACCGCACAATGACAAGACTTCGTGTTGGGTCACCTCTAGCGCCTTGAGCCTATATTTGAGTGGGAATGTTGAATTGGAACATTGAGATTGATTATCGAGTATAGATGGAATCACCGATATGATTTGATCCGTTTGTCATGAATTGATTGATTAAATTGAATTGGCTGGGGAATGGTCATCGTTGACATGTAATCGACTAGGTCGATTGATCATTGCTTTGATCTAATATTGTGAATTGATTGATCGAATGGAAATGACCGTGAGTGGTCTTGTTGGCGTGTAATCGACTGAGTCGATTTGATTGAATGCTTCGATCAGCGATGTGATCGCTTGGATGCCTATTTGATCTGTTCTAATATGCAGGTGGAATCTGAGGCCAATGTAAGTCCTCTGACTCATGTTGTGCATAGGCAACCCTAAGGTGTATTAGTTTACTAATCGAGTATTAGGGGGGTAGAACTTGCTGAGGCGTGGTCTCAATGGTTATTGAATAACCATTATCAGGACCCTGATGAGGAACCTAAGGAGGAGGAATCTGAAGAGGAGAACCCCAATCTGGAACCAGATGAGAAGGAAGATTTTGGAGAAGAAGATGACCATGAGGAGGATCCTGAGTATGACTCGGATGAGGACTGAGATCCCATCCTGTTTTGTCAGACCTTGATTATATGTGAATAAGGGTTAGATCAAACCCCTGAGAATAGTATTGCATTATATACTATGAGATGCTTGTATAAAATAGTAGTTGTGAATTTTAGTATGAAAAATATGGCCCTACTTTTCTATCCCATTGCTTTATTGTCTGGGATTTATAACTGCTTTCACATGTGCATATTAAAATGAAAAGGGTTGACGATACGTCCTGTGATATCGCTTTCAAAATCGACCAAAGGTAAGGGATGTGCGCATGCCTGAGGATCGGGGCGTGACAAGTCATGCTCTGGATCATGCCCTGTACTGGTACCCGTCGAATCCCCTGTTTTCCCTATCGGATCTCTGGATCAATCCACCATTTCATCACCTCAGCAAAATGATAATGGGTCCTTCTCATAACCAATTGTTGAACAAACACCTGTTCCAATGCCCAGGCATTCGAGATGAGAGGTGCGACCTCCGACATGGAAACACCAGGTACGCAATATCCAGTATCCTCTTATGTTTCCTTCAGTAAATTATCGCCAGAGCACACATGCTGCATCAGTAGAATATCTGAAGAACAAGAACCATCCTCCTATGAGGAAGCGGCGCGTGATATTCGATGGCAAAAAGCTATGAAGGAAGAATCAACTACTCTTACAACAAATAACACTTGGGATGTTGTTCCCCTACCTTCTCACAGAAAACCCATTGGCTGCAAATGGGTCTACAAAATAAAATATAAGGTAGATGGTTCGATTGATCGGTACAAAGCTCGACTTGTCGCTAAAGGATTTACACAACGCGAAGGTTTTGATTATCATGAGACCTTTTCTCCTATTGCTAAAGAAGTGATTGTTCGTTCTTTTCTATCTGTTGTTGCAATGCATAATTGGAACTTACATCAAATGGATGTGAATAATGCATTTCTTCATGGAGACCTAGATGAAGAAATTTACATGGAACTTCCATTGGGATTACGTAGACAGGGGGAGTCTCGAGTATGTCGTCTCCACAAATCCCTCTATGGACTCAAATAGGCTTCTCAACAATGGTATGCAAAGTTTATTGCAGCACTCACAGATGCAGGTTTTGTACATTCCAAATATGATTATGCAATGTTCACATGGACTAAAGGTACTTCCTGTGACATCCGGAATTTCGACCATGTCCCGAATATATGAAATGGGCATCTCGTTGGCACACCTATGGTCCTTTTTCTCTGAGTTGATCACTCATGAGTTAACCAATCTATTGGGTGAAGCTGTTAAGGGATATAACCGCAGTAGAATCCCTAAAAGCTACTGGGTAGGTCGGATTGGACTAAAATCGCGTTCGGTATATTTTAACCATGAAATTGAATTTGGTTTCGGAAATCGTACATTCAAGCATGTTACGGTTCATTTATAGGATGTTGTCTTGTTTTTCGAAGAAATTCCATTGAGACCGGAATTTTATGGAAAATTGATTCGGACGTCGCGGAAAAATAACGAAAATTCAAATGGGCTAAGTTGATGGAAATTTGGACTTCCAAGCCGGGCCATGTGCTGATGGGAATTTATAGAATTTATGTGGACCTTTTCTTCATTCAAATTGGACGTTGAATTGGAGAATTTCTGGTAGAATTGAACCTGAAGTTGTAGAAATTCGGAGCTATGGAAGGGGACTTTTGGTCTCTCTCTCTCCTCTAGCTTGTTGGACAAGCTTTGCTTGTGCTCACCCTCTTCGTGCGCCTCATCTTCACGCCGACTCCATCAAATTTCTACTTCACTTTCATTCTCCTTTATTTTTATTTGAACGAACTTGCAGCTCTTCCTTTCTTTCTTTCAGATTCTTTTCCTTCGTTGCTGCTCCCCACCAATCTAATGCCAGCAAAGCCCCCCTCAAACCGATCAAGCCCAACAAAGAAAACTCCAGCTGTTGACTTCTTGACCCCGCAAATCCTCCGATCTTTGCTTCTCCTTTGAATTGTAGCAAGCGTCTCGGTCACCTCTGCCCACGAAGACTGAAGCCCACGCGGCTTCAATCCACCGAATCTCCATCGCCAACACGTGAGTCCACAAACCAGCCTCCCCCAAGTCAACGAAAGCTGCCCCAAACGTGGACTCCTCCAGTTGCCAGCGAAGCGTTTCTTCAGCAGCTTTGGTCTTCACGTTTGCAGCTCGTGCGTTCTCCTTCGCCTAGTAGCATCGACGTCCACATGTCTCTCTCCATCATCCGTGCCTTTCCCTAGCAGCGTCGAGGTCGCTTCTTCTTTGCTACCATGAATCTAGCGAAGAGTAGCAAAGCCCGCAGCCGTTCCAGTCGGCCCATCTCCATGAAATCAAGCCCAATGAATTTCTTTCAAGCCCAGCGAAATTTGTTGGTCCAGCAGCACATCTCAGCCGAAGCCCAACAATTTGAAGTCCATTAAAAGTCCAGGTTTTGGCCTAGTCCAGCGAAGCCCAACAAAATTAGAAGCCCATGAAGCCAAGCGCAAGCCTAGAAATTTCTGTGGGCTTGCGAGGCTTGTAGGCCCGGCCCGAGTGTTCATCGACGTCGCCTAAAATTCGGATTTTGGCCGCCGTCGCGTCACCGTTGCGGTGATCTAGTCTTCGCTTGTCTCAAGTGAGTTTTACTCACTAATGCTTTCTTAGTTTGCTAATGATGCTTAAGGGTTGGTTAGATTTAATTAAGTGCACTTAGGTGGTTAGATTAGTTTATAACAATTAAATTAATGACTTAATGATGCATGTTAAGTGGTTAGACTTAGTCATTAGCAAGTAGAGAGTTTCTAATAATTATTGAATGCATCTCGGGATTTTTCCCAACCCGTTCTAGTGTCCAATCAGGCATTATGGGCCTAAATTGGATTTTTAGTATATGTCATTTTGTAGAATGAACGGTATACAATACTGGCTCGGTGACCCTATAGATCATTTGGTAGAATGGACGGTATATAATGTCGGCTTGGTGAATATATGTCATTTTGAAGAATGGACGACATGCCATAATGGCTCAATAACTCAACACGTCATTTCGGAGAATGGACGTTATGATGAATATACTCAATATACCATGTCAGCTCGGTGACTCTATACGTTATTTTGGAGAATGGACGACATGCCATAACGGCTCGGTGACTCAATATGTCATTTTGGAGAATGGACGTTATGATGAATATACTCGGTAGCTTGGTATGTCAGTAAGGAAAATGAATCTTATAAAATACTGGCTTGGTAACCTGATGGGTTATTTTAGAGAATGGACAGTATTGATTTAATTGACCAATAGATGGTCCAGCTGACATGTAATCGACTAGGTTGATTGATTATTGCTTTGATTTGATGTTGTGAATTGATTGATTGAATTGAAATGACCGGAGAAATGTCATGTTGACATGAAATCGACTAGGTCGATTGATCGAGATATCGATCTGTGATGTGATTGCTTGGGTGCCTATTGAACTGTACTAATATGCAAGTGGAATTTGAGGCCAAGGTAAGTCCTCTGACCCGTGCGTGCATAGGCAGCCCGATTAGCGTATTGGTTTACTAATCGAGTCTTAGGGGGTAGAACTTTCTGAGACGTGGTCGTAATGGTTATTGAATAACCATTTTAGGACTCAGATGAGGAGCCTGAGGAGGAGGAATCTAATGAGGAGAACCTTGATGAGGAACCCAAGGAGAAAGAACCGGAAGAGGAGTACCTGGAGGAGGATCCCGAGTACGATTCGGATGAGGACTGAGATCTCATCCCGTTTTGTATGAATCTTGTGTTTCGGTGGATAGGTGTTAGGTTAGATCTATGTTGATAGTATTGTAGAATACTATGGGTTGTGCTATGTATAAAAGTAAGGTTGTGAAGTTCATTATGAAAAATATGATCCTGCTTTTCTATCCCATTACTTTATTGTCTTGGGATTTATAACTGCTTCTGCATGCGCATATTAAAAGAAAGGGTCGGCGATACATAGTCCTAGGATATCGCATTTTTAAAATCGACCAAAGATGAAGGATGGGCACATGATCGAGGATCGGGGCGTGACACTTCCTCGATCTACTTATTGATTTATGTCGATGATATACTTATTATGGGAAATGATGATATTTCAATTTGGAAGCTCAAGGAATATTTGCATATGACCTTTCATATTAAGGATTTGGGACCTCCCTGTCGTGACCAAAATTTCGGGTGCACCACCTAAAATTAAGCTAATGGATTGCTAAGCCTAAACTTAGCTCGGGCTCTCCCAAGCCCATACCAACTCACAACTAAAATTCAAATATCTAGCATGCAAAAGGGAGTCGCCACTAATCGATTTGTGGTAGGTCGATTAGACACCTAAGTAAAATAATGGGAGAATTATTTCACTTCTACGAACCAAAGACTTTGGGTACGGGGACTTGGTTACACTAGACTATCCTAGTGCCCTTTCGGTACCTTTCTCTTTTATTTCGAAAAATTGTTTTGCAGGCGGCTTAAATTGATTTTAATTTACTTTTCTAACATGTGAGATGTTCATGCAGGTGTGCAAACCACAAATTTAACACTCAAAAAAGCAATTAAATAATGCAGAACTTACCTCAAAGCAACGAAAGCATCTACAGTGTTAGATCATAATTCATATCAGCAATCCTAGATATGATTTTTAATTAACAAGCAATCACTCAATTTTTGCTTTCACTTTTTAACGAGAATATAGTCCATATGCAATGCTTCTAACATAAAATAATATGGCATGGCAAAATGTCCTAAACTATATGAATGAGTAAAAATAAACTAATGATGAACATGCAATAATAAAATATGCAATCTAAATTAATCAAAATGACCTAATTCTAATGACGTGCAATTTCTAATTAAATAAACCTAATAAAAACTAAATTGTGTGCATTCCATGATTTTATTTAACGAAAATTCGTAATTAAAATCACTTAAAAATGAAAATCAAATTAAAGTGAAATACTATCTATTCTAAATGCTTTCTAAACATGCATTTAAAAAAAAAACCTATCATGCAATTCATCTAAAGATCTATCTAGACCTAAAATGCAATTTTTATCTAATATGCAATGACGTGCAAAGAATACCCTAATTCTAATTTTTTTTCCTTTTTCTTTTATGAAATTCGAAATTAAAATTAAACATGCAATTCAGATAATAATAAAAAAACTAACATCCTAAATGAATGCACTTTTTTCTTTTCTTTTTCATGACTCAAAATACAATCCCTATCTTAAACATGCAAGATAATTAAAAAAACAAACTTAATCCTAATTCAAACTTTTTTTGGATTTTTTTTTCTTTTACGAAAATAAAATTGACTCAAATATCACGACATCAAATCAAACAAGATAAGATTGATATTTGAAAATTGGCGAACCATATCTCGCGCATGAGATTGGGTTGTCCAATTTTTAAAATTAAATCGCAAATCCAATCTCGGGCGTGAGATCGGATTGTCGATTTTTGCAGGGGATTGCGAGTCGGATTTCGGGCGCGAAAATCGGACTGACAACCCCTAATTTGAGGGGCACTTTCATGTCGGAATATCAATCATATATTTAGGAACAACTTCACTAAAAAAACAAGCTATAGAAGAAAATAAAAACAAACAAAAATAAATAAATAAAAGACTACCTAAATTTGAATTTTCCAAAAATCCAAACGGTGAGGTATGGATCACAATGGAAATTCGGGGTAGCACGGCTAAGGATGATGGCTGTGGTGGTGGGTCACTGTGAGTCGGTGGTTGCGGTCAAGTTCGTCACGAATGCTTGCGGTGGATGGCAGCGAGCCGTCGTTGGTGCCGAGAGGACACTCGGGTGCTCTGCAACAAAGATTCGGTGTCGTGGAGGAGCTCCTAATAGTCCCTAGCTTGGTGTTTTCTGTTCTTCTTGGTGATCGACAAAGTAGCTGGCAACGGCAAGTAAGGGACCAAGGGTTGTGAGCGACTCTTGGTTTTCGATGGTGGGTGAAGGAAATCACCAGCGACTCCTCGATTTGGTGATCGACGATCAATTCTCCAAGGCCTTCTTTGTGCAATCAGAAGAGTCCCCCTCACTTTTGTTGACCACTCACTCGAACAAACCCCTGAAAAGCAAAAGAAATTTCTGCCCTTTTTAGAAAACCAAAAAAATTCTTCCCTTACCAAAAAAAATCCGGACCCCCCACTACGTCGAATGTGCGTATGCCTTTTATAGGGAAAATTCAGAATCTTAATTTCTTTTTCGAAATCAACATCCGCAATATTTTTTCATAATTTTTTCACATATTGATAATGATTCAAGATTTCGATAAGATTATTCTTTAACTTCAAATCTTGCAAAGATAAACCACAATATTTCCTCACACATTTGCCCTATCCAAAAAATTCATATCTCGGAAAAATTTTAAAATTTTATTTTCCCACGAGATAATTTTCAATTATTAAAAAACATGAGCTTAGACCAACCTGCTCGCTTCGTGGGCCTGGTCCATCTGATCTGAACCCATTCATCCACCACCAGTCCAATAAAATGTAAAAATGCACCTAAATCTATATGCTATGCAATTAAAAAAATTTTAGAAATAAAATTAACCCCTAATAAATGACTAAACGGGTTGCCAAAATTTAGGTGTCAACAGCCTTCCAAATATTTTCTTGGTATTGAGATAGCTCGATCCAATGAGGGAATTTGTCTCAGTTAGAGAAAATTTGTCTTGGAAATCATATCGGATGTAGGATATCGGGATGCAAGCCAGCTGCTATACCTATTGAGCAGAATGTTAAATTGACAACATATGAATATGATGCGAACTCTCCTTCTCCAAATAACGATCCATTGCTCAAAGATCCATCAAGTTATCAGCGACTCGTTGGGAAATTGATTTATCTCACCATGACTAGGCCTGATATATGTTATGCAGTACAAATACTCAGTCAGTTTATGCACAACCCAAAGTGAACACATATGGACGCAGCACTGAAGGTTGTGAAGTATTTGAAAGGATGTCCGGGACTTGGAATTTTGTTATCTCGGGACTGCAACATGAAGATGACGGCCTATTGTGACACAGATTATGCCACTTGTCAAATGACAAGAAGATCCATTACTGGTTTTTGTATTAAACTGGGAAAGTCTTTAATTTCATGGAAGACAAAGAAGCAATCGACAGTTTCGTTGTCAACAGCTGAATCAGAATATCGAGCCATGGTGAAAACTGTGTGCGAAATAGTTTGGATTCGAGGGTTACTTTCAGACCTAGGTGTGCAAGTCGATGGTGCAAGTGAATTGTTCTGTGACAATGACACGGCTCTTAAATTGGCGGCAAATCTGGTTTTTCATGAAAGAACAAAGCACATCGAGGTTGACTGTCATTTTACTCGAGAGAAAATTCGGGAAGGGATCGTTGCCACTCGAGGAATCACAACTATGGAACAACCTGCAGATATTTTCACTAAGCCCTTATGCCAAAGACAACACATATATCTATTAAGCAAGCTTGGTGCTTTCGACATTTATAAGCCGCTAGCTTGAGGGGGAGTGTTGGAGAAGGAATCGGATTTAGTCTGAAGATTGATTCGGCAAATCATAGATAATCGTAGATACGATTTACTTTAGAAAAATTAATATTGTGCAAATATTTTCTGATTCATTTACTGTACTACAAATACATGTACATTGATATGCAGAGTAATACAGAATACAGAAAATTCCTCTCCAATTTCATGAATCTTGTCATTTCTCTCCATAAAGCAGACAAATCTCTTTATCTCTCTCTCTATGCATTTCTGGGAGCCTCATCAATGACGTCCTTTACATCAAACACTGAAAAAGCCCACGATTTGTCATCATCGTTCTCAAACTTCAGAGTCTCTCTCAAAAGTCTTAACAATGGCATCGACTTTTCTCTCACCATACTACTTTCTCTTCTGTCTCCTGCTCCTATTTTCTACCGCATCACCATCAAAGACATCATCTTTAACCGCCAACTTATCGCCAACGGCACAAGCAGAGATGCTCATTAAAGGGCTCAACTTGCACCCCAAAGAAGCTGTCAATATTAGAATTTGAGACAAAGCTTCTTCTTCTTTGGCTTCTGATGGGAAGATCGTTGAGAGGCGCTTTGAGCTCCCAGTTCTCGGCGATTCCAGGTCATCCGTTCAGGACCTCGGCCACCATGCCGGGTATTACCCGCTTCCGCACTCCCATGCTGCAAGGTGAGGCCTTGGAATCAACTTCGATAGCCAGTTGTCGAGAGCCTCGGAATTAACTTCGATAGCCCATCTCTCTCTCTCTCTCTCTCTCTCTCTCTCTCTCTCTCTCTCTCTCTCTCTCTCTCTCTCTCTCTCTGTTTATTTTTTTTTAATTGACAGAAAATACGATTAATAACTAGTACTTAATTAATGTGTTCTAGAAGTGTTTAGATTCACACGTTACACTTATTTTGTTAGGCCAGATGACAGGAAAATTAATGGGGTTATCAATGAAACATGATAAAACGAGAAGTTCAACAGAATTCGGTCAGTAAAACTCGTTATAATTCATCAAGTTCTGGTCACGACTCTTTGTCCTGTCTTTTGTCCAATTTTTTAGGATGTTCTACTTTTTCTTCGAATCACGGAACAGCGCAAATGACCCGGCAGTCATTTGGTTAACCGGAGGGCCTGGATGTAGCAGTTCATTGGCACTGTTCCATGAGAATGGCCCTTTTCATATTGCCAACAACTTGTCTCTTGTGTGGAATGATTATGGTTGGGACAAGGTGAGTAAGTGACAATTTTGTACTGATCATAGCATTATTAATCATAATTTAATACTCCTAAGAACGTTGCGTCATTCTTTGGATTTTTCTCTTTGCTCAATTATTATTATTATTTTTTTTGAATTATGCGACGTTAGCGTCGTCCTCCTACTCTTTTCTGTTGTTTTTTTCCTTGACATTATCGCGTATGATGGTGGCCTAGTTCGTTTCAGTATTATTTCTTGAAAAACAGTTGCCAACTTTTCTTCCGTTGCTTTCGCCTTTGATAGCTTTGCTATCAAACAAGACTTCAACATTGTTTGGGCAAACTGACGGTTGTGCGTGATAATTGCGATCATGGTTGACAAAATTAATTATTGAATAAATAAACAATACGTATCTTATTAAATTAAAACGGAAATTTAGACAACGAAAAAACGTATTTTATTGATGAATATACTATTTCTAGTTTGAAGTATGTTACATTTCATGCTTTTGTTAATGTTTTTTCCCCAGAGGCATCGAATCTCATCTACGTCGATCAGCCTACTGGAACTGGTTTTAGTTATTCCAATGACGAGCATGACATTCGGCATGATGAGCAGGGTGTTAGCAATGACTTGTATGACTTCTTGCAGGTGTACATGAGCTCATTGATCATAAACTGAGTACTAGATAAACTGCTTTTGTTTTTACGGACAACCCAATTTTTGATTGGATACTTTTCCAGTATGATAATTAACCTCTCATTGCAATGTTCAGGCGTTCTTTGCAGCGCATCCTCAACTTGTCAAGAATGATTTTTACATAACCGGAGAATCATATGCTGGGCATTACATTCCTGCTTTGGCTGCTCGTGTTCAACAAGGAAACAAGGCGAAGGAAGGAATGCACATAAACCTGAAGGTACTCCATGCTTGTATGATAATTTTTTTTTTGCTATGACATATCAACTTGTACTTTCTTTTGACATAGTTAACTTCTGAATCTCGAACAGGGGTTTGCAATTGGCAATGGCCTAACCAATCCTGAGATCCAATATGAAGCATACACAGATTATGCTCTAAACATGAGGTTAATCACGCAGTCCGATCACGACAGCATAAACACAATGCTCCTAGAATGCAAATGGGCGACTAAACAGTGTGGTATCTTTTTTGGCCCTAAATCTCTGTTTATGCTTCATTAAAACATTCCGGAAGCTCTCTTTTTTATTTCTGAAAGGGGAGGCTTTGCTTTTAATCTTTCCAAATCATGTGCAGCTACCAAGGGCGGAGATGCCTGTGACTTAGCATCGACCGATTGCTACCGTATTTTCAATGAGATCATGAACATTGCAGGGAACATAAATGTATCCATTTTTCCCCAGACAGAAGCTTTCTAAAATTTACGTTTGATTACGTGAATTTGACATGTTGATGATTGGCCTGCAGTACAATGATATACGAAAGAGCTGTGAGGGGCCCCTGTGCTACGACCTCTCGAACGTGGAGACACTCCTGAACCAAAAGAAGGTGAGAGATGCTTTAGGGGTCGGGGATATAGAGTTTGTGTCGTGCAGCAGCACTGTGTCCAACGCAATGAGCCAGGATCGGATGAAGAATCTCGCAGAGGGTATCCCCGCACTTCTTGAGGACGGGCTGAAGGTTCTCATTTATGCCGGTGAATATGATCTCATCTGCAATTGGCTTGGTAAACCCCGATCTTTCAAGTTGGTAGACGCTAGACAGAATCAAACGGAACATTACCTGGCGAATGACATGTCTTTCCTGATGTTGAAACTCCAGGTGGGTTAATGCCATGCGGTGGTCTGGTCAAAAGCAGTTTGGGACATCTCCTACTGTTCCATTTGTCGTTGCTGGTGCCGAGGCAGGACTGGTGAAAAGCCATGGACCACTTACTTTCTTGAAGGTCTCTCTCTCTCTCTCTATAACAGAAGCACACACACAGAATTGCAATGCGCGAGCATGCATGCACAACATAGTTTAAAGATGAGAGAGACAAATTATAAGTGCAATTCTGGCTGTGTGACGAAATGCAGGTTCGTAATGCTGGGCACATGGTTCCGATGGATCAGCCGAAAGTTGCTCTACAAATGCTAGAGAGCTGGATGGCGGGCAAAGTCACCCTGGCTGGTGCAGATAGCCAGACTAACCCAACATTTGAACTTGTTCATATCCAGAATACAAGATACAAGATGAGTCCAAGTAAAATGGAGACGAAAGGCGAAGAATAAAAGAGTTTTATTTGTTCTAGTTCATCCAACACCACAGATTTATCAACTATTCACTTGCTTATTGCATTTCAAGTTTTGTTAAATCGATAGGAACTTCTCCAAGTGCGTAACACTAACTAGTTAGCCGTGCATAACTTGCAAAAATGATTCTGAGTATGGCGCTTTGCATGCCTCATCTAGTTACAGAGAAAGAGTTGAGAGACTGGACAGGGTGTTGGATAAATTCTCTTCAGGAATTTTGAAGTTGACAAAACATTTTCTTCAGTCTAGTCTGAAGACCTACAGACTCTACTGGCAAAGTCTGAAGATCAAAGTCTGAAGCTAGCAAGACTCAAGTTTCAAAGTCTATCCTCATGGACAGTTTCCAGATCGACAAGATAAAAATTTCTATATGGTTTTTACTCCAACGGCTAGGGAATATATTTCTACTGGATTCAACACTAGAAGATCTTATTTTCATATTCGAATATATATAGATTCTCTAAAGATTCGCAACTTATATTTGGAAGGATCTACTTATGGAAACCTAGATCCTGATTGTATGGGCGAACAGGATTGATGGGCTATCAACACTTACCTTAAAGAGCTTGAGATCTCTCTAATTGATTCTGTCCAACGGGTTGATTGGAAGAACTTCTTTGGAAGGTGCCAACGGTAATGAAGGCATAAAGAAGTATATAAGAGAGATGCTCCGCTTGTTGAAGGGTGCCGGATAGAAGAATTCCAAAGTCTGAATCTCCATTTATATTCTCGTGATCTTATTCTTCGAGTGTTATATGTAATCAAAAGAGAGATCATACTTTGTGGTGAGACCTTGAGGAAGTGTAGTAGAACTTCTACACTTTGTGGACTCAAGAGCGTGAGACTAATCACTCTTTTTTGTTCTTAGTGAAATCCAGCCAGAAGGGCTGTCCGTGCAGGAGAGTGGACGTAGGCTTGGTCTAAGCCGAACCACTATAAATCTGGAGTCTTGATTCTCTATCTGTAGCACCCCCGAAGCGGCCCCCGAACCGTTGGGGTCGCCACAGTTCGCTTACCTTCCTCTTGCTTGACCTGAAGGTCTATCAATCCTGGGGGTTTATATCTTTTAGATTGGTCCCTACGCAATTTATATGGCGGAAGCGTATCCAACAACTCCCTTCCCTATATTCAGAAAACAGTGCACACCAACTAAACATTTTATAAGTTAAAAGCCGAACACTTTTATTTACTTAAACCAGATGGACATCATCAGTCGGTACATCAAAATGCCAAGGCTTTCTATACTTGGCTATATTTCAAAAGATGACCGACATCTCTTCTAACAGCCGTATACTTAAAGTCCATCGATCAGTGTCGGCGTCCAAAAGTTCCTTCCTCTACTGTCCTCCTTCTCGCGGTCATATCCTACCACTCGGTCCATCTGCTGGTGGCAGTGGTAGCAGAGGTATCTTGTCTAGTCTGAAATGTTAGTCCCCAAACGGGGTGAGTACAACCACTCAGCAGTAAAAGATTCATCAAGCTATATCAAGCATTACTATTAATATCCAGATTCAAGTATGGTAGACAAAAATAGGCAATCCATAAATGAGTATGCATCCGAACCATATAACTCTTCAATGCAATGACAAGTGCATTTCCAACCAATAAGATGCATCGTGTCCAGCCACACAAGTCCCGATCATGGGGCCAAACTGTAATGACACATCCCATTCCATGCCATACAATTTAGTCCCATAACCAGACCACACTCACACTTAATATAATTACCCGTTTCATCATTCAAAATGTTTCATCCCCTAGAGGACCAATGTTTGCATCCTTCTGGGATTCCGCACCCATCCCTGGCGTCGCGGAAGCCTCCGGGCATGTATTAAAAATACAACCGGGCATCCAAAGGGCATCGACTCATTCGAACCTCTGGGCATCTCGCACCCCACCTGGCATCACGAGGAATCGCCGGGGCGCACCATGAAAATGGTTACCCCTACCCTCCGGGCATGCATCATAATACAACCCCTCACCCTCCGGGCATGTATTTTAATACAACCGGACATCCCGACACTCCCGGGGTAAACCTCTGGGCATGTATTCACAATACAACCAAGCATCCAAAGGGCATCGACTCATTCGAACCTTTGGGCATCCCGACTCCCGGGGCATCGTTGACCCGAGGGTCCAACGGTAGCAATTAACATCTTAATTTCCAAAAACACTTTTCAATGCAATGACCAAATGTCTCTTGAGTCTCATTACATCTCAATATTGCATGATATGCCAATGCCAGTATCATCATGTCACATAACAACCCAAGATGCATTCACTTTTGAAATCAGTTGAGCAAAGTCGGAGTAAAACAGCTTAAAAACCAAAATGTGCAGTTTTAATGAAAATTTCGGAATAACCCCTAAATGAACTCAGAAAATTATGAAACTTTGACACGTTATCCATGAGACCTAAAGGAAAACGTTTCATGAAGAACACCAAGTCATATTCCTTACGTACCGAGGAAAAAATTTCGATATTCCTAGCTAATATTCTGTAACATTTCCAGATTTGGTGTTTTCATAGAAAAATCGTTTCGGCGGTCATTCCTTGTTCATTTATTCTGAATTTTTGATATGTTGTTCATGAGGATGTGCCCTAAAACTTTCATTAAGGGTTTGAGGTCCAATTCTATCTAAGTAAATACAGAAAATTCGAAGAATCATCAAAGGTCAGGCCGTTTTCTACGGAACAGTATTTCTGTTTTAAAAAGAATTGCTTCTATTTGCACGTTCTTGTATTCATATAGCTATAACTATGAGTTAAACTCAATCTAACGGATGTTATCTTAAATAAAATGATTCTATTCCTCATCTTCATCTTTAGAAATCAAGGCGACGCAATAAAAAGACTTCCTATCTAAATTTTTCTAAAACAAAATCGTTACATATGGTTTTCTTCGTTGCTAGCTCAATTAAACCATTTATTTCTCTATTAATCTATGTTACAACACTTCAAGACTTTTCCACAGCAACTAAGAGTAATTTCAATAGGTTTTTCTTTAAAAAAGAAACCTTCCACAGCTCGGCTCAAGCATATACTCATCCTTAAGCTCACTCACTGCAACATACACTACATCTCTTCACTTGGCAACCATTTCCTTACCTTACTCGACAATCACAGCTTACACACACATAGATTTCGAAACATGCAAGCCTCAAATGCAACATGCAATGACTTATAACTCCAATCTAGTACTCATCAAGCTCAATCCAACACAAAACAGCAACTTCACATTCAATCCTTTAAGATTGGCATTCAATCTTCATTTCATTCATCCAAAAATCCACATGCAGCTCCCAATCCTGCATTTTCTCACATCTTCCAGCATTTCACCAGACAATTGCAGCATGCAAGACATAGATCAATGAACTTCTACTTGCCTCACTCCTAAGCTCAATCGACAACAAAACAGGAAGCTCGTGGGTCTTTGAACGCGGCTCAACGGCGGCGAAGACGTGATGGTGGCAGCTCGCACGAGCACGGACGGAGGGGCGGTCCTTTCCCTCTTCCTTCGCTGTTTTCTCTCGCGCGCACCCTCTATTCTCTCTCTCTCTCTCTCGCTCAAATTTCTGCTCGGTTAGTCTCTCTCTCTTCCCCTCTGTGTACGAGGGTTTTGTTCCTTTGCTTGTTGACTTTGAGAGTCAATTGCATGGGGCTTCTTTCGGTGGCTGCAGGGAGAAGATGCACGCGTCCAGCAAGAGAGAAACGTGGCTATTCTTGGTGGCCACAATGCCACTTGAAGACACGACGACAACAGCTGTCCCGAGCCTCTTCTTCGCTGGGCACCTAGAAGCAACGTGGCCTTTTGGTCAACAATCCTCAAAGTTTGTTGACTCCTCTTGGCGACAAATAAGAAGAAGATGCGAAGTGGTTTCGGGCCGGTGGGCTGTTGTTTCATTATTCTAATTGCACGGCCCAATCTCTTCTCTAATTAGTTGCCTTAGTCTCCGCATATGGGTGAGTTAAGTGTAGTCTACTTATATGGTCGTGTGATGTCGTGACAATAATCAAGGGGGTCCAATTCATAGGATACACTACTAGATGGCCAAATATCTTATCTATTCTTCTCATGAAACAAATCTCAGTCTTGCCAGTATAGGAAAATTCTTGTCGATACTATAATTTCATTCGACGATTTGACCATTCCCATATGTGATCCATTGGTCCGATGGTGATCGTAAGACAATGTCCGTACAGGACACTATTGACATCAACCAATCGGTACTTCTATCGGTTAGTCATGGCCATTGCACATTCGAGGGTTGTAATTCCTCACGTCCGCCCACATGCGTTTAAATGTTCCCTTAAATTAATTGACTTCCTTAGTCGATAAAAACAGTCCTTACATATCATTGAATCTCCCTTTTGTTAGCCATCCATAGAAATAAATGTGCATGAAGCATTTAAGGTTTCCTATTTTGCATTCTCTTGATAAACGGGCAGCTTCCAAATGGTCGATCCTCGAATGTTTCTTCATCGGCATACCCGAATTGGTAGGGCCGAGAATCATTGAAAATGAGTCTTGATCTCGTATGAAAGATCTCTGACGAGACTATAACTTATATGACAATCAGATCATTGATAAACGTAATGCACTGCCCCAACGATACTCTCATTACTTAATCTCGGACCGCCGCGCATCCGAGGGTCGTCCAAATTTTTCGGATGCCACACTATCCCTAATCCTTTTATCTTTCATTACTTTCATTTGCTGCAATTGTTGGTTTTCATTCATTAATCTCTCATTCGGAATAAATTGTTAAAATTGCTTTAATCACCTATTCACCCCCCTAGGTGCTAATTCTAGTCCTAACAATTGGTATCAGAGCTTGTGTACTCGTTCATAAGAAGTGTCTTTACTTCTGAGTAAAAGATCTATGGCTAGTATGTTGTCTACAGGGTTGGTTGAAGGTCAAAGCAATACCAGACCTCCATACTTTGATGGAAAAGACTACAAAGATATGGAAAAACAAGATGAAGGCATTCCTAAGATCGAAAGATCCTTTGGAATGGGAAGTGGTTGATAAAGGAATCATTCCTGCTGCTGCATCAGAATCAGAGAGAGGAAAAGAAGCTGCTGATCCCACTCTACTGACTCAAGAAGAAATCACCAAGAGACAGACTCTTGACGCCAAAGCTATTTACTCCTTATATTGTGCTTTATCCCCTACTGAGTATAACAGAATATCTTCTTGTGATACATCAAAAGAATTCTGGGATAGGCTTCACATTACCTATGAAGGGACTGATCGTGTGAAAGAAACGAGGATCAATATTCTTTTGGGACAATATGAAGTCTTTAAGATGAGATCAGGAGAATCAATAACTGACATGTTTAGTTGCTTCACTGAAATTGTGAATGGTCTTGAATATCAGGGACATCCAATCTCAGGACATATGAAGGTCAACAAACTCCTATGAGGACTCTCTAAAGACTGGAATTACATAAAAACCTCAATAAGAGAGACGCAAAGGATTGCTCCACCCTCTGTAGACGAACTGGTTGGAACTCTTCAATCTTATGAAGTGGAACAGACCAACGAAGAGGAAGATTCAAAAGGTAAGAAATCTATTGCCTTAAAGTCTAATGACTATTCTGATGCTACAGACTCTGA
This sequence comes from Eucalyptus sp. ANBG9806169, assembly GCA_014182395.1. NCBI lineage: Eukaryota > Viridiplantae > Streptophyta > Magnoliopsida > Myrtales > Myrtaceae > Eucalyptus > Eucalyptus sp. ANBG9806169. The sequence continues at coordinate 26,719,797 of CM024580.1, forward strand.
AGAAGATCTAGATGATGAAGAATTGGCACTCATGATAAAGAGATTCAGAAAAGGAAGGAAATTCAATTGGAAGAAACAAAGTTCACAAAGGTTTCAAAACAAATCAACAGAGGAAGATGATTCTAACAAAGAAGTGACTTGCTTTAAATGCAAGAAAAAGTGACACATCGAGACCCAACCGTCCTCTCGTAAAGAAGAGAAAAGGAAAGACGAGAAATACGGGAAGGCACTCAAAGCGAGACCACAGTGATACCGAATGTGAAGAAAGTGATAACGATTATGCCAATATCTGTTTAATGGCAAAATCAGATTCAGACTCAGATCTTGATTCACACACAGACTCAGACAGTGAACTCGAGGTCAGTAACCTAAAAATTCCTGTCAATGTTTCTAAATATATTGATGAACTTTGTCTTAGTCTAAAAACCTCTCTTAAGAGGATCTCCGAATGGAAAAAGGAAAATTCTACATTGAAGCAACAGGAAAAACTTATGAAAGAAAAGTTTGAAGAGTTGGAAAAGGACTTTGCTGTTATGAAAGAAAACTCAGACTCTATTTCAAATGAAAATAATCTTTTAAAAAAATGATATTACTAACATATCAAAAAGATTTTCAAATGGTTCTGAAAAGTTGGATAAGATTCTCCCAATACAAAGACCATACTTTGATAAGTTAGGTCTTGGTATGACTTCTGAAACTATTCCACTAATTGATTTCCCAAAAGTAAAGAAAAGAATTAGACATAGACCAGCCAGAGTTGTTTATAAGAATCATTTCCAAAAAGTTTTTGTAAAACCTGTTGGTAGAAATGCCTTGAAATGTTCCAAGTGTAAAAGCTCAGAACATTTTGAGAAAGAATGTCCTTTGATTTGGAGACCTGTTAAAAAGAGCTGGGCTAAGACTGTCTATTGTTCTAACACTTCTGGACCCAAGATGATATGGGTACCAAAGAAAGTTTGAATTCGTATTAATTGCAGGTTACTATCAAAAGGAAGATTAAATGGTATCTTGATAGTGGCTGCTCAAGACATATGACAGGAGACTCAAGTTGCTTCATAAATCTTGTCCAGATAGACGGAGGAAAAGTTTCTTTTGGTGGTAACAACAAAGGAAGAATTACTGGTCGAGGAACAGTAAAGATTGAAAGTTTGTCAATCAAAAATGTTTCCTTAGTTGAAGGATTAAATTACAACCTGCTTAGCATAAGCCAATTGTGTGATACTGGTTTCAAGATCAATTTCCAGGAAGAAACGTGCTCTGGAATCAGTAAAGACTTTACTCAATCCTTTACTGGACGAAGACATGGAAATATCTATCTGCTTGATGTGAATCATGAAAGATCACAGTGCTTAATATCAGTACAAGATGAAGCTAATCTATGGCACAAAAAGCTAGGCCATACCAATATGAAGCAAATCAACAAGATCTCTTCCAAGAAACTTGTTCGAGGATTGTCTATTCTCAATTACTCAAAGTCTGATCTATGCACACCATGCGTACTGGGTAAACAGGTTAGAAACTCTTATAAATCAATAAATAAAGTTTCCACTAATCATGTACTGCAGCTTATGCATATGGATTTGTTTGGACCTACCAGAACGCAAAGCATTGGTGGAAAAAGGTTCTGTTTAGTAATAGTGGATGATTATTCACAATTTACTTGGGTCTACTTTCTTTCAAGTAAGTCTGAGACTTTCTCTCTCTTTTCAAAGTTTACTAAGAAAGTGCATAATGAGAAAGGTCATTCTATTTCAAGCATTCGAACAGACCATGGATGTGAGTTTGAAAATCAAGACTTTACTAAATTTTGTGATGAATTTGGTTTTCAGCACAAATTCTCCTCTCCATATACACCAGAACAGAATGGCGTTGTGGAAAGGAAGAATAGGTCTTTACAAGAAATGGTAAGAACTCTTTTAATTGGAAATAATATTTCTTCAAGGTTTTGGGCTGAAGTCAAGCTGTTTCAACCGCTTTGCTATATTATAAACCGAGTGTTTTTAAGGCCAATTCTTGAGAAAACCCCTTATGAAATTTTTAAAGGAAAGAAACCAATAGTCTCTTATTTTCAAGTATTTGGTTGCAAATGTTTCATTCTAAAGAATGCAAATGATCGTGTTGGTAAGTTTGAAGAGAAATCAGATGAATGATTCTTTCTTGGTTACTCAACTACAAGCAAAGCCTATAGAGTATTCAACAAGAAGACTCGGAGATCGTGGAAGAATCAATGAATGTCAAATTTCAAGACTCTCCACAAATTCAACAAATCCAGATCAAGATTCAGAATCTGCTTCCACTCGCTAGATCTACCTCCATTGAAGCAGTTAAAAATTCAGAATCAGTACAACAAGCTACTGATAAAGAATCTATTGAAGAAAAAGATCAACAATCTATCAGACTGTCCAGTAACTAGAAGCACAAGTCTAGTCATCCTGAAGAACTCATTATTGGAAACATTAATGAGGGAATCCAAACAAGATCCAAAAGGCGAGAAGAGTCTAGTGCTATTGCTCTTATTTCTGAGATAGAACCCAAAAATATTGAAGAAGCTTTAGCTGATGAAAGCTGGATTGAAGCAATGCAATAAGAGCTCAGACAATTCAGTATTAACGACGTATGGGAATTGACTCCTAAACCAAAAGGTAAATCAGTTATTGGAGCCAAATGGGTATTCAGGAACAAAGTTGATGAAAAAGGCAAAGTAACGAGAAACAAAGCAAGACTCGTGGCCAAAGGATACACGCAAGAAGAAGGGATAGACTATGATGAGACCTATGCTCCAAAGAGTAAGCAAGGTTAGAAGCAATCAGATTACTACTTGCTTTTGCTTGTTATAAGAATTTCAGGTTATTTCAAATGGATGTCAAAAGCGCATTCCTGAATGGATTTATTCAAGAAGAAGTCTACGTGGAACAACCTCCTGGTTTTGAAGACTCAAAGAAACCAGACTCAGTGTTCAGACTGAAGAAAGCTTTATATGGATTGAAACAAGCTCCTCGAGCTTGGTATGAAAGGAAAGGTAGACACTACTTTGTTTATTAAAAAGGAAGGATGAATTCGAGATGAGCATGATGGGTGAACTATCCTTTTTCCTTGGTCTACAAGTGAAACAACTAAAGGAAGGAATATTTATTCATCAAGAGAAATATGCAAAAGAACTTGTTAAAAAGTTCGGTCTGGAGAATTGCAAAAAGACTGACATACCAATGTCAAGTTCCTTGAAGATAGACAAAGACGAAGTAGAAAAGAAAATCGACCAAAAGTTATACAGGAGTATCATTGGTTCACTTCTTTATCTTACTGCATCCAGACCTGACATATTATTTAGTGTTTGCATATGCGCTAGATTTCAATCTGATCCTAAGGAATCTCATTTAAGTGCTGCTAAACGTATCATTAAATATGTCGCTACTACTGCTAAGATTGGTCTATGGTATCCCAAAGAATGAGACTTTACTCTTCTTGGTTATTCAGACGCAGATCTTGCAGGTTGTAGAGTTGAAAGAAAAAGCACTTCAGGTACTTGTCAATTGCTTGGAAATAGGGCAGTATCTTGGTTTTCAAGAAAACAAAGTACTGTGGCTCTCTCAACAGCAGAAGCAGAATACGTAGCCCTTGGAAGTTGCTGTTATCAAATACTATGGATAAAACAACAACTACAAGACTTTGGCATTGAAGATTCTTGCACAGAGATCAAATGTGACAATACCAGCGCAATTAATCTTACAAAGAATCCTATCCTACATTCAAGAGCAAAACATATTGAGATTCGACATCATTTTATAAGAGATCATGTTCAGAACAAAGAAGTCTTGATACAATTCATAGACTCAAAGAATCAACCGCGTACATCTTCACAAAGCCACTTGAGAAAAGCTTATTTGAGTCTATTCGCTCAAGACTCAATATTTTATCTCTTGAAGAATGTTGAAGCTCAAACTCAGAATCTTAAAGTCTGACAGAGTATCAGACTCAAAAGGGTGTAGACTGAGAATACCAATCGACACGTCTGTAAGTCCATTTATTTGCTTAAACTGTTATTTCGAAAAGGTAAGATTGTCCGTTTATCTCTAATTAAGTTTATTAAGGCAGTTAAATTCAAAAAGGGGTGGTTATCGATTTATTAAGGCAGTTATTTTTTTTATAAAAAAAAAAGGAAATTCTTAATATTTCCTATTTTGCGACGCTTGAGTTACCCCGTATCAGTTATCTCTTATATTCTCCTTCTCCTTCGTTTTCACTTTACCCAGAAACCCTAGTTCAAAAGCTTTTCACTCCTCTGAATTTTTCTCTCCAAAATTTCTACCTCTCAAGCTTTTGACTTTCTTGCGAAACAAGTGTGAAAGTTTCTCCAAGGAAGCGACAATGTCTTACCAAAGAAAATCTTCAAGGATAGCAAACAGGGGACCACAGGGCTCTGGAGAGGGGCCTACGCATTTCGATCTCACAGAAGAAAGTGACTTTCCAACAGAACAGTCTCCTCAGCGATCTCAACAGCGCTCCTCCTCAACTAGACCTCATGATCGTCGCCCTCAACATGTAGAAGAAGTTCTTGAAAATGTTGAACCTGTAAGATCACTCAAGCCTGCTTTTGTTTATAGGCTTTACTTTGCATTGAAGGAAAGAGGTTCTGCGATGACATTCATTGATGAATTTCTGAGAGAAAAATGTTATAAAAATGAGACGCATTTTCTCACTGTAATGGAGAGATCAGGCGTTGTTCCTGTTGGAACGGCAGCAAAAGTCTTTGCAAACTTTCCCAGTGACCCTAGATTTGGTGCTGTAAATCAACCTGAGGGAAAGGATGATGATGAGAAAATGTTTTTACATTTTAAACCTTGGATGGGTGTGGCTGCAAACCTTCGAGGAAAGAAGGATGATCTGTTTCGATCAGACAGACACAAGAAGATGTATGAGAAACTGCTGAAACGTGGGGTGATGAATCAACGGACGGTGGACTTTTATTTTCTGGATTTATTAAGCATCAATCTGAGAGAGAAGTTTGAGAAACTTCAACTGCACAAGTTTTGCACTAAATGTGATGTGGCTTATTTTGAATTGACCGCATATTTTTATTCCAATCTCAGTTTCCTTGATGCGAACAACTTTTCATTCAGCGTAAGAGATAGAGAATATATTGTTAATACGGACACTCTGTCGGATGTAGTTGGTGTGGAAAGGGGTGCTTTCCAATCAATTTATGTGTCTGTAAGTCATGCAACCCTAGAACTGGCGAGAGACCGAATTGCTGAAGGTCATCTCTCTTACTCCAGGATGAATGCAACGAACACTCTGCTTCACAAGATTGTGATAAACTGTCTTAGACCGAAATCAACATCAAAGACAGATGTATCCATCTCAGAGGCTAAGTTGATGTATGCAATCAAGATTGGTCTTAACTTCTCCCTGCCACACACTATCATGTTTCACATGTACAGGTCCATGGCAAAGGACAAGGGAAAACTCCCTTATGATGCTCTTATCACTCGTCTTTTCAAACACTTGAACATTCAGCCTCCTCATATTCTCTCTTGTGAAGACTATTGATCAAATGGTCATCGGACTGCGGATGATAACAAAGATGCATCTGAAAGAACTCAGCAAGAAGCTGGAGCAGTTCAAGGAGAAGACTCTTGTTAAGTCCATACTAGACTCTTCTGTGGCAAAGAGGAAAAGAAAGGAACCGGTCACTGGTCCTATCAAGAAGAGAAGGGCAATCATCTTGGAGGATGAAGATGATGAGGATGCTTTGCCTATCTCTGCTCTTGTCTCTAAGTTTTCTGCACCTGTTTCAGCTATCCCAGAACAACATTTTGCAGAAGACACTGAGAAAGGACTCCAGGGAAAGGGATCCTTACAAGAAGAGAAAGAGAAAGAAGAGGAAGAAGAAAAAGAAGAAGAGAAAGAGGAAAAAGAAGAAGAGAAAGAGGAAGAGAAAGAGGAAAAAGAAGAAGAGGAAGAAGAAAAAGAATAACAAGAGGAAGAACCAGCAAAGACAGATTCTCCAGCAGAAAAAGAGGATAAAAGACATCATGTCACTGAGGAAACTCCTCAGAAAGAAGAGTACTTTTCTCCTCCAGAAGACATTGAAATAGGGGGAGATGCCCAAAGAGAATGTACTCCTCTTCTACTGACTTTTACAAGTGCAGGTGTTAGTCGATCGCCTCCTGATGCAGAAGATGTTCATGCTACTCAGTTTTCTGAGGGAGAGGCATCATCTCAAAATATTGATCTTCCTGCTGATATTCAGACTGGCTTGACTCCATCATTAGACCGAGTTGACGCAAGCATACAGACTGACTAGTTTATCAACTATTCACTTGCGCATTGCATTTCAAGTTTTGTTAAATCGATAGGAACTTCTCCAAGTGTGTAACACTAACTAGTTAGCCGTGCATAACTTGCAAAAATGATTATGAGTATGGCGCTTTGCATGCCTCGTCTAGTTACAGAGAAAGAGTTGAGAGACTGGACAGGGCACGCATCATACTCAAATAGATAAGCGAAAGTTAATATGTGAAATTCGACCTGGTATACAAATCCAAAGTTATATGCATATTATTATTAATCAAGGGGGAGGGAAAATAACACTGTGACATAAACAAATGAAAGAATGATGTCGTGTGACGCTTCTTCTAATGGATAATCTCAACTCCTCTACCGACTTTAATTCAAGATTCTTTCTCTTTTGTCTTCCATTAGTACCAAGAATAGAACACAAACACAAAATCCAAGAGAAAGCAGAAATCAGGAAAAACAGTGTGACTAGGTAATGGTGCCATAAGTTGTGTACGGCGCTCACTTTGGTGCTAAAAGTTTCCGCCGGATCACTTAAGTGCCAAATCGTAGAAAAAACGATCACTTTGGTGCCACCGGCGATAACTTCCGGCCAAAATGATTACGTGGCATTTATATTTTAAAAAAAAATCAACAACTCTTAATATTGTCCACGGTGGATGGCAGAAAACGACGCTGTTTCATTTTCTTTGTAAGAAACGACATTGTTTTACCATTTCACATGGATTACCTCCAGAACGATCGTCGTATAGTGGATTCACTACGGTAAAAAACAACGTGGGCTAAAAACGGTGTTCGTATAGGATTCTCGCTTGATGCCGCCGGCCATAGCTCGCTGACCCATCGTCGTTCACTCGCCCACCGTCACTTGGCCACCATTGTAGTTGCACCATCGTTCACGTTCGTTCATTGGCTGCGTCCTCAACTCTCGCTCACTCAAGTTTGTCATGTTCTCTATGTGGGTCAATTTAGTGAAAAATTTAGGGTTTCGATGGGCAAGTTAAGGCGTGGAGGGCAAATTGAGGGCTCGGTTCGGGGGGGAAGTGGTGGGGACCGAATAGAAAATTTGAGGGTTTCGTCGTTCGTTCGCTTTTTTTTTTTGTGGGGATCGAATAAAAAATTTCCTGTAAGTTGTACATCGCCGTGTTTGTCTTTTATGGGCTGAATTTTAAATTTGTTATGTGTTTCTCAGGTGAGAAGACGAGTTGCACAAGTTGCAGAGGCTACTCCCCCATCTGTTGCTGCTGAAAATGGTGCACCATAGCGAACAAGAGGGGCTCTTGGAAAAAGATTAAGGCAATATGGTTATGAGATTTACACAGATGAATGAACTGGAATGACTATTTTGAATGTAAGATTTGTAGGCCTCACTCATGCATTTAATTTGTTGTACTTCAATTCATTTGATTGACAATATCGCTATGTTCTTTTAGTCTGGGAGAACTTCGGAGGTACTTCTCTCTCAAGGTGGGCCAACTCAAGAATCAAGGGCGCAGCCAAAGAAGAGTGCTCCAAATAAGAAGTCAGTGCGTATAGCTGCAAAATAGCCATCTAAACAAAACCTAGCACTAGTTTCATCTCAACTAACGATTAGGCGCGATAGTGATGATATGGACCAACACATGACACGTGCTAGAACAAGAATAACCACCGTAAAAAACAAGGAAAATGAGGTGACAGAAAGCCAGTTAAAGAACCTGCACATCCAGTTCGAAAGAGTGCTTGGATTATGAATCAATTCAAAGCTCCAAGACGAAAAGGAGATCAGGGTGTTGTCCATATTGACTGATGGGAGGGTGCTAGACATGGTCTCTTTTCTTGTAGCCTACGACATGATCTCTCTTTTTATGTTTTCTTTTATTAGGAGGGTGCTAGATATTATATCACTGATGGTAGTTGCTGCTTCCATATTGCCATTGGTTTTTTTTTTTAAAAGGGTGCTAAACCTTCAGTTATTGGGGAGTGAAGTTCATGTGTTTTTCTTTTCTTTTGTAAACAATCAATCAATGTTAATGACAATAGCTATTTCTGTTATTTTCTCTTGGCTTGGTTTTGGCTAATAGCTAGCAAGATAGTTATCAATTATGCTGTATATTTTCTTGCTGTTATTTTTAGATTTAGATGTGTGCATATAGTGTTGCTGGTTGAAGTTGTTGATGCGTTGATGCTATTTGTGGGGTTCTAGTTGTATGTGTTGGAACAAGATGCAGTTTTGGGTGCTGGTGCATCTCGTTGTAGGGCTGTTGTGTTGCAAGAAGATGTACTAGCAACCCAACTGGTGCAAGAACAAGATGCAAGATGCACCACGACTAGTGCAAGTTTGAAATTGGCAATTAAGCGATCACTATTTACAACTTGTGCAACATAAGTGATCACTTTGTAATCGCGATTATCACTTAAATGATCACTTTTATAAAACTTGGCATTCAAGCGATCACTATTTACAACTTTTGTCACTGAAATGGTCAATCGTTAATTTGCCACTATCCCTTAATTTTGCCATGGTTTGTAGTTGCAGCAAACCAGGAAACCATTACAACGATAAAAATGCAGCAACTATTCTATTTGAAGCAAAAACTAACCAAAACAAACATTGACAATACACAACTAAACAATAAAAAGTGCTTAGAACTAATGCATTCCAAGTCCAATCTTCCATTTCGTCATAGTTTGTAGTTGCAGCAAACCAACAAACCAGCAAATCAGGAGGGCAAATAAAAAATGCAGCAAGCAAACATTGCATTTCTGAAGTGCTCACAATTAATGCATTCCAACTCCAACCTTGCATTTCTACCATGGATTACAACAAAACCTTATGCTTCATACAAAAATGGTAGACATATAAACTTCGACTATGGTAGACATACAAACTTCTTCTCATTACTCACTTCACATTTGAATAAACTACCCAAGAGAATAAGAACACAATCAACGCTCGATAAAAGTTTCTTTCAATTTTTAGCCTTGAAACCTCCCTCTTCAAATGGTCGACCAAAGATGTTAAACCCTTCATTTGAGCTTGCGTTCAGTCGACATCCTCCAACTCGCCTGTGACATCCAGATTTTTCAAATCTAATTTCAATTGAATAAATCGGGCCTTTCATTGACTCGTCTATAATGCTATTCTCTGAGCTGATCACTCATGAGATAATTAGACTATCTGGAAAAGTCATTAAGGGATTTTAACGCAAAAGACTTGAGAATTCGACTAGGAATCGACTGCTCGACCGTGCTAATTTGCAAAGGTCATTACGGCACAATTAAAAATCGATCAAAGATCAGACATAGGTCGATTCGAATGAGATAGGTGATCAAAATGTGGGTGATTCCACCTGATTGCAAAATTCTCATCGATCGGCACTAAATTGATTTTTTATTGTTTTGGGTACCTTATGTCTGTAATTGAAACCTTGAGATTTTCACGCAATCGAGAGTCGCCAATGTGTCGGAGATGTACATTGTGACTCGAGATAAATCGATCACGGGTCAATTGTACCAAAAATTCCTAAAAGTTACCCGGTAGACTAGGTCACGCTAAAAGCGCGCCGGATTGAAAATAACCGTGAATTTGAACCCGATTTCAGAAATTGAAAATTCTGTGGTGTCACGAACTATTTGAGGAACGTCAACTCATCCTCCGAAGAATTTTCAGAGATTCCGAGATTTTTACAGAGAATCGGTTCGGATGTCGTGGAAAAATAACGGAAATTCAGATGGGCCAAACTGAAGGAAATTTGGACTTGCAAACCGAGCTATATGGCGAAAGGGGCTTGTAAAAATTTCATGGACTTTTTCTACATCAAAATTTGGACATTAAATTGGGAATTTGTTGAAGAATCTGAATACCAAAGAGTGAAATTCGGAGCTTGGACTATGGCTGCAATTTTTGTCATCAAAATGGTTAATTTTGGGTTTGATTTGTTGGAAAGTAATAGGGGGGACATATGTTTAATTAAGGAGATAAGATTTGCTGACATTGGGCCCCTCTTCGAGCTTCTCCAACACGTCTTCTTCAATCCTTACCCTCTGCAGCTCCTTTTTCATTTTTCCTTTCCTTCTGTTTCGGTTTTATCTTCTCATTTCCTTCGAGTGCCCCATTCTCTCACGCATCAACTCTCCTCCATCATCATCAGTTCTTGCTCTGCTTTTTATTTTTTTTCCTTTGTCCTTCTCACCAAGCCATCAACGCCTTCAGCCCATGTTTGCTATCCACCATTGGCCGAATCCCCAAGCCTAGTCAACCAAGAGTCCAACAAACCAGGTTTGTTGACTCCTCTTCGTGTGCCTCTCCACGCGTCCTCCACCTTGGCGTTACTTCTGAAACTCCACCCTTGCCGCTTCCACGAACTGCATCCACACGGCCTCTTGTTCTACGGCATCGAGTCAAGCCCAGCAAGGAGCCACGAACGTTGACGTGCAGCTCCATTCCTCACGATTTCAGCCGAGCGTTCCACTGCCGTTGTCCGCATGCCAGCAGTTGCCTCCGTCTGCTTCCTCTCCAACTCGACGCTACAGCCCCACTTACTGAGATCTCCATCCATCGAGCAGCTTTCCACCGAATTGAAGCCGTGGATTCATTTTGAAGCCCACGAGCCACGCGCCCACTTGAAGCCCAAACCGTGAGCAAGCAGCCCACAATTCGGCCCAAGCTTCAGCCCAACAGTTTCTTCAAAGCAAGATCAGCCCAGTAATTTGAAGCCCAAGAGCCACACGCCCACTTGAAGCCCAACCCGTGAGCAAGCAGCCGACAATTTGGCCCAAGCTTCAGCCCAATAGTTTCTTCAAAGCAAGATCAGCCCAGTAATTTGAAGCCCATTTTCAGTCAAACCCAATCTCGAAAGCCCAGCGAATCCAACCTGCGAAGCAGCCCAACTTGGGTCCAACCCAAATCAAAAACAAATCTCAGATTGGGCCGAGATTTGTTGGGCCAAGTTTAGGCCTGTTCCGAGTTTCTTTGACGCCGCCGCAATTTAAGTTTCGGCCGCCATCGCGCCGCCGTCGCGGTAAACCAATCTTCGTTTTGCACCGATGTCTAAACTCTGCTTAGTAGGCTAATGACGTTTAAGGGGTGTTTAGATTTATTTTATTAGGAATTAGGTGGTTAGATAGATTAAATTAGAAATGTAATTATTTAATTGATCATGTTAGGTGGTTAGCATGGTTTAGCTAAGACCTAAATAAATTGTATTGTTTATCTAGAAGGGTTCGGGAATTTTCTGAGTCCATATTGGTATTTAATTTAATAATTTTGGCCTAGGTTAGTATTTTTAGAAATTAAATTTAATTAATTAATTAAATTTCGAAATTAATTAATAAATAAATATCTTTTCGGAAATTAGGCCGGGATAGTCGATGATCGGAATTTTGTGCTGATTGCAATGGTGTGGTTAAATTCTGCAATTGAGTGTTAAATTATGCAAATTGAGTGCTGATTGGATTTTTGGTATTTAATTCCAAAAATTGTGAATTTCCAATATTTATTCAGAAAATCCCGGGTGTTGAGTTTTGACACCGAAAATAGTTTTTAGTACTATATGAAATAGTGAGATTTCAAAAAGGATGAATATCAATTTTTCTGGGTTAAGTTGACCGTGTACCCACACATGGGTAATTTCATGTGAATTTTCAATACGAAGAAAAATGCCAGGCTCACCATTTTAATTGAAGCATTTGAGTACAATGCATGGTGCCTTGGGCCATACTTGAGTGATCGTGTGATGGTTAAGAGAAATCGTCCCGGGTTGTTGAGCTGGACGTTATCCCTATTTGAGATACCCCTTGGACAATGGGAAGCCGGTCGCAGTAGATTCTGGACCCTATGCTCCTTCGGGAAAGCCGTCTGATAAAGAGACATGCCGTGCTCAATGGGGTGAGACAATGCCAGAAGACCGCCGAACAGAGAGTAGGCCGTGCTATATGCCGAGATCAAAACTAGGAATGCATGATTAATTGAGTGTGGCGTTTCAGTTATTGGAGCCTATTTGTTGCTCATGTTCTCATGTTGTCTGTGAGATAAATTGTATTGACTTGCAGGGTGAATCTGAGATGAGGTAAGTCTCGTTGATTATGTGATTGTGTGATTAGGACACTTCTGGGCGTATTTCCCTCCTAATTGGGGTTTAGAGCTTAGACTCGCTGAGATGATATCTCACCCTGTTGTGGGACAACATTTTCAGGGTCGTCAAGTGGAGGACCTAGAGCTGAGAGGAGGTGATCAGAAGCGTGGGTCAGTTAGGACCGCTTCTTTTTGGAAGGCCAGTCTTTTGTCGTCTTTTGGCCATAGACTTTTGTACATGACTCAGTGTATATATAAAAGCATGTTTGTTTTGTGAATACGTATCCTGCTTTTTTATCCCGAGATGATTACTGTCAGGGGATTTCTTTTCGCTTCCGCGTGTGCAATAAAATGGAAAGGGTCGGCGACTCGTCCTGGGAAGTCGCAAATTATTATCGACCAGATAGGGATGGGCACGTGCTCGGGGTTCGGGATGTGACATCATCCATTAACGTAGGTGGAGGTTGATTTCGGCTTTCAAGTAACTGCAAGATCACCTCTGTCGCTCGATTAGAGAATTTCCTATCAACTCATTTGATATATTTGCACTTCGAGTCTTCTCTATATCTACCGCACCCATGGAATCTTTCATTGGAGCCAAAATGAGCTTTCGAAGGCATGAAAATGTCAACGCCATTAGTTCTTCGAATGGTGACACTGCACTGCACGAGAAGTCGCCGTTCTCATCGAACAAGCAGAGACCAGATGCCCAAGCGTGCTCACTGATGCAGCAAAATGTGGCCGTCAAGGATGAGAATTCTAGCTTACTGATGTTTACACCAGGGCAAGCATGCAAGTTGACGCTAGACTTAGGACAAATTTGGGAATCTATCTCAGACAAGAAACGCGGACACCATTTCTCTCTTCCAAAAATAATAATAATAATAATAATAATAATAATAAATAAAAATAAAAATAAAGCAAAAACAAAAATCAGGCATATCTCTATATAAAGCAGACAAATCTCTCTTTCTATGCATTATCCGGGAACCTCATCAAGCGCGTCCTTTACATCAAACACTGAAAAAACCCCACGATTTGTCGTCATCATCCTAAAACTTCAGAGTCTCTCAAAAGTCTTAACGATGGCATCGACTTTTCTCTCACCTGGTTTGCTTTCTCTTCTGTCTCCTCCTCCACTTTTCGACTGCATCACCATCAAAGACATCATCTTTAACTGCCGACTTATCGCCAATGACACAAGCAGATGTGCTCATTAAAGGGCTCAACTTGCAACCCAAAGAAGCTGTCAACATCAAAACTAGAGACAAAGATACTTCTTCTTTGGCTTTTGATAGGAAGATCGTGAGAGGCGCTTTGAGCTCGCAGTTCTGGGCGATTACGGGTCGTCCATTCAGGACCTCGGTCACCATGCCGAGTATTACCCACTTCCGCACTCCCATGCCGCAAGGTGAGGCCCTGGAGCCAACTTTCATAGCCTGTTGTAGATAGCCTTGGAATTAACTTCGATAGCCTTTTTTTTTTTTTTTTTTTGATTGACATAGAATACGATTAATATCTAGTGCTTAATTAATGGTTTCCAGAAGTGTTTAGATTCACCTGTTATACTAATTTTGTTAGGCCTAGATGATAGGAAAAATAATGGGGTTATCAATGAAACATGATAAAACGAGAAGTTCGACATAATTCGGTCAGTAAAACCCGCCAAGAAATATTCTTTCTCAAATCCGTTTCTTCGATTTGCGGGAGCCAAACTGAGATTCAGCTCGTTATAGTTCATCAAGTTCTGGTCACGACTCTTTGTCCTGTCTTTTGTCCAATTTTTCAGGATGTTCTACTTCTTCTTTGAATCACGGAACAGCGCAAATGACCCGGTAGTCATTTGGTTAACCGGAGGGCCTGGATGTAGCGGTTCATTGGCACTGTTCTATGAGAATGGCCCTTTCCTTATTGCCCACAACTTGTCTCTTGTGTGGAATGATTATGGTTGGGACCAGGTGAGTGAGTAACAATTTTGTACTGATCGTAGCATTATTAATCATAATTTAATACTTCCAAGAACGTTGCGTCATTCTTTGGATTTTTCTCTTTACTCTATTATTACATATATTTTTTTGAATTATGCGACGTTAGCGTCGTCCTCCTACTCTTTTCTGTTGTTTTTTTCCTTGACATTATCGCATATGATGGTGGCCTAGTTCGTTTCAGTGTTCTTTCTTAAAAACCAGTTGCCAACTTCTTCTGTTGCTTTCGCCTTCGATAGCTTTGCTATCAAACAAGACTTCAACATTGATTGGGCAAATTGACGGTTGTGCGTGATAATTGTGATCATGGTCGATAAAATTAATTATTAAATGAATAAACAATACGTATCTTATTAAATTAAAACGGAAATTCAGACAACGAAAAAACATATTTTATTGATGAATAAACTATTTCTATTTTGAAGTATGTTAAATTTCATGCTTTTGTTAATGTTTTCTTTTTCCTCACAGGCGTCGAATCTCATCTTCGTCGACCAGCCTATTGGAATTGGTTTCAGTTACTCCATTGACGAGCACGACATTCGGCATGATGAGGAGGATGTCAGCAATGACTTGTATCACTTCTTGCAGGTGTACATGAGCTCATTGATCATAATCTGAGTACTAGATTAACTACTTTTGTTTTTATAGACAACCCAATTTTTGATTGGATACTTTTCAAGTTAAGAATTCAAGCATATGATAACTAACCTCTCGCTGCAATCTTCAGGCGTTCTTTACAGCGCATCCTCAATTCTTTACAGTTTCATCGTAGCGTAACCGAACATGTGCCCCTGGTCTCCAGCACCAATCTCCTCAGGTTTCTTGGTCATATTTCCGTGAGCTCCTTGAGCAGTGTCAGGGCTCTGCTGTTTGATATTGACTAGGACTTTGCATTTGTTAGCGTCGAGATCGACATCAGCCTAGGTGAACCCAATCCCTCAGCATGTGTCGCGAACGATCTTCTCATAATTAACCTTAGCCTTGATGGTGATTTCCCGGAACACTATGACCATATATGTCTCGGTACATGTCTCACGGGCAACTTTGCTTTGTGGATCTTGCTCCAAACAAGCATCGAGGATAGCATCTGAGACTTGGTCACAGATCTTGTCTGGGTGGCCTTCATTGACAGACTCTGAGGTCAAAGAGGAAAGTCTCCATGGCACTGTGAAACCCGATATTGACAACAATTCTGTAGTCAGGGAGATGGTGAAAACAGCGATGATCATAAGAAATGGTTACTTTTCTGACAGAGTCATCACGCCGAAGCCTAATATCTATATCAATCCCATATCGACAGTAAAATGCCAGGCAAAAGTTCCTCCGTTTTATGTGAACTGCGTGTTTCATTTTGATTTCCCCATGATGGCAAACGGGGCATTATAAATTAGCGAAGCGATGGCATGAAAAGCTATGAACCTAAACTTACTTTGTAATGATATAATCTCTCATGCTTCTTGCTTCTTTGTATTGAGACAAACCACAACGGAACACAGAGAAGACAAGCCGGTCTATATATGCAGATCCAGCAAACGCACACATCATCCACATACAAACGATTGATAATTAAATGCCGCTCGTTTGAATGCATTTCAATTCAAAAAAAAATTTGCTTTCTAGACAATCTCTCTAGAATAGGGAATAGGGTATTCTAACAATATTCCTAGTTACTTCGTTCTCTATTTCTATTTGAAACAATCCTTGGGAAAAGCATTTTGTTTCCACCGAACTAAAAAATATAATATGTCAATGCTTCTAGTAAACTAAAATCATCTTTTAATTTTATTAATTTATAGCTATTTTGCTCCAATCTTTCCTATCGAAAAGAAAAAATGGAAGATTTAGTTACGATTAGAAATATGCTTTTCTATATTTACCAAACTCTTGTGTCGGAATCAAGGTGCTGGATCAACATTTTCATAAAAACCCTAGAGGACATTGGTAAGAAATCGGTGGTCTAAGATCAACCTTAGGATAGCTATGCTGCTAAAATTTAGCGCACACAAGCAATACGAGAGAAGGAAAATGTCGCACTCGGACCCGCAGAAGAGAACCCATTTTGTATCGCAAGATGAAGCTGAGGATAACGCGCACAAAAACCGAGCATGCGATCAATACCAAATCTCCAGTGCAGATGGACAAAACAGCAGAAAAAGCGAAAGCGGAAGAATTCGCCATGCCTTCAGCCGAAGTACCTGGGTGGGATTAACGAAGTATCTGCAGAGTCTGTGCAAGAGGAAGGATTTGCAGGGCCTGTGCAAGAGGGGAAATGCGCGAAACTCTGGAAAATAGAAAGTCCTATGATCTCAATTAATGTTTGTGAATGATCTCATTTTATTTGCTGAAGGCTCTATTGATCAAATGCAAGTTATTAAACAGTGTCTTGACTCCTTCTACAATGCTTCAAGTTAGAAGGTTAGAACTACTAAATCTAATTTTTTTTTTGTTCTATGAATATCCCTCGGCACAAAGTTCTCGATGTCAGCACTGTGGGAGGCTTCTCTCTTACAGATAATCTTGGCAAATACTTACGAGTGTCTTTACTATCCCTTTAAGCTTGTTTGACAAAAGATTTTGCCGGCAACCTTTGCAAAGGTTCTTAATTAATGCTTCCTAATTTTTGCTTGGTGAGTGGGTGAGAATGCTGAATGCGTTTGATGGAAAGAAAGTATTTGTTGTATTTGCGAGAAAATAACTTTTGGATGAATTCCACCACCTAGGCATGAAAGAATGTTCCAATAGACTTTGAAAAAGATTTTGAAGGTTGACCACCATTGGATTGCATTAAGAACTACAACTCAAAATACGCAGCCTTACAACTGAGAATGCACTTCCTGTTTATAGATATACTAAGACATTAAACGAGGAAACTTTTAATCGTACGAACGTTAAATTAGGAAATATTAAACTTGGAAACATTAAATTAGGAAATATTAAATTAGTAGACGTTCAATTAGGAAACATTATATTAAGAAATTTGGTCAAATAAGGAAACTTATTCAAATAGGAAACAAATCCTTCTGACTCCATTTTTTTTTTGGGTCAGTTTCTGACTCAATTGAATGAGCCTTTATATTTCAATTTCTAGGAACTGTATCTCTCTTGCTCTTCGTTGAATTCACTCTATCATGTTGTCATCGAAATCTCCCTTTACTTGTATAAACATCAGGCTTGGTTAATTGAGTGAGGTTCGAGTTGAGCTTACGAGTCGATTGTCTTCCGTGTAATTTGATAATCCCACATCAACAACTTTATAAGCTGCAAAAACCAAACCCTTGCCTTCATGGTCTATTTTACGAATTTTTTTGGGTACAAATAAAATTCATTTGTAAAGACATAATCACCACTATGTCCAGATTCATTCCATAAGCAACAAAAAGAAGGAAATCTAGGGAGTATTGCTATGCTAAGTGCCTTTCTTACAACAATCTGCCATTGATGATTAATTGGCAACCAAAACCTACACAATAAAAGGACACGCGGCAAATTTGGGAATGTATCTCAGGCAATAAATGTGGACACTATTTCTCTCTTCCAAAAAAGGAATGATACATGAAAAAGACGTATCAAATGGTAACAAAAATCAGACAAATCTTGTTGGAGGAGGAATCTGATTTAGTTTGAAAATTGATTCAGCAAATCATAGATAATCGCAGATACGATTTATTTTAGAAAAAATAATATTGTGTAAATATTTTCTGATTCTTTTACTGTACTACAAATACCTATACATTGATATGTAGAGTAATACAGAATACAAAAAATCCCTCTCCAATTTCATGAATCTTGTCATGGTATCAGAGCATTCCGTTCTGATATAGCTTCCACAAAATCATTCGAATTGCCCTCGGATGTTTTTCAACGTTGTTGTTGCAACGCTTTTCCTGCAAAACAAATTGACAGGCTGAGTGAGAATTCCTTTTTTCATCATCTCAAAAGAGGGTCAGATCTCCATTCTTGATCCGCCTTGCGTTTTTTTTTTATTGCCTTCGATTGTTTTCTGATTTATTGCTGCAGTACCTGCAAAACAAAATCAGCACATCGACAGGAATTCAACACTACATGCAACATGCAGAACCCAGACGGTAAAGAAATCCTACCCGCATCCAACCGGGTCTCGGAAGAAGTTGAGCAAACTACTCAACACCCAGCGGCTCCAATCACGAGCCAGTTCTCAGCTACAATCCAATGGCCATCGCCCCCTTTTCTGAGGCTATGGGCCACCGGAACTAGTCAGCAGACTCCCGGATCCGGCCAACAACGGGCTCCACAACAACAGCCAAACCCAACTGAAGATCCAAATTTCGTCTCCTCGGGTCCAGAACCCGGCGACCCGCTTTATATTTCACCAGCTGACAGCCTCGAATTGAAGTTAATCACGCTTCAACTTGCTGGACCGGATCATTACTTTACATGGGCAAGGGACTTCCGCCGGGCACTCGTTACAAAAGACAAGGATGGATTCCTTGACGGATCCGTCCCTCTTCCGGCCGACGACCGCATGCAACGCCACTGGCGGAGGTGCAACCACTTAGTACGAACTTGGTTAGGGAATTGTGTGACGGCAGAGGTCGCCGCCAGACTTCCTCCTACAGAAGATGCAAAAACGATGTGGGAAAACATTAGGGAAATGTATGAGAAACTTGCTAAGGCTAAAGTTTTATCTTTGACCCAAGCCCTCGTGGAATTCAAGCAAGGGAACCTCTCGATTACCGCTTGCTTCAACCGTCTATCAGTCCTTTGGAACGAGCTCGAAGCCGTGGAGGGGCCGCACGAAGCTGTGGAGGGGCATCTCGAACGCTCAGAGATAACACAAAGGGAAAGGGAGAAGCTAGTTTGCTTCCTATTAGCCCTAAATGAGAGTTGGATGCCTTTCCGCTCGCGGATCCTCGCCATGAAGCCAGTGCCGCGGCTCAGCCGCACTTTTGAACTTGCTGTTGAAGAAGAAAACCAGCACCGCGCGACCACCGAACAAGAGAGGGGAGGAGAAAGCATCGTACCCGACCAGGTCTTGGAAGAAGTTGAGCAAACTGCTCAACAGCCAGCGGCTCCAATCACTAGCCAGTTCCCAACTGCAATCCCATTGCCATGGGCCCTTTTTCAGAGGCCACGGGTTGTCGTAACTAGTCAGTGGACTCCTGGATCCGGCCAACAGTGGGCTCCACAACAATAGCCGAACCCAATTGAAGATCCAAATTTCGTCTCCTCGAGTCCAGAACCCGGCGACCCGCTTTATATTTCACCAGCTGATGGCCTCGAATTGAAGTTAATCACGCTTCAACTTGCTAGACCAGATCATTACTCGACATGGGCAAGGGACTTCCGCCGGGCACTCGTTACAAAAGACAAGGACGGATTCCTTGACGGATCCGTCCCTCTTCCGGTCGACGACCGCATGCAACGCCACTGGCGGAGGTGTAACCACTTAGTACGAACCTGGTTAGGGAATTGTGTGACGGTAGAGGTCGCCGCCGGACTTCCTCCTACAGAAGATGCAAAAACGATGTGGCAAAACATTAGGAAAATGTATGGGAAACTTGATCTGGTTAAAGTTTTTTCTTTGACCCAAGCCCTCACAGAATTGAGGCAAGGGAACCTCTCAGTTACTGCTTGCTTCAACCGCCTATCAGCCCTTTGGAATGAGCTCGAAGCCGTGGAGGGGCAGCTCGAAGGCCCAGGGACAACAATCAGGAAGTACAGAGAGATTAAGGAAAGGGAGAAAGTAATTCGCTTCCTATTAGCCCTAAATGATAGTTGGATAACTTTCCGCTCGCGGATCCTTGCCATGAAGCCAGTGCCGCCGCTTGGCCGCATTTTTCAACTTGCTGTCCAAGAAGAAAACCAGCGCCTCGCGACCACCGAACAAGAGAGGGGAGGAGAAAGCATCATGCTTGCAGCAATTGGAAAGAACTTGGGTCGCTCCCATGGCGTTTTTCGAGCATCACAGCAAGGAAGCAGCTCTGGGTCATAAATGGAGAAGAGTTTTGACACCTAAGTTTTGGCGGTCCAGCAATTTATTTATCGCATAGAAAATTATGGGTAATTTTATCCCCAAAAAAATGTTAATTGCATAGCATATAAATTTAGGTGCATTTATCTTTAATTTGCATGTTTTGCATTTTATTTATTGGACCGGTAGCGGATGGGTTGAATTAGTGTTTTTGAGTTTTAAATTAACAGACCGGACTAAGCTCATGAAACGAGCAAATTGGCCCGAGCCCGTTTTTTTTATGACATAAATTATCTAAATGGAGGTTTGATGTGATATTACGGTGAATTTTTGAAATTTAGGAAAATCGCATTGCAATCTTATCTCTAGCAATAGATGATGAAATCATGGGAGAATATTCATGAGATAAGCATTTTTTTTTTTATCGGGAGGTTATAGGCAATCTTTGTTAGATGAAATATTCACGGAAAGATCACATTTTGTTTTGCCTATAAAAGGGTGTGTACGGAGGTCGAAAAAGGGAGGCTTCTCTTCGTCGAAGGAGAAAAAAACAAAAGTAAAAAGTGAGAAAAATCAAGCTTTTGCAGAAAAGTAAAAGGGGCAGAGAGGAAGAGACGTCGATCGGTAGAAAAAAAAGAAAAGGAAAAAGTCAAAAATATGGTTCATCTTCCTCGCGTCTTCGCCTGTTGACTGAATCGCAGGCGAGCCCGCACCATCGCTGGTGCAGCCGTGACCCAGCCCCGCCACCGCACCCCTGTGTTGACGCCTTTGTCTGCTGCTTCGCTGCCCCTACTCCGTTCGAAGTTTTGCCTCTCGCTGCCGCCCCTGTTTTGACGCTATCTGCCTAACCCAGCGTCCGACAGCTCCGCCGTGCCTCCGCCTCCGATCTCCTTTGCCGACAACCCAACGTTGCCGCACCATTGCGATTTCGCCTTCAGCCTGTCTGCGACACCTGCAAAGCCTCTGCTGCCCTCAATGCTGCTGCACCAGTTGACCGCTCTGCCTCCGCACCGCAGTACCTCCGCTTGTCCGATCCACTCGCACTCGAAGCTAGCTGCCCGTGTCACCCTTGCGCTCGAACCTCCGCTCGTCGCCGCCCATCGGCCCTCGTTGGAGCTCTAACGACCGTGCCCATCACGCCCGGTGAACCCCCTGCCAAGTCTCGTGTAAAAAAGAAGAAGAGAAAATCAATTTAGGTAGTTATTGACACCTAATTTTGGAAAAATAAAATTGCATTTTGAACAAAAGGAAAATAAGGGGAAGATCAATATGATTTGGTTACGAATGGAATGTGGAAATTCTGATTAGCAATCTTTGCTCCGGCGAATTTTCAAATCATGATAAATGCAGAAACAATTAAAAATCAGGTGAACAAAGGGCAGGGATTTTGATAAAATGGAAGGAATCAAGTAAAATCGAGCTGATTACGAAATCACGTTTCAATTTGCAGGCTTGATTTAAGGCAACAAAAGATGGAAGTTTGACATATGCCATACAAAGTAGCGTTCGGAATCAATATAAAAGAGAGCTTTATTTTTCGTAGAGGGGGGAGGCGATTTTCGAAAAATTCAGAGTAAAAAATTCGGTCATTTGGAGTTTTTCTTTTCTCTCGGGTGGAAAGGAAATACCAATGGGGAGAAAGTAAAAGTTTTCTTTCCTTCGGTAGAATTGAAAAGGCAGAGAAAGAGAGTGAGAGAGACAAGTGAGAGAGTGTCAGAAGAGCAGAAAATCAATCAAAGAGGGAAAAGCAAAAGCAAAAAGCAGCGAAGGAGAGATAAGCACAGTAAAAAGTAAATTACTGTGCTTCTTCTTCACCCAGCCGCCTCAAAGCCGCCACTCCCGAGCGACACCCGACGAGCCGTGCCTCCTGGTCCGAACGACGCCCCTCAACCGCGAGCCCATTTCACCTGCAACTTCCGCCCCGACACTGGTGGATTCCAAGCCTCCGTTTCCGGTGTTTCACATATCTAAAAAAAAAAACAGGTCGCGACAGTAGTTTATTTTTATTTTTTATTGTTCATTTATTTTATTAATTTTAGTTATTTAAATTGGAACATTGGATGTCAATACTCATGAATCTTGTAGGCATTATCCGCAAGGGTTTTGTTCAAGATTATTGTAGTTATTAATTTGATCCGTAAGACGTCAGATCATTTTTTTAATTATATTAATTTTTGGGTATTTTGATAGTATTTTAATTGTTAAATCATTATAGTTATTAATTTGATCCGTAAGACTTCGGATCAGACTTTTAATTATTTTGAACTTTTTGTTGTGATGTTTAGGGTTAGAGTAATTGTTAATTTAACCCGTGAGACAACAGGTTATTTTTCGATTATTTTAATCCTTTATTTGGTAGATATCTTGATTAGTTTAGATGCAATTTCATAATTTCTTGTCTTGGAAAAACTCTAAAATACATAAAAATCAAAATAAAAATCAAAAAAATCAAATCTTGCATTAGAGTGTGTTGGTTAGGATTGCATTGGAATAGATCATGATTGATTTTAGATAATGTTTGCACATTTAGATAATCTCATTTTTCTTTAAAAAATAGTTTTCTAAGATAGGATAGGGTTTAAGTCAAATTAATCCCTAAAAATTAGAAAATTATTCATTTTAGATAGTTAATTAAGGTTTTTATTAATTCCGAATTTTGATAAGAAAAATACAAAAATATTAGGTGCATGTTAATTAGTTTGCATAATAGGTGTATTTAATTAGAAATAGTTTGTTAGCAAAATTAGGTTATGTAGTTAAAATGCATGTTTTATGATAAAGTTCTAATTTCAAGAAAACCCAAAAAAAATTGTTTGTTTTGTGTGATGCAATTTATTTTATTTATCGAATGTTTAATAGTGATTGAGCATTCGTGTGATCACCCTTTTGCATGATAGAAATCTAGGTTAAAATAAATCCAAGTTGCCTACAAAAACATTTTTGAAATTAAAAAGAAATGGTATCGAAAGAGCATTAGAGAAATCTAATGTAACCAAGTCCCTGTACTCTTAGTCTCTGGTTCCCATTATTTTACTTAGGTGTCTAATCGACCTACTGAAAACCGATTAGTGGCGACTCCTAGAAAAAAATCATCTGCATGTTTAAAAACTTGAACCTAAAGTCGCGAATTTGTATGGGCTTGGGAGAGGCCGAGCTAAGTCTAGGCTTAGCAGTCCATTAGCCTAAAACCTAGGTGGTGCACCTGGAATTTAGGTCACGACAGAGAGGAAGAAGAAGACTTCTTTGGGAACCCTAGAACTTATCGATCCAACAGTCAAGATCAGAAGCAGGGATCGGACGGTACCCATGCTCTCCGAATTGATGGTGGGGATTACAGGTGTGGAAGAGCATCTGATGGCCCTTATGCTATGCGATTTGACGCCCCTGATCAGCGCCGCCCACGTGGATCTGATGGCTCTTATGCTGTGCGATCCGATGGTCCAGATCAGTGCCGCTCACACGGATCCGACGGCCCTTATTCGCTCCCCTATGGTGCTGAATTATATATAGGGGGAGGAAAAAATTCTAAATTCAAGGGTAAGTATTGTGAATATTGACGTCGTCCGCATCACACTATTGAAACATGTTTGAAATTACATGGTAAGCCCGCTGACAAAGAAAAGAAAGGGAAATAATTTTCTGCTTATTAGGTATCTCGCACATGGAAATAATCCAGCTCATCAGCCACTTACCCAGGATCAATATGAGCAAATTATGAAGGCACTAAATTAGTTGAGAACCGTTGACAAGAGTGCCAATTTTTCAGGTAATTCATTATGCGAAAATAAGAATATTTTAGTTGATGCATGGATTATTGATACAGCGCCAAAGGACCACATAGTTTGCAATGAATGTCTATTTTATGATGTCCACACAAAGCCTAAATCCTCTATATCGGTTCGCCTTCCAAACGGAAATGTCACTAGTGTCGAAAAATTGGGACCGTATACCTTAGCAAAGGTATTATCCTAAGAAATGTGCTATACATTCCTGAGTTCGAATTTAATCTCATATTAGTTTCCAAAGTTTGTGAGGAAAATCATTGTCAAGCCAATTTCAATTCTAAAAATTGATCCTTTCAGGACCTTTCGACTGGGAAACTGATGAGCTTGGGTAGAATGGAACAAGGGCTCTATTTTTGGGTCAATCTTTCTGGAAATTCTGATTTATCCATATCTTGTAATGTTATCACTAGAAATAAAATTTCCCTTTCTCATAAGTGTCTTGGTCATAGTGCTCGTTTTCCTTGTCCTGATTGTAAGATATGCCCTTTGGCAAAACAAACACGAGCACCATTTCAAAATAGCACCTCTCGTGCCATCAGTGCCTTCTCATTAATTCATATGGACATTTGGGGTCCTTACCATACACCACACCGTGATGGACCCTTTTTTTTCTCACCATAGTTGATGATTACTCTCATGCTACTTGGATATTTCTCATGCAATCCAAGAGTCAGACTTTTTCACATTTGTCGAAATTCTTGTCCATGATAAACAATCAATTCAATAAAGGTGTTCAAAGGATTTGAACAGATAATGGCGGTGAATTTTTCTCCCATGAATGTCAATCTAGTCTATCATCTCAAGGTATACTCCATGAGAGTTCTTGTGCTTACACTCCCTAACAGAATGGTGTTGTTGAACGTAGACATCGATATCTTTCAGAAGTTGCCCGAGCACTAAAATATCAAGCTTCCATTCCTGAATGTTTTTGGGGAGATTGTGTGGTCACGACAGCCTATTTAATTAATCGCATGCCAACTAGAATATTAGAAGGACACACCCCTTTTGGAATGCTTTTTGGCAAAGAACCGACGATTGATCATCTTCAGGTTTTTGGCTGTTGTTGACACCTAAATTTCGACGATCTTAAAGAAATAAAATTTACATAGCATAAAAAAAAAGGAAAATAAGGGACGGATCAATTGATTTGATTATGAATGGAATGTAGAAATTATGATTAACCATTCTTGCTCCGGTGAATATTTAAATCATAGTAAATATGGAAGCAAATTCTCAATCAAAGAAATCAGATGAATACAAAAGTAAGAAGTTTGATAAAAGGGAAGGAATCGAAACATCCAAGGAAAAATCAAACCAATTACAGGATTTTGCTCCAATTTACATGAATTAAGGCAACGGAAAAAGGAAGCTCGAAAATTACCATAGAAGAGGGTGGTTGGAATTACTATAAAAGGAGACGAAAAAATTTTGAGTAAGGGGGAGTAATTCAAAAAAAATTCGAGAGAAAAGTTTGTAAAGAATTTCGTGAAGAAAGAAGTGCAATCATGAGAGAAGAGAGGAAAGAAAAGTGAGAGAAAGTCAAAAAGAGGAAGAGAGGAAGCCCCCCTTCCTTCTGTCATCCAAGAAGTGTCTTTTCTTTTCCCTTTGACAAACTGCAGAGGAAAAGAAAGAAGCTAGCACCGAGTAGAAGGAAAAGTCCATCGAGCAGAGAGAAAAAACTTTTAAAAGAAGATTGTCTTCTTCCTTGGACTCTTGTAGCGCCACCGAACCTGCGATCTCTGAGCACCGCCGTACCCGATGTCCAGTGACCGTACTCGACGCCCGACGATCGCCCCGACGCGATCGCTGCCATTGCGCCCGACGCCCCTCGCTTGCTCATGCTGAAGCCCTGCTGCCGACGCCACCTTCGCTTGAGCACTCGCAGCACCGCCTTCGCACCACTGCCGTCGCCTACATCCGAGCTCCAACCACGACCTAGCGCCTGACGCCGCGTTGTCGTCCCTGCCGTCGCCGCTCGACACCCACCCGACGCCGCCTGCTACATCACCGCCGCTCGACCTCCTCTGTGATGCTAGCAGCCGCCAGCCCCGCAACGCTTGCAACTCGCGCCTAGCAACTCAGTGGTCCACCCCCACTCAGTCGATACCACTGCACCTACATTTCTGTTCGCTCATCGCTTCTGCTGCCTCCGTCGCCAACGCTAAAAGCCGTGACCCAGAGCTGATGCCTACCTCTGCTTGCGCCACCGCCGGAGCTCCCCTCACCCGCAAGCTTGCTCCACCTCACCTGCGACCTCTGCCTGATGCCACAGGAGCTCACATCGCTGCTCTATTGCCCCGCCGGACGCTGCGATGCTGTTCCGCCAACCATCGTCACGTCTGCCTCACTTGCAACCAGTGAGATCCCGGCGAAGCTGCTGCTACCCTTGTTCTATCCGTGATCTGCTAATCCGACGCTAGCAGCAAGCCGCCCTTCAGCCAACACTACTCCACCAGCGCACAGCAGCACCACCGCCTGCACATCCGCCCGCAACAGCTCACCTCCGGCTCCCCTCCGCCCGCCGGGCACCATTCCCGACGCCTTCAACGCCACCACGCCGGCAAAGACTTCTGAACCAGCAACGCCACACTGCTCACCCCAGCCCGGCGTTCCCCCTTCGGTGATCCGCGCCTCTACCACACTTCAGCTCATGTCGATCCACTCGACACCTGCCAGTCTGCCTTAGCCCGACGCTCGCTGGTCGCCGTGCCACACCTCCGTGCTAGCTCGCTTCATCGATGCCGCGAACACCGCCCGTTGCTACTGCCGATCCGTTCGCCCGTGCGTCATCGTTGTCCTCCCCGAGTCCCCATCTTAGGTGGTTTATTTTATTCTATTTTTATTTATTTTTTTATTTTTTTAGTTTTGTTATTATTGCTTAAGTTGTAACATTGGGTCAATGTTCATTTTATGCATATTCTGACATTATCCGCTAGGATTTTGTCTGGAATTAATATAATTATTAATTTAATCCGAGAGACATCGGATTATTTTTTTAATTATATTAATTTTGGGCTTTTGGTAGAATTTTAATTGTTAAATCATTATAATTATTAATTTGATCCATAAGACTTCGGATCAGATTTTTAATTATTTTGATCTCTTTGTCGTGATAATTAGGGTTAAGATAATCGTTAATTTGACCTGTGAGACAACAGCTTATTTTTTTCGATTATGTTAATCATTTATTTTGTTGATAGCTTAGATTTAATATTTATTTAATAATTACTTATCTTTTAAAAAAACTAAAAAAATCAGAAAATAAAAAAATTCAAAATTCTGCATGAGCATATAGGTTTGGTAAATCAGACGTGTAGGTTTAGTAAATTATAATTTTCTTAGGATTACATTTTTAGGGTTGCATTTTTAGAAATAAGTTAGGGTTGGACCTAAATTAATGTTTTAGATAATGTTCGCACATTTTAATTATCTCATTTTTCAAAAAATAATTTTCTAAGATAGGATAAGGTGTAAGTCAAATTAATTCCTAGAATAAATTAGAAAATTATCCCTTTTTAGATAGTTTAATTAGGGTTTTTATTAATTCTGAATTTCAATAAAAAAAATACAAAAATACTAGGTGCATGTAACTAATTCGCATAATAGGATCTTTTAATCAAAATTTGTTCATTAATGAAGTTAGGTCATGAGGTGCATAAAAACTAGTTTGCATAATAAGTGCATTTAATTAGAATTTGCATATTAATAAGGTTAAGTCATTTAGTTAAAAAAATGCATTTTTATAAAAGAATTCTAATTTTCAAGAAAACCTAAAAAAGTAATTTCTTGCTTTGTGTGTTTAATTTTATTTATTTATTTATTTATTTTTCATTGATTGTTTAATAGTGATTGAGCATCCGTGTGATCACCATTTTGCATGATAGAGATTTAGGTTAAAATAAACCCAAGTTGCCTGCAAAAAATATTTTCGAAAATAAAAAGAATAGTACCAAAAGGGCATTAGAAAAATCTAGTGTAACCAAGTCCCCGTACCCTTAATCTCTGGTTCATAAGAGTAAAATAACTCTCTTATTATTTTACTTAGGTGTCTAATCGACCTATCGTAAACTGATTAGTGGCGACGCCTAAGTAATAATCTTTTGCATGCTAAATATTTGAACATTAAGTCGCGAATTGGTATGGGCTTGGGAGAGCCCGAGCTAAGTTTAAAGACTTAGTAGTCCATTAACCTAGTTTTAGGTGGTGCACCCGAAAAATAGGCCGCGACAGTTGTGTTTGCTATGTGACAAATATGAGACATCATCTAAAATGCATCCTTGTGCTCTTCAATGCATCTTTATGGGATATCCAGCTTTGCAGAAGGGTTATTGCGTTATGGAGATATCTACAAGTCTCTACTGTTGGAGAAAACTCTCGTATTGTTTTGAAGTTGACAAAACGTTTCCATCAATCTAGTCTGAATGCTTGTAGACTCTACTGTCAAAGTCTGGCTTGTAGACTCTACTATCAAAGTCTGGAGACCTCCGGACTCAAGATTTAAAGTCTACCCTTACTGATAGTTTCTAGACTGACGAAGAGAAGGCCTATCCAAAGGAAAGATTATTCTCAAGGATTCGGTTCGTTTGTTTTGAAGATCTTACAGTTGGAAATAGGATCTTGCGATTGGTTATTCTTATCGAAATCAATTCGAATAATTAAACCGTTGATTGGCGAATTAGACTTGGAAAATTCTACTTATGGAAACCTAAATTCTGATTGTATGGGGCGAAGAGGATTGGCGGGCTATCATCTCACTCCTTAAATAACTCGAGATTTGCTTGAGTGATTCGGTCCAACGGGTTGATTGGATGAACTTTTTTGGAAAGTGCCAACGGTTGAATAGGCATGAAGGAGTATATAAGGAGGATGTTCAAGCTATTCGAGAAGAGGTGTGATAGAAAAATTCTAAAGTCTGAAGCTCCTAGTTCTTTGCTATCTTAATCGCTGAGCTTACCTTCTGTACTCAGAAGAGAGATCAAATACTTATGAGACTTTGAGAAAGTGTAGTAGTCTTTCTATGCTGTGAAGTCAAGGACGTGCAGACTATAAAATCTCTTTTGATTCATAGTAAATTCTAGCCAGTAGGCCGTCAGCGCGGGAGAGTTGACGTAGGCTTGGTCTAAGCCGAACCACTATAAACCTTGTGTCTCAATTCTCTTTTCCTGAACTCCTTTCGTTAATTTACATCTTCAGTTTGCGAATTAATTTGCTAAAGTCTTGCGAGAATTTTAGAACACCTATTCATCCCCCCTTCTAGGTGTACTTACTAGCACTATCAGCTTCTTTGTTAGCCGAGATGTTGTCTTCCCTGAAGATGTATTCCCTTTCCAGAAGATGGCATATGCACATGAGTCATCAATATCAACATCAGATCATCGACAATTCTTATTAGTGGAGAATATATTTATGCAGCCACAGCATCTTTGGGTTGCCCCGGATCAGTCATGTGACATCCAGATTTTCGGGTCCTGATTTCGATTAGATAAATTGTGACATCCCGATTTTCCAATTCTGTTTTCAATTGAATAAGTCGGGCATTTCATCTTCGTGCCTATAGCTCTCTTCTCTGAGTTGGCCACTCACGAGATAACTAGTCTATCAGGTGAAGCCGTTAAGGGATTCTAACGCAATAGACTTGAGAATTCGACCAGGAACTGACTGCTCGACTGTGCTAATCTGCAAGGATCATTACGGCACAGATCGATTAGAGACCGGAGATAGGTCGATTCAATAGAACCATGTAATTTAGTGTGGGTGATTCCACCTAATTGCACAATTCTTGTTGATCGGCACTAGACCGATTTCTCTGTCGTTTTGGTACCCTGTGTCCGTATTTGAAACCTTGAGATTCCTACGACAACCGAGAATCGCCAATGTGTCGAAGATGTACTTTGTGGCTTAAAATTAATCAACCACAGGTCAATTGCACTAAAAATTCCTAAAAGCTACCCGGTAGATTAGGACGCGCTCATATCGCGCCAGATTGAAATTAACCGAGAAATTGAACCCGATTACAAAAATTGGAAGTTCTGTTATGTCACAAATCATTTTAGGAACGTAGACTCATCCTCATAAGATTTTTTTTCTACAAACCGAGATTTTTGGCAGAAAAGCAAAGTAAGGCCATTTTTGTTCGGGAAAGTCAGAGGGGCGGTTTTGATCGCATCTTTGGGATGCAAGTTGGATCATATGACGGAGAAAAATCACAAGAGGGACAAGGACACCATGGCGGATTTATTTGGGCTTCAATTGAATTTGTTTGTTTGAGAATTGAGCTCAATTGAGTAAGAATTGAAGGAATTGAAGAGGTAAAGTCCAAAATTCGTAGGCCATGGGGCACACAACATTTTGGACCCATTGGCAAGCTTGTTGGGGAAGATTGGTGGCTGCAAAGGGCAGAGGGTGAGGGCCATGGATGGTGGGGGCAAGCCAAGGGAGAGAGAGACAAGTGTTGAAGGCTAAAGAGCCTTTGGGGTCCCCCTTGTTCAGCAGCTCTTCTTCCTCCTTGAATTGAGGCTTTCTCCATTGTTGTGGCTTGGAGAGACCTTGAGAGAACCAGAGAAAACCGAGCTTACCAGCCCCTCCACCGTCGCACACCCACCGGACCAGCCAAGCCCGTCGTTTTTCTCCTTTGTTTTCCCCGCGTTCCAGTTTCTGCTCCAGCCGACCTTTCGCCAAAAATCCGAGTAAAAAGTTATCTTCCCGGTTGAATCAGCCAACGCTCTACCCATCATCGCGAAGAGCACATCCAAACCGTTCAGGAAGACTTGACGGTATCCCGAAAGGAGCCCTGTAGCCTCCCGAAATTGGGCGCGAAGGAACGGCCCGCCGGACCGCCTGGACTCGCCTGGTTCCGCCTGTTTCGCGTTTTCTTGCTGTTTCGCCCCATTCCGACCCTTTCCTTGCCCATTCCATCCACCCACAAGATCCCCAAGACCCCCGGGAGCCACTGGTTGCCAACCACCCGCTCGCCGGAGCTCCGATTGGCCCGTTTCCTCGCTGTTTCAGCCACCGGGTCAGCCTCTGCAGTCCAAGAACAGAAGCAGAAAACCAGCAAGGGTTTTCAGTCATCATGGCACGTTTTCAAGCCCTTCCCAGCCTCTGTTGGTGTCGCCGCTTTGGGGTTTATCGACTGCCTTGGCGTCATGGTCGTCGTGAACTCACCGGCGCGCAAAACCGGTGAGTTTATCCTCTAAACCTCACTTAGTAAGTTAATCATGCTTAAGGGATATTTAGATTAGTCTAATTAGGCTTAGGTGGTTAGATTAGATTATTTTAATGTAAATTAGATTAGTTGCATGATTAGTTTAATGGATGTTTAATTAGGGCTAATTGTATGATTAAATTAGTGTAATATTGTTTAAGCCCTAATTAATTATTTCGAATTTTATAAATATTATTTTATTAAATTATATTATTATAATATAATATTTAATTATTTAATTATTTAATTTTCGGAATTAAATTTAATTATTTAATAATTTCGAAAATTTTGCCGGGATGGCTTGGTCGTTAGAATTTCGTGCTGATCGCAGCAGTGCGGTCGGTTTGTGCTAATTGTATGTTTAAATTGAGAAATTGAGTGATTGATGATTTTGGTTAATAATTCCAAAAGTGTGGAATTGAGTGATATTGATTAAGTTGTGGTATTTAACTTGAAAATACCCTGCGTTGGCTTTTAACACCGTAATTGCTTTGTATGACTAGTTTGAATCGTTGGTTGTTATTGGATTGAATATCCAGTTCTATGGTTTATTATTGAATGATCAGCTTTTGCGAGCATTTGTTTATATATATATGTATCAGCTTGGGCGAGCAATTATTATATACATATATATACAGCTTTGGAGAGCTATTATATCAGTTACAGCTTTGGTGAGCTATCTATCTATACAGCTTGTGCGAGCTATTATATATGCTACAGCTTGTGCGAGTTATTATATTATCTATCAGCTACAGCTTTGGTGAGCTATCTATCTATACAGCTTGAGCGAGCTACCGTCTATATGTTATAGCTTTGGAGAGCATATGTCGTATTAACGACTGGTTTGATAGACGGTATGGGATGATAGATAGTATTGGTTGATAGATAGTATGGATTGGAATGGAAGATAGATAGTTTGATTAAATTGAATCGTTGGATCAATTGTTTGATTGAGAATTGAATTGTACTGACGTGTAGGAAGGAATTGAGGCGATGTAAGTCCTCTATCCTATTTGTGTAGCTAGAGCGCCCTGAGGCTTATTTTCTTCCTAATCGAGTTTTACGGGGTAGGACTCGCTGAGACATCGTCTCATCCCAGTTTGGGGAAAAATATTTCAGGTCCTTAGATGGCGGTCGTGGAGGACTCAAAGCCATGGACATTTGTGGAAGTAGAGATCGAAGAATCAGCGAACGTGTCTGACTAGTGGTCATAGGCCAGTTCCCTTTTTGTTGAGCCGGTCTATTTTGTAGACAATCCAGTGTTGTATGTAAACCTATGTGTTTATAAGAAAGCTTGTTTGGTTGTGATTGAATGCCTGCTTTTCTATCCCAAGTTAAATGTTGTCAGGGGATTTGTTTCGCTTCGGCATGTGCAATAAAAAGAATGGGTCGGCGACGTGTCCTGGGAAGTCGCATATTTCAATCGACCAGAGTGGGATGTTCGCGTGCTCGAGGTTCGGGGCGTGACATAAATTGGACATTTTATCGGCGTGACTACAGTGTTTTTATCTGAGTTGGCCACTCACGAGATAACTAGACTAGCTGGGTAAGCTATTAGGGACTTTAAGGCAGATAGACTGAGAATTCGATCAAGAATTGACTTCTTGACCATGCTCATCTTTAGTAATCATTACGACGCAATTAAAAATCAAATTAAAATCAGAGATAGGTCGGTTCAACTGAGATGAATGACTGATCGTGGGTGACTCCACTAAATTGGAAAGCTCTCGTCAATTGGCACTAATTTGATTTTACTGTCGTTTTGGTGCCCTGTGTCCGTATTTGAATCCTCGAGATTTTCACAACAACCGAGAATCGACAATGTGTCGAGTGGATTCATTGTGGCTCGAAGAAAATCGACCACGGGCCATTTGTCTTAAAAAGTTCTAAAAACTACCCGGTAGCCTAGGTCACACAAAAAAACGCATCCGAGTGAAATTAACTACCAATCTGAGTTCGATTTCAGAAACTAGAAGTTCTGTCGTGTCATGAGTCATTCTAGGAACGTCGACTCATGTTTTGAGGAAATTCCGGTGAGTTCGGGATTTTTTACGGAAAATCAT
This sequence comes from Eucalyptus sp. ANBG9806169, assembly GCA_014182395.1. Taxonomy (NCBI): domain Eukaryota; kingdom Viridiplantae; phylum Streptophyta; class Magnoliopsida; order Myrtales; family Myrtaceae; genus Eucalyptus; species Eucalyptus sp. ANBG9806169. The sequence continues at coordinate 26,753,139 of CM024580.1, forward strand.
TGCGAACGATTCGGAAAATGAACGGAAACTCGGATTGGCTAATTTGAAGAGACATTTGGCATCTGGTGTAAGTGAATCGGTGAATGGAAGTTGTTTAGGCTTTTTCTGATTTCAAATTGGACCTCAACTGAATTTATTTGTTCAGAAAATCGGATACCGAGAAAAATGAAGTGGAATTCGGATTCGAGAGAAGTTCGTGAGATAAATGGGTCGTCTTATCTTGGTCTTTGTTTAGACTTCAACTTAGGCAAGTGGGTATAGAATTTGACCCAGCTTGACCAATTGAATTTTGTTGTGTTGATGTGAACAAAATTAGTTTGGTCTTGTTTTATTTCCCTTCCTTGGACTTACGCCCCACACACACGCATACCTTCCCCCTCTTGCCGACGTAGCCCCACCCCCATGCACTCTCTCTCTCCTTATCCACCCGCACGATCTCTCTCTCTTCCTTTTCTTTTGTTTTTCTCCACGTTTGTTCTCTCTTGGCCGACCAAGCTGTAAGCTGGCCTCCTCTTTATCTTTTCCTTTGATTGGGTCTTCCATTATCCATTCACGGCATCTCTCTCTCTCTCTCTCTCTCTCTCTCTCTCTCTCTCTCTCTCTTGCATTTTCCCCTCTCCCTCGGTGGCCGACACTCCTCTTTCTCTCACCCCTTCTTTTCATTTTCTTCAGCTTTTCTTCATTTGCTCGACGGAAGACCCAAGTTCCCCATGCTTTCCTCCGTCTCCACTTGCAGCTACGCACCAATCCATGTTCTTTCATTTTTTCCTCCACCAAGCCGTGTCTTCTCGGTCAACAATAGCAACCCTCTCCCCCTTTGTTGACCCACACACCTCCACCGAGCGTCAGCTGCCTTTCATCCCTCAATCGTCCCTCGCGCTCGAAGCCAGCCCAGCAAACTCCACGAGCTCCGCGGCTGCACGAAATTAGCTGTCCGAAACAGCCCAGACCGAAGCTGCTCCTATGCCGTTGGTCCTCGAGCCGTGAAGTCAGCCCTCGGTCCCTCGTGGCCAGCACTGGCTTTGATTTTCAGTAAGGTCAGAAGCTCGGGAGCAGAAAACTCAGCGCGAGCAGCGAGCTTGTAGGCCGATTTCGGCCCGGTTGAGCCTCCTCTGTCCACTTTGGCCCTTGCTTGCCTCAACCTGAGCCTTCCCCTCACCTTTCTCGGCCTCAACCACAGCAGACAGAGAGTTGAAGAATGGGTATGGCAGCAACTTCGAGGCCCGTTTTGGCCGTCTTCCCGAGCCTGGATGCTCGGCCCGCCTTGAGGAAAGTCGATCATCGCGTCGATCCCGTCGTTTTGAGTGACTTTTACTCACTAATGCCTTTTTAGTTTGCTAATTATACTTAAAGGTTGATTAGATTTAATTAAGTACAATTAGGTGGTTAGATTAGAATGGATTAGCGATTATTAGTTAATTGCATTGCATATTAATTGTTTGGTTAGTGTATTTAATTAAAGAATTGCCTATAGTATTTATTGGATGCTTCTTGGGATTTTTCCCGACCCTTATCGGGTGTTAATTAGGCAATTCAGGCCTAAATGGAATTTTTAGGAATTAAATATTAATTTTCGGAATTAATTATTTTCCAAAAATTCAACTAGGATGGCTAGGGACCGGGATTTTATACTGATGATCGTGGTGCAGTCCGTTTATTTAATTAAGCTTTATATCGTGCTAAATTGAAATTATTGTATTTATTTATTTAATTTTCGAAATTAATTATTTAATTAATTATTTTCCAGAAATTTAACTGGGATGGCCAAAGGCCGGAATTTGGTGCTAATTGTCATGGCGCAGTCCATTTATTTAATTGAGCTTTATTTTGTGTTGAATTGAATTATTTGTGAAATTGAGAATTATTCTTTAATTGAATAATCTTTGGTTATTAATTGAAAAATAACCGGGCATTGGTTGATATTGCCAAAAATATCTGAATGGACTGCATAAAAGGTGGGAGTCATAGAAAGGAAAATATTATATTTTGGCTAAGGCCAGCCGTGTGCCCACGCACGAGATTTTATCGAATATTTTTAATACGAAGAAATTAGGCTAAGACATTACTTTAATTGAGGAATCTAAGTGCGAGGCACTTTGTCATTGGGCCGTGAGAGATTAATCATGTGTTGGTTTATAGTTGAAGCAAGATGATTATGGAAGTTGATGTGATGTGTGTTGTGTTGAGGGAAGCCAATGGATCATGAGCAGGTAAATGACTAAGTACTACACGAGTAGAAAACTTCGTGTGAGTCACCTCTAGCGCCTTATACCATTGCTTATTGTAGTCAAGGGCTAAGTCTTATATGGCGACTTGAGTCGCATGAGAATTGCCTCTAACGCCTTGCAGTATTGACATGCATAGTGAAGGGCTAAGTGCTACGTCTCGTGTGAGTTACCTCTAGCGCCTTATGCTATTGCGTTTTGTAGTGAAGGACTAAGTACTACATGATAGCGAGACTTCGTGTGAGTTACCTCTAGCGTCTTATGCTATTGCGTTTTGTAGTGAAGGACTAAGTACTACACGATAGCAAGACTTCGTGTGAGTTCCCTCTAACGCCTTATACTATTGTGATTTGTGGGCAAGGACTAAGTACCGCACAATGACAAGACTTCGTGTTGGGTCACCTCTAGCGCCTTGAGCCTATATTTGAGTGGGAATGTTGAATTGGAACATTGAGATTGATTATCGAGTATAGATGGAATCACCGATATGATTTGATCCGTTTGTCATGAATTGATTGATTAAACCGAATTGGCTGGGAATGGTCATCGTTGACATGTAATCGACTAGGTCGATTGATCATTGCTTTGATATAATATTGTGAATTGATTGATCGAATGGAAATGACCGTGAGTGGTCTTGTTGGCGTGTAATCGACTGAGTCGATTTTATTGATGCTTCGATCAGCGATGTGATCGCTTGGATGCCTATTTGATATGTTCTAATATGTAGGTGGAATCTGAGGCCAATGTAAGTCCTCTGACTCATGTTGTGCATAGGCAACCCTAAGGTGTATTAGTTTACTAATCGAGTATTAGGGGGGTAGAACTTGCTGAGGCGTGGTCTCAATGGTTATTGAATAACCATTTCAAGACCCTGATGAGGAACCTGAGGAGGAGAAATCTGAAGAGGAGAACCCCAATCTGGAACCAGATGAGAAGGAAAATTTTGGAGAAGAAGATGACCATGAGGAGGATCCTGAGATGAGAGGTGCGACCTCCGACATGGAAACACCAGGTACGCAATATCCAGTATCCTCTTATGTTTCCTTCAGTAAATTATCGCCAGAGCACACATGCTGCATCGTAGAATATCTCGAAGAACAAGAACCATCCTCCTATGAGGAAGCGGCGCGTGATATTCGATGGCAAAAAGCTATGAAGGAAGAATCAGCTACTCTTACAACAAATAACACTTGGGATGTTGTTCCCCTACCTTCTCACAGAAAACCCATTGGCTGCAAATGTGTATACAAAATAAAATATAAGGTAGATGGTTCGATTGATCGGTACAAAGCTCGACTTGTTGCTAAAGGATTTACACAACGCGAAGGTTTTGATTATCATGAGACATTTTCTCCTATTGCTAAAGAAGTGATTGTTCATTCTTTTCTATCTGTTGTTGCAATGCATAATTGGAACTTACATCAAATGGATGTGAATAATGCATTTCTTCATGGAGACCTAGATGAAGAAATTTACATGGAACTTCCATTGGGATTACGTAGACAGGGGGAGTCTCGAGTATGTCGTCTCCGCAAATCCCTCTATGGACTCAAATAGGCTTCTCGACAATGGTATGCAAAGTTTATTGCAGCACTCACAGATGTAGGTTTTGTACATTCCAAATATGATTATGCAATGTTCACATGGACTAAAGGTACTTCCTGTGACATCCGGAATTTCGACCCCGTCCCGAATATATGAAATGGGCATCTCGTTGGCGCACCTATGGTCCTTTTTCTCTGAGTTGATCACTCATGAGTTAACCAATCTATTGGGTGAAGCTGTTAAGGGATATAACCGCGGTAGAATCCCTAAAAGCTACTCGGTAGGTCGGATTAGACTAAAATCGCGTTCGGTCGATTTTAACCATGAAATTGAATTCAGTTTCGGAAATCGGACATTCGAGCATGTTACGGTTCATTTATAGGATGTTGTCTTGTTTTTTCGAAGAAATTCCATTGAGACCGGAATTTTATGGAAAATTGATTCGGACGTCGCGGAAAAATAACGAAAATTCAAATGGGCTAAGTTGATGGAAATTTGGACTTCCAAGCCGGGCCATGTGCTGATGGGAATTTATAGAATTTATGTGGACTTTTTGTTCATTCAAATTGGACGTTGAATTGGAGAATTTATGGTAGAATTGAACCTGAAGTTGTAGAAATTCGGAGCTATGGAAGGGGACTTTTGGTCTCTCTCTCTCCTCTAGCTTGTTGGACAAGCTTTGCTTGTTCTCACCCTCTTCGTGTGCCTCATCTTCACGCCGACTCCATCAAATTTCTACTTCACTTTCATTCTCCTTTATTTTTATTTGAACGAACTTGCAGCTCTTCCTTTCTTTCTTTCAGATTCTTTTCCTTCGTTGCTGCTCCCCACCAATCTGATGCCAGCAAAGCCCCCCTCAAACCGATCAAGCCCAACAAAGAAAACTCCAGCTGTTGACTTCTTGACCCCGCAAATCCTCCGATCTTTGCTTCTCCTTTGAATTGCAGCAAGCGTCTCGGTCACCTCTGCCCACGAAGACTGAAGCCCACGCGGCTTCAATCCACCGAATCTCCATCGCCAACACGTGAGTCCACAAACCAGCCTCCCCCAAGTCAACGAAAGCTGCCCCAAACGTGGACTCCTCCAGTTGCCAGCGAAGCGTTTCTTCAGCAGCTTCGGTCTTCACGTCTGCAGCTCGTGCGTTCTCCTTCGCCTAGTAGCATCGACGTCCACATGTCTCTCTCCATCATCCGTGCCTTTCCCTAGCAGCGTCGAGGTCGCTTCTTCTTTGCTACCATGAATCTAGCGAAGACTAGCAAAGCCCACAGCCGTTCCAGTCGGCCCATCTCCATGAAATCAAGCCCAATGAATTTCTTTCAAGCCCAGCGAAATTTGTTGGTCCAACAGCACATCTCAGCCGAAGCCCAACAATTTGAAGTCCATTAAAAGTCCAGGTTTTGGCCTAGTCCAGCAAAGCCCAACAAAATTAGAAGCCCATGAAGCCAAGCGCAAGCCTAGAAATTTCTGTGGGCTTGCGAGGCTTGTAGGCCCGGCCCGAGTGTTCATCGACGTTGCCTAAAATTCGGATTTCGGCCGCCGTCGCGTCACCGTTGCGGTGATCTAGTCTTCGCTTGTCTCAAGTGAGTTTTACTCACTAATGCTTTCTTAGTTTGCTAATGATGCTTAAGGGTTGGTTAGATTTAATTAAGTGCACTTAGGTGGTTAGATTAGTTTAGAACAATTAAATTAATGACTTAATGATGCATGTTAAGTGGTTAGACTTAGTCATTAGCAAGTAGAGAGTTTCTAATAATTATCGAATGCATCTCGGGATTTTTCCAACCCGTTCTAGTGTCCAATCGGGCATTACGGGCCTAAATTGGATTTTTAGTATTTAATAATTTATTTTCGAAATTAATTTAATTATTTATTTATTTTTTGGAAATAAGGCTGGGATAGTCGACGATCGGAATTTTATGCGGATTGTCGTGGCACGGTCCGTTTATTTAATTGAGCTTTATTTTGTGTTGAGTTGAATTATTTGTAAAATTGAGAATTATTCTTTAATTGAGTAATCTTTGGTTATTAATTGGAAAATAAACAGGTGTCAATTGACAGCACAAAAAATATTTTGGTGGACTATAGATAAGGGTGGGATTTATGGAAAGAAAATCATAATATTTTGGCTAAGCCCGACCGTGTGCCCACGCACGTGTACTTTTGTCAAGAATGAATAAAACGACAAATTGATTGTACGTTCAAAGTATCATGTTATACAATACCGGCTCGGTGATCCTATATGTCATTTTGTAGAATGAACGGTATACAATACTGGCTCGGTGACCCTATAGATCATTTGGTAGAATGGACGGTATATAATGTCGGCTTGGTGACTATATGTCATTTTGGAGAATGGATGACATGCCATAACGGCTCAATAACTCAACATGTCATTTCGGAGAATGGACGTTATGATGAATATACTCAATATACCATGTCAGCTCGGTGACTCTATACGTTATTTTGGAGAATGGACGACATGCCATAACGGCTCGGTGACTCAATATGTCATTTTGGAGAATGGACGTTATGATGAATATACTCGGTAGCTTGGTATGTCAGTAAGGAAAATGAATCTTATAAAATACTGGCTTGGTAACCTGATGGGTTATTTTAGAGAATGGACAGTATTGATTTAATTGACAAAGAGATGGTCCAGCTGACATGTAATCGACTAGGTTGATTGATTATTGCTTTGATTTGATGTTGTGAATTGATCGATTGAATTGAAATGACCGGAGAAATGTCATGTTGACATGAAATCGACTAGGTCGATTGATCGAGATATCGATCCGTGATGTGATTGCTTGGGTGCCTATTGAACTGTACTAATATACAAGTGGAATTTGAGGCCAAGGTAAGTCCTCTGACCCGTGCATGCATAGGCAGCCCGGTTAGCGTATTTGTTTACTAATTGAGTCTTAGGGGGTAGAACTTGCTGAGACGTGGTCCCAATGGTTATTGAATAACCATTTTAGGACTCAGATGAGGAGCCTGAGGAGGAGGAATCTAATGAGGAGAACCCTGATGAGGAACCCAAGGAGAAAGAACTAGAAGAGGAGTACCTGGAGGAGGATCCCGAGGATGATCCCGAGTACGATTCGGATGAGGACTGAGATCTCATCCCGTTTTGTATGAATCTTGTGTTTCGGTGGATAGGTGTTAGGTTAGATGTATGTTGATAGTATTGTAGAATACTATGGGTTGTGCTATGTATAAAAGTAAGGTTGTGAAGTTCATTATGAAAAATATGATCCTGCTTTTCTATCCCATTACTTTATTGTCTTGGGATTTATAACTGCTTCTGCATGAGCATATTAAAAGAAATGGTCGGCGATACATAGTCCTAGGATATCGCATTTTTAAAATCGACCAAAGATGAAGGATGGGCACGTGATCGAGGATCGGGGCGTGACACTTCCTCGATCTACTTATTGATTTATGTCGATGATATACTTATTATGGGAAATGATGATATTGCAATTTGGAAGCTCAAGGAATATTTGCATATGACCTTTCATATTAAGGATTTGGGACCTCCCTGTCGCGACCAAAATTTCGGGTGCACCACCTAAAATTAGGCTAATGGATTGCTAAGCCTAAACTTAGCTCGGGCTCTCCCAAGCCCATACCAACTCGCAACTAAAATTCAAATATCTGGCATGCAAAAGGGAGTCGCCACTAATCAGTTTGTGGTAGGTCGATTAGACACCTAAGTAAAATAATGGGAGAATTATTTCACTTCTACGAACCAAAGACTTTGGGTACGGGGACTTGGTTACACTAGACTATCCTAGTGCCCTTTCGGTACCTTTCTCTTTTATTTCGAAAAATTGTTTTGCAGGCGGCTTAAATTGATTTTAATTTACTTTTCTAACATGTGAGATGTTCATGCAGGTGTGCAAACCACCAATTTAACACTCAAAAAAGCAATTAAATAATGCAGAACTTACCTCAAAGCAACGAAATCATCTACAGTGTTAGATCATAATTCACATCAGCAATCCTAGATATGATTTCTAATTAACAAGCAATCACTCAATTTTTGCTTTCACTTTTTAACGAGAATATAGTCCATATGCAATGCAATGCTTCTAACATAAAATAATATGGCATGGAAAAATGTCCTAAACTATATGAATGAGTAAAAATAAACTAATGATGAACATGCAATCTAAATTAATCAAAATGACCTAATTCTAATGACGTGCAATTTCTAATTAAATAAACCTAATAAAAACTAAATGGCGTGCATTCCATGATTTTATTTAACGAAAATTCGTAATTAAAATCACTTAAAAATGAAAATCAAATTAAAGCGAAATACTATCTATTCTAAATGCTTTCTAAACATGCATTTAAAAAAAAAACCTATCATGCAATTCATCTAAAGATCTATCTAGACCTAAAATGTAATTTTTATCTAATATGCAATGACGTGCAAAGAATACCCTAATTCTGGAGTTGTGTGCTCAATGGAGTCATGCGGGATCGGATGGACGTGGCTGAAAGACTTATGGAACTGCATAAGATTCAGCTAGACTTTGTCTTAAGATGGTTCTTTTGCAGTACCAATCGTGGAAAATATCGCACCCCCCCAAACAACTAAGGTCGCCACAGATACCTATCGCTCTACCTATTGAAAACCAGTAACATATCTTTGATTAAAGGGGTAAAAGAAGAACCGTAGTTCATAGGCATTTTTTTTTTAAAAGAATTTAGTGCAGCTCATAGCGAAAATAAAGACGAGTCTCACCATTCCTCCTACTCTTGTAACGATGATACAATGCAGACCAACTACACAACGAAGGAAAACATAAAGCCGAGCCACTTTTATTTACATTTTTATGATGGACATCTCGGCTCGGTACAACCAAAAAGCCAAGACTTTTCACTAAACAATGCTACAACTCAAAAAAGAGATCTCGACCCTCTAAATCGATCACGTATAAGCCTCCATCTACAAGTGTCGGCAATCTCCAAAGAGTGTCAGCTCCCACTCCTCACACGGGCCATCACACCCACCCTGGTGCATCGGGCGGTGGCGGCGGCAACATCCCCAGCATCACTCCATCACGACGGACGTGGACGGACAAGAACTCCTGGATAACCGAGCCCCCAACCAGGCCCACGTCATACATCACCAGCACACAAACCTTTTTGTCTACTTTGGGCTGTTTTAAGTCTTTACCTGATAATCTCAATGGCTTCAGTGGTAACTTGTACCAATTCGGGTCCTGTCAATCTTCTTTCGCCTACTTCATCCCAACAGACAGGGGTCCTGCATCTTCTCCCGTATAACGCTTCATATGGGGCCATACCTATACTTTTTTGAAAGCTATTGTTATATGCAAACTCTATCCTGCATCTTCTCATCCCATCTTCCTCTGAAGTCAATAACACAGGCTGTTCGTCCATCTGTTTGAGGGTGAAAAGCAGTACTGAATTCAAGCTTTGTCCCTAAATTATTTTGGAGACTCCGACAAAAGTATGAGGTAAACCTAGAGTCTCGATCAGAGGTGATCGTTACAGGTATACCATGTAAGTGTATTATGTGGCTTACATAAATCTCAGCAAGTTTATTCATTGAATAGTTCATACGGACTGCTAAGAAATGGGTAGACTTAGTCAAACGGTCCACTACTACCAAGATAGAATCGTGACCATTTGATGTCCTTGGCAGTCCTTGCACAAAGTCCATCGTTACATGTTTCCATTTCCACTCTAGTATGTCTAACGGTCTCAAGAGTCCTGCAAGTTTGTGATGTTCCGCCTTCACTTGTTGACACGTCAAACATTGAGAAACATGCTTAGTCGTATCAGCTTTCATACCATTCCACCAAAATTGCCGACACAAATTCCTGTACATCTTTGTACTACTTGGATGAACACTGTATTTACTCCTATGTGCCTCCGACAGAATTTCCTTCCTCACTTCTTCATTGTCAGGAACACAGAGTCGTCCTTGGCATCCTACCACACCATCTTTAGAAACTTGAAATTTTGGTCTTTTTCCTAAAGACACTGCTGCATCTTTCACTTTCATAATTTTCGAGTCAGACTCTTGCAGGGTCTTAACTTTCTGAATAATTTCGAGTTCAATCCTTAAGACCATCCACTTTTAATTCAAACTCCAAGTTCGCTAAGGACTTTAATAAGTTCCATTTCGCCATTCTTAAACTGGCCATCTCCATACCTGACTTACGACTAAGAGCATCCACTACCTTATTCGCCCCCCCGGATGGTATCGTATCCTTTAACAACTCCATCCACCTCATTTGTCTCATGTTTAACTCCTTTTGTGAGAACGCATATTTCAAGCTCTTATGATCTGTATAAATCTCAAACTTTTCCCCATATAAATAAAGCCTCCATATCTTCAAAGCGAACACTATAGCTGCTAATTCTAAATCATGTGTTGGGTAGTTCAGTTCATGGGGTTTCAATTGTCTAGATGCATAGGCTATGACCTTGCCATGCTGCATGAAAACACATCCCAATCCTTTGTGAGATGCATCACTATACACTGTAAAACCATCAAGATTGGGGCCGAGGTCAACTTCCTTTTAAGCTCTTGAAAACTTCATGTTCTTTCGAGTCAATTTGGTTAAGGAACCTGCCAGTCAAGAAAACCCTTCAATAAACCTTCGATAATAACCGGCCAGTCCTAAGAAACTCTGTATTTCGGTGGGTGTTGTCTGTCTCGGCCAATTTATTACCATCTCAACTTTCGCCGGGTCCACTGCAATTCCTCCTCCTTACACCACATGTCCTAAAAATATTATTCAGTCCAGCCAAAATTCACACTTGCTGAATTTGGCATACAACTTGTGATCTCTCAGAGTTTGCAAAACTATCCTCAAGTATTGCTCATGTTGCTGAGACCCTTCCGAATAAATCAGGATATCATCGATAAAAACAATCACAAACTTATCTAAATAAGGCTTAAATACCCTATTCATTAGATCCATAAATGCAGCTGGTGCATTTGTTAATGCAAATGGCATGTCTTCTTTCTTAATTCTTAGCTGATGGTATCCCGACCTTAAGTCAATCTTAGAGAAGGCCGAACTTCCCTGGAGTTGGGCAAAGGATATTTATTTTTTAATGGTCACTTGATTCAGTTGCCTATAGTCAATGCACAAGCGCATCGACCTATCTTTCTTTTTCACAAACAAAACTGTTGCACTTTCAACTCCTTCAGTTGAAGCGCTTGGCCTAATGAATCCTTTATCAAGCAACTCCTACAGTTGCACTTTCAACTCCTTCAGTTCCATTAAGGCCATCCTGTATGGGGCTTTCGATATTGGTCCTGTTCCAGGAATTATTTCAATTTCAAACTCAATTTCTCTTTCCGGCGGTAATCCAGGCAACTCCTCAGGAAATACATCTTGAAATTCATTTACTCCTCAAATTTCATCAAGCTTAGGCTCTTCCTTGGTATAATCTTTAACCATTGCTAGGTACCCTTAACATCCCTTGTCAAGTAACGCACAAGCATCTTCTGCGGAAATAAGTGCTATGCACAGGTTGGTTTGACCTCCCAGAAACTCACAATCCGACCAATCAGGTAAAATAAATTGGATCACCTTTCTATAACAATCCATTTTGGCCCGATACCTATGAAGCTAATCCATTCCTATGATAACATCAAAATCATACATAGCCATTACAACTAAGTCTATTTCCATATCCCTTCCTCCTATGGTTATCTTACATTTTCCACATACCATCGTAGACAACACCGCATTCTTAAAGGCGTAGAAATACAAAGGGGTGTCTCAAGAAATGTCGTTTCTATTTTACTCAACAATCTATATCTTTCAGACACAAATGAATCTGTAGCATCCGTATCAAACAATGCATAAGCCTTCTTGCCATTTATGAAAATTGTACCTGAGATGACGTTTTTGGAAGCTTTTGCTTCCTTTTGAGTGACCGCATACACTTTTCCCTGTGCTGGTAGTCTCTGTAGATTTCTTTGTGAATATGGCCCAGTAGTACGCTGTGGTACTCATCGCAGTGAGTTGATTCTTGTCCACGACCTCTCCTGGGGACAATCCTTCTTAAGATGCCCTACCTGTCCACAACCATAGCACTTCAACCGTCCATTACAAGGTCTGGGGCCATGTCGTCCATCACACCTTCGACATTCTTCATTCCGATAAGGTGTTTTTCTTAGATTCAGACCATCGTTACCTTTTCCAAAATTCCTAAAATTGCCCTTCTTCTTAGACTCCCAGGTCTGACCTTGACCTGTATAGGGTCTCTTACTCCGTCTGATATCAGCAAAAGACGATTGTCTCTTATTCTCCGACTGTTCCCTTACTAACTCCTGCTCCACCAACTGTGCCCTTTCATAGATCTCATTATAATCTCTTATGTTCAAAGGCACCAGTTGCTTCATTATGTCAGTTCTCAATCTCTTCAGAAACCTCTTAGCTTTCTCCTCCCGATCTTCAATTAGTCTAGGAGCATATCTAGACAGTTCAGAAAATCTTGCCTCATATTGATCCACGATCAGCTCCTTTTGTTCTAACTAAACAAATTCTGTAATTTTCTTGTCCCTAGCACAATCAGAAAAATGCTTTCTATTGAAAGCTCTGACAAACTCGTTCCAATTAACATAAGTACCTGGTGGAAAGATTGTTTCCCTCGAAGCTCTCCACCAAAACTTTGCATTTCCCTCCAGCTGCCAAAGTTATTTTCTCGCCATCATTGTAGTCCAACAACCAGAAAATTCGCTCCATCCCACCAAAACTTTGCATTTCCCATTCCACTGAATTTAGGTGGTTTGAACTTCAAAATTTGCTCCACCAGTCCTTGAGCACGGCGTTCTGCTCCGGGTTGTTGCTGCGCTTGTCTTTCCATCAGATTTCCAATATTGGATTAGCCTGCGGGATATCTTCTATTCGGCGTTCAGCCCTTGCTGCAGAGGCTTCAGCCCTCGATGGATGATGACTTCCATAACGTACCATGATTTTCCCGTAGTTTCCAAGCATTTGCCTTGGGAAATATCTGTGACTCAAAGTCTCCACTAAAAGCAATAGCAACTAAGAAAAATAAGTAACATAACGATGTTACTGGCACTTAAAAGCAATCTCAGAACACAGACTGGGGATCTGCGAGTGAATACTCATCACCCGTTGTTCGAAGTTAGTCAACCACTCTTTGTTAGTAACCTACGGTGTGCATTGTCATTACCTTCCACAATTTCCAAATGAGGCTCCTTATCAGTCCACATATAAACCTTTTGCACTGATACCAACCGCTGTGGCACCCCCCTAAACAACTAAGATTGCCACAGATACCTATCGCTCTACCTATTAAATACTAGTTACATATCTTTGATTAAAGGGGTTAAAGAAGAACCGTAGTTTATAGTCATTTTTTTTTTTAAAAGAATTTAGCGCAGCTCATAACGAAAGTAAAGACGAGTCTCACCATCCCTCTACTCTCGTAACGATGATACAATGCACAGCAACTACACATCGAAGGAAAACAAAAAGCCGAGCCCCTTTTATTTACATTTTAATGATAGACATGTCGGGTTGCACCCAACCTACCATCACAAGGAACCTCCGGCACACACTTCCGGAAATCCGGCACACACCTCCGGGCATCTCGAAACTCCTGAGGACATCCGGCACGCACCTCCGGGCATCTCGAAACTCCCGAGGATATCCGGCACCCACCTCCGGGCATCCCGACAGTCCCGGGGCATCGTTGGCTCACACCTTCGACGGTAACCTCATTTATCATAATTCATGTTCACAATTGTGTCTCAGTATCAACATTGCACATGATATAATGGCAACAAGGTCAATTTCAGCTTTTAATTTATATGTAATGCCAAATATCATCACATGTGCAGCAAGATCAATCTCTTAGAAACAATATAATTCATGGGCAAACTCTTGGACTATTACTATTATTTTAGAAACATAATGCATTCTTTTTAATTTACACTTCTTAAAATTTAGTAATTGGCTATAATAATTTCTAAGAATTTAATACATGATAGACAAGCTCTAGAGGCATTTATCTCATGAGGAACACAACACCACCAGAATTTCATACAAAACAGAATAGTCCATGCATTACAGCTTTTGAAATTCGCAAAATCCGGCTTGCACAGTTTTAGAAAACATTTTAATTAAATACCCAAATGACCTTAAAAAATTATGAAATTCGAACATGTGATAGTCAAGACATAAAGGCAGATACTTCATGCAGAACACTACACCAAAAGATCCCCATATAATTCGGTATAGACCATGCATCACGGCACTACTATTCTAACAGTTCAACTTCCACAGTTTTTGAAACATTTTTTGTTATGATGATCCAATTGCCGTTTAGCCTATCATCTTATGTAAAGTTCCCATCGGGAAAGGCTGTGGACGAGAGCGATGTTTACTCTCCTTAGTACGTCACCAAGCTAGCTCCTCATGCGACTTGCTTCGACCACCATGCATACGTACACTTGGAGTGCCGAGAATCCCGCTTCCCCGCGTCAACCATTTCATTCTTCGCGGTCAACCAAAGAGAAAGGTTGACTCCCGAATTTTGCAGACACGTCAAGCTGCATGCAAACGCAGACTTCCGGCTATCAAAACGACAGCCAAGTTTCCCTCTCCTTTCATCCGGTCAACCGGAGTGAAGATGTTGACCGAGCAGCCACGTTACCCTTCTTCGGTGGCCGGCAACGGGAGGCCTTGGATTATGCTGCAGCCACGTACGTGCATGGAGTTGCAAGTGTCATGGGCGAAGGGAAGACTCCCCACACAAAGACAGGGAGTCATGGAATTGTCTCCGTTCCTTGCTGCCACGAAATTTGGTTATTGACTAAATAAGTCAACCGAGAGCAAAGCTAGAGAGAGACGGCCTCGTTTTCTTTTGCATCGTTATAGTTTCATTCGCCCATTTCAGTTTGATTGGCCCATCATTTCTTAGTAAACCTTCAACAGACAATTCCTCACGATCTCATTCCCTCCTTGCTACTCACCGAAGGGCACCCGCACCACTCTGTCGCATTGCCGCCGCATTGTCTGACAGCTCGTCATCAACCGCATCTCCAGTCAGCCGTGTCGCTTTCCCTAGCTGCGCCCACAGCTCATCGTTCGCCTCACAGCACGCACCACCAGAGTAGAGGCAAGTCAATATCTACTAACCTAGGCTAGGTGGATGTTGTCCTAGCTTGGTGAGACGCGCTTCGTCGAAAGTCTACAAATTAACATTTGGTCCGTGGTATTCGCATGAATTGATGAGTTCGGAAGTTGTCGGATTAAACCACGAACCTTGGGTAGTGAAATTTCGTGCTTTCTATGACCAAACTTGAGTTGGGGACTCGGTCGTGATGTTGGTGTTTCAAAATCCTTAATATTTATTTTGTACCAACTGTCTCAAAACTTTCGGGGTCAGATTTTGAGATTATTGAACCATGGAATTTATATACGAGCAGTTCAAGTGGGAATTCCAAGTGTATGAAATGTGAGGATGTGTGAGGTCCATGCATGTGAATTTCGAAAATAATCGGGGTTGAACCGTGAAATTTCATTTTGATGGATTCGGTAATTAAGCTCTCGATTTTATGAATTCTTTTCATCGATGTGAGCTTGGCATATTTTTAAAGATTTGTTTGCACTGTGATTTATCTTATGATTCGAGCTTTTCGAATTTAAATATGTCTGTGCATGAATGGCATGAAATCGTTGGATTGCTACACCATGGTACGTGAGCAACGAATGCCGTCGGTCCACATTGACGACGATGCCCCAGATGTCGGGATGCCTCGTGGGTCGTGAAAATGATGCCTCTGGATGTCTGGGGACAATGAAGATCCCCGGAGGTCCTCGTGATGGTAGGTAGGGTGCAAGATCCTTGGGGGTGTGACGTAACACACTCTGGATGCCCGGAGATTACTGGAGGTGTGGTGTACACGGTACCCTCTGGAATATGGGGGTAGTGTATCTGCATAAATTGAGTTTCCAAATTCTCATTGTTTTCTGATATGGTGCTTTTGTTATCAAATTCTTTTAAACTTATGCATATTCATTATTCCAGTTATGTGCTTTGTTTTTGGATTGCGTGGAATCGAGTTGCGATAGGTTTGCGTAGTATAGTTTTTTATTGTTGAGTGGTTGTACTCAGCCCTTGTGAGACTATTATATTTTAGAGACGTGATCATCCCACTGTAGCCCGCGTCTTCCGGCAAGTTCTATGCCATTCCCATCGACCTTACATGGGACCAGGTGGAGCATGTTCAGCCTGACTTTTTGAGCGTCACATTTATTCGTATCATGGTGATCCTCACTGTGGATGCCGGTCTCACCACGTGATGCGTGATGGGGTGAGTGATTCCGGAAATGAAATTTTTTCAGAAGGGATTTTTGTGGTTAAGTGTATGGAGTAGTGTATATGGTAAAGAAACAAAAAGGAATACGCAAAGATAGAACGATCTCCTTCCAGGGTATAAAGGCCACGCCACCAACCGAGGATGAGGATCGAGATCTACGAAGTTCACCACCAAAGCCTAAAGCTTCCACCAGCCAAGGATAAAGGACTTCGGGATAGGAGAAGCTCACCACCAAGGCCTAAAGATTCCACCAGCCAAGGATAAAGGGCTTCTTGGCTCACCACCAAGGAGTGATCTACGCTCCAAGGATAAAGAAACCGAAAGGAGTTATCCATTCTCCGAAGGAGTTCACTCAAGCAGAGGAAAGCTCACCATTTCATTCATAAAATTCGTATATCTCATACATTGGATAGTTTTCCCCTGTTTATAGGAGGATTTTAGCATTATGAAATATTAAAAACAGACTTTAATGACCTAGGAATTTAAACCTTCGACTCTTGAACTGCCTAACAATAAATACACCTAGGAACTTATGAAATGCAATTAGTAGTACGGGAACTTGCATTCGTTGAACTTTTAGCTTTCCGTAATCTTGAACCGTTGGCCTTCCGCATTCTTCGACCACATTCGTAAACCTTTAGCCTTCCCAAAATTCGAGCTCATCCCTTGACCAAAAACAAATTCTCCTAAAACTTCATCAATTGGTCATGCAAGACGTCTAAAATGGCCTCCCATTGCTAGTTATCGATGTACCACAAAATATCGATAAGTAATTAACATTATTCATTCAAAATGATCCATCGAAGCACATAATGCCCAATTTCTTTATTGTCTTGGATAAGCATTGATGGTTCTGAGTTGGTCGATGGACCTACGTTGGATGCTCCCGCATCACCACGGGAACTATACTTATGGGGTTCATCTTCTTATATGCCTGAGTCAACGGGCATACGTTGGGGCAGCGACCGCTTCCGAAGGACGATGATGACAGCTCGAGTGGCGTCGGGTAGGTGGAAGAGCCGGGAGGATGGAAGCATTTTGGGATGCCAGGACGTGTGTGGCACCCCCTCGTCACGGACCCCGATCCGTTAGGGTCGCCATAGTGCTCTAACCCTTCGACAGTCCTAACAACATGCACTCTAATACTATTGAATTATAGAGGATCCATAAGTCCTGGGGATTGTCATTATTTAAATCGGTCCCAGCGCAGTTCTTATGGCGGAAGCATATTCGATATCTCCCTCACCCATACTTAATAAAATAACGCAATGCATACCAACTAAACATTTTCATAAGATAAACCGAGAACTTTTATTTAAATCAGTTGATGGACAGCATAAGTTGGTACAACAAAAGGCCAAGGCTTTTCTAAAACTCGGCTATAACCAAAAGCGTCCAACTCCACAACAGTCATAAGCTTTAGTGCATCAGATAGTGCCAGCAGTCCAAAAAAAGCTCCCTCAGCTACCCATCACGCACGATAAATCACACCTAGCCTAGTCCATTGGTTGGCGGCGGCGGCAGCATCCCTATCATAATCCCATCACGGCGAACGTGCATAGACAGGAACTCCTATACCACGGGGCCTCCAAGTAGACCCACATCATACATGACTAGGACTCGTATGCGGATGAATACCAGAACCCAGACACTAACACAGATGTGCTCTGAGCACGAGCACTCAACATCTACCGAGACGCCGTAAAAATTGCCTCGTGTAACGAGTAGCAGAGGCATCTCTCAATCTGAAATGTTAGTCCCCAAAAGGGGTGAATACAACCACTCAGCAGTAAATATCCATCAAACTATATAATGCAACAAGCAAGACAACCAAGGTATCACAATCAAAGCACATATCATTCATACATCACCATGCAGTCATGCATATATCTCTATGCAGTCATGCATACATCTCCATGAGATCCATTCAATGCCTTGGTGATCACACTTTAAAAAATCATGCAATACCAATTCAAGTTCAAAGACAATTTACACACCACGCCATACATGCACATGATTCAATTTCCATATTGAATTTCAAACGGATCTAATTGTTCTTTCAAGGACCAGTGTTTGCATCCCTCAAATCACTCGCACCCAACTTGGCATCGCAAGGAACTTCTGGCACACACGTCTGGGCATCTGGCGCACTCCTACGAGCATCTCGAAACTCCCGAGGACTTCCGGCACACACCTCCGGATATCGACGACTTAGCCGTCCGATAAAATCATCATTATCATTACACATGGATATATCTCACTTTGCAAAAATGCCATTTGATGAAATAGTTCCAAAATTTCATCAATTTTTAATGTCATGTGAAATGCATAATTGTCACCACGCATGCTACGTAGATAGCAACTCAGAATACCACATCCCATAGAGTAATCTATTTATTCTTAAAAATAAGACACTTTTCGAATAAAACAGAATGCATTCCTCTAATTAAAATTCTGGAAAAATTAGTAAATCATATTAATAAATTCTGAAAATTTAACATGATGTAAACAAGACCTAGAGAAAGAGGTTTCATGGAGAACACCATGTCAAGAAAGTTTCATATCAATCACATAGGTCCATACATCACAACAAAAGAAATTCCAACACCACTTTTGCACAGTTTCATATCAATCACATAGTCTTTAAATGAACTCCGAAAACTCTGAGATTTTAATTTGTTATAGTTGAGACCTAGAGGTAAAATTCCCATGAAGAAATCGAAGTCTAATTCATTCTGGATTAAAAGATGTGATTATTACAACTCACCCCAACCCTCGACTCAATCTCCAGATTTAACCCTTTCAAAGAAAAATCATTTCCCCGATTAATATTGGTCCGTTTATTCTCAAATTTCAGTATGTTGCTCCTCAAGATGTTGTCTACTACTCTTATCAAGGACACGAGATGAAATTCGGATTGGATAATTTCACAAAAATCACAGAATCGCAAGGGATCAACATAATAGTTTCCAGATCTAGTATTTTTTAATAAGAATGGTTTCACCAACAAATACTTGTCTGTTTACCCTCAAATTTTGATATGTTAATCTTCAAGAAGTCCTCTACAACTTTCATCCAGAACACGAAGTGTGATTCCAGCTAGAAAATTGCCTTACAGCTCACGAAATCACCAAAGCTGAACATAACAGTTTCCAGATCTAGTTTCTTCAAAGAAAAATCATTTCACCGACCAATACTTGTCCATTTCATCTCAAATTTTACTATGTTACTCCTCAAGATGTCATCTACAACTTTCATCAAGGACACGAAGTGAGCTTCCAACTAGAAAATTGAATGCAACTTGCGAAATCACCAAAGTTCGAACCGTTTTTCAGAAAACAGATTACTAGGCACTACTCCCATAACTTCGAAAATTCTAACATCCACCACATCCGAAATTCACCATACTTCACACACAACCATAGCAAGCACAACAGCGAGGCTAGGCGGCGTCAACGGTCTTCCTCTTCCACTTCGCGGCTCACACTCGCCTTCCTCCCTCTCGCTCGAACTCTCCTCTCGGTCTTACTCTCTCTCTCTCTCGGTGCCTTGCTCAATCCGCCCCTCTCTCACTCTCTTCCATCGGTTGCTTCAAGGCTCATCATTAGATTCTGCATAAAAGGACACTTGGCTCTAAGGAATAGACATGTGGCTTCATCAAGAGGACAAATGGAGAGGGGGCATGGGGCTGCTCCATCCGGTTCCTCTTCCTCCTTTGATCGACGGCCTTGTGGGCTTCTTAGGCCGGGGCTTGGTCGGCCGAACGGTAGGGTTGTGGGCTTCTTTGGGCCGCTCTAGGCCTTAATTGATCAACCCATAATTGCTCCAATAATCCACCTGAATCCCCACTTATATAAATACATAGTTACAAATATCCACATGGCCATACAATATTGCAACAAAAAACGATAAAAATCCGACTTATAGTGTACACGGCCAAGAACAGAAAATTCCTTGTTGATTTATCCCTTAGTAAAATCCTTGATCACACTTAGATATAGGATACATTTCCAAATCAAAACGGATAGTCCATCCAATGTTTGGCCTTGTTTAATTGGAATCTGTCGGTCTAATGGCTACAATATAGTCCGTTGGTGCTTCCGATACCTTTTCAGGGGTTGCAGTGTATCTAGGGATAGTTATGAAATTTTAGGATGCCGCAATTCTCCCCTGCTTAGAGAATTTCGTCCTCAAAATTCGACATCACTTATGCCTCTTGAAACAAGTGACATTACTTTTCCTTCATCTTATCTTCACTTTCCCAAGTGGCTTCATCCACATCGTGATGTCGCCATAATATCTCAACCAATGGAATTTTCTTGGTTCTAAGAACTTGCTCCTTTCGGTCCCGTACTTGCACAGGCTCTTCGATGTACCTCACTCTCTCATTCACTTTGGTGGATTCAAGATCGAGTATGTGACCAGGATTCAGCCGATATCTCCTTAGCATTGACACATGAAACACATCATGTAAATTTCCCAATTTAGGAAGCAGCGCCAAACGATAAGCTACGTCTCCTATTCTTTCGAGTATCTCAAAAGGTCCAACAAATCTGGGACCTAACTTTCCTTTCATTCCAAATTGTGGTATTCCTTTCATTGGAGATATTTTAAGAAATATGTGATCTCCCACCCTAAACTCCAAAGGCCTTCTACGCCTATCCGCGTAGTCTTTTTGTCGGTTTTGGGCTGTCTTAAGTCTTTTCCTTATTATCTCAACCGCTTCTGTAGTAACTTGTACTAACTCAGGTCTTGTCAGTTTTTTCTCACCTACTTCATTCCAACAGACAGGGGTCTAGCACCTTCTCCCATATAATGCTTCATACGGAGCCATGCCTATACTTTTCTGAAAACTATTGTTATAGGCGAACTTTATCAAGTACAAATTTTCATTCCAACTTCCCCTAAAATCAATAATGCAGGCTCTTAGCACATCTTCCAGAGTCTGGATCACTCTTTCCGTTTGTCTATCTGTTTGAGGATGAAACGCAGTACTAAATGAAGCTTTGTCCCTAAGGCATTTTGGAGACTTCGCCAAAAATTTGAAGTAAACCTAGAGTCTTGATCAGAGGTGATCGTTATAGGAATACCATGTAAGAGTATTACCTAGCTCACATATATCTTGGCTAGAGTCTTTTCTCCACATCATGTCTACCCAGATGAATACTATAATTACTCCCATGTGCTTCCGACAGAATTTCGCTCTTCACTTCTTCATTGTCGGGAACACAGAGTCGTCCTTAGCATCTTACCAATCCATCCTCAGAGACTTGAAATTCTAGTCTTTTTCCTAAAGACACTGCATTTCTCACTTTCACAATTTCCGTGTCAAACTCTTGCAGAATCTTAACTTTCCGAATAATTTCGGGTTGAATCCTTAATGCAGTAAGCATTTCAATTCAAATTCTGGTCTTTTTCCATTGTTTGGGCAAATATAGGGGAATTTGGAGAGTAATAAAATACTCTTTTTCAGTGGCTAGAATGGGATGTTGATCAAAGTTGGAGGATTGTACATACTCTTTTACTTCTTTGGGAGTCTGACAGATAAGTTATCGAATAAAGTAGATGGAAGAAAATGATGAGGTGGGTTTAGTAAAAGCAGAATGGGTTCATAAGAGGGAGTTGTGTTTTAGAGATCTTGGTGTCATCACTAAGAGCGACTTCATACCAATAGTAAATCTTAATAACATTTAATACATGAAAGTCTGAAAGAGATGAGGAAGACAGAGAAGTAGGAAAAGTAACTAGAGCATATAGGATTTCGATATTAGACATGATGTGGAGAAAATCTTTTCAACACTAGATTCACCTGCTAAGCATATGGAACATGTGGCACCCCCAAAAACCCGGTAAGGTCGCCACAGAAACCAAGCGAAAGAAACCAAGACAAAAACAACTTATACATCAATAGAAGAAAGATTCAAGCCGACGCTTAGGCGTAAAAATTTTTCTTTTCTTTTCGTTTAAAAAGGCTTCAAGGATTTTGCGCAGCTCATAGCGGAAAATAAGAGGCGAGTCTCACCAACACTTCGCTTCCCTCACGACAACACAATGCACACCAACTATCTTTGATTTAACGAAAGCACGAGGCCGAACCACTTTTATTTACATATATAATTACGAAGGGCAACACGGGTCGGTACAAAAGGGTAGGCCAAGACTCATCTATGCTCGGCCTTCAACCTCAAAAAGAGACACACGACCCTCAAAAAAATGCGACGTGTAACGATCTCCCTTCGGACTACTCGTGGCAGCCATCCAAAAAGTTGCTAACCCCCACTCTACTTGCGCAGGCCGTCACACCCATCCCGGTGCGTCAGGCGGTGGAGGTGGCAGCATCCCCATCATGACACCGTCGCGGCGGATGTGGACGGAGATGTACTCCTGGATGACTGGGCCTCCAGATAGGCCCACCTCATAAGATACGATCGCGCGCACACGCAAAAAGGTCACTCCCGGCAGGGTGGGACAGTCTATCTCGGTCAGCTCGACCTCCACGTCAGATGGAATGCCGTAAAACAGTCCCCGTGTAACGACAGGGAGAGGCATCGTACTAATCTGAAATGTTGGTCCCCGAAGGGGTGAGTACAATCACTCAACAAGTAAAGAGATCCAATCAACACTCAATGCATTTAACAATACAACAGTTCCAATACACATGTCATCCATACATTGTAATGTACTTACCTCGAAGCCATGTACGTGCCATCATACCTCATCATCACAATCATAGTATATATGCATGTCATCATCATGCCATAGTACACATACATGTCATCGTCATACCATAGTACACATACATGTCGTCATCATGCCATAGTATACATACATGTCGTCATCATGCCATAGTACACATACATGTCGTCCTCATGCCATAGTACACATACATGTCGTCGTCATGCCATAGTACACATACATGTCGTCGTCATGCCATAGTAGACATGCATGTCGTCGTCATGCCATAGTAGACATGCATGTCGTCCTCATGCCATAGTAGACATGCATGTCGTCATCATGCCATAGTATACATACATGTCATCATCATACCATCATGTCACTATATCATAAGTGATTATCATCACATCATATCACATATATGCATGATTTAATTTCCACTTTAGTTCTCAATTGATCAACACATCACCCTTTCTCGGGATCATCCATCCCATACTTTACACTCGCACCATATTCGGGCCTTGCGAAGAACCTCCAGAATTATGCCAATCATGGCCACCGGGCATCCGGCACCCCCGCATCCCGGCATCTCGCATCCCAACCGGCATCACGAGGCATCCCCTCGGGCAAAGACCTCCGAGGCTTCCGGCACCCATCTCATTCCGGGCATCCTGATACTCCTAGGGCCATCCGGCCATGTATCTCTATACATTCCGGGCATTAACATCCTCCCCCAACAATTACCATGGATCACATTGCCAATTATGTCTCAATTCATCATGCACATGATGTAATGGCAAGACAAGATCATCTTTCTTATACACGTATCATCAAGTAATTTCACATACATGCAATAGATGCATCCCCCATAGCAATTAGGTCCACATGCCACTCAAAACAATGTACTTGCCAATTGCATTTAGAATTTATTTAAATCCTAATTTAATTCTACCTTGCAATTAATTAATTAATTAATCAATTAATTAATCACAAAAATCACAATTCATGAAATCAAAACACATAATATTGTAATGCCATAAAATAGTGATTTCACCACAAAAAAGCATGGCCAATCAATTTCTACACAATAAACACTATTTCCACAATTTCCATATTGAAATTCGGATAAGGGCAGAACGCACAGTTTTCTAAGTAAATAGATTAAAATACCCATACGACCTCAGAAAATTATGAAATTTCACCAGGTTATATTAAAGACATTAAAATAGACTTTTCATGAAGGAACCTAGCCCAAAATCATTATAGATAAACTTTTACAGATCCACGAAGCTTCTGGTCAGGTTACCGAAACGCACAGGGGACTATGTCCGAAATATGGAGATTTGACCCACCTACACTTCTTAGTTTTCTCTGAAATTTGGATATGTTTTACTTCTAAGGATCCCCTACAACTTTCATGAAGGAACTTAGGCCAAAAAACCAAAGGAAGACCTCCAAATGGTTCCACGAAGTCTCGGGTATCACACCTCGCGACTCCAGTTTCATAGTCTTCAATAACAGGTTGGTTTCCTAAGCTATACTTGTTCATTTTACTTAAAATTTGATTATGTTCATCCTTAAGATGTTCTCTACAAGTCTCATGAAGAAATCGAAGAGAGATTCTTAGTAAAAACCAACATGCAAACCATAAATCCACCACAAGGTCAGAAAAACAACTCCAGATCTAGGGTCTCCGAAACATGAGGCTTTGACCCCTTAAATCTCCATCATTTTTCACGAAATTTCAGTATGTTATAGTTCAAGGTGTTAGCTACAACTTCCATGAAGAGATCCAAGCCAAAATCGAACTCCAAGCATACATTCAAGCCCTCACAAGTTTCTGACTTCACTGGTTCATGCGAAAACAGCATGCATTTTCAATAACCAAACACCCTAGCTTCGGTTTCTAGCTTCCAAACACCCAAAATTCAATCATCCATACTAAAACACACATGCAAGAGTAGAATGGAACCTAAACTTGCCTCAACACAAGGAAGAACGACGACAAACGGCGGCGGTGGACGGCGGCGTGCGGCGGCTCCTCCTCCTCTTCCTTTCTCTCTCGCGCGCACCTCTCTCCCTCTCTCCCTTTCTCGCAATCTCTCTCTCTCTCTCTCGCTTGTGCGACCACCCCTCCTCCGGCCATCTCTTTCTCCCTTCTCTTTTCTTTCCCCCCCCCCCCTCCCTCCTTATCATTACAAGGAGGACTCTAATGCATGGGTGCCAAATGGCCCATGCATTAGGACACTTGGGGAGGGGCATGCAATTGAAACCCTCCCCCTCTCCTCTTCGCACGGCCACAAAGCCCAATGGGCCTCATGGGCTTGGCCCACACGGTCCACTTTAGGCCCTCCATCCATGGGCCTAAAGTCCATGCTATTGGGCCTAAGGCCCAATCCAACTTCCTTTTCTAATTTAAATTAAAATTAACAATTAATTACACCTAATTAAAAACCCATAACATTAATCTATAACAAACATGACAACACATAATTTATACTTATTAAACACCTTAGTTTTAAATTAAAAACACGCGGCACAAAATACAAAGCCTTAAGAAAGAATTAAGGCTAAAACACAAACCAATAGGTAAATTCATTACCTATTTAAAAGCTCTAGGGCACTTTAGGACTTGCCCTTAATTTCTAGGATGCCACAGAACAAACCAAGTTACACACAAGACCGTGACTCTAATACCAATGAGGGGACATATGCTTAGAACCAAGGAAAACAAAGTCAGTTTCTACAGTATGCCTAGGTGAATCTCTTGTTCAAGCCCTTCAAGGACAGCCTTTTAGCAACAAACTACTTTGAGTTTTAGTTCAAAGCTTAAAGACACTCAAGGGTGCCAAAATGGTAACATTTAAGGGGACTTATGCTTAGAACTAGGGAGAACGAAGCTGGTTTTTGCAGATGTCTTCCCACAATGGGCAAACCTCTTGGTCAAGCCCTTCAAGGCAGCCTTTTAGCAGAAAAGTACTCAAGAGTATTAGGTTGGTAACATTTCTAACTAGCCAAGCTACATTTTTTAGAGGATCCTACCAAACTGGAGAAGAAGAGGTATTTAGAGAGATATTGAGAATTTTTACAAACAAGAGGTCACATCATCTTTTTCTTTCATAGGTATCAAGAGGTCACATGCAAACAAGCACTATGCTCACCGATCTAAAACAAACAGAGGCTTCGAAAAATCTAGTCCTGAATTATGTTAGGTGATATGAACAGTGACTGTGAATAGTGATTTCCCTAGCCTATTACTACAGTATTTTGCTTTAGTGACCTGTGTTACAATGACCTAACTACAGGCCTATCTTCCGCCGTGAGAGTTGTAGTTATAGTCATAGTCTGAAGCATCAGAGTTATGCATTACAAGCTATTCTTCGTATCTCTATTCAAGTTATGAAAGTTTGATGTTAGAGGAGCACTAGGTGACTTCTTTGTATTGTTAAGGTATTCCACATGTTTATTCCGCTCAAGGAGGAAGCATGCTCATGAGTCCCGGAGTGTTGGTAGGCATGTTTAGTTGGGGCCAATTTGTGGTTGAGCTTAGTAAGATGTGTGTAGTCCAAGGGATAAGAAGAAAAATCCTTGATCTTAAGAGTCTTGAGAGAGAGGACCTCCCTATTAGCCATAGAGGTCATGAGATGGCTGTGCAGGATCGTCCGTATCTATCATTTCTTACTCTCGTGATGGAGGTATCATTGATTGGTTCTCCACTTGGTCCAATTCCTTGAATGCTTCTTTTGACTTTTGGTGCAAGGTTATAATGATCCCACATAATAGATATGAAATAATTCCGTACATCTTTAGAGATGGTCTTGCTATCTTGGCTTAAAACTCTCTAGAGTTCTCTATAATTGTATTCAACAGATCCAACACAATCAAGGAATCATTTGTAAATACGGGCTTCCTTAAGGTGTGGTTGAGGTTTGTAAGATGTGGTTTTTATGCCTTGTGGTGCATTGGCAAAGGTGCCATTATTCCGCACAAAAGCCCATGGACGTTGAAGAAATACAACGGTGTATATTTTTGGTTCTAGTCGGATAGTTCTCAATTCCTGTTGGAAGAGGAGCTTCCAATGAGTGAGAGGATATAACCAATTAAGGACAGTAAGGACATTCCTATTACTTTCATTTTCAATGTTTCGGCCGAATGCAAATATCCTGCTAAGGTTGGCAATGAACTTTTCGGTTGGAAACTCGATAGTTATTAAGTACTTATTAGTTAAGTACCACAATAGCCATTGGAGTTTATCTGTGAAATCATCTTTCTTCCAACTTAAAAGATGTATCAATGGATACCTGGAGTTTAATCCAAAAGGATAAAAAATTGAGCCTCTATGTGGCATTGCCGCATGAGGTTCTTTAGATTTTCAATGAGGCTGTAATTCTGAATTTCTTCAATGATTTACTGGGGGTAATTCAAACTTGGCCAGTCTCGCATTCCCTCGATCTTATACTTTTTGTTGTGATGAAAAGTATGGAAATCATGCCTCATAATGTACATATTGATTTTCACGGCGGCATTTGGTTTGGACAGAAAATTAGCAAGCACATTCTTTTTTCCAGAAATGTGTTTAATTTCAAAAGAATATTTTGAAAACTATTTAGCCCATCGAAGTAGTTGGGGTTTTTGGAATCAACTTTTGTTTGAACTTGGTCGTCTAGGAAAAGATACCATATTAAATTTTATCAAGGAAATGATAGCCAATAAGATGGAACTCAAACTTTTTTATTCCATTTTTTACCGCCAAAATCTCATTGAAAGTGAGGCATTTTACCTTAGGAAAACTTTCCACTTTTGTAAGCATAGAGGTGTCGCTTGCCATTAATTTCTTCTAACAATATGGTCGCGTAATATTCATCATTGACATATAAGTCTAGAGGATTCTCCTTCCTGTAAATGGAATTTTCAACGGAAGAAGAGTTTGAACTTGCTTTGTCGTAAAATTTTCTTTTGGAAACTTTAGCAATTCTTGAGCAATGTGTGGCCTCGGATAGTACGTACCTTTATTAAGCTGCAGACGAAAAAAATTCGATTTTTTATTTGGGCAATATTCATCTTTCTTTGGGAAAGCATAATTCCATACTTTTTTACGATGTCTGCAAACTGCTCAAGGAGTTAGCATTGAGATTCTTCATCAGGATTGTATAGTAAGATATCATCAATGTAGATTCTGCACTTGACAAGATTGGTTGGAAAATTCGACACATGGCATTTTGGAATAAAGATGGGGCTACTTTGAGGCCAAAAAGGAGGACTTTCCATTGAAAATGCTGGTTTGGAATACAAAATCCTATCTTGGGCATGTTTTCAGGATGAATGCCTAATTGCCAGAATCCAACTTTGAGATCAAATTTGGAATAGATATGGGCTTTGGATAATTCTGGAAAAAGGAAATTTCTCGACAACAAGGGAAATTTTCCCTCTGATTTGCTGAACTCGTTTGTTAACATAAAATGCTTCACAAACTAATTGAGAATATGAGATTTTAATAAGGCTTTGTTGCAATAGCTCTGAGCAGAAATAACATGTCCTGGCCGATGAACAAAGAATTCTGGATTTTTTCATAAGGGATGAGAAGATTTCTGAGAGAATTCAGAATGAGATTCTGAATAGTATTGTAACAATTTTTGCATGATTGGATCTAATAAACTCATTTCGATAGAGAAAAGCCTTTAAGTATTGACATGCGGAACTAAGTAATTTGAGTCATGATATCTCAACCAACGATTAAATCTTTGTTGGGGGGGACTAGATCACAAATTTTTAGTGGTTATGGATCACTGAGGGAAAAACTAAATAGTTACTAGTGTAGTTCGCATATTTATAGAAAAAGTATCTCTTAAGGTAGCATTGAAATTTCGAACACAAGAAGTCCAATATTCTTCGCAAAAAACTCTTGTCTCTAGAATTGAAGAACTTGTACCAGTATTTATAAAAGCAATGACTGTGATTGGTTTGACAAAATTTAAGATAATGATTTTTATAGAAAAATGGGGACAATGGACTTGGCTTGAAAATATGCTAGGGTCTTATTCTAAAGAAGTGAGGGATATATGGAAAAGATTTTCAAAATCTGAATTAGAATAAGTTTCACTAGGAGTCTGATATCAAGAAATGACAAAAAAGCGTTACTCAGATGGATCTTCCTCAATGAAAAACAATGATTCAATGTCATCATTTTCAATTAAAAAATTGAAACCAATTTCTATATAATGTATCAAATGGTTCTGACATTTTTTTCACCTAAGGGAAATTTTTGGCGAAATGACCCCTTTTATTGTAGATGAGATATCGAGTTGATTTTAGCAATTTGAGTGATCTTTCATTTTTCGCATAAATCGCCATTTTTTCTTTTTTCGGAAATGCTTCGATTCGTGCTTGGATGTTCCTACCCAATACCTCTTGAAATGCTTCTTCTTTCTGGAAAGCTTTCCCTAGGAGTCGTCACAATCCTTTTTGGAACACGTAATCTTCAATTGCTGACGCGAACAGGCTCCATCAAGTTCTCTGTTGTTTGTAAAGTAGGTTTTCATCATTTGGCGCCTTAGGCACAAATTATCAAGGCACAAATGGATCTCTTGCTGTATTTCTCCAATAAGAATGTCCACAATTCTCCTTTACTTGTTGAGAAATGATCTGTTGACTTGCTGAGATAGTTCTCTAATAATAGAAGTTAGAAAAACCTATTTTAGGTTTGCATCATCTCCAAGGCCATAGAAGAGCTTGAGCATTTCCCACTAATGCTTGTTTGGAGAGAGAAACATTTTCTTTCATAAAACTCTCTTCTCTTAAGTTCATGGAGGTCAACAAGTTTGCTAATGAAAAAATGGTAGAGGAGAGCAATTGCTTGATCAAAATTTGCTGAAAGTAGAAATTGAACTTGATCTTGCTCTATCATCGACTACCACCAATGTTTGAGGCTACCTGTGAATCTTATAACAAATCCAAGAAGGACATCATACTTGTCATGATTTGTGAGAACTAGGGCATTTAGCCAAGTATGAAATTTTTCGAATCTTTTTGGTTATTTAGAATAAGGAATATCATCAACTGAAAAAAGCTATTTAGAGGAGGGAGTTAGATTCTAGGATGAATTATTTGGTTGGATAATCTCTAGTTCAGAAGGATTTGAATCCATCTCTTGATCTGGGAGATTTGCCATGAATATTGAGGAAGTGGCTGGCACAACGGGAAATGACTCAATAAGCAGGGATCAAAAAAGAGGAGGAGGATAAAAGAGATACCGAGTCTAGTTCCGAATCTAAATTGATTGGAAGAATCAGTTTTGATTGAAACTGAATCTGGTCTTTCAAGGTAGAACGATCATGCTATTTTTCTTCATAATTGCTCAGATCTCTTAGAAACGATTTTAACGGATTGGATAGTATCATTTGATCTAGTTTTTCCATTATAGAAGTTGAAGATTCTTTAGGAATCTTTTTTCTTTTTCGCAATTTCTTAGCTAATCCAATTTTCTAAGGCGATTTCACATTTCTACCACATCAGTTTTGTCTCGTCTAGTAGAAGTTTCTATAAGAGCTACAAAGATTGAAGTGCTCTATGGTGGTAGTGGAAGAGAGTACTCAGTTTGTGACACAGTTGGGAACGAATAAAAAGATTTGAATTTTCCTTCTTCAAAAAGTTAGATTTGCCTCTTGAGCTTCTCTATTTCCACCTTTGGGCTTTTGAGATGATCGTATCCCAAATGTTGTTCGAATTCCAAGGCATGAAGCCTTTTCTAGAAGTCTGAAAGTATATTCCTGGTGGTTTCATCATATCTCTTACAATCTCTTTGTACATCGATTTTGTTGGAATCAATCGTCTTAAAAGCATTATTGTGTGCTAGAAAAGTCTCTGATTGCCAATTCAGGAAGGCTTCAACAAAAGGAGTTCTTTTTCGGTTTCCATGTTCATCCACATCGATTGGTGCTGGAATTTTTGGAATGTGGCAGTAGATCGCTTAAGGAAGCAGTCTCTGATTGCCAATTCAGGAAGGCTTCAAGAAAGCCTTGAACTCTCTCGAATAAGATGAGGAAAGTCTGCTTCCTGGAACATAGCGATGGAATAGCTAAGTTTCTTCTCCTAGCTGATTGATGTTTCACCTGGAGCTTCAAGTAGGTATGAATGTTTTTTTGCCCACTTTAAGATTAGCTTGTAAATGGTAAGGCTGGTAGAACGGGAGGTGATGATGTGTATTCTGGTGGTGAAGATAGAGCATAAGAAACTATGAGTTGAAACTTATCACACTCACCAAGGGTATCAATACAGGGGTTTTCATTCAAGTACCTTTGGTATACACCATCTTTTGATTTTTTGGGTTTTTGCCCGGGTCTTGTATTCAGGTCTATTTCGTTAGGAGAATTTGTGTAGTAAGAACACTAACAAAAAGGGTCCCGAAAACAATGACCATATTGGTCAGTATAGTAATGGACATGATTTCCATTACTTTGGAAGTATTTAACAAGTTCTTGGGATCTGGCTCAACGATTGATTCTAGAATGCATGATTCAATCATAAATAGGGCTTGGAAGATTAAAGGATTCTCTTTCTTTTCTTTACCAAATTTGATGGCAATAGTGCCATCCTTTTTTCTTACAAATTTAGAATTCAAGGATTAGAGAGACATATTGTTCTAATGCAGCTTTTCATAGTTGGTAACCCAGGTCTCCGGAAGGAGTTTGGCCAACTTCTCATTTGAAATCTGTTTGGGAATATGGATACAGAATGCCTGGTCATTTTGCATGGAGATGAATGGGGTATTTTCATTTGTATTTTGGAAATTTAGATTAAGGGTGTGGTTTTACACTCGATAAACCATCTGGTAGTACAGTACTGTTGCAATAGAATCAGAAGTCTGGGGTGTTCTAGTGAGCTGGATTTGGACCTTCAAAAAGGAAAGCAATTGAGGATTTGAAAGAGTATTTTTGAAGTTTGGATATAAGGTTACAAAGACTATCCCAACATTCAAAGTGGTTTGGACAGTGCCAATACAAGCATGTTTGTATTCTAATAATCGAGTATCCAATAAGGCCATTATGACCACAACTGGTAGGCCTTTTCGGCCATGGAAAGTGAGGGCAAGAGGATAGCTCCATAATGAACATGAGAGTATCTTTGTTGGGTCTATTGTTTGGGGAATTTTTGGGGAATTTGGAGAGTAACAATATACTTTTTTTTAGTCGCTGAAATGAAATGCTGATCAAACTTGGAGGACTGTACATACTCTTTAATTTCTTCAGGGGTCTGATGCTCAGTTGTCAAATAGAGCGAATGTGAGAAAATGATGAGGCAAGTTTAGTAAAAGCAGAATATGTGTTTATAAGAGAAAGTTGAGTTTCGAAGATCTTGGTGTCATCACTAAGAGATACTTCATAAAAAAAGTCAATTTTAGAAGCATTTGACACAAGAAAGTTTGAAAAAGAAGATGAAGATTGAGAAGTAGTAAAAGTGATTGGAGCATCTAGGATTTTAGGATCAGACATGATATGGAGAAAGTCTTCTTGGCACTGGATTCACCTGCTAAGCGTATTAAATGAACCAAGTTACAAATGAGACCATGGCTCTAATATTAATGAGGGGATCCATGCTTAGAACCAAGGAAAATGGAGTCTCGATCGGAGAGTATCAAAGAGTCTTGGAGAGTTTTGAACATGTGTCAAAATGTTCGACATAACATGAAAGCTCTTGGAGAATATTGGTGCTTCTTAGCCATTTGCTCTAACTTGGCATTTCGTAAACCCCATCGGGCAATTTCAATCGTCCCTTAGGATGGTCACAACAATTTTCATTTGTCATATTGATCATTTGAGTGACAATTCATAATTGTCTCGATTATTGGAATATGAATATCTCCTCTCTTTGAATTTGATCTAATCAGAGTATTGGAAATGGATTAGGGAACTAAATCGAGTGAAAACAATTTAACTTAATTGGCATGAATTGGGTTGATCGAACAACGATTATACAAATCAATTTGATCATTATTTCAAATAATATTAGAGTCTTGATGTGGGCGAACAACCACAAAAAAAGAAATTCTTCCATGAATCGATCTGAAATTTTATAACAACTCGTCAAACATACGGGCCTCTATGCTAGGGATCTTGGTTAATGAAGTCTTGATGTGGGCGAGCTTCAAGGTTCCTAACTATTGTATTTGCCATCATCAGAGTCGAATAAACACAGACCGTTTTGTATGTCTCTCCATAAACAATGGTGTGCCTTCTGTTGTCTTGCGACTCCGTTTTTACCTATGTCAATTGAATTGTTTTAGAGGCGGTTGCTTTCAACTTATGAGATAGATGCTAAGATTGGTGGTGTGGTGTGCCCTCACGATGATCAACCCAACCATGTCGTTCAATTTGAGTATAGAGATGCAAAAAGAGATCAATTAGTCCTTGCCAGTGATGGATCGTCAGTAGCTTGCACAAGCGTGGCCAGCAAATCAAAAGTGTCCATTATGGGGCTATAAGATTGTTGGGACATTCTATTATTTAGTTGTGCCTAAGGGTGTCAATGGTTCAGATCCCTTTAGTTTTCCAAGAAAACTGAACTGAACTGAATTGTTATGGTAAACGGTTGAACCAAACCAAATGCAACCCGAACCAAATATGAACTAAACTGAAATTCTAGTTTGGTTTGGTTTGGATTTTCGATTTTCAATTCTTCTTCTTTTTTTCACTTTTTTTTTTGGTTGAACCGAACACGACTTGAGCTTGTCCAGCATCGAAGGAGATCTGGTCAAGAAAGGCGTCTCCTTTCCGCTACCCCTCTTACTCTTGCCCAAGCTCGGGACTTTGCTGCAAGAACCCATAATGGGTCTCCTCTTCAGGGGTTTTG
This sequence comes from Eucalyptus sp. ANBG9806169, assembly GCA_014182395.1. Taxonomy (NCBI): domain Eukaryota; kingdom Viridiplantae; phylum Streptophyta; class Magnoliopsida; order Myrtales; family Myrtaceae; genus Eucalyptus; species Eucalyptus sp. ANBG9806169. The sequence continues at coordinate 26,786,790 of CM024580.1, forward strand.
CCAAAATGGTTGTTGGATTATTGGATCTGTAGCTGTACAAGCTAATGGACTGGAGTCTCTGCAGCATTGATGGAGATCTTGTGAGGTGTTGGGGTCTTGGGCTCTCTTCTTAATGCTGTTGCTGCTGATGTTGTTGGTGCGGCTCTGCTTTTCTTGCTTGGGCTTGTGGATACTGAGGCTCGAGGTGATGAAAATGGTGCCAATCATGAGGTTGAGGAGCACAAAGAAAACGCAGGGCGTGAACCAGCCGTTCATGGTGGCTCGATTTGCGATTTTGAGTCCCCAAATATCCAAATTTTGATGCATAATACTCCATAGACAATATAGTCTATAAACGTGATTTTATATTATATCGATTTGATTTGGTTAATCAAATCGAACTGATAAAATCCAAACCAGCAAAAAATAAATGTGATTTTACCATTATTCAAATCAAAAACCGAACCGAATCGAAATCGAAAATACATGAAATCTTCGATTCTGTTCTTCAATTCGGTTTAGACACCCCTAGTTATGGGGAATAGTGGTCTTGGTCTATTTGTAGTTACATCTGGGGTCTTCCTTGTTACGAGAAGGAAACAATGTGGGTTGTATAGTTGCCCAGATAGGCAGTGTATAGGCTGGAGTCCCCAATTCTTTAGCTGAGTTTTCGATGATTCAAACGGGAGCTAAGTGTCTGTACGGTTATAGGTTTCTTTATATCCACGTTTTGCTTTCTCTAGCAATAACATCTTTAATTGTTGCAATTGTGGCTGCTTGTACACAAGCTATCTTGCTCTGCTCTGTTGATTTCCGGGCATTCTCGCTTCAGTCCAAGTTATTAATGCTGAACAATTCAAGCTAGCTTCAGCCTTCAGGCAAATAAAGCCAAAAAATGAAAAATTACTAATGGAGAATCGATGCTACAGATGTGATGAAAAACAATTAGTAAGGTCCTCAGGGAAAGACGCAAGGGAACTTCAGTAATTGTACCACTAATTCACAAGGTGGAAGACTGGTAAACATCAACATATAGAGCTTCACATGTATTATATCACTTCTCCAAATCCAAAAAATACGTCTTGATTTATGACACTTTTAGTGAATATTCTCTTCACCGACTTGTCATTCTTGTCGGCCTCGGCTCTTTTCCTCAACTCCATGATTCCGTTGTCAAGGCTAATCTCCATAGTCTTCTTGATAGACATTTAGGAGCCCACGCACTTGTCTGAGGGCCTAAGCCTTGATGATTTTTCTATGTTTGCCTCCAACCGTAATCTCCAATCATCAGACAGCAAGGTGAGACCACAATTCTGTTGGAGACGACAACCTTTTCCACCTTGTCCCCGAGAATGTCCATAAAGGTTGTAGGCAGGTTCTCGAAGGACTTCGTTTTCTTCTCCCCTTCAGTCTCGTTGTCAAGTTTCATTCCCTCCTTCTTGGCTGAGACCAGCTTCTTCTCATCGTATTCCTTCAATTGCCCCATAGCATATTCATAAATGGGGTAACTAACGAATTCGAAATGCTTCTTCACAAGGTCCTTGATTTTCCTTACCTCCAAGTATGCCAACTATCAACAAAAGCCAAACATCAACAACTAAAATCAATGACCGGTTGAGTCCGCTACGTTTTTAAATTCAGTAGATATACCAGACTTTGCTAAAAGCACACAAATGCTGCATAATCCAATTAGAGAATGGAAAATATCCAACCTCATCCTCCCCGAGGAGTAGTGTGACTTTGGTTCCTCTCCATCGACGTCCCTTGTGACAGTGAAGGAACCTCTAGCCTTTGATTCCCATATCTATTGCTAGGAGTCGTCGTGCTTCGTGGTCACAACAACTTTCTCAGACACGAGGTAAGTTGAGTAAAACCCAACAACAACTTATCCAATTATGCTAACATCGGCACCGGCTTCCAATGATTCCATGAATTCCTTGGCTCCAGAGCTTGCAATCCTAGGTTATTCACAAGATCTGCTTAAAATAAAAAGCCAGAGTACTAGTTGACAGCTATACATGTCACACCTCGAATTGTATAGGGACGAGGTGAGACGGTGATGCGTGATGGGGTGAGTGATTCCGGAAATGAAATTTTTCAGAAGGGATTTTTGTGGTTAAGTGTATGGAGTAGTGTATATGGTAAAGAAACAAAAAGGAATAAGCAAAGATAGAACGATCTCCTTCCAAGGTATAAAGGCCACGCCACCAACCGAGGATGAGGATCGAGATCTACAAAGTTCACCACCAAGGCCTAAAGCTTCCACCAGCCAAGGATAAAGGACTTCGGGATAGGAGAAGCTCACCACCAAGGCCTAAAGATTCCACCAACCAAGGATAAAGGGCTTCTTGGCTCACCACCAAGGAGTGATCTACGCTCCAAGGATAAAGAAACCGAAAGGAGTTATCCATTCTCCGAAGGAATTCACTCAAGCAGAGGAAAGCTCACCATTTCATTCATAAAATTCGTATATCCCCTACATTGGATAGTTTTCCCCTGTTTATAGGAGGATTTTAGCATTAGGAAATATTAAAAACAGACTTCAATGACCTAGGAATTTAAACCTTCGACTCTTGAACCGCATAACAATAAATACACCTAGGAACTTATGAAATGCAATTAGTAGTACGGGAACTTGCATTCGTTGAACTTTTAGCCTTCCATAATCTTGAACCGTTGGCCTTCCGCATTCTTCGACCGCATTCGTAAACCTTTAGCCTTCCCAAAATTCGAGCTCATCCCTTGACCAAAAACAAATTCTCCTGAAACTTCATCAATTGGTCATGCAAGACGTCTAAAATGGCCTCCCATTGCTAGTTATCGACTTACCACAAAATATCGATAAGTAATTAACATTATTCATTCAAAATGATCCATCGAAGCACATAATGCCCAATTTCTTTATTGCCTTGGATAAGCATTGATGGTTCTGAGTTGGTCAATGGACCTACGTTGGATGCTCCCGCATCATCCTGCCCGGGTTGTTTGAGATTTGTCCTCAAATCTAGAAAGTTTTCATCCTCTAAGTAAGGAGAAAGGTCTCCCACGTTGAATGTTGCCGAGACTCCAAATTCTCCAGGAAGGTCTATCTTGTAAGCATTGTCACCAATTCGCTCAATAACTTTAAAGGGACCATCAGCTCTAGGCATGAGCTTGTTCTTTCGTCGAAATGGAAATCTCTCCTTCCTCAAGTGAAGCCATACAAGATCACCCGGTTGAAATTGAGTCTTCTTGCGATGTTTATTAGCTTTCTTCTTGTAAGATTCGTTGGCCTTTTCGATCTTGGATCGAATTTGCTCATGGAGCTTCTTCATCGATTCAGCTCTTTTCTTGCCATCAAAGCTTACTTGAGAGTTAGATGGAATTGGAATCAAATCAATGGGCGTGAGAGGATTAATTCCATACACAACTTCAAATGGCGACCGACCAGTAGTATAACTCGGTGATCGATTGTAAGCAAATTCAGCATGTGCAAGCTTTAAATCCCAATCTTTCAAAGATTTACTCACCATACCACGAAGAAGAGTGGTTAGAGTACGATTTGTTACCTCCGTTTGGCCATCGGTTTGTGGATGTATTTATGTTCCTTATGAAAAGAAAAGAGAAAAGAGTATGTGATTGTAAATGCCCAAACCCAAGTGTTGCCCTCAGCCTCTTGAAGCGATGAATTGATCTCCTCAATTTCTTGAAGAGTCATAACTCTCCGATTTGGACAATTTGCTTGTAAATGCCCAAAACCATGGCACTTAAAGCATTTCCTTGCATCGCCTTCAAACTTCTTTTGGACTTCTTTGGAAGGCTCTGCAATTTTGCCTTGCTTTTGTCTTTTGTCGACGTACTCTCGCCTTTGCTTGACGAAGCACCCTTAAAATAGGATGTCGCCTTTGTTGAGGTTCTGAAGGAAAACCTCTTGCTCTTCAATTGTTTTTCGACTTTTATGGCTAACTTGCATACGTCTTCAAAGGACCAATAAGGTTGAAGTTCAACCATATCAGCAATTTCTCGATTCATGCCGCCAAGGAAACGAGCGATAGTTTGCTCAGGAACTTCTGGAACTTCACTCCTCATTTTGAGTTGTTCAAACTCACGAATGTATTCTTCAACACTCATCCCTTGTTGTCTTAGGGAATTCAATTTGAGGAATAGATCTTGCTTATAGTTGTCGGGCAAGAACCTCTTCTTCATCAACTTCTTGAGTTTTTCCCAAGACTTGATTCGGCCTTTTCCTTCCCTTGCTCGTTGATGCTTTAGATTCTCCCACCATAGAGAAGCATATTTTGTCAGCTTTAGGATAGCAACCTTACATTTCTTCTCATCCGAATAGGACTTGAAGTCAAAAATTCGTTTGGTTTTGTGTAGCCAATCCACAAAGTCGTCCGGATTGAGATTTCCGTCAAACTCAGGGACCTCCACTTTAATGTCTCTTTCATCCTCCTTATGCCTCCCTCTTCGTCTGCATCTTCGAATTTGAGATTGAGAATCACTTGTGTGCAGAATCATTCGGTTGTCTCCAGTGGACTCGGAATCGCCATCAGAATTTTGACGAGATTCAGAATCGTCACGTCGTTGCCTTTCATTGGGACGTCTTCCTAGCCGTCCTTGTCTCGCCGGATTCTCTAGAAGATTGAGGACTCGCTCCATTTGTTGCTGAAGATTTTCGATTGCGCGATCTCGCCTTTCATTGTGCGCTTGCTCCAAAGTCAAGCCTCTTGGAACCTGATCATCCATAAGGAATTTGTAATAGAAGAAACAAAGGAATCACTCAAATGAGTTGAACCTTGAGCTCTAATACCAATTTGATGCGTGATGGGGTGAGTGATTCCGGAAATGAAATTTTTCAGAATGGATTTTTGTGGTTAAGTGTATGGAGTAGTGTATATGGTAAAGAAACAAAAAGGAATAAGCAAAGATAGAACGATCTACTTCCAAGCCACGCCACCAACCGAGGATGAGGATCGAGATCTACAAATTTCACCACCAAGGCCTAAAGCTTCCACCAGCCAAGGATAAAGGGCTTCGGGATAGGAGAAGCTCACCACCAAGGCCTAAAGATTCCACCAGCCAAGGATAAAGGACTTCTTGGCTCACCACCAAGGAGTGATCTACGCTCCAAGGATAAAGAAACCGAAAGGAGTTATCCACTCTCCGAAGGAGTTCACTCAACAGAGGAAAGTTCACCATTTCATTCATAAAATTCGTATATCCCCTACATTGGATAGTTTTCCCCTGTTTATAGGAGGATTTTAGCATTAGGAAATATTAAAAACAGACTTTAATGACCTAGGAATTTAAACCTTCGACTCTTGAACTGCATAAGAATAAGGGATAAGTGTTCCAGAAGTCCTAAAACTTGTCGCGAAAATGCATTTCAGTCCTAAAACTTGCAAAAAGTGCATTTAAGTCCTATTACTTGTCAAAATGTTTCAAACGAGTCCTAAAATCAACGCCGTCTAATTTCTTAACGGAAAAAACTGACGTGGCCCCCGCGTGGCTTTTTTTAATCATTTCTCTCACCTCCGTTGCGAATAATTTTTTAAAAAAAAAAGCCACGCAAGCAGAACGACGTCGTCTCCTCCTTTCTTCCTCACCACGACGTCGTCTCCCCCTCCATCTACTCCACGACGTCGTCTCCTCCTTTCTTCTTCACCACAACGTCGTCTCTCCCTCCGTCTGTACGTCTTCTTCACCATGTTTTCCCTCCCCTTTCCGTCTCTACGTATTCTGTCGCTTTCCAAGTGTCCCCTACGCCCCAAATCGATTTCGTCCGAACCCTAAGCCCCAAATCGAAGTCGTTCGAACCCTAAGCCCCAAATTGAAGTCGTCCGAACCCTAAGTCCCAAATCGAATTGGTCCGAACCCTAAACCCCAAATTTGATGATCTGCAGTTCTCTTGCGATCAGGACCCAAATCCTGATCGACCTCGAGTTCGACGCTCGTCGTGAGTTCATGTTCTTTCCTTCCTTTGACGATTGCGAGTTCGTGTGAAGACCTCTCTGAGGGAGTCTGGAAATCTCAGCGGTGAAGCGATTGGCGTCGGGGCCGACAACAGGATCGACGACTACGATGGCGACTCCTCCTCAAGCAGGTATTGCTCTCTGCATTATAGCATTTGGGTATCTTACGAATTTTTTTTTTTTTTGGTTTTGCAAATGTGCTTTAATCTCTGCATTATGCAAAACGACGTCAGTTGACGTCCTCATTTTTTCATTATTTGGAGTTCAGAGAGCTCGAGTTTGACACGCATCAACTTTATGTTCTCTTCTTTGACGATGGCGAGTTCATGTAAAGACATGTCTTGTGGGCATATCGGCGTCTCAGCGGCGGAGCGAGCAGCATCGGGGACGTCGATGGTGACTCCTCATGCAGGTATGACTCTCTACATTACAGCATTTGGGTATGTCATAGTAATATTACCATTTTTTTTTTTTTGCAAAGGCATTTTACTATCTACATTATAGCGGCGTTTTACTCTCTGCATTATGATTGTTTTGCATTTTCTAATTCTTGCGATAAATTAGAACATTGCTGCAAATTAGAATATTGCTCTCACTATTGATCATGTAGTTGCATTGTGGTTGTAAAGTGGATTATGCTAATTTCTTGTTTCTGTATTGATTGTTAGTCTTTTATAAAAATATCTTCAATTTACAACTTGAACATTGCTTTAATAATTTGATGATTGAAAGTGCTTTATTTTTTGTTTCTGTTCTCTTGTAGGTCCAATGGCCGAGAACAAAGTTTATGTCACCGTTCGCTATGGAGGTAAATTTAAAGTTGGCCCACCATTGGAATACATAGGTGGAAGGGCTGATGTTGCTGAAATAAGTTTAAGCAAGAGTAAGAGTTCACTGTCTAGTATAATTGAAGCTATTGAGGCTTTGGGTGTGTGTAAAATAGAGAAACTCTTTTATAGAGTTCCTGGAAGTAAGACTCTTGTAAACGGAATAACTCTTAGGTATTTATGGGATAACTCTGATGTGATGGATTTATTTTATCATCATCTGTGCTCTGAAAATATTAAGTTATATGTTGAGCATGTTGATGATGAAAAGGCAGGAGCTGAGATGGGGGGTGTTAAGATGGAAACTGGAGGTACATCTAATGTGATTGGGAATACTGATGATGACGGGAATCAGGCTGAAGTTGCCAATAGGGATCTAGATGAGGAAGAGGATGATGATGCACATAATTTGGTGGATATGGAACAGTCAAGTGATGATGATGACTTTGAACTGGTCAATGCAAGGAAAAAATTAATGGAATTTTCAGCAAGACATAGGCTCCAAGTTTTAAATTATAGTGAGGCACCTGGTACTTCCCAATCACCGATTGTGGATGAGGTGGATGAGGCTCAATCGTTAGATGATTCTGGGTACAAAACAGAGTATGCTGATTCAGATGAGGAAGACAGTCTTCAATCAATTTTAAATGATGAGGGTGACGAAGAGGTTGATGTTATTTCAAGGAGGAGAAGTAGGTTCCCATCATATGATCAAAGTGGTACAAATCCAGAATTTATTGTTGGCATGACATTTGAAGATGCAACTGAGTTCAAAAATGCAATTTTGAAGCATTCTCGTGGCTGAGCAAAGAGCAATCAAATACACTAAGAACACAAAAAGCTTTGTAAGAGCCAGGTGTGCCCAGAAAAATTGTAATTGGATGATCTATGGTGCTCTTGATAGAAAAACTGGGTCATTTCATTTGAGAAAGTTTATAAATCAGCATGTATGCAGTATTACTTTCGAGAATAAGAGAGTGTCTAGCACTTATTTAGCTAAGCACTTCATGATTCTCATTTCTGCAATGCCTAAAATCAAAGCACCTGAGTTGAAGAAATTAATTAGAGAACAACTTGGAGTAAATGTCACTTTCAGTCAATGTAGGAGAACAAAGCTGAGAGTATTGAAGGAACTGCAAGGCAATTACAAGAAGGAATATGCACAGATGTACGACTACTTGGGAGAGCTTTACACTGCAAGCCCTTCAAGCAATTTTAAATTGAAAGTTGAAAGGCCATTTCCAAATTCTCTACCATTATTTGATAGGGCTTACATTTGCTTTGATGCTTGCAATAAAGGTTTTTTGGCTGGATGTAGGAAGATCATTGGATTAGATGGATGTTTTTTAAGGGGTTTGATCAAAGGTGAGTTGTTATGTGCCGTCGGAAGGGATGGCAACAATCGATGTATCCGGTGGCATGGGCAAAGTGGTCGAATCGAGAATAAGGACACATGGACTTGGTTTATCGAATTGTTGAAGTCGACCTCGATATGTGTAATGGTGACGGATGGGCTTTGATAAGTGATCAACAAAAGGTATGTTTTTCTTTCTGTTTTCATTTGTAAATTGTTTGTGACATTACAATACTTTTCTTTCTGTTTTCATATATATTTTCTTTTTTTGGGTAATTGTCAGGGTCTCGTCCAATCTGTAGCTGAACTATTGCCAAATGCAGAGCATAGGATGTGTGCAAGGCACATTTATTCCAACTGGGGTCAAAAATACAAAGGAAAACAGTTGCTGAGGCAATTTTGGAGATGTGTCAAGAGCAATAATATGTCAGATTTCGAGATGCATAGACAAAGGTTGAAGGAATTGACTCGGGAAGGTCATGATGATTTATTCCGTATTGAGCCAAAACATTGGTGCAAAGCCTTCTTTGACACAAACATTAAATGTGATGTCGTGGATAATAATCTGACTGAAGCTTTCAATGGGAGCTGTGTGGAAGCTAGGTGCAAGGCCATTGTGAGTATGCTGGAGGATATTAGAATCATGGTTATGTAGAATGCATACTCAGAGGGATGAATGTGCTAGGTGGACTAGAAATTATGGTCCAAGGATTATGCATAAGTTACATGAGAATACAACTGCTAGTAGGTATTGCCATTTGATATGGAATGGAAATGAAGGATATGAGATTACGGAAGGTGGTGACAAATATGTTGTTGACTTGAATTTAAAAACTTGTTCTTGTAGAGCTTGGGAACTTAGTGGAATCTCATGTTGCCATGCCATTTGTGCAATACACCATAAGAGAAATGATCCGACTGACTATCTAGCTGAGTGCTTCAACAAGGCAAAGTATCTAAGTGCTTATCAATTCATGATGCCTACAAAGTGAGAGGACAGAAATTTTGGAAAAAAGCCAATAAAGAAGCTCCTCAACCCCCACCAATGAAGAACATGCCTGGTAGGCCAAAAAGGAGCAGAAGAAAGCAACCCATTGAGCTTGTAAGAGGTGATAGAATGACTAAAGAGGGTAAGCAAATGACTTGTTCTGCTTGCAAACAAATTGGACATAACTGCAAGGGATGTCCTTTAAAAAATGTATTTCCTCAACTAACTGATCATATTAATGCTGGGCATGTTACTTTAACATGTTGTTGTTAATCAATGCTTAATATGTGCTTCTCAGGCCAATGCTGGGGCCAATGTATCTACATCCAATGCTTGGGCCAATGTACGTACATCCAATGCTCGGGTCAATGTATGTACATCTAGTGCTCATGCCAATGCAAGTACAGCTGAAGCTCATGCTCAATCTCAGGCTAATTCCACTGGTCCAAGGCTTAGAAAAAGACAAGTAAGTTGTCATCTAACAATTATTGTAAGTTTTATATATCAAGGTTCCAATTTAGTAATTATCAATATATATATTCAGGCTACAAGTAAGCAACGACAAGCGTAACTGAAGGAGGATCCGAAAGCCATGCCAATGCTTCTGCAAATGCCAATTCAATAGGAGACAATAGTGGGCATGTTAATGCTTCTGCTCAGGCTAGTGCAGATGTAAGAGAATGTAGTGCCACTGCTTCTGCTCATGCTAGTGCTGATGTTAGAGGATGTAGTGGTGAGGCAAATGCTTTTGGTGAAGTTCGTTCGGATCAAGGGGAAGGTAGTGCACCGGCCAATATAATGGCTAAGCATAGACGCGAAAAAATTCCGGTGAGTAATACCTCAATCCACAAGTATACATGTATTGTGACTACGTTCTCAAGTTGAATGAATTTTTTATTATTTCAGTTTAAAAGACCTGCCATTGAAAATTACATGATACAGAGAGAATCACAAGCCAAGAGGATGAAAATGGTAGGGTTGGGTGTTGACGCAAATCCTATGACAAACCTTCATATTCACAAGGTGAGTAATATTTTTAAAATTTTATAATAGCAATTGCTTATCTCCTTAAGCTAAAAAGATACTCATTCTTATGTAGCCTAATACAACTGGTGCAAGAGTTATGTCAACAGCAAAGGTGCATTCTCAAGTCAGTGCACAACCTCAGTCATATCATGTATCAGCAGCTCCTCCAAAGCATGTTGCAATGAAGCGAACGACACTATCGCAACCTCAGGCCAATTCCCAAGCTCAATCATCTCAAGGTACAATAGCTCAGAAGCATCTTGGTTTAAAACGAAAGGCACCATCACAACCCCGGGTAAGTTCCCAACCTCAATCATCTCGTGCAACATTACCTCCTCCAAAGCATGTTGCGCTGAAGCCAAAGCCACTATCGCAACCTCGGGCCAATTCCCAAGCTCGGTTATCTCAAGCTACAATAGGTCAGAAGCATCTTGGCTTAAAGCGAAAAGCACCATCACAACCCCAAGCAAGTTCCCAATGTCAATCATCTCGTGCAACATTACCTCCTGAAGCTAAAGCCAAAGCCACTATCACAACCTCAGGCTCAGTCATCTCAGGCTATAACAAGTCCTCCAAAGCCTATCGCTGCGAGACCATATATAAGGAAAAGTGCCAGAATTTTGAATCAAGCGAAGGCTCAACCTACTGGACCATCGGAGACCATCATATTGGATTGATATGTTTGCTGAAATTGGTGTTGTTAGGTGAATTTATATTAATTATTAGCTGGTTTTCTGTATGAGACGTGTAGCGTTTGTGCATAGAACCTTTTGCGCACTGAAAGTGCATATTTTGTTGAATAGAACCTGTTGTGCACTAAAAGTGCAGGTATTTTGTTGAACAAAAATCTTTTGTGCATTGAAAATGTAAGTATGTTGCTTTGTCAATGAATTGTGTTTCAACGAGTTATGTGGGATGCTTGGTTTTGGTTTGGATAAGTTCAGATGGATCAGGTTTGGTATCGGACCTGTGAAGTGATTGTATGAGACATTTAGCTCCATTAACGAATCAAGTTGTTGGAGGACTGCTAAACTTCCAGAAAGATTGTTGTTTGATATATCCTGCCTCTGAAGCAGAATCAAGCTCCCAATTTCTGAAGGAAGCTTCCCCGTTAATCTGTTCTCGCTTAGATCCGAAGCATATCTTAGACTCTTCAGTGATCCAATCGAAGAGGGAATTTCACCTCCTAACAAATTCCCACCCATTTGTAGCTCTGATAACTTCCCAAGGTTTGTCAAGAAAAGTGGAATGCCTTCGTCGAAACGGTTCCTTGTCAAAATGAGTGTTGACAAACTTGTCCAATTCCTCAAACTTGACGGAAGTGAACCATTCAATTGATTGAACCCAACGTCAAAAATATCCAATCTTTTACAACGTGACAGCTCGATGGCAAGGAACCTTGCAGATTATTGTGAGAGAGATTTAGCCTCGACAAGGTTTGAAAGGTGCCCCGGCTCAAGGGTAGAAATCCCGTGAGTTTGTTCATGGACAAGTTGATAGCGGTGATATTGCTACGCTTAGCCAAGCTAGAGGGGATGCTCCCAGTGATGCTGTTTTTGCTGATATCCATCAGCAAAAGGTCGTGCATCCTTGAAAATTCTGTCAAGATCCCGGTAAAGTTGTTTTCTTTAAGGATCAACCTCGTCAGACTTGAACAGCTTCCTACATCAGAAGGTATGCTACCTTGAAGTTGATTCACACCGAGATTCATCAGTTCCAATTTCTTTCCCCAGCACAGATGGGGCGGCATCGGGCCAGTGAACTTGTTATTAGTGAAATCCAACTCCAGTAAACTACTATTCATACCCAAACTTTGAGAAATGACTCCAGAGAAATTGTTGTTGAACAAAGAGATGTTCTTCAAGTTCTTGAGCTCAATTATCTCCAGAGGTAGCTCTCCCGAGAGAGAATTGTTATAGACCAAAAGGTTCTCAAGGGATGGAATCTTCCAGATTCCAAGTGGAATCTCACCATTCAAACGATTCTGAAACAACGATTCTGAAACAACGAGTTATACCACCACCTCTTATTGCTAATTTTTCATTTTAGATGATGGAGTTTTGCTATTGACAAATACACAAATCAAGCAACATTTTACAATGCAAAAGTAATTTCTCGCATGGCAAGCAACTGGTCTTGCAAACTACAAACTCACATCGAGATTTCATTCCCATCTCAATTATCCACAACTACTATTCAAATTTACAAACTTAGAAAGAAGGTACTATGGAAGACTTAGAAATTTCCCACCAACTTTCACATTACATATAACCAATACAACAATATAACACATGCATAGAATGAATGCTGATTGATACAGATCTTTCCTTTCTTTACTCGTGCGAGCTCCTCCTTTAAACGTCTATTTTTCGCCTTTTGAGTCTTCATTTCAGCTAGCAATGAGCTCACATCGACTTCGTCACCCCTCGATTGGCTTGATTCAGACAATGCTTGATTTCTTTCAAGGAGGTCAACTATCATGTCCCTCACATGATCTGGTATCTTTGGATCCACCCACATGAAGAAATTGCAGCGACTTGGACTATCAAACTTAGCACATCCATGGAACCTTCTTCGTGCGTTTTTCCTTGTCTTTGCCATAAGAATTGGCGATTGAAGACCACAATAACATGTTGGCTCCGAGTTGACCTCATTAGGAGTTACACCACTTGATTCAGATGTTGCCGCCCCCTCATTCTTCTGGCCTTCGTATTATAGGAACCTAATAGAAGTATATTAGCTATATTATGATTCCTTCATAATGTCTTCATATTAATAACTTCTGCATAATGCAATGTGTTTATTTGAGAGATTTAGGAGATATTTTCAATCTCCAAAAAACATCTCTCTTTCCATATGCACTGGATGAATGTTCTAATTTGTCACTAGTATTGGAGAATGGAAAACAACAAAATGCTATAATGCGAGAGCAATACTGCATGAGGAGGAGTCGCCATTGCCGTCGTTGACCCCGTCGTCGTCTCCGATGCCAATTGCTTCGCCGCTGCGAGATGTCGAGACTCCCACAAGTGAGATCTTCGCACGAACGCGCAATCGTAAAAGGAAGGAAATAACACGAACTCACGACGAGCGTCGAACTCGAGGTCGATGAGAACCTAAATCGCAAGATAACTGCAGATCGTCAAATTTGATTTGGGGCTTAGGGTTCGGACGGATTCGATTTGGGGTTTAGGGTTTGGACGAGATCGATTTGGGGCTTAGGGTTCGGGCGAATTCGATTTGGGGTTTAGGGTTCGGACGAGATCGATTTAGGGCTTAGGGTTCGGACGAATTCGATTTGGGGTTTAGGGTTCGGACGAGATCGATTTGGGGCTTAGGGTTTGGATGAATTCGATTTGGGGCTTAGGGTTTGGACGAAATTGATTTGGGGCTTAAGGGATACTCGGAATAGAGAAAGAAGAAGTAGAGACAGAGGAGGGAGGGGGAGCACGACTGTGAAGAGGAGGAGTAGACGGAGGGGGGGACGACGTTGTGGAGTAGACGGAGGGGGAGACGACGTCGTGGAGTAGATGGAGGGGGAGACGACGTCATGGTGAGGAAGAAAGGAGGAGACGACGTCGTTCTGCTTGCGTGGCTTTTTTTTTTTAAATTATTCGCAACGGAGGAGAGAGAAATGATTAAAAAAAGCCACGCAGGGGCCACGTCAGTTTTTTCCGTTAAGAAATTAGACGGCATTGATTTTAGGACTCGTTTGAAACATTTTGACAAGTTGTAGGACTTAAATGCACTTTTTGCAAGTTTTAGGATTGAAATGCATTTTCGCGACAAGTTTTAGGACTTCTGGAACACTTATCCCTAACAATAAATACACCTAGGAACTTATGAAATGCAATTAGTAGTACGAGAACTTGCATTCGTTGAACTTTTAGCTTTCCGTAATCTTGAACCGTTGGCCTTCCGCATTCTTCGACCGCATTCGTAAACCTTTAGCCTTCCCAAAATTCGAGCTCATCCCTTGACCAAAAACAAATTCTCCTGAAACTTCATCAATTGGTCATGCAAGACGTCTAAAATGGCCTCCTATTGCTAGTTATCGACGTACCACAAAATATCGATAAGTAATTAATTATTCATTCAAAATGATCCTCGAAGCACATAATGCCCAATTTATTTATTGCCTTGGATAAGCATTGATGGTTCTGAGTTGGTCGATGGACCTACGTTGGATGCTCCCGCATCAGACGGCCTTCCTTCCACTCAAAGGACATAGCCTAAAATCATACCCCAAAATCCTATAGGGATGGGGTGAGACAGCTGTCAATAACATTTTCGCTCTAACGGCCACTAATTGAAGGACTCAAAAAGATTAGGAAAGGGAGGGATAAAAAATCACAGCTCAGTAAGTAACACATATCAAATCATATAGGGTTGTTTCATTTCAATAAGCTTTATACAATTCAGAAAATACTCATTAATATCATTATAAACAACAATGGTCAAGTCCGTTGATTAATTTCATACCAAAATACACGTCAATGGTCCATTTCACTAATCAATCTCATAGTACATCACCTCTCAAAGCATATCACATATCATAGCACATCACCTTTCAATGCACATCACATCTTAAGGCCCTAGAAGTGACTCCCATAAGACCACGCCATCGTGTAGCACTTAGAGTGTGTTTGGTTAAGCATTTTAAAAGTCCATTGAGCAAATGCAAAACAGTTTAGCCTAAAGGGTTTTAGGTAAATACAAAGGCCGTTTGGTAAATAACATTTTGAGAAGCAATTTTGAGAGAAATGTCGTTTAGTTTCAACATTCAAAAAGCCTTTTTGTGACTAATATAAAATTTTTATTTTTTTTTAAATTGAAAAAAATCAAATATATATAATTTGAAAAAAAAAAAGGACCAATCCCTTCATCATTCCAAAGAAGGGCTATGGCTGCTGATGAGCCAAATCTTGCGTTGGCGGCTGTTGATCGAGGTCGCCCCACATCAAGCGACCCCTAGCAAGGGTCGCATGACCCTAGCTAGGTCTGCCGAAGGTCACTTGACTTCAGGTGATCCTTAGCGAGGGTCACGTGACCCAGGTGATGTGCGACCCAAGCGATTGCCGCATGGGTCTCGCGACCTCAGACCACCCTCGCCTGAGGCCGCGAGACCCAGTCAATGGTCGCTTGGGTTGCTCAAGGTCATATGACCTTTGGCAGCCTTCGTCGAGGTTGTGTGACCCTCATTGGGGTTTTCCAACCTTGAGCGACCTTGATCGATGGCCGCTAGTGCTAGATTTGACTCGCCGGCGGCCGTAGCCCTTCACCGGACCGACGAAGGGTTTGGTCCTTTTTTAATAAAAAATAAATAATGAGTGACAAAATCAGAAATTTAAAGAATTAGTGAGGGTAGTTTTGGAAGGAAAAAATGAGTTTGCATTTAGCCAAATGTTGAAAACCCAAAACTAATTTCTAGTAGCATTAGTCTTTCAATCTTTTTAATGCCGGCTTTCATGTGAAAATGTTATTCAAAATAGTTGTCACATGGTCCAACATTTCTTAAAAGGGCTTTGGAGGCCAAAACCCTTTGGGAATGCTGAACTAAATACACCCTTAGCCCTTGAGTAGCACAAGGCACTAAAAGTGGCTCCTTTTTTTTTTTTATAATATATATATGGAATTTGGTGATTAAATAGAAGTGGGTCATGCTTTGATACAACAAAAATGGAAATAATAAAAAGAAGAAGAAGAAGAAGAAGAAGCATAATCCAACCTAAATTATTATCTAACTTTCTTTTTTCCTGCATAAAAAATATGGCACAAATATTTAATTAAGGGAAGCCGATAAATAATCAATAGTTAAGGCAATGTAATGAATGATTCCAATAAATTGTTGTATTACAAAAGAAAGTCATATGATACTTAGTTTGATTTATTGATGTTTTGTCATTAATTACCCGCTGATTTTTTTCCAAATAGCAGTGGCTTTGGAGCCCATATTTTCACAATTTTTTTTAACTTCATTACAAAGTTTTTCAGGAATAAATTGAGCTAAGTTCTTCTTCCAAGATGACTTGTTAATGTAAGGCTATATTTGGTAGTTGGATATAACTCCGGATAGCATAGCTTTTATCCTATTGGGAGTTGCGCCTAATAAATTGGCACGGATTGTAATTTACTTGTTAAGAGTAGATCTAAAAGGGTTATAGATACATTTAGCATATTGATAAATTATTTTCTAGTATGGTCTAGTGTTATTTTTCCTGCAACGCTTTGAAAAGAATGGTATGGTCTAATAAAGCAAAATGATCTAGGTTTCGAGAAATCTCCAGGAAGACACAATTAATCTGTATCTAGCCAATCAATGCCCGCCATGTGTCAACTAAAATACAATTCAGCACCTAAACAAACATGACCAACTCCACAAGCCCACTTCCTAACAACTTCACCACCTTAAGCATTCTCACAGCCACTCCACAATATCAGTTTCTGCCTAAAGACAATCTCTATATAAACTGCATATTGAAAGTGGATGATCATCTTCATCAGAAATTCTCTGGGTCATTTGCAAATTCCGAGCTTCTCAAGCTTGCAGTTAAAAAGATGTTGTCCAAGCAATCATCATTACAAATTCCCATCGCGGTGCTGATCGCGGCGGTCCACTTGCTGCTCAATGTGGTGGCAGCAGGCCCCACTGCAGCAGCCGCGGGCGGAGAGCCAGTCCTCGAGCTCTACATGCACGACATCCTCGGGGGAAGCAGCCCTACAGCAAGGCCTGTCACGGGGTTGCTCGGCAACATATACACCGGTCAGGTGCCCTTTGCGAGGCCGATAGGGTTCATACCTCCGAAAGGTGGCGTGGCTATTCCCAACGCGAACGGGGCTATCCCCACGGTTAATGGCGTCAATGGGATCCCACTTGGGACTGGTTTGGCCGGCACGACTTTTGCAGGAAAGCCCGTCATCAATCAGAACAACAACGGCAACAACGGTAACAACTTCAATATCCAGACCCAGCTGGGTCCTGACGGGTTGGGCCTCGGGTTTGGGACAATCACTGTGATCGACGATGTACTGACGTCAAGCCCTGATCTTGGGTCACAAACCATTGGCAAAGCGCAGGGAGTGTATGTCGCAAGTTCTGCGGATGGGAGCACGCAGATGATGGCGTTCACGGCCATGATCGAGGGAGGAGAATATGGCGACAGCCTCAACTTCTACGGCATATACAAGATCGGGAGCCCCATGTCACATTTATCGATCACTAGTGGTACTGGGAAATTCAAGAATGCTTGCGGATTTGCCGAAATGCGGCCGCTTGTGCCATCTGGCCAGACTGTCATAGATGGTGCAGAGACATTGCTCAGGATCACAGTCCATCTTAAGTATTAGGCCCCCGTGTTGCTGAGAAACCATGTGAAGTTGTGTGGGAGAAAACGAGTGCTGTCAATCTGTTTATTTCCATTCGAAATGTCACCTGTACTGTGTACAAGTTGATTACCGAGGCCTAAATTCTAGCAAATGGTTCTAAATCACGCGTGGAAATCATTTTGAAGGAAGATGACACCTTTAGCTTAGGCGAACCAAAAAAAGAAGGAACAAAGTAGAACTGACCTAAAGAGAACCGGAAAAAAAAAAAAGAATCCTTGAATCCTCACTCGATCCACGAGGTCTCATAAAATCTATCAATTAATTTGACCCTAAAACTATCCAGTAAAGAAGAAAACTTCTTCAATAAGAATCGCAGAATCAACTATAAATTCCGACATACCAGCTATATCTTGTCTGCTATAGGCAGCAGAAGCATTTAGTTAGCGTAACAGGCAGAGACCTGAAAGTTACCAAAGAGTAAACTGTGTAGATAAGGAAACCGATTAGATTCATGACTACAACGGAAGCAACAAATAATTAATACTAGAACTATTTCATAAGTCAAGGAAGCACACTATAGAACAGAGGATATTCAGTATATCCGGTATTATCCGACCAAAAAAAATAAAGTACATCCGGTATTAAGAAGAGAGACTTCCTCGACATCCTAGTTCTCACATAACTTAACGAGGATAGATTACTGGTGCATCGGATTTCATTCTCTGCAATGATTCAAAAGATAACCAAGTGCCGCTGATGTCCAAATTGTTCTCTTCTCGAGCAACAATTCCAAACAATTGCTGATGGAAATGACGTGATTTATGCAATTTTTCAACAGGAAGCACTCATGGTTACCTCAACAACCTGTAAAATTAGAATTCTATTGAAACCCTAAAAAGCCTTGTCCAGAAAAATGAGATCCATAACCATCTTATATTGCCATCTAGTCTACACAACCAGCAAGCAGGCAAGTTGCTGCCGCATAAATTTAAAGACTCACTTCACGAGTTCTAAAGCACATCACCTTATCAAGCCTTTCCTCTCATGGATTTTATAATTTGGACACCAGGGCCCTTAAATTCAGATTCGCAAAGACATTGAACGGTATAAGTTTTTGATGTCAAAAGACTCTTGACCAATCCTAGCCATAAGCAATGAGTATATTGCATTATCCAACGATATGAGAGAAAAGTATACATAACTGTGAGCCATATAACAGCAGCATCCCATGATATCTCAGAGTGCTAAGACTAAGAGTTATGCTTTAAGTTTGCATAAAACCTCATGAGAACAGAAAACTAACGTTATGCTCAAGAACAGAACTTTTGTGCAAAGTTTCTATGGACAATGATACTCATCACAATATAATATGGCATTTTAGATATTTTAAGTCAGCCACTTGGGAGACATGTCTTACCCAACTCAGTGGAGGCTAATATACCACCTATACTCTTTATGTGGCACCTCAAACTCATCAAATGCTGGAGATCTTAACACAAGAAAAAACTGGGGCTTGTTCAAGTCCATACAAGGAATCGATCAAGTGCATGCGCAATGAAGCTGGACCTTTTGCCATCTCCATTCCAATCTCACCAGCAATGCCAAATATAGATAATGCTGAGGCTGTAGCTTCAAAGGCACGTGAAGGGTCAACAGCAACAAAGGCAGAAATGAGTGCCGTGACAGAACACCCAGTTGCCGTAATGTTCTGCATCATTGGAACCCCATTCGAGGCACCTACCACTCTTTTTCCATCTGTAATTATGTCAACGGCTCCAGATACCGCGACTATAGCTTCACTTGCCTGAGCCAATGACTTTGCTGCTTCTACTGCATCCTTTGAGTCATGGGAGCTGTCGACACCCTGTTAGAGGAAGGTATATGGTGAAGGACTAGTCACAAACATTACCAAACAAAGATTTGAGATCGATATTGTTCAGATGATGCATTTAAAAGAAACATAATTATTTCAAAAAACAAAACATATAAGATGAGAGAAACCAAGTTCTATTTACAATTCAAGTATGCGAGTTCCTCCAATCATTTTCTTTTCCAACTATGTCTCACATCTTAATAACTTCTGAGATTCAAAGAGGTATCGACTAACTGAGTTTTTGCGAGACATCATCAAGGGAGTGATGTGGGATAAAAGTCTGCAGGACTACACGTCAAAGACTTCATGCTGCACGCATCTAAAACAAAGCAAAAAACTGCAAGCACATCTGACAAAATTTCAACTGTTGCAGCAAGGACAATGTCTGTCCCTTAGATTACAGATTAAAAAAGATCATGACGTGCAGATTTAAGTCCTGTTCACTGTGATATTACTGACGAAAGGAACCATTCGGTGTACGGCAAATTGCAATCAATCTGTTTGAACAGAGAGAAAAAACATCCAGAGGCAAATTAATCAATGGTTTATAGCAGACCGATCCTGTTTAACTTTGCGCAAATTGTACCATACGGCTCAAACTTCAATCTCTTAACTCGCATGACTTTATATAAGTCTGCACAAGTTTACAAACCCCATAACTACTGAAATTTGACCAGAGGTGGAAATAAGAACACCGGGAATCAAGTTCAACGTCAAATCGAAAAACCCAACTCCATTTACTAGCAAAAAGGGCTTTATCATTGCCAAATATCCAATAACAAGAACTCTCTCTCTCTCTCTCTCTCTCTCTCTCTATCTCTCTATATATATATAAGAAACACGTATAAAGTTACGGATTTGATCAAATCACCTTGGTGGATCCGACGGAGGCATTCGCGAGCGCGATTATCTCGGACCCGTTTCCCCTGATGACAGTGGGTTTGAGTCCCACGAGCTCCCTACAAGCGTTCAACCGGAAACCCGAAGCCCCAGCGGCCACCGGGTCGAGGACCCATGGCCTCCCGGAGCTGGCGGCGAGCTCGGCGGCGAGCTTCATGGCCGGCAGCCAGTCGGCAGTAAGGGTGCCAACGTTGACGCAGAGGGCGTCAGCATTAGGGGTGAAGTCCGGGAGCTCCTGGAGGGAGTGGAGCATGGCGGGCGAAGCGCCGGCGGCGAGAAGGGTGTTGGCCATCAGGTCCATGGACACGAAGTTGGTGATGCACTGGACAAGCGGCGATCGCCGCCTCACTTCGGCGAGGAAGGTCCAGGCGATGCCGGCCCAGTCTGCGGAGGATTCTCCCATCGATCTCGCTGCTCTGATCGATCGATTTATCCTCTCTCTCCCGCGCTCTGTTTTCCCTTTTCTTATCAATACGAAGAGGGAGGGGCATGTGAGGGCGCGTCTCTACGTTTCGGGCGAATTATATTTTTGCCTATCGACTCTGGCAATTGTCGCGAGTTGCAGTATGGGCATGGAGTCGAGTTCTTTTCTTAAAAGATAGCTCATAATGAAATATGTTTAAAATAATGACTCGAAGTGATAAATTTAGTCTAAAATAAGGCCCTCAATTCACCAGCTTCCTTCCTCAACCCATATGGGCGCCACCTATCTCCTCCATTTAGAGCCGGAATCAGATCCCTCTCAAAATTTGCAAAACTGAAAATAATTGTTTTGTCCGCTAAGCTAACCAAAAAATCATATTCTCCAGAAATTGAATTGACGCAATTTTTTCACCGAATTGCTTCAAAAGACTGATTTTGGCAATTCTGGTGAATTTCCATCAAATATGGTTGTTGTCCCAACAAAGACAGAACTTAAGCAGATTATGTTGTCTCGATTTTCACCCAAAGGCTTAGATCATGCGTTATTTCTCCACAGGGATTTCATAAAAGTTCTCGGCAAATGTGGGGAGAATATCGCGAAAAGGGTGCTTCTAAGGGTTCCAAATGGTGGAATTTGGCCAATGGAATTGGAAATAAGGGGTGATATGGTTTGATTATCAATGGGTTGGAACAAATTTGTAGAGCACTATTCTATTTATGATGCTCACTCCTTAGTATTCAATATGAAGGTGTCCTCATTTTTCATGTATTCATATTCAATAAAAGCGCATCCAACGTATAATCCGCTTAAGAATGCCAGTGATGGGAAATCAAGCCTTAACATCAAAGATGGTGAATTCATTTCGCCAAAGCTGGAAGTTATCGGTGTTTATGATGATGACGGTGCTTCATCTAAACTTGAAAGTTCGTATGATTTATCTCGGTATCAAAAGATGAGGAAGGGATTGCAGCCACCAAAATGTGCACAGATTTTCAAGAGTGCAGTGAGATCTAATCGGGTTAGCAAAGATCATGATTGTTGCCATACACATCTGATGGTAGCTTTAGAGGAGCAAAAGCTCAAAGGTCGGAGGAAAGGCAAGTCCGAACCGCTCATCACAAGATTTGGGAGGTGCGAATCCTCAATCCACAAGCTAGGTCTCCAGTTAATCATGTCATTCTTTCTCTTCTTGGAACTCGGTTTAAAAGCTCTTGATGCCGGTAGAATATATGTTAGAACTGAATTATCTTCATTTTGGTTTCATGAAGGATTTGCTCTCTTGCTCCCCAAACTGCACACGCAACTGTCGAGGGATTTCATAATTCTTAAATGTCAAATAGATTGATCATTGACCTAGATTGGTCAAGTAAATGCTATGCATCCTTTCATAACATACCATGTTGATTTAGCATGAATAAGAGATGACGTTTGTACAAGCACACGCATCGAAATACATTAATCATCATGTTTAACTAGTCCGACCAATACTATGTTTAGCAATTGTTTCCTTGTACAGACCAGTCTAGGATCATAATAGCATTTGACACTAGATATAGGGAAAATTATCAAAAAAGTTCTAAACCTATTTTAATTGTGTCGATTTAGTCATAAACTTATATATATATTTGGCTATTTGAGTCTTAAATCTTTTACAATTGTGTTAATTTAGTCCATTTAGCCAAATTTGATCGGCCAGTGGTAACATGGATGTTGACTGGCACCAGCAAACAATTTTTTAATATTATTTTATTTTTTCAAAATTTTAACTATTTTTTAATCTTTTTATTCTCTCCTCGCCGAGTGAGGACTACCTAGCAACTAGCAAGGCAAGCCCTTGCTAGTGGATCGGTGAGCTTGCCCTCACCCAGATTCGGCGAGCCCCCCCTCACTAGATCCGGCAAGCACTTGCTTTGCTAGTGGTTGATGGCTAGGCGAGCCCTTGTTGGATCTAGGTGAGGGCGAACTCGTTGAACAATTGGCGAGGCGGCGAGGCAAGCTCTCATGGGATTTGACAAAGGTGAGCTCGCCCTTAGTCTGGCCTAGCCAGCCGCCTTAGTCCGATGATTGGCCCTCCCTTTGGCCGATTGCCAAAAGGAGGGAGGAGAGAAAAAAAAAAATATAAGAGAGAAAAAAAAAGGAAAAAAAGAAAAGATTAAAAGATTAAAAAATTAATAAAAAATTTGAAAAAAAAAATTAAAAATTGTTCGTCGCGCTAGCTAAGATTCACATTAGTGCCGGCTAGCCAAATTTGGTTGGACGGACTGAATTGACACCATTATAAAAGATTTATGATTCAATTAGCCAAAAAAATAAGTTTAGGACTGAACCAGCGCAATTACAATATATTTAGAACTTTTTTGATCATTTTTCCTTAGATATATATTAAAGTGATTGCTATTGAAAGAAATTCACAGAACAAGTGAATGCTTCATACATGTTATTGAGTATCGCGTAATTGTCAGTTGTACTCTATTCATGTATTGTTAAGGATCCTCGTACATTCTCCATAAAAAAATCATCACTTACGCTAAAATGGAAAAGCTTACAATTTGTGACTCTCGCATTTATGGACAAATTGTGGCCAATGAAGCTCAATGACTATCAGAGATAAGTCCCCTGCAATGGAACTGTCATTCAGCTACAAACTCATCCAAATCTAAGAAACTAAAGAGTACTAGAATGCACACCAAAGTGAGTCCCCTCAAGAAAGCTAAACGGTATATTCCTTATGGGTTGCGCACTTATGAACATGAAGGACTTGATGAATACCCCGATATTCGAAGCCGAAGGGGTCGGTAGTTGGGCTGTGGTGGCTTGCCCTAAAAAGCCACCAACTGATAAATGAAGCTTATTAGCTAAAACTGTCAGGGACTGGGCAATCCTCTAACAGTGCAAGCTCTAAGGGCTCTAGTGGTCCAAGAAAAGCCCGATATAATATTTTTGATGGAAGCAAAGAATCATATGATCAAGAGAATTCAGAGGAGGTTGAAATACCCGAGATGTTTTGTGGTGAGCCCTATAGGTTTGGCAGGTGGAATGGTGGTATTCTAGAATGACCGGCTCTCATTGAATGTGGAGAACCATAGTGCTCATGTCATTGGCATGATCTGCACCAACGCACCAGGTGGCATTCTAATGAGGCTTACCTGCCTCCATGCGCCTACAATTTATCAACAAAGACAACAATTATGGGCATATTTGAGACAACTCAGTCACTCGAATACATTGCCGTGGGTGTGCATTGACGACTTCAATGAGATTATATATCATTGGGAAAAAGTGGGTAGGAGGTTAGCTGAGCCATATCGATTGCGTTCCTTTCTGGAATTTTTAAATGATTGTTCGCTGATGGTTATCGAGAGCAAGGGTTGTGCCTATACGTGGGTGAATAATAGAAATTGCGAGGAAATAGTAAAAGAAAGACTTGATAGAGTGTTGTGTACTGTGGAATGGAGATTGACTTATACGAAAGCTTAAGTGTTCGCCTTACCTGCTTTGGGTTCTGATCATAGCCCGCTTTTATTATCAATGGAAACCACTCTAGCAAGACGAAGGAAGCCTTTCACTTTCGAAGCCTTTTTGGTTACAAGATAAGGATTGCCGCCAGGTTATTGCAGATGCATGGACCTCTATTTTGCTGACGGACTCCAATCTATCACACAAGCTTCAGGTTACCTCTTTGGCGCTCACAAAATGGAGTAAATCGAAGTTCAACAAAGGACATCATCAAATTAATCTTTTAAAGTAGCAAATTCAGAGCTTTGTTAATCAACCGAGTCGCTACTATGATAAAGAACAGGTAACTTGTTTGAAAGATGAAATTCAACACTTATGGCAACAAGAGGAACAATACTAGGCTATGAGATCACGGATCAACTGGCTGCGATGGGGGGACAAGAACACAAAATTCTTCCATGTGACTACAATACAATGGAGGCAAAGAAACCGAATCAGTATGCTTCAGAATGAACATGAAGGGTGATACCCACGCAATTGAAGAATATGACGCTGAGTTTCTTTCAGAACCTCTACAATTCTGTTGGATACCGTGATTATGGACCTACTCTGACACAGTGTCCACAGGTTGTTACAGCCGAAATGAATACAATGTTAACAGTAGAGGTATCTCAGGAGGAAATCAAGCTTCTAGTTAGGGGCTACTAAAGCCCCAAGACCTAATGGTTTGAACGGGCTATTCTATCAAACTCACTGGGATATCCTTCAGGACGATATCTTCATCTCGGTGCAAGACTTTTTCAGGTAAGGTCTGATGCCCCCATAATTTAACAGAACTCTCATTTCTCTGATCCCAAAGGTACCGCACCCAGAGAGGTTAGACCAATATCTACCGATTAGTCTTTGCAATTTTATCTATAAAATAATATCCAAAGTACTAGCGAACCGCCTGAAACCATGGTTACCTGAACTGATTTCAACGGAATAGAGTGCCTTTGTTACTGGTAGACAAATACAAGATAACATCTTGGTTGTTCAAGAAGTACTACATCAGATGAAAGTCAAGGAACGAAAGAAACATTTTCAGGCAATCCTAAAGTTGGATATGCAGAAAGCATATGACAAGGTTGAGTGGGATTTTCTAGAGGCCTATCTTCTCCAAATGGGATTTCATGGTATATGGGTACAATGGGTGATGCAATACATTACGACGGTCTCCCTAAGTGTTAAATTAAATGGCGAACCACTATCCTATTTCCACCCGACAAGGGGGCTCAGACAGGGAGATCCCTTGTCTCCTTACATGTTCATCTTTTTAGCTAATGTCTCATCTACCTTAATCAAGCAAGCCGTCAGCATGGGAAATCTAAAGGGGATCAAATTTAACAGGTGGTGTCCTACACTATCCCATCTATTTTTTTGCAGATGATGCCATATTTTTCTTAGATGGACGGTTACTAGAATGCCAAAATCTATCAAACATCTTGCAACAATATTGTTTAGCAACAAGACAAAATGTAAACAGAAACAAATCAGGACTGTTCTTCAGCAAAGATTGCCCTATCAGTTTAAAGCAAAATCTAGCTAGAGAACTGAGAGTACCGGTGCTTCAAAAGATTGGCAAATACTTGGGTATATCGTCTAATTAGGGGGTTTCCAAAAAAGATATGTTTGCCTGGATTCTGGGGCGAGTCAATGCAAAGCTGGCAGGGTGGAAAGAGAACCTAATCTCTAAAGGAGGGAAGGAAATCTTACTAAAAACAATGGTATAGGCTCTCCCGCAGTATGCCATGTCAATTTTTAAAGTTCCTATCTCTATATGTAAGTCCATTGAGCAACAAATAGCCAGATTCTAGTGGTAAAATAATTGTACTAGGTCCGGCATACATTGGAAGAGTTGGGATCTACTTAAAGAGCGGAAGGATAGAGGGGGGCTTGGATTTCGAGATCTACTCACCTTCAACAAAGCGCTTTTGGGGAAACAAGCATGGCGACTATTCCAGAATCCATCATCCTTGTGGAGTCGACTTTTCAAAGGACTATAATTTCAATCAAAGGAATTTTGGCATGCGGCAAAAAGTCCTAGACCATCTTGGAGTTGGCAAAGTCTACTATTAGGTAGAGATTTCATTTTAAATCAACTTTAGTGGTTAGTCGGTAATGGGCAAAGGATAAGAGTCCGCGTAGATAAATGGCTAACAACAGGGATCATTGGTGGGCCAGCACCTAGAGGAGAACCAGAGAAGTTGGCTAGTTTTATCATTCCGCACTAGAACACTTGGAAAATCCCACTACTTCGGTAGAGCTTTGATGACTAGATTGTCGAGGACATTATCACCATACACTTAAGCCCATATTCTAATCTAGACCAACTTATTTGGATAGGGACATAGACAGGCATGTATACAGTGAAAAGTGGCTACAACTACATCAAATAGACAGATCAAAGCACAAACAGCACTCGTGCATCCTCATCATACAATACACCACGCTAGCTCTGGCGACAGATTTGGAAAGTGAAGACTGCACCCAAAATTTGAATTTTTTTTGTGGTCCATATGCCACAACACGCTATCTACAAAAGACAATCTCTTCCGCCGACACGTTACCCCCGACCCGGTATGTCAACTCTGTCCATCCCAACTCCCAGAAACATCGGAACATATATTTCTGTTATGCCCATGGACGCAGCATATTTGGTCACACCCTAGAGTAAAAATTGACATTTCAGCATACAACACTCATCGAATGGATGCTTGGCTAGTAGATCTACTTGAGGATAAGGTTATCTTACCCAATCTGGAGACCATCGAATCCCTACTTTGGCAAATCTGGAAGGCACGCAACCACTTCGTCTTCTGACATCAACGTAGGCACCCCGATCAGTTGGTGGAATCGGCTTTCACAACTGCGAAGCTTTACCTTAGCTCCCTGTAGCCGACGTCGGAAACAGGGACTCCACTGCTGAACCCTAATCTGTCGTGGATCCCCCCTGAGCCTGGCATAATTAAAGTCAATCTGGATGGGGCTTTTCCAACAGGGAGTAATACGGGATCCATCGCGTGTGTATGCTGCGATCACTCAAGTTCCCTAATCAATGGCTTTTCTAGTAGCGTCCGAGCTTCTTCTTCGCTGCAAACAGATATTCAAGCCCTCATACTCACCCTCAACTATCTGCTACAAAGAGGAAAGGCCAACGCTCACCTGCTGGTGGAATCTGACTGTCTTGTGCTTGTGGAGACTGTGAATCATCATCGAGTGCCGCTGTGGGAGTGTCGAGCATTATTCGCAGACGGCGCGTCACTGCTTCTGTGTTTTCCTAACTTGCGTATCCAGCACTGCAAACGTGAAGCTAATTTCATAGCTGATTGGGCTGCAGCACACTTTTACCGAACTGGGCTTTTGCACCTCCCAAAATCCTCTTTGATATGCTATGTACTAAAACCCTGACTAAGGGTTGTAGTTTTTTACCTACTTGAATGCAATGCTATATTTACAAACCAAAAAAAAAAAAAAAAAAAAGCTCAATGACAATGAGTCACACACCTAGATGTAGGGCAGCTATCTACTAATTGGACTGTACAGAGGGAAAATTCTCTAAAGGAAGGAGACCTCTACACATGTGTGACTATTAGAAGGGATGATGATATCGTGTTTAATGTCTCCATCTTTAAAAACACTTGGAAAAAATGATATTACACTGATAACAGCAGAGGAAGCATCACGAGTACATTTTTAATGCTAAAGAACTTGAGAATTGCCAAGTTCAAATCTCTGCTTTTGTTTTTCTGGGACTAAGCACAGTTTTTGCTTTGATGAACAGGAGAATCTTGTGTTCCTTGATGCTTTTATCTCAAATGAGACTAGTGTGACTATATGAAAACAACATTAGGAAGCTCCATATATGGTTTCTATACAAGTTGCTACTCATTTCCAGGATCTTTCCGTTGTATATTGCAGACATCAAATGGCAGTCTTGATCAAATAGGTGCTGTTGTCATGGCCATTCTCTTGCTCCTCCATCGAGTGTTGGCTCAACAATGCTGATGAAAACTTTCTTTCTTCTCACTTGCAACCATGGCTGCCATGTCTCCGAGATCTCAGCCAAGGCCATGGCTGCTTGAGCTCATAGCTCTTGACCATGGTCTTCGAATCTCCAAGCTCTTGACCATGGCCACTCGTAGATGTTGTAGACACCCCAATCTGCCCCTTCAATTCCTTCTTCACCGAGATCCAATGCCGCATGATGCTGCACACACAAGTTGGACGAGTGGTTGAACCCCAACGCCACAGTGATGGCGGAGAAGCTGAGCAAGTTGTTCACATCAGCAAGGGACCGCTAGTGCTTCCTCGGAGACATGACTGCTCTCTCTCTTCTCAGTCGGGACCATGGTTGCCGTAGAAGCGGAGCTTGTTCTTGTGAGTCCCTCCATTAAGCCACGTCTTAGCCCCAAATAGCAGATCTCAAACTGAAATTAAATTCGCGCATTCAAGCCAAACAATCGCCTAAATTCAGACCACACACAAGCAATGTACATATCAAAAGGTCACACTCATCGAATTTCGTAGCAGCTGGGCCGCCGCAAGGAAGTCACCGCCGGAATTGAGCTTAGGATACGGACTGAGGTGCACCATGCTAAGAACTTCTTGTTGTGGAAGCCACTCAGGCCTTCCTGTAGAACTAGCTAGACGGAGTGCGAACAAGAAGGAAGAAGAAGATGAGTAGGGAAAAGAAGGAAAAAAAAACACCATGACAAAAATGCCCTCAACCGAAGCATAGGAGATGCACATCCTCGCCAACCGACGAGTTAAGATCTTTATTGAGCTTAAGTTGGCCACTTTGGCCATTGATTGAGATAAGCACTATTCTAGGTTCTCCTTTGAGAAAATGACTATATTTAGAATTTTCCCTTTTTTTCTTTTTTCCTTTCCAACTCTTCTTCTTCTTCCTCTAGCTAGTCGCAAAAATATAATAAAATTATTAAAAAATTAAAATAAATTCTGAAAAATATAATAAAATTATATTTAAATATGATAAAATTATTTAATAAAACTAAAAATATATGATAAAATAATTAAAATATATAATAAATTATATAATGAAATCATAATGAAATTTTAAAATATGACAAAATTTTACAATAAAATTAAAAAATATATAATTAAATAATAAAATAATAAAATAAATTTATATAATAAACTTATTTAAAAATTAAAAGAGAAAAATATAACAAAATTATTACAAATTTAAAGAAGTTCTAAGACATAAAAATTTAATGGTCGTATCAAACGCATTTCTATTTTGGGAATAGAAATTTTAAGCGATCACTAAGGGCGCGTTTGTTTTTGTTCTTTTTTTCTGTTTTTGAACAATTTTTCTGTTTTTTCGTTCCTGGGAACAAAAAAGGAACAGAAACGCGTTTGTGTGTGTTTTTGTTCCAAAATTGTTTTTTTGTTCCCTTAAAACACATCTGGGAATGTAAACAAGAAACAAATTTTTTTGTTTCTTGTTTCGAACAAAGAACATAAACACTTCTTTTCTTCTTCTCTTTTCTTCTTCTTTTTCTTTCTTTTTCTTTGGCTGGTCGCCGGCCTCCGACCTCGGCGAAGCGTCGCCGGCCCCGGCGAGGCCGAGCGTCGCCGCCCCCCGGCGAGGCTCGGCCTCACCTTGTGCCGGGCCGGGCGAGCTCGATCTCGCCCGGATTCGGCGAGGCCGAGCTCGCCCGGCGGCGGCGAGGCTCCGCGTCGCCGGGCCACCGCCCGGTTGGCGTCGCCCGGCGGTGGCTCGGCGACGCCGAGCCTCGCCGGTCGCTAGGCGAGCTCGGCCTCGCCGGATCTGGGCGAGGCCGCCGGCCCTCGTCGGCCGGTCGTAGGCCATGGCCGAGGTCGGCGACCGGCCAAAAGAAGGAATAAAAAAGGAAAAAGAAAAAAAGGAAAAATAAGAAAGAAAATAGAAAAAATAAAATAAAAATATTAAAAATTAAAAGAAATAAAAATTATACAAATTTACCAAACGTGTTTCCGTTCATTTTTATTCCTGCAACAAGTTTACCAAACGCGTCTTTTTGTTCAAAAATTGTTCCCGAAATGAAACACTTTTTTCTATTTCTGTTCTCTGGAACAATTTTTAAACAGAAATGTTACCAAACGCACCCTAAATATTTTTAAATGCTTAGAAACTTGTCTAGGGAACATAATCGAAAAGAATCATTTCCTAGCAAAAATTATTCCTGTGAACAAAATGAATACCAAACGCACTCTTAGTTTACAAGTAAGATCTATGGTTGATCTCAATTTTGAAAATAAGCCAATGAGACAGGTCCAAGGAGAGGAGAATTGAGATGTGTCAAGTTTGGGCTCCACCCATAATATGTAAAAGGTTATTCGACTAACCAAATAAGGTTATTTGAACAACCAAAACTGGAGATGATAGGAATTCAATATGTTTGAGGAATAGTTATAAACCTTAAGCAATTCTGAACGTGATTAGGTACTTATGGAGAAACACTCAAAGATTTGGTCTTGGGAAAGGGAATTTGTCTAATCAATCTTAAACTTATATAATTTAGATGTCAACTTAATCTTGAACTTTCCAATTTTGTCAAAATTCAAAACCTTTGAGCAAATTTCTGATATAATTCTTTCGGTCAATTTTTGCTATGAATCGTGGATGTGACATGACAATATGTTGGGTAGGATGGCTAGCGAAAATTAGTAAAATTTCAGTGAAAATTAACTATAATAACTAAATTAAAATTGCACACAAAGTTTAAAAATAAATTAGTAAAATTTAAATGTTTATAACTAAATTGACATTCTTATAATAGGTTTATGTCTGATTTAGTAATTTTCACGTATTAAAAATGAAGAAAATTATGGAGAAGTGAGGGTAGTTAAGTATAGAAATGCAGAGACGCTCAAGTAATGCCAAAACCCTACCAGATTTTTGTCTTGATTTCTTAAGTATTCATTGCAATGTCTTGTGATTCAGTTTGAGTTTCAAGTTAATTAGTGATTCGTAACGTGTTTTGTGATTATCAATGTACAAACTTTAATGGCTTTTGTATTCATCGTAACATTTTGAGCGTCACTTGAACAAAATCAGTTCAATTTCAATTCTTGTACTATTTGCTTTCTGGTGCCGTGATGTTTTTCTTATGCTCTTTATCTTCCTTGTGTTGCATCAAATTCCCTTTAATTTCAGGCAAGGGATCTAATTTTTTCTCTCGATCGCACTTAATTTCCTTTAATTTTGAGTTGTTTCCTCTTATGCGACCTATCTAGAGCGATTTTGCTCCAACAGATATGACAAGTTGTATTGGGGTTATGACAAAACAAAGTTTGAGTACGATGTACAATGTTGGAAGAGCGGTTCCTCGAAGATCCATAGAATTTTTGCACATTTACAATAAGATAATGGTTTAGGAGGATAATGGCAGTTCATGTTCTTCGAACTATTTTTTCTCTGTAATCCTCGACATTTTCCATTAATCACTTGAATCTCCAAACTAGTCTTCTTCTTTCGGGGTTCTTTCTTCCAGGACATGGAGAAAAGTGCTGATTCGGACTGCCACGGCAATGTCGACTATACCAGTCATTAACGATCGAGTTAATTATGCATGAATCGCATGGCTATATCCGTTTCCTCTCTGAACGAATCCTCTGTCAGCTATGTTATTCGCTGTGAAGGTGAAAAAGATGCAAGAATGTCGTGTTGTAGGTCATCAAATGCGGGTGATGGCTTAGTATCTTGTGGAAGATGAATCATGTAGGCAAATTCCATAAAGGAGAAAATGATCGATATTTCTTTTGGAAACCGTAATTGCATATGATTACTTTTCATCCATTTGCAATTGGGAAAAATTAGCAAAAATGTTATAAACCTATTGCAATTATGTCAATCCAGTCATAAATTTATTTTTTTGACCAATTGAGTCCTAAATCTTTTGTAATCGTGCTAGTTCAATCCTTCCGACCAAAATTGGCCAGCCGATGCTAATGTGGCTAGCGCCAACAACAATTTTTTTAACAATATTTTTTTTTTTGAATTTTTTAAATCTTTTTTTCCCTCTCCGTCTCTCTTCCCTCCTCCTTCCTTCTTCTTCCATTGGCTTCGACGACTGGCCAGGGGGTTGGTCGATCGCCTGACTAAGGCAGTTGGGTGAGCTCTCCTTGCTGTCGCTAGGCGAGGGCAAGCTCACCCGGCCACTAGCTAGGTGAGCTCGCACGACCGCCACTGGCGAGGCGAGCCCTTGCCGATTTGGTGAGGGCTTGCCCTACCATTAGTCGAGCGAGCTCGCCCTCCCCTAGTGACAGCGAGGCCAACCCTTGCCAAATCCAGTGAGGGCTCACATTGCCGGACCAAGCGACGGCGAGGCCCCCGTCACTAGATTTGGCGAGGGCTTGCCTCGTCGTCGGCGGGCAAGCTAAGTGCCTCGCTAGTGGTAGCTGGGCGAGCTCGCCCTCACCCAGTGATGGCGAGGCAAGCTCGCTCGGTTGCCGAAGCCAAAGGAAAGAGGAAGGAGGAAAGAGGAGGGAGGAGAGAAAAAAAAAAAAAAAAAGGAAAAAAAGATTTAAAAAATTCAAAAAAATAAAATATATATTTTTTTAAATTTGTCGTCGGCACCAACCAGCCAATTTTGGTCGAAAGGACTGAACTAGTACAATTGTAAAAGGTTTAGGATTCAATTGACAAAAAAAAATTTATGACCGAATTTACATAATTGCAATAGGTTTATGATTTTTTTGGTAATTTTCCTTTTGCAATTGCATACAACCCCAACTTACTCATCAAGTTAGTTTGGGGCATGTTCTTAGCCTCGTTTAAGATCTTCTCCCATTTCGGGTGCAAAATAGGAGCTGACAATTGAGTGATCAAGCTCCGGCAAAACTCATTCTTTTGTATATCTAGTGTATTCAATAACAGCAAATTTTTTGTTCTTGTCTTTGATCCACCACTCTCGATATACAGTGAAGCTTAGACTTGTGGATGCAAATTAATTTAGTTGATTCGTTTGGAGATTAGAAACTTTCAAGCGATCTCCTCCTACATTTTGATAAACATAAACTTACAACAATATCCACTTATAGTTACTGGTGCGAGTTGTGGATAGCTATATCCATTCAATATTGTCATCGTTCTAAATCTTTTGCACTTCAGAGGCATGACTAGTGGGTTGCCGGTTGAAAAAGATCAGTCTCTCGACTGTTGATTAGTACACGCTTTATTGCAAAATGATATTTCTTAGGGTGCACGATGATTATTCTATTTCTAACCAGAAATATTTTTCTGTTCCCTAAAAAAGTTTTGGAACAGAATTCCATTTGGTAGTGCAATTTTATTTTTCTATTTATGGAACAAATTTTTAGTCTAAAAATAGGTTTGGAATAGAAATGAGAAATAAAAAATTTCTAATTCTTTATTTTTGGAATAAAATGAGACATAAAAATTATTCTCATCGCTCGCTCTCACTACTAAACCAGCCACTGGTTGCTAATCGCTCGCATCCGCCATTGTTGGCCGCCGTCCGCCCAAGAGGGAAAAATTTTGTTTTTCTATTTCGAAAATAGAAATTTTTTTCATTATCAAACACATATTTTTAATCAGAAACTCATTCGGGGAATAACAACAATAGATTTCTTGAACATAATAGTTATCATTTGTTCCCTTAATAGAGCAAAAATGAAGGTGTTGATGGCTGGATGGGAGGAATTGAAAATAGAACGAGTCATAATCACCTCTGGTAACTTGATGATCTCTGCCTTAATTTTTAGGAAGAAGCTCTCTTGGTACAAGATAGCTATCACAAACAATTTTTTTTTTAATCGAAAGAAAATTGTACTATTACTCAAAAGGATGTAGAAGTACATAGCGTTCATGACAAAATAAATCGAAATAGAGCATGAATACTTAAAAACAAAGCCAAATCCAGAACACAAGGAGGATCGACAGAGCATTTGCAAAGTTAAGCGCAAACTCATTCCATATATATAGATTTGTAAAAAAAAATCAACGGTTGATCAGTAGATCTCGTGTCTTTGTTAGTGATGAGCACATGCTGCAAATTCCCTCTTCAATAATTACGACATTGTGAGTTGGTGATACGCACCTAAATTCAGCTCCTTCTACGCCATTGTCATACGAAAACAACAATAATAGGTTAAATAAATACAATGTAGAGGAGAAAATCTTCGTAATCCAACTAAACGTTAAAACTCCTACGATCATCATTGAGATTAGAGATAGAGAATCTGTACATCAACAGAGTAGAGAGGCATCGAATCCACAAAAACATATTTATTAAACTCCCAGATCTAGATCGGGAGAAGATAGCATCCAAATCTAGAACTAAATCAAGAGAATTTAAACTCTCAAATTGAGAACTAGACCGGGAGAAGAAAACTCCTAAATCTAAATCGAGAGAGAAGAAAAAGTAAGAAAAGAACAATGAAAATACAAACAAAATCAACAAAAGAGAGAGTGGAGGATGAGACTAGCTCAAACACTCCCCCAAGGCTGAAGGTTGAAGAGGATAATGGGAAAAGAGAGAGAAAAGACAAAAAAGGCTTCTTCAGCAGCACAAACTAACTTGGCAGTGTAATTCCCTAGGACATTTCAAGCCCGAGTTTTGAGGGTCCTTATCTTTTGAGAGATTGAAAGGATTTATCATTTATGTGCTAGTTGTCCTCTTGTATAGGCATTAATGAAGCTTAGTCAATCAGTTTCTGGTCGAATTATGTATAAAAGGCCAGTCCCTGTGGATTGATTCTCAAATTTTTTAGTGTAAGCCAGTTTTTTATCTGTGTAAATGTTTTTTCGTCCGTCAGAAAAGAAAAATGATACTACTGAAAAGGGCCAGAAAAGTATGACTGCTTTGTGCAGATTTAGACAACGAAAGTATAAAGAAGCAACCCAGCAAAATTTCACCAATATTGGATGGTGTTGCAGAACTCCTTTTTGTCCTTCATTGGCCAAACTGACAAACCTTCTCGATCAGACGTGAATCAACAAAGTTCAATCAATATAGGATGGTACTAGAGCACTTCCTATTTTCCATATTATTGACCAAACTGACTAATCTTCGCAATCAGACGTTAATCGAGGCGATGGAAAAAGAAAGTCTAAGAAATTCGATGACTGTTAAAAAAACGCTGTGAATCTGCCTTGAACAGAGGATCGATGTTGTCGAATTAGGAGAGCCTTCGATTGTGTAGGCCTCGGTCAAATGAAAGTTACTTTCTCATGATAACAGAGATCAGGATCACAGGGCCATATTCACTTCTCATTAATAATGCTAGTTCATGTGAATTTATGATTTCGCTATTTTATTAAGGTTTCGTAGCACAGAGCTATTAAACACGGGGAAATTTTATCTGTAATTTGACTTAACGGCTGAAAATTGGTAAGGGCCAAAAAAATTATTAATCTGATCGCCTTTTTGCCTCGTTTGGACCTTGGAATTTGACTATTGAAGGAATGGGAGTCCTAATATTAGAATTTTTTAGTTTGGAGGGAACTTGGTCATAAAGTTGAATCTTACAACCTGAAATATCTAGTATTTAGATTTCCTCACGGAATGCAATTCTAAATGAATCAAAGGATCAATGAATTTGTGGGAAGTGATGAGCTCCTTCCCTACTACAGGCCTTTCATGATTTTTAGGAAGAGTGGCGATGCATATTGGTAAGCAAAGGCATTGATCCGGAAGGATGTGTCATGATAAATTTTGTAGGACTGATGAAATGTATGCATTGTATTTGTTGAATCAAACTGCAACTGGAATAGCCTAAAGTTGAATCAAATTGCATTTTGTGTAGACTCGCTCTGTGAACGAGAAACTAGCCGAGGAAACACCCCAGGAGCATGAAGTCACTCCTGATAAGTTGGTTAACTCTTCTTCTACTCATCCCCAGCATATTCAATTCTTCTTCCATTTGGTCTTCTCAATGAAATTAACCAAGGACATATCGAACTAACATTGCAATGACCGCTTTGTGAGTTTCTATCATATCCAAAATCGGAATAAAACTGCAATCTTGTTCACAATTATGAGATTCAATGACCAATAAAGCTTCAAATAAGAAAAATGCATCTGGGCCTAGACAAAGTTTTCAGCAAATAACCCTCATTTTACATGCTTCAAGTCAAGCTCGTTTGCAATTGTGGATACACATGAAAACAAGCGAAGGCCTATGGTGAATCTTCAGCACCTTTATTACACCTCACCAAGCTCTGCAAGCAATATTACACCTCACGAGCTCTGAGCTCACTCTTTCAGCAGTGTGAAAACCTCTAGAAAACTCCGAAGAATGTCGCTACTGCAAAAACAAGAAACAGCACTCCACCCAAATAGCCAACCTGTTCGAAAACGCGAATGACAGAAACCAGTTAAAGTCAAATCAAGTGAATTTTCTTTGAGCATGGATCTTTTCATAACGTGCAGCAAATACAAACATTGAGACCACTAGGAGTAAAATATGACCATTATTCATCAGTACAGTGCACATTTTAGGCCTGATGCGTTGGTACCAAAAATATACTGCATAATGAAGTAGAACCTTTTCAAACCAAGAGCAACAAGTACATAACTGGAATTCTTTGATCTTTTCCAAAGTGGAAATTGAGAACACACACTTCTGCATTTAGATTGCGAATGTACTATAACACAGAAAGGGTAGTCAAATAGCAGGCCACCAAGAAGATGGCATATTCTGGCCCCCATTCGTGCTGTAACCCTTAACCACTTACTCAACCGTTGATGCAAGTGAATGAGTTAAGCATCATCAGCAGACATATGTTGAGACACACGGGAGTATATGGTGCAGGATAGAGGATCCACATCCTGATGCTTAGAGTGCATGTCGAGAGAGAGAGAGAGAGAGAGAGAGTAATTGTCACTATTCGGATTTGCATCAAACTCACAAGCTTCTCAGATATGTAGTTGGCTAGAAATGCACCCCCAAGAATCGCAATAGATGTCGCCACAAGGTGTCCAACAATAGCTCCGCTCGCGACACCCCATGGGGACTGGATGTGAACGAGGAAGATATTATCAGGATATATCAGCCAACATCTATAGGATTGCACAGCAATATAATTAAAACCTAGCTGACCTGTGCTGCACCGAGGGCTATTGTAGCAAGCATTGAGCGATCTCCCCATTCCTGATTGCAGTTTAAAGCTCAGAAGACATCTTTATCAGAGGAATGACCATTCAAAGTACCAACATTAATATTACAAGTACTAAAAAAGAGGAAAAAGGATCTCCATCTCCACAGTATGTGTACACAATATTGATAAAGAACATAGTAAATACAGATTTCATTAGGCAGTCAACGACCAAATGCTGTAGAACACCAAAACAAGCCAAGACAGGTTCTTCAATGGCAATGTAAAATTTTCTGGTGGCAAATTTAACAATTTCATTGAATGCAGTGAGGGAAAAACAATCTGCGTCTTCTACTTTGGACGAAATATTGGACCAGTAGAAGAACGAAAGATGCTTACAGCAAAGAATACGAGGCTGAAGGACTTCCAGACAATCTCAAGAGGATTCGAAAGCCGTTTGGAGACCTAATAAACATATTGAATCAAATGAGGTACCACAAACTTTCTTAAACGCCAAAACCTATAAGATAGCATGCTGAGAAATAGATCAGCAAATAGCCAAGTGAGAAAATGTATATCCAGTGAAGGATCACAAGGAAGCAAACAACTAATTAAAAAAATAACCTTTTCTTTTAGAAGCTCTTCAGCTTCAACGTATTCATCTAGTTCAGGACTGCTCTTCTCTCCACTCTTATCTACATTTGACGGAATATCCCATGCATCTTTTATTGATTTGAGACCAAAGAATATAAGCAAAGTCACAGCAGCATATTCCCCAATTGGTAAGGCTGTTTCAATGATCACATAGAGCAGAGACATGAAAACTCTTGTAAGAAAAGAGCCAAAGGATCAAATGGATTCTCAATCATGCCAAGGAAAGACAAGTTGCAGAGACAACTAGTAAATTCAATAATTGATAGTTATGTGCATCCAAGTTGATGCAAGTGAAGTTCAAACAGATGATTTTACAATAAAATACTGCCAAACACATAAGTCTTCAAGATTAAATTATCATTTACACTAAAATGTAAGGAATGTTGATTTTTCTGTCCCAAATCTCTAATGAATCCTAAAACGCATTGCACATGCCTAATCATGGATCGAAAAGGGAATTGTTTATTTTAGTATCCCCTCGTTTGGTATCTCAACCCTACATTAGTCTGTGATGCACAGACACAAAGTTCAGACTTGAAGGTGGCAGAAATTTCATATGTACAAGTAACATTTACTTGACAGGTGAATTTAATTCAGTCAAGGATAAGAAATCTCTCTGTGCTTTAATCAGAGCATGTTAAGAGACTGAACTGCACCATAAGTCTCCTTTTAGTATAAACAGGTGTGGATGAGAAACCTCTGTGGCAGAACATATAAAGGAAACATAACCTTTATCTTTTGTTCGCTCTTTCTCTCCTTTTCTTTCTTTGCCAGGTTACAACACGAATAAAGGCATTGCAACACAAGCCTTTTCAGAGCTCTTCAATCCCAGCCAGAGAGTAGCTAACTGTCAGGGGATTAAAGACTAGCAGAACACCTTTCTCCTGAGTTCTAGCTCTTGATTTGAATTTGCAAGTCCATATCTCAATAGCATAATTTCTACAAGTCCAAAGCAAGACCGACAGAACGCACATTTGGGATCTTGATAGTCAACAAGGTCCAGATGTCAGTGAGGAATAAAGCTAATGAGAAATATCAGAAGGTAATGCAGACATGCCATGACCCCGCCTTGAGTGCTACCGATGTGACAGGCAACTACGTCAATCTGCACCCAAATTGTCAATGAGGAAGGTCCATACACTCACCATGGGCAAAAAATAAACTCTATTTGTGCGAAAAATTTTGATTTCGTATGCTACTGTTTAACTAATGACATTGTTTTACAACACAAGTGTAATTTTATCATAGTACAGAGGATATAATATCATCCAGAAAGTTTAGAGTTTGAGGGAAGATATAAATGTCTGATTGGACAGGGGATGTCATGTCATCCATCCTCACTAATAACTATTTTCAAGTAATGGGAGATGCATGAACTCCAGTTGACCAAAACTGGAGGTATGCAAACATTTTACCATTAGTTAAAGCTCATTCTGCTGAGCTAACTCAATTTTCTCATATCTTTGGAATGATATGGCAGAGATGCACATAATAATTGCTGTTGAAGACATTTATCAAATGTCCAACTTCGTTGCAACCTATAAGATGATACTTCAAGCACATTCTGAGAGTGTCTCTCTACTGAAACTCTTTCAAAGTACATGGACAAGCCGGCAGGAAAACACGAAGGAACAGTATAACTTACTAGTCTGGAACTGAGCAGGTACTGACTGAAATATCTTTCCAATCACAACAGACAGGATCGTCATTAATGAAAGAGCACCCATTGATCCTAAAAGAACCTGTTCATATATTTTTAAAGAGCATCAGAACATAGAGTTTTTAGACATTCTACTAAAGGCTGTCCATCCCAGCACTAAAATTAGTAAAGAAATTAGTAAAGAAGGTAAACAATCCTGTAAAATAACAGGATCAAGTTTCCACTGCTACAATTTATCGCCCATCATGGGCAGAATCCTGTTGAAGCATCTGATATTAGTTCACATGAAGAGTAAATTCTCTAGTATCATCGAGCAGAAAAAACAAAATTTTGACAGGTTTAAATGATTGGTGAACCTTAGATGATATTTCCTTCATAAGGAGATATTTTCAGGTCAAATCTACAGGTCGATAACAATATTAGATAAATTATTCATGCCAAATCAAGTTCTGACACCACTAGTGTGTGCCAGAGAGAGAGAGAGAGAGAGGGAGGGAGGGAGGGAGGGAGAGAGAGATTACCAGTCCCTTTTTGTATTGCATGGCCAATAGTGCAGCAATGAAGAATGTCTGGGCAACAGGAACAACCACGAGTTAATACATATTTTAAACAGTATCCACATTAAGCAAGCATTAACTTCTCTCATCAAATAAAGTTGATAGTCATATCCTTATAGCGAATGTACAATAAAGACAAAGTAGGTGTTATTAGCAAAAACACAAATGCACAAGAAAATTCAAATCTTCCAATGAAAATATTTGATTTTCTGGCAGCAGAGATAGGTTAACTAATGAATTAGATTTTACTGAGACAAAGAAGAGCTCCAAATATATTAAACTCGAGGAACCATGCAATTGACCTCGACAAGAGCCCCAGGCAAAGTCACTTTTGTTTTTAATGCAGAAAAGGAGATATCATGGAGTGAATGGATACTGCACTCTAGCATTTCTAGGACCTGAGCAATGACAAGAGATACACAGGCTTGTATTGCATCAGATCATCACAAGCACATAGAATGGATAAAGAGGACCTAACCTAGACCAACCATCAAAGGGGGAAGTTAATGCATGTCAACACACAGTGAAATTAGTATCATGCTTAAGTCATAAGTCATCTAGGTTCAAAATACTTAAGCATGATGCATAGGTGCAATGACTGCATTGCATCATTCTATATTAGCCATATTATTAGATGACAAACTGGTCCAGTCTCGCGGATATTTTATGCTTCAATGGCCAATATATCCTCTTTACTGGATCATCAGTCGCATAGGAAGAGCTGGGTTTAGTAGTCAATAACACTTTAGTGGGTAGTCACCTACATCCTCAAGTTGACAAAAGTCCAAACAGGCATTTGTATATACAGCCACAGCCCATATGTTATAACTCTTCCGAAGTATTAGTGAAATTTTGACTAAGAAAGCAAGATATTGCGAAGCAAAAAAAAAAAACTAAAAAATTGACATGAGACGATGAATAAGCAGACAGATGAGAATTTCTCATATGAATGGTTTGTGACGAAAGTATCGGTCTATCCATGATTAACTACCTTATCCCCGATCTCAGAAACAAATATTAATGCGAATGCAGCTGTGAAGCCTGACTTTGCAATCGCAGCTAATAGTGATGAAGGTCCGCCCTTGACAAACACAATTAACGAAAATACCAAAGTGCATCCAAAGAGAACCAAAGCAACAGAGAGAGGATAAGGAATTTGGTCAGGTATCTTCTTGCTGCAAATCACAAAAGTAAACACTCATTAATAAGTTCACAGATTTCTAGCATCACAGTTCAAATGATATGTGTGTGTGTGTGTGTGTGTGTGTGTGTGTGTGAGAGAGAGAGAGAGAGAGAGAGAAGTGCATTCAAAACATGAACATTTTTTGTAGCTGAATTTTAAAACACAGTTTAAGAGACTAAAGTATAGATATTTAGTCACAGCATCACCTATTGCCTAGTTAAACAAAGTTTATTACAATAGGCCAAAAGCTATAATATTGACACACACCAAGCATACTTTCTAAAGGCTTGTTGTTTTCCTGTTTTAGTGAACATATAAAATATTTATAGTTAGAGGTTACAATATACATATATTCCATACCAATCCTACAAGGGCTAGAGTTCAAATGTTGAAAGATAGAAAGGGTGGAAGGACAATGCATCTTTCCATAAGATCTTAAAAGATCATGATAAATAGGACTGCTGATCTTTCTAAAAGAGCTTGAACTCAACTCATTCAGATAGCATATCCAGTTTAGCATGCTCCGTTCTACCTCGATTCTCATTAGTGACGATTTCTCTTTCCCTTCATCTTGACAAACAAACAAGATACTGAAAGCCCAAATTAGGAATATTATACATGCCTATCCACTATCCAGTGAAGCTAGAACTTTGTGGATCATTACATCGCAATCGCTGCTTTGGATTCATACATCATTACATCCACTCATTATTACTGCAATCTAACAGCAACATATCTAACACATTCTTAGAATCAAAATAATAACCCATCATCATCATGAAAGGGATAGACTATTTAACAAAACAAGATTCCGCAAATATAAATCAGAAAAAGGGATCAGCTTTTAATCAATCAGGTAGAACTCACATTGTTGACGAACTGCTTCCAGGTGGATTCTCTCCCAAGGCATTCTGATTTTCATTTTCATCCCTACCTTCGGACCCCCCCGATCCAATACTCACATTGGATGCTTGCGCTTGGAATGTGCTGCATGTTTGTTTCCTTCTTGATAATCCTCTCCATCTAGCTAAAATAAAAGAAAGATTAGGTTAATCACTATAGTCTGATTCTCACTAAGCCAACCCAACCTAATGAGCCTGAAAAAAAAAAAAAAACTCACGCTAATTTGTCAAAATTAGTGCAGCCCAAAGTCCACAACAATTAGGAAAAGTATGCAATCTCCTGAAACAAGTGTAACTGTTCATGATTATATTTCTCCCCTTACATGGAAAAGTACCAAAATCTTTTGTAACTCTTTTTGGCCTACGAGGAGTACTTTTCAACCTCAGTTGCAATATCTATGAAGAAAATTTTCAGGAAGCTTAAAAATTTTCAGTATAACGTTATTGTGGTCATTCAGCGATTTGGAGGGGAGGAGAAGAATTATACAGTTTTCAGGGTCCAGAATATGACAAAGATCTCATGAAATTGCTTATGCTAAAAAAGCTGCCATCTTCTTTTCCATATCCGTGTTGAATTGTGTTTCATACTTACTCATCCGTTTCTTTCCTGTACTTCATATATCGT
Source organism: Eucalyptus sp. ANBG9806169 (assembly GCA_014182395.1). Lineage (NCBI taxonomy): Eukaryota > Viridiplantae > Streptophyta > Magnoliopsida > Myrtales > Myrtaceae > Eucalyptus > Eucalyptus sp. ANBG9806169. The sequence goes on from CM024580.1 coordinate 26,829,586, forward strand.
TCAAAAATCTCTGCAGCTCGAGGAAACATTACAAAAAATAGTTTCTAGAAACACTGGCTTCGATAAACCCCAGTGATTGTACACCCATCGCTTAAATCGGCTTAAAATATTAACTAGAAAAGGGGAAAGATCTATCATCTCATCAGCAATAAGCTCCATATGCATCGGACAACACCAATCATAAGGACAAAGATGCCAAAACTTCGCTCAGTTCTCACCACAGAAGCTTGACTGCAAAAGGGTAAGCATCAAACTATGAATCTCTCAACTCAAAGTCTTCCTTTTTCTAAAAAAACTTGACCCCAATTTAGCCGTCCTACGAAGAATCGATTGCATCCGGATGTTATCTTTTCGCAGCCGCAGTTATGTTCCCCTAACATTTTTGCAGACACTATAAACGACTGAAGACCAAGGAAAGACGAGGTACGAGAAAAGAGGGAAAACTCACGAGAATACGAGGTTTGAACTGTGGGCGACGTCGCAGTGCAAGGCAACGAGTCCACACCAACTAACAAGGGAAGCTTCACTCCCGAAATTAAAGGTCTACGAAGCACCGGACCCTTCATTATCTCTCTTTCTTCTTGCTTGTGGCAGCAAGCTAACACAGTTCCATCAGCAATTCCAAGAAAAGAGGAAGATACCCTTCTCGGCTTTCGAAATTCTCAGCTCAGGAATTCTCAAGACTTTTTGACTGCGATTTATCTCGCCGCGTTCTTCCAAACATGGCGGTTTCACCGGCTCGGCCTCGGCAAATGCAATGCTTTTGATTGCTTTTGGTTGCAGTATCGCGTTCTCTGTTTCACAGCTGATAAAAATTTCTCCTTTGGGGAGTGGGGGGTGATTTTGCTTGCCACGTGTGCAGTGGGTGAGGGATTGGGGCAAGAGCCAAAGCCTCCGACGGCCGACTTAGCCGATCCAATTATTTACGGTTTGTTTTGACATCCATATTTTTGTCATTTTAAATATCTATTTATTTTGCAAAAATATAAAAAAAATTATAAAAAAGATAAAAAGTAAAAAAAAAAACTAATTAAAAAATTTTAAAAATAACGATGGAAAGCTATTGAACTTTAGTTCAAGAAATTCAAATTGACCCATTTGAAATTAAAGTTTAATTTCGTTAATCAAAGTCCAATTTCGATTTAGACCAATCATGACGTCAACGTCAGTTTGGATGCAATAGGTTATCCTAAATATGGACACTTAGTTGAATAGGTGTATGACAATATTAATTGAATTCAATTTCAATTAATTTGAAATTTCGAGCAAGGAATTTCAAAATTGTCCATTTTGGCCTATAATGTTCAATTATGCTTATCCATGGTCTAGGTCCACTGTTTTTCATAATAATCAAGTAATTAGGTCAATAGAAAACCAATGGATTGCATTTACATAGCTTCATTAACCTAATCCAATTAGAATTAGAGTGTTTCTCCTCAAATTGGGTAAGCTTTCTTTCAATTTGGCCCTCGAGAGACCAAAGGAATGCTTGGCCAAAACTAGTCAAGAACTGGTTGAACTGATCTAAACCAACCCTACCTATCCAACCAACTACCAGTGAGACAAGCTCGTTTAGCCCTTTGCTAGCCGATTCTTGATCACCATAACCGCTTGTTGACTCCTCGTCACGTGTATGTCGTCCTCACGTCCAGTGATTTTCAAAATTTTGTGAAAATATCCTTGGATTTCACGTATTTTCAAAATCACCCATAATTAGACCCTAATTATAATTCTTATTTTAACTCTTGTTTTTTGCAAATCAAAGCCATCTGATCAGTCATAGACTCATAGGACTCATTTTAAGTAGAATAAGTCCTTGATGAGCTTAATTTAATCATTAGATCAAATTTCGATGGTCGAATTGAATTGATGATCAAAATTTGACGCTTAATCAAGAGTATATAAGGTTTCCATCCAAAAACCTTAGGGGAGCTCATTTTAATCAAAAAATTCAGATCTGCGCTTTCTCTCTCCTCCCTCTCTCTCTTTCGTTCCACTCTCTCCTCCTCTCTTCTCCTTGCACGCGGTCGGTACCACGCCCTCACCGATGATCCTTTCGGCCGCATCACCTCGTCCGATCATCCTTTGTCTCCATTGGTCTTGGTTGTAGCCACCATCAGGTCCGGCGATTCAAGGAGCTTCCGATTAGCCGTCTCTTCATCGAAGATCCAAGACCGGTGGTTGAACCAGTCTTCAAGCCGACTGGTTCCTCTCGGCCAATCGATGGTGAATCTCGAAGCCCCTAACTACGTTTGATCTTTCCTTCAACATGTCCTCGACCATCCAGAGGTCAGAGATTGATCAGATAGCCATCGGATCTCCTCTGTTGGCTGGTTTCCTTTCTAATGTTCCAAGACCAGTTCGATCCGGACTAGTTCTACTCACCGTTCAAACTGGCAATCTGGCGTCCTTGATCGATAGCATAGCTCCTGTCGATCCGCTCCTAGATTAAACCGCGACCTTGCTGTGGACGTGGATTAACGGAAAAGCCATTGGATCTCCTCCCGTGGCTCAATCTCTTCCTGGCGATCCGAACCGATCCAATTCGGACCAGTTCTGCTCAGGTCCAAATCGGACCTTTTTCGACACCGATCCAACTCGCCGATGATCCATGAGTTCCATTTGACATCCCTCGAAATTTGGATGTGTTCCGACAGTTCGAGTTTCATCTGATTGCACTTGAGTTCGACAAAAACTACAAAAGATAAACTCTCGATCACAAATCCAATGAAGTGAGATCAAATCAACCGATCGAGATTAGGATTCAACTCAAGGATTATGATTTATGCTTAGATTTGAAGTTTATTTTTTTATGAGATGATTTATGATGTGTTGATGATCATTGATGATGAACTTGAACTTGTTAGATTTGCCTTGATCTGCAAAATCATGTTCTTGTGCGTGACTTTTTGTTTTGGCTGAAATGAGGTGTTAAATGACATTTTATGGCGTCAAGCCCTTCTAAACATGTAATCTAGACTTGACAAGCTTCGATTTAATAGATTGTATGGCCTGAGCAGATATTGTTTGGTACCTAAATAGCACTTTCAAAATTTGTCAATTCTGCAGTGATTTTGTGCTTGATTTTCAATTCTAGCTTCGAATGAATTTCCGTCTTATTATTTTTGTACTGATTTTTGTGTTTGGATTTTGAAAACCCTTACTTCATGGAGTTTTCATGCAATTTTTTTTATTACATCATATTATTTTTTTTCAGATTTTTTGAAGTTGATTTGGTTAGGTAAAATCACCAAAAATCGTCCTTAGGTCAATCTATCTTGCACTGAGTCCAACCTGAGTTTGCTTAGAATTAAGGCCTTAAATGAGTCTATTTGAGTTTGCATCATTCATAAGAGTTGTAGTACGTGTTAAGAATGTTCTAACGAGGTATGATTTGTGCAAATTGAATATCGTTTACTATGTTAATCACATGTGTGAAAATCCTTGGGTGCTGCTGTAACTTGTGCATTTCATCACATGGCTCTATTTTGTCATTTTTGTGTAGGCTCGTATGAACCAAATTAGGTTTAGATGCCTTCATGAAAAATGTTTGTGATGTCACATTAAGATTTTTCCTAAGATTTTTACACATCATTAAATCATCAAAAGTCACTCTTGTTCTGTGCTAGTCATGTTGAACTAAAAACTAATCACGAGCATATTAAAATCTCTTTGTTTGGGTCCCTTAAGGACCAAATCAGATCTTGATATCTTCTAGACATTTCAAATACATGTTACAAGCTTCGCATTGATGTATGGCATGTCATATTTCAATCTCATTTACTATGTGAAAGCCATGCAGCAATTTAACAAATTGTAGTTGAAATTTGTCAAGCATGTTGTTCTTAGCATTAAGTCACCCTCCGATGTCAATGAATTGTGTCTTCTTTCCACTTCAATGAATTGTGTCTTCTTTCCACTTCGATTTAAGGTTAAATATATTAACTAAACCTTTGTCACATTCAATCTTATGTCGTATGCAAGTTTCACATTTTTTGTGCATTGTTTAGGTGGTCTTATAAATCACTAATCATGCATCATTTTCCGATTTGCTTGTGGCTGATTTGCATGCCTTCATGATTATCTCTTTTCAGCCATGAATTTGACCTTAATTGGACTCAGCCCCTCTAAGGAAGTCTTAAGAATCGCCTTGATCTTTCCGATGATGCTGATTCTGCATGATTTGCATATCGTTTGTCTTGTTTTTAATTTTTGTCAAATTAGGTTATAAATCTATCGGGGAAAGAACAATTGAATTGCCAAAACTTGACATGGAGAGATACTTAAGTATCAAAAGTTACGAAAATAACATTTAAATGCCAAAATTGGAGCAAAATGGATTAGTTAAATACTAACGACAAGAAAATCCAACTACAATGCTGACATTGTGATTTTCCGACGAGGCAAGCACAAAATGACGTCGTTTTGCATGCTAACACGGTTAGACAAATACAAAAACGACGTCGCTTCGCTACTGACATGGATAGATTAATAATATAGATATTAATTAAATAAAATTTAAAACCAAATTAAAAATATATATATTTTTAAAAAAGAGGAAGATGGAGGTTGTACGTGGTGAGGGCCGAGCCGCCTCCCCATCGTCCCCAAGAAGGGTCGGTGACGGTAGGGGCAGCAGGCAGCGGCCCTTAGCTCGGTCGAGTGAGGGCCGGCGATCGTTGCCGAATTTGGGGGAGGGCTACATCCCTCGCCCCGGATCTGGGCGAGGGCTCGCAAGCCCTCGCCGCCGATTAGCCAAGGTCGTTGACCTTTAGCCGGGGTTCGACAACCCCGGTCGACCCTTCCCTCACCATCATCAGCCCTTCCTAACAATGATGGGGAGGGTCCGACGACCCCGGGTGACCCTTCCCCCACCGTCGCTAGCCCTTCCTAGCGATGGTGGGGAGGCGGCAGCAAGGGCTCAACCCTAGTTGCCTACAACCTCCATCTTCCTCTTTTTTAAAAAAAAAATATATATATATATATAGAAATATTTTAATTTAATTAATATTTATATTGAAATTCAAAAAAGATGAAACAACATTGTTTTGGTGACTCGTTATTAACTTAACTCTCCGGTGTACTGTGTAAATGAGTTATATCATTAAAAAATTGTCAGGTAAGATTTTTGGCTACCTTCGCCGAACTTGGCACTCAAGTGTTCCATTTGAACTCCGGATAAAAATTTGTGTCACTTTCGAACTTTTTGTGCAAAAAACCAAATTTTGATCAAAACTTGACTTCCCGTCAAAGAGTTAACCAAAAAAATCAACTTTTTGGGTTTTCATTAGAAATAAGTAGGAAATTAGGTATAAATGACAAGCCAAAGAAAAGGGAATGAAAAATGACATTTTTTGTTTAAGAAACGAGCTCCATCACAATCAGAAACACTTATCTCAAGTTTTAACCTTTAGCGATGTGTTGACTAAAAATTAGGTTTCAAAAGCAGGGACATATAAATTTGCCATAGTAAGCAATCAAAATAGCTTCTTGGCGAGAACTTAAAAACTCTATCTTCTTTACTTCTGCTTATAGTATAAGTGTAGATTTACTACATTTCCATGCTATGTGTAATTCATATACCTGTTTTGTACATTTTAACAAATGAAACAACCTTATTCCTCAAATTGATTGGTCCACCGTGCATTTGTATTCATATTTGAAATGAAAAACAAAATGCTACAAACAAGAAATTGTCAGTGAGACTTTTTTTTGTTAGGGGTACATTACAAGTGCGACAACTTTCGTATGGCGCTCATTTGAGTGCTATAACTTCTTCTTTTTTATCACTTGAGTGTCATAATTTTCATACCGGCATTCACTTGAGTGCCACTGTTTTTTTTTTTCCAATAACTTGATTGCCATATAACTTTTCAATCGATTACTTGAGTGTAATAACTTTTGAAAAACGTTTACAACAATTGTTATGCCACATCGATTTTCCGGAGGAGGGAGGACATCACAAGTCCCACAACTTTCATACGACACTCACTTGAGTGTCATCACTTCTTTTTTTTCAATCATTTGAATGTCATAACTTTTATATGGCGCTCACTTGAGGGCCATTACTTTTTTTCCGGCAAAAATATGCTTCAAGTGCCAAAAGTTGGCACAAATGGATACCTAAGTGCCAAAATCGGAAAGAAATGGATCATTTAAGTGCTACTCTGGCCAAAACGTTGACATGTCAATTTTTCGGCAAAACGAGTGTAAAACAGCGTCATTTTGCACGCCGACGTGATGAGGTAAAAAATTTAATATAAAAATTAATTAAATTAAATTTAAAACTAAATTTATTTAAAACATTTAAAAATAAAAATACAAATATTTAAAATATTATAAAAAAAAAAGGGGGAGGTGACTCAACCCTCGCCGCCACCTCCTCTCCATCGCCACCGAGAAGGGCCGGCAACGGAGGGAGGAGGGTCGGCCCGCAAGCCCTTGCCCGGCCGAGCCAAGGGCCGTCGCTTGCTGAGGCGACCCCTAGCGGGCGGGGTGCGGCGGCCCTTGGCCTAGCCGGGTGAGGGCCGCCGACCCTCGCCGGATCTCGCAGCCCCTCGCTCGGCCGGGCCAAGGGCCGTCGCCGTTGGGGGTCGCCTTAGTGGGCGATGCCCCTTGGCCTAGCCGGGCGAGGGCTCATGGGCCCTCACCGCTAGTCGGTCGTGGTCGTCGGCCCCCGGCCGGCCCGGCAACCCCATCCGGCCCTCCTCCCTCCGTCACCGGCCCTTCCCGACGGCGAAGGAGGCGGAGCCCTCGGCCGCCTCCCTTTTTTTAAATTTTTTTAATATTTATATTTGTATTTTTAAATGTTTTAAATTAAATTAAATTAATATTAAATTAAATTTTTACAATGTCGATATCGAAACGATGCCATTTTGCACTCGCTTCGCCGAAAATTGACATGTCGCATTTTGGCCGGATTTTAAGTGATCCATTTCTTTCCGATGTTGGCACTTAAGTGTCACTTGCGCCAACTTTTGGCACTTAAGTGTCCCTTTGCGCCAACTTTTGGCACTCCAAGGGTCCGGGTGTCCTTTTTTTCCAATCACTTATGTACCATATAACTTTTCACTTGATCACTTAAATGCAATAACTTTTTTAAAGTGTTTACCACAAGTGTTATGCCTCGTTGGATTTCTGGCGCTTGGCTAAATGTTTTTTAAAATTTTTGGCACTTAAGGCCCCGTTTGTTTAAATTGTTTATGTTCCCTAGAACAAAAATTTCTGTTATTTTGTTCCGGGAAAGAAAAAAAGAACATAAACGTGTTTGGTAAAACTTTTATTTCGGGGAACAAAAAATCTATTTTTTAGTTCCTGGGAAGAGATTTGGAACAGAAACAAGATGTAGAAAAAAGTTGCTTCTTGTTTCCGGGAACAATTCCAATAAATAATTTTTCTCTCTCTTCTTTTTTCTTTTCTTCTTCCTTTTGGCCGGCGACCTCGCCAGAGCATCGCCGGCCCCCAGCGAGGCCAAGCCTCGCGGTGGCTAGGGGAGGCTCAGCCTCGCTGGGCCACTACCAGGTCAGCATCGCCCAGTGGTGGCTAGGCGAGCTCGGCCTTGCCAGATCTGGGCGAGGTTGAGCCTCGCCGGTGGCCTCGGTGGCTAGGCAAGCCTCGCCAGGCCACCGGTGAGGCTCGAGCTCGCCCAAGCGGTGCGAGGTCGGCCTCGCCATATCTGGGCGAGCTTGAGCTCGCTGGGCAACGCGAGGCTCAACCTTGCCTAGCCACTAAGGCCACTAGCGAGGCTGAGCCTCGCGGTGGCTTGGCGAGGCTCCGGCGAGCTCGCCGGACCTCGCCTAGCCGGTGGCCGGCCACCGCCATGGCCAGCGACCGGCCACATAGGAGAAAGAAGGAAAAAAAGAAAAAGGAAAAATATAATAAAACTATTGAAAAATTAAAAGAAACAACAAAATTATACAAATTTACCAAACACATTTCTATTCCTGGAGTATAAATTTTTTGCAGTTACCAAGTACGTTCTTATACTCAGAAATTGTTCTCGGGAACAGAAACAAAAAATACTATTTCTGTTCAAAAATTCTTCCCCGGAACAGAAACTTTACCAAATGCGCCCTAAGTGATCGGTTGAAAGTTATAACACCAAAATGAATGTTTTTTTTTAGAAATTATAGTACCTAAGTGGTTGAAAAAAAGTAATGGCACTCAATGAATGTTGTACGAGAGTTATGACACTTGTGATATTCTTATTCTTTTTTTGGGGTATTCATGGTCATTCTTGGCCTCAAACTTGCCCGACCAACGTGGTACTAGGTGGCAAAATATATGTCCAAATCTTCAACGGTTTTGTTGAGAGGTGTGACATCTACTATTCATTGCAAATCCAAAGACGATGATCTCGATTTTTACCAGATTCCTCCTAGTGGCTTGTGAGATTTTGATCTCAAGCCTAGTTTTCGTGGTCACACACTCTTATTTTGCCGCATCCAACGGCCCAGTTAATTTCAGTACTTTAGTATATATAATGAGGGTAGCCATTTTGTTTCAATATGGTGAGGTATGTCCATGGTCGTAGTGGTCCATTTTTATATAGGGCGATATGTGAATGAAAATCCTAAAATCTCCTAACAAAATGTGTACCTATATCAGTTTGTATTAATATGATATTGGGCTATTGTTGAGATGATACTGGAAGCTCCTTAGAGAATGTCTTTCCATGGTGTTGATGTGTGAAGATGTCTTTTGTGCCCTTCACTTGTTTACTCTAGATAACACTTGATGAGATCGCACTATACTTGCTAACTAACAACTAAACATCTCTAGACAGAAGCGACACAAGTACAAACTTTTCGTTTAGGTACTATACTGCTTTATTCTTCAGATATTTGCTAAAAGAGTGTATCACCAGGATGAAATATCAATTCGAGTAATAGCATTATTGTAATAACTACAAGCGTCACTATTCTCATTTGCACCTTGGATTTAGAAGAAAAGGAAAAATAACATCGATGATCCTTAAACTTTGATCTGATCTATAATGTCGTCTTTGAGTTTTTCGTTTGTTTAATATGATTCTTGAAATATTCCTAAACATTCAATATAATTCTTTCATCTAATCAAATACGGGAACAAAGCACCATTAGTCCCTAAGGTAATGTGAAAGTACAAACTAATTTCTAAATTTTTAATTTGTTCAATCTAATCCCTTGATCTTCCATAACAAAGTCAAATTAGTCCTTTGATACTATTGACAAGCTTTCATTTTGTATCATTATCCAAATTTTAGAATATCTTTTCATTTAATCAATTTCTTGAATCAACAAAAAAAAAATCATTTTTTTATTACCTTCTCACCTTTTTGGTATTTATAAATATTAAGATAGTTGTATTTACATAAATTTAACTTATGATATTTAAATAGTAAAAGATTTTTTCAGTTAAAATTGTATCCGGTTGATATTCTCACTAAATCAAATTTAAATGCTTTTAGAAGAATATCTGGAAACATATTAAATAATCTATAACCCCATATACACGTACCCTTCACATTTGTCATCTTAATATTTGTACAGCTCATCTTACCCGTTTTGTACATTTTACCAAATGAAGCCACCTTATTCCTCCTTAAATTGTCTAGTCCACCACGCCTATATACTGATATTTCAAAAGAAAAACCAAGATAACAGATATGAACTCATCCGTTAGACTTTTTGTGGTATTCATGATCAGTCTTGCCCTTCTTCAAGCTTGCTCCGCACGATTTTACATTAGTGGGAAAACCCATGTCCAAATCTTCAATGACTTACCCGGAGGAGTGATGCTAACTGTTCATTGCAAATCCAAAGACAACGATCTCAACGTACATCAGATTTCTCCCAATGGCATGTGGGAATTTGTATTCAAGCCTAGTGTTTGGGGAAACACACTCTTCTTTTGCAGCATGCAGTGGCCTGGTCAATTTCACCATGTCGATATATACGATGAGCGTCGAGATTTCGATCGATGTGGTAAGGTGTGTCCATGGCATGTATTACCTAGTGGTCCATGTATGTATGAGGCGGCAAAATGTGAGAAATGGAAATCCTGAAATTTGGTTATGGTTGAGATGATATTGTAATCTCCTCCTTTGGGATAAATAAAAATGTTTAGTGTATATCTTTTCATGGTGTCGATGTATGAAGATGTCCTTTTGTTCCTTTACTTGTTAACACTAGGTAACACCTAACAAGCATATATGCACAATTTATCAGACTGACCAAAAATTTGCCTACCGTTATAGGAGTTTTCAAGACGGAACCGTTGATTGTGTTGGGGTTTCATGAATCATGTATAGGTAAAATTAATAAAAAGAACACAGCGGAAACAAATATGATATATTTTATACATAATTCTCCGAATGAGTTGTTCGTGCATTTTAATCAAAAATCTGAAAATAAAAAGGGAGTTAAACGAATTACCTCTTGAAGAGTGCTTTAAACGAATTGGTTCGGACGTTCTACAGTTCGAGCCCTACAAACCTCGGACCTCTAGTTCAGACACATCAACAATGGACGTTGAATGGAAGAGAGAATTTTCAGATAATCATCACTATGATCGTGCTAGTAATTTCGTGGAGACAATCCGTCATATCCTTGATGTTTTAGTCATGGCTCAAACGAGAGAGAATCCCTCTTCTTTCTCGCGTTTTGAAAATCACAAGAACACGCACACGTTTTTCTCTATTTTCAGCAACCATTTATTAAGCCCTTCATTAAGCAGCATATTTAAAAGAAAAACCGAACGATCAGCAACGGTCGTGTGGGACGATCAGTAACCGTTGCTGATCGTCCATGCACGATTTCGTGCATGAACGGTCAGCGGTTTGCTGACCATTTTCGTGCATGATGGTCAGCAACCGCTGACCACATGCACGTGCATGTGCACGAAGCTTTAACGTTTTTTTTTTAGTTATTAATATTAAAAAGAAAACGCACATGTGATGTGCAGCACCTTAATTAATTAATTAAATGAAAAATAATTAATCAAACCCCTTTTTATTTATATGTATAAATAAAAATAAAAAGAACATAATCTTTATGTGTGCATTTGGAATACATTAACATATATTCACTTTGGGCATGCATGTGCATCATATGTATGTAGGCTCATGACTATAATACAAGTTAAATTAAATCTTATTTAATTTAATTTCAAGTCGACACAATTCGATTGCAGTAATTGCAAACACATTTGCAGCATCATTTCTCTCTTGTTTCATGTTATCCTAATTGTTTATGATGTGTGACATCCCTAGGTTCATCACTAAGCTGGTAGTAAGACTTATACTAACACATTAATACTCCCAAAAGAATTAATTGTCCCGATTAATCTTTGGGTCCTACAAGCCATGATTGACATCTAGTAATATGTTATGGCTATCTAGATAATGTGAATGCTTTAAGAACATAATGAACTTGTTAGTTTTGGCTACGGTGTAATTCAATCCCTCTGTCTTACTATGTCCTGATCAAACAAAGACCATGGAATATTTGTCAAGTCACCGATTCGATCATATGCACAAATCTAATTGACATACATTTTATTCGAGACATAAACAATTTATTCTCGGTTACAACCTCGACCGAGGATTTTAATGCAGTGATATAATTAGATCGCATAGGACATAGGTACAAGGAGACAAATTCCATATTGGTACATGTGCAACTTCGTATATGAACAAACTATGACCATCGGTATAAAGACGGATCAACGACTTGGCATTATGTGCACCTGTGAACCATAGTTGTTTTGTTAACACTGTGCCTCAGGTCTAAGAATTATTTACACAAGACCAAAGCATGAACAATTAGACATTGACCACGCTAAAAGCTTCCATGTTGCTAATCGTTTCATATACGTCACGTTCAATGAATTTGTCTAATACAAACACCTGTGTTCTAACTCAGGCATCATAATACCCAATGACATGCTACTCATCATTCTCTTAAGTATCCAATACTTAATAGTGAAGTTAAGAACACACCGGTCTCAACAGGATTATAAATATCCACTCAATAATCCATTGACCATGAATGGTTTAAAGATTCAGTCTAACTATGAACCCGTCACATATATTCTTGACGTCTCAAGAATAGGTCTAGTTAAAACTGATCTTATAGAATCATTCATAAATATAAAATAATTAGACAAATGAATGAATACGTCATTGCCATTAATTAAATAATAATAATGATAGTACAATTGAAATCCCTAACATGTAACTATTACATAGTAGCTTTAGGGCATACATCCAATAGATTCTACCCAAGAAAAATTGCTTTTGAAGTCTCTTTTAGGAAAAATAAAATACTTCTACACCCATAAATATAGGACCATGGTTTTTAAAGAACATAATCAATTGACAAAAAACTGTTTATGTACTGAAGTCATGTAGGTTTTTACTTTATTATAAGAATGTAGTTTGTTTCTTTTATTTAAAACGGAAAATGGGACGATTCTAAAATAAAAGCTCAAACTAGACCGAAATCGGCCGAACTGGTTTGATTCGCAATTTCGACCTTTTGAAACCGAAGGTCAGAGTGTCGTTTCCTGGTTTAGGTTGGGAATTGACCCACCCTGACACTATTCACTCTTAGTATTCATTTGCTACAATGAGAACACACATATACAGTATTACTTTTCCATTTTCTTATAGTTTTGAGCTTGTAAACTCGAGCTCATACTAAAATTACTCCTTTGTAATTGGCAACCGTGCTTCCTCGAGTTTTCGTTGGAGATCATTGAGTTCTGTTTAAAATTTATATAAAGGTATGCTAACTTTAATTGTACAATATTTTAAGTTTGTGAAAAATAGGCACTCACAGTTTGTCTATCAAGACAGTCTAAGAGGAGAAGGAGAGTAAAACCTAATCCTCAATTCGTATGGCTTCGTCCTTATCGAGCGATTAAAGACGGTGACCCGCTAAAACAAGGAATGTACTATTGATTCGAGATTAGGTATTCCAAGTTCTACATACAGACTAGATCGTTGATTTTCTTATGTGTGGTATCTGAGCCTCCGTATCAAGTTTAGAATCCAATTTGGTTTATATTTTTTATGGAAATTGATGAATAGTACTCAGTTTTAGGGATATGCACGGAAAATTATATTTCAAAATTTACTATTCTGTTCATTATTCTGTGAAATTGTTTTAGGGATTTTGTTACCCATAGAATGATACACATGCGCTATAATTCGTGCCCTAAATCAGCATGTGCATAGAGAATTAAAATTGTCCCATGCAATTCCACTACTTTGCTATTTATTACTCGAAATTATTCTAGGAGTTCTGTTCGATTTATCTTGTCGCTTCTATCTCGAAAATTTTGCACCAAAATTTTTTATGGAAGTTTTCGTGTTGTCTTGTGACTTCAATGGAATCTTCAAAGTGAATATCGATTCATCTTTTTATATCAACATTGACTTAATACTAGTGTTGCACTATTTCATCGAAAAGTACTGATAAAATATCTCTCAAACATAAATATTAATCCAAGGTCCTTTGTTTTGGATAGAAATATAAAGGTACAAAGACTTGAGACAATCATGTCCATCCATTTAAATTGCAGAAAAGTAAAGCCAAGTTATGTTTGCGAAGAACGTTGAGTTTTGCATTTGATTTGGCGATCTTTTATAAAGAGTACAATGTGGCTATCTATAGCCCATAATTGATGGTTCCAAATGATTATTAAATTAAAAAGATAACTTCCTAATCATATCTACAAAACAAATAACTTCATCTATTTGCAATTATAAGAATTTATATTATCCACAATATCCTTTTATCTAGTTTCATATCTAAAATTATCACTACTCGACAATTATATATCAATGTCAATAACTGCATCCCTAATAAAGATTCTCATTGATAAGTGATGTTTGATGTCAATTACTTCATTGGCAAGTTGTTGATACTCTTCAAGTTGTCGACTGTTCTTTTCATTGACTACTTTTATTGTTCACCACCGCAAATCTCTCTTTGAAAATGGATTCAGCCATGGAAACGCTCAGATGTAATTAAGTTTTCACAAGCATAATGAACAATTACGGGAAAATGATTCACATGTGATAAGGTAATCATGAATCCTAGACCAATATACCTTGCAACTTGAACTGTTTGTCGACTATAATTCATAAACTCAGTTACCACAAGGGACATATGTACCTGAATTTTCTCAACAGTTAAAGTTAGAAAATTCGAGATTCGTAATTGCAGTGAGACTCGTTTTTGGACAAAAAAATAATTAGAATTTCATTAGTTCTAATCTTTTTCTCAGATATTTCATTTAGGAATATTGTAGAATTAGAACCTTGGGCCTAACGGCTAAATTTTGGTCAACGGCAACCCTAGATAGTCTCGACCACCTTGATTCACAATTAGACTCAATCTTCTCTTCGACGAATTTGACCCATCTTTCCTTACTCTATTGAAGGTTCAAACGAATCCGGAAAATTGCAAACCAGGTATCACGACGAGCATCTTCTAGTGTATTTTCCTATGATATAAGGCTCATGTGCTAGCTTCAAGTGTAGCTTCCCAGGTTTGCCATTTTCCGAGCCGACATCAGCTGATCCAACGCCAAGCCCCTGGACAAGAACCGATATTGCATGGTCTCCAAAAGTGGACTTCCCGATGTCCGTTAGGTGAGAACTTTTAGCACGAGCTAGGATGTTATGTCAACTCGTTGCTCCCAAAATTTCAGCCCAATTGGACTAACGACGAGCATGCACTTGCCATTTCTATGCGACTGCGCAATCTGTCCCTAGTAGCAAACCACTTTCAACCCTCTAATCATCCACTTAATCCCACATTTTTTACACACCAAAAGAATCATAGAACCGGCCATCCTCTAACCCAGAAATTGAGCTAAAAATAACTAATGGTGTGAGAATTTTTCTAATGTGAGCTTTATTAATTGATATTGTGATTTACCATTTTACGGTATTGGTCTGATAAGATGAGATAAAAGATTTCTTAGTTAGCCTAACATGGAACTAGCTAGTATTGGCCGAGTTGAGCTCGGACTGTAACGAAAGGGTCTGGCTAAAATTTTATAAATAGTGCACAAGTCTCTCCCCTAACCCTAACATACACAATTATCCTCATATAAGAAGCGTTTACTAAGTGCTAATGGTGAGGGGCCGTATTATTGAGCTAGTGATACAAAGGGCAATAAAGGAGAAGCATTTTTACTTTGAATCGTCATTTTTCCGCATCAAGAACGATGGATTCTAATACAAGTGCGTTAATATCTCTACTCGATTATATGTGTTCTTGTTTCTAACTATGGAGATCATGGGATTGCGCTGTCGCGTCTTACATATAGTATCAGAGCAGTCTAGGGGAGGCGAAGTTGGTGCACGCCGAACATGCACCGCCATGTGCCCTCACGCGCAGGGTGCTACCAGCGTGTGCAGCAACCTAGTCCGACCCAACCTGTTGATCGATACCCAACCCGTTGATCAAGACCCAACCCAATGACCGTGACCTAACCTGAGATCCAACTCAGTCTTCCGTTGACCAGTCGGACTGGTTAGACCAATCAAACTGATGGTTCAGACCGATCCAACATGCTAGCGCATGCGCTACACGCACCACGCATTCTAAGGTATACAATACTCACATGATACCAATTATATAAATTGCTCGTTATTTTAATCACATTATCTATAATTGATAGCTCCATAACAATTTAGGTTCAAACTTTAAATAGTGAAAAGAGGATTTTCTATTTGAGATGGAGCTGGTAGATGTTCATATTGCTTTTATAAAGGATAAGCTAATAAATCACACTGTCGACGATACAAAATCCTATATAGAACATTTTATTGCTTAGTAAAAAGAGTAATTGGATTTGCTTGTTATCAATGAAGTGATCCATTCAAGTTCACTTTAAGAGTTGTTTTACCAACTAACTGTACTTCTAAATAAATGATGAAAACCTACGTGGCTTGAAATCATATCATGTCTAAAGTTGAGATTGGGATATATCTGCAAAGACTCTTCAACATGAGGTGTGATGTTCTGATGAGGTTAGGGATTACATCATAAGAATGGTAGATTTGAAGTCTATAAATCATACTCATAAAGAAATTCATGAAACCACCGGTCATTCTGACAGTTTGGGTCCTAAGATATAATCCTTTAAGAAGGATTGGGACTATTACTCCTATTTAAAAAGAATTGTCACATAAAGATAAATTGCAAAAAGTATATAAAGCTTGGCTGTCTAAGCATGAGCCTATAATTAATAATTCTTTGGCATGTTTTATGAATCTAATATCTATCATAAGCCCTTCCAATTCGTGATTGCTAGATAGCAATGCAACAAATCATATTGCATTTACCATACAAAGATTCATAAATCTAAGAAAGCCAAATCATAATAAATCATAGCTCACCGTAGGAAATAACGATGATAAGAAACACATTTTATGTACCTTCTTTGGGATGAAACTCAGTTTCTATATCATGTTTGTGTTGGAGAAACATTTTCAAGTAATTTTGATGATGTCCAAACTATCTTTAGTATAATATTTACTATGGTGTATGCAAATGTTTGGATCAAAGGACTACATAATATTCATGATATGATTCATTGGAAAGAAGTTCGCAAAATGTCCTGATACAGTAAATAGTACTTGTCAACCTAAAAGATCAGCAATTGATATGTTCGTGTCGAAGCTGTAAAGATCGGGTAGATGGTGCTGTGACAATCAAGTACATCTAATTAGGTTTGTTAAGTCAACTAAGTAGCAGTTGTGGACTTGGATTTGCATGGTAGGAGAATCCATATAAAGCATGTAGCAGAGCAACTAGGTCATTTGACAAATCTGTTAGAGACTGTGGTGAGAAGACAATAACAATTGCCATTTTTGGATAGTTTGCAAAAGTTCAACGAAAACTTTCCAATAGTTATCTATTTCTCTAAACCATCTTCAACGAACAAATTGAAGGCGTATATAAAAAGGAAGACCTCAGAAGCCATGAAGAGTGTGCGACATAAAAAAGAAAAAGAAAAACAAGAAACTTACTTTTTGTTATTTCTCTTAGCTATACGCTCTTTGTTGTATTGTTTGATTTTCATGTTGTTTAGTAACTATGCAAAGGATTAATTGTATAAGAATAAGAATTGCAGCTAAGTCTTGATAAAGATATCTATCTTATAAAGGATAAGTGCAAGCCAATTGTAACTTTTTAAGCAAATTACTAGTGGAATTCAGCTTGCTTTGATACCGTTAGTCAAAAGGGTGGACATAAGTTTGTGGATAAAGTCAACTACTATAATTCTTTGTACGCCCCTGTTTTCATTTGTTTACACATATTTGCACACGGTTGTCTTGCAGCTTTTCTAAATATTACGTTGACTTGATCTTTATTTAGTGATTGGCTAATTTCTGCAAAAGACTATCAAAGTTTGAAAATAACTGATTCATCCCCCTCTAGGTTATATTGTTAGCCACCAACAATTGGTATTAGAGCTTTATTGTTCGTTATTTTAAGTGTATTTCTATTGAGTATAAAGATTCTCTCTTATGGCTAACCTTGGTAGCTTCTTTTCTAATGATGCCTAAATTCTCAATAAGCCACCTTATTTTGACGGAAGCAACCATAACTACTAGAAGCAAAGAATGCAATCATATATTGAAGCCACAAATCTAGATATGTGAGATGTAGTTGCAAATGGTGTAGAAGTGCTAGCTCCTACTCACCAAGACTGTCATGATCCCAACTCCATTTTCAAGGTCACGAGCAACAAGGGTTATTTTCCTAACTTCCAAGGGTTGTCATCGTCCCGATTCTTTTTCTCTTGTTATCGTGAACAAATAACTCTCCAAACAAACAACAGTTGGAAGATTGGGACATATATTGCACTAAACACATTGATTTATATTATAACAGTACTTTTACAAGCCATTTCTCTACGGACTCTCTTTTCTTTTGCATCACACTAGAAGTTTTCCACATAGGCCAAGTGAATTCATGTCTCCTCTAGTGTGACTGCAGCTCCCAAAACTGACGTGAGACTTTCATGCCTATAAGACTGAAAGATAAGGGAGTGAGTTTTTGGGAAATCTAGTAAGTAAAATTCCTAATTCTTTACTAGGAAAGCATCTCATCATCAAAGTCTAGCAAGTACAACACTCTCAAACAGTGTCGATGATAGATCAATAGCAAATTACTTACCATGCCTTGACCCAATACATTATGTCGATTAACATCCTTCGACTTATCAATGAACCCATCAACACATCGTGCTTATGCATAACCGGCACCCATGCAAATTCATTTATCGTTGTCCTGGCTTGACCAAGCCCTCCCAACTCGACCGGGGCTTCTAGCTTCTTGTTGGACTTCCTGACTCAACCAGGGCATCTCGACTTGATCGAGACTTCTCGCAACTAGCTTCCCAAGGCTTCCGAATTCAAGACCTAGGCATATTGGCTCAACTAGGTTATCCCAACTCAACTGAGGCATCTCATTCAATGAACAAGGCATCGCCACAGATTTTGTGTGGCGACAGGCGCTTTTTCCTCTTTAAGTGCACACATAAATGCATCATACAAGCCAGTTCTTATTTTTTCTCTTAGCCGACACATATATAGCCCGAAGGCATGCTTATTCATATATGTTTGCCATGAATCCTAGCATTGCACTATACAACATGTCAGGAACAATCCTTGATCCGTGACTCGATTTGAGCACGTAGCATCAATCCTCGCACCGAGTAAAGCTTGAAAACAACACGCCTTAATGACGATCCAAGACCTTGAGACTTGGGTACACCTTGCTCTCGTGCAGATCCTAAGTTCGATGGACCTCAGCTTCAACCCGACATGAACATACTTTGTGCTGTGAATGACCCTTGGGTCGTGGCTTGATTCAAACGCCAAGCACAAAGTCCCCACATCAAACAAGGCATAAAACCAGCATGCTTTAGTGCCTTACCAAGAGCTCGTGGGCTTGGGTGATCCTCGTACCAATCAAGACTTAGAACCAACACGCCTCAATGTTGATTTAAGAGCTTGTAGCCTTGGGCGATCTCTGTGTCGAACGAGACTTAGGCCTCGTTTGGTTCAGCATTCCCAATGGGCTTTCAGCCCCGAAAGCCCCTTGGGAAAAATTTTAGGTGTTTGGTTCAGCATTTGGAGGTGTCATTGGCCAAATGCTGGCCTTTGAAATACAAGTCCACCTCTACCATTCATCCATTGACTTTTTTTTTTTTAAACCGATCATCTTCCCCACACCCCACCGCCGTTGATCGGCGACGGAGTTTCATCGGATTTTTTTTTTTTAAATAATAAAAACCCTTTGCAAATGTTGGGTTCACCTTCTTCTTTTTTTGTCATTTTTATCTTTTGACAATCAATAGCCCAACTTTTTATCAATACACTAGAATGATCATTAATTAACGAAGATGATTAATACTACAATAATTAAAAAAAAAAATTATTCAAAGTTGAAAACAAACCTAAAAGAACCCTAGGCCAAAAGTTGAGCTTTGCATCTAATCTATAATCAAATTCTTTTAATATAATTTTTAAATAAATTTACTAATATATATCTTCTACATTACTCTCAACATGAAAATGTAAAAGGTTATATAGTTTTTTTTTTTTGGTGACCCGGGAACTCCTGAACAGCCGGCAGCCGGCAAGGTAAACCCGGGGTGACGCTAGCGGAGGACCCACCACCCCGACGTCACACTTAAGATCCCGTGCGGCTAGCGCGATTCAAACTCCTCTCCTCCTTGCAAAGGATCATGGGAGCCTTATCCAACTAGGCCACCGCAGGCGGTGGTGTAAAAGGTTATATAGTTCTTGTTTCTTTTTCGCAATTTTAAAAATACTAAAACTAAAAAACTTAATTTGGTCACACTAAATGGCTTTTCAAATATATGTTTACCAAATAGTCTTACATTTCCCTAAAGCACTTTTCAGTTATAATTTACCAAACAGTCTAGCATTTCGAAAAACATTTTTACCTCAAAGGTATTTGCATTCTCCCAAGGGCATTACACAAAGCCGAACCAAACGGGCCCTTAGAACTGGCACGCTTTAATGTCGATCCAAGAACTTGTGGCCTTAAACGACCTTGCCTAGTGTTGAACTCAATCTGAGCAAACCTCAACCTCATTCCGAGCGTGAACAACTCAAGCACATGTTCAAGCACAATCATAAACCAAACCATACAAAGGATCCAACATCCTATCCACGGCTTGATGAGTGAACACCTAACTAGACTCGAAAATGGAGACTACCATCCTAGAAGAGACATAAGGATCTTACTTACCTGGATGAACCTCAAGAACTAGCTTGAATGACTTGATGAGGGGTGATGGTGTGAGGTCAAGAGAAATTGAAGAATGGCACATAAAATGGTAAGAGGGGAGAAGAGGGCTCTAGATGAGAATGAATGGGGGTGATTCCCCCATTTATAGGCTCAAAACTCATTATTACCCTTTCCAAGTGGCCCAATCATCTTTCTTGAAGTGGCACGGCTATAACATCGAGGTGGCAAGCCTAGTTTGCAAGGTAGTATGCCTAGGTATCCTAGGAAAATACTTGTCATCTTCTTATTTGACCATCTACTCTATGCCATCATGACTTAACCTACGTGTTTTGCAAGGAGAATCTTATGGTAATGATTACCATATCTTCAATGGACACCTAAGCCAATGAGTCACCAACTTCTTCTCCAAAGTAAATCTTTTGGCCATCATTACAAAATCTTCAGGGGACACCTAAGCGGGGTGACTCATTCTTACATTTAATGAGGTATTCTATAATCTTCTATTATGTCTTCTCTTGATTGGTCCATTTGTCCAAGAGTCCCTTACTTATTTCCCAAAGCAAATATTTGGTAATCATTACCAAATCTAGAAATATCTATCCAAAGTAGTATGTCATCCTTCTTCAAGAAGAACCTAGGATATTCTAGAAGATTCTATTTTGTTCATTTCCAAAGAATATGGCAACCATGGGAAGTAGGCCATTGGAAGTGCAACCGAAACTGAGCAAGAAAGTTTTGTGTACATCCCTAATCAACCATTCTGACACACGCAAAGTCCATGGTAAAGCCACCCTTGGTGTGGTTGTTGTAGGCAAAATTGCCTACTTCGGCTAAGTCGGTGACCTAGGACATGGGCTTAATAGCCGGCCTTGGGGCAGCTCTAGCAGAGCATATCGAGCCCGTGGCTAACTTGAAGCCTAGGGTAGGCTCGGGCACAAAACCTAGCACACAGCAAGGTTCCTAGCTGATTCCAAGATCCACCACAAGGGGTCCATGGCCAATCCATGATTGATCCATGGCTGAGCATACCTGCCTGGTTGATGGTCAATTATCGGTTGTTATGTGGTTGCGTGGGAGCAATCGATTTGTGACCAACGCACGGTCGCACTGGATCAACTCATGATCATCCACGATTGGTACATGACTGAGTGGAATCACCCGCAACTAGAACATGACTGCTCTAAATCGATCCATGATCATCCATCGATCCATGGTGGTACGTAACCATCCAATGATCAACCCTTATAGTCGAGCAGTCGTTCCATGCCCAAATGGCTCAAGTCCACTTGCATGGTCAGTGGATTGGTTCACGACTGATCCCTTGATCAATCCATGGCCAATTCTTTGCCTCCCTTCTAGTCGAGCCAATTGGTCCATGGTTGATCCTGGGAACGATCCATGACCAATTCTTATAATTGGCACATTGAACTTATAGCCATTTCTCATAGGGTCGAAAATCGGGATGTTACAAAGACTGTCAAGAAGTGGTCGTTGTTGACAATACGAAAGAAGCTCGAAAAAGAGCTGCTCTTAACGCCAAAGCCAAATGTCTCTTGTTATGTGATTTGTCACCATATGAGTTTAACAGAATTTATTCTTGTGATGCAGCAAAAGAAATCTAGGATCCCATCATGCTGACATTTGAATGAACAGAAAGAGTGAAGGAAACAAAGCTAAACATCTTACTCAAAAATTACGAGCTATTCAATATGAAGTCTAATAAAACAATAACACAAATGCTCACTCGATTCATTGAGATAGTGAATGGCCTTGCTCTTCAAGGAAAATTTTGTACAGATGCTGAAAAGGTGAACAAGCTATTGCGAGCCTAACTCAAATAATGGAGTACTTTGAAGACCTCACTATGAGAAACAATGAGGATTCAACCAATCGCAATGGATAAATTGATAGGAACATTTATGTCCTATGAAGTTAAGCTTCAAAATGAGGACAACAACTCAAAAAGTAAGAAAATTATTGCATTTAAAGCTAACCACGATGATACAGGTGGAGAAATGTTGTCGAATGAAGAAGAAAGTGATGAAGATATGGCACTATTAACAAAAAGGTTCAAGAATTTCATGAAAGAGGGAGGAAACTACAAAGGAAAAGGATCATATAAGCATTCAGACGATAAAAGGCCTTATAGGAACAAATAAGAATTCAAAGGTAAGGATATCATGTGCTATGAATGCAAACAATTAGGACACATAAAACTAGATTGCCCATCTATCAAGAAAAAGATAGGGAAGTTCGAAAAGAAGAAAAAGGTGCTGAAAACACCGAATGTGAGTCAAACTATGAAGAAGAAGTAAATCTTTGCCTCATGGTTAACTCAGAACTAGAGGAAGAAAATGAGGTAAAAGATTCCGATTTATCTTATGAAGAATTACAAGATTTCCTAAGGGAAATGTTTGAAGAACACCAAAAAGTTTCTAAAAGAATTTATGTCTTAAAAAAGGAAGTTCATTATTTACTACTAAAAACTTCACTAGAAAGTTCTCATCAACAAACTCAAGAAGGAACTTGACCTTCGAGTTAATGGAGAAAAGCTTCTGCGAGTTGAAAATGAGAATGTCAGAAATAAGATTTAAAAAATTAGCACTAAATTTTCTCTTGATTCAAAAACCTTGTAGCACATTCTCTCGATTCAAATTCCTCACTACAACAAGAGTGGTTTGGGATGTGATGGAAATGAAGACAAGAAGAATCCATTTCAAAAAACAAAATATAGATTAAAGCACAAACCTCATGTACGTTACTATAAGTCTCATTTTGATCAACAATTCACTAGAGCCACTAGTAAGAAATTTCCTGAATGCTCAAACTATGATGGTTATGATCATTTCAAAATGGACTATCTAAAACAACAAGAGATATATGAAGATTGGCTGGTCTTTTGGCCCAAAATCAAAACCTAACCACAAGGGACCCAAGTTTATGTGGGTACCAAAGAAAAGATGAGATTCTCTTTTATTTCAGGTGATCTTGAAGAAAAACAAGTGGTACTTAGCTAGCAGATGTTCCAGACACATGACTAGGGATAGCACCAAGTTTGTAACACTCACCACCATAAATAGAGGAATAGTTACTTTGGTGGAAAAGACAAAGGCAGAATCATCAGCAAATGAAACATCAAGTTAGGAAATTTGATCGTTGAAGATGTCTCACTAGTCAAAGGATTGAAGCACAATCTCATTATGTGACAAAGGATACAAAATAAAATTTCACAAGAGGTAAGTGCATTGACACTAGTAAGGACAAATCTCAAACATTCACTGGAAACAAGTATGGTAATAACTACCTACTTGATATCAACTTTGAATAATCTTCTTACCTAATGTCTATCAAGGAAGAGTGTGATTTGTCACGCCCTGATCCACGAGCACGCACCCATCCCTTACTTGGTTGATTAGTAGCGACGTCCCAAGACGCATCGCCGACCCTTTCTTTTAATATGCACATGTAGAAGCATAAAACAGAATCTTCAGACAATAAAACATTGGGATAGAACAATAGGACTAAATTTCAAACCTTAAAAAAAACATTCACTCTTATATACATTGCAAACCGGTGTAGATATATATACAGGGTGAACTATTAAGTCAAATTCAACTTGAGCTAGTTTAAAAACAAGGTCTACAAGCAAGAGTGGGGTTTTACAAACCACGAGTCCCCATCCTCCTCTTCATCATCCTCCACACTCCAACTGGAGCCTTCAGCAGACTGCACCGGACTTTCGAGATCTTCAAAATCCAAGTCTGCTGCATCTAGGGACCTGAAATGGTTATTTAATAACCAATGAGACAACGTCTCAGCAAGTTCTACCCCCTAAGACCCGATTAGTAAACCAATACACCTTAGGGCTGCCTATGCACAACACGAGTCAGAGGACTTACCTTGGCCTCAATTCCTTCCTGCAAATCAGTTCAATAATGAATACTGACAATCACATCAACTCCTCAATTCAACCAATAGGATCGACTCAGCGATCAATCGACTCAGTCGATTACATGTCATCGAGGCCATCACACGGTCATCCCGACTATTCATTCTCGACTCTGAATCACGGCCCTACAGGCACAACCTAGATTAAGTGGTCATCACGGCCCCACTGGCAACTTTTCTAAATTTGGTGGTTATCACGGCCCCACCTGGCAATTTTCTAGGTTTAGTGGCATCACAGCCCCACTCGGCAATTTTCTAGATTTAGTGGCATCACGACCCCACTCAGCAATTTTAGACTTTAGTGGCATCACAGCCCCACTCGGCACGGCCGTACTTTGGCGGCTTTCGAGGTTCAACTCACAACCTCTCACAATCGATTTCTAATTGAACACCGACACTGATCAATCTTGGGATAAATCCCCACATACTCATCAACTCACTCAATTTTCACACGATATTAAAGTACGCAATTGGTCTTAGTCAAGAGTATATTCAATTCACTCTCACAATCTTCTCCACTTAGCAGCCCATCAAAGCATTATTGGCGCTAAATAATCATACTCAACCATCCACAACTCAATTACTCAATCTCAATCAATTTAGGAAAAATTCATCAAATTGTACAATCAATTCAATTCAACACAACGTAGAGCTCAAATAAATAAACAGACTGCACCACTGTAATCAGCACGAAATTCCGGTTGTCGACCATCCCGGTCTAATTTCCGGAAAATAAATAAATAATTAATTAATTAATTAATTAATTAATTTCGAAAATTAATAAGTTAATCCCGAGATACATTCAATAAATATTAGAAGCTCTCTACTTGCTAATGACTAAGTCTAACCACCTAACATGCATCATCAAGTCACTAATTTAATTGACCTAAACTAATCTAACCACATAATTGCATTTATTTAAATCTAACCAACCCTAAGTATAATTAGCAAACTAAGAAAGCTATGTGAGTAAAACTCACTTGATTAAAATTGAAGACCGGATCACCGCGACGGCGGCCGAAATCCAAATTTTCGGCGACGTCGGCGGATACTCGGGCCGGGCCTACAAGCCTCGCAAGCCCACAACAAAAGCTAGGCTTGGGCCAAACTTGGGCCGACTTCCAAAGGGCTTAACCGCGGCTTGGCTTGCGGGCTTGGGCTTGCTGCAAGTTGGGCCGAACTTGCTGGATGGAGGCCCATTGGACTTGTGTGGACCAAGCTGCACTTACATGGGCTGAGAGATCTTGAACTAATTGGCCAAAGCTGGGCCCGAATGCTTCTGTGGAGATGGGCCTCACTGAACTCGGTGAGCTGAAGACCGACTGGATGGGCTGCAGCTCTACTGGGCTTCACTGGATTGAACTGGATCGAAGACACGCTGACTGTTCGTGGGTTGGCGCGGCAAGATCGAAGGAGAGGGCAGCTTGCTGGGTCTTCACTTCGGTGGCCACGAGCTAGAGGAATCAATTCGGTGGGGAAGCTGGCGTACATGCGGCTGCTTGCTCGAGTCTTCGACTGATTTGCTGGATGTACGTGGAGATCGGTCAAAGATGGGCTTGTTCGCTGACTTTGTGCGGTGGAGTGGAGCAGAAATTCCACGTGGAGAAGCAGGCAGCGATGGAGGAAATGAAGCAGCTTCTCTGGTGTTGGATTGGAGTCAAACAACCGGCTGGTGTCGACCAAGAGGCGGCAGACCGTGGACGTGTGGCAGCAGAGGAGAAACGGGCGTGGAGGTAGACTTCGGTGGGGGTTCTTTGGACTCACGAAGAATGAAGATGGCAGGCGTTGCTATTGTCTCGGATGAAAGAAAAAATGCAAGGGGAAATGAAAGTGAGGTAGGAGCAAAGGGCTTCGCACGAAGGGGAAGAAAAAAATTAAGAGAAAAAGTCCAAGAGAAGAAAAATCCATTTCATCATTAGATGCCTAAAAGTCTACCAAGCTTATCCCTTTAATTGAATGTTTGGTCTCCCTTGAGCCTAAAAAAAATCTCAATGTTCCCCTATATTACTTTCTTGCTCAATAATACCATAAAATAAACCACCAATTATCCCATTTTTGAAGCCAAAGTTGCTACCCATGCCTTATTCCGAATTCTTCAATTTAAGCTTCAATTTCCATCCAAATTCTTCAATTTGATGTCCAAATTTGATGTAGAAAAAGCCCACATAATTTCTACAAGTCCCCTCCGTCATATAGCTCGGTTTGCAAGTCGAAAATCTCTTCAATTCAGCCAATCCGAATTTCTGTTAATTTTCCACAACGTCCGAATCGATTTTCCGTAAAAATCTCGGAATCTTCAAAAATTCTTCGGAGGATGAGTTGACGTTCCTAAAATAGCTCATGACACCACAGAACTTTCAATTTCTGAAATTGGGTTCGAATTCACGGTTAATTTCCATTCGACGCGTTTTTAGCGTGATCTAGGCTACCAGGTAACTTTCAGAAATTTTTAGTGCAGATGACCCGTGGTCGATTTTCTTCAAGCCATAATGAACCCACTCGACTCATTGGCGACTCTTGGTTGTCGTGAAAATCTCGAGGATTCAAATACGGACAAAGGGTACCAAAACAATAAGAAAATCAGTCTAGTGTCGGCCAACGAGAATTTTTCAATTTAGTGGTGTCACCCACAATTAGCCACACGTCTCAGTCGAACCGACCTATCTCTGATCTCAAATCGATTTATATCTATGTCTTAATGACCTCTAAAGATGGACACGGTCGAGAAGCCGATTCTTGGTCGAATTCTCAAGTCTATTTGCCTTAAAATTTTTAATGGCTTTCCCAGATAGTCTAGTTATCTCGAGAGTGATCAGCTCTGAGAACAGCCCTATAGGCGCGTCAATGAAATGTCCGATTTATCCAGTAGAAGACAGGATCGAAAATCTAGGATGTCACATGATTTATGACACAAGAAATTAGGTCATATCAATGCAAAGCATATTCACAAAATATCTTCAAAAGACCTTATTTATGGATTACTAAAAATCAACATTGGGATAACAGGTAAAAAGCTCTTTCAAATCAATGAAAATTATTGTCACTAATAGATCTTTGCAATTGTTGCATATGGACTTGTTTGGACCAACATAAACAAGCCTAGGTGAAAGAAAATATTGTCTTGTAGTGGTTAATGATTCTCAAGATTTGCATGGGTAATGTTTCTATCACATAAAAATGAAGCATTTCATTCTTTTGAGAAATTTGCACAAGTTCAAAATGAAAAAGGATATAGCATACCACCGTCAGAATTGATCATGGAGGAGAATTTGACAATCAAAACTTTGCTGAGTATTGTGATAAAATTGGAGTGGAGCATAATTTTTCCACCGCCTACACTCCTTAGAATGAAGGAATCAATCACTTCAAGAGATGGCCATAACCATGATGATCAAAAGTGGAATTCCCACTTACATCTGAGTTAAAGCTGTTGCCACCGCATGTTACACACTTGACAAAGTACTACTAAGACCCATGGTGGAAAAAACTCCATATCAAATTTTTAAAATAAAGAAAGCCTACTCTGGTGAAGCTTGAGGCTCATCGAATGGAGGCCACGGGCTCACTTGATCTGGCAAGGCTTGAGGCTCATCGACCTCGGGCAAGCTCAAGCCTTGTTGTCGAAGGCCATGAGATCGCCCGATCTGGTGAGACCAGAACTCACTAGCCATCCTTGTGGCTAGTGACGGGTGGAGAAGAAGCAAAAAGAAAAGGGCAGAAAAGAAAAGAAGGAAATTCGAATTTTTTTATTTTTATTTTTATTTTTAAAACGTTTTCCAAATTTTACTTTATTTTTTAAATAAAAATTCAAATTCAATTTTTAAAAAATATATTTTTATAAGATTAATTGTTTGTAAACCAAGCATCAAATCTAAGTTTGGTAGATTTGGAAAACGTTTTCCGGTCCTTTCAAAGGGGAAATCATTTTCCTGAATTTAAGTTTTGTTAGGAAAACGTTTTATGTTGATTAGGAAAACGTTTTCCGTTGACTCATTTTCCTGAGTGAACCAAACGCTGGAAAATGAGGAAAATGTTTTCCCCGAAAATGTATTTCGAGAAACAAACACACCCTAAGTTGCATTTGCCTTAGTTGTTTTAGAACAAAAACCATTTTTTCTTTGTTTTCACGTCGTTTGTTTAATTTTTGAAAGTTCGTCAAAAAAAATAATTAAATGTGAGTTTACATGTCCGTATTTGTACACGAGAAGGATAAAAAGTTTGCAGATCGTCATGAAAAATCCAAGATTTAAGAAAAGCAAAAACTAATAAGTTAAAAAACTCGCAGAGACGCCCCTTCTAGTTCCCCCAAGGCCCCCCTACCCTCCCAGTTCCGCAAAATTTTGCGGAGATGCCTCCTCTAGTTCCATGACATTTTGTGGGCAGATTCAAGCGAAAACTCCAATGACTGTCATTCGGCGATGGTTTTGGAGCTAAGCGCTATTAGAGAACAATTCGAATGTATATCGTGTATCGTAATGCTACCCTCGTAGGAAGATTACAGAATGAGGAAAGCCTGGAATATAACATGTGAAGTACTTTATAGGTAGCGCGGTTGGAAAATTCAGAAAAAAGAAAAAAGAAAAAAGAAAAAAAGGGAATATGGAATTCGGACGTGGGATTCGTTGGCTTTGGTGGCGTATTAGAATGGATGTTGATGCGGTCGTTGACCTTGCCGTAAAGCAGTGTAATTAGAGAATGATGTTGTTTAGTGTATATTCTCGTTGTATACATTTTCACTATTTGATAACTAGTGTCTAAGATAAGAAATTTGGTTTTGGGGACTGGCGTCAAGCGGCGTCCGACGGCGGCGTTGAAGGCAAGTGGCCTCAGTGAAAGTGTGAAATCAGAGTGAAGGGAAATTGTGAACACTGAACAGATCGAGAGATTTAGGGCTTCTTTTCTTTTGGACTTTAAAGTCCTAACCGGTTCCAGTTCCCGGAAAAAAGGAACCAGGAACCGAAACCGGTCCTTTTAGAACCCGGAACCGAACTGGAACCTCCGATTCAGTTCTCCAATTCCCGGTTCTACCCGGGAACCGCGCTCACCCCTACTTTCAGCCTCTAAAACCCTTTAGGGAAATGCTAGATTGTTTGGCAACCATTTTGAAGTAGCTTTCAAGTGAAAGTCAACATTGGGAAGGCTGAAAGCCTAATGGTAGTAGGGACTAGCTTTGAGCTTTCAGTATTTGACCAAATGCTGAAACTTATTTTTTTCTTCTAAACTATCCTCACTCATTTTTCAATTTTTTTTATTTTGCCCTCGTTATTATTTTTTTTAAATGCCAATATAATGCTAAAAAAATCAAATATATATAAATGCTAAAAAAATTAAATATATTTTGGTCTTTTTTTAAAAAAATATTTATATATTTGATTTTTTTAGCATTATTGTCAAAATTTATATTTAAAAAGTTACATACATTATTTTTTTCAATTTTAAACAAAAAAAGTTCCCTTTTTTCCCTCGTCTCTTTCCCCCCACCCCCAATTTTTTTTTTTTCACTTTTCTTCCCCTCCCTCGCCACCTAACAAAGCTATCGGCCTATCACTTCCCCCTCCCTCCAACACGCCAAGTCCCTTTTTTATTCTTTTAGTTTCCTTCTCAAAACCCTAGCAGCGCCCTCCTTCTCCTCCTCCTTGCCATATGACCCCCTTCCTCTCCTTTTTCTCTCAATCTCTGCTTGCTCTCGGTCCTCATCACAATCGTTCACCGCCTCGCCTCCAACCCTTCCTCCCTCACAACTGCAGCCTTGTCGCCGATCCATCGTAGCATCATAGAGTGGCGGCCCTCACCTCAGTCTCTGCTCTTTCTTTGGCCGTCTCTTGCTGTCACGGGCTCGCAGTCGCTCGTGGCCTCATCTCTGCTCCCTCGCCCTCGCCTCCACCCACCATCGTCTTTTGGACACGCGTGTCGAAACGTGTCGAGAAAAGTTGACCATGTGTCGAGAAATTTGATACGCAGTCAACGCGTGTCCGAGCATGTTAGCGTGTCCGACACGCTCCAACATGTGTCGAACATGACACGGAAGCACGTGTAACATGTTTGTCTTCATAGTTACGAAGTTCAATGCAAGAGCAAGTAAATGTATTTTTCTTGGATACTCAACTACTAGCAAAGTCTATCGTGTTTTCAATAAAGATTCAAGGGTAGTAGAAGAGTCCATAAATGTGAAGTTCAAAGATGATCAAAAAGGAGTGCAAGCTGACCATTGTAAAGACACCATACAAATATCTGCACCAATCACTTGTAAATAGCAACAACCACAACCATCAGCAGATCTTTTGAACCAAGGACAACCTTCCAAGGATTGAGATTCAAGTAAGAACATCCTTAGGAACAAATTATTGGAAAATTTGATGAAGGAATCAAAACCGGTCATCTCTCAAAAATATGTTGAATTCATTGGTTCTCATATTTCGAAGAAGTTGTGGAAAGGAGAAGGGCCGATGGTGGGCATTTGGGAAAGTTGGGCCGATCGGGTGTCTTGGCCCAGGCTAGCTTTTTAAGAAGCCCGTTCCCACCGCGCTCACGGCCCGGCTGGCCTGCCAGCGGTAGTGGGAATTCTCCCGTTCCCTGGTCAAAGACTTGGTTGGATGCGGGATCTACTCCACGAGGAGCGGTACAGACGCCTTCTGAGCGCGTTTGGATCCACGAAGGCAATCGCTTGGATCTTCCCCATCACAGAGGAAAACCATACAAGATGAGCTACATCAATTTAAAGTCAATGACATTTGGGAACTAGTCGGTAGACCCAAAGATCAAATAGTAATAGGAACTAAAGTGGGTGTTCCAAAACAAACTTGACGAAAAAGGCAATGTAGTTCGCAACAAAGCAAGAATAGTTGTTAAAGGATATCTACTGGAAGATGAAATTTATGCTCTTGTTGCTAGATTACAAGCTATACTATACGTTTGTTACTAGCATATGCGTGTTTTCATAATTTCATATTATATCAAATAGATGTCAAAAGTCTGCTTCTAAATGGTTATATCAAAAAAATAGTGTATGTTGTGTAACCTCCAAGTTTCGAAGAACCAAGAAAATCAGGTGATGTTTTTGATAAGTATTTAATTTGTGTGCCGTGTTTTCATCTTGCCCCATTGAACTGCTCATCATTGCTCAACTACTGACCCCCATCTCGTAGAGGGAATGGAGAGTGTTCTACCGTGCCCTGTTTTATTTTCTAAGGATGATCTCCCACCGCTAAGTTGATAACAACTCATGACGAGCAAACTGCATTTTCAAGAGAACCTCTTCATTGCCTTTTCGACATCGCTAATGATCGTCTCAGCCATTTCTCATACTCTCAGATAAAATTCATTATATTAATGTGATTAATTACAATTGATTTCATTTTTTTATATGTGATCCAAAGGCTCTTAATAAATAATTTACGATTAAAGATACTGTGGTTAATCTCTAATTAATTAACATATATATAGATCACTAGACATATAATTTCATACAAAAAAAATATTCACAAAATTGCATGCATCATTCATTTATGGAGGACTTAAACAACAACATTTTGCAAACAAGGATTACATAGTAATTAAATAACTATCAAAACAATCACTATACATCCTACACATATAGAATGTCACATATGGATGATTTAATTGAAAATCTTCTTAGTACAGTTGTGAAAAGTAGGGCCATATTTTTCACAACTGAAAAACCACAACCACATTTTTATACAAAGTAAACTCATAGTGTATATTACAATACTATTAACCAATTAGATCTATCACATATTAGATCTTAGCTCAGAGTTTGCAAAATAGGGTGAGGGTCTCAATCCTCATCCAGGTCATACTCCGGATCATCCTCGGGGTCCTTTTCTGACTCCTCCTCAGGTTCTTCTTCAGGGTCTTCCTCTTCAAGCTCCTCCTCAGGTTCCTCATCCTCTGTCTCAACTACTCCTTCTTCGACACTTCAGCTGGAACTCACGTCAGAGTATACCGGAGATTCAGGATCGCCTTCCAGTTTGGGATCCTTAAAATCCACCACCGCTCCATCCTCGAGATCTGCTGTCCCCTTCCCGAATGCTTCCTCTAATACGAACAGGGGTACATCACTTTCTGGCATGGGACCTTCCCTTCGCCCATCGTGATATTCTCGATACCACGACCGGTACTCATAGGGTACGTTATTGGATCCACCCACATCAACTCCAATTGTGGATTTCACCAATACATACTCCAAGCTTTCAAGGTGGGGGTGTATCGGAAAGTGAATTTCTATCTCGGAGATATCCTTGAGTATACCATAATGCATAGGAGGACGAGGAGGTGGAGGTGCTGCCATCTAGGGGTATGAAATATTGTCCCACAATGGGGTGTGACTACGTCTCAGCAAGTTCTACCCCCTAAGACCCGATTAGGAAACCAATATGCCAAAAGGGCTGCCTATGCACGACACGGGTCAGAGGACTTACCTTGGCCTCAGTTCCACCCTGCAAGTCAGCACAGTTCGAATAGGCACCCAATCAATCATAACATCATATCAAGTCATTGATCAATCAACCTAGTCGATTACATGTCACCACGACCTCCCTTCGAACGGTACATTCAATACTATCTATAATGTCCTCTTAAATCAAGACCCACTCACTCTAAGCTGAAACTAGATAGTATAGCTCGCGCTAAGCTGATAAATAGTGTACCACTCTCAATCTAAGCTGATATATCAGAGCCCGTAGGATGATATAGTATACTAATAATGCTTCCTCTAAGCTGATAAAGTATACTGCTCGCAATCTAAGTTGACATATCAGAGCCCGTAGGATGATATAATATACTATTAGTGCTCTCTCTAAGCTGATAGGGTATATTGCTCACAATCTAAGCTGACATATTGATGCGTGATGGGGTGTGTGATTCCGGAAATGAAATTTTTCAGAATGGATTTTTGTGGTAAAGTGTATGGAGTAGTGTATATGGTAAAGAAACAAAAAGGAATAAGCAAAGATAGAACGATCTCCTTCCAAGGTATAAAGGCCACGCCACCAACCGAGGATGAGGATCGAGATCTACAAAGTTCACCACCAAGGCCTAAAGATTCCACCAGCCAAGGATAAAGGGCTTCTTGGCTCACCACCAAGGAGTGATCTACGCTCCAAGGATAAAGAAACCGAAAGGAGTTATCCACTCTCCGAAGGAGTTCACTCAAGCAGAGGAAAGCTCACCATTTCATTCATAAAATTCGTATCTCTCATACATTGAATAGTTTTCCCCTGTTTATAGGAGGATTTTAGCATTAGGAAATATTAAAAACAGACTTTAATGACCTAGAAACTTAAACCTTCGACTCTTGAACTGCATAACAATAAATACACCTAGGAACTTATGAAATGTAATTAGTAGTACGGGAACTTGCATTCTTGAACTTTTAGCTTTCCGTATTCTTGAACCGTTGGCCTTCCGCATTCTTCGACCGCATTCATAAACCTTTAGCCTTCCCAAAATTCGAGCTCATCCCTTGACCAAAAACAAATTCTCCTGAAACTTCATCAATTGGTCATGCAAGACGTCTAAAATGGCCTCCCATTGCTAGTTATCGATGTACCACAAAATATCGATAAGTAATTAACATTATTCATTCAAAATGATCCATCGAAGCACATAATGCCCAATTTCTTTATTGCCTTGGATAAGCATCGATGGTTCTGAGTTGGTCGATGGACTTACGTTGGATGCTCCCGCATCATCCTCCCCGGGTTGTTTGAGATTTGTCCTCAAATCTAGAAAGTTTTCATCCTCTAAGTAAGGAGAAAGGTCCCCCACGTTGAATGTTGCCGAAACTCCAAATTCTCCAGGAAGGTCTATCTTGTAAGCATTGTCACCAATTCGCTCAATAACTTTAAAGGGACCATCAGCTCTAGGCATGAGCTTGTTCTTTCGTCGAAATGGAAATCTCTCCTTCCTCAAGTGAAGCCATACAAGATCACCCGGTTGAAATTGAGTTTTCTTGCGATGTTTATTAGCTTTCTTTTGTAAGATTCGTTGGCCTTTTCGATCTTGGATCGAATTTGCTCATGGAGCTTCTTCATCGATTCAGCTCTTTTCTTGCCATCAAAGCTTACTTGAGAGTTAGATGGAATTGGAATCAAATCAATGGGTGTGAGAGGATTAATTCCATACACAACTTCAAATGGCGATCGACCGCAGTATAACTCGGTGATCGATTGTAAGCAAATTCAGCATGCGCAAGCTTTAAATCCCAATCTTTCAAAGATTTACTCACCATACCACGAAGAAGAGTGGTTAGAGTACGATTTGTTACCTCCGTTTGGCCATCGGTTTGTGGATGATAAGTCGTGCTGAATAAGAGTCTTGTACCAAGCATTCTCCATAGAGTCCTCCGAAGTAGCTTAAGAACTTGGAATCACGATCCGACACAATGGTCTTTGGTACTCCATGAATGCGAATAATCTCTTTGAAATATAATTCAGCAATATGAGATGCATCGTTGGTCTTGTGACATGGCACGAAATGAGCCATTTTAGAGAACCGATCGACGACCACCATGATAGCATCTTTTCCTCTTTGAGTTCTTGGTAAAGCCACAATGAAATCCATGCTAACATCTTCCCAGGGCTGCAATGGTACTGGAAGTGGAGTATACAAACCTTGATGAAAATGGCTTTTTGATCTTTGACAAGTTGCACACCTTGAGATGATAGCATGCACATCTCCACTCATCTTTGGCCAATAGAAATGCTCTTGAAGAACCTCAAGAGTTTTGTTAATACCAAAATGACCAGCCAATCCTCCACCATGCGCCTCTCGAATAAGCAATTCGCGAAAAGAACTCTTCGGCACACATAATAGATTTCCTTTAAAAAGAAACCCATCTTGCAAAGAATATGTACCTTGAACTCCCCGCTTGCAATTGTTGATGATGGATGAGAACTCCGCATCTTCAGAATAAAGTTCTTTCATTGATTGAAATCCAAGAATCCTAGAGTCCAGAATAGCAAGCATAGAATATCTTCTCGATAAAGCATCTGCTACAACATTTGTGTGGCCAGGTTTATATTTTGAGACAAAAGAAAAGGATTGAAGAAATTCTACCCATTTTGCATGTCTCGAATTAAGCTTGCGTTGGCCGCTAATAAACTTAAGCGCCTCATGATCGAAATGAAGGACAAATTGCTTTGGCCTCAAATAATGACTCCAATGATCAAGAGCTCGAATAATGGCATAGAATTCTTTGTCATAAGTTGAATAATTTCTCTTGGAATCGGTTAACTTCTCGCTGAAATATGCCAATTGTTTTTGTGCTTGGACAAGAACAGCACCAATACCAACTCCACTTGCATCACACTCAACTTCAAATGCTTTATCAAAATCAGGAAGTGCAAGAATAGGGGACTCACAAAGTTTCTGCTTGATTACCTCAAAGGCGTTTTGAGCAGCCTTTGTCCATTCAAAAGCACCCTTCTTCATGCATTCAGTTATTGGAGCCATGACGGTACTAAAGTTTTTGACAAAACGTCGATAGAAAGAAACAAGGCCATGAAAACTTCTTACATCGAAATGGACTTCGGAACCGGCCAAGTCTTCATAGCCTCCACCTTGGCTTGATCAACGAGATATTCCATCTTTGGAAACCACATAACCAAGAAACACAATGCTTGGAGAGAAGAACTCACATTTCTCCATTTTAGCATATAGTTTTCATTCTCTCAAGACATCAAATACCTGTTTTAAATGGGAGATATGCTCCTCCTCGTTCCTACTATAAACAAGAATATCGTCGAAATAAACAACGACAAATTGACCAATAAAGGAACGAAGAACCTCGTTCATAAGTCTCATGAAGGTACTCGAGCATTAGATAATCCGAATGGCATAACCAACCACTCATAAAGGCCTCCTTGGTCTTGAAAGCCGTCTTCCATTCATCACCTTCTCGCATTTTGATTTGATGATAACCACTTCGCAAATCTATCTTTGAAAACACAGAAGAACCATATAATTCATCAAGCATATCATCAAGTCTAGGTATAGGGTACCTATACTTAATGGTGATGTTGTTGATGGCCCGGCTATCAACACACATTCGGTATGTACCATCCTTCTTAGGTACAAGTAGAGCCGGAACAGAACATGGACTCATGCTTTCTCGAACGTATCCTTTGACGATAAGTTCATGGACTTGTCTTTGCAACTCCTTACTTTCCTCTGGATTGCATCGATAAGCTGGCTTGTTTGGTAGTGGAGCACCGGGGATCAAATCGATTTGATGCTCAATACCTCTTAGGGAGGTAATCCAGGGGGCAAATCCTCTGGGAACACATCTGCAAATTCTTTCAACAAGCAATGCATATTTGAATGTATGGGTCGCTCAATCACACTCTTTTTCTCGACCACAAGCAAAGCAAATACATTCTTTTGTTTGCTAATGGCTCTCTCAACCCGTGTCTCACTCAAGAACAGATTTTCCTTACAAGTGTTTCCCTCCCTGTGGTTGATTATTATGTATTGAAGAAGGATTCAAGGGTAAAAGAGTGATGTATTTATGTTCCTTAT
This sequence comes from Eucalyptus sp. ANBG9806169, assembly GCA_014182395.1. Lineage (NCBI taxonomy): Eukaryota > Viridiplantae > Streptophyta > Magnoliopsida > Myrtales > Myrtaceae > Eucalyptus > Eucalyptus sp. ANBG9806169. The sequence continues at coordinate 26,866,362 of CM024580.1, forward strand.
GAAAAGAGTATGTGTTTTTCCGACCATCATGCATAGCATTTATATCAAATTGCCACGGTCTTCCCAATAACAAATGGCATGCCTCCATAGGAATCACATCACAAACAACCTGATCTCGATAGTTCTTCCCAATTGAAAATGATATAAGAACTCGTTTGGTTACCTTGAGTTCATTCCCTTGATTGAGCCATTGGAGCTTGTATGGTTGATGATGTTTCATTGTTGGAAGCTTTAGCTTGTCGACAAGAGTTGTCGAAGCAACATTGGTGCAGCTCCCACCATCGATGATCACCGAACACACCTTTCCGTTAATAGTGCAACGGGTGTGAAATATATTCTCCCTTTGCTCTTTATTAGGAGAAACTTCAACATGCAATGCTCTTCGGATGATCAACAGCTCGCCATCATCGGCTTTCTCCACAACTTCTTCTTCCCGATCAGATTCAGAAATATTTTGGTCTTGATTGCCCTCAGCCTCTTGAAGCGATGAATTGATCTCCTCAATTTCTTGAAGAGTCATAACTCTCCGATTTGGACAATTTGCTTGTAAATGCCCAAAACCATGGCACTTAAAGCATTTCCTTGCATCGCCTTCAAACTTCTTTTGCACTTCTTTGGAAGGCTCTGCAATTTTTCCCTTGTTTTTGTCTTTTGTCGACGTACTCTCGCCTTTGCTTGACGAAGCACCCTTAAAATAGGATGTCGCCTTTGTTGAGGTTCTGAAGGAAAACCTCTTGCTCTTCAATTGTTTTTCGACTTTTATGGCTAATTTGCATATGTCTTCAAAAGACCAATAAGGTTGAAGTTCAACCATATCAGCAATTTCTCGATTCATGCCGCCAAGGAAACGAGCGATAGTTTGCTCAGGAACTTCTAGAACTTCACTCCTCATTTTGAGTTGTTCAAACTCACGAATGTATTCTTCAACACTCATCCCTTGTTGTCTTAGGGAATTCAATTTGAGGAATAGATCTTGCTTATAGTTGACGGGCAAGAACCTCTTCTTCATCAACTTCTTGAGTTTTTCCCAAGACTTGATTCGGCCTTTTCCTTCCCTTGCTCGTTGATGCTTTAGATTCTCCCACCATAGAGAAGCATATTTTGTCAGCTTTAGGATAGCAACCTTACATTTCTTCTCATCCGAATAGGACTTGAAGTCAAAAATTCGTTCGGTATTGTGTAGCCAATCCACAAAGTCGTCCGGATTGAGATTTCCGTCAAACTCAGGGACCTCCACTTTAATGTCTCTTTCATCCTCCTTATGACTCCCTCTTCGTCTGCGTCTTCGAATTTGAGATTCAAAATCACTTGTGTGCAAAATCGTTCGGTTGTCTCCAGTGGACTCGGAATCGCCATCAGAATTTTGACGAGATTCAGAATCGTCACGTCGTTGCTGTTCATTGGGACGTCTTCCTAGCCGTCCTTGTCTTGCCGGATTCTCTAGAAGATTGAGGACTCGCTCCATTTGTTGCTGAAGATTTTCGATTGCGCGATCTCGCCTTTCATTGTGCGCTTGCTCCAAAGTCAAGCCTCTTGGAACTTGATCATCCATAAGGAATTTGTAATAGAAGAAACAAAGGAATCACTCAAATGAGTTGAACCTTGAGCTCTGATACCAATATTGATGCGTGATGGGGTGTGTGATTCCGGAAATGAAATTTTTCAGAATGGATTTTTGTGGTAAAGTGTATGGAGTAGTGTATATGGTAAAGAAACAAAAAGGAATAAGCAAAGATAGAACGATCTCCTTCCAAGGTATAAAGGCCACGCCACCAACCGAGGATGAGGATCGAGATCTACAAAGTTCACCACCAAGGCCTAAAGCTTCCACAAGCCAAGGATAAAGGACTTCGGGATAGGAGAAGCTCACCACCAAGGCCTAAAGATTCCACCAGCCAAGGATAAAGAGCTTCTTGGCTCACCACCAAGGAGTGATCTACGCTCCAAGGATAAAGAAACCGAAAGGAGTTATCCACTCTCCGAAGGAGTTCACTCAAGCAGAGGAAAGCTCACCATTTCATTCATAAAATTCGTATCTCTCATACATTGGATAGTTTTCTCCTGTTTATAGGAGGATTTTAGCATTAGGAAATATTAAAAACAGACTTTAATGACCTAGAAACTTAAACCTTCGACTCTTGAACTGCATAACAATAAATACACCTAGGAACTTATGAAATGTAATTAGTAGTACGGGAACTTGCATTCTTGAACTTTTAGCTTTCCGTATTCTTGAACCGTTGGCCTTCCGCATTCTTCGACCGCATTCATAAACCTTTAGCCTTCCCAAAATTCGAGCTCATCCCTTGACCAAAAACAAATTCTCCTGAAACTTCATCAATTGGTCATGCAAGACGCCTAAAATGGCCTCCCATTGCTAGTTATCGACGTACCACAAAATATCGATAAGTAATTAACATTATTCATTCAAAATGATCCATCGAAGCACATAATGCCCAATTTCTTTATTGCCTTGGATAAGCATCGATGGTTCTGAGTTGGTCGATGGACTTACGTTGGATGCTCCCGCATCACATATCAAAGCCCGTAGGATGATATAGTATACCGATACACTGCTCGCAATCTAAGCTGACATATCGCCCATAGGTCGATATAGTACACCACACCAACCATTCAAATCAATTCTTCAATTTTATCATACCCGATAAAATACACATGTGTGGGTACACGGCCGGCCTTAGCCAAAATACAATGTTTTCACTTTTGAATCTTCCACAATTTTCAGCAGTCCAAAAATAGATTTTTGGCGCTGTAGACCAACGTCCGGTAATTTTTCAATTAATTACCAAATTTTATTGATTTAAGAAATTAATTCTAAAATCACAAATCATTCAATTCAGTTCAAACTAAAGCTCGAATAAATAAACAAACTACACCACGATAATCAACATAAAATTCCGGTCATCGGTTATCCTAGCCTAATTTCCGGAAAGTAATTAATTAATTAAATAATTACAAAAATTATTAAATAAATACTAAAAATCCAACTTAGGCCCGTATTGCCTAATTGGATGCCAAAATGGACCCGGAAAAATCCCGAGGTTCGTTCAATAAATACTATAAGCTATTTACTTGCTAATTGCAATAACCATTTACCTAACATGCATCAATAATGCACTAAATTAATCCACATAATCCAATCTATCCACCTAAGTACACTTAATTAAATCTAATCAATCCCTAAACATCATTAGTCTACTAAGCAATGATTAGTGAGTTAAACTCACTTGTTTCGAGATACAATCGAATCAAATTGACGGGAACGTGACGGGGGCCGACTTTCTCCAAAGCGAGTCTAGGTTTCGAGGCTCGAAGCACCTCCAAAACGAGCCCAACATCTTGCTGGAAACCCACACCTTCTGCTTATGTTTGGGGCTGCAAAACAGAGAGAACAAGGCTAGTTTGGTGCGATGAGGACAACGGTGGACTAGTGGAGGCTCGTGATGCTCGGATGGGCGAAGACGGCGGCTCACAGCGATGGTTAGGGCTCCGACGGTGGTCTGCTGCGCGATAAGGCACGGCTGGACTCGCGAACTGGCCGGAACGACGGCAAGCTGGGCGCAGCAAGGCGGGCACACACACGGGCGGAGGGGCAGCTTCCAGCGACGTTGTGCGGCTCACGGCGGCTGGCGGGCTGGTTCGGCGGCTTCCTCTGATCTGCTTGGTCTTCGCACGGCAAGATGGAGGGGAAAGAGGGAGGTGGATGGCAGGTGAGGGGGAGAGAGGAAGGAGAGAGGAGACAAGGGCTCCACTTGCCTTGATTTTCTTCTCCCTTGTCCCCTTCCTTCTTCCACAGCCAAGTATGGCCTCCTTGGTCCTCAATGAGCCACTAATGCTCTCTTTGCAACATTGAATTGGTCCATTTTGGCTAGGAGGAGAAGGAGGTATGAATTTCCAAGGCTTCTTCTTCAATTGGACTCTTGTTCTTGCTTGAATCAATCTCATTTGGCCCTCACAAATTCAATTGATACCTCAATTATCAAATTGGTATTTTTCCTCACCAATTGATCCCTCTTGCATCCCAATTGCACGATCAAAAACGATCCCGGCCTTTTTCTGGACAAAAACGGTTCTAGGACGACTTTTTCCCAAAAAGCCTCGGGTTGCAGAAAAATCTTCTGAGACTGATTCGACGCTCCTAGAATTTATTGTGACATGACAAAATCTTCAATTTTTGAAATTGGACTCGATTTCGCGGTTAATTTCCATTCGACACGTTTTTAGCGTGACCTAAGCTACCGAGTAACTTTCAAAAATTTTCAGTGCAAATGACCCATGGTCGATTTTCTTCAAGCCACAATGAACCCACTCGATTGATTGGCGACTCTCGGTTGTCGTGAAAATCTCGAGGATTCAAATACGGACACAGGGTACCAAAACGATAGGAAAATCAGTCTAGTGCCAGTCGACGAAAATTTTCCAATTTAATGGTGTCACCCACGATTAGCCACACATCTCAGTCAAACCAATCTATCTCTAATTTCAAATCGATTTTATACTGTGCCGTAATGGCCTTTAAAGATGAGCACAGTCGAGAAACCGATTCATGGTCGAATTCTCAAGTCTATTTGCCTTAAAATCCTTAATGGTTTCCTCAAATAGTCTAGTTATCTCGAGAGTAATCAGCTCTGAGAATAGCCCTATAGACACATCAATAAAATGCCCGATTTATTCAGTAGAAGACAGGATCGAAAATCTGGGATGTCACAGGCAAGGTGGCCCTTGTTAATGGCCAACGAGGGTCATGACCCTCGCTAGCCAAAATGAAGGAAAAGAAGAAAAAAAAATTCAAAAAAAATTCAAAAAAAAAACTATAAAAATTATCCACATCAAGGCCAATGATATCATGTAAAACAGTGAACGTCCATGGCTTGAAGGATTAAATAGGCAAACTGTCAAAATATTTAGAACTAAATTGTCCAAATTAAAAAATTTAGGATTGAATTAGTACAAGTATGATAAGTTTAGTACTTTTTTGGTAATTATTCCTAAAGTTTGTGATTAACTGTATTACTTAAATACTTGACGTACTTTTTTTGTGCCTATCAATTTCTCGAATTTCTATCTTTCCTTTTTGTCCACAAGAGAAAATAAATTATCAATGCTACATTATTCTAGAATGCCGTAGCCTTATACACAACCAATAGTTATAACCGACCATACCATCTTCGATCTCTAAATAGTCCAAGTAAATTGAATCGATTTATAAATCCTATCTGCAACGATTGGTCACTAGTCTCACGTCTAGTTAAATGCACGTCTCAAGTTTGAAAGAATTCGATCTTTAACTTCCTTCTTCAAGGTCCATCGTTGATCCCACTTTCACATTCACCATGAGAAATGCGTAGTACGAATTTGCCATAGCAAGCAATCAACGTAACTAGCATGACCTAGGAGATGCAAAGTGAGTAGCTTCCTGGCGAAAACTGAAGTACCCTATCTTCTTCGCTTCTCCTTTCCGTATTTATACGGGTGCACCGTGTTTCCATATATGCGGCCTTCGGATTTGTCATCTTAACGTTTGAATAGTTGTACCTTCTCATACCTGTTTTGTGCACTTTACCAAATGAAGCCAACCATGTTCCTCCTTAAATTGATTGGTCCACCATGCCTGTCGCGACCTAACTTCAGGTGTACCACCTAGGGTTTTGGCTAATGGACTACTGAGTCTTAAACTTAGTTCGGGCTCTCCTAAGCTCATACCAATTCACGACTTAGATTCAAGTATTTAGCATGCAAAAGATTATTAGCTAGGAGTTACCACTAATCAGTTTATGGTAGGTCAATCAAAAACCTAAGTAAAATAATGGGAGAATTATTTTACTCCTACGAACTAAAGACTTTGGGTACGGGGACTTGGTTACACTAGACTTCTCTAATACCCTTTCAGTACCATTCTTTTTATTTTCAAAAATATCTTTGCAAGCAGTTTGGATTAATTTTTACCTAAACCACTATCATGCAAATAAGGTAATCACACGAATGCTCAACAATTATGATCAATCATATAAATTGCATCAAAAAAATTAAACACGCAAAGCAAGTAATTATTTTTTGGGTTTTTCTCTTATTTAATGAAACCTAATTTACGTGCAATACAATGTAATGATGTATAAAAATATATCTATACTAACACAACACACAACGTGCAATCTAATAGGCAAATTATATGTCATGCGGTGTTACTCACGTGACCTAAGTTAATGATGAGCAAATATTAATGCAACTATCCTAGTATGTCACACATTTAAATGATCCTAATTACATAATAACTAAATGATGTGCAAAGGATGACCTAATTTTACATGACACATGCATGATATTTTTTGTGCTTTCTTTTTAATTCGAAATTAAAATTACCTAATAATTAAACATGCAATTTTAATTAAAGAAAAGGAAATCTAACATCCTACAGCAATGTTTTTGGCACTTTTATTTATTAGAGCTAGCAATTCTAAAATTTCAAAACCATTCAAGATATCAATCTAGATTCAAATAAAATATTACGATATCCAAAAAAATAATCCGTCGTCTCACGTCTTAGATTAATGGATATCTTAATCTTGATGAGGCACTCAAACATAATAAAAAAAAATGATATGTTGTCTCACGGGTCAAATTAAAGATTATCGTAATCTCAGATAGCGCAATTATCCAATAATAAGTTGAAATAATTAAAAAGATGATACGATATCTTTACAGATCAAATTAATAATTAAATCAACTTTATCAATAAGCCCTAATTGGATATGCATAATATCACGTATCAGATAACAATCAATCCGAATTAAGGAATGAAATATTCCATTTCACTCAAATAAAAATTGGTAGCATAAAATTTGTTGGTAACTTAATCGGATAGAAAGTAATTGCTCTTATTATGGTTGGTAGATTCTACAAATAGTCGGTACATTCAACCTCTAGTAAGTAAGGCAAATAAATGTTCATAACTCAATAGAAAAGTTGGCAAAACTAGAAAAGAACAAATAAACATTGATAAATAACTAAAATAAGAGTTGGTAAATAAAAACTAGTTGGTAATTTAATGGGAGAAGAAAATCGATAAACCACACAAGTGGACATTGCTAAGTTCGCACAAGAGGCAATAAATTCAAGACATTAGCAAGAAAAACAAATAGAAATTGATAAACGATAAAAAAAAAAAAAAAAAAAAAAAAAAAAAAAAAAAAAAAGACCGGTAATCAAAATAACCAAATAAACATTGGTAAATATTTCAAATGAGAATTGGTGTGTCGTCTAAAGTGATATGGTACTTATCAGAAAAAGTTGGTAAATTATTCCAATTAATATTGGCAATTCATAAAAAAGTTTATTATGTAACTTGTTGGCACGAAAGACAAAAAATAAGGGTAAAAATAAGGAAATTGAATAATTTATCAACGGTAACAATAAAAGGGTATTTTCATAAACGTCGGTATATTACCAACAAGTTATCAAGAAATCAGGTTTTTTACCAATATTTTTCTAAAATCTATTGACATGGAAAAAATTTCGGAAATGGAACACTAGACTCGTCCAAGAAGCTATTAAAAATTTCCATCAAAAGTAGGATATAAGGAAACTAAGATCTATGAACTTTTCAATTTTCTACCTTTTTTTTTATGGTGTTATTTTCTTTTTAAGTTCACCATAAAAAGCTATCCCAAACATTTGTTAATTGAAAAATAAATTAAATAACAATATGGCTGATGCATACACCTTGTTGAACAGAGAGATAAAAATACATCTTTGCACAAAAGATGTACCTGCTAACAACTAACCAATTCCAGACAAAAGCGACACATGTACAAAATTACTTGTTCAAATACTATTTTGCTTTATTTTTTCCAGATCTTATCTAAAAGAGCATACTTTATAATAACTCCATGCCTCACCATTTTCATCGTACCAAAGACCCTGGTTAGAAGAAACATAGAGAGATGGGCCTCTAGTGTGGAACCAAGAATTGGAAAATGTTGGTGGCCATGGCCAAGCCCATGATGTATCTTTTCATTTCTTAGCAACTGTAGCGTCTACATAGAAATCTCAGAAAATTTCTTTGATATTGAGAACTGGACTATGGATGTGGTGCAGGTTGTGCTATGGTGAATCAGTAATTACAAAAGTATCATCAAATTCAATAAGTGCATTGCTTTGCCTGACATTGCAATATTTACAGTATGCAGGAGAAGAATCGACTCACCCGGTTTCACTATTCAAAATTTGAGTTTGCATGTTGGGGCGATTCCAAGGTCAAATCAGAAGGGGTATGGGTGCTCATGTGGGTTGTCCTTTGACGTTCCTGGCTTCAATTTCCTGTCCTTCCATGAATATTTTCAACGACGAAACCATCTCTTTTTTTCTATTTTTGATCAGGTGATAAAACTAGGAAGAAAGTTCTTTCCTTGTTTGTGTTTGAAGTAATCCTGAAAAAATAGCTGTAGATAAATGTGGCTTGTGAAGTACTATTTTTTTTTTTTTTTTTTTTTTTTGGTCAGTTCTACGCTAATCCTAGTCTAACACTCACTCTCAGACTTTTGCCCCGCCTCCTTGCGGGGCGTGGGAGTCGAAACCCACTCCTGAAATGAAATCTTCCCCACCCCAATCCCCCCTGAGAAGGTGGGGATTTGAACCCCCAACCTCCCCCTTCCAAGATGGAGAGAGTGTTGATGGGCAAGATAGGGATGAACCTAAAAAAGCGGAAACAAAAAGACACTTCCCTAAACCGGGATCTACATGGATAAAATTTATCACAACCATTAATTACGTGACTATATATAATTGATGGACAACTATTTCCCTTGCTAAAAATGCCTCACGAAATGGCCACTTTTTCTTTCTTTTTTCTATATTAGGTCAGATCATTAGAGTTGAATTATTGAAAAGCACGTATGAGTTAAGTTAAAAAAGTCTCACATTAGAGACTTAGTATGATGTGCAATAGTTAAGATATCTTACTCAATCTATAATTCACTAATTTAAGCTTTTGAATCATGTTAGTCTAACTAGATATACTAACGAGCTTTAACTTAGGCTTCCTTATGGAGATCTCTTAGAGGTGATGGTAACTGACTTCTAACAAATGGTATCAAATCCAATGATTGATTGGTGGTCTTCTTCCAATGTGTATAAGTGTTTGATGAATAATTCACATGTGAGCTAAAGATTGTTGAGAAACGCAAGTGAATTATGTTAGAAAAGTAATTAATATATTCTAATTGAATCATAATTCGTGGTTTAAGCTTGTAGGTTAAGGTAGGTCCAAATGCAATTGAATATATATGACAAGCATGGACTTGAGCTCTCTTGGCGATCTCTCCAAATGAAGATATCGAATATTGACTTTTGGTGTGCGCTTCCAACATTAAGTACACTAAAGGTGGGAAAAAAAAGTTTAAATTATTAGTCAATGCTTCGTACTTTGACTTTGGAACTTAACCTTCTGTCATATTCTCAAATGGCCCACTTTGCGGATTGTCTCACAATATATTCGGTTCTTTTTATTGAAGAAAAAGAAGTGTCACTTCACTTGGGATTCTTAGATGCATAACAAATTTCTTACAACAAGAGGGAATCAACATACATTGACTGATGATAAAAATAAAAAGCCTCATCTTCCTTTTTACAAAAGAAAACAAAAATCCCTCTTATTGTCTGAACTAGGAATTCTTTTCTTTTTCATTGGAGAGGGCTGCTTTCTAGGTAGACTCTTTGTCCTTCATCAGATCCAGACAATTATGTATACACTACACAATACTCGCACACTTCCCATCTACCAATCCAAAAATCCAAAGGCAAATGAAAAGGTAAAACCGAATTAAAACCCTTGGTTTCAAGTATACGGGCCATTTTAATGTTAGTTTCAGAAGTGCGAAATGCATCTTCTGTGGCGAGCCGTGACCGAATGCTTCTTCTGCTTCATATCCTCTTTCCATGACCTCCCAATGTCATGTGCCACACTGATTGCATCCAGAGACGCGCCAGACAGGCCTTTCCTGGTGAACCCGACCGCATAGAGCCCGGCCCTGCCTTTCCATCCATTCGGGAATGGATTCTTCGGGATCCCGTCCTCGGAAAAGAATTCGTTCTCCTGTAAACATCACAATCACAGAAATGTTGCTTAATCTGAGTAAGAAATAGAACCGGAAGAGAAAGAGGATTGCTTGGAGAAAAAGGAGCATTTCTTTCGTTTTCTTGCTTTTAAATTCACGAACCATCGAAAAAATTATAAGTGACATCTACTAGAGGAAAGCAAGGATAAAGCGAACCTGACAAGAATGGTTGCTTTTAGAATCAAGAATATCCATCTCGGTGAGCAGCGAAACTTTTCGCTCCTAAAGCAGACCAAATTTAGAAGAAGCATTTTGAATTTTAGTGAATTACAGGGTGGGTCCCATGTATATGAAATGTTTAATCTTCGGTTTTGGTTTGAGAACTCAAAAAAAAATCTCTATATAGAGAGTGGGAGAGAAACAACTTGAATAACCCCTGGTTTTCAGTTAACAATATGCAAATTCCAGGTGCAGAACGCGTAAAACAAACACCTTTACCAAGCGAGTTTCATTCCACAAGTTGCTCTTATAGGACGAGCAAACTAAAAACTGTACTCACAAGCTGACCACTGTATCACCATTTCCCCTAAAAGTGACGCAGAGATGAACAGAGTATAATAAACGAAAGTAAATCTGGGAAAGAGGAAGAAAGACATCACTCTATGCCTTACCTTGAGCCAAGAAGGAACATTGCTGCGGTACCCGGTGGCAAGGACGACGGAATCAATGTCAAGAACTTCCCCGTCAAGGAGCTCGACCCGACCACTTGAGAACTTCTTGATCCCTGCGACCACCTTGATCTGGCCGGATCTGATCTTGCTTAGTGCACCAATGTCAAGAACAGGGGTCTTCCCTGCAGCATTCTTGAGCTGCAGAGGCCCAATTTTTGGCCTTTTAAGACCATATTTCTCGACATTTCCAAGGATCAACCAAGCTAGGAATATGAGGATCTTGTCGATAAGCCAAAGTGGTAACCATTTCATCATGAAGACTGCCAGTTCAAATGTTGATTTCCCTAGCACTTCCTTTGGCAACACATGAACCTGTTTGAACAAAAACAGAGCGTAAGTGTTTTGTCAATTCAATTTTCTCCTTGCCACACATCAATGTTGCTAAATGTTGCTGACGTGGTTTCAGCCTTACCGAGCTGCGAACCACCATGGATGGCCTTGCGTTGTGATTGCAGAGATCAAGAGAAACCTCCATTCCCGAATTCCCACAGCCGACAACCAGTACGCGCTTTCCACGGAAATTCTCCCCAGATTTGTAGTCACAGGCATGCGTCACGTCGCCCCCAAAAGATTCCAGGCCCTCGAACTCTGGGACAACCTTTTCCGCGTTCTCGCCAGAGGCCACCACGAGCCACCGGCAGATGTACTCAACCTCAAGCTGGCCAAGTCCAGGCCCTCCCGCCAGGACTGTCCTGACCCGCCAGAGACCGAAGGTCTCATCGTACTTGGCAGACTGCACCGTTTCATTGAAGTTAGGACTGATGTCAAAGTGCCTGGCATAGGAGTCAAGGTAGGTGATGAACTGGTGCTTGGTGGGGTACTCTGGGAAGTCCTCAGGGAACGGGAAGTCGGGGAGTTGGCAAAATTGCTTTGGAAGGTGAAGCTTCAGCCTATCGCAGGTCCTGTTTTGCCACAGGGAGGCAATGCAGTTAGCCCTCTCAAGGATGATGAAGGGCACGCCTCGTTGCTTGAGCCCGGCCCCGACTGCGAGGCCTGATGGGCCCGCGCCGACAATGACCGGCCCGTTGACCCAGATGCACCGGCGGGAGAAGAAGGTCCCGTGGTCAAGGCTTTGGAGCATGTCTGGTGTGTTGAGACAAGTACTGTTGTTGGGCATTAAGGACGGTCTTTGTGCTTTTAGTGCTTAAAAGGGTGAAGGGAAAAGGTTGAGTTTTGCAACCTTTGAAAGGGGGAGAGAGAAGAAACAATGAAGTGAAACGAGTTCAAATGTTGCAGAAAGATGAACAGGAGGAGAGACAAGAGAGAGGATATTATTGCTGTTTGGCTAAATCAGTGATGGTGTGTAGAGTGAGAGGGGTCGGGGTCGGGGGGGTCTATATAGGGAAGAAACTTTGGGCCGGAAAGGAGCATGTGATTAGGATTGGGAACAGGTACCCCCTCCCTTTTTAAACTCATTCCCAAATGATAAAGCTCAAGACCTCTTTCTTTCTGTAACTATTAAAATATTCCATAAGCCCACTTCGACTTTACTTTGTTTTTTTATGGCCACAAAAAAGAAAAAGACCCTACTTTGGTTTGCATTAGAAAACTATCAGCTTTCAAGGTGTGGATCATCAAGTTCAATTAGTTGAGTTCAAGAGAACACCCCACACCCCCCCCCGCCCCCGCCCTTTCTCCCAAAAAAAAAAACACATTTATGGCCTACGTCAAAAAGGGGTTTGGGTTTTCTGAATTTACGGGGTTATTTTTGTTACGATATAGATATTCAAACTTTTTAATTAGATTTAATCTCCAATATATATGTCTGTAGAAGATCTGATCCATTTGTATTGAATAAGATTCCACACATAGAAGACTAGGCATGACCCCTAAGATTACACCGAGCACAAGACGATGAGATTCAAGCTATATTTTCCTGAGTCAAAACAAATGAGTAACCATTCAGTCATTCTTTAATTATGTTTCAACTAGATTACCAACGAAATAACACCACCTACAATATTTAAGCTTCTTTCTGTTGAACATTTAGTCCGGTGAACTAACCATTTAAACTCCTATTATGTCAGTGGTCCAGACATGGTTCTGCATTCGACACATGCCGTGAATGCGATTCCGAAAAACTATATATGGACCCGATATCCAAGAAAATGGAGTCAAAAGAGAGTTGTTTCTTTTTCTTCCTTTGTATAATCATCTGAACTGTATCTATCTCCTTGTAGGTCAATCTCTTTGAGTCATGAATTTTCGTTTGGCTATATTTATCATTTGAATACTGACATTCTGGGCAATGATTTGGCTGAAACATACAATGATAGACTCGAGATTCTAGGACAAAATAATGAAATCGGAACACTTTTTCTTTAATCTATTAGATATTTGTTTATCCTACAAATCTAAGTTATGCGAACTCCTAATATTCCATCATCATACATAGACAAAACGTTAATACAATCACGTCAAGCAGAGATAGGTGAATTGTCGGGTTATGTTTCTATTCATCTTTTGTTGGAGAAAAGTCAATAACGATTATGAAATTCATCCATGTTTAAATTTGGTTAAAGGCAATATTTTCATCCATCTCAAATTGGAGAAAACTTCCTGGTGACATTACTGTGATCGATAAGTTGTAAATTATGGATATCTTTCACATGCAAATTTCCTTATAAGACAATTCTGTTGGTATGCCCATAGAGTTGCAAAACAAATTGAAATCCATAAATCAGGGTATATCATCCTAGCATATGATCGGCAGAGGTACGCACATGCTCATCCTTCAAGAACAAATTATGACTGCATCTAAGTAAAAAGATTGGCAGCTAATTACCAAATCATACATCACCATCAATGATAAGCACACACCGGAAACTCCATTAGTAGTTACAGCTTTGCATTTCGGCAGTGTATGCCTATATTCTCCGTCCCCAACAACATCATCTTAAAGAGGCAACAAAAACATGTTGAACAAGCTCAAATCTGACACCTATGAAAACAAGCCTTTTAACAAATGCGAGACAACAAAGCTTCTAACAAAAAGAAGTTGAACAAGCCTAGATGTAATATCGCAACTGCTGTGAATACCATTAAAACTGAAGACAGAATGCTTATTCATTAAGACTCATAGATCTAAACTAGATTGGAAGATAAAAGCTCCTACATCTAAGACTGGGAGAAGAGAGCTTCAAAATCTAGATTTAGTTCAATAAAGTAGAGTAAGAACAAGAGAAAATAAAAGGTAAAACAATCAAAGAGGGGAAGGGAGAGATTTAGGTCAAATCCCTCTCCTCCAAAAGGTGAAGAAGTGAAGAAGGGCTAAAACTCAAAAAGCGAAAGATGGCTAGCTAACTAATGTATTCAAATCTTGAAGTCGAACTTCCGTAAGAAGTTGAGACATGGGATCATCATCCAAAAGCTTTGCCCGATGTTGTGATGGGGGATACATAGTGCATGTAGGTGTACGTTTTAGCGATATCTATCGACGATTTTAATCTTTGCAATTAATGCATTTCCTTGAGGAACTTGTGAATACTACGCGTCTAGGTTACAAGCCTAGGCATTTCGCTTGTGTATATGGCAAAGAAAATGCTTCTCTCGAGGAGCACAACTTGTGAGATTGATCAACTTGCATGGTATATAAACTTTGTATGGCGTCCTACGAATCTGCTGAGTAGATTTGCCAAATCCACATTGAATCGTGGTGACCTTAAATAAGTTGAAAAGGTTGTGCATGGTCCAAGAACGCCAAATCAAAAGTGAAGTTCGCAAAATGGACTTTATTAGGAAGTAGGTGGACAAATGTCGAATGCACAATCGTAAGTTTCTTAAAGACACTCATTAAGCAAAATTAGTATCGAGTAATTTTGTTTTAAAATGTTGATAATATATTGAGCAATAATTTGGTCTCCTGACTGGCGACCAAACATTTGGTCATCCGAAACGACAAGAAAAAATTTCCTAGTTCTCTTTGGTGACCAAAATATATAATCACGAGAGATCTCCTCTGGTGGCTAAGATGAAAATTTGGTTGCAAAGACTATCCTAGCTGACCTTTCACGATCAATTTTTCAAGATCAAATTTTAGGTCACAAAAACGATTCGTGATCAATTACTATCCTGGCTTTAACAATTGTTTTAGAGGCACTAATCAACACCATTGATTTATAGGTGACACTAATTGATAGGCCTTTTCCCATAATTTCCATCAATCTTTACAAGCACCTGATGAAGAGTTTAAAGCCAAATGCAGCAGGACAAGACAGGGAAAAAAACCTTTATCTTAGAACATTTAAATAATACACCACTCTTTATTTAACAACTCAAACGTTTAAAATTGTTTGCAATAGTCATACAAAATTTTACATGATATTAGAGTTAAAAAGTCCCGAGTTCAAACCTTCCAAGCCCCTTTTTTTGTCGGTTCCAAGTCCCTATTTACCTTCCCACATTTACCGCCACAACCGAATATTTCTACAATTTGGGCTAAGACCAATATCAAACTTATGCGTAAAGGCAAGTGTAATATTTAAATAATGTATCATGACTCCATCTATCAACTTAAACTTTTAAAATAGTTAGCGGTAATTCCATAAAAAATTTGTATTTCACTTAACTGTAGACCCAATTACATGGACCGGGTCTATAGACATTGCTCACGTGGGACCCGCCTATAGGAACTTAGAATGTACACAGGTCTCTCTTTTCAGCCGTCCATTCTTTGCAATATCGTCTCTTTGGAAGTTCCACAAGCTAGTTGACTAGATATTACTTGAAAGAGAGCCTCAACATCGGAAAAGTAATCTTAAAAAGTGTCCCCAGAGTACTTACTACTTACTAAGTCATACTAAATACACCTAAAAAATGCGAAATTCTTCATTTGAAGTAAGTAACTTTGTAAAAAAATTGCGCTTCTTCTATATTCAAAGTTCATGAAAAAAAAATTAATTAAAAAATGTACGGTCTCCAATTTCAGTCATTTTTATTAGTGTCTTAGGGCCACTTGTTGGCAAGACGCTTTTCTTATATACGGTGTTGTTTTTAGCAGCTTTTCCATTCTGCAAATTCGTGGACAAGGTAAGTCATTTGGACAAGAATGTGGAATTCCAAACGTTTATGATTGAAGCTTTTTGCGTAATATCCCAATAATTAGAATTATTTAAATTCAAGACAGTACTAGTGGGCTCTTATTTTTGTGTGGAAGGAAAAAAGATTTGTTTATTTCATGGAAAATAAATTATTCAAAAAATATTTTTCTAAAAATGATCACTTATATCGTTTAAAATAATTAATTATTGAAAAATAATTTCATTACCAACAATAATTTATATCTAATATCTTGTAAAAGATGAAAACATTTTTCGTTCATTAATTTGTAAGTAATACAAAAAGTTATTTTTAGAAAAATGTTAGTCAAATAATTTATTTTTCGCAAAATAAACGGAGCCTTAAAAAAAAGACAAGCTTTTGTTTACTAGGCATGTATCGCATGATGGGACAAATGTCCATTTCGAGTGTTAGTTGGACATTAATTAAGCTTGATTTGGTAGATTTTTGTGCAATCTAGGGGGTTTATAAGTCGTACAATGATGTTGAAAGGAAGAAATCATTATGGATTCCATTATACAGAGGACGATCACTAGTAAAAGAAAGACTTCGGAGATGGATTGATGGAGAAATCGCATATGTTAATATGTGTTCATCATGGATAATATCGGATATGAGAACACAGGTGCACCTGCATAATGAGAACTAAGTACCACGCAGGACAAAGTGCCATGCCCTAGAATTCTACTTGTTCGACCACTAGTGTATATCGGTGCCTTAGAATTCTACTTGTTCGACCACTAGTGTATATTTGGTGGATAAGCTATATGATACTCATCAACTGATGACCTCCATATGATTTATTTTTATCTTTCTGATCCCCAAAGGAGATGATAAATTAGAGTTGCTTAGGCAGTGTTTGGTAAAGCTCTCGGAATAAATGTTTATATTCTTTTGTTCCTGGGAATAGAAATTGAACAAAAACATAATTAGAATATGAATTCTACTTGTTCGACCACTAGCGTATATCGATGCCTTAGAATTCTACTTGTTCGACCACTAGTGTATATCGGGTGGATAAGCTATATGATACTCATCTGATGACCTCCATATGATCTATTTTTATCTTTCCGATCCCCAAAGGAGATGATAAATTAGAATTGCTTAGGCTATGTTTGGTAACGCTTCCAGAATAAGTGTTTCTGTTCTTTTGTTCCCAGGAATAGAAATAGAACTGAGACGTATTTTGTAGTTTTTAGTACTTGAGAACAAATTTATTCCTGAAATCAGATTTAGAACAAAAATAAGAAATAAAAAAAAAAAGTTGTTTCTTATTCTCGAGAACAGCTCCAAAAACAAGTTTTTTTTTTCTTTTCCTTTATTTTCTTCTTTCTCTTCCTCTCTTCTTTCTCCACCCGGTCGCCGGCCTCGATGCTAACCGACAACCGACCAGACAAGGCCCGGCGACCTTACCGAAGCCTCGTCAGCCCCCAACAAGGTCACCTCGAGCTCGTCGGCCATCGGCGAGCGCCTCCAAGCCTCGTTGTGATTGGGCGAGGCTCGACCTCATTGGTCACCAGCGAGGCCCCCCCGAGCCTCGTCGTGGCTAGGGGAGGCTCGGCCTCGCCAGATCTAGCAAGGCCAAGCCTCACTTGGCAAGGTCGAGCCTCGCTAGTGGCCGGGGAAGGTCGCCTCGCCCAATCACGGCGAGGCTAGGGGTGACCTTGCCCGTGGCCGGCGAGGATAATCGGCTGGAGGAAGGAGAAGAAAAAGAAAAAAAGAAAATGTAATGAAATTATTAATAAATTAAAAAAATTCTAAGTCATAAAAACATATGGGGTCATACCAAACGTATTTCTCTTCCGAGAATAGAAATTTAATTTAATTTACCAAACGCATTCAAATGCTTAGAAACTGTTATCGAGAATATAAATAAATAAATAAAGTGTCTTCAAAACAAAAATTATTCCCCAGAGCAGAAACGTTACTAAACACACTCTTAATTATTGGTATGATTGCAAGCTTGCTTAGAGTGGGAGGACGAGGAGATCAAAGGTCTTGGATGGAGGGGGACTTTGGGGCTTTACATCTTGAAAACATGCATCAAAATTAGAATTTCTATCCAGGCGACGAATGATAGCAAACCCCAAGAAAGGGATAATAGATTATAGAATTTCTAGTGGGGAAAGCCCACAGCTTGAGACATTCCAATGTCAGTGACGATCAGTGTTCGCATGAGAAGGTGGAAAAATGGAGGAATTTTAGCTGTAGCTTTCTTTCTACACTTCGAGTCCCAAAGAAGCTCTCGGGAGTTGGGCTTCGCAACCGGCGGCTACGCATTTCCACAAATCATAAATATGTGATATTAAGAAACGGATTAGTTAAAAAATTAAAAAAATTATATGTCACGTTACTATCTGGAGAATGTCTGGCTTTTCGACACCACACCCTCTCAGTCAGTGTGGGGTTTATTCAATAAATAGGGGGAAAACATAGATAATAATTCTTTAGAGAAATGGACGGATCGGTGCCACAATTTTTACAAGGTGCCCATTTTAATTTGGAAACGTTTCAAAAATTCGCTTATGTACCATTGCTTTTAAAAAATAATCATTTAAATGGCTTTGGTGACCTAGTTTGTCAGAAAATCTAAATGTCTCATCAGAGACACTTAGATGGCCGCTTTTAAAAAAATTTAGCACTAAAATCATCATTCTAAAGTTTTGACTCTAATTGGATCATTTAATTTTTTTCTCTAAAATTAATAATGTTAGAAATTTGACTAAACAGCAACGTGAGGCAAAAACATAATACCTCAACTAAATATTCGAACTTTGCCATTTTTTTCTTTATTTTGTGAGACTCAAAAACTAAAATCACTAGCAGACGCTCTCATTAAATAATTTTATCTAAAATCGCAAACTTATTTGTTTTCCTAAAAAAAAGAAAGTAGGTAAAACTTTCTTCAACTCTATTAACTCTCTAAATTTACTCTGTTTAGAGATTCAACAACATAGCTTGGAGCATGGTGGAAACAAACTAATTCTCTTGATCAACTTTGAGGATAAAAAATTGATGCATTTAACAACGTTTTTGGTACAAAAATTATGCTCCCCATAATTTGGAAATATCTGTATTAAAACTTTAAGAACAATAACATGAGTATCAAAACTTTATGAACGATAGTCATGTCAAATTTTCTGTCACCAAAGTCATTTTTTTGCTTTAAAAATTGTGGCACTTAGAGAATTTTTGAAATGTTTTGACATTAAAGTGAGCATCATATAATAGTTATGATGTTAATACCATCCATATCCCTAATTCTCTATTAAAGAGGCATGCATAAATCTTTTTTGTATGTTTTCTGAATATATGGAAGAGTATTAGGTTCTTTTCTTAATAAGGCAGTATATAAAATACTACTTAATTTCTTAGAAAGGAAAAATGTCGAGGTCAAACTTGATCTCCGGGTCCAAAGCCAAAAGCGATGACCAATCTGTATTTCAAATAATATGTAGCATTGCATCTTTAACTAAAATATTATCTCACTGGGCGCGAAATCGGTGATAAGAGAATGGGCCAGGGTAGAGTGGGGATATTTAATTTTTAAGTATGGAACTCGACTCGCATACTCTGCAAAAAAAAAAAAAAAGGAGTAATAGTCCAACAAGAAGAGAAGAGAGATAGACCATGGTGGATAAAAGTAATAATATAAAAAGTCAACACTCAACCAATCATGCCCTTACATGATATCTTATCTATCTTTCTTTGTTTCTGTCCAGATAATTAATTGTTCATTCATCGTTTGTTCGGAGAAGTATTTATCGGAAACTCAGCATCGAAAAGTGTTAAAGAAACAAGGCGAACAAGTTCAATCACCGACTACGTGGACGCTTCCAAACCAGGATTTCACCTTCACTTGCGAGTCTCGACACCTCACGAACATGCATGGTGGGTTCTTGATGATGAGTTCTCGATGCAAGGGAAAGATCGAAGGGAAAAATGACAGGTAGGGTTTCAATTCTTGGAACCTGAGATTTTGTAACTATGCGTCTTGTCGGGACGCCGTCCACGATTCAATTCCAAGATCGTCGCCCAAGTTGGAACCGAAAAGTTGTGCATTATCACCACGCTCCCACATGGCGACGGTGACGGTGGTGGTGGTGGTGGTGTGGTGGATACTCGTAAAGTATCATCACATGGTGCTTGCGTTTTGGGGGTTGGTTCACTGTAGTTTAAAATTAAGTCGTTTTGGAATTTGGAACCACACGAACCGTCTGACTAATGCCTCCTCTAAGTTCTTTCGAAATAAGGTTTTGGTTGATTTTCCCCTCCCGAAGAGTCCGAGTTTATTTTATTTCCCCACCAAGATGATCGCTCGCCACCGTTGGACCAGATTAAGCTAGGTCATAAGATTAGGCATAACTTGTTACTTAGGCTCGAAGCTCGCTCTTACAAAAAGGGAAAAGTACCAAAAAAGTCCTAAACATTTTGCATTGGTACCAATTCAGTCTTAAACTTTTCAATTGGACCAATTTAGTCCTAAACCTTTTGATATTAGTACCAATTCAGTCCTTCCAGCCAATTTTGGCCGGCCGGCGCTGATGTGGACATCGGCCCGGTGATCGGACGATGATGTGGAAATTTTTTTGATTTTTTTTTTTGACTTTTTTTTTTTTTGCCTTTTTCCTTTTCTTTTCCGGCCACTGGGCGAGGGCCGCAAAGCCCTCGCCTGCTACCGGCGAGGGTCGCGACCCTCACCCGGCCTCTCCCAGGGCCGCCGGCTAGGCCATGGGGGCCATCGCCAGGGCAGAGGCGAGGGCCGCGAAGCCCTCGCCAGCCGCCGGCGAGGGTCGCAGCCCTTGCTCGACCTCACCCACGGCCTTGGGCGAGGCCGAGTGAGGGCCGCGACCCTTGCCGGCGGCGGCGAGGGCTTCGCGGCCCTCGCCTCCGCCCCCCGCGATGGCCGCCATGGCCTCGCCGGCGGCGGGCGAGGCCGCCCTCGCCCGTGGCAAGGCCGGGCGGGCGGCCTCGCCCGGATCCGGCGAGCGAGGGCCGCGAAGCCCTCGCCACGGCCCTCGCTCGCCCGGATCCGGGCAAGGCCGCCTCGCCCGGCCTTGCCGCGGGCGAGGGCGGCCTCGCCCGCAACTAGCGAGGCCATGGCGGCCATCGCCGGGCGCGGCGAGGGTCGCGACCCTCGCGGCGAGGGTCGCGACCCTCACCGCCGGCTAGCGAGGGCTACGCGGCCCTTGCCTCCGCCACGGCGATGGCCGCCATGGCCTCGGCGGCGGCCTAGGGAGAGGCGGGCGAGGGCCGCGACCCTCGCCGACGACAGCGAGGGCTTCGCGGCCCTCACCCGGTGGCCGGCGAGCCTCACCGGATGCTCGCCGGCCACCGCCGGAAAAGAAAAGGAAAAAGGCAAAAATAATAAAAAATAAAAAATAAAAAATAAAAAAAATCGAAAAAATAATTTAAAAAATCATAAAAATTTCCACGTCGGCGTCCGGCCAACGGCCGACGTCCACATCGCGCCGGCCGGCCAAAATTGGCAGGAAGGACTGAATTGGTACCAATATCAAAAGGTTTAGAACTAAATTGATCCAATTGAAAAGTTTAGGACTGAATTGGTATCAATGCAAAAGGTTTAGGACTTTTTTGGTACTTTTCCCCTTAAAAAAAATGTAGGTACAAACACTTGGACTTGGCCGTGCTCAGGCTTCGAGCAAAATAGTTTTCTTCAAGCATGGCATAGGAGCTCTTTGGATCCATTTCGCCCAAGCAGCTCTTGACGGCCTCGTGGGCCACCAGGTCTTGGACCACAATATCCGTGATCAAGTTTAAACCAAAGTACCATAATCATAATTGTTTCGTTTTTTTATTGGATTCAAATAATTTTCAAAGTTAATTTACAAGTTTTACTGATATCACCGTATTTTAGTGAAATTTGATGAACGGCCTTTTCTTTTCAAAATCTCCTCGTCATTTCTTGTCAAACATAGATGATCAATCTCCTCAAGGGGATCAATCCCATTTACATATATACTACTTTGGTGTGCAAATTTGAACTGTTGATTCTTCGAAACCTTACATTTTTTGAGACATCAACTTCTCAGACGCTTTGCAACCTCGGCCAACCCCTCTGATAGCTCTCGTCGCATCGTGATAACATTAATCCTTATTTTCTTGCAAGTACATTTATTCTCATTCGAAATATTGGTCCTTGGGCATTCGATTTTGAACCAGTACATACCATCTATCTTGCCCTCATTCTTTTGTCACTTATTTATTTTCAAATTTTGTAGAACTTTAGATATCAGATGGTATGAGGGTTTTCCTTTACTTTAAACCAAAGTTAGATTGCATTAGGTTTATAAGCCCGGAAAAATAGTTCTTCGACTGAAGGAACATGAGTATGACACAAGCAAAGAAGTAATGGTCATGCAAAGCAAGAGGTGCACGTGCATCCAACCTAGGGTTTCATGAAGCGAATACTTTCGAGGCATAGTGTGAAGTGTTTTCTTTTCTTTTCTATTTTGCCTTTTCTTTTGTGCTTTTCTCTTATCTCCTGCGATATCATTAATCTAGTTAAAAATTTGAAGGCCTCGAAGAGATCAAATTACCATCATCTCATCCCCAAACTCTGTGTCCTATCTCATAATTCTCGTTCAAGATGGTTTATCATTGGAATCCGGAAAGCCAACGTGTTTCTAGGAAAAAAAAATTGGAAGAGATCACCTTGTTCATGCATTCAAGATCAAATGGGGATTTGCAATTTAGAATCCCCTAGCAAGGCTTCTTGATCAAAATCATTTGACTAAACCCAACTGTCTACTCGTTTTTGAATTGTTTGGTTTTTCTATACTTTGAGTAGTACATGATCATTGAGGGAAAAGAACACCATAAGTAACATAACTTTCATAATACGTCACTTGAATGTCATCATCTTTTTTTTCAATCACTCAAATGTCATAATTTACGCACAATACTCACTTAAATGCTATAACTTTATTTATGATCCCTCGAGTGTCATATAAATTTTTTATCGATTATTTGAGTACCACAACTTTTAAAAATGTTCACCACAAGTGCTATATACCACGTCAAATTTCCAATACTTGGATGAATGTTTTTAAAATGTTGTGGTACTTAAGTAATTGATAGGAAAAGGACACCACAAGTATCACAACTTTCGTACAGTGCTCACTTGAGTGTTATAACCTTCTTCTTTTTTCAATCACTTGAGTACAATAACTTATGTATAATGCTTACTTGAGTGCCAATAAATTTTTAAAAATATTCACCACAAATGTTATACTATGTTAGATTTCTAATACTTAGGTGAATGCTATTAAAAAATTTTGCATTAAATGATCGATTGAAAGTTATGCCACTCAAGTGAATTTTTTTAAAAGTTATGGCACTTAACTAATTAGTGAAAATAAATGAGCGCCATACGAAAGTTATAGCACTTGAGGTGTTCTTATCCCAATGACTAATTAAAAAATATGGCACGTTCTTATCCCAATGACTAATTAAAAGATATGGCACTCAAGTGAACGTTTTTTACAAGTTATAACACTCAAGTGATTAAAAAAAAGAGGTTATAATACTTAAGTGAGTGCCGTGCAAAAGTTATAACACTTATAATGTCTTTATCCCATGATTGATTCATCGATCCTTGTTGTTCAGAGGATAATGCTTGAGAATCATTCTCGATTAAACATATAGAATTCATCTTTCGTTGATTGAGTTTTTAATGTGGGTTTTACTGTTTTATTAAGCTCGATTTTTTTAGTCTATTAAACCAAATCCAGATGATATCTTCTCGTGGCTGATGAGGACCAAATGAGCTCGTCCTCCCACGCACCACACATAGCTCATGCGCATTGATGCACAAGGGTGGTATTCATTCTATGCACTGAGGACCATATAGGTATTATCAATTTTTAAGATATCATTACTCGAGATCACATAAACTATCAAATTTATTAGGTTTTCTAGGAATAAAAGATCTATTTTCTTACCCACCCCGTTGTGGGCGAGTTGGTTCTAGCGTACATTGCCCCCCGCTGGGCAAGGTTCGATTCCCCAGCTTGTTCTGTTGCGCGACTTAAGTGGAATGCCGTGAGAGGTGAGTCCCCACGCTAGTGCCCCCGTGGTTTACGCTGAGCGCTGTCGGCTGTGAGGTGGTTCCATGGTCACCAAAAAAAAAAAACAAAGATCTATTTTCTTATATCCGATATAATCATGTAATTTCTTTTCAGCTATTAGACAACCTAATATCATTCTTGAACTATAATTAATTTGACGCTACCTATTAAGTATATCTTTTAGATATATCTCTTGTACATCATATATGTGTCAAGTAAGCCTGCTGATTACACCAAATTAACGGTGTTCCTTGCATAGCTTTGACTTGTGTAATTGGTGGCACATAAAGTGGAGAATGCAAACTCCTAGGCTACGCACATGGGGGTAAAAGGACAGAAGTTGTGTGAGCAAACAAGGGTTCCGGTTTATAATAAGTAGAAAGGTCACATTCAACGAATTTGCTCTATTTCAAAAAAGAACTGAGGGATCAATTGGAGAGAAAAATCTATATAATGTTCAAAAATAGGTTGAGCTTTAGAAAGAGCCTCGAGATGAGGAGAGTTTTGAAGGTATGACAATTTCTGCAGTTTCCCCTCCAACTAACGGATGTTTCGAGACAAGAGCTCAGTGTGAAGTTCTGACGTGGTCCGTGGAGGTTGATGACTGGAGCGAAAGTTTAATGCAGATTTGGAGGTGGATGGTTTGGCTAGCAAAGGAAGTATCGGGTATTACATCCAAAGAGAGACGATGGCTGAGGTGTTGTGAGTGACTCGAGGAAGTAACGTCGGGAAAGTTTGAAGCACTTCAACATTCAAGTAGTCAAATGTGTAAATGCCCCTTTTTGTTGGATGCTATAAACATTTAGACTGATACGGTGCATTGGGATGGAAGAGAAGCATTTGTCCCGTGCTTCGCTTCTTGTTACTAATGGTTGGTGGCGTAATACTAGGCGCCGTCTTTCACATGCTGTTTGAAAGAATGAAAATGGCCAATTCATGTATACATTGTGATGCTGTCAAATTAGCTCTCCTGATTTGTTGGGAAGGACAAATGTTGGGAAAAGTGTATAAAAAAAAAAAACCATAAATCTATTGCATTTATACCAATTTAATCCTAAAATTTTTAATGAGACTAATTTATTGCTCAGTATTTTTCGTGTTTTGCCAATTGAGTCTATTTGACCAATTAAAATTAGAAATTGCTAGTGTGGACATCAGTCGTCCTACGTGGCCCAGTTGGTACTGACATGAAAAAAAAATTAAAATAATTTTGAGAATTTTTTAGTATTTTTTCTAATTTAAACCAAAAATTATTGATATAGACACCAACTGTTGTACATGGCACAGTTGGTGCCGAAGCTCTCTAGCCATTGGGTAAGGGCCGCAAAGCCCTTGCCGGCCACTGGTGGGGCTGGCCTCTTGCCCTGACCATTGCCATGCAGCCGCTGGTGAGGTTGCCTCACAAACTATGGGCTAAGGTAGTTATGGCCTCACTTGGGGCCGCTTGCACTTTGCCCACATCTAGGCGAGGGCTTTGCAACCCTCACCTAAAGGCCAAAGAGCTCTAGCAACCCTCATTATCCATAGTGGGGAAAAAAACAAAGTAAAAGAGTTAGCAAGGCTTCGCAGCCCTCGGCCAATGGCCAACGAGCTTCGGCAAACCTCATCAGCCACAATGGGGAAAAAAAGAAGATAAAATTCGGAAATTTTATTAAAACATTACATAAAAAAATGTCAACGTCAATGCCAGCTATGCCAGGTAAAATGGCCGGCGTCCCCTTCAGCAATTTCCAATCTAAATTGGCTAAATGTTCTCACTTGGCAAAACATAAAAATATCTAGGACTAAATTAATCAAATTAAAAGTTTTAGAACTGAATTGATATTGATAAAATTTATTTAGGATTTTTTTTTTTTGTATTTTTCCCAACAAATGTTAGGTTGTCTTATAAAGAACAACTCAAGTAGTGTGACACTGCCCTAAGTTCATAAAGCTCGGTCACGCAAGGAACCTGAAGAGTGGTCGCTCTCTGAGGCGTCATGTCGTTGCTTATGTGGGTTGTGCTGTGAGTTTGAGGGAGCCGTCATGAGACAATGGTTTTGTTGGGATATAATACACGGAATCGACAGGATCTTGCAATTTACGTCAATGCGAAATCACTAGAGCAATAAACGAAAAAAAAATAAGGACACCAGAAATTTACGTGGTTCGGTCTAAGTATCGATACCTACGTCCACGGGGAGAACCAGCAGCAAATAATTCACTAAAATCGAAGAATTAGAGTTTACAATCACTCACACGCTCAAATATTTCCCACACCTAGATTTAACCCTAAACCCAAAGTGTTTATAAATAAACAACTCACTTAGAGATAAACTCACGACACAAAATTACTGCGCGTTCAAGCTTAAAACCAAACGCTAAAAACAAGAACTCTTTTTCTTGATCGCATGGGTGGCTTCACTTGAGGTTGTGCAGCAGCGGCTCCACATAGGGTTTCAACAGCAACACTTCTACGTAGGGCTTCTTTTCCCTTTTATATGCGTGCGCCTAAAAAGGAAACCTTTATTTTATCTTTATTTCCTATTTTGTAAATCTTCAAGAGTCCAGTGAAACTTTTCTGTTACTTGGGAAATCTTTATCAATAAATTCGGTTTAACAAATCGTTATCCGAATTCAAACTCGAGACATTAATTTAACAATTCTCCACCTTGGCTCGATGTTTGAAGCCAAGTTATAATGCTCATCATCCATACTGCTCTCCCAACGCCCCGACGGGCGCTCACTCTCCATAGACGCCAATAGAGCCCAAGCAGAGCTTGAGCTTCGCCAAAGGAACAGACTTAGTCATCATGTCTGCTGGGTTATCTGCTGTAGCAATCTTTTGTATAATAACATTACCCTTAGCTAAGACATCTCGGATGAAGTGGTACCTGATGTTGATATGCTTCGTTCGCTCGTGATAAATTGGATTATACGCCAAATATATTGTACCTTGGTTATCACAGTGTATATCCACATTTTTCTGTTCTAACCCAAAGTCCGAGAGCAAACTTTGTAACCATATCGCCTCCTTCACTACAAAAGTTAGTGCCATGTACTCTGCCGAAGACAAGGCAATGTGATCCTGTAAGGATGCTTTCCAATTAACTGCACCACTCGCTAGTGTAAATACGTGCCCTGCTAAAGACCTGCAATCATCCAAGTCACCGGCGTGATCCGAATCCACAAAACCAGTGGTCTCACTGCCATTGTTGTCCCTCCGGTATACTATACCCACATTTATTGTCCCCTTCAAATATCTGAGGATCCACTTCACAGCTTCCCAATGAGTTTTACCAAGATGTTTCATATAGAGACTAACCACACTCACAGCTTGTGAAATATCAAGCCTAGTGCACACCATAGCATACATAATACTACCCACGGCACTAAAATAAGGAACACGGGACATATGCTCCTCCTCCTCAGTCTGCGGTGATAATTTATCTAAAAGTTTAAAGTGCCTCGCTAAAGGTATACTTATAGATTTTGCTTACTGCATATTAAAACGTGCCACGATCTTCTCAATGTATTTCTTTTGAGATAGACGTAAAACTCCTGCAGTCCTGTCACGCAAAATCTCCATATCCAATATTTTTTTTGCAGCACCTAAATCTTTCATCTCAAATTCAGCATTTAACTGCCTCTTCAACACATCAATATCAGACATATTCTTAACTGCTATCAGCATATCATCAACATATAAGAGTAGATAAATCAAAGAACCATTCTCCAATCTCCTATAGTAAACGCAGCTATCCATCTGATTTTTTGAATAGTTTTGACTAGCCATGAAAACATCAAAACGTTTATACCACTGCCTAGGAGATTGTTTCAGCCCATACAAAGATTTCTTCAACAAGCAAACATGATCTTCCTTACCCGGAATAGCAAATCCCTCTAGTTGCCTCATGTAAATCTGCTCCTCCAACTCACTGTGAAGAAATGCAATTTTCACATCTAACTGCTCTAACTCGAGATCCTGCGAAGCAACTAACGCAAGTAAAACACGAATAAAAGTATGTCTTACCACAGGAGAGAACACCTCATTATAGTCAATGTCCTCACGTTGTGTATACCCGTTCGCCACAAGTCTCGCCTTACACCTCGCTGCCTCGACACCAGGAATGCCCTCTTTCCGTTTAAAGACCCATTTACTTCCGACAATTTTTTGGCTCTTGAGTACTTTGACCAACTCCCATGTCTGATTTCGATGGAGTGATTCCATCTCTTCACTCTTCACTCATAGCCCCTAGCCACTGCGACGACTCCAAACTAGCCATCGCCTCAGAGTGAGACGAAGGCTCATTTGTCTCCACCTCATCACTTATAGTCAATGCATAAGCAATATATGTATAATCATAACGTACTAGTGATTTAATTTGCCTTCTCTGTCTATCTGCAGCTATAGTGTGCTGCAACTTTGCTGGTTGTTCACTATCACCAACTTCAGGAACTACGGCTTCATCTGTAATCTCAACCTCTGTCACCTTCGAGGTCTCCGAAGTCTCCACCTAAAGCTCCACCTCACTAATGACACCATGATTTGTCTTCTCTGCTAGTTGTGTCTCAGATTTTCTCCGTTGAAGCATTGCAGTCTCATCGAAGATTACATCTCTGCTAATTAGAAAACCGGGTGATCTGGGATCGGTGCACCATAGCCAATAGCCTTTCACCCCATGTGCATAACCCAGAAATATGCACTTCTTCGCCCTCGGCTCAAGCTTACCATCACTTGCATGAGCATACGCAGGACATCCGAATATTAATAATCCAGAATAATCAACAAGTTTCCCCGACCATACTTCCTCAGGAGTCTTCTACTCGATAGCAAATGATGGAGATCGATTAACATGCCATGTTTACTGCTTCGGCCCAAAATTCATTGCCAAGTCCTGCATGCGAAAGGATGCATCAAGCTCGCTTAAGCAAAGTTTTGTTCTTCCGTTCTGCCACGCCATTCTGCTGTGGTGTCCTAGGTACTATGCGGTGTCTTACAATACCTTCTTTCTCACAGAACTCAGTAAAATCTTTACCATAGAACTCCATGCCATTATCAGTTCTCAGGCACTTGATTTGTTTATCTAACTGCTTCTCAATCAATGCCTTAAATTTCTTAAACTGATCAAACACTTCATATTTGTGCTTCAGAAAGTAAACCCATACCTTCCTCGAATAATCGTCTATAAATGTCAGCATATATCGGGCACCTCCTTTTGAAGGAACTGAAAACAGGCCCCAAACTTCTGAATGAATATATTCAACTGGTCGTTTAGTCGAATGAATAACTGTAGTAAACTTAACTCAGTGTTGCTTCCCATAGATGCAGTGCTCAAATAAGTCCAGCTTTCCTGTCTTTTGACCCTTCAACAACTCCTTTTAACTCAGCATCGTCATACCTGGCTCACTCATGTGCCCTAAACGCATATGCCATAATTGAGTCAAGTTAGAGTCTGACTCACCTGATGAAACTACAGCGGTTCCGGTCACGGTTTCTCCCAGTAGATGATAGAGAGTATTCACTTTCTTCCCCTTCATCATTGTCATGGCACCTCGAGAGATCTTCAGTACTCCACCTTCAGCGGTGTACCTACACTTGATGTCATCGAGTGTCCCCAGAGAAATAAGGTTCTTCTTGAGCTCCTGTACATGCCTCACATCTATTAATGTGCGCACCACCCCATCGTGCATCCGGATCCGAATTGTCCCTATCCCCACAGCCTTACAGACTGCATTATTCCCCAAAAGAACTCTACCACCATCTGCAGTCTGGTAAGTAGTAAACCAGTTCTTATGAGGCGTCATATAATAAGAACACCCCAAATCTAGCACCCATTCGTCTCCTGACGAAGTAGTAGTCACACATAAAACAGCTTATGTATCACTAGTGCTCCCCTCGGCAACGTTTGCCACACTGCTTATGGCATTTTTACCTATCAACTTTATTCCTCCGGTTAGGACAATCTGTCCTAATAATGTGCCCCTCCTCGTGACACTCAAAGCACTTCACACGTCCTTTGGACTTTCTTTGGCGTGATTTCGATCTGATTTTACCTCTGCTACTACTAGGCCCTCAATGTTGTTCTCTACCCCGAATTGTCAGTGCTTGCACTACTCCTTTGGACTATATGATTTATATATATATAAAGAGCATGTAAATCTCATAGTCAAGAGATGTGAGAAATTTCAATAATCAATTTAAAGTGACTTCAATGTGCCATGATCCCTTGTGCATGGATTGACATAGAGATGGCATGTATATATGTATTACTCGCATATCTATGAACTTATGAGAGGGTTTTAGGCCTCTAAGTCGATTCAATCTACTCCATCATAACAAAGAACTATTTAGTGCATTGTAACTACTCTTTCTATCAACTGACATAGGCTTGGGCCAGAAGCGGTCACGCATCTCTCGGAATTTTCTTAGGTTACCCGTCGTATCGTGCACCGCCGTCCCTCGTCTGAGATTAGGAGGTGTGAGGTTTGACTGCTCTTGGGGATTGGTGAGTGCTTGGATTGGACGAAGATTGTCAAGCAAAAAGAAAATAAAATTTGTATATTCTAGGGCTGATGGGTCATGTTCTCAATATGGTACTTGACATAATTCAATTTCATGTGATGAGAGAGAGAGAGATGTCGATGTAACCAAATGCTGATGTTTGTAGTTCAAATAAGGATCACATGGAAACATGCATGAGAACTAAAATAACTAACCGTCTTCAAATCTTCAAATCAAGTGAGATATGCAAGAAATTCTTCTTCCCAAAATAGCAACAGGCAATATTTGTGGAAGGAGAAATATTATAATTCCTCTTTATCTTTAAAGAAAAAGAGAGTAAGTTCTGTTGTCATCAAGAAAAATATCCCTCATTTTGGATTCAATGGTCACTCACATACCTCTATTTTTGCAGGTACGATTCACATGCCTCTAAGGAAAGTCCCACATTTAGAAGACCAAATTGCCCTCATTGCAAACTTAGTTTAGCATCTTGGTTAGAGTTTTAGTGGTGTGATTTTTAGTTGGTTTTAGTTTTTTTTTTCTTTTTTGTAAAATTTAGGATTTGGGGTTGTGTTTGTTTGGGAAAAGAATGGCAATTTTGTAAATATGACGGAAATATTATTGATACGAAGGCGCAAAATGGTCGTGAAAGAGAATAGTTATGTATGTATTTGATATTTTAAAAATTGAGTTATTATTGGATGAAACGTGGGTTATGTTTTTGGTATTTTCCCTATCATTAATAAGCCCATGATTATTCTACTCTTTGAACTTGCATCTCTGTTTGACTGAGCAATGAGGCCGAAAGTTTTTATTATGAAAAAGAAAGTTAATCATTAAGAAACACACCAAATGTCGCACTCATATCAAATTGCAATTATCTCATTGGTAATTATATGATTATCTAATGCACAAGACAAGGATTGATCCGATTCCCAAATGTTTAGATATATACAATGAAAAAGCTAATTTTTTTCAATTATCTCACAAATTCTACATGTAGGCCTCTGAATCTCGATCTTCTAGGTCACTTTTCATTTGACTACTCAACCCCATGGATCAAATTTGACACTTCAGTTTCATTCCACATCTCAATAACTTCATGTGACAAAGAACGATTAGAGCATTTAAATATTGAATCACTCCTCCAACTATATAAATCATTAACAATGCAGCCCTAAGATATATGTCATTTAAGAGAATGCCAAGTGATGGCCTCCGGAAGACCAGCACATGCCTCACATAAATATGCCCAATACATAATTAGTGTTGCAAATCAAGATTAGTAAACCCCTTTCCGGACCATCACCTACCCTTTTCAGTTACATATCTTTGTATAACACTCAAGAGCATGCACTCAATCATAATAAAGGAATCTCTGCACCTAAATAAAGGAAAGCAGTTGACATAATAATATATAAGGTGCAAATAATAAACGTCTCTCTCTCTCTCTCTCTCTCTCTCTCTCTCTCTCTCTCTCTCTCTCTCTCTCTCTCTCTCTCTCTCTCTCTCTCTCAATGTCATTCCCACATGTAGGCATTACGAATTCCAATGGTTGGATTCAACTAATAAGGTCGGTCGAGTGGCTTGACTGAATGAAGTCTACTTCTAATTATGATCCAAATACCATGTTAGGCACTTGAACTTGGCGCAAAGACAAGACCATTCTTGTGGCACCGAACTGCTTTTAAGGCATTAAAAATAGAAAAGAAAGTTAAGTTGCTCAAGACCATCCCAAGGCAACCTCGGGAGCTTTGACCATTTCACAGAGAGAGAGAGAGAGAGATAATGTCAGATTCAAACCAACCGAATGATATGAATGTACCTCACTAAAATCCCCACACCCTAATGCCCCAACCTAGGAACTTAGGAGCTAGGGAGAATCCAGAAAAGATCTGCTCGGGTTTGGAGACCTAAAGATCTTCTACACCAAAGATTAAGACATGTTCATTGTTCTTGTACTTTCGATGCATTTCATGTCATTGTTTTTTCTTTCTTTCTTTGGGCTCTAGAGAAAGTATTTGTCCCTTTCTTGCTTTGGCAGTTAGCTTACCTCTTATTTGGGGACATGCGTTCCCTAAACTATGTAATCTTCATGTGATTTTATGTGTGTTTTTTTTGTAAGGTAATAATGCATCCATGTGGTTCCTCCCATACAAGAAGACTCCCACCATTCTTATGCCCTCGGAAACATTATTTATAGGGGGCAAACATTTTAAAATGGCCTCATATCTCTTCGATTCCTCCAACACAATAATAACATCATATCTCTAGATTCAACTAACTCCATAACTGTAACAACGGAAAGCGTATCCCCATACAATATTCGACAGTCCAATTAATGCTGTGAATCAGAGAGGAAGTACTTTGGACCGCAAGAAAACAATGAGAGAAAAAAACATGGGGGACACATGTGATCACATGATTGTATGAGTGAGAGAGAGAGAGAGAGAGAGAGACTGTTGGTGAAGGAATGGTCAACATGCTTTTAATGAAACCTTCAAGTACAAGAATGGCATGTGATTTCGATAAACTGAAAAATGCTTTTGTTGGCTATTTGGATTTTTGCGAATGTCGTTGCTAACTCTAGTTCACACAAATAAAATACTTCATTCAATCATTTTGGCACCAATTTGTTGGGCTATGTTTTCACAATTAGAGAAAAAATTTCTCAAACTTTGTCTCTGATTGGTAGATTACAAATTATGAAAATGACTCAAGTGCGAATTATACTTATTGATAGTGGGTAATGCCCATATTTATAAATTACCAATAGAATGCATGCCTGGAGAAAATTCTCTCCGACCAGAGATAGAGGGAAAGATGGCCCTGAACACCTACTACCCGGATATTGATCTTTTCTTCAAGTGTGTCATGATCATAAGCAATTTCTTTTAGGCAACATTTTTGTCCATCGTGATTTTGCAATCACAAGTTATGGACTTCACCAACAAAACAAACTAAACTAAAATTAAATGTGGGTGATATTCATGTTTGTAAGCTACCAATGAGAGTTGTGATTGGAGAAATTTTCTCCAATTAGGGTTGGAGAAAAATATAAGGGCTATATTTTCTTTCAACCGATATTTTGATTGGCGGATTACAATCACCCACATTTATATTAACTAAAGTTTATAGGCGAATTTCATAATTTGTAACCCACCAATTAGAAATATGGTTGGAGACAATGCCCTTCATTCATGAGTACTATACAACCGTCACTTGTGAATATTTTAGGACCCTTGAAGCCCATTTGAGCAGGGCGCTAATCTTGGGCTGGATTTTGTCGACCAAAAAGTTGATGCTTAAACCAAGCTAGAAGCCCGTGTCTTCTCTTGTAGGAGTATTTATGATTTATAGTACAAGGTAGGGGATGAAACATTTCAAGCGGACGGAAGTTCTTCTCCAGCCAAAATAAGTTAGGACGGAAGATCTCCTCCAGCCAAAAGAAGTTAATGTAAGTTTTCAGTTTTCGCAGTGAGCTTTTCGTATGATGTGTGAATTGTGATACATGTTTAGCATACAAAATCATTTCCCACTGAGTAGATAACATATTGTGATCCTAATCCGTCCAAGTTGCAAAGTAGAATTAAGGCTACTAAATAGCCGCACTCACGAAGCACAAATCAAAGTTTTTGTCTCTGCTAGTGTCATGTTTCCGCACCATATTGGGGACTTCTTGTTTAGCAGCAAGAGCGGTTTGACACTCCAATAATATCATGACGCCAATTATTCCTATGGGGTTTTTTGCTTATACATCATACTTTTCTGTTGTAAACACGATCTTTATTGTTCGGAAAAATGTTGCATACTTGAAAGCAGAACAAAGAGTATGCACACTTCTAAGAGAGACGATAGAGACGCACCACAAAAGAAAGATATGGTCCAAATTCACTTAGTCGAATCAACAGATCTACATTCAAGTATTTTGCAGCATCCACACCAGCGTACCATCCGCCATAGCATGAAATAAATCTGAAAAAATGAAATCAATGTCGAAAACTGACCCATTTATCAGAGCTTGTCAAATTAATAGTGAGAACTAATAAGGATTCAGGTCATCGTTTCATAGAGCGATTTGCTCATGCATATAACAGCTCATTCAACTCAACTATTTCGATGCATTAGCATGCTCTGCCGAGGAAAAGTATGTAAATATTTTATTTCCTCAACTCAAAAAATGAAGAGGAACCGGAAGAAGCAACATACGGTACAAGTAATAAAGGAGAATCTTCACTTGACTACAAATCTATCTGCTTGAGCTTAAGGCGCCGGTTCAGACCAAAAAGATCAGAAATGAATTCACAAAGAAACGATAAATAAAGGGGGGGAAAGGAAAAGCAGTCATCTTGACATGCTCTTACATCAACACATGCTACACCATAAAAAATGTAAGCACAGAATGACAATCCATCGTAGTCCAAAAGAGTGCATTTGCAGACACTGCCACAAACTCTCTCTGAACTTTAAGAAGGTTGCTCCTAACGTTACCTTTACATTTTACATAGTTTTGTACAAGTGGGTACTTGGGAAGGCTCTAAATCTTCTCTGTACCAGCTCTTCCCACCAAACTATCCTGGACACGTAAAGCCACTACAATTCTACAAAGAATTCTAATCCTCTAGTGACCCATGGGGAGGAGAGAGAGAGAGAGAGAATAGTTGAGGAGGACAAAAAGAAAAGAAGGATTCCAAGGTGTAACCCATCCCTACCCCTTATAGCCTAAATAAATTTACAGCTCTAATTTGAAGAGCCATGACTGAACCAGGAAATGGACGAACTGGAGCAAAACCTAGCATATAGAGACAAAACTGGGGATGATTTACAGAGTGACAAACAAAAAAACGAGAAATTTCAGGAAATTCTTCAGGAATACTGAAACTACAAAGAAAACAGCCTTATTCCCGTAAAAATTGGAAGGCTGAATTCTCAAGTAGATCTGCAGCGGGTTTTACTCCAGAAAGATCCTTCACTTGGAGGGAACTGGAGATGTCGTCAACCGAGAAAGGTATGCTTCACACAAGAGGCATTAAGAACAGTCAGAAAATGATGGTTTAAAGGAGAACGAGGCCATCTTCAATCTACAGTGGTTAAACATTTACCTGGAAGTGTCATCCAACAGAAAAGAGTTGCTTGCTTCATTGCTAGAATCCTCTGTCATGAGGATCCTCATGCTAGAGATTACCTAAAGAAGAAAAGGTGAGGTGATTATCAGTAGAACAGCAAGAGAATCTTCTTAGAACACCTAGCTGTAGTTTGAAAACATACATCAGGAGAGACACTTCGAGTGTTGTAGTTGTCATCCCAGTATAGTGTACAGATCCGATAAAGCTGCTGAACACTCAGGACCTAAAGACAGAAAGCTTTAATAAGGACAAAATATAGTGATCAACAATTTCTACAAGTTAACACACAATGTACATCATCCACCAGCTTTTAACTGATTTAGTAACATGTCTTCTCTATATTTGTTTATCCGTGATTCTCATTGATGGACAGAGACAATCATCTTTGAGGTTGCAAAGAAAGAAAAACTGGACATTGCTACCGCTATCCATCTGTTTACAAAATTATCCAGAATACTGACTTGCTATTCATATCTCTTGATGTCAAAGTTCCAGAATGCAGTACATGCAACTAGATGAGAAAGGATGAAGAAGTTGAGAAAGTTACAGGACAAAGGTCATTTGTGATGTCATCATAGGAAATTCTTGACTTCTGGTGGATCACCTGTAGACAAGCAGCCAAATTAGCTGGTGCAATGATGTAATCACATTTTACTTCCACCTCTATTTTAATAGCAGTTACTAGGATATATTGGATTGCAATTCCATCTATACTAGTGATGAGAAAAGAAAATAAACAAGCCATATTGACACGTAAGTTTTCTGAAGCACAGGTAAAGTCTACTAGATATCTGAACAAGTTTCCACACCTTCAAAAATTGCAGGGAAATTCAAAGAAAAACATCTCAAAAAGGTTCTAAGAAGTTTGATTTACCCCACCATTCATCAGTGGAAAAACAAAGAAGATTGACCCACAATAGAAGATATACATAAAGCTCCTGATGAGCTAGAGTAAATGTTGAATTGTTCCCTCAAAGTAGCATAAATGTCCTAGAATTTGCACCGGAAAATGGAAGATTCTATGATGGCCATGGCGATGCGTTAAGTTGATAAGCTGCAGAACTGCCTACTTATCGTTCCTAGCTTATTCATTTTGTTCCATAAATCGAACAGCAGTTATCCAATGGAAGAATTTATTAGAATGGAAAAAGGCCTGTAATGCTCTATGGACAGAGGTGCTATCTAATGCTCTATGGACAGTGGTGCTACAAACAATGTGCCCTGAAAAAGCATTAACCAAGACAGAATGCTTTAGTGAATTTGGGCATTCAAAATAATACAAGAACTAGAAATGAGGGTAACCATCTTACCCAAATGAAAAATAACATATTAAATAACGACTGTGTGACACATAACAATGTCCTCCGAGTTGCTCCAATGAGAAGATACAAATTTATGGCAAGGGAACACGTTGAAGTGAGAGAGAGGGGGGTAGTGGGGGCCTTAAAGGACAAGTTAGAAACTCAAAGCAAAGGAGCGAACTAAACCAGCACAATTTTATGGCTAAACATATCAAATGAGACGACAACTTGTAGTTGTTGCTTGCATTTTCACAAGAGAAAAAG
This sequence comes from Eucalyptus sp. ANBG9806169, assembly GCA_014182395.1. Classification (NCBI taxonomy): domain Eukaryota; kingdom Viridiplantae; phylum Streptophyta; class Magnoliopsida; order Myrtales; family Myrtaceae; genus Eucalyptus; species Eucalyptus sp. ANBG9806169. The sequence goes on from CM024580.1 coordinate 26,903,489, forward strand.
GAGAGTATGTAAGTAACCTAGAGAATTGGCATGAGCCACAAAATTCTTTCATCGCATCCAACACATCAGTCTTGACTAACCTGGCTCCCCTGACGCCATGTGCATTACAATATATCAAGATCCAAATATACAACTGAGTAGAGAGAACCAACTCCCAGGTGCCAACCCTTGAATTCACAGATCTATCATAACTTTTATATTCATTACTCATTTCTAGATTTAAAAAATCTTTAACAGCTTCGCTGCTTAGTGCTGAGTAACCTGTTTTTCACAATCTTCTAATAGATTGGCAAAAGAGGGTCATAGACTCATTCTTCTGCTGCAATACACTAAAAGCAGTTCAATATATTCCAGCATGCCTACTTAACCTTGAAACACAAACCTCCTTTAAATGTAACTATCACAAATTCACACAGCTAGCTTGTCCATATCTCAAAGCTCCCCTCTCAAAATTGTAATATCTTGCACATAGCATGTAGGACTCAATACCCAATTCCAGAGGGGTTCATAATGCTCATTTCAATTAAGGAAACATTGAAAACTCAATTGCTCTATATACTGGACTTAGATTAGATGTAGGCTGTGAAACCATGCTGTCCTCCATGCACCACTAGAACTTGACACCCACTAATCTAGATTTTATGTGATTCTAAGTGTCATAAAAAAGCGGTATCCCATTCCATCTACTTCCCAGTTTCTTAACCATTACTTCTCTTGGGAATTGTCAAAGAAGAAACCTCAGCTGGTCACATCATTTCTATAATTAGAGCAAGGCATTGCCTCATGATTCATCAAGTTCGTAACGTGCCAATATTTGTGCCTCCTAGGCAAAATCAGACTTCCATCAAATTCTTTCTTTGCTTTACAGATCAACTGCTTTGTGCAACACAATTTCTGTATCTCTGTCGGATAATACTGCATAGACCTATGACTTGTTGAGTGTCAAATGGCTCTCATCTTCACTATTTCCTACACTGTATCTCACTAAATAATCCAGGCATCTAATGCAAATTCAGGCAGGTCTATTAGATCAAAAGGTGCACCTTTGAGCATGGACGAATGAGCCTATTCCTAGATAAATTTTTCTCATCCTCCAGGGGGATAAATTGACTTCCATAAAGATAACTTTCTTCCTTTTCCAATTCAATAACAGAAAGCATGCAATCAAAAAAAAATCGCCACTGAATTTGTCCATATCACCGGATATGCCAATCACCCACATGGCTTTTGAAGAGCACCACAAAATTAAACATTGCGATGAGTCACCAGTATTTTAAATACATTTACATGCTTTCTTTTAATTATGAAGAGTCAAAAGTACTACTCCTTTGTCAGAAAGAAGGTGCCAAGCCCTGCATTTGCAGAAAGCTTAGCTTGTGTCCGCAAGGGAAGCCTGTGGCTCAATAAGACATAAAGAGTCTAGCCCCAATATTTCCTACAACCTACTACTTAAAATGTAGATTTAGTCAACATAACGTAAGACGAAAATCCAGTGTTTTTCCATGGTGCTAAACATGAAAAGTTCTGAACTATCTGCATAAAACCATATAGTAGGTTTAATTAAATGTGTTCAGATAATCACCAAACAAACGTACCAAGAATCCAACAGCTTGCCTTATGTGCTTGAGCTCATCCCAGGATGAACCTGCATACTGCAATGATTACTTAGATAAGCAACAGGTAAAGCATTTCAATTTTCAATTACAAGTTAGGAGAAAAAAATAAAAAATGATCTCCAACGTGATCAGTTAATCAGAATCTAAGCATAATTAAGCAGGTCACATTAACTCACTTCTTGTTTTGCTTGGCCACACCATAGTTCCAATTCAGCTAAACCAGCTTTAACATATTCTCCATTGCCAAATGTGCAGCACTCCCGCCGAAGCAGCAGGCTGAAAGCATCATTTTCATAGGCAATTTGGGCAAGTGGATATTTAGAAAACTTAATTGAACAAAAAAGCAGCTATTACCTGTTAAAAAGCTGCACATTCATGTAGGAAAATGTCTGGGTAAATATTTTCTGTACGAGGACAGGCGGCACCTGCAAAAATGGCTACCTTTGATTCACAAGATAATACTTGGACAAGAAAGAAATCTCCACGTTTTCAATGTGCAAATCCTTACATAATTTTCTGTCAAAGTACGTAGAAGGCCATTAAGACTCTCAATGATGCCGTGCCAGTGGTTAGCTGGAGGACTATTTCTAAATGACCGTCCAGATGATCTTAAAGAATTAGCCCTTGAAGTTCTGGGTGCCTTGAAAAAAAAAAAAAATCTTAGGCAAGTGGAACAGTAAAAAACAAGACAGACATTTTAGCAAGTAATCCAGAAACAGTGGATTCAAATGCACAATTTCTTATTCTTAAGTGAAGAAGAGTTCTACAACGGAAAGTTTTACTGACAGGTTTTCATAATATACAAGAAAAGTGATTAAAAAGGGAAAAGAACCGTCTAAAAATAAGCCAATATATCAAACTTGACAGGATGGTAATCAAAATATTTGGCATGAATTACCAAAATGAAGGGGAAAACTAAAAGAACAATTCTTCTGAAACTAAACCATAGTACAGATGAAAGAACAGTTCATGTTGTTTCACTGTGTTAGTATAGATAATTTGTTTATATTTCTCTCATTATCAAAAGATAACTTTTAACAACACAATAGAATAGATCTCCCAAATATGATTGAAAGCGGTGTTATCTGTCATTATATGAGTTATAATTCCATCAGATCAAGTCTATGATATTTGAATTATTTCTACGTTACAATAAAGGGGTTAATTAATTCAGGTAATTATGCATTCATGTACAAGGCCATTATAATAAAATGTTGCCACTTTCCACCCAAGGAGGAAACAGTCCCATGCAAAGAGGAGCCCAGATTTCTTAGAATGTCTAATGAAAAGCACATAAAACATAGGAAAGAATGAGTGTCTATAGAAATTCAAAAAAATTAGCCGGGTGGCAGGATACAAGTCAACCAAATACCCGGCCTTATAAAGAGTGTAGATATCGACTTAATTTAACATAAGATTGGCCAAAAAAAAATGCAAAACAAGCTGCAATAATAAAGCTTACCCTTTTTGTCATTTAAAAATAATGAAAAGATTCTGAATATCCACTTAAGAAATCAGGGAAGGCCAACACAGGATCCTTTACCTGGATACAAGAAGACAGAAATGATGATAATTCCTTCTTCAAGTTGTCTCGAATAATTCCATATATCTTCTCCACGTAAGCCGTAAGCTGCTGCCGGAAAAGCAACGCAGGATACTTGGCCTCAACTTGGCGAACTACATGGCCCCCCACTGGAAGGTTGGCAGAAGAAGGGGAAGAACGGAAACCCTGAAACTCATTTTCAGAAAACCATGACCCTATTAGTTTCCTAATACATTACCTGAGTTCAAAAACAGCATCTCGTATTATTTCTTAAAAATTGGACAAAAATGAATCAGAGATTCAAGTACATTGCTGCGTCTTCCATCTCAACAATTTCTATTTTCATCTTTAGGAAATTCACAATAGAACTAGATGCTTTAAGTGTAATCTACCCCAGATTACCCTTCTTCATGCTAAAATGTCTAGAACAAGATATTATAAACAGGACCAAAACAGGCACATATCATAAACATGATAAACTGATGCACAAGAAGTAGCATCCCATTACCTGTGTCATCCTCCCAAATAACGACGTGGCAGGGGAAGCCTTTTTTGTTGGAGTTCCACCAGTCCCCTTCAAGCTACGTTGAAGCAAAATCAACAATGTAGAACTATTCGATAGCCAGTATGCCATATGTTCATTATTATCCTGGTTCTGCAAAAAAAATACAATTACACAGTCCACAAAATTAGATTCCACTACAGTGAACCTCAAGATGAATTTTATCCTTCATCGATCAATGAAAACCTAATCGTTGAAATCTGAGCATGGCCTTTACAAGCTAAAAGGGATAACCAACAAACAGCAAATTAATACAAACGAAGTATATATAAAACACACATAAAATATATAAAAAAGAGCAATCAAAAAGACGAAAAGTAGATAATAAAAGTTATGTCCCCTTCTTGAAATTTTGCGTAGCACTTATCAAGCAAAGAAAGCCAAATTTGACCATTGACTAGGAAAAATGAGCAGCAAATGGATAAATCACCTCTATTGCAGATCCAATCATCTGAATAAGACGGTCAAATACGTTAGTTCTTTCTGCTTCAAGTGATCTCCAGTGTAAGAGACATTTGTATATGGTGAATGCAGCGACTGGTACTCCTTCGCTAAAACCAAGATCTTGAGTCACACATCTAATAAGGGCATCAACATTTTCCTGCAGCAGTCAAAGCATGGACATACAAATTAACCAACACATAACATTTAGGGGAAGAAAGGGATGAATGAATCTAAGACTTAGATTGAAGGAGAAAAAGAAGAAGCTGAAGCATTAAGTTGGATTTGCTACTCTGAAGTTACATACATGCTGCTTTTCCACAAAGGATCTCCTAAGTTTGTTGTCGGACTCTCCATCAGCTTTTTTTGTGGGAGTTGCACTTTGTGGATCCTGAAAATTTAGGCTCAGTTTCATCAACAATCTACTAACAAATGCACTGAAGAAAATGCTTGGATCTCATCTCACTTACATGATGACCATTTTCCCGTGCCTGCAGATCATTTGAAGGAAAAGAATCAATTAAAGTTCCACTAAGGAAGCAACACACACAGATTACTTACAGAGGCATATTTACCTGATCTTTATTGATCAATAAATGTTCTGACATTTTCTTGACAGGTGCATTCATTAAAGCTTGCTGCCGTAGAACTTCCTCATCAGCTTCCATATCAGAAAGTTTCTCTTCAAGCCTGAAAACATGATCACCCATGGAACTATTCAACCTTAGTTGAACATTTAAATGATTAAATTCCTAAAAGCACATCTAACAGATCAAGAGAAGCAGCCTAGGATGCATCTTTAAAAATATTGAAAGAGGAACAAAAAATTAAGCAGAGACCTCTGCATGTTCATCTTCAATTCAATTATCTTGGATTCGGCTTCCATAGCTTGCTTCAATCTCTCCTCACTAAGCTTGTTCGTCTCTTCATACTTTCTCTCTGTTTCATCAATCTTCTTTTCCAGTGAACTCACAAGAGCCTGCAATGCCAGTGTCCATCACAATTGAAGAGTTGAAGAACTTTTTCTACACAAAATGAGATCCCTTTACCTTAACATGCAGCAGTCACAATCGACATCCTTACTAAAAAGTACTTAGCATCCTAACCTTGAGTTTCTCATTTTCAGCCGCAAGCTTATCCATCAATTCATGATCAACAACTGGAAACTCCTGAACAATGGGCTCTTGTTCAGCTGCTTTTTGTGCAGCCTCTCGGTCCTTGATCAACATGGCTTTCGTTTCTTCAAACTGAAGTTGCATCTCTTGCAAAGCAGACTGCAACTTCACATTTTCTTGTGTTTTTGCTTCCTCAATGTCAGCCTACAGAAAAAATTACCAAAAAGAGAAAGCTAAGAAGTAAGAATGTGGTTGTGAAAGTACCTTTCACCACAACAGAGAACATAAGTTTCATTTCTAACTGCATTCAGGGCATTCTCCTCACACTGTTTCAATTGTTGGAATATTGGTCAAAAATCATTAACGTCCACAGATGAAGCCATACCATTCTAACATGAGTTACTCAATTATAGACAGACAGACACAGAGAGTGAGAGAGAGACCTAGAACTTAATATATGATTTCACAATCTAAACTTAAGTACTTATTAGGTGTTCTACATTATCCCGAATGATGACCACATCCATCACACCCTCGTATCAGGTTCCCTCTCCAATACTACCACAACAACAGGATGTGCATTAACAATATTCCCTGTCAATCAAAAAAAAGCAACACATCATTCATCACTCAAGGATCATCTTACCCTCATGCGCTTCTCCAGCTGCAACCGCCAGGTTAGTTCTTCAACTTGCTTTTCCAACATAGTTTTCGCAGCTTGAAGAGCACCAGTCTCTTTAGCAGCCTGAATTAAAATATGAATATATCAATGCAACGTGCACAACTAAAACACGTTTGGCACATAACACAGGATCGCTATCAAATGGCTCAGGAATCTCTAAACCTCCAGATAATTCTGGCAGAAAAAAGAAGTCTTTAACCTAAAGGATTTGTTGAGCACAGATATAAATCCATAGTGGATTTTTAATAATTATCTAATAAAAAAGATTTAAAAACAAAGATTAACCAGCTAACTTAAGCCAATGATGAAACTACAAAAGAAGCAAGAGTATTACCAACTTAAGTTTCCGTAACTCTCTCCTGGCAACCCTTCCTCTCCAGGCACTTTGTGTGGTAATTGCTGCTTTCTTTAATGTAAGGTAAGAAGCTCGGACCAAATATTTCCGACAATGACTCTGTAATAGAATTCAATTGCTTTTAATATCAAAAAAGCATAAATTAATAAAAGGAAAAGATTAGAAAGGAGGGAAATGTCTATCAACATGCATTTTCTCAAATGTTACATACTACAATAGACATAAGCAATTCAGAGATGGGAAGAGACCAATTGAACTCTCTAAAATCAAAATGACAATTGTCATGTCTCACTCAAATGAAAATTTATCTTTGAAATCCTGATAAATTTTCTTTGATTTTGGAGACAAGATAATTGTAGAACCTAAGTTAATATTGCTTGAATGCACCAAGAAGTACAGCTTCTAAATAACAAGAGACCTGCAATGAAAACAACAAAAATAATGGCCAAATTTTGTGATACCCAAACAGCAGAATTTAAAATTCATGCTTCTTGACCTCACATCATATAGTGAGAAGGATCGTTTTTTTTTTTTTTCCTGCAAGTATCACAGATTTTTCAAAGAAACTTCTATTTACAAGCTTCTGGATTATTTAGAAAGCAAACAAGAAAAAAAGAAAATCAGAATCAGGAAACATCTATCAACAAGAAAGAATTAATTAAGTCCCCTGGGTTTGCATCAGGTTAAGATTAAACAAAGAACTGCTGGTCCTTGCAGCGATTAAACCTCTTCCTGGTGAGGTAAGGCCTTCACTCATAAATATGTTCATGAATATATCAACTTCAACAATTCAGTAGGTGTCTTCACCTGAAGAATAACGGCAGCCATTGTCTGCTTTCTATACCGCAACTCATCACGGGCAGCCATCCCACGTAAACCAATTTGAATAGAAAGAGCAGAAGAGTACAGATTTTTGTACGCTTGCCTAGCAAAACACATGCGCCAAACTCTCTGGATCTTCAAACAGGCAGCTTCTCTTCTCATGTTCTCAAATCTACAGCGTGCAACTTGTCCTGCAATTAGCAAAATATTAATGACAACCAACTTGTAAGTAAATCAACAGACCATTAGATAAAAAAACATTTGATTCTTTTAGACAGTGGTACTCTATACCTCTTGAAATGGCTTGGATTTGGATTGTAGTCAGGCGCAACTGGATAAAACTTTTGCGACTCAAATAGGAACGAACTTTTCTTTGTATAATACTAGCAGATCTACCAAGGACCTCAATTCGGCGTGCATCCAGTTCTGCCATCTGACCTGCTCTAAGAAACACTTTTGTCTTGCCAACCTGTTGATAGAAATTCAATCAGTCTCATGCTTGTTACATCATAGCAAATTCAGTCTTAACCAGCACAACTATTGGCTACACCACATCAAAGGAATAATAATGAGGCCAGAAGCATATATGATCCCCTGATTGATGGTCAGAGATGACTATGGTTATGCAGACTTGTTACAAGTATTAAGAGGGAAGTAAGCAATGCCCTCTCCAAAAAGTCAAAAACTTAGAAGATGGCACATTACAGAGACAAACGTCACAAACCTGATAACCTTCAAGGTTCACCCTCTCCAATATCTTCTTGCACCCAGTGATCTCATCAAAGCTACCAGCATGTGGATAACAAATAAGTACGCATTGATGAATCAGATACGCAATAAAGTAAACTAAGGCTAGAAAACAAACAAAAGAAGGAAATAATTTTAACGGAGAAGTCAATAAACTGTTAAGGACCTTCCACTCAGAACATCAGGTGCCAGGATGCCAAATCGACCAATGAACTCATCGAAAGTCTTCCTAGTAGGATATCCCGCACAGCTGATCCTAATTGCCTCCATAACTCCCTGAAAAGTGTACAAATAAATCCAAATACACTCATAGTAGCATCTACCTGTATAAGAGAATCAGACAAAGAAAACACAACACTAACCCCACAGCGGAGTTGCTGCAGGACATTACTGCTTTCAAAAATTGCAGGCTTAAGAAGATTATTTGGCTTTACACATCGGATATAGTGGGGCTCAGTAGCACTGAGCGTTTCAAGTAAAGCTTGTAATTGTTGCTGCAGAGAAGACACAAGCAAAGAAACATTAGGGAAAGCAAAACACCAAGAAAAAGACAATAAAACTCCCAGACCACTCAGCAAATCAGACCTTAAAGCGAGAACCTATAGATGAGAACTTAGATGATTTGGAAGATTCCTCGGGTAGGGGTGGGAACAAGCCAGACACAAAGGTGCATCTTGATGCACTCAGAAGCGCCTGATGCTCTGCAACAACATAATCTTTATTCTTGTCCAGGAAAAACTCTGTTTGGTAAGTAACCTGGCAAGGAGATTTTCCACAAACCACAACAGCCATTTAGCATATATATGCTAGCAACGAACTAAAAAAGTGCTAGGAGGGGAACTATGGAGTAAAATTAGGAAAATAGGACCTGCATATCCAGTGAAGTGCTAAAAAGATACTCACATCACCCGCATAATGGGAAATGGTGAAATCGCTCCTCGACAATTTTGGTTTGCTGAAGCGCTTGTGATCCTTAAATGTCTGGTAAAGTTTTTCTGCAAACGTCTCATGGGTGGATTTTGGAAACATGCTACAAAAAATATCAAGTTTAAGTTAGGGTCTCAAACATTAGAAGCGCCATTCATAGATGCAACATGAGACAATTTAAGGACATACCAAGCCTCATCCAAAAGAGCAATGATGCCACCGGGTTTCTGAAATTACAAGGAATAGAGTAAACAAATACTAGTATGAATTACTCAGATCAAGAAAATTATCCAAGCCTTATAGTAGTTTAAACTCAACAAAAAGTAAATGAAGGAAATTTAATAACAGCAGTGGGAAAAACGGGGGGGTAAGTTGTAATGGCTTAAAGCGCGTTTGGTAACCATTCTATTCCGAGGAACAATTTTTTATCGAAATGGTTTTTTCTAATTATATTCCGGAAACAATTTCTGAGCAAAAAACGCACTTGGTAACTATCCAAAATTTTATTCCCAAGATAGAAATTCGTTTAGTAAGATTCTTAAATTCTTTTGTTTCTTTTAATTTTTTAATATTTTTATTATTTTTTCTTTTTTTCTTTTTTTCTTTTCTTTGTTCTTTTTTTTTTTTCTCTTCTTCCTTCTTCTTCATTGTAGCCGCCGCCGGCCACGGCAGTAGCTGGCAACCGGCTGGGCGAGGTTCGGTGAGCTTGCCGAACCTGGCCCCGAACCCTCGCTAGGCCAAGGCAAGGTCCGACAAGCTCGCTGGAGGCTCCCCTAGCCACTGGCGAGGCTCGACCTCGCCCTACCCCGGCGAGGCCGAGCCTCGCCCAACCACGCGAGGCTCGGCCAATGAGCCTCGTTGTGCCTTGGCGTCGCCAGGGCCAGCGACTGGCCAAAGCGAAGAAGAAGAAAGGGGAAGAGAAGAAAAGAAAGGAAAAAATATGAACTGATTCTAGGAATTATTCCCGAGAACAATAAATTACTTTTTTATACTTCTTGATTATGCTCCAAATTTATTCTTTAGAACAAAAAAAATAGAATTTTGTTCCCGGAAACAAAAATTTTACCAAACGGATTTTTATTCTTTTTCGTTCCGAGGAACAAAAGAATAGAATCAAACACTATTTAGAGTAAAAACAAACAGGCCCTTAGTTTCAACTGCTGCATCTCTTAACAGTGAATATTTTTTATTTTAGCCATAAGATGAGCTTCATGTGAAAAAACAAAGGAATCAAGGACCCTGACCAGAGAAAGTATTTAAAAGTTTGCCACTCCAATGGCTTCTGGATATTTACAGCACTAAGCCACCACCAAAAATTCAGATTACTCTTAGTTCAGCTATTCCCAGGTCCCTATTTTCAAGGTTGTCTTTAATTGGCTCACTCTTCTTAAAGCAACCTAGCCTCCATTCAGCCACGATGCTGTACTAATATATAATTTCACTACTTATAAAATAAATAAATAAAATATACTGAGATTGATGGCCACTACAAAGCAGACCATCAGACCTTGTTTTCTCATACCTAAGAGACTACACATACCAGACAAGTCCACTGATAATTAGTTGCTGATTGTCAACTGAGATCATTCAAACAATTTTGTAAAGAAACCACAAATACTACATTGCTTTCTATGGTTTTCACATGAAATTGAGAACTTGTTGACAATGCAGTACATAAGAAAAAAGAACTCCTTCATTGTTATTTTACACAACTCTAAATAATTGAAACATGCCTCGCAACCAATAACTTTCGCACTATACCAACACCAACATGTACAAACACTGAGTACATATGTTGCGTCTCCATGAACTATTTCTCGCAAGAAAAAGTAACATACCTTTTCTAATAGATCAAGGACATCTTGATTATCAATGAACTCTATGTAACTCCAATCAATTTCTTCCCTTGTATATTCTTCTTGCTCCATCTTAAAAACATGCTGAAAAGCAAGAAGCATTGACATCATGATAGATTGTTGAATAACAAGTAGTAGACACTTACAAAAGTACTTCTAGGTGCAAAATTCATCCATCGGGTCACTGAACTTTAGAGAATTTTGCAATCAAATCATTGGATTATGATTTCAATCACCCTCATATACTAATTTTCATTTCTTTGTAATAGATTCACTTGGACTGAAATCCAGGCAAAATTCCAACGATCTACCGAGGTGCAGGCACGTGGCAATGAAATGCCTTCCAAAAAAAATGGCTACTAGTCCACAATGTCAGCAATTTGCTGGAAAACTGACCAGATTTACATCAAAATGCATCAATCGCCAAGAAATTTATTTAAAAAAAAAAAAAAAAAAGAAAAACAAAGAAAGATCATTGCATTTAGTGTTCAAAATCAATGTTTAATAACCAAATGGCAAAATCTACAAAAATCCAGTGACCACATCTAATAACCAACAGCTCTATATATATTCCATTCAAAACCTGATTGAAATGTTGTTGCAGCTTTTCATTTGTCAAGTTTATGCAAAATTGCTCAAAGCTGCAAGGAACCACAAAAAAATGAGGTAAGCATTCATGGAAGTCGACATCAATGCAAAAGAAAACAACCAATGTCTTTACAGGAACCAAGAAGTATGGATCAGCAGCTTATGATCAATACTTAAGCCATAAATTTCCTGATAGAACTACATAAATTAATATCATCTTCACTGCAGATATGCACAATAACAGAAAGGAATTACTACTGATATCCACAAAGAAATAATATTGCATTATTTATGTGACTGGTGATAATATTTGAAGTATGACCATTAGGTCAACCAGCATTATTCCTAAATACCCCAAATGGAAGGCTTTATAGTGTTAATAATCTCAGTCAAAGTTACCCAGGTGAAGATGAGCACAGTCCACCAGCTAAAGCCATGCTAGACACAATATTGCTTGCACACACCAAGTGAAAAGCTATAAGATTCAACAATTAGCAAATTGACCCAACATTATATAAAATGGCAACTTTTGTTCAAATATCTCAAGGACAACTACATAACTAAACAAAATACAAAAGCATACCGGTAAAGCACCTGTTTGTCTTGAAACTCTCAAATCCGTAGATATCCAAAACCCCAATTAAGAATTTTGAGTCATGATCTTGCCCAATCGAGCTATTGATCTTGTTCACAAGCCTAAAGCATTCAGAAAAAGAACATTAAAGAACAATAGTTGACGCAGCATTGACCTTTTTATAATAATTTTGCTAAACTACAGATGAATGCCATAGCCTCACTTATAACAACACATAAAACCAATCTTCATTGGATATTTTCTTCTGTTTTGCATCTTTAGTTCCTTGAGTCACACCAATAGTTTCTAGCATTTAGCAGTTCATACAACTTCAAAATTTATTTCATTATGGTATCCTTACTCCCTTGAGTCACATTGAATATTATTATCCCATTTAGCAGTTCATACAACTTCAAAAATTCCTATACGATGTTGAATGACTTCATTAACCCTGGGTTCAAAGTTGCAATATTCTATAACATGCAGATATCATCTCCTATTAGAAAGGGTGTCCATTTGCGTATTAAGGAAACAATTGTCCATCCAATATGCAATTCGATTTGTTATCCATAAAATCTGGAAATATTCAACATCAAAGTTAAAAGCGAATCTAGGTAGAAAGAACAAACCTACAAAAAAGTAAACTCCCCACAAGGTATGGTGTGAGGCCCTCTAAATTCCAGAGATGTAAGATTTGCCCAAGAGAACCCAAAAAATAAATTTAACACAAAACAATTGCTGAGTTATGTTCAAGGGATATCATCAATAAGAAACAATCAAAAACCAATGCCAATTTTCTTTAAGTGAAATTGGCATAATTTGCTTCTCCTAATCAACAAAGAATATGTGTACACAGCTGACAAGATATGACGTAGATGTTTTGCTTCCAACAAGATTAAAAACCTACCAATCAAATAATCTTGAATACACAATTTTCGCCAAAGCATCTCTGTTGACAGCTGCTGCCTCTGGGTTCATCCATTTTGTTATGGACTCATCACGGGTCACAATCACACGTTTGCACAAAGAATCTTCAAGAGACTTCTCATCACACCTAAACAACAACTCTGCAGCTGTTAACTTCTTGTTTCAAGCACATTTCATCTAAATTAAAAGGAGAATTCTTAAAGCCTATCATAAGAGCAAACATACATGAACAATTCAGCTGCCATTTTAAGATGGAATCGTGACTCATCATCTTTGGGTTCGGAAGAATCTGCTTCCTCGCCCTTTGCAAACTCAACATTCCCTAGATGAAGTATAGCAGCAACAACTCGGAAGACCGCATCCTGGGGAGACAGCAGTAACACTTATCACTACAAACACCTTTTCCTAACAACCAACTTCTTTCCACATATTTCAATCATTAACAAACTACCTGCTCATCAGGACTTATGCCAACAACTTCCATAGCCTTTCTAGTCGCAATATACTCCTCAGAATCATTCATTCCATCCAGCTCAAAGCAGTTTGATTGATTCAGATAATGAAACCTCCTTGGATTCCCCAATTTATACCTCTTAACATCCTGAGAGCCAGCATCATAGCTATTAAGTAAAGAATCTTTTTCCTCACTAGATAATTCAAGAATTACTTCAAAAGCATATCTTTTGATGCATAAGAAATTAGATATGAAACTCATGGAATATCACCTATTTATAAACCCACTATTGAAAACCTAATGAGATTCAAAAGTAATTGAGCATGACATCAAGGCATAGGGAATCAAGATAAATCACGGCAAAGACTTCAATGCAAAAGACTTTCAATAACAATGGCCCAGCTGCTTCTTGTTGTATAATATTCATAGGACATTTCCCCTCAAGCCTGGAAGCCAGAGAAAATGTGTCATCTTGAAAAGTATAGCTAAAGAATGACATGACCAAAAGCTGCCTATAACTGCATTAAGAACAAGTCAGCTGAGTTTCTAGGATTAAATTTAACCAGTATCCAGACCCTAACAGAAAAATACATTTATCACATGATTTTTAATATGAAACATCATAAAACATTAAAAACAACAGATGCTCTGCCATTTGGAACTTACCAATCAAAACAACAACAGAGCGTCTGGTTATAAAAAAAAAAAAACACATTAGACAGCTAAGTATAAGGATGAGAAGTCGTAAAATAGCCAGAAGCAGCAACACAACTGTCAAGAGCATCACAGCTATCTATCACAAAATGTTCAGTCAGTTCAATTCTTGGGAAATACGCCTTTTATCGGGATGGAATATAAAAGAACTATTTGCATATGCCATGAATGCACAAAGTTGCAGCAAGAAACACAATTTTATAACTCAATACATGCCATTTACGCTCACAGCAAGCTTGACTAAAACAAGAAAACTCATGGATTCAAACCTTGCAAGATTTTTGGGAGCAGGAGCATGAAGGAAAAGTAAAGCCGCCAAAGAGCAATGAAAGAAGTTAGTTTACCTCCTGTGGTGCAGCACAAAGCATATAGAAGCAATGGTAGTTTCTCTCAGGATCAGACACTTGGCAAACGCGCGACCGCTCTAGCAAGTATGTCCTTATTGCAGCTCCCGAAATTCTTCCTCTTTGATCAAATTGGATTTCCACGAACTTACCAAAGCGACTGCATGCAAATAGCAACTTCCAATCAGTATGCAGCCTCCGATAAAATTTTAAAAGGAAAATGACAAAACTACATTACATAATCAAAAGAATAAGTTCTGACCTTGAGTTATTATTTCTAACTGTCTTGGCATTACCAAATGCTTCCAAAACAGGGTTAGACTGCAAAAAATTTAAGCAATGAGATTACATTGGCAAACCCTCAGAAAGAAAAATTCATATAAAAGATAATAGACAAGGACAGTAATCAGGTATTTTCCAGAGAAAAAAAAAAGAAATAACAAACTGTCTGTAATCAGGACTACTACCAATGATGATCCAGCAATAACTGAAAAGTTTACCTCAAGAACTTGCTGCTCCACAGTTCTTCTTCCCTCTGCTGCAGCTCTCCCACCCATATAAGCAAGATAGCGCATAAGCATCTTAGTGCTTTCTGTCTTACCGGCTCCGCTCTCTCCGCTTACTAAAATGGCTTGGCTAATTCCTTCATTGATCATCTGTCTGCAAAGACAGACGTCATCAGAAGCCTATCAATACTTGTGCAACATGACAAATAGTCAAATAATTACCTGTATGCAGAATCTGCAACAGCAAATGGATGAGGGCTTAATTCACCAAAAGCAGCCCCTTTATATTGTTCCATCATGTAATTGTCATATAAATGAGGTAACCTCCGAAAAGGGTTCACCGCAATCAATATATTTCCCGTATAAGTCTGAAAAAATTAAACATTAGACTTAGTCTGTGGCAACAGACCTGGAGAGAATGTGCTCCTTCTTACCTAAAAACAAAGCAAACTAATATGTGAACCCTAGACAGAAACAATTAACTGTCAATGCAAATGCTAAAAATGCCAGCAATCAACTAACAACTGAAAAACCAGAAACCAGCAGCAAATGCTAAAAATGCCACCTTGTAAAAGATTTTATGACACACGAAAACTCAACAAAAAAGATTATAATGCAACGCAATATCAAGTTGTCCTTACATATATCTCATTGAGATCATATCTGCATCTTAAATTATCTAAAACCCCAGGCTCATGCAGATAAGCAAGCCTCGTCATGTCATCCACGCCGCATTGAGGAGCTTCGGTATCTTTAGCATAGACAGTAGAAGCATTGGCAATAACCTAGAATGTGAAGAAGCAAAGTAATAAACACATTATCCTGCCTTTGAGATGGAACTGTAAAAGATCACAAACAAAAGAGCGAACCATGAAGGAACCACAGATGCTTCCCTACTAAACAAACATCATTTGATCAAGGATACCAAGGGGACAAATGAAATTGCAAGAAGGCAATATCACCATCATTACCTAGAGCATGTGAACAAGACTTCAAAAAAGGCACCCTCATATTTAAACACTCACATTACAATGAACAGCCTTGAAACCCAACATAATTACACTTTCCTCTGGATAGGTGACAAGATGTTAGTGGACGAGTGACAGGTCATGCAACTAAAAGGTCTAATTCTCCTCTCTTTTGGATAGTAACAGAAGAAATTAATTGTGTATGGAGTAAATTTTATACCTTTTTGAGTTACTAATATTTTCCTTCCAGTTGGACTTTTACTTAATGTCAAACGCTTGCATAAAAAAAGAAAAAGAAAACATCCGCACCTAAAGTCACATAGATATTTTTCTTAATCTCTTAAAACTTAGAACATCCTACTCGTCAGGGCAACTTTTTTGTTTGAGTTCTTATTTAAGTGGTCCAAACTCATGTCTTAAAATCTATAATTTGATATGTTGTCTAGAAATGCGGATAGAGCTGGTCTACAACAATCCTTTAAAACAAAACTTAACAGTAAGTAAGCATTCTAACAGAAAACATATCTGCTTACAATTCGAATCTGAATAAAATTAGTGAGCTTTTAAATAGCTTCACTATAATGACCTGACTCTCATATGACCAACTTTTTGCATACTTTTGCAATTGATATGACATAAAACCTTATATCTCAAATGCAATACAATCGATCTCACCCATATAATCCTTCCATGAAGCAATTATGAACATGTGCATGGTAAGGACACTGCACAATATAATAATGGCTATTGTCAACAGACACATTTGCTGAACTTACCAAGACAACAATCATCTCAGCATAAAGCAATTAAAGTACCAATTAAATCCTGAAAGCCAAATTCTTTTTAAATACTTTGTGCACTTGAAGAAAAGAGGAGAGAAAAATTTAGAAGTTTTAAGAAGGGATATGACAAAGGGGAGAAGAAGGATCGTAGAAAATAGGTGCAGCTAATAGTCCTACACAATCAGGAATCACATTGGAAGGAAATCCTCTTGTAGGCACCTGAAGCACTGACAGATAGTACAAAGTTATCAAAAAGAAGATATCATGATGCATCCTCCAAGTTTGTGAAACAGAGTGCTGCAGTTTATTCATCTTGACGACCCACTCACAATAAGTGCCAGAGACCACCCACCATCCCAATGAATACCAGATGTTTTCACATCAGTAATATTTTCTGAAACTCATCTACAGTTATAAAGCTCCCAGAAGCTCCTCAATCAGAATGACCCACAGTTTCTAAACTGTCTCTAGAGAACGATTGATGAATTTAAAAAACAATTCTATCTTGATCATCTGAAAAAGAAAACTAGGCCATCCAAAATCACAACTCTGATACCTGGAATTAGGCCAAAGATAATCCTCTATTTGGCGAGTCCAGAGGCACTTTTATGCAATCGACACAAAAGCACAAACTAAGACAGAACTAAATCATATTACCCAAAGTGAAATATGGCAATATCCTTTCCCTAACATATGTCTTCAGATTATTAACTCACATAGCTTATAAATTCTTTCACACACCACAGAAGCAAGTCTAATTGAATCAGCTCACAATCAGTCTAACAGACCAAGTCCAACCATCACCCAGAAAGGTACAAATTAATCTTGATTATAGGATCCCATGGCATTGATGAAGCATTGGTGAAATAGCCAGTCATTAACCTCATAAAAAGCATGTCGTCCAGTATTTAATCATGACTTCAAGCATCTTGTCCCTCTAATAACCATTTTTTGCACTTGCTCAGGCAGAAAACATAAAATGGAAGAGGAGCACATTCATTCTACACTTGAATCAGGCAAATATGCTCTGGCCGACAACAATCTTCTGGCATATATGCATCATTTTGTTGGGAAGCTAAGACATTAGGTAAATTTTGTGTAGCTATCATATTGTTCGCCCTGTCTAAGAACCAGACTAAAGTACATTGGAAACAATAACTTGAGAACAATACACAATGCACAAAAAACTGTCAGGTAAGTGAAACTAAACAAGTGCACACAACCAAATCATATACAGGGAATCTTGCAATCAACTTCCCCAAAAAAATATGTGTGTGTGTGTGTGTGTGTGTGTGTGTGTGTATTTAACTTTAAAAAAAAGCAAACAATACTCAATAAAACCCTGCTCTCTTAAATATCTGGAAAACGTAAAACATACCGTCCTTCCTGATGTCAAATTTATTTTAATCTCTTCGCCATTGACTTCCACAACTTCACCATCTATCCAGGCTACCTCAGGATCCTCCACCCATACAATAGATCCAACCGCTACAGCCATTGAAGCGGCCTGTAAAACAATAAAAACACTTCTAAATGCACTGATTGGAAAAACAACTGCACAGTTCATCAGCTTATCTAATCCAAAATAGTCTCAAGCATGCATGACTGGGACTGCAGCATTATAAAGAACCCATCATTTAAGGGGTGATCTCCAAAGAGAGCCTGCACGCTAATTAATGCAAAAAAAATCCATCTTGAAAAAGAACTGCCATAGCAATTCCAAAGTAAACCTTTATTACTGAAGCATCAGATGCTTCGCTCCACCTGCTAACAAAGAGTGGACGCACATTTGCCGGACATAGTTCGAAGTAGCTAAAGTCGTGACAAACTACCAGAAATATTTTCGACATAAAAGATAGTCAATCATTTCCAAATGATTACTCTGCAGTAGACTAAATGCAATTTTGAGCTGAACCTTTCATCATCGCAATTAATCAGAAACACCATAATCATCTTCTGCCGAACCATATAAAATCTCCAAATCTCTGCGGACTATACAAATGAATAACACCTCAGCAAAACCTCCAAATTGAACAGCCTCAAACTAAAGAGGTAAAAAAAAAAAGTCAACTTCCATATGCGCTTATAGAACCGCATTACTAATTACAAATGCCGACTGACGCTGACAACATAGAAAGCACGGAAATGGGAAATATGGTTAAGAAATACCATTGCTGGCGAGATTCAACTCGACTAAGGATCCAAGTACGAGCTCGCGAGTATCGACACCGTCACCAGCAACGGCCGCTCAATGTCGTGGACACCATAACATAGGCCAATGTCCAAAATAAACGCCAGACGACGCAGAAAAGACCAGCTTTCGGCGTTACAATCGAACGAACCAATCACTCGAACCACTCTGAATCAATCTTTCGCCAGCTGCAAACTCTATATTGCTGTATCTGCGCGCCTCCTTCGAGGGTAACGGAGTTGCTTCGTTGGGTTCTTGTGCGTTCGTACGAGAAGGGAGGTAAAACGGGAATCGGAGAGGAATGCGTCGGAAATGGGAAGTGAAACGTCGCAGAGGACGACAATGCCCAAAAGGGTCTTCGAGTTTCCTTCTCCTCCTCCCTGGGATGTTCTAGGGAAAGCCCTTTGCCTCGATCCCCTGCAACTATCGTCCCCTTCCCCCCGCTTATTTTCTCGCGGTTTCTTGCGTTTTCCCTCTCTCTCTCTATCTCTCTCTCTCTCCCCAAACTCCTATGTGGTTCTTGTTCGGATGTCAAAGACTCAAAACAACGCACAAAACACAACAACGTGAACGCGTCAACGTTGATTTGCCTCGTTCCGTAATTGCCCCTGGTATCTCATTTATTTGCGGATACGGCCACGGGAATATTTGATCTTCGACTTCCCTTTTTCCCACGTTTTCCAATATCCATATGGGATTCTCCAACCAATCTCTTTTTCATGGTCACAAATACGGACATCATCTGCATTTAATTTGATTGAATTTGTATGTGAAGAGGTTCATAATTTGTTCACCATCAATCAAAGACGTGATAGGAGGAAATTTTGCGCTTTTTCTTATTGTAAAATGATGTTTAATTCTTCGACTATAGCATGTAATTGCCGAGGCTCCTCTAACCCTTCCTGTAGCCAAGACGTGTAAGATATAAAGCAACATTGACTTAATAAAATTAATATGAGAAGATAATTTGGTATATCATTACGGCTTCAATTATGAAAATAAGTATGCGGTTTTTGTAACGTGTTTAGCAAGTATTTCAAAGCTACATCACCTTTAAAGTTACAATAAATTCCAAGAAGTCGTCTCACACTCAATCCTAAAGCGTTACAAAGTCAAAACATAGTTTATAGAACACATGAATTACGACACTTCGCGGCGTGGTTATAATGAAGCATGGCTCTAGTTCACCAACCACCATACTGCACGGGCTCTAGAATAAGTGACAAATTGATATGAGATAAATAAACAAGACAATAACTAAATCTATGCAAATTGCTAAAAAAAAAATGTACGACTGTGTTACCATTAGTTTTATGTGAGAGAAAAATATTTGTCATATGCGTAATGCCTTCACTCACGAGTCTTAACTCCATAGACAGTAGGCGCATCCCATTTTGGTAATTTACTTGTGTGGATACATGTGATCTGTTATTTTCATACGTAAGAAGACACCCCCCATGAAGGCAGATACCAAATGGCGCATTGTACACATTTACAGGGATTTCTTACATATTTGAAAATCTTAAAGTACAGAAAATTATTTAACGAGGTAATCTTGCTTTAGTAGAATCAATAAACTTTATTGTAAACACATATAAATTAGTTATTACCTTGATAAGCACTCGTGATAATTAGATGAGAGTGGAGCATATTACAATAGGACAGAGCATCAATAATTATAACTCATAACAATGTCAAACGGACCAGTAAATTATAAAAGGGATTTTCTGAAAATCGTATTCTCTTTAATAAAATCACAGTAGCTCACATAATGAGTTAGGCAATACTTCAAAATTCGAAATAGTTACATGTGAAAAATAAAAAATTTCCAAAAGAAACCCAATTTGCTTTGGTCAATTTGTTGTCGTCGCAACTTCTATATATAAAGATTTCCTAAATTTTCAAGCAGTAAAATACTAATTGAGAAAATTCATTTGAATTCTAGAATAAATTAATTTCTTGATGGAAAAATATATGCCAAAACTTAGGTATATCGTACATAATATCATAAACCTCAAGAATTTGACATAACAATACTTAGGTTGTATTAATAAATACGATGAAAATATTATACATTCTATTAAGCGAATCAACATGGTTCAGTACTAAAGAGGGGCGAAAATTGTTATCCAAAAGTAAACTAAATCTCTGACACTTAAATCACGACTCTTAGATACTCAACACTTTTCGATTTCCATTTTAATATTTCTTATCTCTTTTATCTTCTTATTCTATAAAATTTAGATTGTTTTACCAAAGTGAAAATCTTCATATATCAATTTCTTACCGTGATTATTATTTTAAAAATTTTCTTGCCCCACGTGAAGGGTCTGGTCTTTTGTCAATATAGCAAAAAAAAATTATATAAGAAACTTTCATCGCAGATCAAGAAATGTTTGGTTCATCTTTCAAATGTTAACTCTTACTCATTCTCTTTAGGATTAAACTGGTGTGATTTTTAAGGTTATTCATGACACCTATTGAAAGAATAGTATTATTAATGAGTTACCCACTCATATTTATATCATTTTAGTGGGATAATTGTCCAAAAATCTTAAACTTATAGTACAAAAGTCAATTCAATTCCAAACTTTTTAATTTGACCAATTTAACCATAATCTTTTTGACGATTTTCCAATATAAGACCTTCCAGCCAATTTTAACCGAAAATCACTTTAACACCAATGGTCCTACATAGTATGGGCAACACTAATGTAAACAATTTTTACAAATTCTCTTTAATTTTTAATTTTTTTATGTTTCTATTCTTTCCTCTCTCTTTTTTCTTTCTTTTTCTTATTCCCATCATAGGCAAGGGTTGGGACGCCCCTGCCGACCATAGGAGAGGCCTTGCGAGCCCTCACTATGGCCTATCAAGGCGTTGTGGCTCTCGCTAGATTTGGGCAACCCTCACCTGGTCTAGGCAAGGTGAAGGTGTCCTAGCCCTCATCAATGGCCCGCAACCTCCACTGCCTATAAGTGCAACATTGATGGAGTCAAATAGGAAAAAATGATAAATGAAAAAGTAAAACAAGAAGGGGAATTCAGAAAATTGTCCATGTTAGTGCACGCCAGGTCACGTAAGATGCTCAGTGTCGACTTTAGGCAAAAATTGACCAAAAAGACCATAAAATTGTCAAAATGTTTATAACTTAATTAGCTAAATTAAAATTATATAATTAAAAAAATTCACCAAAAAGACTGCCTTACAACAATTTCGTGATATTTTTGATAATTTCCCATATTTTCATTGATTAGTTAAATGTTGATTCTGAATTCAGAGTATTAGGAGTCAACTATCATGGACCATAATATGCATGATCTCACTCACAATTTTTTTTTTTTTTTTTATAAATGGTAATAATAAATTGAGCTTTGAACCAACAATATACACAAGATTCGACGCCACAAAACTTGCACTCAACAAGACAACAAATTATAATGAGTGGAAGGGAGTCGAATGCAAAAAAGAGCCGCTAAACAAGGCAGCGACAAACAAGGAAAAAGCAGACAAAAGCCAACACAACCCAAAGCAACAACAGGAACCATCTAAGAACCCCTAGGCTGGCATTATCGCCCTCTACGAACAGCAACCATCCCAGTGATCCGCGGTTAGTAGCGAAGCAAATGGAGCCAGCAGACTACCAAACAGCAAATTGACTGAGAAGTCGGATGCCTCGAAACAACAAATCTCACTCAGAATTTTTTAACTTAAAGAATACGAAATTTATATATAGAAAGAAATAAAGTTGATATGTATGCACTTTTGTTATTAAAAGCTGATTTAGTACGACATAATTTTTACTAAGAAAGTTTTACCTCAAAAAGGACATTATTAAAGTAATTTTTGGGTCCTTATTAGTTTTGCACATAACGATTAAACCACGTCGTGTCCAATGGTTAATCAGATGGATATCCTCTACCTCCATTCGTGCCCCTACTTGATGATTCAATTATGTCACTTTGATTATTACCAGTTATATTCAAGCTCTTTTTTTTTCCCCAATTTTAGTCTGTTCTCAATCATTATCCTATGCAAGAATAATTAAGTAGTCCTAAGATTCGTCACTCCATGTATTATCAATTGAAATTCATTGAGACATCGTGCGGATTAGTGGCGAAGGCCCTCCATCCACTCCGACGAAAGTCGACACTTATTGTGTGTGAGACAACGAGGATTTTTCTTCTTCAGCTTCTTTAAATGACACTCCTATCGAAGATGAGGTCATGGATTTGCAGATTTAGAAAATATAATGCACAAATGTTTCATTAAAAGACAAGATTTTTTTTTAAAAGCCAATTAACTTTTAATTAACTGTTGAAATCATGGAATAGGAAAAAGAAAAGTGATATCGATATTCAACTTAACATGGTAGATGCTTAATATTTATCGAGGCTGCATCTAGAGTGGCAGCTACTTTTATAGAGAAAGCACCAAAATATTTTCTTATCACGAGAAAATCATTATAACAATATACAATCTTATATAGTGCGCTTAAAGGCGCGAGTTAAAGAGACTTTGCTATAACATACTTATATACAATAAATGTTGCTTGATGTGACCTTGACGGGACGATTTAGAAGGATTTTAATTGATATAGAGACTAAAATAGAATTGATGAATACCCAAGCTTCTAAATATTACAGGTCAATTGACAACTCTAATCCCCACTTTTAACTAAGTTTCCGTTTGTTTTTTTTTTTTTTAATGCATTGGAAAATATTTTTTTAAATATAATCGCTTGTATCGCTTAAAATAATTTGTCGATAATAAATATTTTTGTCATCAATAATAATTAATATCTGAACATTTTTGTTGACAATAATAATATTTTTTGCTCGTTCATCTTTAATTATAAGCAATTCAATTGATCATTTTTAGCAAAATATATTTCAATTTATTTATTTTTTTAAAAATAAATAAACTTTAATAAGGGCTAATACCACGAAAAACCTAAAACCGATACACCTATGATAAGGTCATTCCAAATTAATTGTTTGACACCAATACACCGTGATAGTTGTGACAAATTTATTACATATTAGTTTCTGTCAAATTGGATTAATATTACGAAAAATTACAAAATGATAAACCTTACACATATAACAAATGAAGGGTAAAATCATAAAATGGTACATTCATCAACTGCAATTTGATGATAAATTAAATGAAATTAATGAAATGTAAATTTATCGTAGGTTTACTACCTTCGGGTTTTTCTTGGTACTAAAGCATTTTAATAATTGAATCAGATAGCAGTGGCATTCACGTAATTGTGGCGAAATCGGCGAGCAATTTGCCCATCCGATCCCGCCGTATTCCCTCACGCGAGCGAACTGGGGGCACGTCGAGCCCCGTCCTCCCACAACGCCACCAGCGGGACCCATCCTCGCACAAGATCGACGGCCCAGAATAATTCCCCCCGATTTGGGCCCCACAATTTAGGAACCGAGATCCGCCGCATGATCCGGTCGTCTTTTCGGGTCACGTTTTCGTGCTTTCGCCTTTTCGGAGCTCGCCACACACCCTATCTCTTGTCGCCTAGCGCTGACGTGTTCGACGGACCACCAGGTTTATCGTGAGGTCTCGCCCCCCATCAACGGCCCCGGGCGCGTTTCCTCTAATCCGTGAAACTGGACCGCGAGATCGGTTAGAAAAAGGAGGAAGATGCTGGCGTACGACAGGGTCCACGGTTTGACTCCACCCCCCCCAACCCCCACGCCGCGGGGTAGCTGACGCCGTCAGCTTGGGTTGTAGGCCCTAGGTGGGTCTTTACATCGATAATAGGCAAAGTCAATGCGACTTTTTCAAATAGAAGACATCCACAACGACGATTTCTCTACTTTATCTTTAATTCCCATAATCCCAAAGGAAGAATAGATTCTTAATTGACAGACGGCGAGACGAGAGGAGATTGGCCTACATAAAGGGGAGGAGATTCGACGGCTATCATTATGTTGGTAGAACTATGGTGACGGATTTGTCGGCTTCAATCTTTAAAATCACGAGTCATATAAAAAATAATTTTGGTTCGAGTCCGATGTTTCGTGATAGGTGTGAAATCATTATGACAAAACTCGAAGGACATCAATTAGAGTCGATTGCCCCATCTCCATCCTCGATGAGTACTTCTAGAATTTCAAATTATAGTGGGAACTTACATTAAAACAACCCGATTAGGTGCGACAATTAAAATAAAATTAGTCATTAGGAATGGAAAATTGCTTATAGTCCAGTTTTGAGATGATCTTATTCAACTTGGGCTAGTCCGAAACTCATACTTGACACTACTATTAGCACTTTCAATTTCAAAAGGAAAGAATTTCACTTGCTAGATCTAATGTTGCCGCGCGCAATATATACTCCTTTCACTAATAGCAAAGGAAAAGATCAATAATTTACCTTTCCTTTTAGTTTCCTTATGATAACACCACGTGGGTTTTGCCAAATAAGAGCTTTTGCCCATTTGGCCTATTGAAAATTAGAATAAAAATGTTGCAACTGGGTACTATATAAATTGAATTTCTCTAATAATTAAACGAAAACTACATGAATGTCTCTCCTTTATTTTAATCAAGGAATGTCTCGATCATTTCACCAGACACGAAATCTAGAGTAATCAAAACCTTGTTCACATGGTTTGAGACTGATTCATCCATAGTAGTTACATCTAATATTAGATTAATGGAGGTATTATGAAACCCTAGATGATTAAACAGAGAGCATCCGAATGTTGGCCAGCTCTAACAAGTCATTTAACACGAAGCAAAGGCGAGGACCCTTTCCTTTTGTAGTGACAACATATTACATGTTCACATGAGGACGTTCCAACCAACTAATGTCTATTTACATTAGATAGCCAAAATGAAGCCCCTCCGTCACTTTTTATCATCTAAATGTCGAGCATACCTTCTTTTTTCTTTGATAATTCAAAGACATGGGTGAGAAAATCGGACCACTCGAAAACTCATGAATCGGTAAGTACAGATCTTATCTTGTACCAACGACACATATCTAGAGCAGTTTGGTTGCAATTGATAGGATTCAAATGAGTAATCTTTCACTTCCTAATTGAAGATCTCCTGAAACCTCAACTAATTGCTTCAATCCTAGGGTTCAGGAGCCCTTTGTTTTCTTTGTTTGGTAGAAAAAATGAATAACCTTAAAGAGGATTAAGTACTACAAGAACAAATGAAATGCTCCCTTCTTCATCGCATAACGATGTAGCAGGGACTCAAAACTATAGGACTAGCATTCGAACAGAAATCATAATTAGTAGGCCAATCTGGGCGTGGATTTCCTTTGCGAACGACATGCTCGATAGAAATTTGCCAACACTGCTTAAGTAGATCATGGAAATGACGAAGTGAAAGATCATAAGTTTTTGGTAATCCATATGACAGTTTTCTCAAAATACTTATTTAAAATAAAATTTCCCATGGATGAGAAACACGAATTATATCAAGTAAGCTCACCCTTAAATAATTTAGTAGAGCACAGGTTAATGTCCATGTCTCGATTCGCACTCCCTTTAGTAAAGAGCACACTTGAATGGTCCATAGTAGACAACATGATCATAGATCCAGCAGCTTTAATGTTGCAAATTAACAACTATTGAAAATTTTTATTGTATTTATTTTTATTACTCTTACTATGAACTATTTCTTTGGTATTTTCTCTCAATATTACGATAATGTAGTTGATTATTTATGAAATTTTTCTACGTCATATACAACAACAGGTAAAATTTATCTAACGAGTAATTTATGCAAAAATTACATATATTCACATTGGTACAACGTAAGGATATACTACCAGTTAGTAGGTAATTTGTTAGCCAGCCTTGTCCGTTTGGTATGTCTATGGTACCCACTTCACGATTCTTTCTTTTCTAGAGAAATTATCAAATAAATGTCCTATCCAAAAACTTTGGCAAAAAGAAGAAGCCCAATCCAAAAGTAAACGATAGGTCATAATATATTTAGCATACATTCTCGTAGTTAATACTAGCATAAGTATATAGGTATTATACGTATGCAAAAGTTGTATTTTTCCAGCCAGAGTACATAATTAGATTATTTTCTTTCTCAAATGAAGAGAAGTCCAAAACTTTTGATTCTATCGTCCTTCATCCTTATCAAGAGGGAGCCAGTTTCTTTCTCGTGAATTCAAATTAAGGTTGAAGTAGAAAATTTGAATGGTCGTAAAGTTGATAACCAAATAAAGTGAAGATTCCCTTATATGGAAAAGTTGAATCAAAGACATCGATTACAACAATGAAGATCCTATAGAAGTCATAATGACTTCTTAAGAAATTTGGGTTTTGTAGCATGTTGGGATATCTTCGAAATCTCTAATGACATCAAAAACCTAGGGTATCCTCGCCAGTACAACAGGATTATAATTTATCTAATTATATGTTAAAGTTAGGTATAGAAGGTTTCGCAAAAAAACATATATGGATATATATATATATATAGGACGGCGCTAATTCCACCTCATATATGACTAAATCCAACCTATTTTCCACTAAAAAGACAAAGTTGCCGTCGATCATGTTGTAATTTTTAGCGGTGGCTCCATTTCTTTTTTTCTTTTTTCTTTTTATTTCTACTTCTATTTAGGATCTAGTTGCTATAATTAAGTATTTCATATGTTTTACTTTTGCATATTGTGGTTACCCCATATATATTAAAGGCACTATATTTCTCATACCAAAAGAAAAAAGACACCGTGTTATCTTTTTTATTTTTAGATTTTACTTCCACAGAAATAAGTTTTGTCGAAAAGAGAAATTTTCAAGAAAATATACATAGATCAACTCTCCTAATTTACTACATCAAAGAATTTGTCTTTTTTCGTTGCTATTGCTGAAATATTTTTACACAAAGCATGTAAAATGTTATAGAAGTATTGAGGAATACACAAAAGAAATCTACGTTTAAACATAATGCATAATGGATCATCTCGTTATTTTTTCGTAAACATTTCATGGATGATATTAATATTTGTTCATCCCAAATGATGAGATTTCATTTGATTTTTTTTTAAATCTTATTATAACCAACTTTTTTATTTAATTAAATTTATCTTTTAAAGTTCCACATTGGAGAATGTAGGAAAGATTCTTTTTTTTTTTCATCCTATCATTCCATTATATATGTAGAAAAGATACCTACAAGAAAAGGTTTGATGGTGATATACACAACAAAAGTGAAAGTCTATAAATGAATGATTGTGTTATAAAAAGGTATATGTCAATTTTTCTAGATTCTAAGTGACAGTTGATCCATTAATATGCTCGACTATGTATAAAAAATTAGTTATTTTGAAAATTTGTCTTTTCGGCAAAACTAATTCCTAAGGAAATTAACTTTAACATTTAAAAAAAAAAATGGTGCCCACACTAAACAAAACCAAAAAATGTGAAACTATTATCATGTCAACTAGATCATACATAGAAATAGAAAAAAAAAACTAAAAAAGAAGGAAAGTAAATAAGTTTAGGACTGCCACTTTAATTACAATTAAATGATTGGGGTCATTTTGTCTTTTTGATGAAAATTGGGTGTATTTAGATAAGGAGTTGAAATACTGCCACCCATACATATAAGTTAAGTGAGAATATTAAAGGATCAAATGGAATATTCAAGCACTTACCATTTGTAGTATATCTGATGTAATGTGTTCCAGAGAAATCATGAAAATTGGCTTTTTCCCAAGGTCCCCTTTCTTGGTCAATGGGAAAGCCCAATAATAATAATATCACTAGGCATCATATAATTTCTCATGCTTTCTTTTCGAATATCATCATTGTTCCAACTTCAGTTCCTTTTCCACTCACCTCTTGTTATAGTGCTAACTTTAAAAAGGCTATGAGGACTATCGAGTTCTCTTATTTTTGCCTGCTAAAGTTGGGTCATCTATAATTCGCGACCCTTCCATCTAGGGATAGCAGTAATTATAGCATATAAAATTTCTATAGACTTCTCTAGCTTTGACAGATTACTCAATGTCTTTCTCCATCCGATATGCCTCTGATTGGTAGATAACAAGTCATATTACACTATTTATGTACGAATTTCACATAAAATCAATGTGAATAATATCTATATTTGTAATCTACCAATCAAAGATCTGATCTCCAGAAGTGATTTTTAAACTTGGATTTACAGTCACACATGACATACCATACATGCATATATGTATATAATCCAATGGAATCAAATGATGTTAACCAAATACTATGCTTTTAGAAAAAAAAAATTATGTGGTTCATGGATCACCTATCTATGAGTAAATGTATATTTTAGAAATGTCATGTAATTATGGATGCAGAGCTCGATCATCATGATGCACCATCGATTACGATTCTGGCTAAAGCCATTAATTGTATATAAAAATATTATTATTTTGACTTTAAGTATCGGATGCAATATAAAATAATATTCACGTCATTAAACAGTAAACACTCAACGTTCTTAGCTCTGTGCACTTTTTGGGGTAAGCTAACGATAGGATAGCTCTGGCCAAAAAGGGTGGCTTTATTTATCTTAATCTACCAAGTGGCGATTTGTCTTTTTAAGGTCTTGGACGTGCGTAGTATTTGCTTTCGTGTAGTAAGAAACTAAAAGAAAATAAAAGAGAGGATTTCTAGGATGCCTACGGCGTGAACACGTTGTGCTGCTCGTGTCCATTGATAAGCGTGGTGATTAAGGGTGCCCCTCATTCTATTTTTGTTCTAAAAATAAGTTTGAAACATAAATTCGTTTGATAATGTAATATTATTTTTCTATTTTTTGAATAATTTTTTTGCTCAAAAATAAATTTGAAATAAAAGTAAAAAGTAAAAAGTAAATATTTTCTACTTTTCTATTTCTAAATAGAAATGAAAAATAAAAACTCTTACCATCACTCGCTATTACTACTATCCAGCCACTGTCACGCCCCGAACCCTGAGTGTGCAAACATCCTACGATGGTCGATCAAATTGCGACGTCCCAAGACACGTCGCCGACCCTTTATTTTAATATTTTGATTAACGCATGTGGAAGCACTTAATATAAACACTTAGTCAATCAACAAAATAGAGATAGTAAAACACATCAGACGATTTCCAAAAGAGACACATTTATTTATCCACTTGTTAACCCTAGGAAGTTTGATATCTACAAGTCTACCTTAAGAGACAACTTTCTAACGACCAATAGGCAAAAAGGGTTAGAGAGGGTCGGGGTTAGCTTAAACTTCACTAACGATGAGGCCAACAAAAAGTAACAACAAGCATGCCTGCATCTTGGTCCATTGAGACCCCAAACCGCATGTGACGGTTCTCCATACCGCGAACCTGAAAATATTTAACAACAACGGGGTGATATAAATCTTAGCGAGTTAATAGCCTAAACCTCGATTAGGACGCAAATTCGTCTAAACACACACCACATACAAACTTACCTCGCCTTGGCACACCCCTGCATATTAGCACATTTCACATAGCAATAATAGTGTAACATGCATAGATAATAATCAAAATACATTCTAAAAATTTCATGCACATTGCCAACACGTGTGTTCAAATTATTACAACCCCTCGGGTTACGGCCAACACAAGAGTAGGCAGTCTTTCGGCATGACCGGGCATCGTCCCACCCCATTGGGCACGGTATCGTCTAGAACCCCCACCTAGATGGCATTCCATAAAGGAGCATCGGTTCGGCCTCAATCGCAACTCGGCATCTGGACCCTCGCCGGGCATCCGATAAAAATCAGGCGTCGCACACAAACTCCCGTTGGGTGACGAGTTCGATTAAGTAACCACTTAAGCACACCATCAATCAAGCCAATTTTTGTTGCAATTTTTCACATTTAAAAATCCCAGTAAAATATTCGTACGTGATCACGAATTTGAAATCAACCCGTCAAACTTTGCACACTATTTTGAACGTGAAATTCGGCGTCCAAACTCGACACATCATATTTTTTCTATTTTCTTTCCCATAAAACATCATTTGTAAATAGTAAATAAAAATATATAATTGAGCAATCAATAGCATAGCATCACACGTGTAAACAACCGGAATTAATCACTATCTCCTCTAGAAAAACGAGCATAAAATTCTACTTAATGGATAATCCGTCATTAATTACACTAACTGTGATTAATTAAGCTAATTGCGATTGATCAAGCTAATTATGATTAATTAGGCTAATTACAATTAATTAAACTAAATTAGATTAATTAGCCTAACTATAATTAATTAAAAATTAATCGACGCGACGTTAACTAAAATAATTACGATTAATTAACTAAATAACAATTAAAAAAATAAATTATGATTAATTAAGTAAATCACGATTAATTAATCTAATTGTAATCACTTAAATTAATCACACATAATTTAATCTAAACCATCCTTAATCGCAATTAAGGCTACGCTAAAATTAACTAATACTAACTGCCATTAATATTAAATTAATCTATCCATAAATGTAATTAACGCCATAATCACAATTAGGAAGTTAACTCACGGTTCCCGGCGATGGCGACACAACGGCATCGAGAATGTGACGCTTGTGGCTTGAATGGAGGCTTGACAGCAATGGCGGTTCCCGCGGCCAAGGGTGGTTTGACTCAGCGGTGGCCACGGTGGTGACTTGGGCGGACGACAATGGAGATGGCGGCTTGGGGACGGTAGCAGTGAGCGGTGGTGGAGATGGCGATGACGTGTGGTGGTGAATGGTGGTGTACGGCGGTGGTGGAGATGGCGTTGGTGGAAGGGGTGGAGGTGTGGGCGGTGGTGATGGGGGTGGCGTGGGTGATGGTGGTGGGGATGGGGATGGGGTTGATGGTGGTGGAAAGAAAAATGAGGGAGTTTGAGGAAAAAGAAGAACTAAAGAAGGAGGAGGAAGAATGGGCAGAGGGTGGGGGAGAAAGACGTCAGGGAAGGAGGAGGAATGGGGGAAGGTGGAGAAGAAGAAGAGGGGGAAATCGGCAGAAGGGGGATAGATTTTCTAGAATTTTTCACCCAAAAATCATAATTTTCCCATTAATCACTCCCCTTAAAACCCTCTATACCAAGTCCCTTGTCTCCAAAATATCTTCTTAAATCTCTTTTTCTTTTAAAACCAAAATCTTGACCCATAATTCACCATTTTGCCACTGGATCCGAATTTTCCTTTTCTTGGTCTCTAATTTTTCGTTTGATAATTTATTTTTTGAAAGTTTCGACCCATCGATAATTCGACGGACGATGAGACGACGTCCAATAATTTAATATTAAACTCTCAAAAGTTCGATACCCGAAATCGAATTAAATTTCATGATGAAAAATCGATCGAACACGACTTTAATACGACCTAATCTATAGGATGGCTTTTAGGGGTTCTCGCACGGTTGACCTATCGCCAATAATTTTTTATTCACGTTTGTTCATCTTTGAATCACGGATGACCACCGATTGTCATGTAATCGCGAGAGTTCAATTATGTACCCTGAATATAACATCAATAAAAAATCAATTTAACGTTATTCAACGTGAATATCATAATCGTGGGAAATTACCCGCGAACTGACACGTACTTCTGTCGAATCAATTTATATCCGTTCGCTAATTGACTTATAACAGTGTAATATTAACCATTGTCGATATTTATGGTCGAGCAATCGATTTTTGATCGAATTCTCTAGTCTTTCACGTTTTAACTCTTTATGATCTCATCCGATAGATTAGTTAACTCGTGAGTGATTAGTTTAGAATAAAGTAACTATAAACGCATCGACGAAAGAACCATTCATATATTTCGAAATAGGGCCAAATTTCGAGGTATCACAGCCGTCCACCGGTCACTGCTCGACTTGTTGCTGATCATTGCCATTGTCTGCTACCACCCCCGCCATACGCCGACGCTTGGGAGGGAGAAACTTTGAATTTCCGGGAGCAAAAATTCTATATCGTTATCAATTCATATTTTTATTCAAAAACTTATCCATGAAAATAAATCGAAAAATCTACTTTTGTTCAAGAAATCAATTTCTAACTAAAATGATTATCATTTTCGCCCTAAAGAGCTCATATGCGTTTCTTGTCGGAACAAGAAACCAGGGTTTCGGTGGACTTCATAGTTTTGGTCGAGTAAACCTAATCAATGAAAGGATTCTATGAGCAGCCATGCAGCCACAAGTCTCATTGAAATCTCATCAAAGCTATCATTGTTTTTGTTATAGAAAGTGAACTGAATAAAAAAATAAATCGAACATTAGATTTATGCAATTTGATTATAGAGACCAAGGGAAGAGTAGCAACAAATTCATTATAGATCAAGCAATACAATGGAGAAAGAAGTGCCAAAAAAGTCCTAAACATTTTGTCTTTGTGCCGATTTAGTCCTAAATCTTTTTTTTTTGTATTGATTTAGTCTTACCAATTCAGTCCTTTCCGGCCAATTTTGGCCGGATTTTGCTAACCGGACGCCGGCCGGCTAACGTGGACAACTTTTAATAATATTTTAATATATTTTTTTTATGTTTTTATTTTATTTTTTTTTCTTCCTCCAGCTAATCGCCGGAGCTCAACGATCGACCAGAGGTGACGGCTGGCGAGGTTGAGGACGACCTTGCCGGCCACCTCGCCAGTGGCCGTGAGGGAGGCCTCGCGCAGGGTGGCAAGGCTCGACCTCGCCAGATCCGGCGAGGGCGAGGCTCACTCGCCCGGCGCGAGGCCACCTTAAGGCCTGGGCGACGAGGCTCACCCTCGCCGAATCTGGCAAGGGTCGAGCCTCACCCATGGTCGGCGAGAGCGAGCCCTGCCAGCTCGGCGCGAGGCCAGCTTGACGGCGACGGCAGGAGGCTGGATTAGCTCTGGCGGACGGCGAGCAGGGCGTAGGTGATGAGCGCGAGAGGCGAAGACGCGCGGACAAGCGTGCGAGCAGGGGATGGCATGACTGCAGCGAGGCCGCCTCCTCACCCTCACCCTTACCCTCGCCGCCCAGGCCTCGAGGTGGCCTCACGCTGGGCGGGCGAGGCTCGCCCTCACCGAATCTGGCGAGGTCGAGCCTCG
Organism: Eucalyptus sp. ANBG9806169; assembly: GCA_014182395.1. NCBI lineage: Eukaryota > Viridiplantae > Streptophyta > Magnoliopsida > Myrtales > Myrtaceae > Eucalyptus > Eucalyptus sp. ANBG9806169. The sequence continues at coordinate 26,937,260 of CM024580.1, forward strand.
CCGGCCATGGGCAAGGCGAGGACCCTCGCTAGATCCAACAAGGGCGAGCCTCGCCACCCCGCGCGAGGCCGCCCTTGCGGCCATTGGTGAGGTGGCCGGCGAGGTCGACCTCGACCTCACCGGTTGTCACCTCTGGCTGGTTGTTGAGCTCTAGCGACTGACTGGAGGAAGAAAAAAAGAAAAAGAAAAACAGAAAAATAAAAAAAATATTATTAAAAGTTATCAACGTCAGCACCGATCAAGCCACGTCAGCCGGTCGGCGTCCAATCAGCAAAATCTGGCCAAAATTAGCCGGAAATGATTGAATTGGCACAACGTAAAAAGGTTTATGACTAAATCGGCACCAAAAAAAGGTTTAGGACTAAATTGGCACAAAGACAAAAGATTTATGACTTTTTTGGCACTTCTCCCATACAACAAAGATTAAACGCTTGAATCACTTAACATTCATAGTGTTTCCTAATCCCTGCCCCATCAAATAACGTACGTAGTGTTTAACCATGAAGTTCCTCACGAAATAATCTCTCAATTTCGTGAAAGAATTATACACACAAATCTTGCTACAAGATTTAATCGGCTAAACACTAATTCTTCTCAAATGTAATGTACGAATGAAATCGACGAAGAAACCCATGGTCAATCACTCACTTTGAGACGGCTTCAAGATTGCGTGCATGAAAAATTGCTCCCTCAGAAAAGTCCCACCATCCTATATAAGAAAATATTGTATATCCGAAGAGTGCCACGTTAATTTTACTCTGAATCATTCACACGTCGACCCCTGTGTTGCGGGGCCCACCACGTCTGCTCTCTCTTCTCTCCATCTTTTGCTCCTCAACTCAGCGCTTCTTTCTCTCTTCTCTCTCTTCTCACTCTAACCCCTTTTTCCTGACCTAACAATCTCTCCCAAATAACGCTCGGTCTCTGACGAAGGCCGCGCTCCCTTTGATGACGGCGACGTCCCCTCCTGACGAAGGCCGCGCTCCCTTTGACGACGGCAATGTTCCCTCCTGACGACAGCCTCTTCGCTCTCCGATGAAGACCGCGCTCTTTCCAACAACGGCGATGCTCCCTCCTGACGATGGCCTCTCTTTGACTGTTCCCTATTTCTTCTGTCTTGCAAAACTATTTCAATTAAACGATAACTAGGGTGTGCATAACATCATTCTTAAGGATCCCCTTGCGCGATCAAGAGAAGAAGGGCGGTGAAGGGGCCAGAGGTATTTCGTCTACAGGAGAGGTAGTGGCTCGCAACTTCTTCCCCCTCACGCCTGATCAGAACACGAAGGAAGTCTGCGGCCCTTTTCAAGAAATCGTTCCAGCCCAACTGAAGAGAAAATCCATGGCCTCACTTACGAATGTCGAATCCTTAATTGTGGAGAAGAAGGCGAAGTACAACAGAACACAAAAAGGAACGGAAGGAGCGTGGTTGTCGTCGAAGAGTGAAGAGGCCGTCGAGTAGATAGAGAGGCCTTCGTCGAGAGGGAACGTCGCCATCATCGGAGAGAGCACGTACATCACTAGGAGAGAGCGTCGCCGTCGTCGGAGACCAAGCGTTATTTAGCGAAGACCGAGCGTTATTTATTTTTTTATTTTTGTTCAGTCCTACTCTACGCCTATGCTAACTCTCACTCTCAAACTTTTGCCCTACCTCCTTGCAGGAGGTGAGAGTCGAAACCCACTCCTAAAACTAATTCATCCCCACCCCAACCTCACATCCTTCCATGTTGGTAGGGTGGTCACTGGGGTAAACTCCAGTGGTTAGAAGCACCGAATTGAGGAGCAGAAGATGGAGAGAAGAGAGAGCAGACGTGGCAAGCCCGAAGATAGGTATCGACGTGTGAATGGTTCAAAGTAAAATTGACGTCGCACTGTTAGGGTATGCAAATGCAATATTTTCTCATACTAGAAGCCAAGAGTTGACCGAATCAAGCAAAAACCCACGCTAAAGTAGAAATTGGAAACAAAGTCCAAAATTGGGACTTTCCTTTTATTGATTTCTATATTATTTTCTTCTCCCCAATCCGGTGCAGAATTTACCGAAAGATAAGCCACACTTGGCAAATTTAAGTGGGATTTGGTCAACAAGTCCAATCTTGGAATTTTCTCTTTACCCTTTACTGCTTTCCTTGTGCCGTGACTTTCACAAGAAATAGGAAACGATATTCTTTTATTCTTTCTACTTTCCTTTTCATGTCTTTATTAATTTTCAAAATTCACATTTTCGCTTTGTACTTAAACTCAGGGTGTGTTTGTTTCACAGAAAACGTAACGTTTTTGGAAAATGTTTTCCGGGAAACCATTTTCCAGGAAAATGGTTAGTTTTCATTTGTTTGGTGATACGTGACTGAAAGTATTTTCTGATATTTGAATTGCATTTGAAAAATGATTGAATGACATTTGACCTAACAATTGACAATAGTGTGCCTCTTACTTCCAAATTAATTTGTTGAGTCCATCACCTTTTTTAACTTTATAAAAATATTTTTTTATAAAAAATCGAAATTATAATTATTTTTCATATTTCAATTTTTTTTTTTTTTCTTTTTCTTCCTTCCTTAGCTGGCAGCCGACAGGGTGATGGCCGGCCTGCTAGGCGAGGCTCGAGCTCATTGGCGGGTCGTCGACAGCGGCGAGGCTCGAGCCTCGCCGATCTCGGTGAGACTCGAGCTTGCCGGCATTGGGCGGGGCCTAGGCCTCGATTAAGATCGAGCCTCGCCCAATGCCGCGAGCTCGAGGCTCGGCCTCGCCGACGACTAGCGAGGCTCGAGCTCGCCGGCGTGGAGCGGGGCCGCCAAATCAACGTGATCGAGGCCCACCCGACACCCGCGAGCTCAATCTCGCCCGTGGCCGATCGTCGGCCATCGTCGTGGCCGACGACGGTCGAAGAAGAAGAAAAAAAAAAGAGAAAAGAGAAAAAGAAAAAATAATTATTAAAAATTAAAAATTATATTTTAAAAAAAAATAAAATAAATAAAAATTATATTAAAAATTAAAAATTCGATTTTTTAAAAAATATTTTTATAATTAATCTTTATAAGAATAATTATTTGTAAACCAAGCATCAAATCTAAACTTTGGTAGATTCGGAAAATGTTTTCCGGTCCTTTAAAAGGGGAAATCATTTTCCCCTGAATTTAAGCTTTGTTAGGAAAACGTTTTTGTTTACTTAGGAAAATGTTTTCCATTGACTCATTTTCCCGAGTGAACCAAACGCCGGAAAATGAGGAAAATATTTTTCCTGAAAATATATTCCGCGAAACAAACACACCCTCAATATATATTTGTTGCGACCAAAATTTCCGGGTTTGGACCACCTAGAGTTTGGCTAATGGATTGCTAAGCCTAGACTTAGCTCGGGCTCTCCCAAGCCCATACCAACTCGCGATTTAAATATCTAGCATGCAAAAGGGAGTCGCCACTAATCAGTTTACGGTAGGTCGATTAGACATCTAGGTAAAATAACGGGAGAATCATTTTACTTCTACGAACCCAGGAGACTTTGGGTACGGGGACTCGGTTACACTAGACTATCCTAGTGCCCTTTCGGTACCTTTCTCTTTTATTTCGAAAAAATGTTTTGCGGGGAGCTTAAATTGATTTTATTTCACTTTCCTAACGTGTAAGGTGATCATACATGTGCGCATACCACCAATTTAACACTCAAGAAAGCAAATAAAATAATGTAGGACTTACCTCAAAGCAACGAAAGCATCTGCGTTTGTTAGTCTTAGATATGATTTCTAATTAACAAGCAATCACTCAATTTTTGCTTTAACTTTTTAGCGAGAATATAGTCCATATGCAATGCAATGCCTCTAATCTAATATGAAATAATATGGCATGGCAAAAATGTCCTAAACTATATGAATGAGTAAAAGAAAAACTAATGATTTCTTAATGAACATGCAATATAAATATGCAATCTAAATTAATCAAAATGACCTAATTCTAATGATAGACAATTTATAATTAAATGGACCTAGCAACAATGACTAAATGATGTGCATTTCATGATGACGTGCACATAACTAAAATAGGCATGCAATCTATCCTAGGTAATGGAATGAATCTACCCTAAGACAGTTTTTTTTTTTATATTTTTCATGAAATTCGAAATTAAGAAAAATGCAAAAATTATCTAGCTAGATTAAGATTCTATCCAACTTACATCAAGAATTGAGTTAGGTCAAATCTTAATTTAAATTAGGATGTTATCTTAAGTTGAAAGTTCCTAATCTATAATGCAATCTATCTCAAAAGATCTATCTAAATAAAATCAAACATGCAATCATCCTAATATGCAATGACGTGCAAATAACGCCTTAATTCTAAATGATATATGCATGATGATTTTTTTGTGTTTTTTTTATAAAATTCGAAATTTAAAATTGCCAAATAATTAAACGTGCAATTTAAATTAAGAAAAAAAAACTAACATCCTAAATGAATGCATGTTTTTGGATTTTTTATTTAAAAATTCGAAATAAGATTGCAATTCTAAATATGCAAGATAACCCCAAGACTAGAGATATTCCAAAACGAACCTAATCCTAATTCAAATTTTTTTGGATTTCTTTTTTCTTTTTACGAAAACAAGATCGACTCAAACCACACGATAGCAAATCATGCAAGATAAGATCGATATCCATAAAAAAAATAATAATAATAAAAAAAAATTGACGAACCATATCTCGCGCATGAGATCGGGTTGGCCAAATTTAAACAAAATCACGAATCGAATCTCGTGAGATCGGATTGGCGATTTTTTCGTGCGATTGCGAGTCAGATTTCGGGCGCGAAAATCGAACTATCAATCATATGCACGTTATGAAATTGGGAAAATTTCCCAACTTATAAGGCTACTCGAGACTACCAGCATATCGAGAATTTCCATCATGTGCATCAAAACAAAATTTTCGAAAATCAAAATAGACAAAATTTTTACCTATTTCGAATTTCGGCTTCCGAATTTACGACTTGCGATTGGCGAGTGATGGATGGGCTGTTCATGGCCAACGAGGTGCCCGTGGGTGGTGCTCGGCAAATTCTCTGGGAATTATTCTTGAGCTGCGTAATTAGATTGACGCGGGGGGAGCAACTTTTGCGGGAGACAACACTTGTTACTACTTGACGATGAGGCTCGTTGTCACTGGATCACGCGGGGCTATAGCTTCTCGTGGGTGCATTGTTGAGCGAGACCACATAAGATCACGGCTCAATCGGGAGGAACTCGGCACAGCTGGAACTTGGATCGTTGAAGGGAAACGTGGGCGCTTCGCGAAGGTAATCGGCAGGACGACGTGCTGCAGGCGTGAGGGAAAAAACCAGCGTTCTAGGCTTGTACCAATCCAGACAAGGAACACCGCTTCAAAGTCTTCTCTTTTTTTGTGCTTTTGGTTGCTCTCGTAAAAGAGCCTCCACTGATCAGAACTTGTTTACTTTCATATTTTGACCAAGTAATCCCACTCACTAGCTTGAGCGTTGCTAGGGATTGGCAATCTGATAGTGAATTCCAGTCGATCTCGACAGTGACGTGTGCAAAGACTTCTCAGGCCAAGGATGTGCGGAGGGACTAGCTCTCTGCTTCGTGATTGTTGATCACCGCCAGGCGAGGGATGCACGCTGCTACTTCATCATCGGAGAGGATCGTGACAAGGCTGGTCGTTGTCAATGCAATGGACGATTGGCAATAGGGTCGGTGTCGAGGCACGGCCACGAACTTGACAAACTCATGGCCGTGAAGAGGTTTCAACCGTGACTTGTTCAACTCTCGCAAACGTGTCCTCTCTCAAAGGTGGCCGTATGTTCAATGTGTGGCCCCCCTCAAAATAAATCCTATGTCCACCTTTTATAGCCAAAAAAATATGTGATCTTTAACAAAATATTTCGAAAACTCCTTATATCATCCGAATCACAAAAATCCTTATCTCATTAATATTCTATGCCGATTTCATCATCATCCATTGATAAAGATAGGATTCAAATGCGATTTAAATAATTTTCAAAATATCATAATATCGCACCAAATCTTTATTTAAATAATTTTTGTCATTTAAAAGAAACGGGCTCGGGCCGATTTTCTCGTTTTATGGGCTTAGTCCGGCCTGTTAATTTAAATCCAAAAATTTAATTCGACCCATCCGCCGTCCTAAAAATAAAAAATGCAAAACATGTAAATTAAAAATAAACGCACCTAAAATTAATGCTATGCAAATGAATTATAAAAAATAAAATTAACCCCTAATGACTAAATGAGCCGCCAAAATTTATGTGTCAACAATATCTTAACGGTTGCTACCTCAACTGCTGCTTAACATATCTCTTGCTGCCTCTTGCTGCCATCGGCTTTGTGCCGATGCTCGTGTGGTGCACAAAGGATGATAGCCAATGATCGAGCCAGCCAAATTCAGTATGAGAGGGAGGATAAGCGAATCTCTGGTGCTCGTAACTATGAAGCTCAAAATCAACATCGATATTCAGACATATGATTGATTGATCCCATTGCAACCATCACCACAGCGACTAAAGAAAACTTTAATTTTCATATCAAATGGTTTCTTGAATTTTCAAAACGATACTACCAAAACTTTTCATTGCATGTATTAATCCCAGGCGGCATACTTTACTCGCTTCATGGGGCTTCATTAATTTTCAACTCACTTTAAAAATCAGTGAAATTTATAACAGGGGTCACTGAGGGCATTCGAGGTGCGGCTATCCGTTGTCTTCTAGGCTATTTGAGTCAAAAGTAAATGGGCTTTCAAATCAAGCTCGAAAATGACCTACTTACTTCACTTTGGAAGGCAAATATCAATCTGGAAGGCTTTTAACATTCCAGGGCCCACGTTACGGGCCCCGCACTTTCTTCCTCGGTAGATTTGTCTTCTCTTATGGACAGTAATACTGAGATTGGATTCCACAAACAATAAGCGAGCGTTTGAACAAGCAAATTCATTTTCAACAAGGAATTAAAATATGCTAATCTTAGTATGTCGTGATTCTCTTTCCAACAACGCAATTGAGGAAAAGACAAGTTCAGAGGTGATGTCGAGTTGGTCCTGAATCAGTTCAGGTTCTCTCCAACTCTTAATTCACACGATTTTGGAAAACGACGACCAAAATAGATAGATCTTAAAAGTCCAACCTAAACAAGAGTTGCCACTAGCCTATCAAAGGCCGGCTATAAAACCAACTAAAGTACGTAAGTATACTTCACTTCGTACGGAATCAAAGAATTCGGGGTCAGGGAATTTCTCTTTCGGTACCTTAACTTGATTGGTGTGTTACCTAAATGATTCAAGCAATCTTTGACCATTTTCTTATCCTATATCACTAAATGATGTCCACACATGAGTGCACGGTAAAGGGAAAGTAGACAAATACAATCAATGCAATAAAAGTGAAGTGCAAGAAAGTAAACTCAATAAAGCACCAAATATTGAATAAATACGGCATTTTTTTTAAGCCTTAGAACATCGACCCCATGTGCTAAGTACAAATTAAGTCCAATTTTTTCTCGAAGATCAATCTACCTAAACTCAAGTTATATCAAAGATAACCACTAAAACCCCCAAACTAAAGGCATGCTGCCTAAATGAAACCAGGCTAATTCTAATACTAAAATCTGTCAACCTAATCAAGGCCTATTTCCGATTTTTATTTTTATTTTCCGATTTTTTAAATATTTGTTGAACTCCGTCAATGGGGACTCTAGACGGGGCCCTTGGACCTTGCGGGCCTGAGCTACGAACACAATTGGGCTTTATTCTCGAGCCTTTTTAGAACGGACCTAAGAAGCCCAATTTGTTTAAATTGGATTAGACCCAAAATCACTTCTATTAACCCCGGCCCAGATCCAAGTACTCTAACCAAACATAAACTCTCTAAGGCCTAAGCTAGCCCCAACCTGATTATACCAAGCAGAGCCCAAGACTAATCGAACTAAGCCCAAACCACCTTAAAAAACAAAACCAGCCCATGCCCACTAAAACCCATCTCAAGCCCATTTCATTACCTTTCAGCCATTTATTCTATTTTCTTATCACCACATTCATATATCTCTTTTTGCTTCCATAGTCTTCTTCACATTCATATCATGACCTAAGTTCAAGCTAGTCTCAAGCCAAACATTCATAGTATGTGAATCAAACTCATATGGATCTAGTTTCTATTTCAACACAAAATCTACACTCTCGGTTACTTCTTGCCCAAAATAATGTATTTTCAAATAGACATTACCTTATCGATAAGAAAACCTCGTTCACGAATATTGGTCGAATTTGCATAAGGAGGATTTGGAAAACGTCGCAAGTAAGGACAAGCACCAGTAGTGGATCTTTTACAAAGAACAAATCACCGAGAGTCCCCTCGGTCGAAATACGAGTGGAAAATGGGAGATTTGGGGCCGTGAGGTGATAGAGAAGAGCGGCTTTGGATGATGTTCACAGCAATTGTAACAGCTCCAAGTAGACTCGAATCGGCCGGCGAGGTGGATTGAAACTCATGGATTTGGTGTGGCTTGGGCGTGAGCATTTTGGCTTTTCCCACTTAGACCAAATTGGAGCCTTTTAGTACCTCTTTTCGTCTCTTATTTTTATACAAAAGTATCTGCTTGATATGTCTAAGAAATTTCTGGGCCAACATAGTTTATTCCATGACCCCTCGATGGGTTTGATTTATGTTGATTCGACTATTTGAGTGTATAGGTAGAATGTTTTGGAGGGATCCTAAGTTATGCCAAAAGCTTATTTACGCCCAGTCTTCGGGTCCACTCCTTTATCGCTCAAGAATAGTTCACTATTAGTGCAACATATTTGCCTATTTCATTTTCCTTTTTTTTTTTTTTTTTTTTTTTTTTTTATAATAAGGAACATTCATACCATCATACTTCACTAATTTTCACCATGACAAATGGAGAAAACGAGCTTAGTTTCAAATATTTCAGATAACAGATGGAGAAAATGAGCTTAGTCCCATATATTTGACGTCACTTACGGACAATTCAATCTTCAGAGTATAAATCTCATCCAGTTTGATCTTTACATTTTGGTTTGTAATCATTGGATATTTAAACCATACTATGCACAAGCTACTAATCACCTTTCTTACGCAAATAAATAAATAAATAAATAAATATATGGTGTTAAATTTGGACGTAAGCTCTTCCATGATTGAAGCAATGATGGTGTTAAATTTGAGGAGTTGCACTAGTGATAGTTTGTTTTTTGGTCTTTAAACGTGATTTTTGAACTTGGATTTGCGACACATGACATAACCATACATGCAGACATTGATAAACTTGGTGGTGATTAAAGAGATCGTTTGTGTATATTGTCCGAACAACAAACCAAAATTTAGGCAGTTCGCTTACTTTTTGTCGGCTAAACCTAATATATAAAAGGGTTGCGTGATAAAAAAAAAAAAAAAAAAAAAAAACTCCAAAAATCGATAATTCATTCTCTCACTTTTTAGAGCCAAATATTTATCTGTTGGAGTAAAGGAGAAGAATTATTTACATGGTCTACATGTAAACCAAATGCATCTCATTCATTGATCATATACTTCCACGTGATTAATAGTTTAGAAGATATCAATTCAAATGATCTATACATCATGTGATAACCTATGTAGCACAGACACGGCGACACGGACATGTGACACGACACGTGACACGTCATTTCTCAAAAAGTAGAGAATTTCGACACGTTCCGACACGTTAAATATTAAATAAATATTTTTATTTTTAATTAATTTGATTCAAATTCACAAATAAATAAATAAATAAATAAATAAATAAAGAGTTTACAATGAATTTATACTAATAATATTAATAAATCTTACACTTTTTTTTTATTTCATTATCCAAAATTTACATTTATTTTTCGAAATTCCCCCCACCCCCACCATATTTAACTTTATATTTCGAAACCAACCTCCCCCCCACCCCCACCCCCACCCCCAAACTTCCCTCATCTCTTTCCTTCCCAAATTTTTCACTTTTTTATTCCCTTCCCACCACCTGACAACCCATCACTTCCCCTCCCTCCTACACGCCAAGTCCTTTTTTATTCTTTTCAAAACCCTAGGACACGGCGCCTTCTTCTCCTCCTCCTCGCCTTCTCCTCCTCGCCGCATGACGCCTATCTCCGAAAGCATCGAAGACTTGGTAAAGAAAAGCACCAGCATTCGCCGAAGGAGCGAAAAAGGGAGTAACCCAGAAAAAGTTTCAGTGAAAAGGAATTGGAAAAGAAGGCGGAACGCGGTCCCTGTGCGCCGAGAGGCTGCCCACCGCTGCGAACTCCTCCTCCTCCTCCCCCTTGCCACTGCCACCGCCGCCCCACTCGACGACGCCGCCCTCCCCCACGCGCGCCTCCCTCCTAAAGTTTCTCCTCACGGCCCTCGCCCTCGCCTTCAACCTCCATTCTCTTTCGGACACGCATGTCGAAGCGTGTCGACAAAAGTTGACCACGTGTCGACAAATCCGACACGCGGTCAACGCGTGTCCGAGCGTGTCGACGTGTCCGACACGTGTCGGACACGACACGGAGGCACGTGGAACGTGTCCGTGCATCATAGGTGATAACTTCTCCAACACAAACAAGATATTGATCTTTCATATAACCCATCAAGTGATAGATCTAATGGGCCAATAAATACCAACTATAATGAAACTATAGGCCCATCATGACTCTGGCCCGTTAGGAAGTCGTATGGAGAAAGTGCAAGGCTGAATTTTCTTCTACAGGCCATTTTTTCCTTCATTTGCGCTTTGAGGTATGTGATTGCTGAGTTACAAATATGGATATCATTTCAACGACAATTCATTTATTCGCAGTTCACTAATTAGAAGACCGGGTAAAGAATCAGGGATGGGGGAAAACATAACCAATTTATATATTATTGAGTACGTGAGTTGATAACCTCTCTATTGAGATTTAACATATATTGAAAGAAGAAAGACATCTCTCTCTTCTCACTCTTCTCTCTCTCGACATTGGCTATCACTTAACCCTCCACTTCCGCCCCAGAGTGCCGAGCATTGCCATCAAACTCCTCTAGCCACCTCTCTTGTTGATGCTAACTCTTACCTCAGTGGATGCGTGCTTGTGCAAGCGTATGCGCGTGTGCGATGCATCACTCGTCACCATTGTTGGAGGAAGATATCCTCGATGGTGCCTTGAGCTCTGCGCAGGAGATCTGTCAAGGGAACGAGACCTCTGGCCTTGTCCCCATAGCTCACTAAGCTTGCGCGATGACTCAAGGGGTTTCCATGAATCCATGATGCATCGCTGGAAGCTTTGCAGTTTTCCATTGTTTTTTAGGCTATTTGAGTCAAAATTAGATGGGCTTACAAATCAAGCTTGAAAAGGCCAACATTACTTCTTTCTTTTACAAGGCAAATATCAATCCGATACACTTAACCTTATTGAATTGAGATTTCTGGCCCCCACTTTCTTTTTGGTAGATTTTCTCCTCCCTCCATGTAACGTCGAGGAGAAATACTAATATCGGTTTACAAAGTGATTTTGCAAAGAGAAATGTTTATGTAATTGTCCTTAATCCACTATGAGAATAATAACTTGTTTTTAGCTATAAGAAAGTAAATAACAAATAATTATATTTTGTTGTGAGATTCATTCATTAAAAAATTTGTGACTCACAACATACTGTTATTCTCACAATAGCCTAGAGATTATTATGCTAACAAAGCCTTACCTAGCATCATTCCATGTGGAAGAGGTGGGGGTGCACAAGAGAATCAAATCGGTTCAATCCATCTTGATTTGAGCATATGAATAGAATGCTTTTGAGAGATGTTTGTAACAATGTGAAATGTCTTCCTTATGCCCAAGTCTTCATGGACAGGACTGATCCGAGCCATTAGATAAGTGTGCCTTTACAAGATTTATAACATGTTCCAATGGCTCTTATCAATGCGATCGGTATAAACATGGATCCATGGAAGAATATTCCTTCCAAAATCTATAGGGCTGTCGAGAGGTAAGCTACAATTCAAAGACCTCACTAATTCATCGCTCTTCAAATATTTCGATACCATCACAACATATTTGCCTATTGTCGAAATGCATTTGTTTGCTTCTGTTTTCCTTTTTTCTTCTTCCTTTTTCTGAAACATCAAGTATCCAAATCTTCCTACTCGAGCAATCATCATGAACATACGCAAACAGCCCATCCACACGTATTAGACAACGCTCGGGTCGCTCACACGGTTACTCCAACCGGCGTCCATGGCTGTATCGATCCATGTAGACATTCTTGGGAATATGTTCTCAAAAGCTGTCCCCGACCACCTTAAATGCATGTCCTCCCCTTTCAAAGAATCCAATGCTTTTGGCAGTAAGACTTCTAGTCGATTGTCACGGTCACAAGCATGCATTATAATTACAATGCGAGGACACCGGCAATGATGAATTGATGATAATAATAATAATAGAAAATCCTTGTTCTTATCAAAAGTCAAAGACTCATAGGATTAATATCATGAAAAATCTCAAATCGATATATTTGTTATAAATTTATTTTAAATTAATTTTTTAACAAGAAAACCTAAATTGGTACACTTTTATAAATTTACCCCAAGCTAATTTTTTACTAAAAAAAAATCAAATTAATACATTTGTGACAACTTTACTTTTTATTAATTTTTTTGATTGGATTAATATTATAAAAAATCACAAACTGATACACTTGCTCAAATCAGTACACCTATTAACTCTCACAAGTCATTTAATTCAGCAATTCGATGGTAAAATTTAATAGAAACTAATAAGGAATAGACTTATCACAAATATACCGATTTCAATTTTTTTTGGTAAAAAATTAATCATTTAAAATTTTTCATGATATTAGTTTAAACTCATAACTTCTTCCCCGCATGAGTCGATAGAACTGCCACATAAAAAGAGGGAAATTAAGTCATATCAAACTACCTTTGGTTATTGGTCTCTCATGATTGATGACTATATGACAAATAAAAAACGATACTAATATGATATACCTAGATTTTATTACATGATTAATAAAATATAGTATTTTTACCGACACACTTGATACGATTATAAAATTTTATTATGTCACCGAATTGTCAACCCAAGTCACATTTTTATCACAGCTTGGAATTTATTTGGATATTAAAAGCTTGAGATGACATTTTGTCTCTATGCACTCTCTTTTTCCAAATGAAGTTAAAATGAGGGACAGCTGAAACTGTAGCCGTCAAGCTCTACCGGTCATGAAGGATTGTCGGTGAGGGAGGATAACTAGTCCATTTCAATGAATTGCCAAATTATGATTTTTTTTTTCAATAATCTATGAATATCTGAAATTTTTAATCTATTTATTCCCACAAGAAATTACGATTCCTCCCCGTGATTCCTTTCTTTATTAGACTCTATTAACTAATTATTATCTCCGGTAAGAAATCAACTTTAGTTATTATATTAAATCATTACGTGGTCCAATATTGGTAATTGCACAAATAATGGGTTAACATATTAAAGCACATAATTGAAGATCATATAATTCAATAAATTAATCATGAATAATAAAATGATAATTATTTCATCAATTCAAACTTTTTCTTGTGCTCGCATGTTGTTGCTCATTGGCTTTAGGGATTATAACAAATATGTATCGTGATAAGTTTAAAATACTGTCCTAACTTTAGTAAAACAATTATCGGCATTATTATATCTTATGAAAATAATCATACCAAAATTTATAACATTAAATAATTATATTATAGAATTTTTATCACATTCCACAAGTTTGCAACCAAAGAGCCATCATTCCATTCCATTCCATAACTTAACAAGGGGCTCGTTGCAAACCATTTTTTTATTATAATTAGTTGTTCTATTCTATACTATTTCACCGCGTCAAGTATAATAATTAGATGTTTCGATTGATTTTACAAATCTTATTTACCTTTTCTTTATGCTTCAAAACTGTTAGCTTATGTAATTTGATTTATTCTCTTCTGTCTATTACCGATCTTAGAGTCCCCTTTCTAAGTGTTCTCTTCACCTTCTTCTGCTCGTCGTTAATATGTTATCTCAACAAAACTCACCGGGAGAAGGATGAGTTTTCCCAAATAATAATTATAACGTTCCGTACTAAGGTGAGTTTTCCCAAATAATAATTATAACGCTTCCTTACTAAATCTGTCAATCGAAAAGCCGAAGACAAAAGGCCGTGTCAGTCATTATGAAAGCATCTCCATAAGACTAGATGCCACCTTGTCCTTATCTCTCGAGTAATGTCTAAACAGACATGGAAAGCTCCTCTTGCCTGAGGAATTATGAAAAAGTAGGATTCCACCATCTTTAAGTCTTTGTCCCGTCCCTTTTTCTTTTTTGGCCAATTCCACGTCCTTATTCCCCAAAACATGTGAAGGTGTGTCCGTTTTGTGTGATTTAGGACGTGCCTTTCTTGTCACTATATGAATGACCTACAGAGACAAGGAGGTTTGTCCCATCTGAGCGGCGCAAGTCTTCCTTGATTTCCAAATAGGTACACCGGCAAATCAGAAATTTCTTATACCAAAACGATCCTCATCGACTCACGGATGCGGCCGATGATGTAATAGATAGTCATAGAAAAAGAGTTACTCGATTACGGTAAAAGAAAATGCTCATGTCGTAATTGTAGTTTCCTCGTCAAATACTTCAGATGAATTGTTTGGTATAAATATATTTGCCCCTAATAAACTGCATTTGCATTGGGCACGAATAGTTAAATCTTGTTGGTCATTTCAGCTTCCACGTTTCTTTGCCTGAGTCAAAAGAATCTAATATTACTGATTGTCGAGGAACTTATAAAAAAAAGTCCTAAAGTCCAATTTAATTTAAACTTTTCAATTATACCAATTGAGTCCTAAACCTTTTTGTATTATAATCTAACAAATTTTGACCACAAAATTACTAACATAAATGTCAATTATCTTAGTGACACAATCAACGTTGAGGTGGACATTTTAATGATATGTTAATAATTTTTTGAGTTTTTTATTTTTCATTTTTCCTTTTTTCTTTTATGTATTTTTGGGGGGTTAAGGGTCGGCAAGAGTTGCCAGCTAACCATTGTCGATCATAGGTGAGGACCGCGATGCCCTTGACAAATCAGGAGAGGATGTCCTGGGCAACGCCTTCGTTGTGGCCAACGAGGGCATTGAGTGAGGGCCACCATGACCTCACTAGCCACAACAAGGGCTGACAAGGGCCGCGATGCCTGCCTTGTGCCGGCGATAGCCGGTAATTCTCACGGGCTTTGTCCGAAAAAAGAAGAAGAAAGAAATTCAAAAAAATTATAAAAAATTATTTAAAAATGTCATTGTCAGCGCTGGCTATGCCATATAAAACAGCAAAAATCCACATTAGCAATTTATGGCTAAAATTAGCCAAATAGACTTAATGGGCAAAATGTGAAAAGTGTTTAGCATTCAGTTAGTACAATCGAAATGTTTATAATTGAATTGAAGTTTAAAATACGTTCTTTTTTTTTTCTTTTTTCTTTTTTGTAATTGTCCGAATGATAGTCGGCTGTGTGAATTTAATCTACATGAGGTATTAGGCGAGGGTAGTGAGAACAGAACCAAAGTCTGGGAAATTTGGCTAATAGCTCCTTAGGCAAACACGTGAGGCTTGTGACCTTCGTATTTGGATGCAAGGGCCGAGGGGTATTGCGTGTGGCATTCTTTTGCGGCTCTTAGCCTTCAGATTTGCGTGATGCGTCCACATGGTCCAAGAAAATGGGTAGGTCCCTCAACTCAATCGCAGGGTTGCGATGGGCCACCAAGTCCGTCGTCAAGGCTGGCCGTTGCTTGCGTGCGCGCATGTGTGTGTGAGAGAGAGAGAGAGAGAGAGAGAGAGAGAGAGAGAGGAGGAGGAGGTTGAGGTGGCGACGGGTATGTCGGCGGAGCGGTGCGAGACAGCGGAAATGATGGCTAGTCTTGGTTTGAGAATTTGGATGTGCGCGTGGTGTGAAGTTTAGGGTTTTTGGGAATTTTACATAAAGGATGGTGTTTCAATCCTTCTAGTGATATACCTATGAAACTTGCATTGTTGAAAATATATATATGCTTTTAGTATTGGAATAGAAATCAGGTATACTATTTTCCAATTTCTTATTGATAAGGTTCCAAAGCAAGTTCGTAAAGTAGGAAAGGAAGATAAATATTAATAAGAAGGTTTTTTTAATTATTAATAATAGCTAGGGAAATTATCAATTTTTTTTTAATGTTTTACACTTGTACCAATTAAGTCCTAAACTTCTCGATTGTGCAAATTCAATCATAAACATTTAAATTGTGCCAATTGAGTCCAAAACATTTTGATAATTTATCAATTTAGTTATTTTGATCAATTTTGGCTAGCAATTATTAATATGAATGATAACCATCCTACGTGACACAACCAATGTTGACATGGACTATTTTTATTTTTTATTTTTAAATTTGAACTTTCAATTTCTTTTCTTTTCTTTCTACCTTCACCAGTCATCAAGTCTTGGCAAGGGCCAATGATCGGCCACGGGCGAGGGCCGACCTCACCAACTTCCGGCAAGGCTAGTGAGGTCAGCCCTCGTTGGCCCTCTCCTACCAGCGATTAAGAGAGGAAGAGAGAAAAAGACAAAGAAAGAAAAGAAAAGAAGAAAGGAAAAATAATAAATAAATAAGTCATTAAAAATGAATTTTGCAAAAAATTATACATGCCACTTAGGATAATCGACGCCAACGTCAGTAATTTCCTACCAAAATTGGCTAAAATGTCTACATTGGCAAAATGTTTCTAACTGATGTTTGGCACAATTTAAAGGTATAAGACTGAATTAATATAAGTGCAATAAGTTTATGACTTTAGTGATAATATTTTCAATAATAGCCTAAGTTGGATCTAGAATTCATACTTTATGTTGGAGGGTTTTTAATTGGTAATATGCATGATAAGTTATTAGGATGACAATAAATGCATTACTCAAAGGATTACATAACAATAGCAATTTACATAGTCTCTAGTATATATATAGCTTTGGAATTGCAAGATCTAGTCTTGGATTAGTGATCAGTTTTGATATATTTTTTGGGAAATATGAATAGAGAAGAGAGGGTAGGATCGTTACATTCAAAGACAAAAAAATATGGGAATTTTACATAAGTAATTCGACCAAAAAGTTTAAGTGTGAGAGCCAAATGAATTGAAAAATTTGTATTTGGTTCAGGAAGGGATTATGGAAGTTTTGAAACGAATTGAAAAAAATTACTTTCATGTGATTTGTTGGATAATCGAAAACAAAGGATCTTAAAAATACTATTTGAAATTCAGAAGAATTATGTTGGGCGAGGGGGGGAGGCATTGAATAGCTGGAAAAAGCCCGAGCCTGTTTTTGGAATATGGAAATGGATTGGTTTCGAGTGAATGGATACTTTGAGATAGAACAAGAAAAGTTGAATCTGATAATTCAACTTATAAGAACAATTAGAAAATTATAAAAACAAAACCTTTCATTTTGAACAATAAAGAGTGATTAATCAAGTCTAATAATGGGTTTTCCAACAAGTCTTACAAGAGCTCTAGGAACTTTGAATAGTTGTTGGCATAATGAGTTACATTAGTGTAATATTAGTGCTAATATTGGCATGTTTGGGGCGATGAAAGAAACAACTCATTAGTCCTTCTACTGTAGTCATTATTTTTCTTTCCTGCAAAAAAGAATTAAGAAATACTCATGGTATTATAATGCCTTCATATTAGTGAAGAAAAATAGGATATATAGGGTATTTTGCCATAATGTGGATCTTTGATTGAGTATAATATATATTTAAAGTTAGAAACCTTAAGTTCTTTCATGGAAAGACCACTTTTATTGAATCTATACGATTTTGAAAAGTTCTTCCTCAAGAGAACATGACAAAAAAATAAAATAGATGTTAATACCATACCTAGATTTTCATCTCTTTCAATAACAACGTATATACAATTAAAGCAGGATCAACATTAATATCACCAGGAGACTAGCATTGGGAAAATTATCTAAAAAGTCATAAACTTATTATACTTTTGCCAATTCAGTCCTAAATCATTTCGTGAACATGACTTTTGAATCTCTCTACCGAATGAGTAGTGTCTCTCTACCTCCTTGGTAGCTATGGCCACTTCTTCAACCTTAAACCCTAATCCACCCCCCCCCATGAGCTGACTCCCCCATTTGTTGGTTCTTCTTTTTATCACACCTGGCCCTCTTCCCAGATTGTGGATACTCCGTTAAACCCTACATTCCATATCTTGGCACCCATCTTTCCGTCCATGGCCACCATCTCCCTTTTGCCCATCCTCAACAAATACCCACGATCCCCACTCTCACCCAATTCTCATCTCAGGTCTTCACTGCCCAGCCTATTGAACCAAATCCCATATCCCTCTCCAATATCGTGAATGTTTGCTTGTTCCCAGTATAAATCCCATCTATATACTCAGCGCTTCGAAAATCAGTTGTGTCTATCATAGTTTATCTCAAGAGCTCCCTTCAATCATCCAGAAGATGCAACGCAAAATTCACCTTGTATGAAATGCTCTAATCCAGTTTTTGAGGAGGTGGACAGCCGGGGTTTTTATTAGCTAAGTCTCCTTCTCTTCTAGGTAGTCTTTTGAATTCAATCCTAGTAGATTAGACTCTGGGGTTCGTCATTCTTTTAATCCCTTTTGGCCCTGCATCATTGAAATTTAGAAATGCATAATAAGTACAATGATGACAGAAGACTTGCGGCACTTTGTAAAAGCCTTGGCAATTTATGGTCCGAAGATGATGTTGTGGATTTCAAAGAAGGCATTTTGAAGAGAAATTGAAAGAATGCAAGCTAACTTTGTTTGGGAGTCTTTATTCTAAACCAAATGTGAACTTTCAAGCTGTCCTAACCGCAATGAAAAGGGCATGAAAGACTGAAAACGTTACCTGCACCCTATTAGAGCCAAGATTTTTCTCATTTTCTTTCAATCCATAAGCTGAAAAACATAAAGTTTTGGATTTCGGGCTGTGGTCATTTTTCAACAATCTATTAGTCTTACAACAATGTGACCCAAATATTCAAGAAGTATGTTATGAGTCCACTTATTGTTTGTTTTGGGTGCATTTTTATGGCCTCCCTTTTGGAAGAGTAACTAATGAAGTGGTGAAAGAATTAGCATCTAAACTTAGAGATGTACTAGAAGTGAAAGTCGAAGCCAAGGGGAACAACAGTTATAAGGTAGGCAAAGCAAGAGTAAATCTGAACCTGGCTACCCCACTTAAGACCAATGTAATTATCAACTTGGGTAATAAAAGGCTTTGGGTAGAATTCAAATATGAAGAACTTATGCATTATTGTTATTCTTATGGAAGAATTGAGCACTATGCCACCTTTTGCAAAGAGATACCGTATGAAGAATCTAGGCTTGAGGAGAATTTACTAGGCAAATTTTGGCAATGGCTAAGAGCAGAAGTGCGGGAACTTAGTTTGTATAGGAAAGTTTTCTATGGCAAACAAGCTATTATTCAAGAAGAAGATAATATGGTGCCAAAGACCCCTATTTCTTCTACACTTGAGGAAACTAAGGCTATGCATGACAATGCTTCTTGGCTGGGGAAGAGTTTTTTATTTTTTCAAAAATAGTTCTTTTCTATTTTTATTCCGGGGAACAATTTCTGAGTAAAAGAACTCGTTTGGTAACTACACAAAATTTCTACTCTTGGAATAGAAAAAGAATAGAAATGCGTTTGGTAATGCAATGATTCTTTTTTGTATTTATTCATTTTTTATTCTTGCTCAAGGATCGCTGATTGCCAACCGCCGCCCGCCATCGCTGCACGCAGCCCATTAGTCGCCGATGACCGACGACTGGCGGCGGCGGTGACAGGGGCGAGCGGCAGGCGGCAAGCGGCGGGCAGCGGCGGCGGTGGCCAATTGGAGGTGGCCGCGGCAAGAGAGAGGAATAAAAGAAAAAAAAAATTAGCTTATTTCTAGAAGTTGTTCCCGGGAATAGAAGCAATTTTTTTTTGTTTCTCGTTTCTATTCCAAAACCATTCCCGGGCTAAGTTTTCCGGGGAATAGAAAAACAACTTTGGCGTTACCAAATGGGTTTCTGTTCTTTTTTTGTTCCGAGGAACAAAAGAATAGAAATTCAAAAAAACAAAAATGTTACCATGCGTTGCCTAAGAAGTTAAAGGAGAAAAATAAGAAGACAATTACGTCCATCTGTGGATAGCAGCATGAGGATGAAGAATCTTAGCAAAATGGCAACCATTCTACCTCTTTCTTAGCTTTAATGATTATAGAAAAACAAAGAAACACAAAAGAGAGGAAGCAGCTGCCTAGATGATGAATCGACTTTGGTGCTCTACAAGGAATAGCTGAAGGATTCGGAAACTGACAGGCTAGAAATTCAAAAAACCGAACAAGGGCTAGTAAGGTGCAAATCTAGAGGCACCAGGCTTTCCTCGTCCAAGAAAGGGAAGAGCTCAATTTTCAAAGGTATCATTAATTGATAAAACTCAACTTGTGGAGACCCTTATGATAGTGGCGGAGAAGTCAACTCAATGGGCTTTGGTGGCCAACCATAATAAGCCGCTGGGTTACTCATGAAGTTCTTAAGTTGAAATTGTTAGGGGTTGGGCAAACCCCTGACAATTCAAGCTTTTAGAGTTCTAGTGACTCAGGAAAGGCCTAGTATTGTCTTTTTAATAGAAATTAAAAATCAAGAGAAAGTGGTTTAACGTTTAAGAAGGCAGCTAAAATTTCAAAATAGTTTCTTGGCAATATTTCATTGAAATTGTAGGGGGCTTGGCCATTTTCTAGGATGATCTGGTAACATTTCCGATTGAGTCATATTCGATACTTTCATCAATATTTAATGCCAAGTTCAAGAGAGTAGACAGCTCATGAGAACTACATTTATGCATGCCCCCAATGAGTTCAAAGAAATATTGTATCATTGGGAGAAAGTGGGTAAAAGGATGGCACAACATTACCAACTCATAGCTTTCAGAGAGTTTTTGCATTCTTGCTCCTTAATGGATTTATAATGTAAGAAATGTGTATTTACTTAAGCAAATAATAGAGGAGGAGATGCATTTGTTAAGAAGAGAATAGATAGAGCTTTATGTACAATGGAGTGGAGAGTTGTCTATCCAAATGCTAAATACACAGTCTTACCAACCATTGGTTCCAATCATAGTCCACTTATTCTGTCATTATCCCCACAGACTGAACATAGGAAAAGAAAGTTTAGATATGAAGCTTTTTGCTCGAAGGATGATGAATAAGCACATATAGTGAACAGAGTATGGTCTTTAACAGATTCCCAAAGGATGAACATTGTAGAAAAAACTATATTAAATGGCACAACAACTGGTTGAATGGAGCAAAAATAGATTATCTAATGCACAAAGAGAATATCTTGGCTAAGAAAGGAACTTCAAGCATTGATGAATAGTCCCGAAGTGTATAATGATAGTGAGAAAGTATAGAAGATAAACCAAGAAATTGAACTTCTATGGCAGTAAGAGGAGATGTATTGGGGAATGCAATCTAGAATTAGCTGGCTTAAATGGAATGATAGAAACACAAAATTTTTCCATGCAACAACCATACAAAGAAGAACCCGAAAGAAAAATTACCATGCTAAAGAATATGGAAGGGGATTGGATGAGAGATGAAAAGAATCTTAAGAAGATGGCAAGGAATTATTTGAGAAACCTTTACAAGTCAACAGGGTATAGAAATTTTCAACCTATCTTTGACCAATTTTCATGCGCGGTTAGCGCAATTATGAAGCAAAAGCTAATAGAACCTGTCATTTTGAAGGAAATCACTGCTGCAACACATCAATTAGGAGCTACCAAGGCTCCTGGGCTAGATGGATTAAATAGATTGTTCTTTTAACATCATTGGCAGGATATACATCAGGATATTTTTAGGGAGTTGCGAAAATTCCTTGACACTGAATACTTAAACCCTAATATGAATAGGACCTTAATCACTCTCATCCCCAAAACTCCTAATATAGAAAAGCCAGAACATTTTCACCCTATAAGCCTATGTAACTTTATTTACAAGATCATCTCCAAGATACTAATGAACAAGCTAAAGCCATTGCTACCAAATCTAATTGTAGCAGAACAAAGTGCATTCGTGGGTGTCAAAAAAATTCAAGATAATATCTTGATTGTGCAAGAGGTTCTTCATAGATTGAGAATCCAAGAGAGGAAAAAAAAAGTTTTAAAGCTGTTTTAAAGTTAGACATGCAAAAGACTTATGATCGAATAGAGTGAGATTTCCTCCAGGAGTGCTTGATCAAGATGGATTTCTATGAAAAGCGGGTGCATTGAGTGATGCAATGTGTTTCAATGGTATATTTTAGTATCAAATTCAACGGGGAACCTATGCCACTCTCTAACCCAACACGAGGTATTCACCAAGGCGACCTGTTATCTCTTTATCTCTTTATTCTAGTGGCAAATGTACTCTCTCACTTGATGAAGCAAGCAGTTGTAGTAGGTACAATTCGAGGAATTAAATTGAATAGTAGTTGCCCTACTCTCTCACATTTATTATTTGTGAATGATTATATTTTTTTTTCCTGGATGATACTATAGTGGAATGTCAAAATCTTGTGGCTATCCTACACCAATACTATTTTGCATCAGGCCAGGCTATAAATCTAAACAAATATGGAATATATTTCAGTAAAGGTTATCCAGAAAGTTTGAGGAGGAATATGATTTCGGAGTTGAGAGTTCCGAAAATCGATAAAATTGGAAAATATCTAGGAATTCTTTTGGAGTGGGGTGCCTCGAAGAAAGAAATGTTTGCTTGGATCCTTGCTAGAGTTAATATGAAATTAGAAAGTTGGAAGAATAACTTATTGTCAAAAGCTGGGAAGGAAATATTGACAAAGGCAGTGGTGCAGGCTCTTCCTGTATGCATTGTCCATCTTTCAAATCTCAATTTCAATTTGTAAAGCCATCAAGAAGAAAATAGCCAACTTTTGGTGGAGGAATAGCAACAAAACAACCGGTTTACACTAGAGAATATGAGAAGTTTAAAGCTTAGGAAGGATGAAGGAGGGTTTGGCTTCAAATATCTATTAGCATTTAACGAAGTTATGTTAGGGAAATAAGCATGATGAATTTCCTAGCACCTTGAGACTCTTTGGAGTCAAGTTACGGAGGGACTCTATTTTCCACAATGTGATTTTTGGCAAGCCAGAAAAGGTTATCATCCTTCCTTCACAGGGTTGGCAAAGCCTTATAGTAGGAAGAGATGGGCGGTTAGAAATGGTAAGAAAATCTCTATTAGAGAAGACAAATAGATGAAGAATGGAACTATTGATGGTCCATCAACAAGGAACGAGCCACTTAAAGTGGTTGACTTAATAGATATGGAGGTAGCGAAATGGAATGAATCTTTATTCAAAAACATGTTTGATGATCGGAGAGTAATGGAAATTCTTGCTATCCCCATAGGCCTTCCAACTATAGAGGATAAATTGGTTTGGACAAATAATAAGTCAAGATCATATATGGTGAAAAGTGGATACTTTAGCAATAGAAATACAACAGTCGGCTTTCACACAACAGCAGCAACATCATCGTACCAAGCCAAACTAGAACTTTGAAAATATATATTGCAATAAAGAATAACTCTCAAAGTCAAAATTTTCCTATGGAACACATGCCAAAATCCCATGCCTACACTGGACAACTTATATAGGAGAAAGATAATTCCTAAACTCATATGCCCTATATACAAACAGGTTGCG
This sequence comes from Eucalyptus sp. ANBG9806169, assembly GCA_014182395.1. Classification (NCBI taxonomy): domain Eukaryota; kingdom Viridiplantae; phylum Streptophyta; class Magnoliopsida; order Myrtales; family Myrtaceae; genus Eucalyptus; species Eucalyptus sp. ANBG9806169. Next base: position 26,961,076 of record CM024580.1, read on the forward strand.
GAGTCGATCGAGCACATCTTGTTGCTTTATCCTTGGACATCCTAGATTTGGCATGAGGATCCCCTGCAAATTAGCATAACAAGAATGGGGTTAACTTGGTTTGATAAGTGGCTACTTAGATTTAAAGAAGACCCACAAAGTTAACCGAAATTCGACCTAATTGTGACGACCTTTGGTGCATCCGGAAGGATCAAAACCACTCCATCTTCAAGAAACAACCCCCGAACCCAAAATGAAAAGTGTATAGAGCCATGGCTTTACATGAAAATTTTGCGACTTGGAATGAGAAATCGAAAGGAAAGGCGAGATGCAAAGACCCAAGTCAGAATTGGGGACCTCCGAACTCTAGAACTCTAAAGATAAATATTGATGCCTCCTTTGTAGGTACCACCAAAGCGTCCTTTGCAGCCAACACGAACAGAGAGGTGGTTGCCTACATCTATCAAGCCTTCTTCAGTAGATTGATTGATGGCGTCTCCAAAGTGGTGGAAGCCAACTCAGCAAAACAAGTAGAAGCCTCGACACTCGTTGAAACCCTATATTTCCTTTTGCCCAAATCTAACTCAAAGATGCAAGTGCAATCTAACTGCAGTGCATTTTTGAGAAATGTTCTCACTTTAGACTCGTTGAATTGGGAAGTACAGCCTCTGGTGGATCAAGGCAAGACCATGTTGAACGAATTTCCGAGCCTCACTTTGGCCCATTGTAGCAGATAAACAAATAAAATAGCAGATTGCTCTTTTTGACTCATAATGTGTTGATGCTCTTGATGTGTATTCAATGAACTTGGTTAAGCAATTAATATCAATCATGTTTTCAACCAAAAAAATTTAGTCCTCAACCTTTTAATTTTGTTAATTGAGTCATAAAAATTTTCATATTTTGTCAATTGAGTCCATCCAATCAATTTTGACTAGAAATGGCTTATGTGGATGACCGGCGCTGATATGGCACTTTTTAAAATAATATTTTAATAATATTTTAATGATATTTTAATAATTTCTTGATTTTATTTTTAGGGTTTTGGAGAGAGGGCCGACAAGGGTGGCTAGCTAACCCTCGTCGGCCCTACGGGAGGGCATTGGGGACCTTGCTTGCCTTGGGCGAGGGCATCACCCGACCCTTGCCCCCATCAGCGACCCTTAGAGGTGTGCATGGTCCGGACAGGCGGTTCCCGACCTAGAACTGAGAACCGCCCACTAAGGACCGGTTCCGAAAAATTGGAACCGGGATTCACCCGTTTGTTGCATGGATCCACCCGAGAACCGAACCACCGGTCCGGTCCGGTTCTCGAGTGGATCCATGGAATCGGTCTCACAATAATAATATTATCACTTGTGGTCAACTTTGTATCAAGCTCTCCGTAAATATGGGTACTCTATCTCCATGTCTTTCTAGGTATTCCCTAATGCCTTCCGACGCATGTCTTCCTATCCGGATCACATCTCCAGTCGAGCATGCAATGGCCCTCACCCAACATGACTAAATCGTCTACACCAAGCCTCCCTTACCTTATCTTCAACTAGAGCCGCATCTACTTCAACATAAATGGTAAATGTTTGTACGCATATAGTTTGGTGCCCAGAGCTCTTTCAACACCTCACCAACTTGTGAAGCCATAACTACACAATCAAAAGCCAAAATCCATGGACAAACCCAGATAAGCACACACTAACAGTGCAAACTTACTGATGTCAAAGTGATAAATGCAACTTTTCTCCTTTTTCTCGAGAGCAAAACACTATTAAACACTTCTGGCCAGGGAAAAGAGAAAACTAAAAACACGAGATCACCGTAACTTATGAGATGACAATGCAAAGAAGTCGAGCTGATTATAAACACAGTCAAAAGAGTCTCAACAAACCAATTAAGTAGTCAACCAACACCTTTTCCTAGCAAGTTGGCAATGTAGGTGCTAACGAGTGGGGCGAGGAGCCGAATAAAGAAAGGGATGGACGGAGCTACTATCCTCGCGAACCCTAGACCTCCTGCTTCTTCGCGTGTTGGCCTTTTGAGTTTTGCCCACTTAATTAGTAATTTCATTTTTTTTTTAATATTAAAAATTAATCGGTCCAGTTCGGGTGGGCGAGTGGACAAATTCGCCCATGGAACCAGGAACCGGACCGGTTCCCTCAAGAACCACCGGTTCCGAGCGGTTCCAGTCCGGTTCCGGGCGGTTTGGGCAGATCTCGGTTCTTTTGCACACCCCTAGCGACCCTTATTGATCCTTTTCTACAAAACCCTTAAAAGAAAAAAGAAAAGTAGAAAAAAGCATAAAAATTCAAATAATTATTAAAATATCATCAAAATACCATTAAAAAGTGCCACGTTAATAATTTCCGGTCAAAATTGGCCCAATGAACTCAATTGGCAAAATGTGAAAAGGTTTAGGACTCGATTGATAAAATTGAAAGGTTTAGAACTGAATTGGCAAAAGTGCAATAGGTTTAGGACTTTTTAGACAATTTTCCCAACTAGCATTGGAAGTGAGTATGATTCATTTGGTCCAATTCCAAGACTGGAATTAGAAACCAAACCGGATCACGTAGGATTCCAAATAACCCGAAATAGGGAATCAAATGGGCCCAACTCGAAACTGGCGTATAATTTTTTTTTGTTTTTGTTTTTTGGGTCGAAAAACTGGCCTAGAATTTAATTGGTCAATTCCTGGGTAGAATATGCAATCTGAATGTTTGTTGTAATTATAATTTTGTTTGCCCCAACTGGGCGTGAATTTTAGTTTGTGGGCCTTTTTAGATTTTAAGGGCGCATTTGGTAACCGGCCAAATGGTATTTGATTTTATTCTTTTGTTTTCGGGAATATATTTGGAACAGAAACCCGTTTGGTAATTTTTTTGCTCCCGAGAATAGATTTGAAGTAGAATTGAGAAGTAAAAAAAGTTGATTCTTTGTTTCTAAGAACAATTCCAAAATCAAGCCAACCAAATTTTTTTTCTTTTCTTTTCTCTTCTTATTTCTCTTCCTTTTCTCTTCTTCTTCCGCCATCGCCGCCATCAGCTATCGCCGCAGCCATCCACCACCATCGATCGTCGACGATTGGTTGGGTGAGCTCTGGCGAGCTCGCTAGAGGCTTGCTAGGCTAGGGCAAGGTCCGACGAGCTTGTCGAAAGCTCGCCTAGCCACTAGCGAGGCCCAGCCTTGCCAGTGGCTAGGTGAGCCTCGCCCGGCCCTCCCTCGACCACCGGCGAGCCCCACTTGGCCGAGCCCTAGCTGGGCTGGGCGAGGCTCGACCGAGGAGGTGTGACCAGACCTTAAAGAAGAAGAAGGGAAAGAAAAGAAAAGAAAAGAAAAGAAGATGAAGAGAAAAAAAAAAAAAAGGGAAAAAGTGATAAAATAATTAAAAAAAATTAAAAGAAAATAGTTTGGAGTAGAAATTTTGACGATGGTGTCAAATGCAATTCTATTCTAGAAATAGAAATTTTGGATAGTTACCAAACGCCTTAAAATGATAGCAGAATAAAAAAATCATTTATAATCAAAAATTGTTCTTAGGAACAAAATGATTACCAAACGTGCCCTAACTATTAACCTTTTTATTTATTTATGTTGAACAACCTTTTATTTGATAAAGCAACTTTTTCAAAGAAAGTGTGTCCTCCAAGTTCAGAGTTGGTTCAAAACAGATTCTACTTAAGAAAGTGGCCTATTTAGTTTGGTACACAAGTAAAACCAACAGATTCAAGGATCAAATCAGGAAGTGAACAAAACTTGTTGGTTCGTAGATTTTGTCTCAATGAACCTATTCTCTTCTCCTATAAAAAAAAATTCTTCGAACAGGGCTGGCTAGGTTAGTTTCGGCTCATTTCTAGATTGAAACTGAATGTGACTCGCCCTAAGTTGGCATAATGATAAATTGTTGTGTATGTATTAGATGCATGACATGATCTAGATTCTTCATCATCGATACCAACAATTTCACATGCGAACTACTTACTCGAGTTTTGGCTTTTATCTTATCTAGTTCACAAAAGTGGACAGCATTTTATAGGCTCAAATTCACTTTATTAATTTAAAATGAGCTTTTTCCTCGTAGAAAAAACGATAAAGAAAAAGCAAATGCGGTCCCGATCGTGGGCATTACTCTGATACCATGCATCTGCTTGCCTTCAGAAATAGAACACGTCGGAATTGAAGGTGAGATTAGACTTGAAAGAGCCAAAAAGGAGCAAAAAAGCAGAATAAACAATGCCAGCAAAACCATCCTCCAAGTGCGAGCCAATTGTCCATGTCGGAGACCCACCAAAAACATTGCTAGAAAAGCTGCTAATAATTGAATCAAAAACATGTACTAGGACGGTAGCTAGAGGTCCCCATTGAAATTCTATAGCCATTTGCCTTTTTCTTTTCTTTTCTTTTCTTTTTCTTATCTCTAAGATACAATACTCGAACTCTTACAACAATTTCAATGCCCGCCCAACTATCGAGACACGCGTATCTGCGCTACTGAAGGTTGCCCTAAGAATAATTACTAAGTGCTCTGATTCGAATGGGGATGTGAGGACTGAATAGGTATAATATTGCGCAATCCTAATCCACAGTACATAGCTTATCCCCAACAGCATAAGCGTGCACGCATATGCAAGGTGAGTCCATTCTTCATTTAAGTTAAAACGTTGGCACAGTTAGCTTCACGGGCATCTTTGACTCTTCCATAAATGATTGAAGTCTCGAAGAGAGAGAGAGAGAGAGAGAGAGAGAGAGAGAGAGATTGCAGAATTCCATGTGCATGGGTCTCTTTGTGGTTTTAGAGGAGCCTCTGCTGCAAAAATTTATGCCCAACGCAAACTTTTTGTCCTCCAGCCCAGTTAAAGCCCCACCAACGGATAAAAGAATAAACCCTTTTCTTTCCCACTTCTTCACTCTTCTCTAGATATCATCGCCATCGCCCGCACAAAAAGAGAGAAATATAATTTCTCATCACTCCATTGGCCCCCAGAGAGAGCGCGCGCGCGCACTCAACGCCGACATATATTCCATATGGGTGTTGCTAGTTCCAGCTCCATGAGCAAGAAGGCCATCAGCTCAAGCAAGAGCAAGGAGTTGAAGGGCCTCTTCACGGAGAGAGTGAGGCTGCTCCAAGAGGAGATCAATGGGATAGTGCAGGAGAGAGAGAAGGAGGCCAAGTCCTACAAGAGGGAGGTCATGGTGTTTGCACTTAAGGAGGGTGAGTGGAGGAGGGAGAGGAAGAGGCTGAGAGAGGAGGTGCGGAGGCTGAGGAAGGTGGTAGAGGAGAAGGACGAGAGGATTAAAGGGATGATGGAAGGAGGAGGAGGAGGGGGAGAGATGGTGGTGGTGGGTGAGGAGTGGGGGTTGTGGGTCGAGCAGATGAGTGAGGAGAGGGCAAGGAGGGACGAGGCTGTGGAGAAGTGGAAGCAGCTCTACCTTACCATCAAGATGGAGCTTGACGATCTCATTCAGACCGCTCATTGCGGTCAGCTCTAGCTCTCTCTCTCTCTCTCTCTCTCTCTGTTGGCTGCTGTATCACTTGATTAGCTTTGGTCACGACTCACCCCCTCCGGTACTGCTTCGAAACGCGTGTGCTGACTTCAGGTGGCACAAAATCAATCTACCAATGTAACAACCCAAACACTGAGCGAGGAAGTTTTGATTGGAACTTTTCTCAATACTGACTCCAGGAGTCATGTTTTTACTCTTGATGATTACTGCAATGAGTGCTTATCCCTTTTGCCACCTGGAGTCAGCTCGCTTCATGAATGGTTTCTACTTTTGTGTCTGTTCATTTTGGTGTAAAAGAATGTACGCTCGCCTTTATTAAATTAGTGGGTGTGCCTTTGGGGTAACATCCAAGGCATTGTAGATAGCATATTTTGTCAAAAAAAATTTCTGGGTAGTGAAAAGAATGCACAATATGGTACGTTTATCAAAGCCCTCTTTCATTAATTAGGTTTGAACAATTTGATGGCGGGGAACAAGAAGTTCAGAAATTTACGATCTTGTTCTTTCCTTTTCTTCTGTTTTATGTGATGAAACTATAATTCTTTTAATCTTTAGCAGTGATCCAATAATTCTTATGATCTTAATTTTCCCCTGAAAACCAGAAGGAGCCTTTTCTTGAACAGAACTTCTCTCAAAACGTTTCCTAGGCAAACATGATTATCTCACCATAACATATGATTAACCACGGGAAATTTTGTGCAGGAGAGGGAAGACTGTGTTGGAGACCGGAGGAAGAAGAAGTGGTGGAAGAGCTGAAGAGGGAACTGAGAGCCAAGGAAGAAACCATTGAAGCTCTCAAGTCTCATGTGGCATCCTTGGAACAAGACAAGCACAAGAGCGAGAGAGAGGCAGACATCCTGAGGCAGAGCCTGAGAATCATGAGCAACAAAAATGGTGCTCACACCACCACTGGGAAACTTAATTGATGTTTTGGTGGTGATTAGGAGGAAGAAAAAAATTTCTTGCAAGAACAAGAGGATAATGAAGAACGAGTGAATTTACTTTTTTCTTTCTTTTTTTAGCATTGTGGAATCACAGATAAGAAGTTAATGCCACGGACCGACCGTAGAGCTGGGATTGGGTCGTTGTGAATGTATAGTTATGGCAAATTGATATGATGAGAGATTAACTGTTGAATATGCTCTTTCTCTATGTCAAGACAATCCCTTTTTTCAGCAACTTTTTGGTTTTCAGTGTTTAGCTAATTATAAAGTTTTTAGTTTTTTGATATAGCAAAGCTTCCTCAAACATCAATAATGCTTTTTCTTTGCTAAACTTGCAATTTTCGTCCATTTTTAGGCAATGTAAGAAATAGAACTCAATCAGGTATGTCCTACTTGATTTCTTAGTGCACCCTCTGGTCGTCCAGCGCAATTACATGGACTAGCTTCAAACGAACTTAAGAATTCACTTTCCAACATCGATGTAATGCATTTAAAGTTTTACTTGTTGAGTGTTTTCAATAAAACTTGAAATAAATATCACAAAATATTAGGAAAAAAGAACAACTATTTTAAATAATAGAATGACATGACAACCGGGAAGCTAAAGGTGCACATGATAAAATTTCTAAAACAGAAATCAATTTCTATTCTTGGACGAGTTTCAAAGCAAAGAAACAAGTTAAATAACGATTCAAAATTTCTATTTTTGGAATAGAAATTTGTTTGATATTAGAATAAAATTTCTATTTCTAAGAGGATGACAGGCGACATCTGATGGCGGGCGGCATCCGATGGTGAGCGGACACTAACCGGGCATCTCACGAGTGGCGTCTGGCAGTCGACAATAGGCGTCCAGCGTCCCACAGGTAGCAAATAGTGATAAGAGTAAATGCTGAAAAAATTTTTTATTTTTCACTTTTGTTCCAAAAATAGAAATGTTAAAAAATTTAACTTTTAATTTCTACTCAAAATCTATTTCTAAAATAGGAATTTATTCTAAAAATAGAAATTGAATTTGCATTATTAAATGGATTTCTATTCCAAATCTATTTTGAGAAATAGAATAAAGAAAAAATAGAATAACAATTTTTTTTTCATACGTACCCTAACTTTCTTCGGTTCAAAATTAGATAATAAGAATGTTAGAGACAAACTGAAGAGCAGCGGAAGTCAAACCCCTAGAAACCTACCCTGACAGTTCTTCTGGGCCATAGCTACAGTTTTTCAACAGTGGTTGGACAAAACAACTTCAAGTTTTGAAATTATAACGATCCTAGGGAAGAAGAACCCAAATTCAAACCTACCCTTTTCCCCTTTTTTCTCAGGTGCAATTGGTATTTAACCTAAACCGAGGAATCTTCTTTAACACTTCTTATTTGGTAAGTTAACAAACTGTTTTTCTGGCAAAGTCTTCTTTCAGTTTTTTCCTCTTTCCAGTGGACTTGGAAAGAGCGAAATTTCTTGATTAGATTCTTTGCCCCAATATATACAAACAGATGTTATGATCTTTTGTTTGAAATTTGTCTCATATCTTATTTGATTCATGATATTAAAAACGTATTTCATGGAATCAAAGTTAGTGCTTCCTCACCACTAGGGCCATCAATGGGCAGGTGGGTCAGGTAAAAATATGACCCATTAAATTCATTTTGATCGATTTCCATGTAATGTAAATTTAATGATACATATCCATTTTGACATAATTAATATTAACTCAATCTAAAAAAACTCACATCCGCACATTTAACTCACTTTAAACTCTTTAGGTATATATGTTACTTGGGTAAAAATTTCACATCAAACTGAAAAAGAAAATTAAATAATAAAAAAATTAGTAAATAAAATAGAACACATGAAAACCTATAAATTGAAATACTTATAAAGAACTTAGTGCTGCCAAGTGACTCAAGTTTAATGAATCCAATTTAATTTTGTACAAGTAATTCATTTTTTTTAAATAGGTCATAAATGGGTCAAAAGCCCAAACCCAAGCCCACACACTCAACACCCATTTAAGTAAGTCATATGTGATTTAGCCATTAACATCATAATTGAGAGTCAATTACTATTAGCATGTTTCAATAATATGTCCTTAAAAGCAAATTCTATACCGATTTTCTATTGTCATATAAAAGTACTTGTTAATATTGTCATAGCGATCATTCAAATATATAGGATGAACAAATTAATTTAATTTATTCTCATTCTTACAAGTGCATCTCAACAATTAAAGTTTATGGGTCATCATGATTTTAGAGCTCTAAAATTCAATCGTATATGTAGAGGATTTTCAACCCCATGTTTTGATTAGGATTAAGTGCATCCCAAAAAGAATTAACATAAAGAAACTTATAAAACCACACAACTGTGGGATTCTCAATTTCTATCTGATCCCACAAGACTGCTGGGTATTACAAGACACTTGACAATAATAAAAATCATTTGATGACACTCCATCAAATGATATCTGCCTGCGAGTCCATTAGATGACGGGGTTGAGGACTGGCTTCCGCCTATACTCCCACCTTGCCCTCCCTGCCACCAGGGCATTGATGATCACAGTGCTGTCGTTCGGCAGCAGAACCATGTCGCCCATGACCTGACCTTGGGGCATCGTCTCCATGGCCCATCTTAGGTTCGGTCAATTATCTTAGGTCACCATCGGGCATTGTCAGGTACGTTTTTCACGTAATTGAACAATATCATAAGGTGTGACCATGGACTTGGGAAACTCCATTGCCACACCGATGTGGTCTTAAAAAAGCTGATGGATCTACATATGCAGAAACAAAATAAAGAGACATGCAGCAAAGTATGTAGAAACGGTATGGTCTTCTTAAAAGACAATGCGATATGAGAAATTAGAGCAGATGTATCTTGCATAGATGAGACAGGATCAATTTCACGTACAGCCCAATGCACCTTTATCACTGATCTTAGCGAGGCGTGGAACTTCCATGTACCAAGAGTGGTATAGAAGCAGAGAAACTTAAGCAATTTCGTAGATTCACCATTTTCTATCCCAAAAACCCCAATATAACCAGCAAGATTGCAAAGCGTCATTGAATTTTCAAATATTTATGCTAATCCACAAATAGACAACAACAAATCCACAACTTACCTTCAATTTCATCAGATATTGTTAGTTTGATTATCATATCTCAAAATATCCATAACTCACCTGGTGAGCATCCAGAAGCACTCGGCCAAGATGTCAGATTGACACACGACTGAAAGATTCATAGGTTTCAGCAACTCCACATCCATCAGCTTCTAACTTCTCTAAGATTCTCTCAATGTTTTCCTTCCCCTAGAGTACTTAAAGTCAAAACTTCCTCCCCGGTAAACAGAAAAGAAAAGAAACCGGAACAATATAACTGCCATACCTGAACAATATGAATTGCTGTGGAACCTGAAAAGTGTTGCAACTTATTATATTAGAAAAAAAAAAAAAGCAGCACTCTACGTGACATCTTAGGCAAAAGGAGTGCTAAAATCCTTGATGCCAACAGACCAAAAGAAGGGCCTAAAAACGATAAAAGGTGGACAGAGAACTGCAGAGTACTAACCAAATATTCCATTCGCCCCAGTGTCTTGTGTGATCAAAATATGAACTAAAATAATAAAATCAGGACCATTGCATGAACGCAAGTTGGTAACTGCAATCTCCCCACCTTCAATTTCAGCCAAATCGATACCATTAACCTGACAAAGCACAAAACATATTTTATGGTGCAATAAGCCTACCATGACGTCCCACTAAGAAATGATGGGTACTATTTGTTCTACAAACCGTGCACTCTGACCAGCTCATATCTTAAGCGTCTAAATAGCAAATCTTCTCATTTAGTTCATATATTTGTAGGCATAGCAAGAGCAAGAAATCCAAAATTGTTGTTAAATCTGAACGGCATAGTTAAATAGCTGGATTGTGCCTTATCTATCCCAATCTTAGTGCATCTTCACTGTGGATGAAAAAGATAAAACCATCATGTGGCTGAAGGAGTTAATATTAGAGGCCACTGTAGTAACAGTGCATTTCATACCTCAGAAAGGACCTGTCTAGTTGTCCTCCTCCTCAAATTGTATGAATGACCACGCTATCGACAATCAAAATGATGAGATAAAATCCAATTCAGGCATCCTATGCGATCCTTATAGAGAAGACGTGAACTTCCATAACCCTGAAAACACTATTTTACCTAGTACATGCTATCTTAATCATTGCCCGACCTCGATATCGCCAGCAATGACGGCAAATCGCTAATAGTTATGAACTCACCCGTGGGGAGAACTTATTACATAGTTTTAAATCAAAGCCAAAAGTGATAATCTCAATGGTATTGACCAAACCCTTATCCCACATTGGCAGCGACTACTAACTGAATACAACTTTGTGGTCTAGTGGCAGCATTTACAAACATTTTGCAGTGATGGCATTATAGAATTATTGCATATGCTATAGCAGCGACTTTTCATAGCAGCAATAAACGAATTATGATACCAGATCGATAATATCTGCCAAAATCAAAAGACAAGTTTAATTTACTCCAATTTCTGCACTACTTAAACTTTCCACCAGCAAAACTACAGGAAATCAAAGATGACATCATTATCTGATAGGCATAATCTAATATTTGCAATGATGCAGATCTGTCAGAAAAATCTAGCGGAACTTTTTGATTCTCTGATTCTATTTACCAGGATTGTAATTTTTCCATATAAACTTCAGACTGTGAATGTCAATATTTTAGTCAGGTAATATCATATGCATTCCATATCTTTTGGTCTGTTTGAGGGAACTTTGACATCAAGTTACTTTAACGATGTGGGAATATCTTAGGATTGATAGGTTACTTGACGATGGCTTAATACCCGATTGTAAATCAATATTTATGATTTGCAATACCACCACAATAACAGCATTGATGACTTTTTGGCTACTTAACTTAGGTTGTAGAGAAGGGTAGGACAATCACATTTTAAGATCGTGGAGTTCATTTTACTCTTGTGCACAACGATATTACAGAGTTGGCGATACACTAAGTATGTTTATAATTTTTTGTTGTGCTCTTACTGGTTTTGTGGTTATCTTACGTTATGTTCTTTATCTTTTCTAGGTCATCAAGCAGTTGTCTTACCTTATTGATGACAAGCGTGTCTTGTTCTCAAATTTACATGGCGACAAATCACTAGAGTGCCTTGATGAGAAGTTAAATATTGCTCAAGTGCCTCTTTGATGTATTAAAATTAGTCTTTTCATCTCGAATCTTTATCAGTGACACATCAAGAGAGTAATTTGATTCTGATTTGTAGGTTAATTTGGAAGCGAAAAGAGCCACAATTCCGTCTTGTGACTATTTTTGTGACACCTTATATCTACTACCTTACTCGACTATAAGATACATTGCCTTCGGCTGTCCTTTTCTCTTTGGATACCGTACCATTTTCTCCTCATGAATCGGATGAAAACACGATAGGAAATCATTAATTATCATTGCATCCGGTTTATTTTTTGTTGGGTTAGATACCTGAGGTCTGATTTTATATTGCAAATCTTAGGTGGATGTTTGTGAGACTTCATCAACTCAAGTGATAAGGTTCATATAGTTGGTTCAACATGAGGTGAACTGCAGGCAATTTTTCAAAAGAATAAAAGAGGAAGGTTGCATTGTTTGATATGTATTCAGGTTGTGGTGCAATGTCCACGAGCTTATGTCATGAGGCAAATCTCTTTGGAAATCTCCTTGGAGTTCACCCAAGACATATGCCATTAGACGGTGCACCCAACCTAAATACATATCTAACAATGTAAGATCCCTGTTTTTTTTCCCCTTAAAAATTTCCTTGGAGTTCACTTCACATGTTGAACTAGCCATGTCAACATCACCACTTGAAATGATTGCTAAAGTGTCACAACATCCATCTAACAATCTACAATACAAAATCAGACTTCACGCGTCACAACAAATATAAAACATATATAATGATAATTAAAGATTCACTATCATATTTTCGTCTCATTCATGAGAAAATAGGTATGGGAATATGAATATCCATGAAAGAAAGGATATATCTATAGGCAAGTTTTTTATGGTTGAGGAAGTCAATAGATATAAAGCATCACAATAGCGGCCACGGGGTCGAATCGCTGCCCTTTCTGCTTCCTAATTAATCTAAAAATAGACTCAAATCGCTCTATTGACGTCACTAAAAAAAGATTCCATTTGAAAAAACTAATATAAAACATACATCGAGAGGCACTCGAGCAATATTTCACTTCTCAAAAAGGTATTCAAGTGTGTTGTCATCATGTATTTCTAAGAAGAAAACATGCTTCTCATAAGACAACTACTTGATATCCTATAACAAACAAAAAATATAACATACGATAACCATAAATCCAATAAGAACACAACAGAAGATCATAAACATACTTGGTAATATCATTGCACACAAGAGTAAAATGAGCCATCGGCTGCCTCGAACATCCTTAAGATCTTTGAAATATGTTTGTCCCTCCCCTTATCTCCAGCCTAAAATAAATAGGCAAAAAAGTCATCAATACGGTTATTGTGGTTTGCAAATCCAAGATATTTGTTTATGATGAGGTACTAAGCTAGTGTCATGCAAGCTATCAATCCTAAGATATTTCCACATGGTTAAAGTAATTTGCAACCAAAACTCTCTCAAACTAAACAAAAGATCAGGAATGGATATGCTATTTGCTGACGAAATATTTACATTCACAATATGAAGTTTATACACACACACAAAAAAAAAAAAATACAATCTTGGAAAATAAAATTAGAGGTTTAAAAAGTCTGCAGTAATATAATGCCAAGGTGACTTCTTTTTTTTTTTTGGTCGAAAGATACTATATATTAAAATGTCGAAAGAGTACAACCAGATGAAACAGCGTCCACGTACATGAGATCTAGAAGAAAGAAAGGGGGAAAGATATTCCAATTGTGGGCCTTAGCAGCCCAGTCCACCACTGTGTTGGCCTCCCTTCTGCAGAAACAGAGCTGCAAATTAGGGTAAGAGGAAAGCAGATCGTTGACCTCGGCGAACAGCACCTGATCTTCCCACGACGGCGGTTTTCGCTGGTTCACCATTTCGATCAAGATCAAGCAATCCGATTCAATCACAAGGTGATCGTTGCTGAGGCCTTGTTGTAGCAAATGGAGAAGAGTAAAACTAAGCGCTTGTACCTCGGATTGAAGCGCAGAGACCGCTGGAAATTCTCCAGTAAAAACGTCAGTAAGCATTCCTTTGTAATCTCGACTAATGCACGCCATTGATCCTGTGTGAGTGCTTGGCTTGTAAGCCCCATCTATATTACATTTCAGGGTGCCGTGATCAAGGGGTCTCCATAGGTATTTGATGTGGAGAGCAGAGGGATCTGGTTTCTGACTCCTAGGGGCAAAGCTTTTGTAGATTCGAGTATGTGTTAAAGCATCTTCAATGGCGATGAGGGGATTTGGTTGCTGATGTCTGAAGATGAAGTTATTGCGGCCACGCCGGATTTGCCACAAGACGTGCGCAATAGTCTCTATTCCAGGTAATGTATTCTGAACTGTTACCCTTGCTGTGATCCAAGCGTCCAGGCGATGAATGGAATAAGGTGTGATTAAAAACCTTTAGATCAGGATGATTCCAGACTTCCCTTGTCCATGAACAATAGAAAAAGAGATGTTCTATGGTTTCCTGAGCATGTTGATTGCATAGATGACAAATAGGATCGGATGTGATATGTCTATGAAACAAATTTGCTTTGGTTGCAAGTGAGTTATGGTAAGTTGACCATAAGAACATACGGATTTTTGGTTCTGTTTGCATAGTCCATATTCGCCGCCAAAGGGTTCTGTTATGCCTAAATGATGTAAAGGCTTCATTATCGCTGCTGTTGATTGCTGTGCTGATGATAGAAGTATAATTACTCTTCACCATATGAAGACCATTTTTTATTGCTACCTATACTAACTGGTCAGAAGCAGAATGTGGTCTAATAGGGATTCGAATGATTTCATTAATGACCATATCATCATAATGATGCTTGAGAAGAGCAAGATTCTAGGACTGGTGGTTACGGTCAATAAGATTGGCCACTAACTCTGGCTCCTCTCTTGCAGCTGGTCTTGCTATAGTTCTAATAGGTAACCACCGATCCTCTCAGATTTTGATATGCTTGCCATCACCAATAGACCATCGCAAGTTAGGAATAATGGCCTCTCTACCAATAAGAAGGCTTCGCCAGCCCCAGGATGGGCGATACCCTTTATCCGCATGGAGGAAGGGGCCCGTTTGGTTCGGCTTTGGGGAAATGCCCTTGGCCAAATGCAAATATCTTTAGGGTAAAGGGGTTTTCGGGAATGCTCAGGCGTTTGGCAAATTACGCATTGGAAAGTGGCTTGTGTAAAAATACCGTTTGGCAAAACTTATTACAAATGGGCTTTCACTTTTAATTTTTTAAAAAAAAAAATCTAAAAATCAAATCCGACAGCTGGCGGTGCCGGACGCCAGATCTGGCCTCCAGACCGTAGACGCACACCGTCGTCTACGGTCGCAGAGGCCAGATCTAGCCGCCGGACGGCCAGACCTGGCCTCCATACGGCCAAATTTGGCGGCCTGATTCGTGCGAGCCGAAGGAGTCGGAGCGCAGCAGCAGGGAGCCGACGCGGTGCTGCTCGCGCTCGTCGAAGGGGATGGATCTGCCGCAGAAGAGGAAGGCGTCGACGATGGAGGCGGAGGCGGCGGCGGGGCCGGTGGAGAACTCGAAGTCGGGGGCGTCCCAGAACGGCGGGGCGGGAGGGCCGTCGGGTTGGTCGAGGGGGGTGAAGGCCAAATCGGCCTCCGGACGGCGGATCTAGCGGTCCGAGGCCGGATCGGCCATCGGCCGTCTAGCGGCCTGAGGCCTGGTTCTCGCGAGACGAAGGAGTCGACGCGGTGCTGCTCGCGCTCGTCGAAGGTGATGGATCTGTCGCAGAAGAGGAAGGCGTCGACGGCGGAGGCGGAGGCGGCGTCGACTGCGGAGGCGGAGGTGGAGGCGGAGGCGGCGTTGACAATGGAGGTGGCGGCGGAGAACTCGAAGAAGTCATGGGGAAGAAGGTGAACGACGCGTGAACAGTAGAGGCATTGGGAGAATGCCGAATGCTCAAAGCTGCCCTACCCCAGCATTGGGCTTTGAGCATTTGCAATGCTCACATTTCGCCAAATAGCATTCGAAAGTTTTGCCAAACACAAAAAAATTTGCCCAAGGGGCTTTCGGGGCCGAAAGCCCCTTGGGAAAGCCCAACCAAACGCCCCCGAAGTCTTGATTAGGAAAATAAAGCCCCTTAAAGATCTAACTCCTTAAAGAGAGTGGACTATGAAATAATCTCCAAGCTTGCTTACCCAGCAATGCTTTATTAAAAGCTATTAGGTCTCGAAAACCAAGACCCCCACTATGCTTTGCTGATTTTTAGTTCATCCCATTTCTACCAATGCACCCCTCGTCTACTTATGTCATTCTTCCACCAAAAACTGGATATTTGCTGTTCAAGCCCTTTACAAAGAGATTGAGGAAGCTTGAAAATAGACATTGCATATTGTGGAATAGCTTGCACAACAGATTTGAGTAGGATTTCTTTACCCCCTTTAGATAATAGTTGTTCTTTCCAGTCTTCCAATTTTGCATTTACTCTCGCTAAGATCCAAGAGTACATTTCTCGTTTTGATCATCCCCAGTTCGAAGGTATACCCAAGTATTTGCCATATCTTTGCAACACCGAAACTCGAAATTCCCTTGCCAAATTTTCCTGCAAACTCATAGGACAATATTTACTGCAAAACATGCCAAATTTATTTCTGTTGATGACCTGTCCTGTGGCTAGACAATACTGATTCAGAATATTTGACAAGTTCTAATATTCAGTGAGTGTACCATCTAGAAAAAAGACTAAGTCATTGGCGAAAAATAAGTGTGAGAGAGTCGGACATGACCTGGCAAGCTTTATCCCTTTAAGATGGTCTCCTTCAACTGCTTGGGAAATTAACGTAGAAAGAACGTTCGCCACTAGTACGAAAATATAAGGGGATAGTGGATCACCTTGACGGAGTCCCCTCGATGGTTGGAAATAAGGTAGTTGTTTTTCGTTAAAACGTACACTAAAAGATGGGGTAGTTATGCATTGCATTACCCAAATAACCCATCGGTGATGAAAGCCCAATTTTATCAAATAGTCTCTAAGGAGATCCCACTCAACTCTATCATAAGCTTTGTGCATGTCTGTCTTGATTAGTACCTTGTACTTTCGCTTCCATTTACTTGTCTTGAATTGATGCAGAACTTCCTAAACGATCAAAATATTGTCTTGGATTTGTCGTCCACTCACAAAAGCAGCCTGTTCCTTAGCTATTAGATCAGGAAGCCATGGTTTCAGACGATTAGCAATAACTTTAGAAATGATTTTATAGGCGTAGTTGCATAAACTTATGGGCATGTACTGATCTAGTCTTTCAGGGTGATTGGTTTTGGGAATCAACGCAATAATGGTTCTATTTAGTTTGCTGGGTAACACACCTGAATTAAAGAAATCTTGCACTAACCTTAGAAGATCATCCTTTATGATATCCCAATGTGTTTGGTAAAAAAGACCGCTCAAACCATCCGAGCCTGAAGCTTTAGAAACCCCCAATTGGAAAGTCGCCCTGCGCACCTCTTCAAGATTGACCGAAGCAGTTAATTGGTTATTCATATCTAGAGTGACAACTGTAGGGCATTGATTCAAAAAAGGGCCGTAGTCTCGATACCCCTCTGAAGTATATAAGTTTGAGAAAAAAGAAGTCGTCATCTCCCTTAGTATTCGAGGATCCCACACCCATTCCTGATTAACATCCGGTAGCATTGTTAACTTGTTTCATTGGCGTCTTTGGATAGTGGTGGCGTGAAAAAATTTAGTGTTCTTATCTCCCCAACGCAACCAATTGATTCTGGACCGCATAGCCCAACATTGCTCTTCTTGCTGCCATATGTGTCAAATTTCATCACAAATAATAGAAGCTGCCTCTTTATCATGGCTGTTGATAGATGGTCGATTAGTGATTTATGCTAGCTGTTGGTGTAATGCATTGATCCGCAAGTCGCCACTCTGAAATTTTGAGCAACTCCAGCCTTTTAAAGCCATAGAAACAGCATGTAATTTGTGTAATTTGAGCGACTCCAGCCTTTTTGATGCCATGGTGACTTTAGCTTAAGCATCTGATGGAGAAGATTGTGTGAAATTCAGTCCAATTTAACTATTGGCAGTGTGATGCATGCACTTCAATATTATCATTCACCTCAACAAAAGCTAGAAAACTTTTGACTTTGCAATTGCCAAAATCTCCAACTATGAAAGATAATCCTCAGATTGTAGCCTCGTCAAAAAATCCGAGTGAAGGTGATGAGGAAGAAAAACAGAGTCAAAACCAACATAGATAGATCCTTTAGCTAGAAAGTACTACATCTTCCAAGCCAAAAGATTGTGGAGGCCTTACAGATTAATTAGCCAATGTACAAAAATAGACAATTAAAGAAATCACCTCAATCATATGGACCAAGAAAATGAGACTTGTGTTATGGCTTTGGAATTGACAGTTTTTTCCATTTATATTACTACTCATCTAACAAAATTCACGACACTTTAGACAAGTACCTTCCAAACACTTCAATTACACGAAAACTAAATTATAGTGAAGCGACTAAGCCCACCCAATATAAACATAACATTGAGCTCGACGTTTCTTATACTTCACCAATATAGTGTCCGTTATTTCCAACCGACCTATTGGTAGAGAGCAAGCGCGAGCAACATGCGCTAGTTATCCCTTCCCACCCTTTTACTTATCCTAAAATGCTAATTTTAGCCACTCGCAAGTCGCAACCTCCAATGATGATCAACTCAAAATGCTAATTTATCCAGTTGCTCCCAAAGGCAGGAAGTTATCTCCAAGTCGAACGATAATTACTTGCTAGGAACTTAAGGGGACGCATAAAAATTCAAAACCTTATGCAAGCCCTCATCCTAATTCGCTTGTGAGAATATCATAGAACAGTTTGTGACTTGCGATGGGTTAGAATTAGCATGTTAGGATAAGTCAATCAGATTGCATAAGAATCTACAATTGAACAGAGATTCGAGCCCAGCCTCTCTCAAGGTACTTCCACGTACGTGATAATATACTCGAATCACCATCCTGATCCGGCATTTAATGGGTGTTCAGCATCGCAACTGGAAATTCCCAAATCAGCGAGGGAGACGAACAAGTCGAAACAAAACGATGGAAAGCTTGAAGCGAACATGAGGAGGGAATCACGAGATGTACCTTCGAGGGACGACTGTTCGCCCGACATTGGCAGCACTGATCATTAAAGAAACAGGAAACGAGAGAGTGACCACTCAGGGAACAGGGTTGTGACGCTGCTTCGCCTCTGACCATCAAATGAAATGTGAATAACACGTCTTCCTCTCTTTGAAACAAGAGGTCTTCTGGTTTTGTCGGTGCTTGAAACAATTTTGTCTTCTCCATATTACTATATTTCTAGAGTCAATAATTTTATATGAGGAACTACTGAATTCAATCACTTGCTGCCGTTACTCTTCAGTTTTCTATTGAGGTCTATCCTTAACTCACTAAAATCATTTTATTTTATTTTTTTCAGAGTCCATTTTTATTTTAAAAAAAAAAATTGTCGTAACGAGAGATTTCATTCAAGTAAAAGTAGAGGTACACCCCGCTTTTAAAGCATCGGAGAGAATGTAATCTAACAAAATGGGGGAGGAAAAAAGACGAAGTCAATGACCCACGAGAATGGGCCTTGGCAGCCCAATCCGCAACAGCAATATTTGCATCTGTTATATCACTAACCCCCCCCACTCCCCCAAAAAAATCAACAAAAAGAAAAAGTTACCTCAAATCATTTAATTGCAATTTAATTTGGCGCCGCAAATTTATTTACTTTCTTTCTTTTCTTAGTGTTTCTAGTTCTATGTAGGATCAAACTGTCATAATTAAAAATTTCACATATTTTGTTTTTCCATACCGTGGTCATTATGTTTTCTTTTATATTGTTAGATTTTACTTCCTTAAAAATTAATTTTTTTGTAAAGAAAAAATTCAAGAAACGTAATGTTTTTTTACGCCATTGGTTATCAAAGAAAAAATCAACTCTTTTTATGATAGACAATTTTTAATTCAATGGTTGTTTATAAACATTCATTTTTGTTGTGCATATCACCATCAAAACATTTATTATCGATTGTCTTTTATATATACATATATCTAATGAGATGATAGGATGAAAAAATAAATAAATAAATTCCTTTAAATATTTTTCAAATTTCACAGTTATATTTTCTAACGTAAAACTTAAAAAAAAAATGAAATCACAAAACAATCTTTTTTCAAATGAAAATGAAGTCTGATTACTTTGGATTGATAAAAACTGAAGCATGCATGAAGTATTTATGATAAACATATCAAAATGCCTCATTATGCATGTCAATGTTTTTAGTGTACTCCTAAATAATCCTATAACGTCTTACATACTTGATGGAAAAGTATCTCACCAGTAGCAAGTAAATAAAGAGACTTGATACATATTTTCTTGAAAATTTTTATTTTACACAAAACTTATTTCTACAAAATTAAAATGTAAAAAGAAAAAATAAAACATAGTACCTTCAATAAATATGAAATACTCACAATAGATCAAAATGTGGAATATTTAATTATGACAACTAGATTCTAAATGGAAGTGAAAAAAAAGAAATGGGACCACTACTTTAAATTGCAAGTGAATGATTGAGAACAATATTGTCAAATATGGTGAATTTAGTTATATAAGAGGTGGAAATAGCACTACTCAAATTTAAACTGATTCATTTATAATCACTTTCACAAATATAAGTTAAAGTATGGGTTTGCCGTACAACCGACAAAACCATTTATATTTTACCCCAACAAAAAAAAAAGACCTACCAATATCCATAGGCCTCGGTTGACATTTTCTTTTTTTGGTCGGAATGATATTGACACTATTGACAACCAAAAAGTTTTGATATTTTATCTTTGGGTCGGGTCAGGCCGGGCCTTTCAAGTTTCTTAACTCTAAGTTTTGATCTTTTATCTTTTGATATTAAAAAAAAATATATGAACTCGTATGGGCCCCCAAAACCCGAACCATCGCCGCTTCCCAGGAATGGATATTTGCATGCATCATCTGGACCAAATAAAGTAACCGTTTCAGAGGGAACGGGCCACATTTTAATACATGGAAACAATTCGCAATCATCATGTGTAGAAGCCAACACCATCAGTTTACGTAAATGTCTTTTGTCTATCATGAGTTTTCATGTAAAAAAGGATATACCATTGTGTCCAGCTTTGGTATCAAGGGCCTAGACTATAACATGACATTGTTAGTATGTTCTCATATTCTTCTTTTCGTCGTGTCATGGTCAGGGAGCATCGGATTGCCTCTTCCGTCAATTAGAGCCAGCTTTTGTGGGATCATCAATTTCACCACCCAACACAGTGCACCAACACTGGTGCGCGCTCGTGTGTCACACACATGCATGCGATGGCCAGAGCCGGCCGGGGCACACAGACAATTATACACAAACACTGACATGTGGATGCGAATCAAGCAAAAGAAGTATCTTCGGTTCGTGTTTTGCTTTCTTCAGCCTTCCCTTATCCGATCTCTCGAGGATGATCGAGTCCTGGCCAAGGTCGAAACCGAAAGACTCTATATACCGACACTAGCTGGCGCCGTCTGGATTACACAAGATAATGTTAATCACACGACATGCTGTATCCATACAAAACATACGCATGCACATGCACATTCCGTTCACCTCGCTCTTCCAGAGAAAATTAAAAGTTGGCATTTCACAAAAGCAAGAATATGGAAATAAATTTCCGATCCTAAGTTATTGCCACAGTTTTGATCATTTTATGAATAGGTAAGGTCCCCAATGTACACATTTATTGAAGGGTCCTGATGCTATTCTTCTCGAAGTCTGTACTTGAAACATACACTAAAACAGAATTGCCCAGAACCGCACATGATATAACGATCTCCGTGTGAGATTTACATGGGGATGTGTATTTTGGGGGCCAGTGATAGGGTGTGGTGGCTTAAGTAAGAGCATATGTGCATTTACCACGGCGTGCATGCTGTTAAGCATTTAGCTGTCTGTCCGTTGCTTCGTCACTTGTCTGCAGCCTTTCCGCAGTTTGGTAATTTGATCTGACGCTCTGATGAAAAAGAGGAAGTATTTTCATTTCCAAAAGGGCTAACAGATAACATAGCACATGGGAACAACTTCTTTTGGGAGTGTTTTCCAGTGTTTTCCCCTTTGCTTTTCAGGATGTATAATTAAAAATGAACAGAAGATACAGGAGTATCTAACTTAACGTACCTCGAGCAGAGTGATGTAATAGAAATCTTCCATATGTTGCATCAGCGCACTTCCATCTCTAATTGCACGATATATGTTTATTTCAGTTTCCAATATCTTTTCTATGAGTTCCTTTTCACCTTTCATCTGCAAAAGAAGTTTGAGACCTGTCACGTTGGACTTGTGCACCAGCAATGAGTTTAACTCACCAATTCATTTACAGTTACTATCTCAACATACAGCAGAAGTAAATAGACATGAGCTGTTCTGTCCAAGGTAGTTTAATGCAGACATCTAAATCGAAAATCAAAAAACTGACAAACCAGATAATAAGCAGACATATCTATCGGCAAAATTCATCAAGACTGCTACAATTTTGCGTGCATGTCTGTGTGACTTCACCAAGCACGTTTCAGCAGAACAACAGTAAGGTACTCTAAAATGAGATATATAAGAATGTTCTGATGTTAAGCATATGGAAATATCGACTTGTCTATTTAAGGAACTTTCAGTCACCAAGGAAGAAAAGTGAACTTACAAATTCACTAATTAAAACATCTGGCGTGGCTTCACCAACGAAGTCACCTTGGTAACCATCAGCCAAGGACTGCACATTTACCTGAACAACATCAACCAATTGTATAAGTAGTTGATCTGGGAAAATCTGTACAAGTAAAACTACTGCTTTCTCATATTAGCAACAGAAAAGTAATACTAGTCATGATCCAATTTCCTACTGATGCTTCCCTTGATAAGTCCACAAGTAACAGACTCGAACACTTGAAACCATCAGCTAGTTATTATTAATCCAGAGTATTTCATCATGCAACAGAGTTCTGAGTGGAATAACTGCACCAACATATTCCTCAAGGGAATGGGTTGAAGAGCTTAAATAGATGAAATTTGTTCACTCATTCTGGGTAAGAAGGTTAAAGCTATATAGATACCAAGGCATCCTTCACATCTCCTGCTGCTAGATAGACGGGTTGGGCCACGTGGCAATAACCCATCAGGCGTGGAACTGATGGTATGATATCCCTGTGATTCACAACTCTCCAGCTGTCCTTCACTTTCTGCAAAGCAACAGACAATTGCATCACACATACTACGTGCGGTACTAGAAAAATGGATCAAAAGATTTTCCACTAATAAGGGGGAGATCATGCTTAGGCCACCTAAAAGTCTGCTGACATGAATCAATAGAATTATAAGATGCCAAATTTTTAAAGAGATAGCAGCAATCATAGCAGAAGCTCAGTTGGAGGAGACATTAGAGTGTGACCACAACATCTAGAAAAGAAGTCACTTAAATGAACAAGAAAGCCCTCCTTAATGAGTTGCGTCACTAAAATAAGTTACTGCAGTCAGAACAATCCTCTCAACTTGGAAAAATAAGTACCTTTCAGGAATAAACAAGAGGGTAGTAATCCACAGAGAATTCTTGAGAAGATTTATAATGATGAAAGGCATGAATAAAAGAACAGAAGAACTTCATTTTATGACAATCGTTGCTGATGAATATAAGTATAATTGTATAAGCATTTTGGCATGTGAAGAAGAAATCTTAAGAAAGTTGCTGTTAATACAGGACGGATGCCGAGGTTGTTCATCGAAGAGTAATATGTTTCACGAAATTTTTTGTCTTTCTTTTTTTGTTGGCTTATACCGGGGTTTCAAACCAAGCAAATGACCCTTGAGCCCATCCCACCCTTGCGAGAGGACTAAATGCGTTTTGGCATGTTTCATGGCAGTCAATCCTAACAAATATTGACAATAAAGGTAGAGCAGCAACTTCCATGCCACAATGCAAATATGCACGGGCGCAAATATGCATGGGCCTGTTTATATTTGCACACAGAGAAAAGATTGCATAAAGGAGTCAGGAAGCAGTAGCCATCACTTAGTTTTCTCAAGGATCTGAGTAAGATGACAGGGCTACAGGGCACATATTTCTCTCACCTCATTATAGAGTTCTGCAAATCTCCTGTTACCAACTCTAGGAGATCCAAAGTTGTACATAGTCACATAAATTGCTCCACGCCTAACATAAACAAAATGCGTTAGTCACATGCCATAGGGAAAAAGAAGATTAAAAACTCTACTCCCATGATTTTAATTTAAATGGCCTAAGACACTTAAGAGTAATAAAAGAGGCCGCTCAAGTCGGTGCTTACAGATAAACTCACGATTGAAGAACTCTAGCTTCTCATGGTGTGACCTACTTTACACATATAGTATCTCATGTTGTCGGCACAATTCAGTTACATAACATTATATGAACTATATTCAAACAGCTTAAGCTTTTGCAGTAAGTTGGTAGTGCACAAAACTATAACATGGTATAACAGCCAAAGATCTCGATTGCGATTCCTCACACCTAGTCTTTCACCCTTTCTAGTTTCCCTTCTTCAGATATCTTGGGTTTCAATAATCTTCGCCCATGAGCGATGTTTATTGAGTTTGCATGCTTCATGCTTTCCCCCTCATAGCAGCAGTCTCCATGAGGAGTACTTAGCTATGGAATATAATATGCACCACCATTCCGTCAGTTGAAGTTATCGAAACAAATGGTTACACACATCACTATATAAGGCACCTCAAATCAAATTAGATGAATCTGTGGAATCTCACTAAGAAAATGCAATCTACTGAGACCAGAAAAGCATGAAAACTATTTCATCGAACTTTATCCATGCCATACCAAGAACACCAAGAAAATTGGGCAGGTCCTCACAAGTACCGCAGACAAAAATTCGCCCAGAGTCAACACACAAAAATCATTATTTATTAACAATAAAGATCTCATGATTCAAAGACAGTGGATTTTTCATTTCCGGATTATGTAATACAAATTATTCAGGTTTTTATCAAGAAAATAACACAATGTTCTTTTCTTTAGTCCATCCTGTGTTTACCTTTATGCTACCTGCAAAAGTGCTAGTGCTCACATGCATGGAACGACCCCCACACCCCCCCCGAAAAAAAAAAAAAAAAAAAAAAAACACACATACACACCTCATTCTGCAACTTTGTAAAGTCCGGAGCGGGAACAACTTCTACAGCAAATGTTGACTAAACCCGATTACTTGGCAGGGGGTTCCTTAGCTAATAGTGAGTCTTCAACGTCACGAGTGGTGCTTTTCCCTGTGTACTTCAATTAGGGCAAACTTACTTTACGTGATGTCACAATTCGATTAGAGCTAGCTCGACCAGCCCATCCTAACATTTCTTTTCTTCGCTGATTCATTCATTCGCTTTTTTGGGTGTTTTTAGAAAGCCAAAAGTATAAACCAGCTGGCACCTCCTCTTGTAAAAAATGTCTCGCAGACTCCTAAACTCTACCAAAAAACTTCTCCACCACCATTTCAGCCCCTTTTATCAGCCTCAAACGCCCGCCGCCCCCAGTGATACTATTGGTCCATTCAATTTAACAATAACTTTTAATCATTGAAGATCACAACATGTGTCAAATACTTAAAAGTATAACTGCAATCAAATGCATACCAGCATTTTGCAGCTGGACAAATATCTGAGGCAGAAAAGTAAATATAATAGTTATCTTTACTATGAAAGATGTGACTCACTTTGCTAATTGACTGGATGAAAGCTCAAGAGAAAGGAGAGTAGCTAGAGCACCACCTAAACTATGACCAGTAACATAGACATGCCACTTGTACTGTGGCTCACAACCATCGTCCCTGCAAGAAAACATTTCACCATCAAGTTATCACAAGACAATCAGCTCTTGGTGATAACACAGCATGGTAGCCATTTAGTAATGGAGAAAAACTTGTTTGAATGCATGGCCTTGGTATATGACAAAATGAAAGAAACACTAGCAGTTAAGTTCGCACTGAAGTAAGATAATGCCTGGAGGGCAAACAAACTGTTGAATAATATCTGTCTACATTGAGACACATATGGTTAGTACACAAGTGTTGGGAATTTCAAATGAGGTAGTCAAGGATTTGGGTATTAAGTAGATTGTCTCCCTAGGCTTGGCAAGTGAAGCATCAATATACTAATAAACATAAAGTCAAGCAGGTATTTTGTGTTCTCTCCTTTCGTATCTTCTGCAATTTCTAAATACTAAACATGGAATCAGATCCACCAAGAGAGAGAAAACCAACAAATATGGGACTTCTTTGTTAACTCTCACTCGCTAAAACAGCTTCCTTATTGAGTTCTTTGTCATCTCTCATGGGTAGCGACCATGAACTAATGCTACTCATATCCTCTCGCTTGGGGCCACCACCTCTGTCCATCAAGCCTCTGACTCTTCCTCTGTTGTCCACTTGCCTGTTTTCCGGCTCTCAATATCCTGACTATACCCCCCTCTGCAGGGATTCAACTCACGCCAGCCAGGTGAGTCCCAATCCACATGGATTTATTCTGGGCTCCTTGGTGTCACTCACAACTTGAGGACCGCTAATCCTCGAGGCTTTGCAACTCCAGACCCACAAAACTTACTGCAAAGAGCACAATGCAGCTCATGCAAGATACACCTCAACTCCATCACACAGCGATGCTTAAGGAGAATATCAACCGAGTTCATGGGGTCGACGCCTACAACTCTCTGAATTCTTTTGTGGTTTTTTAAGAGGAGCAAGCATGATTAGTTTATAATATTTTTCTAGGAACAGCACTTACACAAAACCGATTGCCATTTTGAGGAGTGATACAATTCTTATTCTCACTGAATCATATGCACTTAAAAAGCCACTGTGAACCTGGAAAACAAGCAACAAAAATTTTGTAAGCAAGGAGAAGCATAATGGACGGATTCAGCAAAATACGCATCTCACAATAATCAACAAAAGACATCAAGATCTAGAATAGCAGTATACTTGAACTTCTTCCTTGAAATCTCCACCAATCCTTTCGGGGTTCAAACTGTAGGAGCACAACAAAATAAACATCAAGAAAACAAAATTGACAAGTAGTATCAGTGTATTACATTAGCCCAACTTACATAAATATTACAGAGGATAAGCATATCAAACAGCCAAAAAAATTGGTGAATTTGCATAGTTGACACAAGCAACAACCAAAAGAATTAGTGGATTTGAACAATTCAAACAAGCAACAAGCATGGACATCTTTTCACATAGAAAAGAAGACACCAAAAAGAGCACTGCTCGAAACCTATCTGCAAACACAGATGTCAATTGGCATATATCACTCACCAATTCCCAGGTATCATAGGATCATTAACGATAAGCCCTGCTCAATGTAACAGAACTGGTTTCAAGCCTAATCATACATTCTAAGTTATTGCTTAGCACTGCAAATTATGAGGAGACAGAAGACTAACATCATATCAGACTTGGACAATCTTCAAGCTACAATTCGTTTTTCCTAGTAAGAAACTAAAGAAGGTTGCAAATTTTGATTTTGTACTTGTTAAGGCTAAGATAGAGATGATGATCTGCTCCTACATGACCAACTAACAGGCAAAATAGTAAAATACAACTTGTAATGGCATATATGTTGAGAGAAGACTATCCAGTGAATTAATTGATTTTTCACATTACCCAGCAGGGGCCATCATCAAATCAGTCCGCAAGTCCTTCCATCTTGACTGGGAATAACAGACAGAAAAAAAAAAATTAATAAATAAATATCTACCTCATAACCACATAAATAAGGTTGCCAAGGGAAAGATAGTGAAGCTGATTACTTGTTCTGTTCCTCTAAATGCAACAACTAATCTTCTTCGTGCAGAATCACGCCAGATTGCTGCCTGCAGTAACCTTACTTCATTCATACATGATTCCATCCCCAATTAAAAATGCATGAGAAAAAGTAGATTAGGAAGCAGCTTCCTCAATACAGGAAGACAATACCTGTGTATCAGTAGATGCGTTATCTAGGAAGCAAATTTTCTCAAATTCAGACTTAACGAAACTAGGATGACCAAGAGAAGTGGCAAGCAGCGCCCAGGCTTCCATGGCACTTTCTGCAGTAGAGAAAAGAGTTTTCATCTCCTCCGACTTCTTTTCATCCAATGATGATATGTCTGATGAGACTGCAAGATTCTCACTCTTAGAATACACAGAACCATCACTTTTCATTTTATTATCATTCTTTTCCATAGAACGTGCTTCCTTATTTAGCCGAGAAACTGCCGCAGTCAAAACCATCAATGCCCCCAAAACGGAATCAGTTTGCTGCAACAAATCTTGTGTCACTTTTTTTATATCCGGAATTGAAGACTGAATTGCACTTCTTGGAAGTGGCCCGCTCTCTGCGGAATCATCAATATCTTGGCTACTTGGCGTTGCAAGCCCAGATTGAACGTAACCTTCTTCTGCAACTTTCCGGGATTGTATGCCAATCTTATTTAGTACATCAAAACCATCCCATTTTACATTCTCAAGGACAGGAAGACCAAGTTTCTGTACAACCTTCTGATTGATAACATCTGCAAAGTTCTTCCAGAAATGTTTGTCAAACTGTATGGATTCACCAACTAGCATTTTTTCTCCATTAGCATTCTCAAATCCAGTTGAATCAGGGGAAGACTCGACAACAATGTTCTCTTCATTCAGGCTCTGGTCATTCAGCGATGGAACATCTACAGATGAAGACTTCTCAGGTGCAGCAGTGGCATTGACCGATTCCCCTTCTGCTACATATTTACCACTATTTAAAAGCTTATCCTTCCAAGGATATGTCTCATTAAAGGATTTCAACTGCCCAAAAGCATATTCAACAAACTGCCGAGCTGGCACACTCTCAGACCCAACAATTGATTTCAAAGTAGACTCAAACCCATTTTGCCTGAGGAACTCTGAAACAAATGGGAGATTCCACCACTTCTTTCCCTCATCAATTTCATCAAAACTTTTATATCTAACCTGAAATAGCATCACCAGTGAGCTTGCTCATTTTTCCGGCATAACACACAGAAGGATGATAACTGGTATCTTAGTAAAGCATGGAAAGAAATCCACAATAACAAAACCAAGGTTAGAATTCTCATAAATGGAATTCAGATGCTCACCACCCTCTCAAAATTAAATTAATTTTGCCTGGTTCAGATAGAATTCCCTAATATTCCTACCAAAGTCCAATAGTGGAAATATTTTTTCTCCTCCTAGCATTATTGTCTGATTTCTGAAAGATTGTTATTAAACTTGTTTATTAGTAGTTCTTATTCACACTTCATACATGTGAGACAATATACAAGCACTGCGTGTTTGTGTCATATGCATCTCAGTAGATACTCGATTTTGACATACAAGATCAAATGGACAAACAACCCCCATGATTGATTCAATGTCTTTGAAACAGATAAGAGGTTTACTTTGTATTCCAATGTCGTCTTTTCCACCAATATAATAAAGCAAGTAAGTTTAGCCTATTGGAAAGGGTTGAGCTGGAGTGTGTGCAGACTTAGATGTCCAGGGTTCATAGCGTATTGGTGTAAACTGGTTCTTCAAGCATCTAAGATTTACCCAGCGACTGATTCATAATAACAAAAGAGAAACGATGTTACACCATCTTGGAGAAAGCTCTTATACAATAATTGCCAGGTACTTAAATAAGCAAACATTAATAAAAAGCTCTTGCTAATGCTCAATGATTCACAGATAGATGCTGGAAGCTCTAGGCCTAAATGAAAACTCTACCTTATAATTGGAACTTCTTTTGAACAATTACAAATCATATATAGATGTTTATTTCAAGAAGTCAAGAATCTTCAAACAGAAATCCTAATTGTCCTTTTAAGAGAGCTTCCTACTATGCGATTGATATAAAAATGTTTCCACACTTACCTCTAACTGTATCTTCCCTCCACCACCCATTCCTTCTAATTCCACAACCATTTCATGTGAATCTCCTGGAAACAGTGTGCTCATCAAGAAAAAGTACAATTTCCATATGGTAGTCATTTCATCCATTGCCAAGGTCATAGAGTATCAAATAATGTTTCACAGGAGAAAAACCAATCTGATATATTGCTCATTTATTTGACTTCTGAACCACCCAACTAAACCACCACCAGCATTGCACAATAAAGTTCAAAATACAAATCAACAACAAATTCAATGATTCTCACCATCACACAGAAGCTCCAAACAGATTCCTGCATTACCCATTCGCTTGTGTGGAGTTACCAAGTTTGCATCCCAAGCTGCCACCTAGCATCCACACCACAGCGAACAACAAAAAGATCAACAATTATTCAGCTTCAGTTCATGCATTTAAGGATAGCTGTATCCATTTGCTGAGCGCCAAAATCAGCAAGGACTTGTACCCAAAAAAAAATGGTGGAGTTGCTTGCTTCATGTTATGTTAATGCAAGATATAGGGCACAATCAACCTGGGATTGTATCAAATAAGGCAACAAATGAGCAAATCTCCTTAGCACGTAAAAGAAGAGTCCAAAAATTGATGCAGCACTTGGCCCCCTCAAAATGGCGTTCATTCATTTATTACAAAAGTAGCATCACATATTTTTAGGATAAGTCCTTCCTAAACATTCCAGCAATTCGGTCTCCAGTTAGTCCACAGATGCAAATTGGAAAGGAAGTAATGGATATCACTCCGGTAGAGGCTTAACCTGGAGGTTTTTAGTCGAAGGGAGCTTAATGTTAAAAGTGAATTCCTCATTCCATGTTGGCTCTTTCTTCCTGTCAGCAAATTTGATTGACAAATAAAGTTGCAATAAGTCTGTAAATCCAGAGTAAATTTAATTTTTTCTCCATACGCATCATATGCTCTCATCTCCTGTATTCTGTATACAGCAGATAAACTAAATTGCAATTAGCCAATGTAAAAAGAGCTCAAGATTATTGCTTCAGAAGCTTCAGCAAAATTGTTTTGCCGAAGCTGATGGGGAATGCTGATAATATGATTTATCATTTAGGTCATCATGCAAGAAGCACAAAAAAAAATTAGTAGCTAATATGTATTGTATTTCTCATTTTAAAAAGTGAAAGTACCCTTTAACATTTTAAGGGAAGGAATTCCATAGCCTGCACCAACTTAATATAACCGCTCCTTGAGTACGGCTTTGTCAACTTGGGAAATTACATGGGCTGTGTGGGGTATGTTAGAGAGGAACTGCTAGCTACGTTTTGTAAAGGTAGAGATCTTTTTTGTTTTCATTCCCTGCATTTTTGGCTCATATGAAAGGAAAGAAACAGACCATAGGAATGTAACAGAGAAGAAAGAATTACATTCTCTCTTTGAAGAATTTGATTTTAATGGAGAACAAAAAAAAAATCAATAAAATGGAAAGAGGTGAGTTACGAGGGCTTTCAGAAACGAGGAAAGTTCTACAGGTTCTGCAAAGACTTTCAGAAAAGAGAGAATTTCTACAAGTGTAACGAAAGACAGATGGCTTAGCACTTTTTATGGGGTAGCAAGGGATAGATCCTTAGATGCTCAGTATTTTTTATAAGTAGATCTTTTCTAAATTCCAGGCTGTGAACAGGAGGAACCCTCCCCTGTTGCTCCTAAACATACTTGTTCAAAAATCTACTCCTACCATGCATTCCTAAACTAGAGGCAGAAGCAATATATCCTTTCTACGTGTGGTTGGAAAGGGATCATATGCCTTAATACTTACAATTTCAGAGATACTTTTAATACCACAATATTAAAAGGAACTTGCCATCATTCATTTTTCTATCTTAATATGAAATGCAATGCCACTACTTACTCAACTCATGTTCATTGCTTACCCCCATTTGACCTTGCTTTTCACAACCTGACCATCCAATTGCATGACTACATATGGATCACTTGTCCCCTACCACACATTCATAAAAAAGAAATGGAGTGGCATTGTCAAAATCTGGAAGGAAAGATTAATTTCCATTAGTCTAACCTAAAATTTATTTAATGGAAGAAAGCAAAAATATTGCTTCAGAAGAAAAAACACTTCAGGCATTCATGAAAGACATCACAAAAGATACAGCGGGAAGTAGAAATGCAACGAATAGACAAGCATAAGTTCAAACGTTAAGCATAATGTCTTATCCCACAAGAAACTAGCATACCCACGGATCCATGGCAGGAAGCTTGATACCCTTTCTGAGCTTTACGAACAACTGACCGTCGTATATTTCGCGGACAAATGACCTACATATGTAAACTCAGTATTTCAAATCTTTGCTTTCCATCGACCAATCCACTTTAATCTATTGGGGAGCAAATACATAAACCCCTTGATATATTACTGGCCAAAAGTGCACATAAACATGCACAAAATACTTGTACATACAAAGTGCGGATGCCATGCAAATATACGTAAGCAGTACAAGTATTCAATGGCAGAACCCCACTGAACCAAACCAAACCAACCAGACGAACAGAAAATTTGTTTTTACCCCTCTGATTATTCAGAAGAAATGATCACGTACTCTGAAAGATACACTGTCTTACAACCCGCAGCATCCACTTCTCGCCTTCCAATGTTTTGCTAATCGATACGGCCCAAAAGTACAAAGTACAAATTAGTCTTGAATAAAAGCATTATCACAATAGGGACTACCCTAAGTTAAACTATGTCCCCCCAACAACAAAATAATACAACCCGAAATCTAAAAACTTATCCCCTCTCATCCTATTTTTGTAGCTATCAAAGACCACAGCAAAGCCCCCTCGCTATACAGCTTTCAATCAGTTCCCTCGCCTTCGCCAACGGAACATTTTCACTTCTTAAATTCATGCGACTCCAGAAAGACTAATTCGAGAGTTCCAATTACAGGAGGAGTGGTGTAGGCTTCGAACGCGAAACCGGCGAGGATGACAGCGAGGTTGAGGTCGAACGGTCGTCGCTCGTTCTCCTCCGAGACTTCGACCTTCGCGACTTCCGCGCTGCTGGCTTGGCAGCAGCACTCGAACGAGCTCCTCCCCCCATCCCTGCCCCCGCGACTTTCCGGAAGCTCCGGAGCCCTAATTCTCCGGGCAAACGAGGCCGGAGGACGCCGCGAGAGCCCGAGGACCCTCCTCAAGGCTCTACGCTTCGGAGAGAGCGGAGAGAAGCGACGGTGGAATTGGAGATTGAGCTGGTGCGCTTGGAGAGAAGCCATCGGCGCTTGCGGAGCGCGAGCGGAGGAGCAAAAGCAAGCTTGGTCTGGTTCAGCAAGCGCTTTTTCAGACAGCCGCCGGGAAGGCGAGTGGCAAATCCGCAATTTCGGAGGATATCGACGGTGGATCGTTGTGGTCGTACGGGTGTTTGGTGCGCGTCCACGTCAGCCGACGAGAATATCGGAGAAGGTCCCCGATGCCACGTGGCAGGCCGTTCTTTTGCGCGGGAAGAATTATACGGTGGCCCCATGAAGATTCTCGACCGTTGTCGGTTATTCCGATTTCTCGACCATTGAGCATTGACAGTTCTGGAAATTCCAGAGACTTGGATGTCCGATGCTGTACTCGCGAACGCAACTTTCATTCATTCATCCAGTTCAAGAGAACAAGATTCAAAATATTATATAGTTGGGGACTTAATAAGTTGATTAGAATGGAGAATTTATATTCAGTAGGCTCTTGCAATTCAATTTGTGAGTTGGTTAGCTTCTCGTGGACAATGTCAAATGAAGACATTCTCTACTAGGGCATAAAGGTTTTTGCAATTCACAAATGAGCTTTGAAAGGCTCATGGAGATTATGAGATATGTTCAAGTCACTTACATATAAATAAGCTATCGCTCAATAATTCCTTCTTTATATGAGTTATTGAGTTCAATTGAAGTACACCAAAGTGACAGAGCGAAAGTAATTTTAAATCCCAAGAAACTGTCTTTTAAAACAAAATCAATGAGCACTTGCAGATTCTTTAGGGCGAAATTCTTCACTAGAGAAAGTGATTTGATTATGCCGTGACTCATGAGATAGACGTATTATTGCAACTAATATTAATTTCCATTACTCGAACTTTAGAAAATAAAATCAATATTGCTTGAGAAGAATTTTTTTTTTCTTTTTTTGGTCAGTCAGAGAAAGTTTAAACAACCTAGTTTACTCGATGGAAGAATTAGGACTCTCTAAACCATTCAAATCACGCCGTGCAATGCATGATCACCTTTGCTTGAGTTTCATGATGAATACTCAAATTCCGGTGCAATCAATGTGGGCAAGAAGGACCAATCGGTTATATTTAGTATGCGTCTGCTTGCTTTAAGTAATGAAAAATTACTTTAGTTGTTAATCGTTAATTAACAATTAATTTTTATTTAGAAAGGTGACTTCATTTATGTTTTGTTCAGAACGGAATTCATTAAATTATAGATCTGTATTTCTTCATCCCCGGTTGGACCAAACATCCTCTAACCAATTCTCTTATTCCTCCAATTTATGGAGAAAAAGCATAATTGCAAACTTACGCCTATTCAATACATGATTGGGCTAGATTAGGGCATCTTCACCATCAATATAAGATATTAGTAGGTACATCTAATTCAGCTTTTCCGAAGGGCTTTCAGCCCCATGAAAAAATGTAGGCAACCCATCTCAAGGGGCTTTCGACCAAATGTTGGCATTGGAAAAATTGAAAGCCTATCTAATATTGAGCTTTCAACATTTAGCCAAATACTAAAACTAGATTTCTTCTTCCAAAACTATCCTCGCTAATATTTTAATATTTCAACTTTTTCCCATTATTGTTTATCTTTAAGGGTGAGCATCAATCCAGGGTGGACCCTGGACTGACCCTAATCGGTCCAACCCAATCAATCCTCGTCCAATCCTTAGGGGGATTGAATCAATCTTCGGTCCTAAAATCTTTACACCCTGCACTATGTGAGTTGGTTCTCAATTTTGGAAGTTTAGAGTTGGTTCAACACATACCAACGCTATACATAATGTATTATATATATTTATACCTAATATATTATATAATATATGCTTTTGTCCACTTTAAATTTCGACACCTCCTACTCTATTCTCTTCGCAGTTCAATTTGTCATGTAAATTAGAAAATAGAAACCCATACCAAATTCGACCGAAAAAATAAAAATAAAAAAAATAAAAAAAAAAAAAAAAAAAAAAAAAAAAACCCTCTTCACTCGCTTGTCCGGCTTGACCTTGCTTGCCTTGGTCACGACTCACCTCTCTTTGCTTGCCTCACTCACCTTGTCGCTCACTTCTATTCTCTTGCCTCACATGTTCATTTTTATGATTTGTTGCTTTTGGCAATTGTAAGTTCATGTTGTTACCTTATCTTATATTTATGTTTGATGTATTGATATTTATAATTTGATTATTTGATGTCACATTGTTAATGAATATGTAATTTGAAATAATACGTTTGTCCTTTTAAGTAATATAAAAAAGGAAACAAACAAAAATAAACAATTGGTCCTAAAAGCATACCAAACCCATAGAATCGGTCCGATTCTCGGATCTAAGCTTAACGAGGTCAGTTCTCAATCCCAAAAATTAAGGACCAACACTATATGGTTGATCCTTGGGTTAAGTGTTGGATTGGCCTAACCCTGACCATGCTTGTCCCGATTCATCTTTTTTTAGAAAGAGCAGCCGGCTAAGGTAGCTAGCGAGGCTAGATTGGGCCAATGAGGGTTGACGAGAGGCCAATGAGGGGCTGACGAAGTCATGTGACAACCACTTGGGTCACACAACCCCAAGCAACAAGGCCTGAGGTCATAAGACCCAAGCGGCCAACACTAGGGTCACGCAACCCCAACTGGCCGCTTGGGTTGCATTTCGAGGGTTGCGTGACCCTCATTGGGGTTGCACAACCTTGGGCGACAGTTACTGGTGCCAGATCTGGCTCACTAGTGACAACCAGATCCCAAAGGGTTTTTATTTTTATTTTTAAATTAGACCAAGAAGCCCTTTGCAAAAAAGTATTTGCCAACCACTATTTAGGACATAGTAGCTTTGTAAATGAATTTTCATCAAATGCAATTTGCATTTTCTCATTGAGTTTCAGGTCGAAGGCATTTGGCGGAACCAAATGCAACTAATTTAAGGGTTCGTTCGTTTCGCGAAAAATAATTTCCGGGAAAACAATTTCCAGATTTTTCGGCGTTTGTTTCACGGAAAATGAATTCCTTGAGGAAAATTTTTTCCATCAGAGAAAAAAAATCTTCTAAAGTAGAGGAAAATGTTTTCCATTTTTGAAAAGTAGAAAACATTTTTCTTACTTGATTTCTCTTATCTCACACCTCTACAAATCCCGACTCCTCCTCCCCTTTATTTTTCTTCTTTCCTTTTTTCATTTGAATTATTTTTTAATTTTCTTTTTCTTTTTTTAATTCGAAATTTCCTTTTTCTTTCCTTTTTTTTCTCATCTTCTTCTTTCTTGGCTAGTCGTCAGACCAAGTGAACCTCAAGCTCATTGATCTCAAACTCGCGCTCACCAATCTAGTGAGCGGACAATATTTTCCTTACCAAACACCGGAAAATATTTTCCAAAACATTTTCAGATTTTAGCCGAACACCAGAAAATAATGTCATTTTCCTGGAAAATGACTTATGGGAAAATATTTTCCGAAAATTGCTCATTTTTCGCGAAACGAACGGACCCTAAGTTAGGACAACATCCGGCAAAAGTTATACCTCACCATCAGATAGAAGGAATTTGTAGTTTCCCTAGTCAAAGAGGGTCAAAGAGGTGCACAAAATGGTCAGTCTGCGTAGGTCATAAATTCACCCAGTGAGAAGCGAAATAACAATTCATCCCTCGGATTGTAAAGCCTTAAAATATTGATGCATTTTTGTTGTCATCAGGGCAACATCTCAAACCGTCTATTTCATATGCTTATCTAATTTGACAATGCAAAGCCATTATGTCATAACCATAACGTTCTCGTCCAGACAATGATGACTATACCGTCACCTTCAAAATTGCCCCATGCAATGAGTCACCTCACTAGACGCCAAATCAGCTCTTTGCTTGGGTAAGCTTGTATCAAGTGAGTAGGCAAGGATAGTGCACGGTGCTAGGACAAGTATCGGTTACAAACCTTAACGTTTGAAATTCATTCATGGAGCACAAGACAATGAAAAGATTAATGGAAACTACGGGTCTATTTCTTAACTGGTCAAATAGAAATTAATCATATTCTTTTATTTCTCAGAATAAAAAAAGAATAAGGATCCATTTGATAACTTTTTTGTTGTCAAGAACAAATTTGTCCTCGAAAATAGATTTAGAACAAAATTAAAAAATAGAAAAAAATTATTTTTTTATTCCTAAGAATAATTCCATAATCAAGTCAAGTTTTCTATTTTTGTTTTTTTCTATTTTCTTTTCTCTTCTTCTTCCTCATTGCCAATCATCGACCACGGCAATGGTCGACAATCGGCTGGGCGAGGCTTGGCCTTGCTGGTGGTTGGGCGAGCTCACCGAGCCATCGGCGATGCTCAACCTTGCTCTGGCTTGGGGAGGCTTTGGCGAGGTTGTTGGATCTTGCCCAATCAATCGTTGGCCATTGCCATGGTCGACAACCGGCTAAAGAAAAAGAAGAGGGATGGAAAGAAAGGAAAAAAGAGAAAAATATTATAAGAGTGTTGAAAATTAAAAGAAATTCTAATTCACAAAAAAAATTGAGATTTTATCAAACACATTTCTATCTTGGGAATATAAATTTTGAACAATTATCAAATACCTTCAAATGCTCAGAAACCCATTCAAAAAATAAAATAAAAAATAATCATTTCTAAGTAGAATTTTTTTCCGAAAATAAAATGGCTATCAAAAGTACTCTACAAAATCCAACGGATAATACGTAAAACAAAGAACTTGAATCTTTAGCCACTTTTTTTTTTTTTTGGTCGTAACTAGAAATTTCATTAAAACTTGGGAAGCTTACAACCGAAAGCTAGGGCGTTGGCATATACAAGGTCTAGCAACAGGTAAGGCGGATATATGTTCCAATCCTGGGCTGAAAAATTGAATCGGTGGCTTCCGTGAGCAAAACGCAAGCCTCCCATGGCGGCGGTTCTTCTCCCATAACAACAGCAACGACAGTACTACAGTCCGATTCAAGCGTGATCGGAGCCTAATGAAGCCCTTGGTTCAACAGATGGCGAAGCGTGAAAGTGAGGGCCTGAAATTCCGCATTCAAGGCTGATGCTGCTGGAAATCGTGCCGTATACACATCAGTAAGGCGACCATACTGATCTCTGTAGATCAATGCCATCGATCTGTGTGTGCTCCTTAGCTGAAAAGAGGCGTCGATATTACATTTCAAAGTGCCTGGTGCCGGTGGATGCCATATCTGATTTTGTTGCTTCTTTCCTATAGATCGTGTTGAAGAGGAGGAGAGGGAAACCTTGTGAAGTCGCGTCTATGAGAGTGCATTCTCCGCTACTAAAGAAGGATCCGGCCAATCGCCCCTGAAGATAAAGCCATTCCTCATTCGCCAGATTTGCCAGAGGACATTTGCGATGAGCTCCAGAGCAAGTGAGTTATTAGGCGATTCAGCTTTTTCTGTCAACCAAACTTCGATACAAGTGACCGAACTAAGCTGGATATCTATGTTAATCTGTGGATGAAGCCAGATGCCTGTTGTCCATGAACATAATAGAAATAAATGCTCTAATGTTTCTGGAACTTGCTTGTTACATACCGGACAGAAAGGTTCCGAACTGATATGCTTCTTGAATAAGTCGTCCTTAGAAGCGATCGCATTATGGTAGACAGACCAGAGGAATAGTCGTAGTTTTGGGACTGTACGCATTGTCCAAATTTTTTCAACAGTATCTTAGGATGTCAATATGATGTTGATGTTGTGCTGTTGTTTGGAGTTCTGTTCACAGTAGTCAGAGCATGGTAATTGCTCTTCACCATATGGCGGCCATCCTTGTTGGCTATCCAAACTAGTTGATTAGCAACTAAAGTTGGTCTAACTGGAATGGTTAGAACCTCTGCTACGATCTGATCATCTAAGAAGCTAGTGAGTATAGAGGTATTCTAGCTGTTGTGGATGGGATCAATGAGATCAGCCACCAGTTTGGGTTCCTCTCTAGCCGTAGGTCCACCTATGACTCCTCTCGGCAACCAACAATCCTCCCTAATGCGAATTTGCCTTCCATCACCCATTGACCATCTAACATGAGGAATAATAGCATCCCTACCAACCAGAAGACTCTGCCACCCCCAGGATGGTCGAGAACCTTGATTCGCCGAGTGGAAGTCCGTAGAGTGGTAGTAAAGACCCTTAAAAATTTTACTCCATAAAGCTTGTGGCTGCTGCAGTAATCTCCATGCTTGCTTACCGAGCATGGCTTTGTTAAAGTCTATCAAATCACGAAATCCTAGACCGCCCTCGTGCTTACTCCTCTTTAAAATTTCCCATCTCTTCCAATGTATCCCTGCTTTATTTTGATCATTTTTCCACCAGAAACGAGCAATGCTCTTCTCTATAGTTTTACAAAGAGACAGTGGAAGTTTGAAAATTGACATAGCATAGTGAGGAAGTGCCTGGATGACAGATTTAATGAGAACTTCCTTGCCCCCTTTTGAAATAAACTTTTCTTTCCATCCTTCCAGCTTTGCTTGTACTCTCCCCAAGAGCCAAGAGAACATTTCCTTTTTAGATCGGCCCCAATCAGACGGTATTCCCAAGTATTTCTCATAGTTTTGTAGCACCGGAACTCTAAATTCAGACGCCAGATTTTCCTATAAGCCTAAAGGACAATTCTTGCTGAAAATAATACCTGATTTGTTTCGGTTCAAAGCTTGTCCTGTGGCCATACAATACTGATTTAAGATATTGGCCAAGTTCTGGCATTCCCTAATATTTGCATCAAGG
Source organism: Eucalyptus sp. ANBG9806169 (assembly GCA_014182395.1). Classification (NCBI taxonomy): domain Eukaryota; kingdom Viridiplantae; phylum Streptophyta; class Magnoliopsida; order Myrtales; family Myrtaceae; genus Eucalyptus; species Eucalyptus sp. ANBG9806169. The sequence goes on from CM024580.1 coordinate 27,000,664, forward strand.
AAATAGATGGCATCGTCCGCAAAAAATAAATGGGACAATGTAAGGCACCATCGATTTAATTTAAGTCCTTTTAATTGACCCATATCAACTGCCTGAGAAACCATAGTAGATAAAACATTTGCCAATAATATAAAGATGTATGGCGAAAGAGGGTCACCTTGTCTGAGGCTACGAGTTGGATGGAAAAAAGGAAGTAGTTCACCATTAAATCGGACACTATAAGATGTGGTAGTGATGCATTGGAGGATCGAGTGCACCCATCTTGGATGGAAACCCAACCTAAGAAGATAGGCATTCGAGAGATCCCATTCTACTCTATCATAGGCCTTTTTCATATCAGTCTTGAGGATCGCATGAAATTTACTCGTTCGCTTTCGGGTCTTGAACTGATGAATAACTTCCTGAACAACGAGAATATTGTCTTGAATTTGTCGTCCATTCACAAAAGCCAATTGTTCCATGGAAATCATATTAGGTAGCCAAGGTTTAAGGCGATTAGCAAGTACCTTGGAAATGATATTATAAGCAAAGTTGCATAGGCTAATCGGCCTATATTGATCTAGTCTTTCTGGGTGAGGCGTCTTAGGGATCAAAGCGATAACTGTCTGGTTTAGATTTGTAGGCATCCGGCCTGACCCGAAAAAATTCTGTACTAGAAGATGAAGATCTGACTTTATGACCTCCCAATGAGTCTGATAAAACAAACCATTAAAGCCATCAGGGCCAGGAGCCTTATTGGTGCCCAACTAAAAGGTAGCTTGTCGAACCTCCTCCAAAGAAATTGATTCCAGCAGCTTTGCATTCATTTCCGTAGTTACCACCTGCGGACATTGAGCTAAAACAGGTCCGTAATCTCGGCAACCCACCATGGTGTATAACTCAGCAAAATAGGTGGATGTCATAGCTTTCAAAACCTGTGATTCCCGAATCCATCCCAGATTATCATCCTGCAACATAAGAATTCAGTTTTTTTGTCGTCGTTGAAGAGTGGCAGCATGAAAGAACTTCGTGTTCTTATCCCCCCATCGCAACCATTGAATCTGCGAACGCATAGCCCAATATTTCTCTTCTTGTTGCCAGGTCCGCCGTAGTTCTTCTTTGATCTTGGTAACTTCAATACTATTAAAGGTACATTGCTGTTGGTTTATGATAAGTTGAAGTTGTTGCTGTAGAGCTGTAACTTTAAGATCAACCCTAGGAAATTTGGCCCGACTCCATTTGATTAATGCAACAGAGACTCTTTTCAGTTTTGGGACTAGATCACCACCTTGCACTTGGACTGAATTCCAGGCATCTGAGATAATACGTCGGCATTCGTTATGGTCATTCCAATAAGATTCAAAAACAAAATTCATCCCTCTTCTTCTAGATGATGGTGAAGTATTGATAATCAATGGGCTATGGTTGGAACCCACCATTGGCAAGGCAAAGACCTCAGCATTAGGGTATAATAAACGCCAATCAAGTGAGCACATTGCCCTGTCTAGCCTTTCTTTTACTAGTTCATCACCCTCTCTATTATTCATCCACGTGAACCGACACCCTTCCAATTCCATTAAAGCATAATCATTGAGAACCTGCCGAAAGGAGAACATACGGAGCTGATGAGCTGGCCTTTTCCCCACCTTTTCCCACGGATAAAGGACTTTGTTAAAATCACCAGCACAAATCCAGGGTAGTACATTAACCAAACTAATCTTGCGCAGCTCATTCCACAATAGTTGTTGAAAGTGAAAATCATATGGAGCATGAACACAAGTGAGTCTAATCATACGGCGATCCTGCACTTCCCTATAAGTCATATCAATATAATCTTTTGTTGAAACATAAAACTTCTATAGATACCTGATCATTCCAAAGGACCACCAGACCTCCTGCCAGACCAACAGGGTTGATAACATAAGCGTTAGTAAAGTGTAAACGTCGTTGAATATCAGTCAGCTTCACTGCACTATTCTTCATCTCCATTAAAAATACCAGATTGGGCTTTTCCTTGACCGTCATGGCCTTAAGCGCGTGAACTGCCAGGGGATTGCCTAGTCCCTGACAGTTTCAACATATAAGTTTCATTTGTGAGATGGTGGCTGTTGAGGGCCAGCCACCGGAGCCCAATGTCAAGCTTCTCCCCCGTCAAGAACAGGTGTGTCCAGTAAACATGCTTCATCAAGGTCGTGCAAGACTATACCCTTTGAGTCAATTGGTGTGGATCGTCGCTGTTTTTTAGCAATACCCACTTTAGGTGTCAAGCATGCACTCTTCTTTTTCCTATACTGTTGAAACTCCATAAGAGGGGACTGAACAGTTTTTAGTTTGATTGATGCAGGAAGTGCCGTATGAACACAACTCCTTTGAAGATGCTGCTAGTCAAAGTCTATAGGTTGCGAGTTCATTGGCAAAGCTATGTAGCCTCAGTTGCTACTAGAATAGAGGGCAAAGCTGGCAAAGGAGGCAGATTCTGAAGATGTGAAGGAGGCATCTCAAGTATATTTTCTTCAGGTTGAGCTGCTGAGGGGTTAGGTGTATAAAAAGTCTGCCAAAAAGGACTAGGTTCCTTAACTTCAGCCTTTAGCCACTGACCGTACACCATACTATCCTGTCTTTCAAAGTTAGCTTCATCATAGGGAATCGTCTTGCAATTCATTGCATAATGGCCTAACCTTCCACAAGAGTAACAGAAGTGCGATAGAGGCTCGTAGCGAAAGTCAAGCCAGAATAGCTTCCCTTCTAGGTGGATCAACTTACCTGTCCTTAGAGGGTCCTAAAGATGTAGCTCTATCTTTGCTCTTGCAGTCCGAGAAGAAATGCCCTCTTTATTATCAACTCGAACCTCTATCACCCTTCCTAGATCTTTCATAGCCTTTGTGATCATCTGCTCAGTTGTCCATTCCAATGGCAGGCCGAAAATGTGTATCCAAAAAGCACACATCGAGAAATCATAGCAATGTAAGGGGTATTAGGCTGCCATGGCTTGAGGATGAAGAGATGGCTCGAAAAAAGCCAAGGACCTCCTTCTAGTACCCGCTGTTTATTAGTAGCCGAATGAAATTGTACTATATATATATATAGGCCATCTTCACGTTGTACAAAGGCGACTTGGTCAGTCTTCCAAGCCTTTTTCAATGTACTCTGGAAAGCTGGGAAATTTATGGATGGATTGGACAGAAGCCTTCCTATCAAAGTTAACTTGCATTGTGCCAATTTTGCAGGTGGTGGTTCCTCCTCCCAGATTTCAATGTTTTTTTCAGTAGAAAACCTACCCAATCTGGAGCACAGGGCAGCCAAGCTCAAGGAGTCTTCCGAAGCCATCTCACAAAGAGGGACTAAGAGCTAAACCTATGGGCGAGCTATCTCAAAGCTAGCGAGAATTGGTCCCTGATAGAAGACATCCAGAGTGAAAAAAGATGCAATACAGCACATGCAGGGTTAGATGCAGAGAATCCATTCAGAAACTTAAAAGATAAACAGAGGGGTTGAGGCAGTCGAATAACAAACCCAACTGGAGAGAATTCCGAAGAGAAACCAGTCGCATTTCAGTCAGGGGTTGGGCCCAGCAGAAAATCCAGAGGTGGCGAAGCGAATCGAAGATGTGCAGAAGCACAGGAGTTGCAACAGTAAAGCTTGGCCCACCGTCGGTTACAAGGCTGAGGTCGATAGCGCAAGAGTGGGTATTGGGTGAAAAACGAGAGACAGAGACAGGATTAGAAATTAGAAGGACAGTAGGATGGTAGTGTGGTAAATTGGGGTTAGGGTTCGGGTAGACATGGCTATCCAAGGATAGAAAATTCTCTTCACAAACGAGAGGGAAGGAACTCTGCAAATCAGAGGAATCTTTAGCCACTTGCGCTAGCACATCATGCTCCATTTTTGAATTCGACATCCTACAATACACTCAAATGTGGCTACTCCCCCCGGTCGCCTGCATTGTTGCTACCGTTGAGTTTCAAAACCTAGATCAAGGCAACCAAGTAGGATTTTTCTCTCAACGTCACTCAATTACATGAAAGGACAACAAATGAATTGTCACAAAATACTTAGGGTCCGTTCGTTTCGCGGAAAATGTTTTCCGGGAAAATATTTTCCGGATTTTTCGGTGTTCGTTTCACGAAAAATGAATTCCTAAGGGAAAATGTTTTCCATGGAAGGGAAAAAGTCTTCTAAATTTGGGGAAAATGTTTTCCACTTTTGAAAAGTGGAAAACATTTTCCTCACTTGATCTCTCTTATCTCACACATCTATAAATCATCACTTCCTCCTCCCATTTCTTCTTCTTCTTTTCTTTTTTATTCGAATTATTTTTAAATTGTAATTTTCTTTTTTTATTCAAATTATTTTAATTTTCTTTTCTTTTTCTTTTTTTTTTTTTTTTTTTTCTTTTCTTTTTGTTTCCCATCTTCTTCTTTCTTGACTAATCGTCGCCATCACCAGGTGAACCGTCGTGGATCGCTCGTCGATCCGCGAACCTCGAGCTTGACGCTTGCGCTCGCTAATCTAGTGAGCGGAAAATATTTTCCTTACTAGAACACCGGAAAATATTTTCCGAAACATTTTCAGTTTTAGCCGAACACCAAAAAATATTGTCATTTTCCCTGGAAAATGACTTCTGAAAATATTTTCCTGAAATGGCTGTTATTTTCCGCGAAACGAACGGACCTGTGTGCGCATGATAACTATTTTATTTATGTTCCGAATTATTTTTCTATTTCGTTTGTTTAGAATAAAAATCCGTTTGATAAAATTATTTCATTTTTCTATTTTTGAATAGATTTATATTCTGAAATTGGTTTGGAAATGCAAATCAAAAGTAATTTTTTTTTACTTTTTTTATTTCTGGAACAGAAATGAGAATTAAAAACTATTTTCAATATTTGTCCTCTTTATTAGTCAGTTATTCATCCGTCAGTCACTAACTGCCATTCACCGTCTATTGTCGCCACTCCTAGTCACCGGCCACCACCGCCGATCGTCGGCCGCCATCGCCGATCGTTGGTCGTCGGCAGTTGCCACCACCGTTCATCATTCGTCGTCGCCATTCACCGTCCGCTGTCGCCACTCCCAATTTCCGTTCACCGTCTGTTGTCGCCACTCCCAACCGCCAGCCACCACTATCGGAAATTGAGAAATTTTGTGTTGTTATTAAACAAATTTCTATTCCGGTAACAAAAATTTTGTATTATTATCAATGCGTATGTTTTTTTAAAAACTCATCTAGGAATAGAAATAAAAAAATCTATTTCTCTTCCGGAAATCAATTTTTGGACATAATGGTTATAATTTGTGCCCTTATACCCAAATCCGACACCAGTAGACCAGCTTATCGAGAGAGCAACGGTTCATGCCCATTAGATGCAAGATCACACTCAAGGCTGCCAGAGTGATAAGAAGGGGACAAGAGGATTGAGGCAATGAAATACCCGAAATGATTCACACCGTGGATAATAAGCAGCGTTATTGTATATATTACGGAAATGAACAGTATTTTGGTATCCTCAATTATTACTACATACGACTTTGTAGTTTTCTACGCCCATCCCATCTTAAAAAAGGGATGGGACATCATCAAACCATGGAATCTATTATACACCGTGCGACACATCTATAGACATACTCTCAGTGCATAAGTGCAACGGCTGCTTCTTGTACCAGAGGCTGAGTGACATGAACAAAGTGCTCAGCTTCCCTCTCGACCTGCTCCCAACATCGGTGCAGGTTTTTCCCTTCTTTCATCTTCTTGACAAACGCCACGAACCGCCTCCAGTTATCGGCTTGGAACAAGTCCGGGTTCATCCTCAGATATGTGAATGCGCACATCTCCTTGTCCTCCTGAGGATAGCCATCGATGTTCAGCAATGCAGAACGCAAAATCTGTTCATGTGCATAATCATCATAGCGCTGCAGTGCGTTTTCCCCAGCAAGAGGAACTTCTGCCTTCTGGGTAGCCAAAGCTACTTGCTTCACCAGCTTCTCAGGAGCGCAGAGCGCATCTTGGGGTTGCTCGTGGTCACGCATTTCGATGCAAGTGAAGTTGAATATAGCACCGTGCCGTGCCAACATCTGGGCAATCGGAAGGTAACCATCCCGAAAACGTGTGTTGTAGTATCCTGCTGTCAGCTCAGGAGCATGCGAACGCGTTCCATAGTGCCAGTGAATTCCTGCAACCTTCACTGAAATCTTTGCTCCTGTATTCTCAAAGACTGATTTGGCAGATGAGAGTATTCTCTCACCATGGTCCAGTAGCATCTGAGAATACCACGACAAGAAGAATTCACCATATTGACTGTTCCATCCTTCACCTTCCTTTTTGAAGAATGGGGCATCCTCCGGCCAATTGTTATAGTGACCAGCATCAGTTGGACCGGTGTGGCCCCATTCTGCTTTGCCAGCAGCCTCGGCTGCAGCTTTCAAGCTACTCAGCATGTACTGCATCAAGAATTTTAAAAATCAGAATACAATGCAATAAAGAAGCAGGGAAAAAAAAAAAAAACTTGAGAAAGAAAATGACAGGGCATACCTTGTCGTAACATTGAAAAGCTCCAATTCCTGGAAATTTCCATGTCCCATCTTGCTCGGGGTATGATGGATAACGAAGTTCGCCTGCTGGCCCCATGCCTACTTGAATTTCCTGCGGAATATGTAAGACAGTTCAGCATATGCTCCACTAGAGCGGCTCATGGCACTACCTATATGACATGTCAAAAGACAATGTCTTTCGAGACAAGGACTTACCACAATGGTTTCACCTAAAAGGTGCTGGAAGTTGTCTCTAAATGCACGCATGAAGTCAGCATAACACTGTACAGGTGTTCGCCCTTTCAGAACTGGGAGGGTGTCACAGCCAAGCGATATGTACTCGTAGTTTCTCCTACCCCACTGGTCTGTATATGCAAGATCAGGATCTTTATCAGCTTCTTCCACAACCCACTTTGGTAGAGGGATGCTGAAAGAAGAGAAACAGCCCAGTCACAACAAAAATCAAACACCACAGATGGATAAAAAGACAAACAGTGCCTATTGCACACCAGTTCAAATGTCAGACAGTGACTCGAAACATACAAAAAGCCCTCATTCCTAAAGCTTAATGACACAATAATAGTGCCACTCATAGTCATCCTGAGCAATGTCAAGCCACGTTAATTTGCAAGTGCAACAACACAGGCATTCAACTTATATCACTAGGTCTTAAGTACATATATAAAAGTTAGATCCCAATAAGAATAACTACGCACAAGAACCACACCAAGATCAGATCCTCAATTGTTTTTTGGTCCAGAAAATTGGGTCCCAATTTAAAAACTAAGGATTTATACGTGCAATCCAATATGTTCCAAGCAGGGGAATCTGTATAGATCTCTAAGGATCTAATCCTCGGGAATGTGGTGGTTGTTGACACACTTTATCTATAATTAGGACCGGGGAGATCGCCCTCTCCTGGACCATGCCCCTCGAAGCAAATAATACAGACAGTGTAGTTTTGCACAGCAACAATCAGCATGTCACTTTTATCATGTCAACGTCTAAGATATCCCAGAATCCTCTCAATTGGACAGATGAAATCAAGAAAGTATATTATATCATCAACGTATCAGCATCCTCAATATCTGTTTCCACATGATCCCATCCCTTCCAAAACGATTTTTACATCCAAAAAAGGTTTCATAAATAAATAAAAAAATTGCACAAATACGACCCTATATCTAGGCCAAGTATACCAAATCCTTACGCAAAAGCAATTTGCAACCTACCCAAGCACCACATCCAGATATCACCCCAATTCGGATATTCCAAAGCAGAGCAAGCTAAAGTAGATTAAAAAAGCAATTACAGTCGCTCATGATGAACAAGGAAGCGAGATAACTTACGAGCAAGAGTCACCAACGTTTCCACCGCACTGGTGAAACGACATCACAGCCTGCACTTTCAACCCATGCTTCTTCGCCATCTCCAAAAGCTCCGCATAACCACCCCAATTGTAGCTCCCAGGCTCTCTCTCCACCAATCCCCACCACACGTCCATCATGATCCCCTCCACGCCAGCACTCTTCAACGCCTGCAGACTCGCGTTCATCGCCTTCCTCCGGTTCAGGGTGTTATTCATCGTCACGCTGTCCAACGGCATCATCACAAACACCGGCACTCCTCCGCTCCCCATCTCGCGGGAGGCCGCCGCCGGCGCCACCTCCTTGTGCTCCCTCACCGCCGCCTGCGGCAGCGCCTCCATCTCCGCCGCGAAGGCCTGGCACGCGACGGACAGATCCGGGCGGATCCCTCCCAGGACCGGCGACCTGCACGGGCTCAGCGGCGGCGATAAGGCGTCCAACGCGTCCGGCTTCTGCGCCCTGCACCGGATGCTGGGAGCCGACGATTTCCACACCGCGGCCGCGCTCACCGTCGCCGTCGACGGCTCCCCGGCGCCGCTCCCGGACTCCGCCTGGATCGGCGTCCCGGCGAGCGTCCCGATCTGGTGAGTCATGCTCAGCGCCATGCTTGCTGCTAACTTTCTCGGGAAAATTCAATCAAAACGACGGAAAATCAATCTTTCTCTGAATCGGGTTTCGTTGCTCAGTGGAATACTTGTTTCGAGATTTGAACGTGAGGTGGAGGGAGGCCTGGCCGTATATATAGGGACGAGAATTGAGATAAGTTTTTTATCAAAAGCAATAAAATGAAAATTGAATAATCTTGAGCCATTTATATCTCGCCACGTGTGATCTCCACACGTGGCCCAACTAAGGGCGTGGGAGGAGGCGACGGCTCCGATCGGGCGATGCACGTGACGATGGGCGGTGGAGATCCGGAAGCGCGTGAAGGTTCCGGCTAAAGCGGCACGGCGTTTATGGAGTTCACGAATAAAAAAATCTACGATTAATGCAAAAAAAATAATAATCATAATCCATGTTGGGTTAATACTTTTTTATACCGGTACGTCTGTGACGTAAACTCTAGATTTGTACGACGGTGACAAATTAAATTTGTGTTATTTTCTGTTAAATTTTATTATTAAATTAGATAATATGTGATAATTGATTAATATACTAATTCGAGATTTACATATATGTACTGGTTTATAATTTTGTATAGTATTAATCCGATTTAATATGAATTAATAAAGAGTAAATTTATTATAAATATATCAATTTGAAATTTATAATAGTCAAAAAAATAATTTTTGATAAATTTATTATATGCATATCAATTTAAGATTTTGTTAGGCATATTTGTTATATGTGTATTAATTTAAAGTTTTTGTAATATTATGACACGTATAAGATCCTACCATGATAGAGAGTATGTATGTGTAACATATATATTTCAAAAAAATTGAGATATTTGTGTTATGATGGGCAAAACGATATATGTATTGCGGTAAGCATAACTCGAATTTTTTCTGTGGTGTACACCGAAAATTCTACACGCCGCCCCCAATGGAGATGCAACTCGTTTGGTGGGTGCTAGAGGATCACGTGTCATGAGGCCTTTAAGTTTGAGCCACGAGTTTGGGCTTTTCGTCGTTTTGGTTGATCAGGCTCGCTCGGCGTCGGCGGATGGGAATGGGGGGGACACGTGTCGCGAGGAGGGGCAGTGAGACGGTGAGTCCGTGCCACGTCTGGTGCAGATAAGGACACGGGCGGGCCAAGAGGGATGAGCTGGTTGCGTGTCGGCCTTTGCGACGATCGAACGGTTGCGATTGGAGCGTGTGATATGCGGCTGCGATTGGTTAAAGTTGGGCCCGCGTCGTCGGATCTTCAAGATTGGGCTTTGGTTTGGAGCTATTGACGTTTGTGATCCGACCGTGCCCTGGTGTCCAATTGATTTGGACAGTGGGACCCACGCGGAACCACTCCTTTCTTATTTATGATGACAGAAAACGTTTTTGTTTTGTTAATACACAATCACGGGAGGAAATTATTTTCCTTTTCTATTATTCTCTTCGTCCTGTTTTTCTTTTCCTATCAAATAATGAGAGGAAATTATTTTTGTCTTCATCCAAAAATTAGGTCAAAGATATTTTCATTATTTGTGTTTTTATGTGAACAAGCGATAGTGTCTTCGGCACCATAGAAGTAATAGCACGCATATTTTTGTTTTGTTCTATAATATGTAGAGGGAAAAAGTACATTAATTTGATTTGCCAGATTTCTGTATAACGAATTATCTAATAAATCATAATTTCATGATATTTTCGGTTAATTATGTTAAACTATTTGATCCCAAGTAATACAATAACTCAAGCATGTATTCATTCTCATTTTTTTTTAACCAAGCTTGCATTATCTTTCACACGACCTTAATTAGTATGGATGAATTTCATTAACTTCTCATTAAGATTAAGTGTGTTTATGTTGGAAATTATGGCATAGACGTTTATAAAAGTTAATTTAATTGTGTATTGAATCATGAATAGGATTTATATATCTTGATATTTTCACATCAAGATTAAGTGAGATTCTTACAAAATAATTGGTGTGTCATGCAATGTTATAGAAGCATGGCATATATGATAATATGCATTTTTAGATGGTTAAATAAAATTGGAAAAAAAATATTGGAATTGTCAAGAAGAGAAAACGAAATAAATGGAGCATTCATACTCTCTTATTCATGAAAATCAATAGAAAAGTCAATTATGAATAAGTTTATGTTGACACATAAATTCGACAACCCATTTAATCATCCATAATTGCATAGAAAATTAGGTTTTAATTTTTATCCTATAAAAAAATCATTAAATTACGTGGCATATAGATATTATGAGCATTTGTATTAATAGTAATAGAATTAAAAAATAGAAAAAAGGAAAGATAATAGAATAATATGTGTTTTTTTTTTTTTTTTTTTATAAAAAGAATGAAAGGGAGACCAAGCCGGGAGCCCGGCCTTCTTTCGTTTCCCTTCTTCTTCCTTTTTCCCGGCTGGGCCCGGCCCATTTTTGTTTTTCTTTCCCCCAAGCCCGGCCTCTTCCTTCTTCCTCTCCCTCACACTGACGCATTCTGCAGAAAAAGGAAAACGAGGACGACAGAGCAGAGCAGAGGGCAGGGCAGGGCGTCGGGTGATTCTCGGTCGGGGGCAGGCGCGGAAGCGACAGCTGGCGTCGCAGGAGCCATGTGCGTCTGCAGGCCGAGCTTAAAAGGAGTGGTGGGTCGAGAGAGAGAGAGAGAGGAGTTCGGACAGAGAGAGAGCCCGAGAGAGGAAGGGGCTCGCTCACTTGATATAGAGAGAAAGCGGAGAGAGAAACCGAGAGAGTGAAGAATTTGTTCCGCTTGCCGGTGGTTCGCCCGAACCGCCCTCGACCTTCGTCGGAAGCCAATTCGCTCGTCATTGTTCCTCACAGCAAGCTCCCGAACTAGGTAACCCCGGAAACGCTCCGCTTCTCCCTTGCTTATTGAGTTCGCGAACGTTGGACCAAACCGACGAGATTTTGGGCAAATCGTAACAAAACCCAAACTGATTTGTCGCCAATAACGTTGATTTGGAGCTTAATATGCTGGGTTTATGCCACGAACAACGTTAAATCCGAACGTGGAAGTGGTATGCCGCATTGCACATAACCGTTTGACAAAATGTTTCAAAGAAGTACCGTTCTGCGCTCGGTTTGTTCTAATATTATTGCATTATCGGATAGAGGCCGCCATAGTCAGTCCATATATGCGTTTTATGTATCTGGTGAGCTTAATGTCGGCGTCTGTTTTTGATGTATGTATCTGGTGAGCTTAATGTCGGCGTCTGTTTTTGATGTAGGTTTCAGGTGAGATTAATGTCGCCGGTATGAGTCTGGCGTTAGCTGGAGTAGTGGCCGGCGACGATGACTTGGTGATGGTCAGCGACGTTAGGTGTTGACGTCGGATCAATTAGAGTTCCAGCGTGGGTCCGTGCAGTGAAATTCCAGTGTGGAGTTCACCTTTGGGGAGGCTTCGGCGAGGGCGTGAGCTCGTTGAGGAAGACCGCCCAAGGAGGAAGCCGACCTGTGGAAAAGGTGAAGGGAGAAGAAATAAAAAAGAAAATTGAAAACAAAAGAAATTAGAAGAAGGCTAGAAAATGGGCCAGACGTTCGTGAGAAAGGATGGACAGCTGGGCTGGTTTTTTCAGTTTCTAAGGTTAATTTAATTTGGTCCTTGGGCTGGGCTTGGTTTTAATTTGGGGTTTCTTATGCAAGTAGCTCTAGGTGTAAATTTGTCTCAAATCAACCAATAAGTGGTTACCGCTCCGCCAATTTTAGTCCGCGATGTCGATGATAGGTTGTGGTATCTAATATCTGATCATACAACTATAAAAGAGGGTAGAATGTAGTGCTCATTAATAGACTTTAGCATTAACGCTTGCAGTTTATTAATTTAGGCATGCTTCGATTTGTAGAAGCTTGTAGGCCCTTTGAAAGTGTTACTTTTACTTTCATTCGTCATAGGATAATCTACTTGCAAAATGTGTATTCATCATAATAATGTCGTAGGAATGAAATGTTTTTTTATTTGCAATGATTTGTGACACGAAACGGAGTTGTAGATAGAATAAGGTGCATCACACTAAGACTTCCGCTAGTCTATAGAATCATTGTTGTTTTTGCCATACATGTAGCTTGAAAGGTCTAACGTTGAAGATACATGTCTTTTGGTAAGTCTAGGGCTCTAATCTATATCTCCCTTGCTTATGTTTTCCATTTTGGTAGACAATGGTTACCTAAACAGGTTTGCATTATAAATGAACATTTAGATCAATTATGATTGTAAATATTTTCTTCTGTCTGTAGGTTGTTTTGCGGAGTCTTAGGCAGGGATGAACTTCTGAAAGAATTTATTAAACTGAGACGAGAGATGCATGCAGATATCTCCATGTGAATAAGAGCTAAGCAATTCCAGTTCTCTTCTTGCCTCAAATTAGATATGTAATTCCTTGGAAAAGAAATCATTGCTTCATTAATTCGATACACGAGAACATGTATCTCTCGAAAAGAAAGTTTTAGTATGGGGGTTCTTAAAGATCCCACACCCTTTATTTATGGTTGAATGAAAAAGAAGAAGGCATGTTGGCGTGAAATTTTTAATTCACTAGTCTCACATGATTTCCTAGATCTATTTTAAGTAGCAAGGGCCATATATTTTTAATCTTGATGTTTCCAAATGTAGGAGTCCTTGCTTATTTCGCAAAGAAAGAAGATAAAATATTGCTAAAGCGTCCCTAAATTTCCGGGGTCAAAGCCTAGTTACTTTAAGCATGATAGTTTTCCTTTGGGTTGATGCTACAAGATGTACTGACACGTCTCTTATTGATGAGGGAACCTTTCATTTGCATCAAACCATGGTTTATCAAATCATAAATTAATCAGTGGAAATTGCCACAAACATGTATTGTCATTATACCAGATTTTGTTGGTGCGTATCTTATACACGTGTCTTTTTTCAGCAATGGCAATGTCTTTGAATGCCTGGCACGAAGAGAGGTCTCTCCACAATGAAAACATTCTTTAAAGAAGTTCTGGTGAAAAGCCTTGGGAGTGTCAGCTCTATCCCTTCCAGCAAAGTCGCAAATCAGTAAGAGATGTTAGACGAAGTCTCATCTCGTGGTATTTTCTCAAACCTGGAATGTGATTTTCTTTTGAGAACGTGGGCTTGGGTATATTTTTTGTGTACTTTTCATATGTTGTTGCACTTGATGGCAATCCATGGCATACAGCAATTTGCCAATGTTCTATCGGCTGTTTTCAACATGCTTATTTTGGCAGGGTGCCAAATATTGTCCCCTTGTGCCTCCTTCAAGATCTACAATTGCTGCAGCGTTTAGCCCTGATGGAGAAATACTTGCTTCTACACAGTGAGTAGAAGATCCTTATATGTTTGGATAACGGTGGTCACTAGGGGTGAGCAGTTCCTGGTTCCGGTTCGGTTCCGTATGGAACCTGGAACCTACCCTCGAATACAGGTTCTCATTTTTTGGAACTTGGAACCTACCCGTCAAAATCAAGAACCTGGAATCTACTCTGTCACAGGTTCCAGGGTCGGTTCCAGGTTCCAACAGGATCCTTTTTTTTTTTTTGGTTTCATTTTCAGATTTGAACTATAACGAAGAAGAAAATAGACAAACAAAGCTTCTAGTGGTCACTACTAATATTGATTCTTATGCCAGCTTAAAATGGAGCATATATCATTTATGAAGTTGGAGTTGATTTTCTTGATTGCAGCGGAGATCATACGGTCAAACTTATTGATTCTCAGGTGCGGACTTGCTAAAAGGTGTTAAGGGGTCATAGGAGGACACCGCGGGTGGTAAGCGGCCTTCGTTATATGGCTCCTTGCGCATGCAATGATTTGACGCCGTACTAGCTTTGTGACTGATTTTTCAAATGTGCAGGTAAGGTCGAGCAATAATTTTGAATTTTTTATATTTAATATATATATATATATATATATATATATATATTTCTTTTCTTTTCTTTTCTTTTCTTTCTTCCATGTCTAGTGAGGGTTTAGAAGGAAAAGAAAGGAAAAGAAAGAAAGAAAAAATAAAACAAAAAATTCTAAAAAAATTTAAAAATAAAATTATGTAAATTGGCCTCACATCTCTAACTCCACTTGATATGGGTTAAAAAAGGGTTTGTCTCTATCTTTCATATGGGTTAGAAATGGATTAGTTATCGATCATTTGAGTTTAACAACTCATTTATGACTCATTTAACTATTTTTTTTAAAAAAAAAATTAAGACAACTTGTTACCAGGTTTTCAATTCGATTCAAAACTAATGCGCCCCCGAATGTTTCTGTTCAGTTTGGGTTTTCAAAAAATCCGAATTAGACCGTTGACACCCATTCTGTTCAGTTTGGGTTTTCAAAAAATCCGAATTAGACCGTTGACACCCCTAAGCATGGCAAGCTCAAATCCACCCGAACTATAAGATTCCCAACTAATATTGGGGCATTGATTTTCCAATAATTTGTATCACATTTCATCTCTCGAAAAAAAATTATTAATCTTATTAGAGTTGATCATGATAGGGTAAAGGAGGTTAAAATGTCGCAGTATTTTGTGTACGAAATGTGATTGTTTACGGTATTAAGTGTTGCATGCTGATATAAACCATGCCGTTTTTTTATTGCATTGTTGGTTCTACTACCTGTGCATGACCGCATCGACGATGATCAATGGTTAAGGAGAGAATTTTCTAGGGTTTTTCTAAACCATGGTTATGATATTGGTAGACCTTCTACAAATGCTCCATATGTAGTTAATGTTGTTAGTGATATTTATAATTACATTCATGACTAGTTGAGAGAACTCTACTGGATACCTAGTTTTTACAGAATGTTAGTGCCATTGAATAACATCTCGTGAAAACTCAGATATCGGGTGAAGTTCCCATCAACTAGTCACTAATATGGTTGCAAATATCATTAGTAGCATTAATTATATATGGAGCAAACCAATATCACGACTGTGCTCTCGAATAATCCTAGAGAATTTACCTCTTAATCACTGATTATCAAACCGACCAAAAAAAAAAAGAAAAATCAGTGATTATCATTGATGAGATCACGCATAGTTTGTGGAGCATCACAGTGCGGTCAACAACGGCTTGGTTTATATCAGCATATTGCATAGATGAGTTGATATCTAGACAATTACATTCTATAGATATTGTAGTATTTAATCTCCCTATCGTGATTGGCTCGCATGAGACTTGTAATGTTTACAGGACGTAAGTGTGGTGTGAATTGCTGGAAAATCAATGTACTAATACTAGCCGGTAACTTACAAGTAAAAGCTTGCAGTTTGTGTCTGCATGAGCTTGTATAGCTATTGCCATCTAGCTATAAATTCCAAAAAAATTTCCTTCTGCTGTTGTTCTTGACCTTCTTGTTCTTTTATTGCAAATTGCCCAGTAAGTCTTGCAAAATAAATGTCTTGGCACGCGTCTTTGAATATTTGATGTGGTCACCACACCTTCAAGGAGAGAGTACCTCTCTTAGTTAGTGTACTCTACAATTTATTTCAAAACCATCCATTGATTCATTAATTAGGTAAAGTTGAACGCGCAGGTCATTTCCTAACATGAATCCATGAGCGGTCTCCAGCAGAGGAGGCCGGTCTTGCCACCTTTCCAACGGATCCTACAACTTTCGTAATTTTAACACGTATGGAATTTTCTGGTTGTTGAGGAGGAGAAGCATCAGCCATTTTCGCCATGCGCTGTTGATCGATTGGATGGAGAGAAAAATAGGAGAAAATATTTAGTGTGGCTAGGAAAGCTCCGGAGATTCCATGGGAAATGGATTTCCAGGTGACAAATGCCTCGGATGTGGGAATAGAAAAGTGCCATGTCAGTTGTGGATGTGGTGGGCATTTATCTAGTTGGATTATTCAAGGTCTGATGTGGCAAAGCATCGTAATTGAAAAAAATACCTGCAAAAGCTAAAGTTGGAGAAAATATTCAATGGTATGAGCGCATCACGTCATCTGCTCACGTGGTGCGTGCGCATCTACCAATGAGATACGGACATGTGTCCCGTGAGCGGACCCGTTGGAAAATGGTAGGACTGTTTGTCGGCTGGCTCGATTCGGCTCCACTGCAAAAAAAAAGGGCGAGTCAAGGTCAATAAATGCGCAATACTCCCGCTCAAAATATTTCTCTCTACTCACTTGAATTTTCTGGGTTCTCTCTCCTCGTAAAGATCAAAGAACGACTAAGACTTCATTTGTTTCCTTCTCCGTGCATCCCGCCTCCTCCGCCTCCTCTACGGAGAAGAAAATAAAGGAAGTCTTAGTCGTTTTTTGTTCTTTTACGAAGAGAGAGAATCCACAAAATTCAAGTGAGGAGAGAGAAATATTTGAACGGAAGTATTGCGCATTTATTGACCCTGACCCGCCCTTTCTCTGCAACGGAGCCTAGCCGAGCCAGTCGACAAGCAACCCTTCCATTTTCCAGCATTCCCGTTTATGAGACACGTGTCGGTATCTCATTGATAGCACCACGTGAGCGGATGACGTGTCGCGCTCATACTATTGAATATTTTAAGTTGGGATCATAAATACATAACAACTTTAATAAAAAGTTGGAAATGGGTTCAGCTTTCTCTCTCCTCCTTCAACCCATCTTTTCCAAGAGAAGGACAAAAATCACGACTTTGTTCCATCGTTCTAACACTTCATCCGAGAGTTATTAGTATTTATCAAATCCGTTTCTATCGAACGGAAGGCTATTGGATCAAATGACAAAGACGTTGTTGAGAAAAAGATAGCTTTTCCCGGATGAAATGAAAATCGGATTCATGTAATAGTAAAAAGGTTTTCCATTACTTAGCCGGAAAAATACGTGGCCATGAAATAGGGATTCGCTTGAACGTTCCTTTGCCAACTCCACCTTCATCCTCTCACTCTTGCCTCTCCATTCCTCTCCTCAATGCTTTGCCCTTGCCAAGACCCGGACCGGATCCGCCCAAAACCCTCGGTCTTGCAATTTGCCCCTGAAGGGCCTGTCACCCATTTGGAGCAATTGCCCTCCCAAGGAGACAGTCTCCTTGACGGCTGCAACTATGAGCGCTGGTTCATCGTCGTGAAGTTCCCCATCGACCGCAAATCCTCTGACGAAAGGGATCAACACTTATGTCAAAACCCTAGCCTCTATTGTCGCAAGGTAAAGAGAAGAAGAACCAGTCGATGCTCTCTTTCTTTTCTTTTAATTTCTGGTCATAGTTCAAGCTGAATGTGTTTGTTTATTTGTTTCTTGTTGCTGATTTGGATGCATTTGAAGTTTCAATGAGTAGTCTCAGTTGGACATTGATGCTTCGGTAGTGAGGACTGGAAGAAATGTGATTGTAGTTGAGGTTAAGTTAAAAATGAAAAAAAATCTGAGAAGCTTGCCTTCACTACTCGAGCAACCCTTTTTAATATGCCGCTTGCCAAGTTGTGAGAATCTGAAGTAAAATTACGGGCGTATGTAACCAGAATAATGATATTCAGTCTTTATGTTTGATTGCTGATCTCAAGTGTCCATGTACCTGGTAATGTTGAACTTAGAAAGATGTGGTCTAGTTTGCCTCTTGTTTTTCAGACGTATCTTTTGTTTTTCATTCCTTGCAAACCGTGTCTTGCAATAATCTGAACTAAATTCATTCAACTCTGCTATGCTCATTGACTTGCCTCTCTCTCTCTCTCTCTCGCAATAGTACTTACCACTCTCTTTTCTGTCGATATTCAATCGTGCCCTGTTGGTTTGAGAGATCCAGATGAGTTTTCTCAAATGTTGGTCGGTGCATTTTTTATGATTGCTTTGTGGTTGTCCTGAGCACAGGATGCTGCTTGAAGCAATGCCTCCTACATATTTGACATATTTGAAGCAATGCCAATCGATGAGGCAGTGAGCAGGGGGAAATTGGATGTAGTCGATGTGATCAATGGTGCCCCAACTCAAGTTGAACGTAGCATGAGCATGTCCTGATGGGAGAGATGATCGGGATGATATGCTTGTAGCTATCTCGATTTCTGTGTTTCTTTATGGGAGACATGCTAGTAGGCTTATGTGATGAGAGAGTTTAGTCACATTCCGTGGTGGTTCTCGTGGTTGACTGCAAGACATTGTCGGAAGACTAGAGAAATTGAAGGAAACAATACAGAAGAGTCTTTAGTCCTTTAAATTTTGAGCTGAGTAGACTAGATCAGTATTCCGTGAGAAAATTTTCTTTTGATTCATTGCTCATTTTATGAGCAACGTATGTCTAATGAAAAGCATACCATAGACATATTTCTGTACTATAAGAATGAAAATTTTCTTTTGATTTGATGCTCATTTTAGTGATGTATGTAATGACTAATGAAAAGCATGCCATAGATGCTGTAGTTTTATCACGATATCATCTTTGCCGAGACTCATTTGGTGCTTGCTTAAGAATTGACTTGGGCTGTGACTTGTCCTGTCACTTGAAGAACCTCCTTTTCTCAGGTGAAGCACTTGTGATAAATTGGAAAATTCCTTGTTTCTTTCCTTTCATTGAGAAACCAATGCAACTCCCCTTTCTTTTAACTTGCGCATGTTTTTGATAAATTGGAACATCTGCTTGGTCACCACACTGAAACCTGAACGCATGCCCTTTACAGCGCATTTATTCTCAGCGGCCACACGTCAGCAGAGTTTACCTAATAATTAGTTTATTTTTGTCATCCAATGTACGGAAAAGCTTTCAGATGTGTTTAAAGTCGATGATAAGTAGAGAGGAAACAACATCGACCAATGCAGCACCGAAGTGCAGTGGCAAAAAGGAAATCAATACGCTTTTCATATCCACTAAAGCAACACAACCAACAGCATTGACAGATGAGGTCAGGATTTTCCAGATAATCTCCACCTTCTGAGAACATGAATGTAAAACAGAAGCTGAACAAAAAACTGATTAAAAGATATCCTAAAGAGTCAAACATGGATACTTTTTCACGTTTCAGTCGAGATAAGTAGCAAGACCAGAGAGTCTAGATGCCCTGGTTTGCAGAATTGTTACGGTTATGGGATCATGCACCCTTGACGAATTCTTTGGAAAAACGACAGCCACAAGCATCTTCATGAGATCAGTATGATGACCCGAAACCAAGAAAACCATCCCTCTCAGACAACTAAAGTTGAAAATGGCCACATACTCTCTCATTCAAATAGAACTCTGCCAGGCAAAAAATAATTATCTTCCGGAGAACATCTTCAATCCTGCAACAGCAGCAAGTTCCTTTAAAATAGTCATGCGTAAGTGGCTACTTCAGAAGCTCAGCAACACATGCGCAGACACGGAGGGATAGAAGTACAAACCATCATCTAGATCTGGTTCGCTGAACCATTCAAGATCACCGATTTCTGGGAATGTTTGAATGGCACATATGGTTTCTTCAGATGGTTCATCTTCTAAAGAGAAGATTAATTCAAGGTCACCTTCTTCGAGGGACGCTCCTATCTACTTCTCGATTTTCTGCAACAAATGCATGCCTTCCTTCTTAGCCCGAGGACAATTTTTGGCGAAGTGTCCTCTTCGTCCACGGATGAAACATCTTTTTATCTTACTTCGTCCACCGATCTCAGGGACTTCCTGTGAGCCCGTTAAGAATTCCGCAAGAATATGTTAATGGGCTAAAATTAATTGTTCAGTAGATATCCCGAAGCATTCGTCAACAAAATCCTTATATTTAAAATGTATTAACACTCTTGAAGAATGGCATTATTAGGCACGTTAAAAGTGTTCGTAAGTGCTTTATTAGTAAAATCCATGAGTCAATATTACTTCTCTAGTACGTGAAATTGCACTAAGCAAATTAAAACTATAATAATGTTGGTATCTTAAACTTATGTCGCTCGTGATGGTTTTTTAGTTAAAGACTGTGCGAGCTTTATTGCAAATGGACGGGATGCATGCTGCACTTTAATCAATCAAGAGTCGAACTAGATTTAAGGGAAAATGTCACAAATGATCCATGAACTTTCATCTAATGTTCAATTTCATCCCTAAGTTTTCGGTTTGCTCAATTTGGTCCCCGAACTTTCATCTAATGTTCAATTTCATCCATGAATTTTCGATTTGCTCAATTTGGTCCCTGAACTTTCATCTAATGTTCCATCTAGTCCCTAACTATTTGAAAATTGATCAATTTCCCTTTTTTTTAATACCAAATTGTTTTTTTTTATAAATAAATAAAAATACCAAACTGGGTTTTTTTTTTTATCGAAAAAATACCACATTTATACAAAGTAATAAAAGTCAATATTTCTTTCCTTTCTCCATATTAAAAACAAATGGAAAAAAAGGGATAGTAATAATAAACAAACGTGAATCTTGCATTTTGATTTCTTTTTGTATATGCAAATTACTTGAATAATGTACAAAAACCCATCAATCGATTTTTTTTATGGACTTCATCGAAAAGGGAAAAATCGATTGATGGGCTTTTGTACATTATTTATAATTAAAAAAAAAACCCGGTTTGGTATTTTTTTATTTATAAAAAAAATAGTTTGGTATTTAAAAAAAAAAAAGAAATTGGTCAATTTTCAAATAGTTAGGGACTAGATGGAATATTAGGTGAAAGTTCAACGACCAAATTGAGCAAATTGAAAGCTTAGTGATGAAATTGAACATTAGATTAAAGTTCGGGGATCAAATTGAAAGCTCATGGATGAAATTGAATATTAAATGAAAGTTCAGGAACTATTTGTAACATTTTTTTTTTTTTTGTCGATCCTACTCTATTCCATCTTCACTAACTCTCAGACTTTTGCCCTCGCGATACATTAATCTCACCACAGGGAGGAGAGAGAGAGAGAGAGAGAGAGAGAGAGAGAGAGATGATTTAGCTGAAGAGATGTGCAAAATGGGGGCCCCTTCGGCTAGTTCGGCCGAAAGCACATATTGGAGCGGTTTTCCTCCGTCTCGGGCCGGCAACACGGGCTTCGAACATCCTAAGGCGCACTATTTACAACTTTCTTTTTTTATACTTGATTACGATGAATCTTGTCTCCTTGTGAAATAACTTTGTATTGTGTTATGGCATTTTCATACTTAATTATATGACAGACGAACCGTATTACTATATATTACATTTGGGGTCACCTATTTCTTAAATAGCCTCAAGCTTTCTTTCTCTGTTCTCATTATTAAAATATTTAAATAATAAATCAAGCATTCATCTAACAGTTTAAGCTTTTAGAACAGTTGGTAGTTGTCCCACAAAATCTCACATGGTATCAAAGTTAGGAGGTTATGAGTTCGAATATTCCAAACTCCTATTTGCCTCCCCAATTAAATTTCCACGCTTAGTACTAGGTAAAAAACCAGACTAAGCGTAAGGGGGAGTGTTAGAATATTTAAATAATAAACCACGCATTCATCTAATAGCTCAAGTTTTTAGAATAGTTGGTAGTAATCCCCGCAAAATCTCGCACTCATTATTAGATTTTATAAAGTATCTAATTTTTCTTTATATTGTCCTAATTGATCATGTGCATAACTATATATTCTCTTCCTATAAATAGTTAGCTAATTATGCGTACGTGCGTGCCTTAACCCTAGTTTTTTCTTTTCTGCCATTAATATATGATAATTGACATGAATGTCAATCGTTGAGGAGCAAAACTTCTTCAAAACTTAATAAAATTGTTCCTTTTCTTTTCACTCCTCTTTCGTACAGTGGATGGGATTTTATCCCTCTCCCCTATTCTTTGCCGGTTCTTCTTTTCTCAATAATTATATTGGCTGAGGCGACAACCTTTTTTTTTTTTTTTTTTTTCGGTCTAGTTTATTTCTATTCTATCTTTCGGCTCTCGGACTTTTCTAGCTTATAGGGCGTGAGAGTCGAAACCCACTCTTGAAACTTACTCGTCCCCACCCCATCCCCTGAGAAGGTAGGGATTTGAAACCCTCACCTCCCCCTTCCATGTTGGAAGGATGGCCGAATTCTAGTGGTTGCTGAGGCGGCGACCTTAAATCAAGGAAATTTCGCGTCTTCTAACGGGACACGTGTTTTGACCAAAAAAAAAGAAAAAGGGGCGCGTGTATTAAGACATCCGGTTCAAGGATCCGGCTGTCCATGTCAGCAAAAATCGTCGGGCGATAAAAAAAAAATTGTAAAGAAAAACGAACGGTGGCAAATTTCAAAAAAGTATAAGGACGGTATTGAATAAAAAAATTCAAAAATAAAAGCGACGGTTTTTTATTTTCGGACAAAAAGTATTTTGGGAGACATTTCCCCGAATCCCTCAACGGTTTTCGTCGCCCCTGTTCGGAAAATCCGAGGGAAAAATAGGTTCGAAACCTGCCTCGCCTCAAGATGGGATCGAACCACGATGATTAGGGTTCTCTCACTTCGATCCCCTGAAATTATCATCATCAAATCGAATCCATTTTCAGGATCATTTTGAGTTTCAAGCTGTGTTTCGAACTTTCGAGTTCGATCTCCATTGCCGATCCGATCACGGGAGGACGAGAAGGGACGCGGCGCGAAGATTTCGGTGCGTGAAGGAGGTCGTTCCGGGGACAAACAAATGATGAGGGGATTCTCGTGTAAGGGAGATGGCGATGCGCCTTCGACCTCGAGTACTTCGCCGCCGCCGCCGACCCATCGACAGCAGATGCACGCGCCTCGAGCTTCTTCTTCTTCTTCTGGGCAGCCGACGAGCCAGCGGAGGTGAAATTCGAGCTCTCCCCTGTTTTGAGCCGTCGCGTGTTGAATGCGGGGGTCGATGGTGAGGTTATGAGAGATTTTGGGCGATGCCCGTGATCCGGAATGACTTGAGTTTGCGGTGTGAGGATCCAGTGTGTGAAATTGGATCCGTGTGTGTGATTTAGTCTGGTTTGCTTGGTTCGTGAGGGAGAGGGGCCAATGGAGTTCTTTGAAATGAATTCCCTTTTTGATAATGCGGGATGCTGTGGGCGATGTAGTTGATTTTTGGTTTGAGTTCTGCAAAAATCTGTTTGAATTTAGAGGATCGTGTCTCTTAGTTGGATATGGTCATCTAATTATAAGAAGGATCCTGCCATTCTATCGAAACAGTTATCCAGGCCATGCTCTGTTTAGTAATCTGTCAGTTTTCCCAATCAGCGGAAAAATTGATTAAAGCGTTGTCTATATCGTGTATCTTAGGATTTTGGTGATTATGCTTGCTTGTGTGAAATAATGATAGTTCTAGATGTTCAACATTATGTTATGAAAACCAAGACTGAGGAGGTAATTGATAAGGTTACCACAAATGATGTCACAGGCCAAATTCTTTTTGACTTGTAGAATGATTTTTTATTTCCAAGAAAACAGGGCTCTTTTTGTACCTTGAACGTTTGAGGTTGAATGTTTTAGGAGGCCATTGTGGGTGTTATAGTTGAATAATATTGTACAGCAAGTTTAATTACATGTTGATATGGGTCTTTTGTTGAATTCTATTCCATGTTCCACTGGTTCTTGTGGGATATCCAGGGAAGAAAGGATCATGGAGTGCATGATTATGGGGTTAGGTCTACAAGATAATATTTGATTCCGTTAGTGGAGTCTAAAAGGATCTCTATTGCATGTATATCCAACATGTGATAGATCTTAGGAAGCAGATGTACTAATAAGAAGCTATTGCTACTTTTATTTTCTGTAATTTTGTTATTGCAAGAATGGACTCGGATAGCTACTTTAGCTGTTGCTGGCCGGCAGTGTTTCTTATGCGAGTTACTCTAGTTGTAAATTTGCTTCTCTAATCAACCAAGAGTGGTTGCTGCTCCACCCAATTTAGTCCACGATGATGATGAGAGTGGGTTTCAATTTAGGGTTTCTTATGCGAGTAACTCTAGGTGTAAATTTGTGTCTCAAATCAACCAATAGTGGTTGCTGCTCCGCCAAATTTAGTCCCCAATGATGACGATAAGTTGAAAGCATTTAATATCTGATCATACAACTATAAAAGAGGGTAGAAAGGATTGCTCATTAAAGGATTTTAGTTTTAACTTTTGCAGTTTATTAATTTAGATATACTTTGATTTGCAGAAGCTTATAGGCCCTTCGAAAGTGTTACTTTTACATAATTCGTAATAGTATAATCTACTTGAAAAATATGTATTCATCATAATACATAGGGTAAGGGAGGTAGAAAAGGAGATCAATTAATTATTTGTAATGTCTACTTGAAAAATATATATTCATCATGATAATGTCATAGGAATGCAATGTTAGTTTATTTGCAATAGCTTATGACACAAAACAGAGTTGTAAATAAAAATAAGGTGCATCACACCAACACTTCTGCTAGTGTATAGAATCATTGTCCTTTTTGCCAGACATGTAGCTTGAAAAGTCTAATTTTTTAAGATGTAAGTCTAGTGCTCTAATCGATATCAATTTCTATTTCTCCCTTGCTTATTTTTTCATTTTTGGTAATCAATGGTTATCCATTTCTTCAGGTTCGTACTATAAATGAACATTTAGATCAATTATGATTATAAATTTCTTCTATCTGTTGTTGTTTTGCATAGTCTTAGACAGTGACGTAGTTCTGAAAGAATTTATTAAACTGAGACGCGAGATGCATCCATGTGAATATGAATTGAGAAATTCCAGTTCTATATCTACCTTAAATTAGATTTATAATTTCCTTGGAAAAGAAATCGTTGCTTCATTAATTTGATATGCGGGAACATATATCTATCAAAAAGAAAGTTTAAATATTGGAGTTCTTAAAGATCTTACACCCATTATTTATGGTTGAATGAAATAGAAGAAAGGCATTTTGATGTGAAATTTTCAATCATTAGCCTCACATGATTTCCTAGATCTATTCTAAGCAGCAAGAGCCATATATTTGATCTTGATGTTTCCATATGTAGGAATCCTTGTTTATGTCGCAAAGAAAGTACATAAAATATTGCTAAAGTGTCCCTAAATTTTCTAGGTCAAAGCCTAGTTATTTTAAGCATAATAGTTGTCCTTCTGGTTTATGCGATGACATGTGTTAACATGTCTCTTATTAATGGGGGAACCTTGCTTTTGCATCAAACCATGATTTATCAAATCATTAATTCATAAGTGGAAATTACCGGAAACATGTACTGTCCTATACCGAGTTTTCTCCATGCGTTGATCTCCTTATATATATGTGTGCATGTCTTTTTCAGCAGTGGCAATGTCTTTAAACTCTTAGCACGAAGAGAGGTCTCTCCACGTTCAAAACATTCTTTAAAGAAGTTTTGGGGAGAAGCCTCAGGGTGTCAGCTCTGTCCCTCCCGGCAAAGTAATGAAGCAGTAAGAGATGTAAGACGAAGTCTCATCTCATGGTATTTTCTCAAACCTCGAATGTGATTTTCTTTTGGGAATGTGGGCTTTGGTATGTTTTGTGTGTACTTTTCATATGATGTTGCACTTGGTGGCAATTTATGGCATACAGCAATTTGCCAATGTTCTGTCAACTGTTTTCAACATGCTCATTTTGCCAGGGTTGAGGCATTCTCACTGCAACATTTGTCTGCCAAATATTGTCCCCTCGTGCCTCCTCCAAGATCAACGATTGCTGCAGCCTTTAGTCCTGATGGGAAAATACTTGCTTCTACACAGTGAGTAGAAGATCCTTATATGTTTGGATAATGGTGGTCACTATTAATATCAATTCTTATTCCAGCTTAAAACAGAGCATATATCAATTATCAAGTTGGAGTTGATTTTCTTGATTGCAGTGGAGATCATACTGTCAAACTTATTGATTCTCAGACGGGGAATTGCTTAAAGGTGTTAAGGGGTCATAGGAGGACACCGTGGGTGGTAAGCTGCCTCTGTTATAAGGCGCCTTGTGTATTCATCGTTTTGATGCTGTCCTTTTAGCATCGTCTAAGTGGTTTTTCAAATTTGCAGGTAAGATTCCACCCCTTGTACCCAGAGATTCTTGCAAGTGGCAGTTTGGATCATGAAGTTCGCCTGTGGGATGCAAATACTGCAGAGTGCATAGGATCTCGCAATTTTTGTAGTTCTCCTTCTGATTTCCCTTTTCTTCCCATATCTTTAAGAAATTGTGTCAATGTTGGGACTTGTTAAGAGGATTACTTTTGTGTTTGTCGTTTCTGCAGACCGTCCTATTGCATCCATTGCATTCCATGCCCAAGGAGATCTTCTTGCTGTTGCATCTGGTCACAAGGTGCAGATTTTTAATGTGGATTTTTGTGGATTGTGAACTGTGTATTACTTATAGGGGATTTGACCTTAAATTTCTTTATTAGTTGTATATTTGGCACTACAATAGAAGTGGAGAGACATCATCACCAACTATTGTTTTGAGGACACCGCGATCTCTTAGGGCTGTGCATTTCCATCCACATGCAGCTCCATTTCTTTTAACAGCTGAGGTGAAGTCTTTATGGTTAACACCTTTCTTTCCTCCACCATAGCTTCTCTTGATGTTATCTTCTTATCTATTTGCAGGTCAATGACCTTGACTTGACAGATTCAGCTATGACACTTGCAACTTCTCCCGGTTATTTGCACTACCCTCCTCCTACTATATATGTTGCAGATGCTCATTCTAATGAAAGATCTAGGTTGGCAGATGAACTGCCTCTCATGCCTTCACCATTGTTGATGTGGCCTTCCTTTGCTAGAGATGATGGAAGAGCAACCTTGCCGCACACAGGTGGGGATGTTGGTCTTAGTGGACAGCAGAGGGTAGACTCGTTGTCTCCAGGGCAGTATGAATTCCATCCATCTTCAATTGAACCTAGCAGCTCTCCTTCCATGCATGAAGAGATGGGAACTGATCCTTTCTCTAGTGTAAGGGAATCTGAAGTAACTCAGTCTGCAATGAACAGTGCGGATATTACGGAAGTGCAACCTGAAGAGAGAAGTACTTATAATTTCTCTTTTAGCGACCCAAGGTTTTGGGAGCTGCCTTCGGTGTACGGATGGTTAGTTGGTCAAACCCAAGCTACCCCTCAAACTGCACCAAGTCCTGGAGATCTTGAAACTGCATCTGCTTTTGGTGAGGTAGCAAGTGTTTCACCTGTCAGATCTGAATTTATGCCAGGTGGCATGGACCAGTCACGGCTTGGTGGAAGATCTGGGTCTAGATGTCGGTCTTCTGGGTCTCGGATGATGCGCACAGCTGGACTTAATGATCACCCACATGATGAGAACTATCCTCAATCTGTTGTTAGTAAACTCAGGTCTGAACTTGAAGCCTCGCTGGCTGCAGCAGCATCTACAGAGTTGCCATGCACGGTGAAGCTTAGAGTATGGCCATACGACATGAAAGATCCTTGTGCACTTCTTCATTCAGAAAGTTGCCGCTTAACTATTCCTCATGCAGTTCTATGCAGGTATATCCTGTAATCCAAGATGTAGAGTCTTACTTTCTAATTATTCCAAGCAAAGAATTAGTATTTTCTTTAGGGTTTTTTTTTTTTTTTTTTTGGGGGGGTGTTGGAGGGAAAAGGAGGGACTGGAGGGAGGAGGGGGAATAAGGCAATTGGAGGGAACAGGGAAGCTAGGTATGAACCAACTACCAGCTAAGACCTCTTGGTCCTTTGTAATGGCCAACCATCAATAGGCCGATCTTTTGTTCCTCACAAATAATGCTTTTCCCGGTGCCCTGCTTATGCTTGCATTAATACTGGCTATTTCCTTTTGAAATTGCTGCAGTGAAATGGGTGCCCATTTTTCTCCTTGTGGCAGATTCTTGGCTGCCTGTGTTGCATGTGTGCTACCTCAGTTGGAAGCTGATCCTGTATTACACGGTCAGGTTGATCCCGATGTCACTGGAGTGGCAACCTCACCTACTAGACACCCTGTTTCTGCTTATCAAATCATGTATGAGCTTCGGATTTATTCCTTGGAGGAGGCAACGTAATGCTCTAGTCTTTCACCTTACTTCCATGGCTGACTTTATATGTATTCATCTTTAGATATATTCTTATATTCTTAATGTGATAAGCTTTTTGATCATCCAGATTTGGAATAGTGCTTGCATCACAATCCGTAAGAGCTGCTCATTGTTTAACCTCCATTCAGGTCAGTTCACACACTTTGGTTTGAGTTTCACAACAGTGTCTGATTACTAATGCTATTATTTGTCCATTTATTTATGAGTTTCCTTAATAATAATTGTCTGAACACTGAAGTCGTTTCAAGTTAACCCTGCCAAATGTTGTATCATTTGACTTCTAGTTTATTTAGTTATCTGACTCATGCAGAAATAGTCTCCCTATCAGTTGATCATTTGACAACCTTAGCAATGACTCTGGATATTATAAGCTGCTGTATTTTGGAGGAGGGGAAATGCTTGGATGTGTTACTTTCTTTTGCAAGTCCTTGTTTTCTCGACACATACTTTACTGATATTTGAGGGAGTAATGTATGGAAAGCTTTGCACACATTTCTCAATCTCCCATTGATCTTGAGTTAATTCATGTTTATGCAGTTCTCTCCAACATCTGAACACTTATTGCTCGCCTATGGCCGTCGGCATAATTCGCTTCTTAAAAGTATAGTCATTGATGGAGAGAATACAGTGCCTATTTACAGTATATTGGAGGTAAAATTGAAATGCTATTTAGATGCAATTTTGAGCTTCTAGCTCCTGCATTTGGAAAGTCCCCCAGTAAAGGCTTTTTATTGATGGAGAGCAGTGTGTTATTTTTATTCTTTTTCTGCGGCTCGAATTACTTGTGTGCTTCTTGATGTATATGTCGATGTGTCATGCTTATTGATCTCACTGCAGCTAATTTCCCTTTTCTTCCCATCCTATTATATCACTGAACTCCATTCTGCTATTCTCTTATTAGATTGAATGTGCAACATATGAGATGAAATCAAATATCACCTACCATAAATAGTTTCTAATGTCCCCGTCCTGCCCCATTGATGTGTCTACCTTAAGCCCTTTGTGCGATATGTCTGTTGGTGATGGAGCCTTCAAATCTACATGATCGTGCTAGAAGGAATGATAATTTCTGTCTGATGAGATACTAATGTCCCCATTCTATCATTGATCCATTCTGCTATGAAACACCGTGAAACAAATAAAGGAAGAGATGTCTCTTTTTTTGTCCTTTTTTCCTGCAACAAAATTATTTCCTCTTATATGGGTCTTCAGATGAGTTGTGAATTAAATTTTCATGTGATTTATGTTGTTGAAGCAATTACAAGGATGAAGAACTCATCTGGTATTTATTGGACATGAAGGCATAATGATCAAATTCAAATTAGGGATCAGAGTTTATACAGTTGCAGTGATTTAAAATTCGAAATGTTGTACAGTTCCATTATCTCTCATCTTGCCTAGAAAGCAAGAGACTTATGAGTGAAAGGCCTCTTTTCCTCTCTCCTTTTCCTCTCAAATGGAATCTGTTAATTCAACTCTAGGTGTGAAAGGTTTTAATTTCTTTTGGGGTAACCAGTTTCCAGAGTCCAAATCTAAGATGTTATTTGTACTTGTTGACAAAGTCGATAGAGATCTTGCATGCATGCATATCCTGCATAAAAAGTGTAAGGATGTAGCTTTGGGGGACATTATCACCTGTTTTCCAGCATGCAGCTCAATCATGCCAGTGCTAGTGATTCCTGATGCGAAATCATCCATTCATTTAGCACTAAAAAATTAGCAATCTGTCTGCTTTGTCATATCATTGGACTGTCATTCCATCAAAGGACGAGAGGCCATTGCACTGCACTGTTAGAGGGAAGTTATGCACATTTTGAAGGAAAGATATGGATTATTAGACTTATTGGCATGAGAACTTCTTTCTAGGAAAAGAGTGTGGTTAAGGATGATGTCCATAACTATCGTTCCAATTGTTTCTATGATTTATTTGCTTCACCCATAGCCACCATCCATTTCAGGAAAAGGTATATGCCAGCGCTTTCATTGCTTGCAACTGTTGTTTTATTACCAGAATTGGATTGACATGCCTATTTATTTTGTATACTTGGCAAAATCTGGAATAACCATACCTATGATATGAGCCCTTTGATCGATGAGCACAGAAGATATGCAAAATCCATACAGCAATGAGAAGCAGGGTCATATGTACAAGTTTTTTAGTCTTCATCTCCATCTTTTTATCTGGGACTTGAGTCGGGATCATTGTCACTCTCAAGTTCATTACAGAATGACGTAGTCGAAGGGGTAGTGGTAGCATTGGTTTTGGTTGCATTTAATGGTTGAATAGCCTAGAACTGCCTCAGAAGTTGATGTTATTTTATTGGGCATTGTTTGATGAGCATTGCTTAAGTTTGGCAGTGAGCACTGTTCACATTATTTAGCATGGGCATGATATACATGGAAATTATTCTGAGAAAAATTTATCATTGTCTGAAGTGCTGTTATCTGGCTGTTATGTTGGGTGTTTTCATGTCCCTAAGCTGGTTTCTTTAACCAGGTCTACAGGGTTTCTGATATGGAACTTGTGAGAGTTCTTCCCAGTGTGGAAGATGAAGTAAATGTTGCATGCTTTCACCCTTCAGTTGGAGGTGGCCTGGTTTATGGAACAAAGGTGAGTAAATCTAATCTAGTATGACTGGACGATCACGGGCTCAAAAGCTATTCTTAAATACTAACATTTCCTTCTCTGAAATTCAGGAAGGGAAGTTAAGGATTCTCCAAATTGACAGTTCTGGGGGCTTAAATCCAAAATCAACTGGTTTTCTTGATGAAAACATGGCAGAGGTGAACAAAGATCCGTGCTTAACTGCTGTTTGTTAGATTTATGCATTGACAGATATTTATGAAGCAAGGCCAGGCCTTTTAATTATTGTTGAGCTTCCAATTTGTTGAATTCTTTGTAATTTGCTGTGCAGTTTGCCGTGCAGTGCAATATTTTAGTTGACCAGAAATCACCTGCTATAGTTGTCTATTATCTTTTGTTGGGGTGCTGGAGGGTGGTTGTTGATAATCTTTTGTGATGATAATTTACCTCTAGTTCTCAAACTAGGTCTTCACGTCTCTGTTAATGAAGTTTGTGCTCATTGTACTTGACCTTGTTTTATGAGATTGCTTTATCAAAATGACAACTTAAGGTGGCATTTGATTATGTCTGAATGTCTGTTGTTGGTAACTGAGCTGAATGAAGTAAATCACATTGTGGGGGAGAATAAGTGTGTATTTACATGTTGAGTGTAGCTGCATAAACTAACCTTATCTATTCCCTTTATAGGTGCCTACATATGCTTTAGAATGCTAGTAGCTTGGAAGTGCAACACGCTCGTGAAATTTACTGCTTGACCTTGAAGGTTTGTCTCTTGGTTTTTTTTTTTTTTTTTGGTTGAAATGAATTCATTTGAGTTTTACGCTCCATTTGTGTCGCGGAAAATAAATGTTTTGGAAAATATTTTCCTAAAAACGATTACTTATACCGATTACAAAAATGAATGAAAACATTTTATGTTGTTTAATTATTTCAAGTGATATAAGTGATCATTTATAAAATAAAAAAAAATCCAAACCATTCATTTTTGTGAAACAAGAGACGGAGCCTTAGTAGTATTTGATATCCAAGAATAATTAGTGATTTTGATATCCAATACTACAGGGTTGTGATGCACAAATATCATCCTGAAATGAATTTGATTTCTTTTGGGTGTATATCTCTCTTTTTATCTGTCCAAGAACCTACATTAGTTTGAGTGCTTGCATCTTACAAAGACCTAGGTCCCTTTAGGAGGTGATACTTGGATATGGGCATAGTACTTTCGACATAAATTGCATATATGGGTTCTCTCCTGTGGAAACTTAAACAGTTTTTCAAGCCCAATTCAGATGTAGCACTAACTTTGTTATGTTGGGATTTATGCTTTCTTCTGTTAGCAGTCTTTCGAAGCATATTATGTCAAAACTGGGAAGAAGTTCATCAATTATGATATCTGAGGTAACTCATTTGAGTTGTTATTAGGTGATAATATTGCGGATGAGATGATGACATGTCACTTGCACTTCCCAAGCAGTTTGTGGCTTGAGTGTAGCCGTATCTGTTTTTCCACGACTGTAAATCCTCAGCCAGACCGTGAGGTCCTCGTTCCATTACTTGTCAAATGCAGTTATGGACAATTCTTTGCTATTTGTAAGAGATGTCTTCCACTGTCAAGAGCCTTAGGCAGTTGATCTAACTTGGAAGTAGATGTGTTAGTGCAAGACGTCTCAGGATTTATGTTATACATGTATGTTCGTTTTGATCCCACGGACTATTGTATAGGGGGAAAAAGGAAGTTGATCTAACTTTTATGGATTTGTCGGTTTCTGTTCTTTCTCATCATTGTAAGGATGTTGTTTATAGATCAAATGAAAAGTATTCTTAGCTAATTACCTTGCTGTAGAGGTGATATAGTCTATGCGAGTTAGATTTTCTTCTTTTTTTTCCTTGCAACTTCAGCAGAATCAGCACCAATGGGTTTTTGCATTAGCCCCTCCTAAGAAATGAGACCGTCCTGAAGATTTTATATGGTTTGGGGGCTTTTGGTTGAACGTGGGAATAACAGAAGGAAAGATGTGGAAAATGGCGTAGCGAGCAGTTCTTGCCACAAATTATAGCAAAGATCTTTACTTATCAAAAGCAGGCGCTGTTTCGCATAAAATTTGCTTCTTTAGTAATGGTCTGAGGAAATACCTGACGGACGGCTTTCCCACTGGCAAAATGGCATCGTCCTGCTGTTTAATCAATTTGATCAAGTGTCATCTTCCGGATAGTCTTATCCTTGGAAGAATATATGAAGTTTCTGCACTCTTCATCAGCTCTTAGTTTTCAATTTTCCAAATCATAGGTTTTAGCACACCAGTCTCGGGACCGGAAGTACTGATCCGTCAATTGGTTATTTTCTTTCGGGAATGCATGCGGAGTGAGGAGAGAGAACGAACGGTGACTTGCGCTGTTACCATTCTCAGTTCTTTCTGCTTGAATTGTCAAGATTATCGACCATCCCATAAGTTGGTTGCCTCGCTCAATTTCGAGTTTTGCCGGTTCTGAAAAAGAATCCCTGATGAGAGCCAATTGGCAAAGTACTCGACATCCCCTAGTCGCATAAGTGTAGCTTTCATCCCGCCTTCCTATTAAGACCCAGTCTTGAGCGTACCTAAGTTCTAACAAAACCTACATTCCGTACACTCCTAATTTCATCGTGCATACTCCAATTGTTGCGAGATAAGGGCAATTGATTGGTGAGACCGCGAAAAACTCAAGAGAGCAAAATCATCAACGACCGACACTTAAATGACATTATCACCAGTTGGGACAGATTCCTTTGATACTTCATCTGTTACCCACTTTACTGTATCACGACATCATCTATTTCTCAAGTCTGCATTTCGGCAGCTAAACTTCCATAAAATGGAACTTCCTTTGGTTCATGGAATTGAGCAAAACCTCTACAAATCCACACCAGATTCTATATTCTAATCTGGAATCTTTTTGTTACAACTCAGTGCAAGTACCGCCGTTCCTCACACTATGAAGCCTTGATCACTAACTAGATCACGACTCTATGTTTCCTTACCCATTCAAGCCAGCACATTGACCTAATTACCCTCCGTCCAATCCCCACATGGTGCCTAAGTTCCAGAGATTAACATGAAGCAGACATCGTGGGGATGATACCATCTCTTTCTAACAAGCTCCGTGCATCAGATAACAGCTGAACATGACCCTAATTCCTCTACTAAGTGCATAATTCACCAGCTGCCACATCAACATCTTAGAACACCTCCATCCATCTCCCACTTCATAATGCCTTCAGTTAGTCACCAAAAGTTTTTACTCTATGGTATTCCATGCAATGGCACAGTGCGATTAACCTTCCTAAACCCTCTGCTGCCACCTGATGTGTCTAAGTTACAGTCACGTTAAACCCTCTGCTGCCACCTGATATGTGTCTAAGTTATAGACATCGTGACGCTTGAGCGTCCCACCACAGGCAATCCTCGAATCTGAAGGACAAAGAGAGCACATTACTCCTCCTGGAAGACACTGCTTTTTCGAAAAGCCAATCTGGCATTGTAAACTGCACTCCCCGTAGTAAGCTGGACATATTAATGAAT
Source organism: Eucalyptus sp. ANBG9806169 (assembly GCA_014182395.1). Lineage (NCBI taxonomy): Eukaryota > Viridiplantae > Streptophyta > Magnoliopsida > Myrtales > Myrtaceae > Eucalyptus > Eucalyptus sp. ANBG9806169. The sequence continues at coordinate 27,035,147 of CM024580.1, forward strand.
CCATCTAGTTTTCACAGGTCAAACCAAGTGGATTCATGACCTGACGCGGACTCACTCATACATCTCATCACCACGAGGCGACACAATTCATCTAGCTGCTAGAGCATATCCAGTGAAAGAAGGATATACTATCGGAGCTGTTTTGCCACTTTATAGCTTGCTAACTTCGTTAGCTCATGTACGTGCAACTGTCCCTAGATCTACACCAACGATGTCTTCACGCCAGTTCCAATTTATCACATTAACTTGATAGGAAGATAAGTTAAACAATGTGCGAACATTCAGGATAGAGAATTAATCCCGACAATTGGCTAAAACCCTTAAAAGCATTCATAAACCCTGCACAAGGGCCAGCACCCCTTGCCCCATATAGCTTACCGATCTGCAGAAGGGGAAAAGGCGACCCCGTCTCCCCGAAAATTACCTGGACCGTAAAACAAAAAGAAACAAAACACCATACAATCTCGAATCTGCGTACTTCACGTCCGCCCCCAAAGCATTAACATTGCCTGTACATCGAAAGCGAATTCAATAGCCGAGTTCAATAATCTAATTGCATTGGAGGGTTTCATACGCGAAATCATCAAAGGGCCGGGCCAAGAACCATATCATCGAGACAGAAATTAGTAAACGAACAATCAATTTCTAAATATATTTTTATACTGAGGAAGGGTTTAAGAGCAATTTATCACAGCTAGAAGGAGGACTGACGAGTTTCTCTCCCCTCCTCGTATCGCGAAGGAAAGGGGGAGGGCGAATGAACCCTACGTACACAGAAAGATGCAAGGCGCGGCCGATGACAGCTCGCGGGGCGGGGTGGATCTCGAATCAGTTGATGTCGGCGTCGTCGAAGTCGTCCTCGAAGGCATTGAAGAAATCGGCGTCGGCGAGCTTGTTGTCGACGGAGAGGACGCCCTCGCCGCCGAAGATCTCGAGCGGGTCGACGTCGTCGACGTCCATCGCCACCGTCGTGCCCTGGTCTTCCAGCTCCGCGAAATAATCCATCGGCGTCGGTCTCATCTTCTCTCTCGCTCGCTCCCGCTCCCGCACCGTCGTCGACCCCGTTCCGCCCTCCAGCTGCTTGTGCAAATGCTCGCGAGGGTGACTCGCCAGGTGAACAGTGCTTTTATATTTAGATCTCATACCTATTACAATTTTTTTTAAATTAATTTTTTAATTACAAAAACTATTAAATTGATATAGCTGTGATAAATTTATTTTCGATTAACTTCCAATTTAACTGTGAAACTGCCAAGTTGAATAACACGAGACACTTGATATTAGGGTGTTACCATCCATTTGTACTTGATTTTTCGTTATATTAATCTAATTTAATGAAAACTAAGGATAAATTTATCATCAGTTTGAGTTTTTTTATTGTTAATAATTTTTTCACGGTTATATTAATTTGGATTTTTTTTATGGTAAAAAATTTGTTTATTATAAATTTGTCCCAAGTATATTAATTAGCGTGATGAAATAATTATTAGGATGATAACATGGTTAGTGCATGAGAAATTGTCATTTTTGCAGTAAATCATTTCAATATTTTTTTTTTCCAAAGTCAACTTGATATGAGGGCTCTCGTTGAATAAATTGTCGTGTCAATTATGTTGCATACGCATTCACTAATTATAAAATTTGCTAGCTCGGAGGTTTAACCGCTTGACATGTTTTTGGTGACGTTGCATTCCCCATAGATGCTTCCATTTATATATGCTTGATCTTAAAAGTGTTTAAGCTGTATCTACTTTCTTCATATGCTTTTCTTGTCTTCGGACATATTTATTAGAGTGAAAGAATTTTTTGTGAATTAGTTTTTTGAACTTTTACACATTTGATAACTAAAAGTGATTGGTCAATAAAAAATAAAAAATGGTTACATGACAGTCTTTAATATATTATGAAAATAACGATTTATTTTGAATCACCAAAAAATTAAATTACAAATAATTATAATTTATTGTGGAACTTACTTTTCAAAAATTTATGGTCTACAATAAATTGTTATTTTCTCAGTATCTAGCAAAATCTAAAATGAGAAATCATTCATGATTAAAAAAAATATGCGTGCTTAGATAATTAATTCCTAACATGAAGAAGGGAATATATTTTCTTAAAAAATAATTTCCAAAAAAGCATATTCATTAATTATGAAGTTTTCTTCAAACAAACATGATCTTTAGGATTAATACCTTAAAAACCTAAAACCTGTATATATGTGACAAATTTACGATAAATTAATTATTTGACTATAAAAAAACTCTAAACTAGTATACATGTAACAAATTTACCCCAAATAACCACAAAATATCCCAAATCAATATAGTTGTGATAATTTTATCCCAAATTGATTTATTTGACTGCCAAAAACCCTAAACGATATATTTATAGCAAATATACATTCCGTTAAATTGAATTAAATAACACAAAAGACCACAAAAATTATATAATTGTGACAAACGAAAAGTAAAATTTTAAATTTGTACACCAGTCAACTATTACATATCATCCGACTTAGCAATTTGATAGTAAAATTTAACGGAAACTAATATAAAGTAAATTTATTACAAGTGTATCGATTTGGAAATTAGGGTTTTTGGAGGTAAAAAAAAAGATTATGGATAAATTTGTCATAAGTGTATCAGTTTGGGGTTTTTTAATATATTAACTCTACTATTTATATCGTCACATTCTCTTTTTCTTCTTATTTCAAAGTTTATTCATTCTTGAAGTACATAATATAACTCTACAAATTTATTACAACCATCCGAAGTAACTATTTGGCACTTGTTTTCATCCTTACACATTTTGTATAATTATTTAGCATATAGAGTGAGTGCTGAAATTAACGATTAGGAAAATCGTGAAATTATAACCCAAGGTGTTTTAAAAATTTCTGAATAGCTGACACCTTCAAATAAAAATAGAGTTGTGATAAATTTGGTGTTTGCTAAATTTTTGCTCAATATTTTTAATCTCTGAATTAATTTAATTTAATAATTCAATATCACATATTTCTTTTTTCATTGCAAAGTGCCACTGTTGACACCTAAATTTTGGCGACCCATTTAGTCATTAAGAGTTAATTTTATCTTTTGAAAATATTATAATTCATTTGTATAGCATTAATTTTAGGTGCGTTTATTTCTAATTTACATGTTTTGCATTTTTATTTTTAGGACGGCGGATGGATCGAATTAATGGTTTTGAGTTTCAAATTAGATGGACTAAGCCCACAAAAAAAGCAAGTTGGCCCAAGCCCATTTTTTCTAATGATTAAAAATTATCTTATGGAAAAATAAAAATCTTGAAATTTTGTTGGGATATGATGGATTTTTGGATAGGGCATATGGTTAAAAAATTATTGCAATTGATCTTGGCAAGATTTGGATTTGAAAAAAATTCCATCGTGATTTTGGATCCTTATCAATATGGGATAAGCTAAAAAAAAAAAAAAGATTGCGGAGATGGATTTAAATGAGCAATTAAAAGTCAATTTCTTTTGGATATAAAAGGGACACGGTGAGAAGAAATAGGAGGGGGGGGGGGGCCTTCGCTGGGTTCGAAAAGGAGCAAAAAAAAAATGTCAAAAAGTCAAAAAGGAAGAAGAGCAATTTCTCATCGGATGGAAAAAGAGGGAAAGAGTCTTCCGTAGAAAGGTGTGTCAGGGAGAAATCAGAAGGAGGAGGCGTGAAAAAGACGTGCAGCCAGCAGGAAAGAAAAACCGAAAAAAAAAAAAAAAAAAAAAAAAAAAGCAGAAAGTGGGCACTGTTCTTCGCACTGTTCTTCTTCTTCGGGAGGTCTTCTGCCGTGGTGACCGACCCTCTGCCGCTCCTGGTTTCTTCGCGTCACCGCCGCTCTGCCGGCGTCTCATTAGTCGCCGAAGATCCCACCACCTGCGACCAGGTTGCTGCCGTCGGTCCACCGCGTCGCGCCGCCGTTCCTCCGGCCACTCCAGCCCGAGCCGCGCCGTCCACCGTCGCATCACTGCGACGTCGGACATCGCCGCGCCTCGCCACCTCGCCAGTCTGCTCGGCTCCTCCGCGCCGCGCCGCTAATCTCGCCGCGCCGTCTACATCTCAACCCGAGCCGACCGAGATCTGCTCGCGACCCAGCCCCGACGTGCCACGGACACCGCGCCTACAACTCTCGACCCCGAGCCCTTCCGCCCGCGTCCGATCGCCCACCAGACCACGAGCCAGACCCGCTCGCTCGTCCGTCGCCGGCGACACCCCGCAGGTCTGCAGCCCTTCACCGCCGAGCGAGACCCACACTGGTCCGCTCCGTCCCGAGCAACCCGAAGCCCGAGCTCCTGCCTCGACGATCGCCGCCGCACCTCTACAGCAATTGACGCCACCGGAGCCCGAAGATCTGTCGAGGCCAGACCCGAGTCTCTAATTGCCGCCTACCGCCTGCGCCTGCGCTTCAGCCCACGCCGATCGCCGCACCACCCTCGCCGGAATCCCGAACGCCGGCGACACCCTTGCCGGATCAACGAACGGGCTGCCCCCTATTATCCTTAGGTTATTTTTATTTTTATTTTATGTTACTTTACTTTTAGTTAGTTTTATTATTAGGGAAAATCTCAAATAAAGACTAAAGTAAGAGGACCTGGAAGTGATCATTTAGTCTCAAAGAATGACTTCATTTCCGATGGCTTGATCAAGGGTATTTTTGTCCATTTCTTTTTAAAAAGTTAGTTTTTTTTTTTTTTTAGGTCAGTATTGCACTATTCATCTCTCTCGCGATCCCCAAGCAAAGCCTCTCATAGAGAGAGAAAGAGAGAGTTAGAGAGAGAAAGGAAGCAGCGAAGAGGGGCCAACATGTTCTCTCTTCTTCCTCCTCCTCCCTCTCCTCGCCGCTTCCGCTCTCATCCGTACGGCAACCACTCGTGCCACATTGATTGCGGCGAGCATGCCCCCACCGTTGACTCCTTCAACACCACGTGGCTCCCCGACCGCCACTTCACCGGTGCCGCCGCTGCCGTCGTCATCTCGAAGCCCCTCCACTTCCACCAACCCCAGGAGAAGACGCTCCGCTACTTCCCCCTCTCCTCCGGCAAGAAGAACTGCTACGTCCTCCCCGGCCTCCCCTCCGACCGCTACTACCTTCGCACCTTCACCATCTACGACAACTACGACGACAAGTCCCACCCCACAAGCTTCGACACCTCCGTCGAGGGCACCCTCGTCTTCAACTGGTGCTCCCCTAGCCCTCCCCTGACCTTGCCAATGCCGCCGACGCCTACTCCGACCTCTTTGCCTTCATCCGTGACGGCGAGGCAGACATCTGCTTCTATAGCATTGCCACCATCGACCCCCCGTGGTAGGTTCCTTATTGCTCATCCAGGTCGATCCGCTATCTTATCTGCGTCCGTGGGCAGTGATTTCATCTTGGTCAACTACGGGAGACTAGACTGTGGCGCCGATCAATGGGGGCCGGGTTTCAGCAACGACGACGACTACTTCGGCCAGTCCTGGCAGTCAAATTACAACACCCGGAGACTAGACTGTGGCGCCGATCAATGGGGGCCGGGTTTCAGCAACGACGACGACTACTTCGGCCAGTCCTGGCAGTCAAATTACAACACCCGGACCGCAGCCACGGGTAAAATCATCGACGCCATCTTGACTGCGAGCAGTATCGCGGGGACCAATTAACAGCCCAATTATTTCCCCATGAAATTGTACCATACCGTGGTGATGGCAAGTCAAATGGGGGCCCTAGAGTATGAATTGGAGGTGGATGCCAAGCTGGATTACTTGCTGTGGTTCCACTTCGCAGAGATCGATCCACAGGTGAACAAGGCGGGCCAGAGGGTGTTCGATGTCCTAGTGAACGGAGCGAATGTGACCAGGATCGATATCTATAAGGAGGTTGGCGATTCGCGGCTTTCAATTGGCATTACACTGTGAAAAATTTGAGCAGTACTATTTTGAATGTGAAGCTGGTGTGTGTTGTTGGTGCCCCATTGCTTAGCGGAATTAAGAACTATGTGTTGGTCCCTGCCACCGCCGAGGCCACCCTCGCCAAATCTGGCGAGGGTTGGCTTGCAAGCCCTCGCCCACTGCCGGCGATGGGTGTCCAGCCTTCGTCGACCCTCACCAACGGCTGGCACTCGCCGGCCCTTCCCAAGTTCAATGGTCTTGAGAAGAAGACGAACAAGGGATGAAGAAGATGATGAACAGTGCAACCATCAAAAAAAAAAAAAAAAAAAAAAACAAGACAAACGAAATTTTTTAAAAGAAATGGACAAAAATACCCTTGATCAAGCCACCGGAATATGAATTGGAAATGCATTTGTTCATAGGCTAGCGAGGTCATTTTTTGAGACTAAATGACCACTTTGGGTTTTTATTTGAGATAAACTTCACTTCAGGTCCTCTTTTGAGAAAAAAGAAGGCACTTTATGTCCTTATTTGGGATTTTCTCTTATTATTATTATTGTTTAAGTTGAATATTGTGAGGTGACTTTTAGGTTATAATTCTTATAGGCATTATCCATAGGAATTGTCCCTAAAGTTATTGTAATTATTTAATTTGACCCGTAAGACATCGGGTCATTTTTTAATTATGATAATTTTTGGGGTTTGTTTATGATATATTAATTGTTGAATTAATTTAATTATTAATTTGATCCGTAAGATTTCGGATTAGATTTTTAATTATTTTGATTTCTTGTCGTGATGTTCGGGGTTAAAAGTAATCGTTAATTTGACCCGTGAGATAACGGGTTATTTTTTCGTTTATTTTAATCCTTTATTTGTTGAATATCTTATTTGTTTAGATTTAATGCTTGTTTTAGAAAATCACTAAGAAAAATCAAAAAGATGTTCGAATTAAGATTTCAATTGGTTTTAGAATATTTCTTGTTATTTTGCATATCTAGAATATAGATTTTATTTTAGATTTTAAAAAATATAAAACAAAAAAAATGCATTCATTTAGGATCTTAGTTTTTGTTTAATTTAAGTTGCATGTTTAATTACGTGGCATTTTTAAAATTTCGAACATTGTTAAAAATAAAAAAATATCATGCATATGTCATGTAGAATTAGGGCATGCTCCGCATGTCATTGCATATTAAATAGATTGCATGTTAGGTTGAGATAATGTCTTAATTTGAATTAGGATTTAATATGACATAATCCTTTTTTTTTAAATTAGATAGAATTTCAATCTAGCTAGATCATTTTTGCATTCGAATTTCATGAAAGAAAAATACAAAATTTATCTTTACATAAGTTAATTTCAATTTTTAGGATAGATTGCACTTTTAAAATAGAAACATCAAATGTACGTCATTTAGTTTTAATTAAGTTCATTTAATTAGAACTTTCTTGTCATTAGACTAAGTTATTTAATAAATGTCGCATGACATATAGCTTGCATATTAAATTGCATGAGGCATGTCATTTTAGTTTAAATAATTTTGTATGTCATTGCATCGCATTGCATATCATTATAATTCGATCATTTAAATTGCATTTAATTTTTGCATTTCTTCATGTCATATACTTTAAGTCATGCCGTCATGTCATATTAGATTATTTGCATAAGTCATGATTTTCATTAACTAAAAGTGAAAACAAAAAAAATTGATTCATTGTTAATTAGGAATCATATCTAGGATTGTTGATGTGAATTCTGATTTAACATTGCAGATGCTTTCGTTGCTTTAAGGTATGTTTTTGTATTATTTAATTGCTTTCTTGATGTGTTAATTGGTAGTATGCGCATATGTATGATCAACTCACACGTTAGGAAGCTAAATTAAAATCAATTCAATTGCCAAACATTTTCCTAAAATTAAAAAGAAATGGTACCGAAAGGGCACTAGGATAGTTTAGTGTAACCAAGTCCATGTACTCAAAATCTCTTATTCGTAGGAGTAAAATAATACTCTCATTATTTTACTTAGGTGTCTAATCGACCTACCATAAACCGATTAGTGGCGACTCCTAGATAATAATCATTTGCATGTTAAAATCCTAAGTCGCGATTTGGTATGGACTTGGGAGAGCCTGAGCTAAGTCTAAAGGCTTAGTAGTCCATCAACCTAGTTTTAGGTGGCAAACTCAAAAAAATTGGGTCGCGACAACCACACAAATGCAATTGAACCACAAGAATGACATGAACTAGTAGCTTTGATTATGGATATATGAACTTGTTGTTTTACAAATTGGACAGCAAAAGTATATTAAGAGTGCCAAAACTTTCAAAAAGTATATTTAAACACTGCATGGTAATGTTTATGTTTCTTTGCTTTTTTATTCTTTAGTTAATTTTTATGTTCCTTAGAATAAAAAAATATCCAGAAAATAGATATGGGACAAAAATAAGAAATAGAAAAAAATAATTTTTTATTTTTTGGAATAATTTCTAGAAATAAGTCATTTTCTTTCTTTTTTAATTTCTTCTTCTTCCTCATCGCTCGTTGCCCCTTGTTGTCTACCGCACCCCGCATGTTGCTGGCGCTTGCTGCCGTTCGCCACTAGGCTAGAGGAGGAAAAAGAAGATACGAAAAAAAATAAAAGAAAAAAGAAAAATCTCAAAAAAATTATTAAAAAAGTAAAAGAAATTTTACATCACAAAAAAACTTATTAGTCGTATCAAATGCATTCCTATTCTTTTTTTTTTTTGGGGTAATAGAAATTTTGTGCAATTACCAAATGTATTATTTTACGCAGAAATAGTTCTAGGGATTAGAAATAAAAAATAATTATTTTTGAAAAAATTGTTCCAAAAAATAGAAATGTCACCAAACGCACATTGAATACCAATTTTTTTGAAAATTTGGGCACCTAATGTCAATTTTGGTGAGGGTGGCTGGAAATTTGATGTGGCTTATTTTTAATACTCGTTGGAAAATCTACTTAGCAATGAAGATGCAAAACGATGTCATACTAGTTTTTTTTTTTTTAAATATCAATTTTGGGGATAAAATGACATCGTTTTGGGATAAGCTAGTCATGTTAGTGTCACATGGATAATTTTTAAAAAATGCCACCTTTGTAAAGAAATATAGCAAGAAAATGCAATCTCAGTATTTTGGCCATAATTTCTTGTTGTAGGCATTTAAATGTTCATTTTTTATCTGATTTTGGCACTTAAGTATATATTTTAGAAGTTTTAGCAATTAAGTGTTTACATGTCAAGTTTTGGTACTTAAGGTATCCGGCACTCCAAATGGGGAGGAATTATCATTTATTCTCTCAAGTCTTTTTCATAATAAAGATTTCTAAATTTTCTAAGCAATATTACTAATCAATTTTTGAAAATAATTTTCCAAATCTAAAAAAAAAATCTTGAAACATACGCATCCTAAGTAGAATGAGAAATTAAGAATTTACTTTAATAGCATGGAGTGTCTATTTGTGTCAATAGGGCTAATACAATCGGAAATCTCAAATCTCAAATCACGACACATTTTTCTCAAATTAATTCATCGTCTCACAAAGAATTTCAAATTAGAAATCCAAATCTTGTTTCACGAAGAATCCTAAAATGGTGCTTCATATATGAATCTACCCCTCTTCACATCAAATCTCAAATTTAGGATGGATGGGGTTAGGCTACCGGCTTGGGATTTCACGTGAGACGAAAATTAATTCATATTAAAATGTGTCATGACATTATTGGTTTGAAATTCTTTTAGACCAATATCAGTTTCGAATAAATAACTCAGGTGGGTACTAATTTTTGGGAGTTTCGATGGAATTAATTTTAATTAAAAATTGCAAAAGAGACAAAGAAAGGAAAAATTTGTGATGACCAACACTAAGCGAGGTTTAGAGCAAAACGTCCTTAAAAACCACGAAAGGGATGGGATTATAATATCACCCTACTCGTCCGATTATGCGCCACACAAGAATCTGAAACTCGAGCAAAAAAAAAAAAAAATGGAAGAAAGCTGGAGGGAAGAAGAGCAGCAGATAACACGGACGGCGCGGGCTACGGATGGAGCTCTTGCACTTGCAGGTCCTCGCTCCTCCCCCTTGGAAGCTCTCGCCGTCTCCGCCGCTGCTTCCGCCGTGCGAGCCGAGAAGCCTCGCTTCCGGGCTGCCCACGAGCTCGACCCTCCTCTTCTTCCATCGCCGGAGGAGAATCGACCGGACCCTCGTGGCCAGGTACGGCGGGCGGGGCTCCAATGCCGGGAACCGGGGCCTGGGCGGATTCGGCCTCGACCCTCGAGACGACGGCGTCGGGTTTGACAAGTGGGTCAGGAGGAAGGAGAAGAGGAGGAAGAAGCGTTGGTGGCCGTGTTATTATGATTCCTCGAAGAGGCGTTGGTGGTCCGACGACGACGGAGATGAAGACGAGGACGAGGACGAGGAGGAAGAGCCTGTTGGGATTTGGGAGGAGGTGATTGACTCGCTTTGGATCCTCAAGGTATGTTCCAATGATTTCTTTCGAGTTCTTTTTGTTGGCCGAACCATTTCTTTCGATTTAGTGAATGTTTCGTAATTTTCTTGAATTCGATGAATCGGGTCTCGTGCGTTGTGATGATGTGCTACACAAAAATGTCTGCTTTTGCTTAAATTCGCCACGCTCGTGTGTGATTTTGTATTATGTGCGGCTGCATTTCCTGATTGGAAAGAGTTCGCTAATGAACAAAGCGTGAAACTCGGTTGTCCTGCTGGGCAAATGGTGGTTGTTTGCTGTTAATTTTATGCTGGAGAATTTCACGAATAATGACAAATGCGGATTGCAGAGAGAAGTTTCGATATCCTGTTTTGCTCGAGTATGTTGAAGCATGTGCACGTTTCAGTTGTCAGGATTGAAGATTTCACCGTAGGGAGTCAGGAACCGGTAGATTTCTTAATGTTACTGTGGTGGTTGATGTGGTGTGTTTAAGTTGACAATCAATCTGACTAACGAGGGCATTAAATGACTTTTTGTTCCCAACACACGTTGAAAAGTGTGGTCCTGGGATGAGCTTTGTGTTGGAGCAGACAGAACCTTTGTAGTTGACGGTGGAATTCCTCATGAATTTTGGGTGGAGATGCTTAGATCACAGCTGCATAGTGCACCTGTTAAACTTCATGTCAATGCCTTTGCTCCAGCTTATCATGATCTTCTAAGAACTTGAATGCCTCCTGGTGTCCAAATTCGACATCTTACTGTTCTCACAGTCAGGGCCTGCAGATTCAATCTCCTGCCTTCATTTACTATCGTCCTCGGGGTGGAGGGCTGTCATGGTTATCCCACTGGTACTAAGCATGACTAGATGAGCAGGAGTGTGCACTTTGATCAAAGTGTTCTTCTCTTCCAGATGTGGATAATTTAGAACGAACTCTTTCATTCATAGAATTTCCAACTGTGCTGTCAGCTGCAATACCCTTCTCTACTAGTCCTGCTCTTATGCTCATATTCATCAACTAATCCAACAAACTAAGTTAGTAGCCCATTTTGATATCTCTTCTACTTTTGATTGGCTTGGATAGCTGCTCGGTCCAACTATCCTTCCTTGTCCTTGTACTTTGAAATTGAGAACCATACCAAAGTTCATCCTCACGTAAAAACCGGTGGCTCGGTGCCTGTTACATGACTAATTGCTACAAATTATGGAAGTTGATGAGTTCCAAAACGGCGCCAATTGTCCATTTCTCTGTTTTTTTTTTTTGGTAAGATTCAAATTTCTTTCAAGTTGAGTAATACCCATCAAAGCTATTTCAATCACATCTGTGTTTTCACATGCATGGGATCTGTTTCTGTGGTTTCCCATTGTTGGTGCGTAATCTCCATCATATTGGCCTGGCAATTCCCTCATAGTGCTTGGTTTGAGCCTCAATCCTACCCAAATTGGCCTGGTACTTTACATAACTTTGGCATTCCATGGGCTGCGATGTGGATGTGGTTTGAGATTGTCAATTAACTAACCAAGAAGAGCCCAGATGATACCTGTAGGGCCCACTGATATCTACACTTGATAACTATTCTAATGCGTTTGCTATTATCAAATTATTTAAATGTGTATTTGTCTATGCACATATCAAGTTAAGTTTTCTTTGGTTGATATTTGCTTTAAACCTTTTTGGTTACAATTTTGATTTCAAATTTCGAAATTTGATTTTTTTCTAGTTGTGAGTAGTTCATGTTTATAAGAAATATGAATAGCAACATCTAATGTTATTGAGTTGTGTGAACTTATTCACAGCTTCTCTGTTAAAAACAGAAGAAATGTAGCTGTTGTACCAGGAAAGCAAAACACGCGTGGAGTAACTAAAAAGAAGCACACCAATAGCATGTGAAAATTCTTAGTATGTAGACAACACAAATCACAAAGCATTTGCTTTGCAATGTGCATATTGTTGTGTACTTGCCATATGTCAAGTTCATCATCAACTATTATTCTTACTAAATTTATATAATAAGTTCTCATCTAGCTCCAAAGATTATGGTGTTCTAGCCTCAAGTTTTGTCAATGTTATATAGAAAGCATTTTGCATTTTTTTTCTTGATATTGCTTGTTAATAACATTGTATCATCTAGTTTTCCTCATTTAAAGAAATAAAAAGCTTAAATAGATATTGGATATGAGGCATGAATGGAGACTTGCCTCTTTGGATGTTTGACTATGAGAACCTCTGGAGATGAATTTGTTCTTGTAGGCAATACGCGATTTATAAGAAGTTTCTCAATTCCATTATGTGATATTTTTTTTAGGAAGAATGCAAGAGGGTTCTTTCCCATTATTTTGCAAAAAATGATTCCTGCAATATTTTCCCCTTGTCTGTTTCAATAAGTTTAGTGTTTCAACTGTGATTTCTGGCCAGTGTAGGTATTCAAATCCTATGGTTGGACGCTTCCTATCATCCTCATCTCATGGCTGCTAGCTACTGGTCCAAAAGCTTTTCTCATTACTCTGGCTCTTCCTTTTGGACAATCGGCCCTTGCTTTACTAATTAAGAAATTGTGGCCTGGAAAAAAGAACAAATCAAAAGGTAAAGCCAGGAGAAGGAGAAGGAAAAGATATTCTTACCGTGCAAACAATATCAGAACAAAGGAAGAACGAGATTGGAGGAGATGGAACAGGAAGGATAAGATAGAGTATGAATCGTGGGAGTCTGAGGGAGATACAAACGGTTTTGGTGGATGGGATGAGCTGGAGGGGAAGCAATTCGCAGGGAAGTCGTCCCCGGTTTCAGAGAGACCGCGAAGATCACAGATGGATATTGGCAAGTATAGTAGAAAGGCAAGCAGAGATGATGTTCCGTTGCTGTTGAGACTTTTGATTGCAATGTTCCCATTCCTCGGCTCTTGGACTAAAATGTTCTGGTGATTTGCTAAAGTGAGCTTGAGTTTATGAGCAGTTTTGTTTGATCTTGCTTGGTTGGGAACTCAGAACGGGTCACTGCCTGAGGCCGGGGAGCTATTAGCTTGTTGGTAAATCAGATACTTTGATTGTTGATAATTTTCCTCGTTGAGGATCATTTCTTTAATCTGTGATGAAGAAGAAAGCACTGCCATATTCGGGATACGAATATGCGCGCATCTCATTGTTTAGACTTAGAGCTCCAAATGGAAGCCAAGTCCACTTTTCTCTTATATTCTTTAGCCTCTAAATGGCATTTTCAGATTCATCCTCTCCTGTAACTTGTCTTCCATGCTCTACATGTAGTGAGCAGTGGCTTTTGGTCACTTGTATCGTGACCCTTACAGGTTTGAGGAATAATGCGGCGAATGAGCACGCAAATGATTTGCAAAGTTAACATGTTTCGGAACATTTTACTTTTTAAGGGAATTTTGCTCTATTTCCTCGAGTATATGCTACACTGTTAACGGCCTTAAGCTTTGCCAGGCGTTTCATCTCGAAGAATCATGTAGATGAATGCAACAATGAGCAGTTCTGAGCCCAAATTCCTACTTGGGTTTGCATAGATCTGTAGCATCATTAGCTCATGTAGCCTCGTGAAGTCACATTCATGAACTATTTTCCCAAACTATAGCAACCAGGAAAGCGTAGCCAAGAAACGCAGATGAGATTTTTTTTTGGGGGTGGGGGGTGGTTGTTGGGTTGTGGGGGGGAGGGAGAGAGAGAGAATAAGATACTACTTTCAATAAGCCATAACCAGTCAAATCAAAGGCAGCTCATCCAAGATACCAGCCTCCCAGAACACTTAAGACCATCAAGGAATGATGAGATGCGGTAATTTTGCAAATATAGTGTAATGAGCATCATGTTTCTCCTTGATCCATTGCAAAGAAAATGGTCGATGACAAGTAACTTGATGAGGACTGCGCTGCCCCAGCAGCATCTAAAAGAATGTTAAACCAATCAAAGAATGTAGCCTGGAGATGGCTTGATTTGTTAAGCTTCGGAAGCACCCGTCATCTTGTAAACAGTAGGTTTCTGTTCACATAGCAACTTGATGCTGGATCTTGGAGGCAGCCACAAAATGCCTCCTCATCTTTGGGAAATGGCTTGGGAAGAGGATGATCAGGAATTACACCCACCTAAATAAGAGCAAGGGGACTTAGCAAAGACCAGATATTACAGAGAGAGAGGGAGGGAGGGAGGGAGGGAGGGAGGGAGGGGGAGAGAGAGAGAGAGAGAGAGAGAGAGAGAGACCTTGTCAATATCATTGTGCGCGGGAGTCTCATAACGAGCAACTGTGACTGCTAGCCCAGAGCCGTCAGATAGCTGGAAGACTGACTGGATTTTGCTGTAGAGTTGGTAAGATAAATTGATGTCAGAACTATGCAATGGAATGCATGGAATAGGGATAAAAGCTATCACCCTTTGCCAAATGTGGGTTCCCCAAATAGCACTGCTCGTTTGTTGTCTTTCAATGCTCCTGCTAATATTTCGCTGGCGCTTGCTGTGCCCTTGTTCACCTGAGAGAAGCCCCACAGACATGAGTAATTTACTCTGGAAGATGATGAGTACCATAATTCTGTTCACTTTAGCGAAAGCATGCATGCAGAGCTGCCCTGCCTCACCATGACACACTTATATTGAGAGAGAGAGAGAGAGAAGAGAGAGAGAGAGAGCAAAACTTTTACTTTTGAAAGTCACATACTGCAGTCTAATGGAAAAGAAGACTATGGCATGTAGATAAAAGAAAATCTTCCACGCATTATCTATTCTGCTCAAAATAAAGAGATACCGCAGCTTTAAGTTAGCTACATTCCTTATACATGATATACATCAAATGTAGCAAATCATAGTAATAGAAATATTCACAAAATTCAACAAGCCCCTACCAGAACAGCCAGGGGTTCTGATGTTGCCATAGCTTTGCCTCCATCTGTGTCATATATATCTCGAACGCCACGACTATCACAAATATAAACAATGACCCCTTTATCCAGCCTGGGATACAAAATGAAGTTAACGCTAATGCCACATTTGGATGAATAAATCGCTTCAATTTAAGTGATGAAAACGGAAAGAAAATAAGATAATGATGGGGAAAGTGAAGTCCCCCGGGATCCAGATAATGGAACTGTGGGCCAGCTTGTCAAATAATACTAGCAAGATATTATGGCAGATACCATGCTCTTTGTCATCAGGGCATACCCAATCAACCAAATAATCATCAGCAAAGAATGCAAGTATGGGGGTGATTTGGTAAATGAATTGGCGTGGAAAACAAGTTCATTACCATATATTGGTGGCCAGGCAGGATGCTTCCATAATTTAATATAGTTAAAATGATGCATCATTATATAAGATGTGTCACAATTGTGGCACTCTGGACGGCCATGTGCTAGCTACTTGAAGTTCATGCCTTGCTTTGCCGAACACAAATCATACAGATTCCACTTTATCAGCTAGAATAGAGAAGAAGAGCTTACCAGAGTTTAGCAATTTCAACACCCTCAGGAAAAAGGCCACCGCTGCAGCAAGATAAAACCTTCAGAAGCCTGATAAGTCTCTGGAGCAAAATCAATGACAGAGCAAGTAAGCCAATTACCCATTATCTCGAAGGTCCAATATGAAGGCATTGACATCATTGCTCCTTAGTGTCTCAATAGCTTCTTTTACAGCACCTACAGCATACAAAACTGTGAGATGAGATCCCCTGTGCGCGCTTACAGAGAAAGAGAGAGAGAGAGACTTCATTACATAAATTTATGGACGCCAGACGCACACATGGGAATCATAAGAAAGTTAAAACAAAATCGTCCTTTCTGTTTATTGCGTAAGACCTACGCAAAAACAGTTTGAACACAAGTTATACTTTCCACAGTAGTGCAACATGGAATACTAAGCTTATCCAGGTCCCGAAGAAGGTTTTTAGACATGCATTGTTATAAAACTCTTGATACAAAACAATATTCTTATATCCATTTCTGAAAGTTCAATTACATCAACGTGACATTCAAAGAGGTCAACAGCAAATAATTTCAACGAGCCAAGATTTCAATTTATTTATTTATTGAATAAATCATAACAATCAGTTATCAGGCCACCCTCTCAATAGCCTTCCCTCAACATCTCTGATAACTTGAATGTTAACCATTTGTTCTAAAAACTCAAGCTATTTAAGAATGACACAGACTATATTTTAAATCTTAACACCTCTTACTCAAAGACCGGTATTATGACGAAGGACTTAAGGTGAGAGAACTTAATTTAAGTATGTGAAAGAATTCATGGGAGCCCAAGGCGCACAAATAAGGGAAACTCATAAATAGATGAAGGCGGAGTACAATGAACTAAATGGGAGACATCTTGCACTGACATAATATTAGAGTTTCACACAACTATTTATCTAAAAGCTTAAGTTGTGAGATGACACAATATAATTTAAATCTTAACACCTCTCCCTGCCAAAGTGTCCACGAATTGGCAATACCCACAACCTCTCAGTTAAAGAAAACATGTATATAAACTCGTGAGTAGAAAGATTTTGACAATTATAGCATAAACATTACGGAACAAACACGATAGTAGTGCATGTCTTTCTTTTTGGCAACAGGAGATTTTCATGCATGCTTTGGCATTATCGAGACAAGACTAAGGGTGCTTACCAGAAGCATTTTGGGTAAATGACGTTAGCTTGATATAACCAATGCGTGGAGAATCTTTTCCGGAGCCAGGTACCTCACAAAGCCTTGATTTAACTGGGTTTAGTGATACCTTCTCTCTCCTGGAAAGAGGCAGTTTATTATAAAGACCCACTCCTCGAGATTTACATAACCAATGAAAAAGAGCCTATAGCCAGAATAAATGTAATACTGAAACTCATTTTCAGTGATTATTTAAAGCTCACATGGGGTACCTAAATGCTTTTACCTGCCTATGTCGTTGTAAAAGTTCCAACTCTACCAGAGATGAACATTATATCAGTTCTTGTTAAGCAGCACTAAAATTGAACTTACGTGAGGGCTAGATGCTTTATTTCATTTCCACTTCGAAGAGTTAATTCCACTGTACTTCCTTCAGGACCCCTGCAATTCATGATGAAGGTTTATGGAGACCCTCGGGCAAGTTTAATAATTCTTACTACAGCACATTATTTTGAATTTAAACTCAATATTATAGGCACTCAAAGAAGGAAGACGATAATCTGTGTTCAAGTCTCATGATATAATAATAGATTCAACCATGGTATGAATATGCATGTAACTAGTTATTATATGGATAGACAGAGACTACATAGATGAACCCCCAGGCATCAGTCTGATAGCCTTGGGGGGTTATGTTTGGGGTGGGAGTGTGCTAGGATCAAATCCCAGCAGGAAAAAAAAGAACTGACCAATGGAAAAACCAAAACTACTCACTGCAATTTCCCTGCAGCATCATATATTCCCATAGTTTCTGTACTTGAATTATCAATTGCAAGTAGAACATCTCCGGATAAAATGCCAGCTCTATTTGCCGGACCTCCTGGAGCTGCAGAAATTACTACCAGCCCAGCAGGTGCATTATCAATTTGAGCTGGATACCCAATCGAGAGTCCTACACCCGTTAGAGCACCTTGAGTTCCAGACTGCCTTCACAAAATTCAGAAAAATGACTAAATATTTCGCTATCTTTACGATGCACAGAAAAAATGTGTTCCCTATTTAACAGAAGAAAGGATCTAGATTGTCAGTGAAGAGAAGGTATGTACTCTCAAACTCCTGAACTTTTCAGGTTCCAGGAAACGGGTAAAAGGATCATCCAGTGTGGCAATCATCTTCCTTATTGCAGTATCTGATATGCCAATGGAAAATGATATCAGACTGGTTATAAACAAGAAACACCAATTTCATAATACTGTTATTTGATTACTTCATATTTTTCTATTTCAGTTTCCCCTGTTCCCACCAATTGGTATTCTGTTCTGCAATTATGCTACATGTTCACACCCTTAGTCAGAACATCATCCTTTCTCATCTAATCCTGGAGACAAATTTATGTCTCACCAGTAAGAGACAAAAATGCACTTTGGGCTGCAGAACACATCCAAACCCGCTCTCTCTACCTATGCATCTAAACTAGGTACAACTTCTCTACTCCTCTCTAAATCATAGCAGCACCAGCAAACACGAAAAAGAAGCGAAGGCCAATATACATACATGTCTCTTCCCTCGTATTCATCGACTCGTTGCGCAGTGCATTCTCTCTATACCTGAACCAACTCTGCCCATTGAAATTCTTGTCAATGTAGGCGCGGTCGAGAGTCCTCCACGCCTCTAAGAAGAGCAAATTCTCTTCACTGAGAGCCCCTGCGCCGCATCAGCATCACCAGAAAAAAAGAAAAGAAAAAAAAAAGATTCCTCATTTCAGCCGCCGACACTAAAAAATCCAAACAGCACGTAAGCGACGACAACGGACTCACACGAAGGAGTATTGCTAACGGCTAAAGAGAACGACACGACCAGCATCGCGCCGACGAGCAGCTTCAGTAATGCCCGGGAGACGCGCCGCTTGAGCCCGTCCAACGACAGGCACCGGTCGAGCCTCCACACCTGCGTCCTCCAAAACTCGCGACCGCGACCGCCGGCGCCGGCGCCCTTGCTTAAGAAGCTCGCGCACGCTATCCGAGCTCCAAGGCTCGTCGCGAACCGAGGCTTCCGTTGACGGCGGGGACGCGGCGAGAGATAGCTCGATCAGAATCGCTTTCCACGAACATGACGGCGACCGATTGCGGGAGTGAGAACGGAGAGATCGGGGAGAGGGTTACCTGAGGAGGAGCGAGATTGAAAGCAACAATGGCGGCGGTAGGAATCGCGCGGGGTCTGGCGGCACCGGAGGGAACGAAGCGCGGGCGGAGAGTGGATAGAGAAGAAGTGGAGGTCGCGAGGACTTCCATGGCCTTCGATGTCCAGTTGCTCCTTTTCGGTCGTTGGTTTTTACGTTGCTCCTTATCAGTTTGCTTCCCGGTTCGGTGGAGTCTGGATCCATGGAGGCTCGGTCGGATCGAGTCGGGTCGGGACAATAACGGTCTCTCCACGGTTGCTATTTTCCTTTTCCCGAAAATATGAGAGAATTGATATATTTGTAATAAATTTATCTTAAACTAATTTTTTGATCATAAAAAAACTTCAAATTAATACACTTATGATAATTTTTTTTTGGTAAAAAGTAAGCAAAATATTTTAAGGGTCACTTATGATAAATTTATTTATTGTTAGTTTCTGTTAAATTAAATTAATACTACGAAAATCACAAATCGGACCACCTGTGACAAATAGAGGGCAAAACCCCAAATTGATATGTCCTTCAACTATCACATGTCATTCAATTTAACAATTTGACGGTAAAATTTTGACAGAGGAAAGTGTGTGTATATATAAATCAAGATCCGGTGCAAATGCTGAAGAGATTTTGTCCGGTTTACAATTAACCTAAAAGGTGAAAGACCTAAACCAGCGTTGATTGACCGAAATAAAAGGGATGACAAATTAAAGCCAAATCACTTCTCTATAGTTAGTGCCCTCCAACAATTATGGTAGAATGAAGCCACTTTTGATGCCACAATCTGCATCATTCATGTGTCATAGTGTCAAGGTTCTCCGAGACCAAAGTACCATATCACATCCAAGAAGACCGAACAAGTCGCTCAGGGTTTTTGAAACATTCCCAAGATGAGCAATACAAATTACAATAGATGTACTAAGCTCTAGAGCCTTTTTGGCATAAATACTGATAGTTGCTAGACGAAGAGATGCGATCTCCATCGTTAGATGGATAAGCCATCAAAGATTATAATCTAAGGGACTCTTGTATAAATAGGGATGTCCTTCCTCCCATTTATACCCATCCAAACTCTTGAGCAATACAAAACATTCTCTCCTAGAACCAAGTTACTTTATCTACGATTTGGCTGAGCAAGCAAGTGATCAATCTTGGGAAAAGACCTAGCTTAGGCACTTCCATTGATCCAAGGTAGTCTAAGGTCCCATTTGGTTCGGCATTTGTAATGGGTTTTGGGACTCTAAAGTCCCTTGGCCAAATGCAAACGCATTTGGTTCGTGTTTTTGAAAATACAATTACATCT
The DNA here is from genome assembly GCA_014182395.1 of Eucalyptus sp. ANBG9806169. Classification (NCBI taxonomy): domain Eukaryota; kingdom Viridiplantae; phylum Streptophyta; class Magnoliopsida; order Myrtales; family Myrtaceae; genus Eucalyptus; species Eucalyptus sp. ANBG9806169. The sequence goes on from CM024580.1 coordinate 27,055,591, forward strand.
CCAAATGGCTCTAAGGGCCTTTAATCCAAAGCAGGTCTCAAGGTATTTTGGGAAGTTGCATTTTTGGAATGCAAGTGTTCACCTCGATTACTGTTCATCTTCCCCCAAGATTGCAGCATGGAAAGCCAATCGGAGGCTGACAATCGTCGACTAAAGGGTCACGCGTGCTGACAACCGTCGCCTAAGGGTCACCCAACCTAGGCAATCGTCACCGGACCTCAAACGATGCCTGGGTTGTGCGACCTAGGTGATTGATGGCTTGAATTGCATGACCCACGTGGCTGCCTTAGGTCGCGCGACCCATGTAGTTGCCTCAAGTCGCGCGACTCCAAGCAATGGCCGCCTAGGGTCGCTCGACCTCAAGCGACCGTGCGACCCTAGGTGACCTCGCCTGAGGTGAGCTACCTCAGGCGAGGCCATCCAGGGGCCAGATTTGGCTGGTTGGCCACTAGACTTCAAAAAAAAAAATTACAATTTTTTTTTTTTTTAAATTTAATAAAAGTCATTTACAAATGCAATTTTTACCAAACGGCATTTTAGCCAAAGTTGTTTCATAATACACTTTAAAATTATAATTTACTAAACGCTATTTGCATTTCGGAAAACTCTCTTAACTTAAAGGTATTTGCATTTTTCCAAAAACATTTCCCCAAAGCTGAATCAAACGGACCTAAGTTGCAACACTGTTCCAAACTCAATTAATTAGCCCATGACAAATGTCCAATGGATGATTTGGAGGTCTCCCAACTCTTTCATCATCAAACCAATGTCACATTAAATTATGACGCACACAGGATTCATTTTCTTGTGAAACCAGGGCGATAAGTCATTGATGATCCTTCCTTCCGCAACTCATTGCGCCAATGGATGTTGCTATACCATGAGGTTGAAGAAGACCAAATGAAACCCTCACGTATTACAATAGTAAAATGTAATGAAACCGAAGAAGACCTAAAGCTTTAATTGTCAAAACTGTGGTAGCCATTAACTAGATGAAAAGTTGGTTGGAATTTGTTTAGGTGGACACCAACCATTCTACTTGACACGGCCAATACTAATGCCTCCAAGTCTTCCGACTAGTCAAGAGAATTTTTGTCGAAAGTTTCCTTTCTTTTGCCATGTACATCTTCTTGTCAGCCAATAGGACAAATTATCCTAAAAGTCTACAAATTAAATGATTTTTAATCCTGCATTTGCATGATTAATGAAAATGCAATCTAAATCCTAGGGGTGAGATGACATAGTTTTATTTCTAAGATAATAAATGCATGTAATTATTAGTGATTTCAAATCGAGAGGTTAAGTGTACTCACTAGTAGAGTTTAGTTTTTGGGTGATAGAGAAAAAGTTGAAAGAAGTTGCCCTTACTGCCACTCTACAAAACCGTACATGAGATTTTTAACTCATAAGACTTCTCGTTCAATTCTTTTAAAGTCACTAGGTCCTTTTCATCTACTTTGTCTCAAAGAGTAACTCAAACTAATTCAGTTACGTTTACATATTCTAATTGAACATTTTTCATTTTGATGTTCACAAACTACTGGTTGAACACATGATTATTTTATTTTGGTAAACTAGTTATCTTTATAGCATAAAACTGAAAAATGTCCAACAAAAACCTAGAATAGGCTGAAGTATTATAAATGAAACACAAATAAATACTAGTAGAAGAATGATTCAACATAACATTACAAAACTTCAATTTGCCATGCTGCATAAAAGGTTTTAACGGATGATCCAAACTCAAGGACATCTTCACCTTGACAGCAAACACTATTTAACACCCCATCAACTAGAGCAGCAACATTATCATGAAGAGTGGCCACCCTTCCAACATGGAAGGGGGAGGTGAGGGGTTCAAATCCCCACCTTCTCGGGGGATGGGGTGGGGACGCGTAAGTTTCAAAAGTGGGTTTCGACTCCCACGCCCCGCAAGAGGCAGGGCAAAAGTCTGTGAGAGAGTGTAGAATAGGAATAGAGTAGAACTGACAAAAAAAAAAAAAACTTCTTAGCAAAATTTGACAAAAAAAAAAAAATCTTTGCAGAGGACTCGCCTTTTAAATACATCACTTCCTAGTCCAACTCTGAATTCCAATGTCCACTAGCAAGAAGAACACCGGCAAGGAAAAGAACGATTCCAGACTATCTTCAGAAAGGGGCAATCAAAGAACAAATGTGATATTTCGACCAAAAAAAAAAAAAAAAGAACAAATGTGATCTTAATTCAAGAGCCAAAGCTATAAAGTCATATCTTAATACATTTGGATACCAAATTATGCCAAATAACCTACTTTCTCATCCTAACTAGATTCCAGCAATCACTAGAAGGGAAATCACCATTACAGGTCCTATAAGCACCACAAAGTCCCCAGCTTCAGAGCAAGGAACGGTAGCACCACATAAGGTGCCCGAAATATCAACAAGTGCATCAAATCGACCTGGTGGTCGATGCCACTCATTTCCCCTTACAACTAAACACACTCTTGCATGTATGCCCAAACCAGAGTCATACTTGACCCTATGAGGGAAGACTAAAGAAAACACACCAAAGGTTTCCAATTATCACGCCGCTGTTGTTACCAATCAAATACTTTCTGTTGACTACACATGGCTGCCAAGGTATGCGTACTGAACCTACGCTCTCGTCAGCCCATCGGCTCATCAAGATTGCATCAAGATTCTGGATTTGCCTCCCTAAGACCTGCCTTGCCAACTTCTGTAGCCCGACACTCCTTAGCTCCTCTCGACCCAGCTCCCTTGCGGCTAGGAGTCCACATCTTGGTAACGTCGAGGCGGTAGTCACAGAAAACCTTCTTCACGTCTTCGTGGATGCTGACTCCGACGAAGAAGAGGCAAGAGTCGCAGAGGAAGTCGGCCAGGAACTTGGCTGTCGTCGGCTAGTCAGTGTGCAAGAGGAAGAAGAAAGAGAGAATAGAAGAAAAGGAAAAAAAAACATAAGAAAAAATATGTCAAAATGCGGATGTCGTTATGACTAGTTAGTGAGTTGGGCTCTTATAGGAGACTGTGTTGGCTACTTTAGGTCTTTATTTAGAACAAAGTTCACTCTGAAACTTTTTTTTTTTTTTGAATTGAAGCCATTTCAAATTCTTATTTAGAATTATTCTCCTTTTTAATGGACAAAAACTTTCATTAAAAGGAGATGTGAATTAATGCAGAAGAGCTTTTCCTAGAACTGGGCAGTATATGTACAACTTACAATGTTGGCTCTCCATCATTGCAAAATCATCTACTTGATGCTCCCGAATTCTGAAAGATTGCAGATTTTACCCTCATAATATTTGATTTTATCGTGGTCACTAATTTTTCTGTCTATAATTGCATAGCCATTGGGTGTTAATTAAAAATGGACTTGTCTTTTTTTTTTAGACCAAAATAAGTCTATTACATGATTAACAAAAATCAAAACATAGGAGGGCTAATTTGTAACTTTTCCAAGTTTAAGGTCAATTGCACAACGATGTTAAAGTTAAGGAGGGTAAATTTATAATTTTTAAAAATTTAGGGGTTATTATGAAATGATGTCAATGTTTAGGAGGATGTTTTTTTTTTTTTTACCAAAAAAAAAACTGTTTTTTGGGCCTGCGCTGCTTATGACTCATATTAAAGCAGCATGCTGTGGGCTCGCATTTGAAGGGCTTTGTTTCGATTCGACCTCATTCATAAGCCCACAAGCAGTAATTTCCATCTTGAAAGTGTAGGTGGCTTCGTAGGGTAGCAATAGCATAGATACACTGATAATCGCAACACCTTAAAGAAAATCGGGATGAAAATCCTACGTCTTAAATGTATTCCTTCTCCTGGCGAAGTAAAAGTGCATCATGCCTCAAGATGGCTCCAGTCAATTTTCCACTGTCGTTCTAGGATTACTTGAGGACATTCCGTTTGGATCATCACCTGATCCGTTCACTTGTCTATCGAAGAGCCGAGTCCTAATACCTGTCCACCCTCTTTCACAACCGGGTCAATGCCACAGATGCCGATAACTCCTCACAAAACTAGCATCAGACTGATACATGAATGATAGAGGGAGGGATTGATTCAGGACGTGGTCTTTCTAGAAGTGTAGACCCATTTCACCAAATCTAGTTTGTATTAATTTGTAGACTGAATGAATTCAATTGGAGGAAATCGAAAGATTTAGGACTCCATTGATTTGCGGAATTTTACCACAAGATCATTGTCCTTCTTTACCATATTTTACAAACATGTCATCCCTTGGGCGAGGTTGAATCAGTCGAAGGCAAGGCTACTGGTCTGGACTGTTTTCATCACCGCTGAGCTACCGTCAACTGGTCCTTCACAGGGCCCGAGATGACAATGGGCCTCAACTTATGTCAAGATTTTTTGGCAAATGCAACCGATGTGATCGAGTCGCCAAATCTGTCCGTCCGGCTCTTGTTGTGTCCTGGAATCAGATAGTCCATAGGTTTGCTTGTAATAACTATTGCATCATCCCCTTGTGTAATTGCTATTACAATCTTCCTGTAATAGTTATTTTCAGTTTAAGCTCCTTGATTTGGGCCGAAGAAGCAATATCACTCGATCATTGCCTGTAAACTTTTTTTATCTACAAAATCTCATAGATTATGATCAATTCATTCCATATTTCCTTTTTAGAGGACAACTTTTCACATTTAAGTGATGTTTTGGATGTACTAATACCCTATCACATCCATCTAGAAATCTTGGTTCAAACCCTTTGCTACTTGGTGGAAGCATGCCTATTTATTTATTATCTATGTTACACCAAATGTTCCATGGACTTTTCATTGTGGAAGGAATCACCCTAGAAGGGTTGAACATCAATCTATTGCCTGTTAAGGCTTGTTAGTTAGACTTCCGAAATTCTAAATGCCGGTGGACACTCTTTACTCGCTTAAGCATTCATAACACAAGATTTTGCTACTTAAGCTACGTTATATACTCATCACCAATACATCATGGATTTATCATGATAGGGGCTTTTGCTCATGGGGCTCACTAGAGATTATAATATGGAACAGAACAAGGATAATGTAGTGGCAAGAATGTTAGACCATAAAGGAACTGTCATATCCTATTTAAGTTGGGCCACCACACTTTGGGGTTTTATGTTCAAAATGATGTCATGCTTGCTTTTGGTACTCTACATAAACAAATCTTAATCGAACATATACGTGCCAAATGGATACAATTTGCTTATGGCAAAACAGTAAGACACCGAAGTAGAAGATTGGCTCATTCTATATTAGAAATAATCATAGAAAATCTTTTAATAACATGGATTCCTATTTCTCAATGATATTCCACAATCAAGACAATTTGGTGAATCCCGTGAAACCACTTCATAAAAGTTCACAGCTATCTTCTTTTTACAAAGCATCTTCTTTTTATAAAGCATATCGATTTCGATTCTTGAATAATCCACATCACTTTTGCTTCTATTGTAACAAAAGATTCCCCTTTTACATGAAAAAGGCTTGTATCAATAATTATGATTTTACATTTCCCATAAATAGGCTTCTTTTCCTGAATTTTACTCTTAGCGACTCTTATGTTCAAAGCAGGATGTTGTTTAATTAGCTCACGAATTACAAATGTCTGAGTTTGGATTTGAAAAGATAGGATTTGATTAGACCAAGTTTGGATTTGAATTTCGAAATTGGATTTTAATTACTAGTTGAAATCATTGAGTCTATAACATCACAGCTTTGCCAAAAAATATTCACGAAAAGAAAGTACAATCACCTAAATTATCATACAATTTATTGTATTTTTATAATATAATTATTATCTTAATCACTAATCATATTATAGTTGATGCCCAAATTGTTATTTAATTATTGTTTCAATCATACTACTAATTATGTAATGAATAGTATTATGAACATATATGTGACATTAAAATCATGAATCTTAATTAACTATCAGAATAATAACTATTACACTCTCTCTAATTCTGATGTGAAGGTTATTCTGAGAATTCCGATACTACTCCACCCTTATTACACATGTCATTTATAAAATCAAATAGTTTAATAGGTGTAACATTACTTAAATCAAATGGCGGAATAGGAACTACATTTATACTACATCGCAACGTAATAACTATAACGGACCCCACTTAATTTCCACCCACTATCAATGATATATTTGTCTTTCGCGAGTCTATAGTGATAAGAAAGAGAAATTAATTCGAAAAGACGAGACTAAAGCTGAAAACAAAATTGAGATTTTGTTCTTTTTGCAAAAAATAAGTGATTTGAAAGACTTTTTCCTAAAAACGATCGCATGTGTCACATATAAAAATGAACAAACAAAAAATATTTCCATAGTTTATGAAAAGATAATGAAAATATATATTGTTAACTAATTATTTCGACCAATATAGGCAATTATTTTTTAAAATATATATATTTTTTAAAATTAATTTATTTTTTGCGAAATAAGTAAAGTTGATTAAACCTAATCAATTAAAATTCCAAGTCAACTATACAATGTGAGTGTGCGAACATTGACTTAGACCACGAATATTAATTTCCAATTAAATGAACGCAGATGGGGCCGTACACATTGAAGTGGAAGCCACACTCAATAGACGCCATCTTCTTTGTTCTATCCGGTCATCAAAGCAAAACACCAAAAAGTCAAATGAAGAGAAATATGACACAGACGCCCACCTAATTTCCTCCCCATGGTTCCAAAGAGAATGATTGCTCTTGCTGGCATTATGAATTCAAGGTTTCATTTATTTCATAAGATATAAATAATTTTCAAAATATGTTCTAGAAATGACCATCAATATTACTTATAAAAACGTATTAACAACATTTCATTGATTAATTATATAAAGCGGTACAAATAATTATATTAATAAAAAAAATTTCAAATTATTTATTAATCGCGAAATAAACGGAGCTCAAATTTTTGAAACTTTCATTAGCAAAAACCCTAGAGAATGGATTTTTAAAGAGATCGAACATGTCACGTATTGAAATTTGAAACTTAGTGCTTGATTTGGTCGTTTTTCTCCTCCTGACGCGTTAGCCTTGCTTTCCACCGCTAAGTGAAATGTTAACTTTCGTTTCCCTATCTAGAAGGCTAGAAAGTAGTGCTGAAACGCAAAGGAGACGAACATAGATGAACCAAAGCCGAAAGCAGAAGTGCGACGTAAAGTTTTATTGCCCAGTTGTGCCCATATCCTACTCTCCACGATGGAAAACGAGCAGACATTCACTAGCCAGAGTTCGAAATACAATGAAACAGAGAGGATTCTATAAAACCCTAGCCCCAAATACTGTCAATAGCTCTCATTAGAGGTGTTAAATGGGTTGCACAACCCATTTATGGACCCATATTTGCTTAAATGGGTTGTTAATCGGTAAGGCTTTATTTCCCAAGACACTCGTGATGGGTTTTAAAAATAAAAGGACTAAAATATATGGGTCTTAAATGGATCTATTATGTACCCATTTAAGACATATTTACCAACCCATTAAAAATACCTATTATCTAGTCTACCCTATTAGAGGTGATAAAATTATAATTATTTTTTCTTTTCTTTTCTTTTTTCTTTTTTCTTTCCTATTTTTTTTTCTTTTTCTTCTTCCTCTGGTGGCTGGCGACCGGCCAGGCGAGCCTCGAGCTCACCGAATCTGACGAGGCGAAGGCCTCGCCGACGCCCGACGAGACTCGAACTTGCCAACGTCAAGTGAGGGGCGAGCTCGAGCTCACCCGACGTCGGCGAGCCTCTTGCTCGCCGGCGTTGGCGAGCCGGCGAGCTCGAGGCTCACCCGTGGTCGGCCACCGGCCATCATCGTGGCCAGCGGTTGGCCAAGAAGAAGAAGAACAAAAAAAAGAAAAAGAAAAAAATTATATTTAAAAAATAAAAATAAAAGTAATTAAAAAATTAATTTTAAAAAATTAATAATTAAAATTAAATTTTTAAAATAATTATTTTAAAAATTATAAAAATTGTCCATTAAATTTTTGTTGTATAAAACTATTTTAGCAATACCATTTAATATATATAAGAAATAAGCTTAGAAGTATTTTAGTAATATAATCTTTAAAAAAAAAAAAAAAAAAAAATAGGAATAAGTTTTTCTAAATTTTGTTAAATATGAAAATATTTTATTAATATGGGTTAGGTCAGGTATGGATTGGGTATGGGTCGAGTCGGATATGAGTTGGAAAATTTACATTAGACATAGATGATCATAAATGGGTTAATGGGTCAATTTGAATCGGATCATTAATGACCCGACCCAAACCCGACCCGACCCACCCGTTTAACAGCTCTAGCTCTCATATACTTTCAAGATGTTATAAAACAAATGCTTGTGATGGAACCCTATAAGAAAATACCAAACATTCGAACCGATCCACATTGCATAGAGCGGAACCCTTGCACCCATTAAGACATGTCAATCGGATTGTTACAAAGTTTATCGGATCGGATGGACCGACACCCACAAAGGTTGCAATCAACAAAAGGATTCATGTAGTGCTAGCTAGAATTATTAGATTATTAGCTTTAGAGCAAAGTCTTGGAATGACTAAACACAATTATCAAGGGGTTGAATTGGTAAGTTTAAAGAATTTTATGTAATGGAAGTTTATAATGTGTTTCTCAAATGGAAAATAATTATGCAAATAAAAAAGTTGAAAATATATAAGAGTTGTAAAACAAATTTATAGTGGTTCATCTTTCTATCTAACCCGTTCTATTCGAGTATTACTCGCTTTAATTGCTATACGAGATCTCGAGTTAGAATAATTAAATGCGAAAACAACGGTTCTTCATAATGAGTTGGATAAGCGAACTTATATGGGTCAGTCAAAGAGATTTGCTATTTTGGATAAGGTAGACCACATTTGCTTATCAAAAAAATCTCTTTTATGGTTAGTCGAAACTATTCGAAAAGTCCACTGAATAGCTATTTACTTAGAAGTTTAGAGAATGGGTTTTAGATTTATTTGTTTTTATATTATGTTATTCAGACTTCAGCTACAATTTCATCTTATCAAGAAACAGCTCTTTCGTGACAAAACCTAAAAGAAAAGGGTTGTCGGTTCACATTTCAACTCGGTCTGAGACATACATTGAACCAAATTGAATTGGTCACGTCGAAGAAGATTCTCTCATTGAGGTTCGTGTCTTGATTGAATGCATTCGACTTTTCGTTTTGTGGTACATGTGCATTAGCTGTAAAACATCTTTTCTAGCTCGCAACGTAACTGGATAACCAAAATAACAAATTGCAATCACATCCGCATCCTTTTTGCATGATTAGACACGGAATGCGAGTAATATGGATCCCACACTTCTATATTTTTCCAAAAATCGAACTTATAATTTATTCAAATCAAGTTCATTAAACTCACAAGTCTTTTTTTTTTTATCAAGTCCTTTTGTGGATAGATCTGGCTTGAAGGAGATGTGTGATGATCAATGTGGATAAAAAGTTTGATGTTTTGAAATGGTCAATGCCACTACAGCACAATGCACATAAAGCTATCAAAAATTTGTTTAACTGTGTCTAGAGTTATTGACACTAGACTTAAATCAATCGTCCAAGTCGCCCGAATTTTGTCTATATTTAGCTCCATCGATATATGCGACATTTTCAATTTGCCAAAACAAAAAAAACAAGTGACTTGATTGGAAAAATTCAACAAGTTAAGCAATTTGATTGCACAAATTACAAGTTTGAATATTGTCATAAAAATATAATGCAAATTCTTATGAAATAATGAGAGAGAGAGAGGGGGAGGGAGGGAGGGAGGAGATTGATTTATTAATACAATATAGTACTGCATCATCAATCATTCCGTCACTAAAAACAAAAAAGAAAAAGTCGACCGATTGATAAACCTCAATCATAGAACACACAACATAATACATTCTTGGACACTTCTACAATACAATATAATTCCATATGATATCGACCATCAATTATTTGATGGCACCGATCGACAAGAAAATCAATTGATCCATAAATTTTCCAGGTTAGATGACAACGATCCGGTATATTCTTGGGCAATTAGATTTTTTGGTTCAAAAAAGGAAAATTCTTGTTTCGCGATTGGGTTCTAACCGGCAGCATCCGCGCGAGAACAAGGGTACTCATGATTCATATTAATTTGCGAAATTGAGGAGCCAATGAGAATGAGCACTACGTGCTTTGTCCCTTTGTGACTAAAGAGCAGCCGTTCAAATATGTCGTCTCTTTCCCCAACAAAAAAAAATGTCGTCTCCATAGACAGTGACGGTCAATCGTGGGAGAAAGCATGGCCACATCTCATCCTGTATTCTACACCTCTCATCCATTATCTTTTTGGGAAAAGCAATTTCATTAATTAAATCCTGAAAATATAACAGATTAAAAAAGACCCTTATTTATTGTGTACTGAGTTTTTTTTTTTTTAATTGTTCTATTTTCGGATTATACCTTCTTCTTCTTTTTTGATCAGGTCGGATTATATCTTGAGTTGGTTTGTTTAACGAAAAAAATTGATACTGCTAAAGAGGAATAACCAAGAAAGTCTTTTTTAGGTTATATGATAGCCGCTGTTCTGTATTTTGATGGTCCTTCAAAATGGAGTTCAAGATCATTTACTGTCATTTATTCCATGGACTCGGTGTTGACCGCTGGAATCTCGATTTTAGATAGATTCTTGCTCCTATTGTTGGGCAAAACAACTTGACTTAAGCTCTATTTATTTCACCTAAAAATGAATTAGAAAATATTTTCCGTTATTTAGTATGAAAAATCTAATTTGATTTTTGGGAAAAAAATTACTACAATATTTTAATTTTTTATTTTAATTTTCCCTCTTCCTTGGTCGGTCGCTAGCCATAACAATGGCCATGATCAACCATAGGCAAGCGATGAGCTCGCCCAAGGCCAACGAGGCTCGAGCCTGGCAAACTTTGACGAGCCGAGCCGAGCCAATTTTAGGCAATGCTCCACCTCGCTAGATCGGCGAGCTTTGAGCTTGCTAGAGGTCAGCGTGGCCTAAGGCCTTACCAGATCCTCGAGCTTGAGCCTCGCTAGATTTCGGTGATCTTGACCTCATCGGCCTTGGGCAAGTTCATCCCTTGTGGTTGGATGCCAGCCAAAAGACAAGGAAAAAGAAAAAGGAAAGAAAAAAATTAACAATTAAAAATTTGATTTTTAAAAAAGAAAATATAAAAATAAAAATAATTATAAAGAGTCTACGCATGAGAACGTGCTCTAAATAAAAGAAAGAGGATGGAAAATAATTTTCTATTTTCGAAAAAAAGAAATCATTTTCTCCACTTTTGAAGGCGTTTCTTTCATTCACATAAATGTTTTCCTTGACTAATTTATTTTTTGTAAACCAAACATCAGAAAAATTCGAAAAATTTTATCTTGAAATTCTGAAATAAAGGGAACCTTATTCCTAGTAATCAAGCCCTCCAAAAGGATAACTTATCTAGGTGTTGAAATTGGGATCGATTGTTTAAATTCCTAATCGCAATTGTCAAATCACTTTGACATAATTTTATACATCAATTTCTGGATTAGTAGCCTTGGTATCAAATTAGGGGGCAGCAAAGAATGGTTACCAAATGGGCAACGATAATTGCCCTTTGGAAAACTCACGTTCGCCACAACATTTCAAATCGCGACCAGAACCGCTGATGCTGTCAATTAACTTGAAGGGGATGTGCGATGATAAGGAATTTACACTTCGTTAAAGTTCAGAAGTTACTGTATAACTATGTCAAAGTTCAGGAGGATGTCGAGCAATTAACCCTTTCTTTTCTTTCGTCGCCTGCGGGGCCAATGACTCAATACTACAGTAGCATTGTCTTGATTTCTTCTCATGATTCTGCTTGGACGACAACCGGAATGGAGAACGACGTCAAAACTACTTCGACCAAGATATGCAAATTGCCATGGGAATTAACCTTATTGCCATGAGAATTAACCTTATTCGGAAAGCCACGTTGGAAAGCAGTAAGTTCCATCTTGAAAGTGGAGGTGACCGCAAGTAAACAAGGCAGAGAAACAAAAAAAATTGGGACACTCTTGTTGATTGATTGCCTGATGGGTAACAAAATTCTAATTTTTTCCTTGGGTCCTTTTCACTTATGGATATGGGTATTATTTTTATCTTTTCGGGGATGGAGGCCGATTTCAAATGTTGATTTTATAGGGTGGTATAGATACAACAAGGAACGTCAGACATTAAAGAAAATCGGGATGAAATTCAAGCATATCCGATGTATTCCTTCTTTTTGTGAAGTGAATGTGAACTGTGCCTCAAGATGATGACCTGGATTTCCACTGTCATTCTAAGATTTAAGTAGCACCGATACTGATACGCAACACGACATGTCGTTATGTTATTTCTAAAAAAAAAATTGAGAATTCCAACATATTGGGACGCGTTATATATTAAATGTGTATTTTTATATATACATAATAAATTATCATTAATCAAATTAATTTGATTCAAATTTACAAATAAATAAAAGCCTAAAATGAATTTATACTAAAAACATTAGTCTACAATTTGTTAATATCATTCATTGTTTCAATTTGACAAATTCAACTCCATTTTGATAATCCATAAAACTTGGAGGAAAAAAACAAGCAATTCACATTATGGACTCGTGGCAAACATGTCGGAAGAGAAGAGAAAAAAAGACTTGGTTGTTGAATTGTGTATCACGTGTTAGAAATTTGCATGTTGGAATTCGGACTCGAGTATTGAAGAGTATCAAGAAAGTTGACTAGGTGTCAGATTTTCCAACACATGTTGACCGAATATCGGAATGTCCAACAAGATACGAAGACTCTTGAAGAATGTCGGTGCTTCATAATCTAAGATCTCTCGGGACATTTCGTCTCGGTTTGTCCATGATCTGTTAACTTGTCCTATGAAGAGCGGAGTCCCAATACTTGTTCACCCTCTTTCCGCGGCTGGGCAGCAGCCGATGACTAACAAAACAAGCACCAGACTGATGTCCTAACAGGAGGAATTAAATCGGGAGATGACCTATCTGGAAGTGTACACTCATTTCACCTTTGTAGACTGAATGACTGTAGGACTTTATTGAGCACTGAAGAATAGATTGTGGGTTCAACTGGAAGAACCAAAAAAGGCCAGTGACTCCATTAATTGCAGTAGCTTCTCGTAATATCGATGTCCTTTACTGTACCAAGTGTAACCGTGCTGTGATAGCTATTTCCAAGTTATCACCGTCTATTTTCTCCCACCATCGCTTTAGATTGTTAAGTATATTAATGTTTAAACTTTATAACATTTATATTATTTAGGTAATCATTTTACTAATTAATTATCGAAATTAACACATATCATATGATTACTAAGTGAAATATAAAAAATAAGTAAATAAATAATATACAATAATCATGTTGTCTTAATAATGCATAGTCATGTGAGACACTAAGAATTTATTGATACAAGTTGTTGATTTCTACAAAGTTGTTGACACAGGGAGTGGGCCATTAAAAGATACAGGAAGCATCAATGAAGGGCAGCACAAAATCAAAATAAGCGTGTCAGAAAAATAACAATCAACAACAGACCCATTATCTCTGTAGACAGAACCTTCTGACTCAAAGCTGCGTAGACGAGAAGATCATTCGCACTAGATTGGACTGGATCAGACTTTGCCTAAGTTTGGGTTTGAATTTGTAATTAGATTAGGTTTCCTGATTCTAATATATATTTTTTTTTTTGGTAAAGGTAAGAATAATCCTGATTCTAATATTAATTTTTGTTTATTAAAAGCATTCCGGTCATTTGAAGTCTTTTACTTTTTCTATGCATTCTAGTCATCTCCATAAACACTTAATGTTTAATTTCGGTAATCGAACGAGCATAGCCATTAGGAATTTAATCCGTTTATTTTAATTCAAAAAAAAAATCTCATGCTTTCCTTGTTGTTTCCAATCTACTGGTTACATATCACTAGAAATTCAAACTTCGCAATATCCTTGAGGATTCAACGCATATTACAACTATTTACTTTTAATTTGAACTTGTATTTGACAATTTATTCGGCCATCGATCACACTCTCGATTGCACTTCGATTACTACTTGAAATCATTGAGTCTATGGCATTCACAACTTTTGCAAAGAAAGTTCATGTAACAAAGATAGGAATATCTAAATTAACATAATCATATCGTTGTATTATTCACAATATACTTGTTATCCTCATCACTGATCATATTATAGTTCATGCTCAAACTGTTTATTTAATTATTGTTTCCATCAAACTACTAGTTATATAATGAAAAATATTACTAACATACATATGGAGTTCAACTCGTGGATCTTAATCGATTATCAGAATAATAATTATCATGTTCTCTCTGATTCTAATGTTAAGGGCATTTGAGAATTCTAATACTATTCCACCATTATTACATATATAATTATGAAACCAAACAGTGTAATAAGCATAACATTACTTAGACCACATGGCATGATAGTTACTACATTTATATTGCATTGCAACATAAATGAATACATATATGAATGTTAGACCATTGTTACAAAGCTAGAGTTTACGAGTTCAATTTTCTAGGAACTCCAAACTTTTGACCACATAGTAATGCACCCCACTTTATTTTCGTGCTTTATCAATGATATATCCGTCTATTATGAGTTTATAACCATAAGAATGAGAAATTATTCTTAAAAAAGAGAATAATGAAATGAATGGTTTTTAAATTTTGACTAAATGTGCAATGTAATCCATAGACTTTAAATCCATTCAACACGGTTCTTAAACTTTAGATCAACGTGTAATATGATCCATGAATTTTCAATTTATTCAATATGTGTTACATTTAACATTTTCATATAATTTATGGACTAAGTTGAACATGTATAAAAAATTCATGAACCACATTGAACAAATCGAAATTCAGGGATCACATTGCATATTTGATTATAATTCAGGAATTACATTAAATAAATTGAAATTTTAATGATTATATTGTATATCGAGACAAAATTCATGGACTATTTCTCTAATCTTCCTTACAAAAAGAAGAGTAAGGCCTTGTTTGATAAAAAGTGTTTCTGTTCCTCGGAACAAAAAAAGAACATAAATGTGTTTGGTAAAACTTTTGTTACCGGGAACAAAAATCTATTTTTTTTTGTTTTCGAGAACAGATTTGGAATAGAAATAAGAAGTAGAAAAAAATTGCTTCTTGTTCTAGGGAACAATTCTGAGAAACAATTTTTCTCTTTCTTGTCTTTTCTTCTTATCTTTCTTTTCTTCCTTTTCTTTTGGCCAGTCGCTGGCCTTGGCCATGGCCGGCGCCGGCAACCGGCCAGACAAGGGTTAGCGACTGGCTAGACGAGGGTCAATGACCTTGTCGGAGGGTCACCGGTTCTCGAAGATGCTACGCCACGGCGAGGCTTGTCGACTCGAGCCTCGCCAGCTGGCGCGAGGTCGGCCTCGCGCTCGCCTAGCCCAGGCGAGGCCGAGCCTTGCTGATCGGCACAAGGCTCGCCTGGCCATCGAGGCTGAGCCTCGTGGTGCTCACCAAGCCACCGGGATGCTCGGCCTTGCCTGTGGTCAGGCGAGGCTCTGGCAAGCTCGTTGGCCCTCGTCGAGCCGGTCGTAAGCTATTGGCGACCGGCCACAAAGAGGAAGAATGAGAGAAAAGAAAAAAAAAAAGAAGAAAAAAAATATAATAAAAATATTGAAAAACTAAAAAAAATAACAAAATTATACAATTTTACCAAACGTATTTTTTTTTTCCGGAAGTAGAAATTTTGTCCAGTTACCAAACGTGTTCTTATACTCAGAAATTGTTCTTAGAAACGAAACAAAAAAATCATTTATGTTTAAAAATTATTTACTGAATGTAAATGTTATTAAACGCGCCCTAAAACAATGATAATATTGGGGGCGCTACAACAAATGGAAGGCAGCGAAAGAGAATCGGATCAAGCAAATGCTCGTCAACCATACTGTGTGAACATTGACTTTGACCACGAGAAAATTTAAATTTTCCAATTAAATGTAGTGCACATAGACGGGGGCCGTACGCATTGAAGTGGAAGCCACGATCGATACTCGATAGGCGTCATCTTTCTGTACTCCCCGGTCAACATTGACTTCCCATGCGCACCAAATCTGTTTTTTTTGGTCGGAATGCGCACCAAATCTACTCCCCGCGATTACATAGGGAAAGATTGATTTTGCCCGCTTCATCTTCTGGTCATTGGGAAGACCATTTTTTTTTTATATTACTTACTTTTGAAAATTGAGAAGACCAACAAACGAATTTATAAATTAAATTAACTGGGCCTAATTACTCGTATCCTAACCACTTCTATTCTCCTAAAAAATAATAGTTTGTATAAATATCATTCACAAAAATAACTAGATATAAATTATTGATTAATTATTTCAAATAAGGGTAATACCCTGAAAAACTCCAAATCGATACATCTATGACAAATTTACACTAAACTAATTTTTTTATCACGAAAAATTTTAAACTGGTATAATTGTGATAAATTTACTCCAAATGACCAAAAAAAATTCTAAATTAATACATTTGTGACAAATTTACCCAATCGCTAAAAATCACAAACTGATATATTTGTGACAAATATAACATTTGTTAAGTTAGATTAATACTACAAAAATCATAAAAAAAAAATTATATAATTTTGATAAACGAAGAGTAAATCCAAATCGATACATTAGTCAACCGTCACGTATCAATTACAGAAATTAATAAAAGATAAATTTATCATAAATATATCGGTTCGGGGTAAATGTGGATAAAAATTAATTTGAAATAAATTTATCACAGACATATCAATTTAAAAATTTTCAGGATTTAATCCTTTAAACTATATGAATAATCGTTTTCAAAAAAATAATTCTTAATTTTGTTTTTTATGAAATAAATGAAGCCCGTGTGCTGAAACTTTTCTGTGGCAACGACCCTCGAGAGTCGATCCTCAAAGAGACAGACCATGTCACGTATCGAACTTCGTGCTCGATTTTTGTCTTTTAGTTCTCCTAACATGTTGCCCTTGCTTTCCACAGCGACGTGAAAGGTTTTTGACTTCCTTTCCCCATCTAGAAGGCTAGAAAAGGAAAATGGGAAAGCTAAGGTGACGAGAGAATCCATAAACTAAAGTTGAAAGCAGCAACTTCCTTTCCCATACGTTACTCTCCGCACGAAAGAGAGAGGAGGGCTTCCAGAAATAAATGTTTTAGACATAAATATCTTTCAACGTTGATTGCTTATATAATGTAATTCTTGAACTTTTTGTATACATTCAACTTAGCTCCTAAGTTATATAAAAATGATCAATATTATCTCTAAACTTGAACTAATGAAAGTTGAAAAGTATGGATTATATTAAATATTCAAAAAAAATTAGGAATCACGTTAAATATTACATTAAAGTTTATGCATTATATTAAATAAATTAAAAGTTCAAAAATAATATTGTGTATTGATCAAAAGTTCAAGCATCATTTAGGTAATGTTCCCATCTCTATAATAGAGTACTAATCAATCCAATTGACCCCCATCACAAAGGGCAAACTCCTCGTACCCTTTAAGACCTCTGCTTCCCCCACACTACTCATGAAAAGTTTCAATTGGATTGTCAAAATGTCCAACTGTTGGGTCGACTAACACATGATAACAAATAAACTTACGAATAACGAAAAGGATTGATGTAGTACCAGCTAAAAATTATTAAATTTATCAGCCGAGGGTAAAGCCTTGAAATAACTAAGCACAACAAACAAAATTGAGTGAATTGGTTGCTCTTGAAAAGTAGAAAAACTTCTTCGTGAAGGACGTGTACATTGTGCTGCGGGAATGAAATGCAGTATCTTCTATTAAACATATATTGGAGAATTCAAGAAAATAGAATAGATGCAAAACATATTTGCAACGATTTGGTCTACTACATCATCCTGGATCCATCAGCCTCGTTTTCTTCGAGTGTTGCTTGCTTTAGTTGCGGTACAAGATCTAGCTTTGAAGCAAGTAGACGTGAAAAATGGTGGTGTTTTATCATAGTGCATTGAAGGAGCAGACTTTCATGAGACAACTAGAGAGATTTGCTATTCAGAGTAAAGTTGACTGTATTTGCTTATTAAAGAAATATTTTTCATGACTAGTTAGGACTATTCGAAAAAGTTAGTTGAATAGTTATTTACTAGGAAATTGAAGGATGGGTTTTGGGTTCATATGTCTTTACAGGAAAATTATTGAAAATGTCTTAAATATATTATACCCGTGCCAATTTAGTCTTAATCTTTTCAATTTGATCAAATTAATCTTAAACATTTACACAATTTGCTAATCGAGTAATTTCAACTAATTTTAGTAGGAAATCGCTAATATGGACGCCGACTATCCTATCTACATGACACGGTAGATGTTCACATGAATAATTTTGAAAAAAAAAGTTGAATTTTTTGTTGTTTTTATTTTGTTTCTTTTTTTCCTTTTATTTTGGAAGGTGAGAGTTAGAAAGCCCATGCTAATCTTTGCAAGGGCCACGACCTCGCCGGCCGCAAGTGAGGCCTTCATAGCTAATGAGGGCCTCACCTAGATCAGACGAGGGTGTGCCCTTACTAGCCACAATTATAAAAATAAGAAAATAAGAAAATAAAAAAGGTAGAGAAAAATTCAAAAATTGCTCATGTCAATACGGGTGATGCAACGCAAGATGACTAACGTTCACGTCAGCAAATTTCAGCCAAAATTGATTGAAATGATTCAATTGGTAAGTTGTAAAAATTTTTATGATTAAACTAATCAAATTAAATTGACATAAATTCAAGAAATTTGAGATTTTTTTGATAATTTTTTCATTTTTATATATTATTCAAAATCTAGCTACAATTCCATCTTATCAAAGAAAATGGCGACAAAACAAAAAGACAGTCACACTTTAATTCCATCTGAAAAGCACATCGAATCAAATTGATTTAGTGTCGAAGAAGATAAGGTCCGTAAGATAAATACATTCGACTTTTCGTTATGTGGTACATCCGTTAGCTGTAAGATATCCTTTTTAGCTTTTTCTTTTCTTTTTGCTAAAAATATCCTTTTCAGCTTGTCAATATAATTGGAGTACCAAAAGAAGGAAACTGAAATTACATCCGGCTCCATTTTTGCATGAATATTACATGGAATGCGAGTAACATGGGAAAAGTTCTTCAAAGTTACAAGTTTTTTTTTTTTTTTTGGTGTCCTTGTAGAAATTTTTCTGTCACTAAAAAATTTAAATTTACCCATAGTGACATGAATACCAGAATTTTTTTTTGTGTCATAAAAATCCCGAACTTATATTAATATAACAAATATATTCTAAATGAAACTAAAATAGAGGTTTATATGGTTTTTTCATTACACAAAAAAAAAGTCAAAGGTATATGTTCTAAATGAAACTAAAATAGAGGTTTATATGGTTTTTTCATTACACAAAAAAAAAGTCAAAGGTATATGGGTCACAGCGGCCAAGTTTAGGGTGTATGTGTGTCACTATGGGTATAGTTTAGGGGTTTTTTGTGATATTTGTCATTTTTGTTTAAGTGTATCTGGAGTTATACATCTTATAGTTTAGTCGACTCAAATCGATTGTCCATAGTCGTCTTTACATACTTTCATCTAGTATGCACCGATATCAATTGGCTGATACAAAAAGCCGAGGGACTTAATTGGAAAAAAAGTAAATAAGTTGGGCAATTTAATTGCACAAATTATAAGTTCGAGCATTGCTTTGAAAATATGATGCAAGTTGAAAATAACCAAAATTCCTAAAGGCATACCATTAGTAAAACTTTCTCGACCAATTGGATAGAAAAGAAAATACCAGGAAGATCACAATCCATATGTATTGCAAAAATGAGGAGGATGATCACTCTATGCTTTGTCCATTTGTGACCAGGACCAGCTGGTCAAAAATGTCGTCTCCATAGATAGTGAAAGTCCCATCATGCAAGAAAGCACGGCCACATCTCATTCTTTAAGTATTCTGCACCTCCGACCCTTTATCTTTGGGCCAAAGCAATTTCACTCATCTTTATAAAAACGTCACCCTGAATGACTTGTGTACCGAGTTTCGTTTTATTTGTGCAGTTGTCAGATTATATATGGGTCGGTTTGTTTCATGAAAAAAAATATCACTTTTAGGTGAAATGACGTCATTTCACAAGCAATGGCAAAATTCTAAACTATCCACTTTTCATTGGTAACTCCCAACGTATTAATAATCACTAATCTTCAAGTACTTTGATAATTTTCAATTTTTTTTTCCCATCAGAGACGGTAATAAGTCAACATCCACGTCGGTCTTGTTTTTCCAATAACTTTCGAATTTTGTATTAGTTATTCTGTGGACTCAAGTTCCAATCACTGGAATTTCGGGTTTGGGCAAAGACAGGAATCCCAAATCTTGGTGGTGGGGGTCGTTGGTCCTATTGTTAAAATACAAGACTTCGTCAATTATTTTAAAATTTTAAATTATTACCATGTAATATTTTAAAGAACCACTACCAATTGATAGATGAATATGTGATTATACCATGTAATATCGTGTAGAACCACTTTTTAAGATCAAAATATGATTTAATGATTATATTTTCTTTCACTCCCTCAATATTTTTAGATGAAAATATGTATGCGTAAAGTGAGAAAAGAAAATGACTTTTCCGTAAATCGAGGACCCAAGGACAATCAGTATCAAAATGCAAGTGACCTTCCAAAATTAAACTAAAGTAAAAAATATGTAAAAAGTTAGTAGGGGAAAGGTGAGTTGTATTTATTATATATATTCTTTTAATTTCTTTGATATCACTGAAGCGTGCGAGACTTTTTTCTAGTGTTTGCGGTTCTTTTATCTGTTGCAGTCTCGATTTCTTGAAAATTGATATTGGTGGAAACCCTATAATTTGTCACCCATGGATTCGCAACAGTTCCAAAACTCTAGCCTCACAAGATTCTTTCGACCTCGTTATCCGGGCCATATCAAACCAACGACACATGTTCCCAAGCGCCTTCCTCAGTCATTCCACCTCTTTTACCAAGGAAACGTACGAAAAACATTAAAACCACGCACGATCTGCGGGGCGACCCATGCCATTCGTCACGTGTTGTTCACTTCGAAAAGAGACTCGAAATTACATTAACAAGAGGGGAAAAAAACAAACCCCAAAATGGACCCAAATTTCAATTATTGACGCCCACGTATATCCAAGAATCGAACCCGAAAAAGAAAAAAAAAACCAAGAAAAATCGCTCCAGCAGACTCTCCATCATCAATCACCAAGAAAAAAAGACAAAATAAATAAATGTACATCTTTCCGCATCACGTGAATTGTGAAAGAGAATACAAGCAACACTAGCCGGCCGCCCTCCATCTCATCCCCAACAAGATCCACCCACCAACTCATCAAATCACATCACACATCAACACCTCCAAGACCTTAGTAAAAATTACCTAATCACATGTCTGTTTTTTTTTTTTTTTCCACCTAACTGTATAGCAGAACACACCGCAACAAAAAAGAAGAGGATGGCAATTGAATTGACATATATTATGATTTGAGGAGGAAAAAAAATCACGTCTAGACTCTCGGCGCTGTGGAGGTGGGCTCGACTTTCCTCAATTGAATCCCGTTCTTCTGCGATTCGTCGTCGTCGTGGTACACGTAGGCGAAGCCGCCGTGCCGGGTCAGGTCCATGCCGGCCATCTCGTCCTCGGCCGAGATCCGCAGCAGCTTGAGCTTGTGGAGCACGAAGAACAGCGGCCCCATGGTGGCGCTGACCCACCCGGTGATCACCAGGATTTGGATCACGTGGGCGGCCAGGAGCTTCCCGCCGCCGCCCATGAAGAGCCCGTAAGGACGGCCCGCGCCGTAGACCTGGGCCACGTACTCCTTGTTGGCGAAGAGCGCCGTGAAGATGACGCCCCACGCGCCGCAGCCGCCGTGGAGCTGCGCGGCCTCGAGCGGGTCGTCGTACCTCACCTTCTCCGCGATCTTGTTGCAGCTAATCAGCACCAGGGCGGCGAAGAACCCGCAGATGATGGCGGCCCAGGGCTCGACCACCGAGCAGCCGGCGGTGATGGCGGCGAACCCGCCGAGGAGGCCGTTGCACACGTCGGTCACGTTCCAGTGCCCGGAGAGGAGGCGCTTCCCGAACAGCGTGGTGAGCGCAGCGGTGCAGCCGGCGAGCGTGGTGGTGACGGCGGTCCGGCCGACGGCGCTCCACTGGCCGTAGTAGCTACCGCTGCCGTACGCGACGAGGATCTTGTTGAACGAGCCGGGGTTGAAGCCGTACCACCCGAACCAGAGGAGGAAGGTGCCGAGGACGACGAGGGAGGCGGAGTGGCCGCGGAGGGCGACGGAGCGGCCCGAGTGGTCGAAGCGGCCGATGCGGGGGCCCTCGATGAGGGCGCCCCAGAAGCCGGCGATGCCGCCGACCATGTGGACGACGCCCGACCCGGCGAAGTCGATGACGCCGGACCCGAAGAGCAGATCGTTCGAATTGAAGGCGCTGGCCCACCCGTCGGTGGACCAGAACCAATGGGAGACGACCGGGTAAACGAAGCCGGTCAAGAAGGCGGAGTAGATCAGGTAGGCGACGAACTGGGTGCGCTCGGCGATGGAGCCGCTGGTGATGCCGGCGGCAGCGATGGCGAAGGCCCACTGGTAGAGGAAGTTGCTGTAGTCGATGGAGGGGGAGGGGACCTCCTTGAGGCCGAAGAAGTGGTGGCCGATGAAGCCGTTGGAGGGGGAGCCGAAGGCGAAGGCGAAGCCGAAGAGGTAGTAGAAGAGGCCGCCGGCGGCGGCGTCGAGGACGTTGGTGAGCATGATGTTCATGGTGTTCTTGGCGCGGACGGAGCCGGCGCAGAGCATGGCGAAGCCGAGCTGCATGGAGAAGACGAGGTAGGCGGAGAATAGGAGGTAGGTTGTGTCGATGGCGTAGGAGGTGTCGGAGAGGCGGTCGCAGATGAAGGAGGCGGCGGCCGTGGCGTTGGGGCCGATGAGGGGCCCGAGCTCGGCCGAGCAGCTGACGCCCGAAGCCATGGTTGATTACTTGATTGAGAGAGAGAGAGAGTTGTGGGTGTAGTGAGAGAAAATCAGGGGAGGAACAGGAGGAAGAGGAGTTTAAATAGGAGGGCGACTGAGTCTGAACGAGGAGAAAGAGAGAGAGATGGGACGACTTTGACGCCGCCCAGGAGGAGATGAGAAGCTGCTTTTGCACTACGCTAATATTCAACTATTTTATTTACCTACCCCTCACCCCAAAGAAAAAGATTCATCTAATTTCCGTCCAAGGTTACATAAATACATGCATGGCGCCATTCTCACCTATTATGTAATTAAATCCACCCAATTGAGATTTCCCTAAATTATTCCATTGCAATTTAAGTGGTTGTCCCAAAGTAATATTACTTTCCTTTTTTTATTAATTTTTCTCATAATTAGGAATTTCACATATTTAGCTTTCCTTATTTTGGGCATACTAGATATACTAAATGCACTATTTCTTTTCTTTTCATTGTCAGATTTTACTTCCATATATGTTAGTTTTGTCAAAAGAAGAAATTTCTAAGAAACCGATTTCTTTTCTACATCGTCCAACCAATTAAAGAATAAATTATAAGTAAAATCTAGAAGAAGTTTTTATATAGACGTTTTTAAAAAAAAAAAAAAAAACATTCACTTGTTTAAAAATTTTCACTTTTGTTATGCATATTAATATCAAACCCCTTCTTATTGATTTTCTTATATATCCATTCATAATATATATATATATATATATATATATATATATATATATATATATATATATATATATATAATGGGATGATTGGATAAAGCAAAACAAACCCTCTGGGAAGATTTTCGAAAATAAAATCACAATTACAATCTCCAACAAAAGAATTTAAAAGATAAAATTTATTTAAATAAAAAAATAGTTTAAAAAGAGTAATAACATGCCGGCAAAATCTCATTATTTTGAATTGACAGAAATTAATATCATCCACGAAGTGTGTGTGAAAAAATATCAAGATGGCTCATTATAGGTATCCTAGATATATTGAAGGCACCCTGTTTTTTTCCTTTTCATTGTTAGAATTTATTTCCAAATATATTGGTTTTGTTGAAAAAAAAAATTCCAAGAAAGTTAATTTTTTTCTATGTTGTCGAGCCAATTTAAGGATAAATTGTCGAGTACAACCTAGAAAAAGTTTTTATATAGACATTTTTAAAACACAATCACTTGTTAACAACTTTTCACTTTTGTTGTGCATAACATTATCAAACCCCTTCATATTAGTTTTCCTTTATTACATACATAAATATTTATAATATATAATGGGACGATCGGATGAAGCAAAGCAAACCCTCTTTGAAGATTTTTCAAAATAAAATCGTAATTACATTTTTCAACAGAAAGATTTAAAAGATAAAAATTTAATTAAATAAACAAATTGCATGAAATAAGTAACTTTTAAAAATACCAGTTAAATCTCGGTATTTTGAATTGACATAAATTAATATCATCCACAAAATGTGCATGCAAATATCAATATACTTCATTGTGCATAATATTTTTAGTATACCCCTAGATCTTTTATAACGCTTTACACTTGCGTAAAAGCATTTCACCAATGGTAAAGGAAAAAAGATAAGTTCTTTAATATATTAAATAAAGAGACTTGATACATAATTTTTACAAATGAATTTTTTTTTTCTTTTTGTCGGTCCTACTCTACGCTTATTCTAACGCTCACTCTCGCATTTTTGCTCTGCTCCGCCTCCTTGCGGCCGTGGGAGTCGAAACCCACTCTTGAAATTAATTCGTCATCACCCCAACCCATCCTGAGAAGGTGGGGATTCAAACCCCCCACCTCCCCCTTCCATGTTGAAGAAGAGATTTTCAATCTTTTTATTATTTTTAAGAAAAGACTAAGAATAGAATAAAAAAGGTTCCTTATTGCACTAAAAATAAAATAAAACATGTGAAATGCATAATTATGATAATGAGATCATTAATTGATATTAAAAAAAAAAAAAAAAAGAATGAGGAGGAGGAGGAGGAACGGAGCATTGACTTTAAACTGCAATTGAATGATTGGGGGTAATTTAGTCTTTCTAGTGTAAATAGGGTTGATTTAATCATATAGGGGTGGAAATAGAATCGCCCTACATACCATTAGTATAATTTTGTTATTTTTTAGACAACCGGAATCATTTATATTTTATTTAAAAATTATAAGTAACCTCTCTTTCAAATCAATAGTACATAATATCATTTATGTAAGTAGTCTTTACAACGATCTATTTTAATATGTGCATCGCAAGAAATGATTCAAGAAACCTTAATTTTTCGGGAAAAGAAAAAAAAGAGGGGACTTTCCTACTTTCGAAGTTTCACTTTTCTTTTAACAATTTCGAAACCCACCCTCGCCTAGGAACCATCAAGTGTAGGATGAAATATGACACCAAAAATTCTGAAAAAAAAAGAAGAAGAGATAATTATGCCATCAGCGAGCAATACCCTTTTCGGTGTGAATAAAGACTTTTCAAAATTTCGACCAAAAAAAAAAAAAAGACTTTTCAAATTTGATACAGCTCAGGGTGTTCAGAGGGCTGGGTCTGTGCACGTAACTTTGTTCTATTAAAAAAAGTCAAAATATATTATACCATGATAAATTCTTTCTTGAAAATATTATATTTATTAGTTATCAAATTTGCAGGTTCGAACATGTAAATATCAAATAATTAACCCGAACTTTTAATTTCATATAAAGAGATAAAGTTCAGATATCTCAACTCACCAGACCTATAAGTACAATACTCTAGAAGGCTTCTATACTGAGTGCTAATGGTCATAGGAATTTAGGCCATTTTAACCCTGAAAAATCATCTGTTTCAGAATGTTTCCTGTCACTATATTTTATTTGACCCGTACCATTGTTTTCTATCCGTTTAATATTTTATGGTTAATCTAAGTTTTATAAGGAGCATTGCTTGAAATTTTTGCTAGCACTTTTTACAAACAAATCTCCAAATCCTGGCTCATCGCATTTCATTGAAATTCATAATAAAAAGAGTCATGACGAATGAAAGCTTTAGAAACCTATTAGTTTCCTAATTCATTTAAAAATATAAAAAAATGATATAAATAACCCATAAATTTTAACCTAATGTGCAATGTTATCCTCAAACTTTTAAATTGTTCGATGCGGTCTTTGAACTATTGGTAAATATTCAATTTAATTCTTAAACTATATGAATATTGTCAATGTTGTCCTTACATTAATTAAGTTCATGGACAATATTGAACATATATCAAAGTTTAATGATCGCATTAAATTAATTAAAAGTTAATCGGTCACATTATATATTTGGTCAAGGTTCTGGGATAATTTATTTTATTATCCGATAAATCTATCAATTGTAGAATTGTGATTGTGAGGAAGCTTCTCTTCTTTCTTCCTGGACTTCTTTCCAGTGGGTACAGAATCTTAGACCATATTCCCATGAAATACAGGAGGAGACTCATCGTTCACCAGTCTCACTACAATCGAAGTTGTCAAGCCACATAATATTACTTAATGCTACTCCTATATTAGCTATAGATGCTACTCCTATATTTCAGCGAAAAGTAAATGCTGCTCCAATATTTTTTTGTTCTCAAAATATTAGCATATTGCGAAAGATGTCGCAAGAGATATTAGTGAAATGAAAGTTACAATATTTTCTTATCAATTGTTTCACAAATGTCCCGACTATTGAGCTAATGAATTACTAGTGCTTCGAATGCACCGCACTCGATGTGATTAGCTCCTCCACCTATTCAACCTTTTCAGTCACCACCTACATACCATCTTAACTTGGTGAGTCAATCTAGTTTAGTAGAGGAAGTAACACATGGTTTATTGATCCATCCAGGACCGGTAAATACATGAGAATTGTAAGAAGTTTGATTGACGTGACCTATGTCCATGGATGATGCTAGGGAAAACCCTAAACATTATATTTGTACCCAGTGCTTCTACCACGAGTCTTATTATCTCAATCGGGTCATTGCAATTCTATCGAATCGGGTCAGAAATAGGGACGGCTCATCCTACTTAAGCTAATATAAAATTGCAAAAGAAGACCCCGATCGCCCCCATTAGTTCGCATGTTGCAAATTAAATTAATGAAATTGCAGATGAAGCGGAAGAAGACAATTATGGAAAGGCAGAAGACTGCCATTTTTCTACTCTCCCCAAAAAGCGGTCGGCTGGCAATTTTGACCCAAGTCTTCGAGGTCCACCCAATCGAGAAACTGAAAACTTTATAATTGGGAAGAACTTTTAGATTTCCCAAGACAAAAAATAATTTATCGTTGGTCTAAATATGTGGCCGCTTAAAATATAATAACTCTGCCTTAGATTGCAGTGCCAATGCCAACCTGCCACCGCCACGCTCCGACCATCGCCACCGCCACCCATCTACAGTCTCAAAATGCCATTGGATTACTGTCCACTAATGATCACCTTCAACACAATTTTTTGACGATTTTTTTTTTTCATTTTATGCCCGAATTAATTTTTCCTAAATTTGTTATGACTTTAGTGGTCTATTTATTTACTAGTTACTACAAGATAACCGTCGACATAAAAGAATTGTACCGAATTAATATACTTTGCGAAAAGTATTCTCGATCTGCCAATAATTCATGTTGATCGCCTTTCAATTTATTGTGTATTTTTATTGCAAAATGGGGTGAAATATAGGGTGTCAATAGATCAATTCGATTATTGTGAATGGAATCGAAGTAAAAACTTCATACATTTTTGTTTTGATTCGACTCGAAACATGAACTGTTATCACCCAACTTAGAAATATCAGGTATGTTTGAGTTAGGTTTTAATTTAGGAAAAAGTCGCAAAACGTCTCAAATTTTGCTCAGAGTGACAAAATTACTTCACATGTTTTTTTATGATAAAAAAATTTTAAAATTTTCCAACCGTGACACATTTACCCCAAAAAATTTTTCATGACACAAAAAATCATAACTTGTATCTGCGTGACACGTTTAGCCCAAACTATAGGGCATTTTCGTCTCTTACTTTTTCTTTTTTTTCTTCTTCTCTCTTCCCTTGGAGGGAAACCGGACTCAAGCTAGGGCGGTAAGGGTGGCCCGCGCTTGGGCTAGCAAGGGTGGCCTTGGCTTGCGTTGGGTGGCCCTTGCTGGCATCGAGTGAGGCCATTCCTTGCCAGATTTGACCCAGGCGAGGGTCGCCTGACGCTAGGGTTGCCCTCGCCAGATCTGGCGAGGGCTGTCCTTGCCTGGTTCAATGAGGGCTATCCTCGCTCGACTCAGGCGAGGGCGGCCCTCACTAGTCTAGGCAAGGGCAACCCTAGCCTGAGTTCGACTTCCCTCCGTCATGGCCGACAGAGGGAAGAGAGAAAAAGAAAAAAAAGGAAAAAAATAGAAAAAGGAAGACAATAAGATGAAAATGCCCTTAGCTATAGAGTTTGGGATAAATGTATCATGTTTGACAAAGTTTGGGATTTTTGTGTCATAAAAAAAAGTTTATGATAAATTTGTCATTTTGAAAAAAAATTCGAGGTTTTTAATGGATTTTTGCCTTTCGATTTTAGGGTCTAGTGCCTTTTCCTAAACATTATTACAAAGGTCCTACACTTATCACAGGACATTCGTTCCGTATTTTGGTACCAAAAAGGATTGGTGGCTTCGAAAGGCCACTGATTTTGTGGCCAAAGAGAGCCCTCTGCCTAGCAGGGAACCCACCCAACGAGAATTACGTCCTTTTGCTGGAAGTCAAGGTCATGTACCTTATCGAATCACCTGTCGTGGAAGAAGATAGAGATGATTAGACTCCATTCATTTTCATGCATGTCAAGTTCAGTAAATTTGTCCGAGATAAGTATATGTGTTATAGTTTAAATATCACAATATCCAATAATTTATGATTCATTATCCCCTAAGACATCCGAAAATCAATGTTCAAGCTTGAGAACACACCTATTTTAATAGGATCATTAATATCCTCTCTATGATCCATTGATCGGGAACATTTTAAAGACTTAATTTCATTGTAAACCCGTTACACATAATCTTAACACCTTGAGAATAGGTTCATTCGCAAACGATCTTATGAACTTATTCATATAAACATGACAATAAATGAATATTTTTTAATGTACTGAAATCCCTAACATGTAACGATTACATGATTATTTTAGGGCATATAACCAACATGATTTATAGTGATGCTATACGACGACGGCATGTACAAAATGAAAACATCATTCTCGATTCTTCAAAAATTTCTATGAAAGCATTATGCTAAGAAAAAACTACAAAATGAAACAAAGGTTAGAAATATAAAGCGTGATATTAACACATACCAATCTACATGGCTTGGCATTTGCCAACAGCCATAGGGAAGGGAGAAGCAAACACTAAATTAAGTCTAGTTGGCTCCGTGAAAATAAATAATTTACAAAACATGTTCCTAAAAATAATGTTTTATATTGCTTACAAAAATAAATGAATAAAAAGTATTCTCATTCTCTCCAAAATTTTTTAAATATGAATTGTAATAAGTAATGAAAATATATTTTTTTTGACTAATTATTTTAAGCGGTATAAATGATCCTTTTACGAAATATCTTTCAAAATCCTTTATTTTCCGCGAAACAAATGGAATTTAGATAAAGAATTTGGCGAAACAAAAAAAAATTTAAACAATAACTAACTGAGATTTTTTTTTGGTCGATAACAACTAACCGAGATTAATCTGTTAAAAAAACTTCTTTTCGGGAGCGTCTCGATTTGAACCCTAAACCATAAATAAGCAGACGCGCCAATATCGCTATGAAAACACCAACAGCCCCAACTCCTACGTCACTGAAAAGTTTGGAATTTTAGTGACGTTCACAACACATATGTCCCTTTCGACTTCACAATTCATTTGGGTTGGGACCGTTCAACATGTTCTAAGTATAAAACATCAACAGCCCAACTCCTACGTCACTGAAATATGGAATTTTAGTGATGTTCATACACATGTCCCTTTCGACTTCACAACTCATACCATTTTACATATTATATATATACACACACATACATACGCGCATATGTACATACATGTAGGCTAAGATCACGAAAAAATCTCAAACTAGTACACTTGTCATAAATTAACCAAGAACTAATATTTTTACCACAAAAAATCTCAAACCGGTACATTTATAATATATCTCTCAATTAGATTCCGTTAAATTGAATTTATACCACAAAAAAAAAAAACTACAAATTAAAATGGATAGTAAACCCAAAATTGGTACACTTGTCAACTGTCACGTGTCACCCAACTTAACAATTTGACTGTAAAATTGAATGGAAATTAACGAAATATAAATTTATTACATGCGTATCAATTTGTGATTTTTAACAATTAGAAAAATAAATTTGGAGTAAATTTAATACCTACGTGCCAATTTGAGATATTTCGTGATTTTAATTTTATATATTATATATTGATCAATTCCTTACAAGGCTCCAAACAAGGGAGAGCCCCAGCCAGCGGGAGAAGTGCCAAAAAAGTCCTAAACCTTTTGGCTTTGTGTCGATTTAGTCCTAAACTTTTTTTTGGTGCCGATTTAATCCTAAATCTTTTTATTTTGTGCCAATTTAGTCATTTCCGGCCAAAATTGGCCGGATTTTGCTGGCTAGACGCCGGTCGGCCGACGTGGCCCGATCGGCGGCTGATGTTGACAACTTTTAATAATATTTTAATATTTTTGAATTTTTAATTTTTTTCTTCTCATCTTCTACCTCCAGCCGGTCGCCGGAGCTTGGCGACCAGCCAGAGGCGACGGCCGGCGAGGTCGAGGTCGACCTTGCCGGCTACCTCGCCAGTGGCCACAGCCGCGAGGTCGACCTCGCGCTGGGCGACAAGGCTCGCCAGATTCGGCGAGGGCGAGCCTCACCCACCCCAAAGGTGAGGCCGCCCTCAAGGCCCGGGCGGAGGCTCGCCCATGGTCGGCGAGGGCGAGCCCCGCCGCTCGGCCTCGTGCCGGGCGGGCGAGGCTCGCCCTCGCCGGATCTGGTGAGGAGAGGCTTGACCCTCGCCGGATCCGGCGAGGGCGAGCCTCACCGCCCAACGCGAGGTTGCCCTCGCGGCCATTGGCGAGGTCGACCTTGACCTCGCCGACAGTCGCCTCTGGCGGTCGCCGGAGATGAGAAGAAAAAAAGAAATAGAAATAGAAAAAATAAAAAAATTAATAAAAAAAATAAAAATAAAAATATTAAAAAAATTATTAAAAGTTGTTCACGCTAGTAGCCGCCGAATCGATCGGCCACGTCAGTGACCTGGCGTCCAAGTCGAAAATCCGGCCAATTTTGGTCGGAAATGACTAAATTGGCACAAAATAAAAAGGTTTAGGATTAAATCCAAAAAAAAAAAAAGCCGTTTATGACTAAATCGGCACAAAGCCAAAAGGTTTAAGACTTTTTTGGCACTTCTCCCCCCAGCCAGCTCGTCGCAATTCCCGAAACATGAGGGTAGAGAAGCGCCCACCACCTCACGAAATTGGATTCCTTCCTCCATGGGCTTCTCTTCATTGAAAATCTGAAAACAATGGGCAAGGTTTCTCAACCTCTGAAATCTCTTGTGGTGGTGGATTCAACATATGCGCATCATCCACACTGTCGGCTAGACACGTTTCTTGAAAAGGCGACGCATACTTGTCATCTCCTAAAAGGATTATCTAAACTTTCCTTTTTCATTGGTCTGAAGATGACTAGGACCGACCGGTGCTCATGATTTATTTTGAGCATTACATAAGAATTTTGCCCTTATTACGAGATATTTGATTTGAGTTGTAATTACTTTATACTGTCGTAACTCAAAGATTCGAAATTAACGACCTCATCACTATAGCCTCATCAGCACAAAGATATGCTGCAGTTAAGTGAGGCAGTGCGAATCGTTTAAAGTTTCACTAATGCATGAATTGAACTTGTAACTTCGTAGAGAATATATTGCCTCTTTATCATTAGGCTAATGGTAAGAAATTTAACATATGACTAATAAGTAGATATATCATAAAAATCAAAACCTTTTTTCTCTACTTATTGTTCTTTTTCTAAAATGGTCATTGTACCTTTTTCAAACATGACCATCAGTCGTCCCTAAGTCGTTTCCGTATGAGAATTTGCTGACAAGTGTTAAAGCTGTTGACATTTGCTAATTTGTTTTTAAAAAGCTGGATGACTTTGAAATTTCCTTTTTCTCAGAATAATTTGGATTCTTTCTTTTTCAAACCCTATCATCATCACCGTAGCTCCAAAGAAAAAGGTACTTCACGTGCCTTCAAATCAGAACGATCTTATAGACGCGTCCTATTCATCTGCACTTGTCAGTTATTTCCGGCTTTCGTATGAAATTTACCCTCCAAAATTTAAAGATAGAAAACATTACTTAAATTTACGAAAAATTATGAAGTAAATTCTATGTGATTATATACATGAGACTCCGTTTATTTCACAAGAAATAAATAATTTGGATAATATTTTCCTAAATATAATCGATTATATTATTTGCAAAAATGAATGAATGAAACATACTCTCGTCATTTTCGAAAGTAGTTAAGTATAAATTATTATTGATGATAATAAAATTTCCGACAATGAAATTCTAAAATCAATATAATCTATCATTTTCAATCTCGACTTTTTTTGTGAAGCAAACATATCCTAATACAAGTGTTTTTTTCTTTATTTATTTTTTTGACCTTCTTTGTATGTCCCCGAGCTTTCACACTGTCTTCCTTCACTATCCTTCAATTAATTCAAACTTTGGGATCAATCTTTGACCATACAGTTCCGTACATTGACTGCAAACCGAAGGACAGATTTGCTGTCGAAAGGAAATTATAATTGAATATAGAAGATCGAATAAAATCTTGTGGTCCATAACGTATAACTCAAATTACCCAAAGCGACCGTCGTCACATATGTTTGACTTGCATGCGTGACATTGGGATGAGGTCATTGCCTTGAGACAATGACCTTAATCAAGGTTGAAAAATTCCAACTTAAGAGAAAAATCATGGGTTAGATTGGGATTTTAATGTCAGGATTTCATTGAGAAATTCATAGTAGATTTGGGGGGATTTTTCTTCTTCTCCACATTAGATTCTGACTTTTAGGAAAGAGGGTTTTACGGCTGAGAAATAGAAAATTAAACGTCGTGAACTTTTTGCTCTAAATTGGTTGACCACCACTCCTTTACCCCTTTCTGAAAATTTATGTTCGGAATTTTCTCCGTCGTTGTTTTGTAAGACTGGTTTTTTTCGATGATCGAATGCATTATTTATTTTCGACCAAAAAAAAAAAAACTTTTTGCTCAATCAATGCTTTAAATCAAAGTCAAACTTAAATACTAAACTTGGAAGATCGCCACAAAATCATAGCCACACACACACACAAGAAAAAGCCGCCTATCCAGCCCGCATTGTTTGAACGTTGACCAAGATTCCATCAGTTCATATACATCGTGGAAATGCTACGAAAACCCTAACATTAGTTGGCTCCCAAAAGATGCTCGCGGATTGAGAAATTCAAGCCAGAAAAAAACGAGGGGTTTTTGGATTACTTGTGAGGTGCACACATTCACATGAATGAAACCAACCTATGATCAATTTGATATGTCAGTCTAATTAATGAAACAATGGCACAAAGACAGGAAGCCGACGCTTGGGATTGAGCTTTGAAACTGCTACTTAGGACTAATTTCGAAAGTTTAAACTATTAGGAAATTGGGTCGATATCATATTTGTTGGCCACTGAAATTACCTCGGTAAGAGATCGAGTTATGATTTTGTAAATGGCTAGTCATGCCTCTACATGGCTATCAGACTTAAGCTTTTTAGATGGATTAATTGGCAATTATTCATAATTTTACATGATACGAGAAAGATCTTGTAATGTATATCATTTGCCTCCTTCTTTGAAATAGAACATCACGCCGCCAAAGCAAGGCCAGATGCCAGCTTACAAGTCAAATTGTTGGCCAGTTGTTCCACAAATTTTCGAATCTCTTGAGATACAGGAGAGGAAAAGAAAATTATATAGACGAACATAAATCAAACACGTCTCTATTTGTGATAATGAAACGCAGCTTTATAATTGATAAGTCAAAACTCCTTGTGGGTCTCACACGAAGCATTCTCTTTGTAAATACGGAAGGGCTGTATGATTTGACTATGTCATATGAAACGTACACATGGAACGTTCTTTGACAACTGCTTAAAGCTCTCAAGCTGATTTCACACTCAATTGAGATAATTCAGCGATAGGAGGTCTTGGGATCCATGTATTCTATTTTCCAATCTTTCACTGAGTTTACACGTTTAAAACATTTATCATCACGCCATCTCTCGCTCTCTCTCTCTCTCTCTCTCTCTCTCTCTCTCTCTCTCTCTCTCTCTCTCTCTCTCTCATATTTGCCCTGTTGATGGTGCCGCCACTATCGATCACTCATCCGTCATTTTCATCGTTTGAACAAAAAGTGACAATTAAGATTGTTTGCCTAAGGTGACCTGCCAACGACTTTGGGTTGGAGGTTGTCACTGATCTTTGATTGATCTCAAACACCGTGTGCGTGGAGAGAGAGAGGCTTAGTCGATTACACACACAAAATCTTGTGAGGTGTAAGGGAAAAAGGAACAAAAAAAAGAAATATAAATACATCTCAATTGTTAAAACCAAGCATGCTGATGTGTTAAATTCTTAAGGGTGTAAACTAAATTATAAAAAACTAGTCATTTTTAGATTTGGAGGATCTTAATCACCAAATAAGTACTCCGTTCATAAAACAGGGGAAAGACAAAAAGAATCATGAGTGATCATAGCCATGTGACGATAATAATGTTCGCTGAAGTTATGGAGAAAATGACCATTCCTTTCTTTATTGCTGTAATGAAGTCATTAGTTGGACTAGTCTCACGGATCCAACATCTCCTGGACGCAATCAAAGGATCAAGATTATCTTCACTCTGTTGCTTACTGCAGTTTCGGAATCTCCAGGTGCATCGATTTGATGATAATTAAGATTCTTTATGGTTTACGAGGAGCTACACATGGATTCATGGTGCCTAATTACGATGTTTTGTCCCAAACCACAGCTTACCAATGCCGACAAATTTGGATCCAGAGAGACTTAACATTAAAGGGGTACTTCAAATCATTGAACTAAGCACTTCGAGTTGGAGAATAATTGAGGAAAATGACGAAGGAAGGGTACTTAAAGGAAGTAATTAAACAAAGAAACCAGCTAAGCTAGAATAAAACTGAAATTACAAAGTCATTACTGAAAAACCTCAAGAAATTAATATCTTAAGGCAACAAGTGTGGCAGCTAAAGGCAGCCATAATTGCTCCTATATGTTGTGTTTAATGATACTTGTACGTCTCTTTGTAAGGGAACGAATGAGAATAAATACAGGAAGAGGAGCAGTGCGGGGGCTTCAATTATAGTAACAAATTATAGAAAATATACATAGAGACTAATCAGGGAAATAATCATGAAGGAAATCTCTGCTAAGCTATAACTTTGTTGTCTAACAATTACAACCTTGAACCATCTGACGAAAACTCATAATATTCAGGCATGGTTCTAACACCCCTCGAAATTTGATCGGAAACCGGTTGAAGTTTGGACAAGAAGCTAAAAATTGCGCAAGAGGAGGAGCCTTTGTAGACCATCCGCGGTTCGAATCGGATAAGAGATATGGATAAGATCGGTAGTTCCTCGACGAAGATGCTGTCGAGTAAAGTGCACTATGTTCATTGCGCTCATGAAATACTGCATTTTCGGGCGATCTGAATGGCGGCTTTGTAGGTGCACTGACTAATAGTGGGTGAATTATGAGGAAAAATCTATGTCTTCCAAAGGCCAACGCAACAAACTTGCGCAGCACTAGTATTGACCAACGTGAGGTAATAATTTGCTTCGTACTAAAGCAGGAAATTAAAGAGCCACCACGAAAGACACAAAACCCTGTAGCGGAAATATCATCATGGATGTGCCCAGCATAGTTTGCATTTGAGTAGGCAAGTAACTTTACTTTGAAGTTAGAAGGATAGTGAAGACCATATAATAAGGTCCCTCCGCATAATGCAGAATATGTTACGTCAACATAGTGAATGGAGCATGGAGGAGACATAAATCGACAAAGTGGATGAACCACGAAGGCTATGTCACTATGGATAACAATGAGATATACTAAACTGCAACCTACTGCTAATAGATTATAGTGTCTCATAGCAAGGTGCCATCAAGAAGGTCCAGCTTGGCACTGCGCTCGGTGGGGGTACAAGTTATCCTATTGTTAGTCAAACTTGCTCGAAAGATTTCATTGGAGGCATATTTGGTTTGTGTGAGATGATGGCATCTGAGTCAGAAGAAACTTACATGCCCAAGAAACAACGGAGCAAGAAATTTTTTAATCTCAAAATGGTGACTAAGATATTGCTTCAGATGCATAACTCCCCCGACATCATCTCACATAATGACCGTACCATCCAGATAAAGGAAAATCATAGGAATGCCTTGTTCTGATGAACAAATAATTTTCGTCATGATAGCTCGCTCAATTGGGATCCAAATAGTCCGGATTTGGCCTGTTTCGATGCACAAAAAAAATCTTCAAAGATGACAAACCTTATTATATTGTTACGTTTTTCACTATACCCTATATGGTTTTAGGGGCATTACGTTTTTCATGTACCCTATATAGTTTTAGGGGCATATCAATCTCTGGTGAAAATACTATATAAATACATTTTTCTCCATAAATCTAAAATAATGACTTATGGTGTCTCTCACTTGAGGGTACTATGCCAACGAGTCAATTGAAATACACTATATGAATTACAGGTTGACTCAATAGGAACTCTTTCAAGTTTCATCTTCTCACCCCTAGACGCGGGAGGCTATTATAATTATCTACCCGACATTAGCATCTTTTTAGCATCTTATGAAGAATAGATAGCGAGTCTACCTTCCTCCGAGAGCCCCTCTCACTTTCAGGTGAATCTTTTTCTTTCCTACCTAGGAGAAAATACTCTTGAAGTTTTACATTTCAAAGTTCAAATGAAGTAGTTTAAGGACATACTTAGGTTCATGGACACTTCTTCAAGATTTGTGACACAGATAATCTGATGAATAAAAGATTGTACATGGACGCTTCTTCGAATGCCAATGCGACATAAGATCTTAGCTCTTGTCGATTCTCGTGCTCTTAACCCGAAAAAATAATCAAAAACGATTTCTCTGCGAGTCAA
The DNA here is from genome assembly GCA_014182395.1 of Eucalyptus sp. ANBG9806169. Taxonomy (NCBI): domain Eukaryota; kingdom Viridiplantae; phylum Streptophyta; class Magnoliopsida; order Myrtales; family Myrtaceae; genus Eucalyptus; species Eucalyptus sp. ANBG9806169. Next base: position 27,092,994 of record CM024580.1, read on the forward strand.
TAAGCAAAAGTAAGTAATTAATACCCGATTAGCCCGCACAAGAGGAGAATCGGAATAAAATCAAAACAAATTATCTGCTGAAAGACTGGGTTAAGGAACATTCATCTGATGAGACACTCGCATCTTTACTCTTCCTAAACTCAGGCATCTAATGCCTGCCCCTTACATGGGGACGAATAGACTAAAAGAAAGCAAAAATGCGGACAAGTTCAGAGACCAGTATGGCTGATCGAGACTTCACGAGCATGCAAATCTACTAATTCACTTACAATTTTGTTCCTTCAAATGCTATTACTTCTTTGGAAATATTATACTTGCATGATAAGTTAGTGTACACTATACGAAAATTCATCCAACAAATAGCCTCCCTTGCAGTCGCGAATGCTGCAAAAAATAGACAGAAACGACAGCATATGCAGTGTCCTTTCATTCCTGAGCTTCTGCAGCTGTGGTATGCTCAAAGCCAATAAATGACCATGAGATTACAAAGAGAAGTCTTTTGCATACTGCTGTAATGCAAACTTATGACTGTGCGGTCATCCTCTCATTAAGAATTTGCCCAAGCTTCATGTACAGGGTTTGCTGCTCGTCCAGAGTAAGGTTCATTAGAATCTGCAAGATATCGACAACAAGCATAGACATTCTCAATGAGAAATTTGAGTTTCAACAGAATAAATTAGACACTAGATGGGTATATAATTTATGTATATCGCCGTACCTGCTCCAAGATTGTTTCGACCATCAAGTTCTGACCCACTACAAATGATTGATGGTAGATATATGCAAACACAGCCATCACCATCTAAAGTAGAGAAGCTTGACTTAGTAAAGCAGCAGAGGCATGAAACCGAAACCTATTTCTCAGACAAGATGCACACTAGCCAACTGAAATGTCAAATCTAAGACAGTAATGCAATAGATCACATGAAAAACGCTGATCCTATGCAGCTTCAAGTGATACAAGAGAGAGTTTTGAGTTAATTGCCATATTACCTGACAATCCATTCTATCTGTTATACCACCATGTCCTGGAATACTGTCCCCAAAATCCTGAGGCACAAAAGAGTAAAATGTGATGTCAAGACCTAAGTATCGCATGAGTCAGCCCAATTAAGAATGTTCTAAATTACAAACCTTGATCTTAAAAGCACGTTTAAAACCACTTGCGAAGAATCCTCCAAAAGGTGCTATAATAGATGCGAAAAGACCAAGACAGAGAGCATGCCATTGAACTGGCATTATTGCCATCTCTTTCCAAGGAAACTGCATCATTAACAAGTAACAGGGTCATATTTTAAGTTTAGTGCCAAGTCTCTTAAGTACTGAATATTCTAGTTTCCATTTTGCAAACCAATTGCTCAGACAGCTTAAACGTGCAAGAGAGGACTAATCAGGCCAGATATTTACAAGCTACCAAGGATACTCACGAACCAACTGAATTGACTTCAGAATAGACATCATTCATTCCAAAAATCAACTCACAATGGACATCTCCACTTCAAGCATCAACATAGTACAGAAAGCAATTGAAGTATATAGCTGAATCATTGAAAAGCCACATAGTGCAATAATTAAGAGCAAGTGACTCACCCATTCAGGAAACCATTTGGGTACAGTGTAATACTCTGGCCTGAATAATGGACCGGGATCACACTGAAGCCAACTGGTTGATAAATCCTGCATCAAACCAGAAAAGAAATTTAAGGCCTGGGGTCATTCTGAAGCAGAAAAGGGTGCGAAAAATGTGTATGGTAGTAATTACCTTCCTTGGACATGTCAGCCACTGGAAACGGCCCATAATATGTGCAAGCTGCATACACATGGGAACATACCATGATCACCACTACAAAACTGAATATGGTAAAGGTCACCAGCATGAAAATTATGTAGAAACCAATAGGTGAACAATTATCCTCAAAGCATGAAATTCTTAACAGAAGTTACAGGACCAGTCCAGACAGGATCATATGCACAACAATCTCAATAGTAAAGCAATTTGCCTAAATAGAGTATGAATATGGAAAACATCTCCTTCCAGGAACCCCTGTTGGACAGCTGACTTATAAATTGCATAGATACCAACATGGAACTGAAAAACAAAAAAAAAAAAGAAACTCCATTTTTGGAAACTCACTGGAATAGAGTCAGCAAAAGTCCAAATATATTATCATCCCACAAGCCACAAGGACAAGCATGTGTTGGTGGACAAGTAACAGAACATGTGATGTGCGAGGGAATTAATGTCCTTTATTGATTTTATTCATAAATTTAAAATACACAAACGACAGAAACAAATTATTAAAGGCATAAAGAGCAACACCATGAATACTAGTCTTGCAAAAACCAACATAGACCTCAAATCCTATCATGACACATAGAATTGTGAAGAGCATGAGTCCCACAAAGGTCCATTTCCATCACCCCAAAGAAAAACACAGGTACGCACTTAGGTTATTATGCACATGCCGTACAAGCCAAAATGCTGTAACACGAGACATTCCTTCCATTCTTTTGGTATGGTAAGATATCTTGACAACTCACCACAAACGCAGAGATCATAGTAGTAAAAGATGCCCCTATAAATCCCTCCCAAGTTTTCTTTGGAGATAATTTGATCAATGGGGTTCTTCCAAAAAAGAAGCCAAAGAGATAAGCGGCAATATCATTGATCACTATGAGCGTTGCTGGAAGAAGAAACCTGTAGGACCAGTTATAAAATTATCTATGAGAGAGATATTACAACATACTTGCAGCACTCCTCGATGTAAAAATAAGTCATGTCATCAATTTCCAAATAGGCAACTAGGAACTGAAAGTTTTGTTAACAAAGCAACTGCTTAAAGATACACTTGAATGCTCATTATGACAGATCACTCCTCATAGCAAGGGCACTTGACAGACAAATCAAAACCTCGAGAAAACTCCACCAATCTTAAACCACAAGAAAAATGTGAATAAGACATCGAATTCTCAAATGTCGTTGGATCTCAGCAAAAAAATCTCTACAAGGATAGAATATGTAGTATGTCCTTATTTGGAAAACAAATCAAGGGTGAAACCAAGCTAGTGATTTTCAAAAGTGGTTATCGCAATTTCCTTCAAGATACCTATCAAATCCCTTCATGATGCAATGATAGGATAATCCACGCTTACTGACAAAGTTCATGTCCAATTTCTCCTAATTAAAATAGAAGATGTTCTTGAAGAATCATTCATAACTGTGATTATATAAAAAGAATGCAAACAAGAGATGGGGATACCAACATATAGAGACGGATTTAGAGATGCTCATAAGAAATCCTGAAGACAATATCTTAAAACATTATCTTCAATCTCAGAAAAGCATAATAAGATAAAAAAAAGAGCCTGTTTTTGTTTTCATGGAAAATTAATGACAAAAAGTGAAAATTTCAACAAATGGAGGAGCTTGAGAGGATTTGTATCATTTCATTTTTATGATAATTCTTTTGACATTACATAAGTTCCACACTGCAATGCAAGAAGCCACAATGAGGAAATGAGAACATCATAAATCTCTTAACCATGCACCTTGCAAAACTCAGAGAAGAACCTTAAAGCAGGTACTTTAATCTTTTCTTTTGAATAGAGAGTGGACAGTTCAATCATGAAGAATAGATAATAAAAAACATTACACGAGGGTTTCAAGCCCACAAGAATAGGAAGTGGACGTAACAAGCACAGATGGGTGACAAGACATGTAAATTAATTATCATAGTGCAGGGCTCAACGACACTATAACAACACTGGGCTCAGCATACATATAACTTTGACATGCATTTCACATGCTTTCATATAGATGAAAGGATAGGAAAGATTTTTCTTTTCTTTTCTAGAGGCGAGACTCACCAGAATACTCCCTCAAAAATGTTGGCAACAGTAAAGGCTGACTGAGTAAACACCACAATGAGAATCATGTGTGTCCAAGCGTACTGGCCAAATTGATACTTGTACATCCCCTTTTTTAACGTAAGGATGAACCACACAAAGCCTGATTCAAGTCAACAAGGATCACCCGTATCAGCAATTTTCCAAAGTCAAGCTGCAGATGAAAACACCAGCAATTGTCCATCTATATTATCCATAGGCATGCTAGCAAGTCCAATACATGTGAACAATATGAAATACCATCCTGGGCCAACGGAGGCAAAAGAAGATATTCTATTCACATCTCATTAATTTGAAGACCATGTAAGAGGATTTGTTACGATTTCTTCATGAAATTAACAAATAGAGTTAGCCTGATTAGGATGCTTGTTATGTTTGCACATGCGTAACCGTTGTTGACCGGAGCATGGCATTGACAGAACCATCATGGTTAAGGAAGTGTACTTGTGATGAAAACTGCCCTTAACTAATATTCAGTACCTTTAATTGCCTTCTGTTCTTCCCTAGCAAAGTATTTTCTATGGACAAATCATGCAATTTAAGAAAGAATTAAGTCCACAATGACCGCCATCAATTTCCCCAATGACATCATACAGAACACGAGTCAGACAGGCTACTCCAGATTATCCACACAGACTTTAAGAGAGAAAAGTAGAGCCATTGCAAATGCTCAAGTTATATCTTAACATTTGACACGCACCTGCAGTGTACAAGGAATAACACACAATCATGTGATACTTGATAAGTTTGCTGACAAGCTGATATAAAACCTTGTCTGATGTCACAGTGTTGACAAGTCGTTGACCGAGAATGCGTCCATATACAAATAACATAGCCGTGAAGAAAAAGTGCCTGAACAAAGACATCTGAATAAGAAATGGTTACCATAATCACCCTCACTAATGCTGGTCAGTTGCATTATTAACCCTAAACATGAATCAGTACTTGTAAGCATAAAGCTACGCAGTACCAATTCAACATCCTAAATCCTGGAAGACATTTATCTACATGGGCTCTTCTCAGTAGATTGAAGAGTTCTCTTGCCATAAAAATTTGTATAACGACAATCATGGCAGTGATGTATAGGTGACCCATGTAAATAATTAACGCAAATCCCCCGATCATCCAAACAGATGAGTATGCCCGGACCAACATTGACCGGTACTTATTTTGATTGTTAACAAGCAAATCGGTTTCATTTGCTTTACTTGCTTCTTGAACACCCTGAAAACACAAAATATAATCATCCCCTGATTAGACAATAGCAACATTCAAATGCAGCAACAGCTAATCAAAAGAACTTATATTCACAGACCTCATTGGAATGCCGACGATGCCGTACCCAAGGTGTTTGAGAACTGTCATTCTGCATAGCCATACTTTCCAATTATCACTCAATAGCAACAGCTTATCCTCTTGAAGTGGTCATGACTAATTGCGACTAATGAGCTGCCACATGATAATACAAGTTACCAAATATGAATTACTTGAGACAATTCATTACAATAGCACAATCAGATAGCATAGTCAGCAATGGGAATGATATGTCAACAAGAACAATGGAAAAGAATAAATGCACAAACTGAAAAAACCAAGAAAAACATATTCCAAGTCAGATAAACATGTCTCCAATAACTAAAATCTACCTTACTCCTCTTAAAAGCAACACAGCTAAGCAATGAGAATGATATGTCACATAAAGAATGGAAAAGAACAAATGCACAAACTGTAGTACAAACCAAGAAAGACATATTCAAAGTTGGATTAACTTGTCTCCAACAACTGGAATCTACTTTACTCCTCCTGGAAGCAACACAGCTAAGCAAATTACTACTAGTGTCTTGGAGGCCTAATTTCCTAAAACAGCACAAATTCGTAGGTTTAGCCCAATTCTGGCATGAATTTTCATTTGTTGCAGAAAAAGCACAAACTTCTTATATTAAAATGCTGACATGGTGATGGATTTGCATTGTGTACCCAATGCTGTTTCTGAACTGGCATCCAAATCAAAGAAACAATGCCATTTTCTTAGGCCTTCGTTAAAACTAACAGCTTCTTCTCTCTCTTCAGCCGAAATTGGGAAGAATCCCCCAAAATTTCCCACAACTGATATAGCTTGCACCTTGAATTATTTGGAAGAAATGATACCATGAACAGTGACAGAACCTCCTTGGCGGCTAGAGTCATGAGCAATGCCCTGGTGAAGCTGTTCAATGCCCTGCTACTTCCATTGCTACTTACAATCAATGACATGATTGCTGATTTCCTCTTCAAAGAGTAAAAGCATAAGTTCTTGCCCCCCAAACCCAATTTTTCCCCTAAAATTGACAACTCCCAAGTGATGAAACCTAATTTTTCCCCCAATTGGTCACAGAGAGAGAGAGAGAGAGAGAAGCTGTTAGTTTTAACGAAGGCTTGAAGAAACAGCATCATTTCTTTGATTTGGACACTAGGTGAGCAACGACATGAGGCACACAGTCCACATCCATTGCCACGTCGGATTTGGACAGAAATTCAAAGGGTACCAGATTCAGACCCCGATAAGAAGTTTGTGCTTTTCTTTCGGCAAATGAAAGTTCGTGCCAGAATTGCACTTAAACCAAGTTTGTGCTTTTTTAGGGAATTAGGCTGGTGTCTTCAGTCACTAGTAATAATTTATCCCCATCTCAAGCAAGCACAAATTCTAACACAGTGCAACATTAGCTAAAAAACGCACGAATACAACATCTAACATAAATTCCATTAAAATCATGCTCTGATGCAAGAGAATCTTAGAAAACGACACATCATGGTTCGATAACAAACTGAACCAAACATAAGAATTAAGGGGAAAAAAGGCAAAAAAAGGCTCAAGTTGCATCTAAATCACAAACTTTTTACATATACCTAAGAATTGACATGAAAGACGACCAAATTTCTGTGTGCGCGTGATAATACCTGTGATTGAAAGAATAAAAGAGTGATTAATACCTAGTTTTGAGTCAGGCTAGGAATGGGAATCGGAGACACTCCACTGACAGACCTAGGAGTTCAAGTAGTTGTAGGTGTTGTTTTTCCATTTTCACTTTCAACTTAAGGGCCGCCGTAATCAGCGAGCGAAGACATCTAAACATTAAAAGGGAGAAAACAAGCACGTAACACAAAATCCAGCATCATTCAATCAAATTCAACACCAAAATCAACAATGCAGCAACCCCAGCCACAGCCACCATCTCATCCAATCCACACCAAAATCAACGACGCAGCAAACAAAACAAGCATCAACCAACTCCAGCAACCAACTCCAAAATCCCTCCCCTTCAAAAGTCCATTCACCAAATTACCTTGAAATACTAAGATTATCAACTCAATAAGATATCCATCTCGAGAAAAATTCCTCGCAGAAATAATCCCCCACGACAGTCCAACCAGTCACGACACGAGAAAGCAACGCTCGACAAGGTCTGTCCCCAGAATTGGCCGAGCAGGAATAAAAGAAAAGCAGTTCTCGTAAAGACAAAAAACCAACCTCGGTCGGAGGCGTCGCTCGTGGTGGCCGGCGCGGCGGTCCCGCGAGAGGCCGAAAGTGTAGAGAGACGGAGCGCTCAGAGAGAGAGAGAGAGAGAGAGAGGCCGGAGCGCGGCCGTGCGCTGTGGTCGGAGAGCAGCAGCTCGCGGCGGTCCGGCGAGAAAGGCGAGATGTTTTCGAGAGCCGAGACGAGGAGGGAGGAAGGAAAGGCAAGCCTGGCCTGGACTGGAGATGAACTTTGGAGTAGGGAGAGGGCGAAGGATAAAAGAATTCTAGAGCATTCCTGAAGGTTACGTGCCATGCAAAGTTTTCGCGCTCCTTCCATAAAACTCGATTGCCATTCAAATTCTGATTCTCCTTCCTTTCACGGGTAGCAGTAAAGTACGAATTAGCCCTTCATTTATTGGAACTGCTCGTGTAGAGTTGCATTACATTTCATCTGACCTAATGCATCTTGTTGAAACAAATCGACCCATGATTCAATCTGGAGCGATAATTATTTCGCCGACCATACAGGCCTGATCGTACCTTGATAATAGTCCACCGGTGTTTAATAGGGCAGGAGAGGATTGCCGTGCCCCGATATGGATTCATCATAAGCTTTACCAGAGTCGGGAATATTTAGGAAAAATTAGAGTACAAAACAGGGAAAAATGCCAGATGAATTGAAGATCACCTGGCTTGGCATCATGAATCATCCATCAATTGCTTTCGACATGACAATGTGGCTAAACATGACACGAGAGAGAACCTTCTTGATCTTCTATAATTGACCGTGACCAAGGTATCAGGGTCACCATAAAATCTTCAAAATATGAATTAAACATTGCTAAAATCCCGGTACAAAAACTCTCTCTCTCTCTCTACATTTTTTTTCCCGAACAATTCATGTCGCCAAAAAAAAAAAAGAAGAAGCTATTCTAATCACCGTTTCCTCTCAATTTTTTCCTCTGCTTCCTTCGCTGGTCATGTAAACCTGCAAGAAATAGCAACAGATAAATAAGGTAAATCAGCCTCTGATCCCAAATTCCCAGCAAAAAGGAATGGAAGGGCTTGCATCGAAAAGAATCAGTATAGTTTTTGAAGAATACGTTTTTTCTCCACTTTTCTTTCTCTCTTCCGAGTTTCAACGCCTTTTCTTTTCTCTGCCGTCTCCTTCACATCAACGCGTGTCTGAGAGAAGCTTAGAACATTCAAATAGCCAGACGATAGAGAAATAACAGCACAGAATGATTCCATGAAGACGCAAAGTAGGAGAAGAAAATTCAATCACTAAGAGACGATAGAGAAATAACAGCACAGAATGATTCCATGAAGACGCAAAGTAGGAGAAGAAAATTCAATCACTAAGAGACGATATGGCAAACTTGCACTCAAGATACACTCGAGCAAATGAAAAAATGCCAACTCGACATCATCAATTTTCTGTCAGGATGGAAGGCAAGGAATGAAACACAAGGAATGCATTACTGTGGGTTGCCACCATGGACTTGTAGCACAACTTATGCACATTTGGTTCTCCATTAGACCAAGAGATCACACATAAGTGGAAATGACGACAAAACTATGAACTAAAAGAACATATGGAGCTTCCCTCCAGCATCAGGAACAAAATCTGGGATTTAACTAGCAATTCCAATAAACAGCATTGTCTGTCCAGACATTAAGCTTAGCATAGAACAAGTATATTGCTCACTCATTACCTCATCACCAGCATTACGGAGTGCCTGGAGTGGCTCTACACAATCCTGACCAATGACCACTAGCTTCCCTTTTACGTTTCCACTGGACTGTGTACCTTCTTCTGATTTTTGCTTCGCTATTTGTTCAAATTGATGTTGGAGGAGAGGTGAAACACCAGCCTAAACAGAGAAAAAAAATATCCAGTCAGTTTATCCAAAACCATCTGATTACCTGCACATAGCCTGAGAATCACAAATTATGCACTGCAGCCCCTAATGTATATTTTCACTAGTCACATGTTAAATGAGGAAAATCAAATCAAATGCGGTAATGAAACTTCAGAAATGAAAGAGTTACAGAAACTAATAAAATAATGACATCGAGTCAACTTGAAATTTATAACTCGCTCCGAGAAAAACTAGAGCTGGAACTCATGATTCTTCAATGAGATACCATCCACAGCAAACCCAGTAACACTACAGAAACAAATAGAAATGCCTTCTAGCTTGTGCAAGTCCTCACTTTTTTGTTTCTAGAGGGTAAAAGAACACAACAATAAATAGAAGTAACAGATTTGACCAGAGCTGAAAATAGCTTTAGTAGAAGATCCCATGTAGAGCAGCCGTATTTGTCATAAACATTGGTTGATCGCAGAAACCCCTCATAGGATCGGTTGCACTTTAAAATCTTTGCAATTACCCATGCACACCCAATCTTTCAAATAGTTGCAAATGCCCCTCGTAAAATTTCAGCCCCAAAAGTGGATGAATGTAATTCTAAAATGTTAAAAATATCATTTGTATGTTTCATTTAGAGAAGAAACGTGCATTTTTTTCATAAAATTCAATGTTAGCTCTTAGTTTTCTATTACTATCCATTACAAACGAAGAACAGAGATTTCCATACAAAGAATTATTGTAGCCAATTAATAATAAATATATGACCAAAAAAATAATAATAAATCAATCTGCAAAATCATAGCCTGAGATAGATAAGATTCCAAAGAAGGGGGAGCTGTTTGTTTTCTGTCTGAAAAATAAATATTTCACTGAAGGTTTCACAAATGACAGTTTTTACATTTTAAAATTATCTTCAGAAGTTTTATAGCATCCTTTCAGAGAAAAGCAGAAGGGAACCCGCTAAATATAAAGAGTGAGTGTAACTACAACAATATGAAAACACAGATTGTATTTGCAAAGATTCAAAGTACATGGCGAATTCACAACAGACCCCCTAGGGTTTGGAGGGATTTTGAAATAAAAACCAAACCATTTTTCTGCAACCACAAAGACATTAAGGCTTTGTCAATTACACTCTGCGGAAAACGCTCTGTTGTTGCAAAAGTGCATTAAAAAAACTAAATAAATGACAGTAAATAAGAAAAATTAGGCTTACCCCCGCCAAGAAGCGATGTGAGAATGTCTTTGGTTGCAATGGACGTGAAAGGAGATTTTTGAGGTCCTGCAATATAAGACATGTCAAATATGATTATAGGATATGAAGCTGAACTGCCAAAATAAAATTAAAGGAAACACAAAATTTATCCCTTTTTAATTAGAATATATTATCAAGAAGCCCTGCGGACAACCAACTGTTACTTATTAATAGTTAAGAAAGAGGTCAACCTGTTGCAGCTGCTTTAGTTTGTTGGAGCTAGCTTTCCGCTTCTTGTGAGCATTAACTCTCTCTTCCTCACTGTCATATTTCTCCACATCTAATTCCAAGGCCTCTGCATTTCGTTCCATCCAGCTTTTCTGGGCCTTCTCCTTTTGAGAGAGAGAGAGAGAGAGAGAGAGAACATCAGATGCATAAAAAAATCAAGATCTAAAGTACAACATTTTGAAGCAGACAATCAATGAAGTTCCGTAATGTATAAGAAGTGATTTATCTACTAAAAAATGGAAGTGTCAACAAAAAGAAAACAAAATCAGTTGCTATGGCTTGGTGGCCCCTTTAGTTTCTCCAAACAGCAGTCATCCTGTGAAATGTAATCTTATCAAGTAACAGAAACAGCTCTGCTAATTCTTCCCACTACATATAATAGGTAAATGAAAATGGGAGCAGCTATGAAGGGGAGGCACAAAAGGGATGTAAAAGTAGACAAGTCTTCAAGAGTTTTTCTCCCTTCCACAGTTATATGCATGCTGAGTATGTATGTCCCAAGCGGTAGCAGATGTCCCACATCCATTGATGATTTTGATTGGATGGTGGCATATAAACTAAGCTGATCCACGTGTCCAGAAATTGGCTAATACATATGAGGCAGGTGCGTCAGCCTTTGATTTCTTACTCCACTTTCCCTTCCACATAGTAGCATCGAGTCTTGAGTAAGTCTCAAAATAAAGAATTTTAGTTATTGCTCACCCGTGTGCCCTCTTTCCCCACCACAGCTGAGCTTTTCTTCTTTCTTTTTGAAGGATTCCACAACAGTTATGTTTGATGGTAAGAAAGGAAAAAAAAGAGGGGGGTGGGGAGATAGAGAATACCGCTGCTGTACAAAGGAAAAGCTAGCATGGGCAGACACTAAACTGGGGCTGCTTGCAAACCTTGAAAAGGGACTTAACTTTTCATTTCTCACTAAAACAGAGGATTGTTTTTATATTTTGAAATTGTGGAATCAAATACAATGACTCTATATGCAAGATTCGAATGTTATTGAGATTTGACACGCTGCAAATTCAAATAGAAGCCAAATTCCAAAGCTACAAGTGCAAAGCTAAAGCCAAAAGCCAAAAGCCGTCCCAGGCACCCACTTGATTGCGTATCCAACGCACCATCTTTCCCGCGACCAGCTTGGTTTGATAATGAGAACTACTATTTATCAATAGATAAAAAAAGCACAATACAGAATTCTCAACAACCATAGGAAACTTGTGTCAAGACAGCTCTGACATTAGAATTAGAGGCAGGGTTTTCAAAAGGCAACACTTGTCAAATCAGCTGGTTGAACCGTGGAGAAGGTCATTAGAGCATATAACAATAATTAAGTGTTCATAGCCTTAGAGCAGAAAAGGTGGATGGTTCAATTTGTGAGCAATGCTACAAACATTTCACAATGTCCATGAATCAAGTCTCTCCAGCGTCGTTTCTATTTGGCATTCCAAACGCTCTGGTTCTGATACTATATAAATTGGCAAATATATACGTCAAAATGACCTATCTAAAAAAACACGTACATGAGAATAGCTCTGGCTCAGTCCATTCCGTTTATATTACAGGTTAGGGGTTGGACCCCTGCCTTGTGCATGCCTAAAAACACTTTTTTCCCCACAGCCATTCCTGACAAACCAGGTTGATCTGGTCCACAGGTTCAGAAATCAAATTCAATGAGAAAATCAGACCAGACTAAAGACTGCTTCACGGTCAAACCAGTAAAACCACAGGTCTGGTCCAGATATCAAATTATAGTCAGAGAGATATAAACTACTGAATCTTATAACCCACCCCGCTGTGGACGAGTTGGTTTGGGCCTTTCCCCCTCTAATTGGGGAAGGGGGGAGGTTCAAGTCACCGCGTGCGCATTAGCGCGACTTAAGCGGAGCACCGTGGGAGGTGGGTCCCCACGCCAGTGCTCCCTAGGGGTTTATGCTGAGCGCTCGCTGTGAGGCGGTTCCTCCAGTCTCAAAAAAAAAAAAAAAAAAAAAAAAAAAAAAAACTACTGAATCTTATAGACTTCCTACTGCAAATGCATAAGACCTCCGTGTCATAAATTACCTGAGAGTCTTTCCGAGAAATTTCACCGATTTGGCGCGCCAGAGATAATCTTTTCATAATCTCTGGCATGTATGAGTTCTCCAGAGGAAACCGCTGAAAAAAATCCTGAACATAAATAGAAAAAGTTAGTTAAAAGAACTGTTCGTCCTAATCTAATTGAATGAACAATCAGGCATGAAAGTAAGAGATCTCAAATTCCTTGCTGTGAATCAACCTATAATTCAACTATATTATTGAAATCAAGCCAAAAAAATTTACTAGCCTTCATGGAATTTGCATTTTCATCCAAATTGGTACATCATGACAGGATTAAGCATTATGGAAAGACTAATTTCTCCTACAATATTGTGTCACATTTGAAATAACCCTTTTAAACATAACAAGCAAGTGGCATTATAATGTAAAGGAGCTCACCAAAAAGGAGCTAATGCACAAGTTATTGCATTATCGTAGAAACAATGTATATATCAAAGAACTAGTTGGATGAATAAATATAAAAAAATAAACAGTAAAGAGTGAGTGGGTCAATCTCAAAGCATGTGAACAAAACCTTGATAGAACCTCAATCTATCAATTCATGCAATTCAAAGACTTTATGCCTCAAGCTAATGATAATACCTTGGAAAATGATCTACATAGAGAGGCAAATTTTGATGTCTCGTCAGGGGATATTAGTGCTATGCTGCATCCATCAGAAGACGCTCTGGCAGTCCTTCCACTTCTATGGACATAAACCTAGAAAAATAGGAATATACGTCGGCAACAAGTTATGTATAGCGAAAAGAATGGCAAAATACATCAGCCAGGCTTGTTTATCATACAACAAAGAAAATGGGGGAAAGTTCTCTACACTTACTTCTGCTGAATGGGGAAGCTGATAATGAATAACAGTTCGAATGCCTGGAATATCAATACCCCTAGCAGCAACATCAGTAGCAATAAGCACACCATGCTCACTTCCACGAAAATGATCAATTGCCTGAAATGATTGAAAAGGAGGAAGGGAAGAGAATTATTCATACAAATATATTTGCGTGTATATTACAGAGATAGAGAGAGAGAGAGAGAGAGAGAGAGAGAGAGAGATTACTGCAGATCCTTGACACATTGAGAGAAGAATTTGCCAAGAATAACCATTATAACTCAGAAAGCTATTCACCTGACACTTACGAAGTCTGATGACCTATAAGTTTATGCTCAGAAGTTTTAGAAAGAGTTCTTGATATTTCATTTCTAATAATTCATAGTATGAGAAGACATCTCTACTGAAAAGTGGAATGTTGGGATAGAATGGTCGATTGTCAATTTCTTAAACGCCTACATGTGTTCAAACCTAAAGCAGTTATCACTGACCAAAATATAAAAGAACCTTTAACCCTTTAACAGTCATTCCATCTTTTGCAGTTGACCAATGTTCTCAACCCAACACCCCCCCCTTCTCTTTCTCTCTCTCTCTCAACCAGGTCAACTTTTAAGAGTCCACTCTTCAAGCTTTCTTTTCTTGTTCAAATGCTGAGAGTCATGTTAACCAGCTCCAATTATCCAGATTTAAAGCCGTAGAGACTTATTTAGACAAATTGAAAGTTTAAAAGACTTGATTGGAGAAAATGTGAAAGTGCAGGGACTAAAAGTGGACTTTTACCATTCAAGTCCAAGCGCGCGTGCGTGCACAATGAGATCAACTTTCAAGAGTCCACTCTTCACGTTTTCTTTTATTAGTCAAGTGCTGAGAGAGTCATGATAACCAACTCCAATGGGTATGTCAGCTCCAATTATCCAGATTTAAAGCCATAGAGACTTATTTAGACAAATTAAAAGTCTACAAGACTTGATTGGAAAAAATGCAAAAGTTCAGGGACTAAAAGTGGACTTTTACCATTCAAGTGCAAGTGCAACTTCCATTCATCTAGACTACAAGGCATTACAAGATGAAAGCACTCTTTATAATTTGGAGGCTCATGAATATTTTTTCAGATTCAATAACGTTGATTGTATATTTCATTATCCAAATGATGACCAAAACTTGGGGGGAGGGGGAGGGATCTTTTGCATTCAACTCAAAATGACCTTTTCAATTCCTCGATGACAGATACGATCAAATAGTCCACACATTTTTTTCCAAGTATCAACGTCACTTTAAACTGATGATAAGCATGTTATTTATAATCCTAATATCCATAAAACATGATGATAATCGTAGAAGCAATAGATGACAAATATATATGCACCCAAATTGAGAAAATTCCTCTTGACCGACCATATATGTATACTACAGAAAGTCGTAAGCAACTTAAAAAAATAGAAAGCAAGAAATATCTTCACCAAGCCGACATAAGTTCAATAAGTAATGAGAAATCAAACATCTGATAATGTTAACAATTTAGTAAAAAGAAACCTTCAATCGAGCTCTTTGCTGCATCTGCGCATGCAGAGTCCATACGTGGATGCCAAGAATGCGTAAGATAGAGGAAATGTGGCGTAAAGCTGCAATTGATGTGCAGAAAACAATCGTGCGACCTAGTCCATGTAGACTCAGAATATAATATAAGTGAGCATCTTTATCGTTTTCCCTGCACCTGCAATTTCTAAGTGTCAGTATTGTTGCACAGAATACACAAAATTCAGATTGAATGTAACATCCTATAGTAGAATAATAGTTGAGCAAAAAATACAAGTAATAACAAGTTGTAACTCAGGGGATGGCTTGTAATCAGGCAAGATAGTACATAGGGGTATATTTGTCAAATAAAGATGTCTCGACTACCCTAATACATTGACTAATAACTAAAGACTCATGAATGTCCTCAATCATCATAGCCAGATTTTTCCTCATCTATTTCAGTATTCTCACTTCTCACATTAACAGACCTCATACTCTGCAATTGTCACAGCCTGCAAAAGAAAATCTGCGATGACAACAGCATACTAACAACTACGCATTAACAAGCTGAAGAATGTGAAAATGCTCATTTTGCAAAGGGAGAGTGGAGGAGAACAAAGTGTTGAACACTTGTGGGCATGAGACACTAGAAAACTCATTAGGTGCTCCAGAAGAATGCATCAGCATCTACTCAACTAATCACTAAGTACCACATGTCATTTCTGAGTGTTCTTCAAAGAAAATATTTTGAACAAAGTTCAGCACTAGCTCACAACGATCCAATAGAACTTTTACAGTGCAGAGGTAAAGTCATCCACAAGTCAAGCTCTACCAAATCTAATCAAAAGGCATTAGACTAAAAGATACAAAACCTAAGTCAAACTGATCTGCAATTTCATGACCTCTAATTATCCCTAAAGACACTCCTCCAATATTCTCTGACCATATGAAAATGACATTTCATACAACTAATCATCCAAAAAGTCCACTACTTCAAGACATTATCTTTTGTCAAAGCATCCAGCGCAGGCTCAGTCAAGGCTTTCTTTTATTTGAACCTTTTCTGATTGGTAAAAACAAAGAAGTAAACTTACTTAAAAAGACATAAATTCTCTGGGCACCAGAGGAATAAACCAATAATTCAAAGCCGCCTGATCTTTAATTGCAAAAGGTGAACTGACAAGTTTTAATAACCCCCAAAAAAACACACACAACGCGAGCACGCACACAATTTAAAGGCCAGCAAATGCTTACTCAATAAATGACTCCTCCAGCTTATTTGTCAAAATTGAGGAATTTGTCAGATCAATTATAGCAGCATCTTCCCGCATTCCAGCTCGCTCAGAAAGAGTCTCTATGGAGTTCAATCCACCGCTTGTTGACTGCTTTGATCTGGCAATACCCCGCTTCAGCTTCTTACGAAAATCAGCAGATAGAGCAATAGTTGCAGAAAAAACAAAAGTTTGTCTTTTCTTCCTCTGGATGTTAGCTATTGTTACACAACTTTGCATGCTTTGAGGTCTTTCCTCAACAGTAGTTGTTGGAAGCATGTCAATAATTGACTGCAACTCGCGGAAATGCCCATCTTCTATCATCCGATCAGCCTCATCCAACACAAAGAAGGACAAGGAATGTAACTGTAACATCAAAAGCACAAATTCAACAACAGTAATATCAAAAAAGGCATTGTCGACTATAGTCCGAACTAACTATTTACCAAGAAAAAATGAAAAGAAACAAATATGACGCCACAGAGAGAGAGGGTTAGTTGAAGCGATTCATCTAAGCAGAAGTTTTTATCTGATTCAAATTGGGCTCACACTTTAGGCCCTTATATCCATCATGTCCCTTCCTATAAGTATTTGGTAACAAATTTGGAATATGCTTCTTAAATATCTATTAAACAACTAAGCAAGTCCTCATTTGCCAAAAACTATCATGATAAGTTGAAGTCTTTAGACAGGAAAATACAGAGCCATGATATATCTATGATCCTGATGATGCAAATAAGCATGTGCAGCACAGCACACTGTTCATGTTGATAAAAGTAAAATGGACACATATTAAACAGGAAAACACACTATTGATGAGGCGATAATTGCACGAAAGAATATGCTTCCAAGCTAACCTCCACGAGATGGATATCTCCTCCTGACATAAGTTCCCATAATCTCCCAGGAGTTCCAACAACAATCTCAGGCCTTGCTTCTAAAAGTCTCTCCTGTTTTTCTGTTGACATCCCACCAACAATGGGAACTACTCTGATTCTTGCATCCTTGGCAAATTCCTTGAGATGATTGGTGACCTGGAAAACAGACCATGATATGTACTATTATTGGAAGCATCAAAAAGTAAAAAGCCATCTAATCAAGAAATTCTGTTAATTGTTTTGATGCAGCCTTCATATGACATGGAGTGTCAACACAGATGCGGGGTATTGTCAGATCAAAGCAATCAAATGCTACATCTCAGGTAAAATGGATTGAGCAACACAGATGCGGCAAACTTGTACCTGAAGTGCGAGTTCCCTGGTAGGTGTGATTATAAGGGCCCGTAAAACACCTTTTGGAGCATACTTTTCCACTTCCTCTCCTTTTCCTTCACGCATCTTGGTTGATTTTTCTCTTTCCTCAAGAAGTCTTTGCAGCATTGGTAAGCCAAAAGCAAGTGTTTTCCCAGACCCTGTCTCTGCAGCGCCTATAACATCCTATAAAATCAACAATGAAAGGAACACCATAGAATTAGATTTACACTTAACAGTTAACATAAAACTTTAAAATCTTCAAACTGACCTTTCCTCGATGAGCAGCAGCAGGAATACAAGCTTTTTGTATTGGTGTTGGTTCCTTGAACCCAAGCCTTTGTATTGTTTTCGTAATAAGAGGATGCAACCTCAAATCATTCCATGCATAGAACTCGGCATCATCAACATGGTCGACTTCAGCATCATCCACTTCATTGAGAAGCAGTGTGATCAACATTTCAGACAATCGATCACATTTACAAATACATCACAGCAATGAATAGACAGGCTTCTCTCCTAGCTCACTAATGTTGTTTAGGCAGTCTAATGGTCATTTTCATCAACCAGTAGGAATTAGACTGCCGCGCCTATTAATGGAAACTACCCCCATTCAACCAAAATGAAGAACAAAATACTAACAGAACACGAACCTGCAGGCGATTCATCAACTTTCTTGGTCTCTTTCTTTTGTTTCTTCTTTTTCTTTTTCTTTTTCCTTTCAGTCATCACATTCTCCTGCTGCTGCTGCTGCTCCTCCTCCTCCTCCTCCTCCTCCAAATTGCTTGCAATCTCAGCTTCAACCCCATGATCCACACTGCCTCGTTCATTACCATCCTTATTTTTCTTTGATTTCTTTGCTTTCCCTGATTCTTGCTTCACAGCTTTCAGTATATCCAAACCATACTCAGATTCATCAATCTCTTCGAGAGAAAGAAAGCCTGCAAATTTTTTTACCCAAACAAACCAATGTGAACAACGTAGAAAGCTTAAACCCTATAAACCCTTCTATCCTGATCGGTTCAGAATTCGCATTCAAGATAATATACAGAACTTCAAAAGTCCAACCACATAACTATCAGCCTAAATTCACTTCTAAATCCGTAATGTCCAGAGAAGTACCCCAAATTCATTTTTTTTCTGTGTCCTTTCCTCAGGTTGTTCTCCCATATCCTTTCTCATAGCTCAATTGGCACCAAGCACCAACCACGCATTCGAATGTTATCATTGCACCAGCTAAGAAGACGCCACTGCCCGAAGGTAGTCGTTTGTTTCAGCTCATTTTCCCATTCATATTCATATTCATCCCATCATTCTCTCAGCACCACACCACACACACAGCACGAGCGAGCGAGCGAGATCGCAAGAGAGAGAGGGAGAGAGGGAGAGAGACAGACAGACGGACCTCCTTCGAGCTCGTTGGAGCCGATGAAAAGAGAGAAAGCGGGCCCGTCGCCGTCGCCGTCGCCGTTGTCGGGGAGGGAGCTAGTCCAGGGGAGCGAGTCGAACCGCTCGATCTCTGGCCCGTCGCGGCTTCTCTTCCGCTTCGTCTTCTTGCTCCTCTGCGCGCGAGTCGGCGCGCCGTCGGCCATGGCCACTGCTGCACGCCGTCCAAGTTGCTGGGTTCGGAGGGCAACGACTTGGAGCGCTGAAGAGACTTGAACAGAGGCTTGCCCCGCGTGCGCTCGTTTTTTCTTGTCGAAACGATTTTAGGGCGTAAATACTAAATTTTAGGGCATATTTTTAAATAAAGGTTTACAATAAGGTTATTTTCTCAAAAAAGACCACGAAATAGACTTTATTTTGGGTTATGCAATCCAAGTGATCTTCGACAACCTAAAGAGAGCAGACTTCAATAACAAGGTCCAAAAAGAATTAAAGGCATGGCTCGACGAACACCAAATATTGATCCTAAATTAATTGTGTCGCATGAGTTGTAAGTCAAAGTTGATCAAGAGAAACTATCAATGACATGCGAAATATTGAGAAATCTATGTCACAAATTGAATTAAAAAATGGAAAAAAAATATAAAATAGACAATGAGAGAGAACATGTTACCTTTACAATTTCGTTGGAGCGATCAAATGATTTTTTTTTTTTGGACCCTCAACAACTTTGGGACTTGAGCGATCTGGTCTAGTGTGTTGAGGTATGAATATTATACCCTCTTTTCCTTTTATCTTTTTATACAAAAAATATAATTTGCTAGCAATGTCGACAAGCATTTTCTTTTTTTTAAAGTGAAGACAACAATATCAAATCAAACAAATTGCAATTTGATTTGATATGTAGCCACTAAATTTTGCTTCTATCCAATAAATGCGGCTAGAAAGTCACAACTTGAGGAATCAGAAAAAATAACAGTCGAGGGCCAATGTGCTATAATTTTCTTAAATAAAAGCCCGATGTGAACTTTGTATCAAATAAGAGCATAAAGTGGCTACATCAATCTTAAATAAGGGTATGAAGTAATTATAATAGTCTCAAATGAGAGCTTGACCTCGCTGGTCATCGGTCAACTAAAAATTCTGACGGGTAAAAGGGTATTTTTGCCAAAAGACCATTTTTATTAAATTATTTTTCTCTTTTTTCCTTTTTTTATCATTTTTTTTTCCAATGATAGTCACAACCCTCACCCAGGTTCTTGTTGACCATAAGTGGTCGTATGTAGCTTTCGAGGGCGGCCTTACCCGAGGTGAGGGTCGCCTCATTGTGGCAAGGTCATTCCTTGTTGGCCACTAGTAAGGCGACCCTTGCGCAGATTTGGCGAGGGTTAGCCTTACCTATGGTCGGTGAAGGCCACCCTCATTCAACCCTCTCCAAGCATTGTCGGTGGAGGGTCTCGGCCACCAGCGAGTAAGAACAGAAAACCCAAAGAAATTAAATAAAGAAAAAAGAAAACATTCAAAAAAAGGTAAAAGGACGAAAAATACCTTGACAAATTGAAAAATCATGTCCTTATTTGAAATTGATATAACCACTTCATATTAATTTGTGTTTGCATATTAGGAGCATTTTCATAGCATCAGGCCCACATAAATTTCAGTTAAATTGGTTTGGTGTTAAATGGACTTAAGCATAAATGCTTTGAGTTTGATTATATTTTTGGACTACAACCCCTGTAACACAAAGTTCGGCCAAGCCCATTAGAGAGCTATGCTGAGCAATATTTTCCACGGGAGAGGCACATGGGGAGTGCTTCATTTGGAAAGATTCATTTATTTGACTAAATTTGGTGGAAATGAAGTTATTAACCTTGGGAATTTTAATTATAGTGAGATCTGGTATCCTAGGCTGCGTTTGGTAAAAAGTGTTTCTGTTCCCCGAAACAAATTTTTTTATTCTTTTGTTCCGGGGAACAAAAACGTGTTTGGTAAAACTTTTATTTTCGGGAACAAAAAATTCATTTTTTTTGTTTTCGGGAACAAATTTGAAACATAAACAAGAAGTAGAAAAAAGTAGCTTATTGTTTGCAGAAACAATTCCTAGAAACAATTTTTCTCTCTCTTCTTTTTTCTTTTTTCTTTTCTTTCCTTCTTCTTCCTTTTGGCCGGTTGCCAGCCTTAGCCATGGCCGGCAACCGGCCGATGAGGGCTGGCGACCTTGCCAGAGCGTTGCCGGGCCCCAACGATGCCGAGCCTTGCCAGGCCACCACTAGGTTGGCGTCGCCCAGCAGTGGCCACCGAGGCCACCGGCGAGGCTCCAGTGAGCTCGCTGAACCTCACCCAGGCAGTCGCCGGCCGCCGTTGTGGCCGAAGACCAACCACAAAGGAGGAAGAAGGAAAAAAAGAAAAAAAGAAAAAAGAAGAAAAATATTGAAAAATTAAAAGAAACAACAAAATTATACAAGTTTACCAAACGTATTTCTATTCCTAGAATAAATTTTTTTTACAGTTACCAAGCGCGTTCTTATACTCAGATTTTGTTCTCGGGAGATTTATGTTCAAAAATTATTTCCCGAAACAGAATGGTTACCAAATATGCCCATAATTTTCTAAAACAAGATAGTCAATATACCCCCCTCTGGTCTAAAATAGGAATGTGAAAATTCTTGTTATCATCAGAAAAGCCTAATCCTAAAGCCTATATAAACCCATTAGGGACCTAAGGGACCTAATTTACATAAAAAATAAGAGGCACGATACAAAGGTAATACACACGGTACAAACAACTGAGCTCTCATCTCGCCGTGTCTTCTACAACGTCATCACCAATCCAGCAACTCCAGCGATTCCTAATCGAGTTCTTGCAGGTCTTCCGGCGTTAGTATGGCAGCTGTCGTAGTCCGCCACACACAACAGCGGCCTCTCGATGATCTCGGCAATCTTGCAGCGCCTCAGCCCATCCTCAGTGATCGCTCAGACCGCAAAGCCCCGGCGCTTCTCTGGTCTTCGCCATCGCCCTCCGGATCAGTACGCTCTGCTGGACAACCCTCGCGGCCTGGTTGCCACTCGTCGAGCTGTCCTCACTGTCCTTGCTGGCGCCGGTGACCCTCTCTGCTTGCGAACATCCTCTCAGGCCTTGGGTTATAGTATAGTTTTATTGCATATTATTCAATAGTAAAATCATACGTTTATTTATCATATCTTAATTGTCCCATTTTATTAGTAAAGATATGTGTTAGGGCATCGGACCTTTGAGACTAATGGTCGGATCACTAATAATATATTGTGTGATTTTATGAATGGTCGATTCATTCAATTCTCGATTGTATTGAAATAACATGTAATGGGATAATATTGGTGAATTTTAAATATAACATGTATTTTAGTGCATCACTTAAGTTTATTAATCATAATGCATATCTCACGTCATATGTCAATTGCATGTTTACAACTTGGTGCATCCAAGATTTAGGACACTGATGTTCCGAATCATGCATTTAATTCATACAGATTTATGACAGTTTATAGATTTCATTAAAAAATTCAAATAAAAATGTCATCTAAGTCGTATAGATTGCATATAAGATTGATTAATCTCATAACAGCGACGTCATACACTCACGTTATTTAATGAGTCATATGCCATAGGGTTAATATTTTGATAACCACGTCATCTAGATTAATGATTGCATATCATGCATTGCATATGGTTTGATTTTTTCTTATAAAAAGTAAAGCACGAAAATAATCTCACTTATTTTAGATAATAGGGTTAATTCATCCTATTTCATTGTTATTAGAATTGTATATGGCTTGCATTCGATTATACCATGGCTTGCAGGTTTCATTCTAGTTCATTAATGCATGTTTAATTAGACTAACAGGTTACTAAGATTTCATTCCAGTTCATTAATGTGTGTTTAATTAGACCTCACATGGTTATAATGTTTGAATTAAATTATATTCATGTTAGACAAAAAAAAAAAAACCCTAAGAATTGAATAACATTGCATTTAAAAGTCGTGTTTAGGTCACGCACACATTATTGGGTCTTTGGTTAACATTTTGCAGAAAGCTTGATAAATTGGACATAATGGAGCTTTGCTTTTAAATTGCTTGGGCGCATCAAGGTTCTATCATTTCTTTTAGCAATTTATTTATACGATTTGATTATTGGGTATTGAATTCTTGCTTGCATACCCGCATGATGATCCATTGCGTGTTAGTGGTTTAGGTTTAGAATTGACAAAAATTGTTTGCAAAATATTTTTGAAATAAAAAGAAAATGTACTTGTTTCGTTGAGAACTATATCCGATCAAATACCTTTCATCGAAGGTTGGTTTTTTTGTTTTTTGTTTTATATGTATTGGATTCCGTGTTAATTCAAAAAGTAAATAAAAGATTATAATGGCAGTGACTATGGGTAAAGGAGATAAATAAACCTAAAATACTAGAAAGGATTGGGGTGGGGAAGATTTCATTTCAGGAGTGGGTTTCGACTCCCACGCCCTGCAAGGAGGCAGGATAAAAGTCTGAGAGTGAGTGTTATAGTAAGATTAGCGTAGGACTGACAAAAAAAAAAAAAAAAAAAGATAAATGTAATGCAAATGACTAAAATAACATCTATGTTGTTCGTAATGATTTTTTTTTCCCATCCTCTTACAACAATCCTTTGGCGGCTATTTTATAGTCAAACTGAGTAGATAAATGCTGTACTAATTCAAATTCAAATTGTTCCCGGGATTTTCGAAAAAGCTCTTTGGTAACTACATTCACTTATCCAAAGTGGTTGAATCTTGTTATTAATGAGCGCCTTCATAACTTATCTGTCCCTTATCTTGTTGTCTCCTAAATTGTAATCGCAATTACAATTATATACAAGTTCCTTTCAAATCTACGGGCCAATCGTCCAGTGGAACTTGATGGGCCTAATTAATTAGGGGCAACCCGCGAAGATCACTTTTCGATATCAACATATATCTCATTTTAAAAGAATTAAAATATTAATTTTTTTTTTAAAATATGTGTTGTGAATATGCATAGCAATTATTATTTTTTTATGGGTTCCCGCAAATCATTGGCTCAACTTTTGATCTTTCGGCTGATTCTGATCCAAAATCTCTAAGGTTTCATGATCCTTGATTCTCTAATTTCTTTGGATAATGATTTGACCTACTCCGTCTCTTAACCCTTTTGTCCTTCACAAGTATTGCCGAGAGCAATGCCAAGATTATATTTTCACCTTCTCAAACCTTGGTTTCTACAACCTCTCTTTCTTTCGGGTTTCTTCGCTCTTCTCTAAGTCCTACTATGTCTCCCTCTTATGATCCTTTACCCTTTTAAGCTCGTCTAGACCAACTTCAACAATCGAAGAACAAAGACAATTCCCTTTTGTCTTCATTGAATCGTCTGAGGTGGCGCTAGAAGAGATCCTCCTTGGTCCCTGTTTTCTTACGCCGCGCATCCCTGATTTTCTCCGAGGTTGCTTTGTTTTGATAATAAGAAAATAGAATAAATGGATAAAGAATTATGAAAGGCCTCGAGATGGGTTTTATTAGATATGGGCTGGTTGTGGTTTTAAGTGAGTTTAGGCTTCGTTTGATTTAGAAACTTTGGGCTTGGCTTAGTATAGAGAGGTTTGGTCTGAGTTGGGCTTATTCCTAAATAAAAAGAGGGGTCTAATATAATAGCATAATTTCGTGTCCATGGCCCGGATCTGAGAGTCCACGACAGCTAGTATTCAGACCGGGCCCATTTTGAGTCCCTATTTTTCGGATTAAAAAATTTAAATAATTAAAAAGTTAAAAATCGAAAATAATTTAGAAGCAGGCATTGATTAGGTTGTTAGATTTATCTTAGTTTCGTTTTAGTTAGTATTTATAGTTTAGATATTTTAGCAAATGCCTTTCATATAGTTTGGTTGAACTTTTTTTTTGAAGTTTAGTCTTAATAAATTAATTTTTTTGGAAATGAACTCAACTTGAACTTGGCTGAGGGATTGCTATCCTGGGTTTTAATGACAAGGTTATGTATCATTTGTTTGACACTTTATTAGGTTTACTTTCTTGCACTTTGCTTTTATCATATTGATTGTGATTGTCTACTTTTCTTTGATTGTGCACTTACGTGTGGACATCATTTAGTGGCATAAATTAATAAAATGGTCAAAGATTGCCCGAATCATTTATGTGACAAACCAATCAAGTTAAGGTATTGAAGGGCACTAGTTATCAAATTCTCGACCCTAAATCTGTTACATAGGGAAGTAAGCTATGCTCTCGTACTTTACTCGATTTCTAGCCAACTTTTGTTAAGTTAGTGGTGGCTCTTGGTTAAGTTAAAGTTCATAGATAGATCTATTCCAATTGTAGTTTCATAATGTTGTGGGAGGTAAGTGTTTAGAAGAACCCGCTTGATGTTGCCTCTAAATCTCGTTGTTCTGTTGAACTCGTGTCGGCATGCAACAAGAGCTATGACATTAATTGTTAAAAATTTTACCCATTATTGCCGTTCCAAAACTTTTTTCTTTGATCCCCTCTTAAAAAAAATATGTAAATGAATTTAATATGGTCCTTCCATCAAAAGCAAAAATGTGAAGTTCCCGAGAGAGAGATTATCTATGTTGCCCACATCATTCTGCCATGTCCAACCGTCCTTGACCTATACACATTGAGTGACCATCACCATGTCCTCAACAACTTGTGGGTGTGCAACTACCATCACAATTTGCCCTACTCTAAAACTATAATTGTTAGATGCATCTACCTTTCTAGTCCAATCACTGCCATTGATGAACCACAAGTATCCAATTGCTAAATATGTCAAAATAGGTGAATTGGATTAGATTTGGTTGGGTTGAAAATTGGTCCGATTTCGATTAACCCATTTTATACTATTTTAGTAATCTTTACTCAACTTGACTTAGATTCTACTCATGTTCGATCCAATCCAAGCTTTAATTCTTAGCAATTTTTCTTAACCATTAAAGATGGATGGTTGAGATGTGTTCTATTTATTTATTATTAGTTTTATTATTTTAAATTCCCTCTCTAACCTTCTTCTTCCTCAAGAATTGAGACAGAGGAAATGAGAGAATAATTGTAAATGCCAACAACTGAGGTGCATGATTCAGCTTTCCTAATGGGCTTTCAGCCTCTAAAGCCCCTTGGGGAAATGCGAGGGTGCTTGGCAAGCCTTTCCAAAGGGCTTTTAGTCAAATGCTAGCATTCGAAAAGCTAAAAACCCAATACTGAGGCTGCGTTTGGATGTGGCTTTTCCAAGCCACTTTAGGCCTCCAAGACCCTTTGGGCTAAAAAATGAGTGTTTGGCAATTTTTTTTGTAAACACCCTTGAAAGAAAGTGAGCCTTTTGAAGGCTGAAAGCCCAAGGTAGGGATGACCCTGCCTTAGGCATTTCGGCATTCTCGATAAGCTAGGCTGGCCATTAATGATTTTTGTTCAATTGCCATTGTTACCCTCATAACTTAATGGAATTCCAAGTTTAACCCTTTAGCTAAAAACCCACCCAACTATCCTAAAGTTCTCGTTTTCTTCTTCTCTCTCAAATCCACGCGTACGCACCAAGAATCGTCATCAAACCGAGCTTCTCCATACAACTAGAAAGCCATCTTTTCATTACGCTTCTCTGGAATTCGCCTATGGTTTTGCTGTGCCTTTGGTTTTGCTGCTCTTCATTGCTCGCCTTTTTGGTCACCGCTTCGTCATCTTCCGTCTTCGCTCATCAGTCGCTAGTGCTCGCCTCTCTCTTGGTGTCTACTTTCTTCGCTGAATCAAGTCGTTGGGCTCTCTTGTGTTCGCCTCCCTCTTCACTGAGAACCTAGTTGCTCGTCTCACCCTAAATCCAGGTTCTTTTGATTCGATTCCTTCTTATTATGCTTTTTCTAGTTGTGATTGTTAAGTGTGTGGTGATTTCGTGAATGATACTTTCGATGCCATGCTTGATGAGTATATATATCACTGCTTGAGTAATAGAAACTTTTTGAGAAAGAGTGAGAGAGGACTGGGGAGATGAAAATCAAGAGAAATTTCAAGAATTCATTAGAGAATCCTGCAGATATAGATGGGAGAGAGACCATTATAGCCGAAGGGTTTAACAAAATTTTAATTTGCAGACACTCTGCTCCTTTGTACATCAGGGGCTTGCAGATATGTGCAGGGCCAATTAATTTCTTATTAGTAACTCGTTTTGCCAAAATCAAGCAATCATATGTAGGACTGCATATGGCTCTACTAGATCCTCACCCTTTGTTTGACATGTATTGGCTTATTTTGACTTATGCTACTTAGGAAACAAAATTAAAAAGGAGAAAAAAAAAACAACAAAAAAGTTTTACATTCTTATGGGTGGAAAAAAAATAAGAAGCTTGGCATTTAGTAGGATAAATGATTGAAATTTAACTAGTCTTTTTAGTTTTGAGTTTTGAACGATCAAATTCTTCTCTTCATAATGATGCTTTAAAAACTCTAGGTCATGCCTCTGGTTGATAGTTTGGGAATCTTTCTATTTGAATTTGTTTTGTGCCCATCTATAGTTTTCATTGTCTAACGAGTTATTTGTGTAGTGTTTGCCGAACTGTGTTGCGTCCTTCTATCATATCTCCATTTTTTTACCCAAACACAGTTACACAACTACATGGGTATAGTCCTTGCTTCTTCTCTTGCTACTGTTTGACCTCATAGTTGCTCTTAAAGAAGTTGTCGGCGAGGAGATTCTTGCTTTTCATATGTTGCCATGCCAAGCATTATGTGGGGAATTGATTTATGAAGAAATTCGATACATTTCCTTATCCTAAAGGTTTGTTCAATCTAGCAAATATTTTTGATGTAAGCTATAATGGCCTTTTAGCAAGTATTAAATGAGGATGAGATTGACCTTTTCGGCTCCCTCTTTTGGTCCTTTTGGGAGTACTATTATCCCTGTCTTTTATTTGGGATATGATGTTGGGCTTATTGGGCGTATTCTTACTTGAAATGCTTGTAGCCACTTTCGCAGAAGAAGCATAGTTATGTAAATCTTCAAGGTGATCGGTCTCATTAGTGCAAGAGCTGATAAGTCATTCAACTGGACTTTACATTACTCAAAATAGCTCTAAAATAAAGGAATTCAGATGTTAGAATTTTCTATGCTATGCATAATTCTATCTATATACATATGTGTTCATTCATCTGTAGGGAATTGGGTCGTAGTTAATCTCATTTGTTTTCATTTTTCAAATATGTTCGTGTTTATTTTATAGGAAGATGGTGAGTTCATCAAAAGAAAAGACATATTAGAGCACGAAAGATGTAGAAACGTTTTTTCGATTGTGCATTGAACAAATTGAAAAAGGCAATTGTCTTGCGAGTAACAAAAGAGACGGATAGACAGTTATAATTAACAAGTTTGAGGAGCTGAGGGGCAAAAGATACGATAAAAATCAAATGAAGAGTAAGTGGGATAATTTAAAGGAAAAATGGAAAAGATGGAAGCGATTGGTTCAAAAGGAAACATGACTAGGATGTGATCCAATGAAGAAAACCATTGATGCGAGTGATGAATGGTGGGAGAGAAAGATTCAGGTGTTTATATCTTTTTTTACCACATTTTTTTGTAAGTTCATATTTTATGATACAACTCATGAAAATATCTTATTATAATAGGCCAATCCTAAGCTTAGAGTCTTTCGAACGAAAGGCATATATTCGGATATTGAAGTTTTGTGGGTACAGTTGCCACTGGAAGTGTTACTTGGAATCCTGCACAAGGTTTATGCAATACTGAGGATCTTGAGGCCACACAAGTTGATATTGGTGAAACGAATGTCCAAGAAAGTCAAAGTAAGAGCCATAAAAAAACGGTACAAAGTTCAACGAAGTAAGCTTGAGGAAAGAGAGAGAAAAAATTTACCGGACATGTTAAGTTAGCATCGCAAATCGACAGACTTTGTTCAGCATTTGAAAGTAGGAGCAATGCAACATCGGTTGCAAGGGAGTTTGACCCTTACAAAGAAATTATATAAATATTGAAAGCCATTCTTGAGATTAAGCAAGATAGAAAGTTAGTGGTTGAAGTATGAGTTGGAAGAGCATAATAGTCATCGCCAGGATACTAGTTACTTGTTTGAGCTTTTCATATTAATCTATGTTATAATGTGAAACTTATTTTGGATTGGTGATTTGCATTACTTGTGAACTCTCTTTTTAATTATGTTTTTAAGACTTGTGTTTTTAGTTTGTGTTTTTTTGATTGTATGGAGTTTGCATATATATTATGGATGATAATTGTTTTCTTGATGGATGATTATCCATCACTTTTCTTACTGTTTTGTTACTTTAAACAAATATGGACGACTTTCTTGAAAGAGAAATCCATGAAAAAGAGGACGGGGAATATTGGCAACTTGTGGAAATTACTCCAGCTGCAATCGCTTATCAAGCAATATACAGTCACAAAAAATCTTATAGAATATCATCATATATAGGAAAGGTATGGTTAGGAGAGTTGATGGACAAAGATGCTAATCCAATAAGGTGTTATCAAATGTTTAGAATTGATAATATTGTATTTAATAATTTAATGCATGATTTAGTAACACGTTATGATCTTGAAGGAACTAAGAATATTGATGTTACAAAAATGCTTGAAATATTTCTTCATATTTTAGGATATAGTATAGGTAATAGGTTAACACAAGAACACTTTCAACGCTCTAGGAAAACCATAAGCGGTACTTTAGCTTAGTATTAGATAAAATATGTGAAATGAGAAAAGATTTGATCCAACCGGCTAATTGGCAATTTATGGATGTTCCAGAGAAGATAAAAAATAATCGAAGATTTTATTCATATTTTAATGTATGTTTCGATTATACAATAGGAAGAAAGAACTAAAAGTAAATTTTGATTGTATAATAATATTTGTGTTTTTATTTTAGGATTGTATTGGAACTATTGATGGCACTCATATCTCAGCGGTGATACTTGCAAAAGATTAGATTTGTTTTATTGGTTGAAAAGGTACACCTACTCAAAATATTTTAGCGGTGTGTAATTTTAATATGGAATTCATTTATATTTGGGCTGGTTGGGAGGGACAAGCTCATGATACTCATATTTTCTAGGAAGCTTTAGGGAGACATGATGTGCAATTTCCTTATCCTCCTTCAGGTTTGTTAATTAATGGTTTTTGTACATTAATATGTATTAATGTGGTCTATGTTGATTAAATTTATATTATATTTGTACAAGTAAATATTATTTAGCAGATGCTGGATATCCAAATTCGACGGGTTATTTGGGACTGTATAAAGAAATTAGATATCATTTGCCAGAATTTCAACAAGGTCCTGCCCCTACAGGCTATCAAGAGGTATTCAATCGTGCTCATTCCTTTTTGCGGTCGGAAATTGAGCGAGCTTTTGGTGTGTTGAAGAAGAAGTGAAAGATTTTAAAGCATATGCCAAGTTTTCCATTTAAAAAGCAAGTAAAAATTGTTATAACAACAATAACTTTGCATAACTATATACGACGAAACGCTGTCAATGATAGACATTTTGCAAGAGCAGATTTGAATCCCAATTATGGATATTCAGTTGACCTTGATAATACAAATGAGGGGCTAGTACTTGAAATGATAATTTATTTTCTGACATGGTGCATTTACGTGATCAAATAGCAATGAGTTTAGTAAATATTTAATGATGCTTGTAATTTTCAATGAAAACTATATTTTTCTTCGATGCATATGTAATCATGTTTATTATAATGATTTTTTTTTAATTGAGAAAAAGTCCACTTTAATGTATTTTTCAACTTATGAATTTGTTAATATATCTTTTTTACATTACATTTCCGTGCGAAAATATAAAAAAAAAAAGTCATTATTTTTATTTTCAATTTTAAAAAAATAAAAATTAAAAAACTTAAATTGGTTGCGCTAAAGGACTTCCCAAATTTTTGTTTACCAAACGACATTTCCCTAAAATTGCTTCTCAAGGCACTTTTCAATTTGCAATGCTATTTGATAAACAAAATTGAAAAGATGCCTTGAGATGCAACTTGGGGAAAATGCTATTTGGTAAACACATTACATTTGGAAAGTTCTTTCATGTGCTAATTTTAAAATTTTTCAACTTAATTTGTTTAAAATCAAAAACAAAAATCAATGACCTTAACTTTTATATATTTTTTTCAAGTTGAGAATAATGTATAAGAGACATATTAATATAATTTTAAATAAAAAAATCACATTAAACTCAATTAAAAATAGAGTAATTTCATTACAATAAACATGACAATAACATATGTCCGAAAGAAAGAAATAAGTTATGGTTAAATATTACAAATGTTCTTAACTATTTATCAAGTTCATAGCTATTTCATCATGTAAATGTGCCATGTCAGGGAATGCATTATCATTTGAAGCACTTGTCCCCTCATTTACAACATCATGGTTGACTGAATATCCATACTCGGGATCCAAATCTGCTGTTTCAAAATCCGTATTAGTTACGGCATTTTTTCTTATAAAATTGTGTAAAGCCATTGTAGCTATGACAATTTGCGCTTGCTTTTCATAAGGATAACTTGGCATAGTAATTAAAATCTTCAATTTCATTTTCAATACGCCAAAGGCTCGTTCAATTTCTGAGCGAAGGGAGGAATGTGCACGGTTGAACACTTCTCGATGACCCATAGGTGTATGACCTTGTTGAAATTCTGGTAAATGATATCTAACTTTTCTATATGGCCCCAAATAACGTGTGAGATTTGGATATCCAGCATTTACTAAATAATATTTACCTACACAAATACACACACACAAACCATTAATTAACCAACCTGAAGGTGGATGGGGAAATTGTGCATCACGTCTTCCAATGGCATCATAGAAGACACGAGTATCATGAGTTTGTTTCTCCCAACCGGCACAAATGTAGGTGTAGGACCTTGTTGAAATTCTGGCAAATGATATCTAACTTCTCTATATGGCCCTAAAATAACCTGAGATATGGATATCCAGCATTTACTAAATAATATTTACCTACACAAATATTTACACACACATATAAACCGTTAATTAACCAACTTGGATGGGGAAATTGTGCATCACGTCTTCCAATGGCATTATAGAAGACACGAGTATCATGAGCTTGTTTCTCCCAACCGGCACAAACGTAAATAAATTCCATATTAAAATTAAATACGGCCAACACATTTTGAGTAGTCTTTCCTTTTCGACCAATAAAGTGAATTTGATTATACGCCGGTAACACTGCTGGAATATGTGTACCATTCATAGCTCCAATGCAATCCTAAAACAAATAATGCA
The DNA here is from genome assembly GCA_014182395.1 of Eucalyptus sp. ANBG9806169. NCBI lineage: Eukaryota > Viridiplantae > Streptophyta > Magnoliopsida > Myrtales > Myrtaceae > Eucalyptus > Eucalyptus sp. ANBG9806169. The sequence continues at coordinate 27,125,421 of CM024580.1, forward strand.
AATATTACATGATTTAAATTTAGTTTTTCGTTTTTATTGTACAATTGTAACTTATATTAAAATATGGATAAAATTGTCGATCTTTCTTAATCTTCTCTGGAACTTCCCGAAATTGTTGATTAATTGGTTGGATCAAATCTTTTCCCATATTGCATACTTTATTTAAAACTAAATTAAAATGCATACTTATGGTTTCCCCAAAGCGTTGAAAGCGCTCTTATGCTACCCTATTACCTATACCGTGTCCTAACATATAAAGAAACATTCCAACCATTTCTACAACATTAGTATTCTTAAATCCTTTAAGGCCATAGCGTGTTACTAAGTCATGTGTTAAATTATTAAATACATTCCTATGCATTTTAAACATATTATAACATCTTATTGGATTAGTATCTTCGGCCATCAACTCTCTCATCCATGCATGACTTGTATATGATGAGGTCATAGAAGGTTGTTTGCTAAGGTACATTACTTGATAAGCAATTGAAGCATTAGCAATTGAAAGCAAATCCAGGAATTCATCTTCCTCTTGTTCACGATTTTCCTTTTCTTGAGAATCATGCATAATTGCCTAACGTAACAAAATATAGATTTAGAATAAGAAAAATAATGAATAATCTTGACAATCCATTAAGAAAAACAACAGTATCAATCGACATATATATGCAAAGTCAACCACATAAAGAGAACCCCAATTAGAAACAATTCTCACATTAAAAACATTAATATAAATTAGGTCCATACATAATTTAAATAGAGTTCGAATATAAAAATAAAATAGCATATTCAAGAATTCAAATAAAAAGCTATGACAACATCTTAGTCATGATTAAGTTCTTCCATCTCAAGCTTGAGATACTTCATCCTTAGGGCATCAGAACTCAAGCTTATGAAGACCTGCCTATTGTCCACCATTTCCTTAAAATGTTTGATTGCAAAAAAGTACAACTTTTCATCTTGCACAATCTTCGGTATGGCATCCAACATAGACATGAGGTCCTTGTAAGGACCGAATCCCTCATATACTCGAGAGGCAACAACATCGGTATTCCTACTTTTAACAGCAGAACAAAGCCTGTTAATTTGGCTTTTAAGCAATTGTGCCGAACTCAAATTCTTGTCTTTCTTTCCTCAAGTTTGCCTCGTTGAAGTCTGTGCTACTCTTTTACGAGCCCGAGTTTGAATTGGTTCATCAATATTTTCACCCACATCACATTCCAAATTATCATCAGTAGATCCTACGGCATCATCAATATTGGGTTGTATGGCATTAACATTCTCATCAACACATAAACCTTGTGCAGTATTCCAAGTGATTCCTCTAGTAGCAACCATATCCCTGAACATTCTATCTAACAACACTTTAAGATCATGAGGTATGCCTTTCGTCCTAAAAATCTTAACCTTAGGATTGGCTTGTTATAAAAAGCGTTTGAGTAAGTTGTATATAATTGAAAATGAGAACTTAATCGAAAAGTAAAAGAACAAATGATAAACACCTGGATTTTGCTCTCCCATCATTCATCACTCGCATCAATGGTTTTCTTCCTTGGATCCCATCCTAATCCCGTTTCACTATAAACCAATGTCCTCCATCTTTTCCATTCTTCCTTAAGATTATCCCACTTACTCTTCATTTTAGTTTTATCGTACTTTTTGCCCTTCAACTCCTCGAACTTATTAATTATGACAGTCCATCCATCTCTCTTGTTGGTTGCAAGACGATTACTCTTATCGATTTGTTCAACACACAATTTACAAAATGTTTCCACATCTTCAGCGGTCCAATATGCCTTTTCCTTTGTTGAACTCGTCATCTTCCAACAATATGAGCATGAACAGGTTTGAGAGACATATAATAAAGAAAAAATTCAGCAATTGAATTAAAGCCAATACAATTAAAAACAAATAATAGAGAGTTTTCACATTGTAAAAGGAGAACAAGCATGTCACTCTACAACTAGCAAACGTCACGAAATTTCCAAAAGAAGAACATCTTCAATGTGTTAATAATATGTGGGGGTGTAATTAACCACATTTCGTATGAAAACATGAACATTAAAAGATTCGAAACCACTTCACATCTCTTCACACCAGAAAAAATATTGACCAAGCCCCAACATTAAAAATTGAAATAGACAACATAGCTTCGAAACCAAATTTCTGAAACTTAGATGATAAGAATGAAGTCACCACCGCCATAAAAGCAGGAAATGGAACTCGGGAGAGCGAAAGTGCGAGTTCAGAAGGCAAATGTATATGTCTAGCAAAAGCAAATGAACTTGAATTTAGAATGGGCTCAAAATAACTAATCAACCACCAAACTCCCATCAAATTCACAATTTTTTTACGTTTAGAATGGTAAACTTCTTTATCTTTGACCGAGGGTGATGTGTTCCTTTATGCCTGGGTGGTGAATTGGGTTCTTTATCTTAGGCCGAGGTGCGATTCATTAAGCTGCGAAGGTGAACTTCATTTATCCCAATTTCATTTTCCACTCATACACACCAATATAAAACCCATCCATCTACCATTTCTAGAAAACCCATACCAAACACTTACCCCAGAGAACCAAATTCCTAATCTCTCAATTCCATCACGCATCAAATAAGAATGATAGTTGAAAAATCTCATACCCACAACAAACACCACAAGGAGTTTCATGCTATAAGGGCAAGCTATAGGTTTTGCTCATAAAAAAGATCAACCTTCAACAGATCACATAGTTCCAAATGAATTCACACAAAATATTATCAATAATTCAAGTAAAGGAAACTTTTTTTGACTCATTAGAACACAGTACAACATATCTCATCTTTGAGAAGACGAGCATTTACAACATAATGTAGCACCCATAGTGACTCTAACAAAGTCGTACAAAGAAGGCTCAGTGTAGTTCACCTCAGATTGGAATCATATAAATCCTTCGTGTCCAGCTTGCGAGGCATTCCGTAACTTCTATTTGACAATCCTGGAACAAGCACATTCAGTAGTATCATTCATTAAGGTCAGAACATAATCTGAAACAAATAATAACACGTTCTTCCTCACCCAGAATAGAATAACCACTCAAAATAATAAAACAACAATGAAATCAGCCCTAAATTTAGCACATAACGAATCCGAATTCATCCAACGCATGCGTTTATCATGAACTAGCACATTGAGCACAAGGCATCGGTGTGGAGATTTAGATAATATTCGCGTCAAACATCCATACACCCACAAAAAACACCAATTGAAAAATAGGATAGCCAAATTAAGTCGAGGCAACGAATAATCACAATACCCAGAAGTGCAATAAGTGTGAAAGCGAACGAAACTCGACAGTCGGTGATTGACCAAAAAACAAAGGGTAAACTGAAGCCAACCTGAGGCCGTGGCACCGTAAGGCGGCGGCACCGAGGAAATCTTACCTGGAGAGGCGAGTGCGAGAGCAGAACGGCGAGAGGCGATCTTCAAGGTTGGGATGGCTGATCTCGGATGGACACCGGAGAGCAGCTCACAAAGGAGACAGTGAGGGATGACGGCGGAATCTTCAGTGGCGACCACGAAATCGGATGAACGAGCGATGGAATCAAAGCTTTCGAGCTTACCCAACTGCCCTGCTACGAGTGCGACGCGACCGCGAGAGCAGAACGGTGGGAGGCGATCTTCGAGGTTGGGATGGCTGATCTCGGATGGACACCGGATAGTAGCTTGCAAAAGAGATGGTGAGGGACGATGGAGAGAGGCGTGAGAGTGCAGAGGAGGCGTGAGGCTACGGGAGGCTTTTAGGGTTCTCTATTTAGAAAAGAGCAAAAACGAATTTTGGTTAATAAATGAGGGTAAAATGGGCAACTGACATATTTTCATTAAACAAAGGCCCCAACATTCTGAAAATGCTACTCTCAAATGCACCTTGGACCCTCCATTCCCCTAAAGCCCTTTGAAGCCCCTTGGAGATGCAATTGCATCTCCCTAAAGTCCTCAAAAAATTGAACCAAACACCACCCGCTTTTGCCCAAACCCCTTCCACATGCTGAACCAAATGGGGCCTATGCATTTCACCAAACCCCTTTAGACTAAAGACCTTTGCATTTCCTAAAGAACATTCCCCCAAAGCTGAACCGAACGGGGCCATAATTTATCAAATAGTTTTTGCATTTCATCAAAACTCTTTAGACCAAAGGCCTTTGCATTTCCTTAAAGATTTTTCCCAAAAGCTTTTTCAAATGCACCTTGATAGGGACTAGTTTTTGGCTTTTAACATTTGGTCAAATGATAAAACTACTTTTTTTTTTTTTTTAAACTACTATCATAAATTTTTTAGTTTTTTGGTTTGACCTCTCATTATTCCAAAACTACCTTTACCTTCACTAGAGTTGGCAAAGAGTTTAATAAATATATTTTAAATAAAAATGAAATCAAAAGAAGATTTGCTAAACATTCTTCACGCCAAAATAACTTTGCAAAGAATTTTTTACTAAATATAATTTGCATTTCCCCAAAGTCCTTTAGGCCAAAGATATTTGCATTTCCTCAAGGCCCATTTCTAAAATTGAATCAAACGCAGCCTAAGAACTTTTGAACTAGTTGTCATGATGGGGTCGACCACAATTGCAAGAACTCTCACTATCGTGCCTCCAATCCATTGGCAACACCAACCCCCTCACCTACTCAACTAATCCGGTGCCTCTTCATCTATCTCTCTATACTGAGGTTGTGTCTCGTTGCTGTGAACGTCACGACTTGCTTTTTGGGGATTGCTCAACCTAACAACCCTATATATATAGTCACTTAAGGCTAATGACCTCCATAGCCGCGATAGTGGGTTTGATGCATTCTCTTCGTTCAATTGAGAACCAAGGAGAGAAAGTAGGCCCTGCGACCATGGAGGTTCCAACCTCCGAAGGTGGTCACCTGCCTCGTGTGACCCTAGGTCTATGGTCATGCAAGATTGTGAATAACAATTTATGTGGCAACCCAAGCGTGTGGGTTTGATCCAGCTTATCCAACTAAGGGTACCAATAAGCAACTAGCTGAAACTAGATTCTCTAGAAATTCACTAAGACTCAATCTGAATGCACTTTAATTGTAAACTCACTTTCATCTGGCGCTCTAAATGTTTGAATTACCCATATACAACCTAGTCCTAAAAATATGAGTCAAAGAATGGCTCCACAACTCATTTTAAGACCCGTGCCAAACCCTATCACTGCCATCTTCATTGACTCGTACACGTTCAACTACCATCACTAGCACTCTTGTTGATCTGTGTATCCAACCACCATTCTGCCTTCAATCTCCCTCTGTGTGTGTAAAAGTTAATTGATTGCAAGTTGCTCACCTTATCATTCACACATGACGATTGACAAAAGGACCATGTTAAATCATGGTTTAAAAATTGCAAGACAAGGGGGGAAATAGTTAAAAAATGCCATTGCACCTAAGTTTGCCAATTTCCAATGTTGTTACTCCTTCAAAAAAATTGATATTGATTATGCTTTTATCGATTATGGATTCTCCTAATTTGCACACGTACAAAAAACCGAGCTCATTTAAGCTCTAAAGAAGCAATGTACATGGAATTAAAATGTCGCAATCTAATCGGCATATAGCAATTGACATTTTCGAAGTTGATGGATTTGAGTCTAGATCATGGAGTTATGGAGAAAGGCCATACATTATCCTGACGATATAATGTCAACCTACACACAAAACATCGAAGTCGATTATCGCATTTTCATAATTTTTCCATGGCAAATAAGATATGACATGTGCAATTAATTTAGATGAAATAGACATGATCACTTGTTCTCATACAAACTACAATCGATCAAGGTGTGTAAAAAAAATATTATTCTATTAAATGAAGAGGATTATGAGAATGATCTATCATGGTGTAAGAGTCACAACAAAATAAGCTCTTAGTTGAACGAATAAGTTCAAATTAATCTTAGGGGTGTGTCTGTTGGAGTGAAATAATGTTTCATTAATTAATATTCGGAACTTTCACTCGTTTGATTTAATCATTTACATTCAAAGTAAATATGCATTGTTAAAGTTAGTAAGATGAAATCTCTAAATTGATAAGGGGAAATCATTTTCTCGGGAAGTATTTTTCTTTATCATAAAGTTTTCCTCTAAACAAAGATATCCTTATGGGAAAATAATTTCTAGGAAATAATGTCCCAAACTTCTGTGTGTTTCCTTCATTGAAAGTGGATAGTTAATGAAAAATATCTTACTGTAAAGGAAAACAAACGTGGTTAAAAAAGAGGAGATGATTTTTTCTCCTTGAAAGGAAGAAATCGTTTTCCCAACTACTTTCCCACACTCACACAGTGGAAAACCATTCTCATGAAAGTTTTATAACCATCCAGATATTAAGTTTGCTAATTATTTACATATTCTATTTTTTTTGGCAACCAATTGCATTATATTGATAATAAAAAACTTAAAATTTATACTTTAGACATTTTTAATATCTTAGGTAAGGATTTCGATACCATCTTTATATATTACATTAAAAACAAATACTATTATAGTGGAGATTATATTCTTTGAGAGTAAGATTTAAACATTGATAACACTTTTTTTATGAGTTAATATCATGAAAATCCTCAAACTGATACAGTTGTAATAAATTTACTCCAAATTAATTTTTTAACTAATAAAAATCCAAAACTAGTATATCCATGACAAATTTACAATTCGTTAGTTTCTGTTGAATTTTACCTTAAATTTTTAAGATGGATAATATGTGGCAGTTGACAAATGTACAAATTTGAGATTTTACCTTCCCTTTTGGCGTAAGTATATCAATTTTTTATTTTTCGTGATATTAAACTAATTGAGGGTAAATTTGTCATAAATGTATCGATTTTAAGGCTTTGATCGTTAAAAAATTAGTTTGGGTCATGATCAAGAATTAGTTTGTGATAAATTTACCTTGAGTATATCATACTAGGGTTTTTCTTGAAAATGATATTAATCTTCTCTTTTATCTTATTTTAAAGTACACGACAAATTGTTTTTCTTGAAAATGATTATCGAGAGGGGTTCAAAAAAAAAGAAAAGGAAAATGATTATCTCAGAGAAAAATCCATATTCACCCGCCACCGGTGAATCTCCGCCCGTGGGTTCGATCTTCATAGTTTCCCCCGAGAAAAAAAACACAGGAGTATATTCCCTCCGATGTCCGCTCCACTCGCCACTCGCCACTCCCTCCTCACACTTCCTCGCCCGAAATCCCTATAAATATCCGATCCCCGCGCGCTTCTCGTCCTCCCGTTATGCGCTCCCTCCTCTCCAGATCCTTCCTCGTCCCGCCCGCCTCTCCGCGCCGCCTCCTCCGCCCGCGACCGTTCTCCTCGATGGCCGGCGGCGGCGGCCTCCTCGCCCCGCGGGCCCGCCTGCGCGGCGTCGTCTTCGACATGGACGGGACCCTCACCGTCCCGGTCATCGACTTCGCCGCCATGTACCGGGCCGTGCTCGGGGACGACGAGTACCGGAGGATCCGGGCCGAGAGCCCCACCGGGATCGACATCCTGCACCTCATCGAGGGGTGGAGCCCCGAGAGGCAGAGGACGGCCTACGAGGTCATCGCCGATTACGAGCGCCAGGGGCTCGATCGTCTCCAGATAATGCCCGGTCGGTGAAAAGCTATGTCGCATCGACGATTCTGTTGGTTTCTTTTTTCTCTTCGTGTTAGTTATGTCGGAGCGTGATGCGGATTCTTTGTGGGGGAGTTAGTCAATCAGTGATACTGGCTTTGTAGGTCTTCTTTTGAGTTTTTTGGGGTCTGTTTGGTTGCTGAGACGATCCAGGGTCCTCGTGTGTGAATTCTTGACACGAGAAGTTGAGGGCTTCATGCTTACTCTCAGTCTTTAGTCATCCTCTGGCGTGTGAGTTCAGTTCCATCTATAGAATTCCAGCATTCGTCACGCAGACTTTCCAAATTTGGCTCTGTGCAATTGGTTGTTTACGCTAATGACATTGCTTGGTCAGCTGTCTATCTGTAGTGAGGTCACACGTGTTTATGATATGGCCTGAGATATGTTCCTGATGTGTCTCTTTCAAAGTGATTGTTGATTGATTATGATCAGATGCTATCTGCTTGCGCGATGGAGATAATGTTGCTCATACCTTTTGGCGTGTGGCATTGGGTCACGTGTGGCTCAGTATTAACTTAGTAGAAAGTTACCTTCCTAGAGGGCACGCATAAGCACGTTGCATTTTTTCATATGAAGCTAATTGTCTGTTGCTTTTTAATTTAGGCATTTTTCATTTGAGATAATTACAGCCAAAGAGGACCTGTTTCATAGGCCGAATATAGCATGATACTTCTGTTAAGAACTACAAATTTTTCCATCCTAACTATTAAGGTGCATTCATGCAACTCCCTTTCATTTATCACATTCACTTCCTAATTTTGGGGCAGGGGGCTTAGTCTTTTGCCACTCCAAGTGTGGATTCCATCCAAGCTATCTGTTAGAAGAAATCCGAAATCTGTCATCTAAACGTTGTTCAGCAGTGACGGGTAGATATTGTAACTATTGGTCTTGCTGAGTCATAAGGGAGATAACTGGGCAGAGATTATGCATTTAAATGAAAAGGAAAGGAAATAAAAATCATGAAATCTCACTTCTGTGAGTATGTTCTTGCTAATAGGGAAGACTTGGTTTGTGTGCTCTTGTTAAGGGTATGCTCAATTATGTCTTGGGCTAGGGCATGTCGCTTAGACTAAATATCACTTCCTGACAAGGGCTTGAATTGTCACTTGTTGATGCATCACTGACTGATGTTTTCTGTATTCCTTGTAGATTAGTTGTCATATTAATGTGGTGGATTGATCTGGGTGGCTTAAGTTCTAAGAATAGCACTTTAGGTAGGAAGATGCAATACACCTTATTAAAGATGCAGGCTTACTGTTTATTAGGAAATTTGGTCTCAAAATGTCACAAGTGAATGAAAATTCTTTTATTCTTCATTTAGTTGATTTTCACCAATTTAATGTGCAGGGGCAGCCGAGCTTTGTAGTTTTCTAGATTCAAAGAAGTTAAGGTCAAGCCTCTCAACCAAACATTGTGTATTTTCAATTCTGTTATGTCTGAGATGAAGGATATGCATGTGCTTCACTGTAATTGCTATCATAATTGTAAGGTTCCACTTTGTTGACCTCTTCCCTTGGCCATTAGTTTTCTCCCCATTCTGGATTGAATCTCCTAAACAAAGTTAAATAGCTGATTGGTTGAATAACTCTTGGATTTTCTTTGTCCTGGTAGTTCTTAAGTTGATAGCATCGTCAATGCTGCCATTACTAGTTTATCATCCAATTCTCCCAACATTATCCGATTCTAATATAACATGTTGGTATAATTATATTGGGATTTGGGAAGGTTCTGAAAATCATTAGCCTGGCCTTTTGCTTTTCACCATTAATGCTAATTGACTGTATGTAATTAATATTAACGATGTTCTCACTCCCTCTTCTGAGTTTTATTCAAATGGGTCGGAGTTTGTTTGTTTATTTTTCAGTCCTCTTTTTGGGCTTTCTTTCTGACATTAAAGCTAGCTGGATCCTGTCTTAGCACTTTACTAATTATCTTTAACCTATTAAATAAGTCACTATTATTTCCACTGTCTAGTAAATAGCAAGACTGGTCTTTCTTCTATAAATCATTGGTCATGGGGCCCTTTCTTCTCTAAACAGATAATTTGGTAGTGGATTCTACTATATCTTCTTGAAGAAAAGAGTGTTTCTCCATTTATTTTAATTGGATATGCATGCTTTGTGGATATTGGTGGTTTTGATTTATCAACTTCTAAAGCTAGTGCCATGATGATTCTGGGTGTCTTGAAACTGCTGTATATTAACAATATAGCCAGCTCCGGCAAAAGGATGCTATACCAACCCTGCAGTTTGCTAATTGAAGCTGTTCCATTGGGGATTGAGGTTGCAAGAAATTCCTTTTTTCTTGATTCAATAAGCTAAAGTAGTTGTCTGTTGATACTTGAATGAAGTGTATACTTCTGTTTGATTTATATCATTGAGATTGTTGCTGAGTCTGTTGTTTGCAAGTCGTGGTTCAGGAGTTCCAAATACTTCCCTCTGGTGGTAATAAACCGGGGCTCTCGCTGTTAGTAAGCAAACCTACTTTGCAGCTATGGGTTCCTAAGCGTGAATATATCCCAGTTTTCTTTCCCTTTCTCATAAAAATTCACTTAGTGGGCATCTCTGTATATGTATCAGATGCGTGTTTTTGTATGTATATAAGTTACAAATGTGTCACATAGAACCACCCATTCCCTTCCCAACCATGTACTGTGGCATATGCACACAGACTTGCTTGTAAGTTAGATAAGTTTTCTTTATGGAAAATATTTTGACATGTCAAATACCTATGTTATGCAGCACCTTTTCCTGCAATTGGTGGTGTTAATTAAGATGTTTTTGCTTTCACATTTTAGTTTCATGATGATTATGACTGATGGGACTTGTCTATTGACTTTTATACGGTGGATTTGATTCCGCTTTCTTTTTCCCCCTCTTTTGCCTTTTAGAAGAGGACTAATCACAAGAAATATGAGGTCAGCAGTTGATTTGTTTCACCAACGCTTTGGGGTAAGTTACTAGTTAAACTTTCAGAGAATTAATTACTTTTAGAGCTGGGCCTTCCAGTGAGCTTGAGTTCATGGAATTATAATCTCTCTATGATGCACTGCAAATATGTTTCCTGTCTAATATGGACTTTCTGTGGGAGTATCTGATTACAGTCTTGATTTACTAAGAGACTCTTATCAAATGAATGTTATTACAAGTTTGACGAGCAAGTGCGTGTTGAATATAATATACCGCTGAGCAACACAGCTCCTCTTTCCAATAGGCTTGGAGTACATACCTGACACATTGCTAAGTCATCTTTATATTATTCATACATTTTTGCAGTGTTTTTCTCCTTATTTTGCCTTGCATGAAACTTGTTGACACTGTTACAAGAGCCTTACTCTGTTTCTTCTTTGGTTGCTTAGATTATATTTTCTCCAGCATTGAGCAGAGAATTTCGTCCCTTTAAACCTGACCCAGCTCCACTTCTGCATATATGTTCTAGTTGGGAAGTCCAACCTAGCGAAGTAATGATGGTCGGCGACAGCCTGAAAGATGATGTGAGTTCCATTGCCTCTTAATATCTCCATCTAAAGAATTCTGTTTTTTTTTTTTTTTTTTTTTTTTTGGGTTTTCCTTGTGGAGTCCTGCACCTTTTCTTTTCTTTTCTTATGCAGCATTTAAAAACATTTTCTGGAAATGACGCTAAGTTCATTTTCATTTATTTATCGTGTCTTTTTTTAAATATTCGGAGCAATTATATGCCCTTTCTGATTTGTGTATGTGCATTTTTACTGAGCTTCTACCGGTAAATATCCCTTGCTCAACGATGTATGATTTTGGTAAATTCTATTGAGTTTGACTTATAGTGAGCATTTTATCAAAGAATGACTCTGGAGGGGTGACGCTGTACATTTTGGATCTTTCATGGATTGTGGATGATTTTAACTTTTGTCAAAAACTGAGTGATCAGGATGTGTACCTTGTTTCTACAGGTGATTTGTGGAAAACGTGCTGGCTCGTTCACTTGTCTGCTAGATCAGACTGGCAGATACGACGCTCCTGAGTTTGATAGCGCAGATCTCAAACCGGATTTCAAGGTGTCGTGCCTTACTGAAGTTTTCCCGCTGCTGGAGGCAAATTTCGATCTTGCACCCTGATTTTATTCCCCAAAACCCCTTCCGAATAAAAATGAAAGGGGTTATTCTTCTACATGATTCGACTATTACAAGTTCGCTGTAGACTCTCCAGTAGAATTGTGGTGTCTACGATGAAGAAGAGAGAGCATTGGAGATGCGTTTGAGGAACATATATCCTGGGGATTCAAGGATGTAAAATGGGGAAAGAATGATATGAAGTTGTTCTTGCATGGGTTAGTTTTGTATATCTCATTGGCAGGGCTTATGAATCATGATTAATAACATGGGAATTGAACAAGCAAGCTTCTGTCTATCTCTATGTGTTGACTTAGAAGTTTTGAGTAGACTTCTAGGGAGGGGGACTTTCGCAACACGAGAAATGGCTGCATCCGAACTCCTCTGAAAAAAAAACTCCTTATTTTAAGTCAAATCACAAATTTCTCCATAATTCTTTTTTCCTAGTGTTAATAATCTTGTAAAAATTGATGGCGAGTTTTGAGTACGTACTATATTTGACACTTAGTGAAAGTTAGAAATCTTTTATAGACTAGATATAAAGTTAGGGATTCGTTTAGGGATCATTAGTCTTTCAAATATGATATACGATTATCTAAAAAAGAAAAAAAAAATGTTAAAAGTTGCAACAATTTAGAAAGCAAAGAAAGGACGCCCACCGTGGGGCTTGAACCCATGATCACAAGGTTAAGAGCCTTGCGCTCCACCGGGTGAGCTAGACAGGCTTCAACAATGACAAAACAAGTTGTAATCTAAAACCAAAATTGAAAATAAAAATAACATATAAAAAAGATGGAACAATTGAAAATGTAAAATAATATGAAAAAATAAAGTACGCCCACCGTGGGGCTCGAACCCACGACCACAAGGTTAAGAGCCTTGCGCTCTACCAACTGAGCTAGACGGGCTTCCATGACGATTCCCCAAGCCAAAAATTAAAATCATATAAAATGAAACCAAAAAATGCATATAAGGAGTTACAAAAACGCCCACCGTGGGGCTCGAACCCACGACCACAAGGTTAAGAGCCTTGCGCTCTACCAACTGAGCTAGACGGGCTTTGACAAAATCTCCAATTTTCGATATTTTTACCGCGTATCATGCGGCTCCTCCTCCACATCCTTCGCCGCCCAGCCGCCCGCCTGGGCGTCCGACTACACCGTCGTGGCTTTAGCAAGATCGCCCTCCCATCCACTACCTCCAGCTTGCGAAGCGCCGACTCCTATACGGTCGCGCTCAATAATGTCAATGACATTTTCAAGGCTCCGGATGGAGAGGGGATCACGGCTGTTTCGGGGTCACTAACGGAGGCTTTGCATCACCAGAGAAGCTGGTTTTCGGAGTTAATCCAGGGACCATGACACGTCTTTCGCTGCTGAGAGGAAGCTCTTCGTCATCCCTTCCACCCCGGCTGCTGCCCGTACCCCATACCTGTCCTCGGAATCGACCGATTCATCCTCCAAAGAGCCAAGATAGAGCGGCGGCCACAGCAGCGCGGAGGAGAGTCCGACGGTGTCCGTTTCTCAAATCCTCTTTGTATTATTGAGTCTCGCATGAATTCTTGGAAGATAGGTTCATTCGCTGGTTGTTGTATGCCCTCTCTGACTATGGCAAAATTAGAACCTTTTGTTTTATTGTGAAAACAAGAAATCGAACAATAAAAGAGACTGAATAAAAAAAAAAAAGAAGATCGAATATTAGATTTATGCAGTTCGGTTGTAGTTACCTACGTTCACAGGAGAGCAGTAGCAAATTCCACTATAAATCAAGTAATACAATGGACATTATAATCAAGAAGGAATATAACAATTCAAAATACACGTTGGACTGTCCAACTTCAATGCCCGAAGACTCCGGCACATGTTAGGAAACTTTATTTCCAAAACTTGATCTTACATTAATTTTATTTCTAAAATTCAAAATTTTGATTTGAGTTCAAATTCGAGACATAATTTAACATGTTTTGTGAGATTAGCTTTCGCATTGATTTGATGAATCTTTTTCATATTTGGAACTTTCAAGATCGGTCGATGAGTTATCATGTTTTATTGATAGGTTATTGTGATAGGTTATCAAGATTCGCTGATAGGTTATCGAGATAGGTTATCAAACTTTGGTTATAAGTTATCACATTTATTCGATAAGCTATCATTATGTGATAAGTAGTTATGCGATAAGTTATTATGATATGATAAGTGGATGATGATAAGTTGTTACGATAGGTTAAAATAAAGTGATGAATTATTAAGTGATGATTTGTGATGTGATATTTATTGCGGTGATACGTGATATGTTATATTAATGGGAGATGGATTATTGGACAGCTACGATAGCATGTGATAGGTTATTCTAATAACTTATGTTCAATTGCAATAACATATCTTACTTTGATGAGTGATCTATATGCCATAGGCTTGTAAAGGGTTTGGTGCATTCGTATGATATAATATGAGACATGAGTATGACATGATGGTATATGGCAAAGGTTGTTGCATAATGCACGGGCATCACACATTGATTAATGAGAAAGATATGAAATGAGTTGTGTGATGGTATGCTCGTGTAATCACCTAAAGACCATGATGTGTTTTACGCGGAATGATGTTCAATTTAGTTCGGATGCCCCTAAATCAACAGGATGCCATTCATGGATGGATTTTGTAATGAAGCTTCTTACAGGAATGTCGTCCTGATGTGTTTTATGCAGGAAGTTGCCGTGCTCGATGGAATGAGACGACATTCGATTATGCCAGATGACCACTGACCTCCCTGAAGGGCTTGAATGGGAGTTGTTTACTGTGGGAAGGCGTACCTGCAGAAAATTGACTCTTCCTTCCCTGGTTCTAGGTCTAGGTCCATTCATGGTATCAGAGCCATGGTTTCGCTTGTAATATTATTCGTTCCATACGCTTAAAAGGTGAATTCAGTGCTGAGAAGATCTCTTTACATCATGTCTACTGAACCTGAAGTTCTCGAAGCAACTGTTTCTCTTGCTCCATCATCCTCAGCCCCTCCAGACTTCCGAGTTTCCAATGCTTCTAAGATAGACTATCTCTATGAAGTCTCTCTTAGTGATGAAACTAAGATCTCTGAAACCTAACTCCCTCTCATGAACCCATACTTCGCTTTTGCTAAACCCAACTCGCCATTTTCACCTATCCGCTCCATTCGCCAACTTATTCACCAAACCCCAAAACAAGTAAAGGAGTACGTCCAGTCCTCCAAATTCGACTAGCACCCTATTCCTGCTACTGAGAAGGAGTACTTTGTTACTCTTCAGATTCCTCCTGAGTTCCCTAGACAATGGACTCAACAGGGATATATTCATGTCCATTATGGCGCTGTTCGTCTTGCTCTCACATTTCATGGTCGTAAAGGTTTGCCAGTTGTGGCAAGAATTGCGTTATTAGACACCAGATTTTTACAATACTAGCATGCTTGCATCGCTCTTTCAGACCCCTACTACTCTGAATGCTGGAATAGTCTTTGTGACTTTGTATCCAAATTTCAACATCGCTCTTTCAGACCCCTAGCTACTCTCTTTCTTAAAAGTCCAAGTCCAGCTCACTGGAGCTCCTCAAACTACTGACTCTGTAGCTGCAACTCTGCATTACCAGATGGTTTATCGAGTACAGAACCATGCTCTTGATCTAAATTTCAACAATGGTAATGAAGATGCTTTGTTTATTTCCATGCAGAATGATCAGGCATCATGCATCCATGTTCCTAGACAGATCTCGAAGGACATGTTGGCCAAGCTCCTTCCAGAGACTTGAATTACCAACTACGAAAAGCTACATCAACACAACAAGCCTTTCCAGTCTACGGACTCTAAGTTCGTTCGGAAAAAAAGATGGAACTGTTTCCATCAAATTTGGCAAGGAAAAGGAAGAAAGCCCTTCTATCTTTCAGACCCTCTTCATGATTGAACCATGTGTTCCTGAATCAATTTCCGAGCTAGATCCAAAAAAGCTTGTCCGACACTTTAACGGTGATGGACATCTTGTCCATTACTATAAAGACAAGTATGGTCATTGTTTTTGGGATCCTTTTTGCCAATGTTCCTATTGTACAAATTCGCATGACAAGGTAAATCCATATGATAGACCTCCACCTCGACGGAAAAGGTCAAAGGATAAGGTGTACCAAAGATACTTAAACGGAGACTCCTCCGTAGATACTCTTGATGAATGCGATAAATACCAGTTCATGGTTTCTTATGCACCACCTTCACCACCAGAGTTCTGTACTACACCCCAAGTTTCACCGGATCCACCAAAATCACCTCCACCATCTCCTCCTTAGAAAAAACAAGCTCTCTCCCTGTTCTATAAGCCAATCCTAAAGTGGGCCAAGAAGCACTCCTACCCACTTGAAGCTCCAGCAGAAACACCACCCATTTCTTCCATTGCCATGTTTCATGATATTGACTTTCCCCCTCTTGTTAGAAACTCTCGTTTCCTGCCCCCGAGGAATTCATTGATCCACAAGGTAGATACCGTCATGTTCCTAAAATACCTACCCCCATTGATGTGGATGAACATGAGAGACAGAGGAAGACTCCTGCTGCTGAAGCTATTCTAAATTGGCAATCAGAAACTCTGTTAGCACAAAACAATGCTTTTAAAACAATTGATTCCAAGATTGGAATTGTGCAACAAGATCTCCGAAAGTATGATGAGACCACCAAGAAAATGGTTTCTGAGTTCCAGAAGAGGCTAAATGCCTTGGAATCAGGACAACGTCTAGGCTATCATCATTTAGAGAGCCCAAAACCGGAGATAGAAAAACTCAAAAGACAAATCCAACTCCTTGAAGAAGGAAGGTTCAGACCTTTTGATCCACTCGTAACTCCAGTAAGAATTGGATACTTAACTCCACCACCTCAGACATCTATCTTTGCTGCTATTCCAGAAGATCCTTTCAAAAAAGAACCAGATATGGCAGAAGTACGAAATCGCCTCAAAGAGTTGAATCGAATCCAAAAGGAAAGAGGAAAAGAAAAAACCCCTGTAGAATCATGTTCGGTTGTCATAAGGGAAAAGCCAGATCAGATGATGCTAGCAAATCCATTAGAATCCTTTCTAAAGGATTTGAGTGTTTAGGAACATCCTGATCCTACCCTTCCAAGTGATCAGACTCTATTTCCAACCGAACAAGCTATTCCTACCACCTCTGATACTGAATCTGATCCAGTATCTTTTTCATCCTCTTCATCCTTTTCAATCCCTGAAGATGATTCCCTTCCTATAGCACAAGTAACTTCATCTATATTCATGGCTGACCCTCCAGATCAGGAAATGGAATCAAATTACTCCGACCCATAGATTGTTTAGAACAATCCAAGACACCATGTGTCCATAGCATCAAAACATTTTTTCACCATAGATGATATCCCCTACCACAAATGGCCAAAAAGACTTGAGGAATTTCATACTTGGTTGAACACTCAGTCCATCACCAACCATGATATGAATGATGTCATTTACAATTTTGTCACGAGGTTCACAGGAAGCCTCAAGCTTTGGTGGAAATCAGTGTCAGAACAAGACCGGATTCATTTTCTAATGTCACCAGATTTTAGCCATGCTATTACTCTCTTATATCATTTCTTTGTGGGAAAACCCACTGACCTCAGAAATGAAAAGAAGAGAATTTTTCAAAAGAAAATGTTGCTCCCTCCAGAAGAAACACCTTGATAAGCATTATAGAATAATGCTTCAGCTTTTTTTATCAGATTGGAGCTGATTTAAATCTGAAACATGTTTTCCTGACTTTCATCCCTAAAGAATTATCCCAGATGGGTGAAAGATCTTTTTTTGGAAGACAGAGGAGAGTACAGGACATTCCCTTGGGAGAAATACAACAAGAAATCCATCTATGCCTTGAAGAAATATGCCTAAAGCGCCAGATGGTTCGCTCCTACATCACAGATGATAAAAGTCTTGAGACAGCCTGCACTTGCTAGAAGTTAAAAATCAAATGTTCCAAGCAAGATTGTGATGGTACTTGTGGAAATTATTCTCGAAAGAAGAAACACTTCAAGAAGTTCTGGATGAAAAAAATCCAAACATGGCCACAAGAACTTCCGAAAAAAAAAGAAATGTCGATACCTATGCAAGAGGAAGGATCGCACAGGCCATAAAAAGTCAAATCGTTGCTATATCTGCAATCAGAAAGGACATTTTGCCAAAAAATTGTCCCCAAGCCAGAAAAGGTCAGCATCATTTGATACATCAAATTGAGAACGAAACAGGTATTTCTCTTGAAAATGATGATATCGAATCTTTGTTCTTTGCTAATGAAGAGCCATCTGAACAAACTCTTTGTGTCATTCCGTGTTATTACACTTCCAGTGAAACTGATTCAGATTTGGAATCTAAAGACATTTTTCACATATCACCACATCTGTAGAACCAAGCCTTGACATATTTTCAAGTCAAACTCACTGTCCCCATTTTCCTATAAAAATCCTCACCTCAAAGTTTGCTAAGCCTATCACTGTTATTGTGCTCATTGATACCGGAGCAAGTTGTTAAATTTTGGATACCAAAGTCCTTCTTGAAGAATTTTGGACTTCTTATGTCCAATATTTTAACTCTGCCTCAGGAGATACTTTTTCCACAAATGTGAGAACCACTCCTGTGACTGTTCAGTTCTTCCCCCAGTGTTCTATAACCACAAAATTCTTTGGATCCAATCTTCTCAACAAAGACCTAATCATTGGTTGGGACATTATGACTCAGATCTCACAACTTCGCATCATTCCTGGAAAATGTCTTAGGTATAAATACCAATTCTCTGAGTTCATCAATATTCAGAGACTCTTTTCCATTCAGATGAATCTATTAGACCCAATCATGCAAAAATTGTTAGAATCTTGTTCAGAATCCCATTCGGAATTTACTCAAAAGTGTTCCAATCCCTTATGGGAAAACCCAGAGTTCTTTGTTCGCCTTCCTTTCAAGAAGAATGAAGATATAAATCCAATCAAGGCGAGTCACATGGGAATGAAGCCAGAACACTTGGCTTTAATTCAAAGGGAATGCTCAGAACTATTGCAACAAGGCCTTATTGAAATCTTCAACTCTCAGTGGGCTTGTGAAGCCTTCTACGTCAATAAGCGTGTTGAGCAGATTAGAGGAAAAATGAGATTGGTAATCAACTATTAACCTCTCAACCTTTTTCTCCAAGATGATAAATTCCCTTTACCATCCAGAGTTTTCCTCTTTACTAAGTTAACAAAGGCCTACATCTATTCCAAATTCGACCTCAAAGCCAGATTTTGGCAATTGGGCATCCATCCTGAAGACAGATCCAAAACAGGATTCTGTATTCCGAACCAGCACTTCTAGTGGAAAGTTCTTCATTTTAGCCTAAAGGTAGCACCATCCTTTTTCCAAAAGGCCATGTGTCATATCTTCCAATCAATTCTCTCAAGTGTTGTAGTATATATCGATGATATACTGCTTTATAGCCCTGATGAGCAATCACATTTCCAACTTCTAGAGCAGTTTGCAGAAATCGTGAAAAAGCATGGCATCATGCTCTCTCAAAGAAAGATGAACATTGCCCAGAAAAAAAATTGAATTTCTTGGTATGCACATTAACAAAGGTACATACTACCCAGGGCCACATATTGCTCAAGAATTATTGAAGTTTCCTGAAGATAACTTCACCACAAAACAAGTTCAGCAATTCCTTGGGATAATCAATTATCTTAGGGATTTTGTCCCAAATATTGCAAAGCTCCTGATTCCTTTGCAATCTATGCTGAAAAAGAATCCCCCACCTTGGGGAAAAATTCAAACAAAAGCAGTCGCTGAGCTTAAGGAGATAATGCAGAATCTCCTACCATTACAAATACCATCAACGGAAAAAAGAATTCTTCAAACTGATACCAATGATGAATACTGGGCAACCATTCTGCTTGAAGAAATTGATGGTAAGAGACACCTTTGTGCTCACAAAAGTGGAAAGTTTTCTCAAGCTGAAATGCATTACCATTCCACTTTCAAAGAAATCTTAGCAGTAAAGAATGGAATCAAAAAGTTTGAATTCCATCTCATCGGCCATCACTTCCTGGTAGAATTAGACATGGCATCTTTTCATCGATGACCAAGTTTAAACAGACGATCCCAAATTCTCAACCGCTTCGATGGGCCGAATGGTTTTCAAAATATTCTTTTGAAACCAAACACATTTTCGGAAAAAAGAATGTGCTTGCTGATTTCTTGTCAAGACCAAAGGCACCAGCCGAAATTAACATGTACATCAAAAGACATGCTTTCCACATTCTTAATCATGGTGTAAAATACAAGATTGAGAAGATCAAAGATTTGCCAAGCTGGAAATATCCTCAGGAGATTATTTAACAAATCCAAAATGACAATCTCACTGAAAATCTGGGAAACCTTATGTGGCAATGCCACACAGATTTGTTCAGATTTAATGCAGGTTCGATTATTTATCCTTGTAGATTAAATTCGAATTATCCATTCATACATCCTCTTATCTAGAAGGAAGATGATTTCCCTAATTAGCTCAAGACGTTATTATGGTACTTAACCAATAAGTACTTGATAGCTATTGAAATCCCAACTAGAAGATTCATCGCCAACCTCACCAGGATATTCTTACTCGGGAGAAATATTGAAAGAGAAAGTGATCAAAATCTTTTAGACTTTCTCAATTGGTTCTATCCTCCTACTCGCTGGAAACATCTTTTGGAGAAAGAACTAAGAACCACGACACCAAATCCTGAAGTCCATACCATCATGTTTCTCCGACGTCCATGGCATTTTTTCAGAAATAATGGCAACATCATTAATGCCTCACTGGAAATAGGAAACACATTCTACAAACCCCATTTGGATAACAGAGAAGCATGGATCCACAAATCCTATCCAAGATCTATTAGAACTTGTGAACGCCAGTACCGAGAGCTCTAGCGAATCTTGTGCCAAGAAAACAAAACCATTCCTGAAGATGTATGGAATTATAATGTACCCACTGCATGGGATCATTACGACCTAGCACCAGAAGTTAAGGAAGCACTCAGGAAATTCAGACAAACTGCGTCATCTCAAGATAATGAAATGACAGGTGCAGTTGACATTGTCCAATCCACTTAGGACCCCTATGCACTTTGGGGAGGTCCTCTTTCCCAAGATCCCTATGACCAAGGACCCTCGTCCTTGTCTCATATGGACACTTCCTACTATGCACAGCCATCCAATTGGCCTCAGCCAAACATTCCCGTCGACACTACAGAAGATGACAATACAAACTGGGCTCAAGAAGAAGCATCCCACCAGGCTCATGAGGAAGCATCCTCATCACATCAGCTAAAACAGATCCTCTCACCAGAAGACTTTGAAGCTCTTGAACAAAAATATGAGGAACATCTTCTAGCAACAACACACAGCTTAGATGACTCGGACTATGACTACAATGCTCGTGACGGACGAGACCGCTGAAAATCCGATGTTCGTACAATTTCACTGTAGCAAAGCACTGTTCACTTTTACTGTAGCACTAGGCTAGGGAAAGTACTGTTCACAGTACAATTACTGTTCATAGTGTGCGAATAATTCCCTCCTAGAAGTTTTTGGTGCCTCTGTTTGTTCTCGGACCTATGAGCTTGGTCCTTGTTTGCTTGTAACCTCTTATTGTCTATATAAGGCAA
The DNA here is from genome assembly GCA_014182395.1 of Eucalyptus sp. ANBG9806169. NCBI lineage: Eukaryota > Viridiplantae > Streptophyta > Magnoliopsida > Myrtales > Myrtaceae > Eucalyptus > Eucalyptus sp. ANBG9806169. Next base: position 27,146,857 of record CM024580.1, read on the forward strand.
GGATGGTGTATTGTGTTGGGCAGAGTCCCTTGAAGTAAAGTGAGTGTTCTTGTAAAAACCTCTCTATGGCTTTCTAAACTCCTCTTCTTCTCCAGCCTGGTAGGATTCTCTAGGAAATGCAGCTCGGGTAGATTAGAAGCGTTTCCATCCTGGTTCTCATGGTGTCTCTAGGCTCTGAACTAAAGGGCAGAGTAGTTTTCTGCTAACAAGCTGTCCTTGAAGGGCTTGAACGGGAGTTGTTCGCTCACTATGAGAAGGCATACCTGCAGAAAATTGACTCTTCCTTCCTTGGTTCTAAGTCTAGGTCCATTCATGGTCTTGAGCGGTTGTAATAATCTAAACATATATGTGTGACAAGTGCATGAGATGAATATGCGATTATGTCTGGATTATTGCATAGCATGAGTGCATGACCATACTATGCCGCACGTTCTTGTGTTCGACTCATGAGTATGGAGAGTGTTATAAGAATTATTTGTGTGCTTTTATTATGATGGCTTGAGAAGGTGAGGTGTCTGTTCCTGTATATAGATAAGGCATAACATGAGTTGCTTTGTGATTGATCTGCAATCGATAGAAAACTTGCTTGTTTAGGTCATTCATGAGGTGAATGACTCCCTTGCGTAAGGTCTAGGAAGTTTACTCATTGAGTTTATCTCACGGCTGTTTGTTGAATGTTTACAGGCTCTAAAAATGGCTGAGCCTTTCCACCAGGTCCGATTCAGACTCCCTATAGAGCATAGTTAGGAGGTGACCGATTATCTGATAGGGGAGACTGATGCACGTTACACACACCGTGTCACAACTATCTGGGTTGACGAGGGACTCCCTAATTTAGTGGCTTATCGTTTCGTGACTTGGTACTTTTGGGTAGGGGATGAGAACCACATACCCATTCGTGGTTTCGATGGTCCATTGGGTGCTGGAGGATTAAGAGGAGGCATTAATTGGATGTCCGATCCCGAGCTCGATCCCAATATGATTGTTAAACTATAACTTTGGATTATGGAGCCCTTAGCTAGTTAGGTGGTAGTGGGGTTAGTAACACTTTTTGGAACTACCCTTGTAATATTAGAGGTACTAGATTTACCTCGAATCCTTTTTTGGTAAAGGTTGTAGCCGCGCTGTTGGGCTAGTCGGATAGGACAAACAAATTAGGTTTAGTTTGGTGTGTTTAAATTATGTGAATATGGCTTGTATTATATGATGGCCTTCTGATGCGTATGTGTATAACTAAGGATGATTTGATCTATTTATGTTTGTTGGTTGAGTGATTTGTTTATACTTTTGCTTGTGTATTTAATTGATAAAGCAATTGGGTTGGCGATGCCTCCTGGCATCACTGACCCAGTCTAATGATCTTAAAGAAATGAATGACGATAGCGAGAGTTGTCGCGTGATCGGAGCGGATCGGGGTGTGACACAACAAAAATAAAAATTTATAAGTATGAACTATTTTAAAAAGTTGTTTATCTTAAAATTTATCTAGATATTATTACACAATTAATTCGTAAGTTTTCTCGACTACGTAGTAAAGAATTACTCTTTTTGGAGATTCCCCTCTGCAACAAAGCTAATTGCTCCAAAAAGTTTTCAAAAATATAAATGAAAACATAGTGCGGAGAAAATTGTTCAAAATGTCATAAATATATGGTACAACTACCAATTCAGTCCAAAACTTTTTGATTTGGCTAATTTAGTACCAAATATTTGGACAATGTTCCAATATAGTTTGTCTAATCAATTTCAGCTGAAAATCACTGACATTTAGACATTTTTAGCAATTTTTAAGAAATTTTCTCGTTTTCCTTTCATTTTCTTTCTTTTTTCTTTTTTTTCTATTCATCTTTCGGTCGCAGGGGGTGAGGACCTCGCGACTATGCCTATAACCCGACGAGGGTGGATAAGCCTTCACCTCTCTGCACGCCATCAGAGATACCGTCATTTCTCGTCGATCCTCAGAACTTCAGCAACATTTCGGACCATTAGCTTGCCATTCCCACCCTTCGATTTTATTTCCAGTCTTGACACGCGGCTCTTGATCTATCTCGACTCTTTCCAACAGTGAGTCACTCATCTTCAGTCCCGCCTTCCATGGAAGCCCAGGTTTTTCTCATATTCCGAAATCTGCAAGTTAAATTAGTGTAACATCCACCCTCTCTTGTAGCGGTCATGAAAGGAGTTTTTTAAGCGAAGCCTGGCTGAGATTAGCGGATTGGAGACATTTGCTGCGGAGGAAGGCGTCAATGAAAAGTTGTCGGAGCACTGGCGGGCACTGGCGGTGACAATGCGTCGTCCAACTAGATCCCAACATCTGCCCGCCATCAAACAGTTCATCTGCTACCATCGATCTCTCTATTTGTGTGAAATTTGCCGGCTGACAACTGAAGTGACGGAACTGGACGACGAAGTTTGTTACGGGCTAAAGTTACGTGCGGAGGAATTTGCAACCGGAGAAGACGAACAATAGTGTGGAAAAGGAAAAACAAGGAAAAAAATAAAAATAAAATAAAGCTATAAAAGGGCATGTTTCGCTATCGTCCGCATCAGACTCGGCTGTGTCACAAAGGACAACCAGCACTGATTGGACCATTGGTCCTAAATTTACCGGAAAGATTATATTAGAAAATTTTCAAAAAATTCAAAAATATATTGGCTAAATTAGAAATTTTAGGGGTGAACTGGTATCCATATAATTTTTAAGTAATTTTTCATCATTAATATCCTTGGATACCCACAAATAAACCAAAAACAAAACTGTGACTTTCTTAATTATGGTAATTATAAAATAGAAAAACTAAAACGAACAAGGAAAGTAAACAAATTTGAAGATGGAACTTCTGTTCATTCAGCAAAATGAGAAACAAAAACTGTCCTTACCATAATTTTCCAAGAAGAAGACTTCGACTTTTATATTTTATTGCCTAATACGCAATTAACTTACTAGAAAATCAACACATGCTGAATAGACACTTATATATTTACCCAAACAAGCATCCTTCTTCCTTCTTAATTAACCAGCTCTCTACATGGTTCTTCATCACTGCTCTCTCAAACAAAGAAAATGGCCAGGAAAATGTGTGAACCCTCCAAGGTTGTTTTGAGGGCCATATGTGCTCTCGTGTTATTAGGTCGTGGGTGCCAAGCTATTGACACAGACCTTTTTAAGCATCCCAAGACTACCGTTAATATCACCAACGGTTTGCCCGGCGGGGTGGATCTGACCATCCATTGCAAATCCAAGGACGACGATCTAGGCGTCCAAGTGATCGCCCCCAATTCGAGCTGGTCCTTTCAATTCCGACCCAACTCCTTTTTTCTCAACACTTTGTTTTTCTGTAGCTTCGCTTGGCCGAATCAATTCCACCGCTTCGATATCTACGATGAAGACCGAGATCTTCACGGCTGCGGGAAACTTTGTTTGTGGAGTATTGCACCAGATGGGCCCTGCCCATATGACGACTACTATAAGAGATATGACGATTGCTATCCTTGGGACGCGAATGCAGCCTTACGAAAACGCCCGTTACGGGGAACCTTGACATAAATCTCTTCCGTGCGGATGTACCGCTCTTCTTGGTGAATAAAATTGATGATCTTGAAGGTTCTTGATGAGATTGACGTGTACGATTTCTTACGATGCCCCTACAAGCATTTGACGATTTCTCTAAGTGGGGTGAGGCGAGGAAGTTTGCCCGTTCTTATTCCTTACTTTTGGCATGAATGGCATCTAATCGAACTAAGTACGTGAACTTAGTCTCGAGCGTGAAAATAAGTCATTGCGTGATCAAGTACGAAAAGAAAAATATACAGAATTATAAGAAATCAGGCATCCACAATTGCTTCAAGTCATTTGGTGTGAAAAAGTTATAATTGCATAAATTAGGAATGAGAAGCACATGAATCATGAAATATGAACTGGAATGTAAACATTACACGTGAATTTTAAACCTCAATGTGTTAAACCAAAAAAAGAAAAAAAAAAAGAAAACACAAATGCAGATGAACTATTTCTATGTAGAAAATTAATCAAATTATTCCAACCAATAAAAAAATAAAATTACATTAATATGTGGAGAGTTTCCATAAGCGTGGCATGAATAGGGAGACACACGTGTTCGGTTGTTTTCATGGATTCTACTTGCATGAGAGAATATACCCGCTTTACAAAAGTTTTTTTTTTCCTTTACCACATGACCTACTAACAGAGATTGAAGGTCAAAATATCTGACGCGAACGTAATTCAAGACTGTGTTTGGTTATATGCTCCACTAAGTGGAGGGGGGACTCCAACCTTAAATATGTTCGAATGTTTAGGTGGTCATGACAAAACAATATTATAAGTGCCAAAAATTATGTAAAACGCTCACTCTAATACAAAAAGTATTGCCGAATCATTTAAGTATCAATGGCGAGAAATTCTGGTCAAAATAGTGCGTGGCTTTTATAATAAAAAACTTATAATGGTTTGGCATATTATTTTTAAAAAAATCCAGTCCATGTGGCATGTTTGTCACTGAAGTGATCGCTTTTTATCAACAACTAGCATTGAAGTGATCATTTTAAATAAAAATGTCATTCAAACGATCACTATTTGCAACTTTTAGACGACGTCGTTTAGTGATTATATTGATTGGGCACGACGGCGAGCCACATAAGACTGAGAAATTAATAAATATGGTCATGTTGGATTTCCGATAACCTAGATTGGAGTTGGCACTTAAGTGATCTTATTATTTTTTTTAAGTGATACTTAAGTAATTCAAAAAAAACTCTTGACATTAAAAAAGTGATCGCCGTACACAACTTTTGACACTTTTAGTAGTCTTCTTCCGACGATCATATATGCCAAAACCACAAGCAAAATTGCATAGCAAAGGCTCACATTGCCTGGAAGATCCACATTTTACGACACCTCACGTGTACGTCATCATTGGTCCTAATAACATATGGCATCACTACAAAAGGTTTAATTTTGTGATTTGGATTTCATTTTTATTGGTGTGAAGGTATAATATTTCAGCCTCACCGAAAATAACCCGTAATCACTTAAATTCACCTAGATTTGTCAAAGACCATATCTGCTTTTTGACTAATTGAGTGTGTTTCTTCTAAGACAACAAGGTTGAACTTCTAAGTAATGTATAGTACGACCAGTGAACAAAAGGAAGGCGAAAAATAATCAAGAAAGAATAGAGAGGGAGCTGTGGCCGAGAGCTCAGCTCTTAGAGAAAACGATTTCTGACTTTGAACGTTGTCAAATCTTCATCAAATTTCGATAACTTGAGGGTAGCAAACATAAAGAACAAGGTGGTGGTGTTGCTTGTAGCGAGTTCTTTCATCTAAGATGAGGTTTATAAGATTAAATTCTCACTTGAAGTTCCATCAGTGGAGTCCTATGTTGATGTTATCCCAAAACTTGCATGTAGGGAATAGTATTGCAGAGTTTTGAGGATGGAATTTGAGTTTGGAAGTGGCATGCCCTGTGAACAGCTTCATGCAAATGGTGAGCAACCATCCAAGCTAAGAGGCTGTTGGTAAGGTCTTCCCTCTTAAGCTCTTAAGTATGGAGGAAAGTAATTTTGAAGAGAAGAGCTAATGGAGGTGCTTTGTGTGCGAGAGATGTAAAGACTACTATGGACAAATTTTGTGGGGCTGTGGATTTACAATATCGAAGCTTAAATAAAGATATTTGGTAACAAATTGTTAGTAAAGGAGCAATTTAAATTTGTTGTTTAGGTGAAGGCATGCGGATTATTGCTGCTGTCCAGTTAAAATTACAGCTTGTGCTTTGAGGTTTGGCAAGGGAAATTCTTGGTTTGAACTTCAATTAATCACCTCAATAACATGGTAATCGAATGGCCTAAGCATATTTTGTTGTGGGATTGTCTAAAGGTGAAAGTTTGAACATTAAAGCTAAAAATGTACACACATGTGAGATATCGAAATCTGTTTAATTTGATACTCAGTAGATTTTATAAAATATGTTAGAGATATTTATCTTAGGATATTAGAGATATTTATTTTCCTAATTGATTATAATTGATTTGATTATGATATTGTAATATTTTATTACTTTAGATAGTTGCCTAGAATAGCTTATAAATAGGCTCTTGTATCATCAGTATTACACACACTAAAATATACATAAATTCATTCTTCCACTTTATTCTATCATGGTATCAGAGCAAGGTTTTGTTTGAGAAGGTGGTCGCCATTGTTGCAGCATCTTGATCTACCACGGAGAAAAGCCACACGCGTCACCACGTCCATCGTGCTACAGGACTACTGATGACCACCGATGCCGTCGACTGCAGGTGGAACTTTCGAAAACAATTCTTAGAATTTTTAACTGAAAACCACCATAGACAGGTTCTACATTCGCATACGAGTCCAGAACAGCAATGAACGTCGCCAGAAAGTAAGTCACGTGTCCTCACGCGCTGTCCAAAGCCTCTGTGCGTGAGATCCATGTGCCACAACGCTGGGAAGTCAGCCATGCACCCTCACGCGCCGGTCAACTCTCTATGTGCGTGAGGTACACGCGCCACAGCTTGCTCGTGTCAGTGACGTCATCATTGCATGTGCAACGTCCGTGATAAGCAGTGACGTCAGCCCACGTCACCTTGTCGCCAATTGCCATTGACCAGCGTTGACCCGACCTGTTTGCAGCGTTTTCCGACTGGTTTAGCTATTTTCCGACCGATTCTCTAGGTTTTTTGACCGGTTTGGCCATTTCCCGACCAGTCAGCTCCTTTATCTGTCTGGTTTGTGCAGTTTCCGAGCGATTCTCAGGTGTTTTCGATCGGTTCAACCAGATTTCGACCGGTTCGCAGCGTTTTTCGGCCGGTTCGGCCATTTTCCGACTGGTTCTTGGCATTACCGGTCCTTGAGGTATTTTGACGTTCTAAGTCTATTTTCGGCCTTATTTTCTTCATATCAGCTCTACAAGTATCCGTTTTTCTCAAATTCATTAAAGAATCGATTGAGTTTACTAGTGTATTGCCTATCATGGACAAGTTAGAAGTCTCACTGCCCATTCAGACCATCCTAAATGGATCAAATTATATTTTATGGGCTCAAGAAATGTCTAGTTTTCTAAGGGGATGTAAGCTTTGGCGTTATGTCACTGGAAGTCTTCGCAAGCCTTGTTAGGCCGTCGAAGAAGATGACAATACATTTGCTGAACGATTGGAGGAGTGGGAGAGCAAGAATCACCAGATACTCACGTGGTTTCGAAATACTTTGATTCCATCTATGAAACTTCAATTCGGTCGTCTAAATACATCAAAGGAAGCCTGGGATCTTCTTGCTGGTCGTTATTCCACATCAGACATTGCTCATCAATATCAACTATTAGGGAACTTACATCGCATGCATCAAGAGACAGGTCAGTCTATTAATGACTTTCTTTCTTTAATGCATGCTATATGGGACCAGCTAGCTTTATCTGAACCAACATGGGATTCGACTATTGATGCTTGTAAGTTTGCTGAATATCGTGATCGTATGCGGGTTATGCAATTTCTGATGGCTCTAAATGATGAGTATGAACCTATGCGAGCCTCACTTTTGCATCGGGATCCTTTACCTCATCTTGAGGTAGTTGTTTTAGAGTTATTAACTGAGGAAACTCGCCTTGCGACTTTAAAGGCACAATGTGCTACTCCACTGGTTTCCACTCCTATAGATGCAGTGCTTGCTACTTCTGGCTCATCCTCATGGCGCAAACCTTATTGTACGCATTGTCATCGACCTGGTCATCGTGCATCAAATTGTTATCAATTACAATCCAAGCAACCTACAGGAACAAACAACCGATCCCGTTTTAGAGGTTCAGCTGCACGCCGCCCATCCGCTGCTGCTTTTGTCATAGAGGATTCTTCTAACAGCTCGTCTGTCACGCTATCTTTAGATGATCTTCGATCCACATTTCGTGCCATTCTTCAAGAAACCGGTACTTCTAGTCCTTCTGCTTTGTCAGTCACTCTAGGTACTCCTGATTCATGGTTCTTTGATTCTGCGTGTTGTAATCACATGACTTCTCATTCCAATTTATTCAAGTCAAAATCATATAACTCACAAACACCTATTATTCACACTGCTGATAACTCTCAGATGATAGTTAGTCATATAGGGAACGTTTCAACGCCCACGTTGTCCTTACCTAATACTTTTATGGTTCCCAACCTCTCTTTAAACTTGATATTTGTGGGACGGCTATGTGAGCTTGGTTTTGATATTCATTTCTCTTCAAATGGTTGTCATGTGCAGGATCCACGAACGGGATAGACAATTGGGACAGGTCGTAAAGTGGGACGGTTGTTTGAGCTTGTTTCCTTAAAGCTTCCCAACTCCTTCACTGGTTGTGCTGCCACAGTTTCATCTGAAACTTGGCATTCTCGTTTAGGTCATCTTTCTTTTTCTCGTCTAAGTCATTTGCTTTCAAGTGGTCATCTAGGTTCTGTTGACAATAAAACCTTTGATTGTCTATCTTGTAAGTTAGGAAAACATCATGCTTTACCATTCAATATTAGTGAATCTGTGTCTTATGCTCCCTTTGATCTAATTCATTTGGATATTTGGGGACCATCTACTACTCCCACTAGGCTCTCGTTATTTTGTGATTTTTGTTGATGATTATTCGCGTTATACATGGCTTTATCTCATGAAAAATCGATCTGAACTTACCCATATCTATGACAATTTTGTTGCCATGATCAAAACTCAATTTTCTCGAGATATCAAGGTTTTTCATATTGATAATGCCATGGAATATAAGGACAGAGAGTTTCTTAAAATTCTTTCTCAGAACGGTACTATTATTCATCGTTCTTGTCCAAGAACTTCCCAACAAAATGATCGAGCAGAGCATAAACACAAGCATATCTTAGATATTGTATGCACTCTTCTAATCTCAGCATCTTGTCCTGAACAATTTTGGAGGGAGGCTTGTCATACTGCTGTCTATACTATTAATCGTATTCCGTCACCTATTATAGGTAACACTTCTTCGTATGAGCGCTTGTATGACAGTATCCCTAATTATAGTCTACTTCGAGTTTTTGGTAGTGCATGTTTTGTGCATCTTCTTCCAAATGAACGCACGAAGTTAGAACCTCATGCTTATCTATGTTGTTTCCTTGGTTGTGGCATTGAGCATAAAGGGTATAGATGTTGGGACCCTATATCCAATCGACTTCGTGTGTCTCGCCATGTTACCTTCTGGGAACATAAAATGTTCTCATCTTTAAATTCTTTTGCATCTTCTCCCACTATTCTAAATGTTCGTTTCTTCACAAATCCTTCTGTCGAACTGTTCCCTGAAGATGACACTCCTACATCTTCCTCTATCGAATTGTCCTCTCCAAATCTTGATGCAAGTATCTCTGGAAATCCCACTTTAGCAGCTCCTGATATGTCTGTGCCATCCGCGGATCCACCTTTGGAAGTTCCTTCTTCTATTCGTCGCTCCACCTGTGTAAGTCAACCTTCTGTTCGGCTTTGTGATTTTCATTGTTATTCCACAATTGCCTCTTTTCATGAGCCTCGCACATATAGAGAAGCTCGTACTAATCCTGTTTGGCAACAAGCAATGGCAGATGAGTTGCAAACATTAGAACACTCTCATACTTGGGATTTGGTTGATTTGCCTCCTAACAAGTCGACTATAGGTTGTAAATGGGTGTACAAAATCAAAACTAAGGCAGATGGTACAGTGGAACATTATAAAGCTCGACTAGTAGCAAAAGGCTTTACCCAGGAGTATGGCATTGATTATGATGAGACGTTTGCTCCAGTTGCACGTCTTACTTCTGTTCATAGCCTTCTTGCTGTCGCTGCTATTAAGCGATGGCCTCTATTTCAAATGGATGTCAAAAATGCATTCCTTAATGGAGATCTCACTGAAGAAGTATATATGGAGCCACCTCCTGGGTATACTCATACTCTTGGTAAAGTGTGTCGTCTACGTTGAGCATTATATGGACTAAAACAGGCTCCTCGTGCATGGTATTCCAAGTTTAGTTCTACTGTGGAACGCCTTGGATTTGTTTACAGTCCCTATGATAACGCTCTATTTGTTCAACGAACATCTCGTGGGAGTATTCTGCTACTATTATATGTGGATGACATGGTTATTACTGGTGATGATCACGAAGGCATTACAAAACTATAGTTGTATTTGAGTCAACGGTTTGAAATGAAAGATCTTGGACGGCTTGGTTATTTTTTAGGATTGGAGGTTGCTTCAGATTCCTTTGGACTTACTGATAACAAGATTGCTACCACTCCCATTGAAAATAATGCCAAATTTGATGAAAAAGATGGGACTCCTCTTCCAAACCCTACACTTTATCGACAATTAGTTGGCAGTCTGGTTTATCTCACTGTTACCCGCCCTGACATCGCTTATGCTGTTCACATTGTGAGTCAATTCATGATTGCGCCGCGAATGACTCATTTTGCTGTTGTTCTTCGGATTCTTCGCTATATTAAGGGTACCTTATTTTATGGTCTTCACTTTTCTGCTAACTCATCCTTAGAGTTAATAGCTTATTCTGATGCTGATTGGGCTAGTGATCCTCTTGATCGTCGCTCTACTACAGGCTATTGTTTTTTCTTAGGGAAGTCCTTTATTTCCTGGTGGAGTAAGAAATAGACTACTATTGCTTGATCGAGTACGGAAGCGGAATACCATGCCCTTGTCGATACAACTTCGGAATTATTATGGTTACGATGGTTACTGGAAGAGTATGAATTTGAGTTTGATCACACACCAATCGTGTGGAGATTTGTATTATATTTATGATATGTACATAAGCGGGAAAATACAATTAAAAGATTTTACAAAGATAACAATCTACAGTATCAGTACATATTGTGAAAGATTTCCTCTATCGATGGAATTGACACAAATCATGGAAGATTGGCTCAATCAATGGGATTGGCACATATTGTAGAAGATTGTTGTATCATGAGAGATTTACTATATCACACCCCCTCAAGCGAAATGGTGGCGGAGTTACTGTGAGCTTGTCGTGTAAAATAAGAAACCGAGAGATGGATAGAGGTTTTGTCATAATATCAGCTGTTTGAACCTATGTAGGAATGAAGCAAACTTCCAACTGCTTCTTTTTAATTAAATCACGAACAAAATGATAGTCAATTTCTATGTGCTTGGTTCGGGCATGAAAGATGGGATTGGCAGCCAAATAGATTGCCCCTACATTATCACAAAGAACAAGTGGTGGCCGATGTAGAGTGTATCGAAGATCTCGAAGGAGTTGTAAGAGCCATAATAATTCAGAGGATACGTTAGCCACCCCTTTGTATTTTGATTGAATGTTGGATCTAGCAACGGTTGGTTGCTTTTTAGAACTCCAAGAAACCAAGTTGGGACCAAAATAAATGCAATAGCCACTAGTAGATTTTCGGTCATCAGGGTAGCCAGCCCAGTCAGCATCCGTAAACGCAGTGAAGGTCAATTGGCGAATAGGTCGCAAGGTAATGCCATAATGAATAGTAGCCTTAAGATAACGCAAAATCCGTTTGACGGTTGACCAATGATCTTCAGTAGGACAATGCATAAATTGGCACACTTTATTGACGGCAAATGATAGATCTGGCCTAGTAAGAGTGAGGTATTGTAGTGCCCCAACCGTACTTCGATAAGTGGAGACATCAGTCAGTGGTTCACCACTTTGTTTGGACAACTTAGAAGCCGAGGAAGCCATAGGTGATGAGCAAGGTTTTGCATTAGCCATGTGTCACAGCCCGAAAGAGGGACGATCCAAGAGGTTTCTATGGGTAGGCCATGACACGTCTTTGGATCAAGCGACCCTCGGCTTGTATCCCCGACACTTAGAGTTTTTTTCTAGAATACTCTTGGGGGCGGGTGATACGGTATTTGTACGCATATGATATAAATGCGGGTAGTTGTAATTAATATGGGTAATTGGTAGTTGACAAGATATAATCTCCACCGTTAGATCAAGGAGAGATCTACGGATACGGTTTGCCTTGTCTTTGTATAAGAAGGGGTCTCCTCCCCCTCATTTATATCATCTCATTCTCAAGTAAAATACAATCTAGAGCTTTTCTCTCTAAGAGTTTTTCTCTCTAAGATCCTTGTGAATGAGTATGAGAAAGGCTGACTTGGGAGAAATTCCTAAGGTCGCACGGGCAAGGGAACGCTAGATCGATCGGCTCGTGACAAGTTGGTATCATAGTTGAGTTTTGTTCCAAGCGCAAGTGCAATGGCTGATCCACGATCTGATGAGGCGCTTGCCATGGGTGGTGATGGCGCTGATCGTGGGCGGAACGCCGAGAAGACTAGGGGCAAGAAGAGCCGTGTTGGTTCGAGTTCGAGGGATCCAATGGGGGACCTTGCACAGCGGATGACGAAGCTAGAGTTGTTTGTCATCGATGTCCAAGGATCGGTTGATGACCTGACCTAGACTGTGGATGGAGTAGACACTGGAAGGGAGGAGCTGGTTGCCGAGGTGCAAGAGCTCAAGTCTGGCATGGGAGAACTCCGACACGAGTTGTTGGGGACCTTAAGGGAAGAGCTCGCACAACGGTACGAACCCTTGGAGGCAACGATAGCAGCCATGTGCGCGGAGATAGTGGAGCTTACGAGTAGGCTCGATGAATCGGAAGTTGCACGCGTGAATGGGGTGATCACGGTGCAAGGTCCATGGGTGGACACGCCGAAGTTCGAAGGGTGTCGGACTCTCATGGTCATGGTGGACAAGTTTTCCAAGTATATGACTTTTGTGCCTGCAACGAAGGATTGTCCGGCCGAGGAGGTGGCCAAGTTGTTTATGAAGCATGTGGTCAAATACTGGGGTGTGCCACAGACGATCATGAGCGATCGTGATCCTCGCTTCACGGGACATTTCTGGTCCGAATTGTTCAAGCTGTTGGGGTCGGAGTTGAACATGTCTACGAGTTTGCATCCCCAAACCGACGGTCAGACGGAGCGAGTTAATGCACTCTTGGAGATCTACCTTCGGCATTACATGAGCACAACGCAAGTGAATTGGGCGAAGTTGATCGACGTAGCCTAGTTCTCCTACAACCTGCAGTGGAGTGAGTCGACCAGTCAGAGTCCGTTCGAGATCGCGACTGGGCAGCAACCGAACACCCTGAGTGCGATCGCATCGGGTTATCAGGGGAGTAGACCGCCTGCGTACAAGTTTGCCAAGGATTGGCAAGAGCAAGCCGATTTGGCAAGGGCGTGTCTACACAAAGCATCTAAGCGCATGAAGAAGTGGGCGGATAAGAAGTCACGGCATGTGGAGTTCCAAGTTGGAGACCAAGTGTTGGCCAAGCTGCACGTGGTCCTTCGATACAAGGACGTGCACAAGGGGTTGATCTGTTGCTACGAGGGGCCTTTTCCTGTGCTACAACGGGTCGGGAAGGTTGCATACAAGCTGGAGTTACCACCGAAACTCAAGGTACACCCGGTTTTCCATGTAAGTATGCTTAAACCTTTCCAGGTTGATGAGGAAGATCTGGATCGAGGGGAGTCTCACCGGGCGCCACTCGGAGTTAAAACCTCGTATGATTGAGAGGTCGAGAACATCATGGCGGATCGAGTCATACGGAAGCGGTATTGCGTGCCCAAGTGAGAATACTTGGTCCGATGGAAGGGTCTTCCGGAGAGTGAAGCAAGTTGGGAGCCCGCAGAAAATCTTTGACAGTTCAAGAAGGAGATCGATGCCTTTCATGTCGAAGACACGACGAGGGCATCGCCTGATTAGGTGGGGGAGAATGTCACGGCCCGAAAGAGCGACGATCCAAGAGGTTTCTATGGGCAGGCCGTGACACATCTTTGGATCAAGTGACCCTCGGCTTGTATCCCTGACACTTAGAGTTTTCTTCTAAAATACTCCTGGGGGTAGGTGATACGGTATTTGTACGCATCCGATATAAATGCGGGTAGTTGCAATTAATATGGGTAGTTGGTAGTTGAGGAGATCTAATCTCCACCGTTAGATCGAGGATAGATCTACAGATACGGTTTGCCTTGTCTTTGTATAAGAAGGGGGGTCTCCTCCCCCTCATTTGTATCATCTCATTCTCAAGTGAAATACAATCCAGAGCTTCTCTCTCTAAGATCCTTGTGAGTGAGTGTGAGAAAGGCTGACTTGGGAGAAATTCCTAAGGCCGCATGGGAAAGGGAACGCTAGATCGATCGGCCCGTGACACATGCCTGTACGAGTGGGAAGAGTGGTGGCATACTTGGATTGAGTGAGGGATAGCCCAGTAAAGGATCTATGGGCTTCAATGCCAAGAAAGTATGATAAATTTCCCAAATCGGTGATTGCAAACTCAGTGCCAAGGTGAGTAATTAATTCAGTGATGGAGGAGGTAGAACTCCCAGTAATAATAATATCGTCCACATAGATGAGAAGAAGTAGAATGTGGTTAGAGTGATGCTGTATGAATAATGAAGAATCAGCAGTGGAGGCCACAAACCCAATAGATAACAAATATGAACTTAGTCGAAAAAACCATGCTCTTGGGGCTTGTTTTAACCCATATAGAGCTTTCTGAAGATGACATACATGGTCGGGATAATGCGGATCAACAAATCCTTGGGGTTGCATCATGTAGATTTCTTCTTTAATGGTGCCATGGAGAAAGGCATTCTTAATGTCCAATTGACGTAGAGACCGATTATATGTGATAGCTAAGGAGAGAACAACTCGAATCATTGTCGGTTTGATAACCGGACTAAAAGTTTCATCATAGTCCAAGCCAGCTTGTTGAGTAAAGCCCTTCGCAACAAGTCGTGCCTTGTATCTATCAATGGAGCCATCAGACTTGGTTTTTAGGCGATAAATCCACTTGCAATTGACCACATTCATAGAAGGGTGATGAGGGACCAATTCCCAAGTGCCATTTTGAATGAGAGCATTAAATTCACTAGCCATAGCTTGTTGCCAATTGGGGTCTTTGTTTGCAACGGAAAAACAAGTGGGTTCACTTGGTGTCAAGCTTGAGTGAAAACAAGAACAAAGTGGGTGTTTAGTGGAAAGAAAAACCTTTGGTTTACGAATGTTATTTTTGAGCCAAGTGACCATTGGATGGGTAGAAGTTGGCGGTTGAGGTTGAGAAGATTGTAACGGTGGAGCTTCTGGAGAAGAGGATCCAGAAGATTGCTGAATATGTGATGAGGAGTCATCCATGATAGTAGATGGACTTGATGGAGTTGATGTGGTGGTGGACGCCCCCTGAAACTGTGGGGGCTTAGTAGAGGAATAACCAATGCAAACAGGAGAACTAGGCGATGGTGATGACAATTGACTAGATTGTGAATCAGCAAATGGGAAGAAGTTCTCCTGGAAAATCACATGTCGAGAGACATATATTCGGCCAGTGCTACGATGAAGACAACGATAGCCACGATGATGAAGAGAATAGCCAAGGAAGATACATTGCATTGTTCTGTCATCAAGTTTATTGCGAGTATAAGGGCGCAGCTAAGGGTAACATGCACATCCAAAAACACGCAATTGTAAATAATCAGGTTTCTGGCCAAACAATTTCTCATAAGGAGACAATCCACTCAAGACTGTTGTAGGCATGCGGTTAATTAGAAAGACCGCAGTGAGGAAGGCATCATTCCAATATATACAAGGAACAGAAGCTCGGGTAAGCAATGTGATACTAGTTTCCATAATATTATGGTGTTTGTGCTCAACCCGACCATTTTGTTCCTGTGTGTGCGGGCATGAAAGACGATGTAGGATGCCATGAAGATGGAGATAAGGATCAAATTTCTTATACTCACAACCCCCATCAGTTTGAAGTGCCTTGATCTTACAATTGAAATATTTTTCCCCTTGGGATTTAAATTGCACAAAAGTAGATAGTGCATTAGATTTCACAGTAAGTGGAAAAAGCCATGTATATCCACTATAAGCATCGATAAAAATGATATAATAACGAAAACCATTAACTGAAGTAACAGGAGATGGTCCCCATAGACCAGAATAAAGTATCTCCAAAGGAGCATTACAAATAGTTGATGATCTAGTAAAGGGAAGACGATGCGACTTGCCCAAGTGACATGATTCACAGAAACTAGATGAGGAAGATGGAGATATCGGCAAGTCATGCTTTGAAATAACTGAAGAAGTAATGCGGGCAGTTGGATGACCCAAGCGCTCATGCCAAATAGAAGCAGAAACTCGTTCACCAATGAAGCAGGATGGAGCTAGTGGTGATTTATTTGACTGTAGAGGGACCTCATTGGTGGTACGTGCATTATTAAGATAATAAAGTCCATTCTTATGCTGGCCTTTGAGCAGGAGGTTCCCTGAGGATCGATCCTTAACACAACAGAAAGCAGGATGAAATTCAAATACCACATCGTTGTCTTTGGTAAATTGAGAGACTGATAATAGATTCTTCTTGAGGGAACATGATAAATATTTCGTAGTTTAAAAGAACTAGTAGGAGAATGTAAGATGGAAGAACCGATATGTGATATTTGCAAACCTGACCCATTTGCAGTGCGGATTTGATCGGTGCCAGAATAGTTGCTTCGAATGTTCAAATTTTTTATGTTAGCCGTGAGATGATGAGTGGCACTAGAGTCTGGGTACCAGTATGGATCAAATGACTCCCCAGTTGAAGATGCATACATTGCAGACGGAGAGCCACTATTAGCTTTATAACCAGGATTAAATCACTGGTAGCATTGGAGAGCTGAGTGACCTATACAATCACAAACTTGACAAATGAGTCAAGAATGAGAGGAACCCCCTTCATAAAAATTGCAACCATGGCCTCGACCATGTCCTCGTCCTCGACCGCATCCTCGACCATTGGAGGGAGGATTCGGGGCAGCAGATGATTTGACCGCAACATTCACAATAGGAGAAGACTCTGTTGGAGATTCAATGGTGTAGCTTTGAAGAATAACTTCCTAATTGTAAAGCAGGCCGAGGAAGTCATCAAGAGGTAATGGATCAAGACGAGATGTGACAGCGGTAACGAATGCATCATACTTCAAACTTAGGCAACCGAGGATGCTGAGAACTAATTGGGAATCGAAGATGGGATGAGTAGCGGCAGAAAGTTGATCCGCAATATTCTTGGCTTTTTTAACAAAGGCTTCCATGTAAAGAGAACCCTTCTTTAGAGATCGAAGCTGATACTCTAACTGCATTATGCGAGCTTGAGATTGAGGAGCATGAAGTTTCTCAAGCGTGGTCCAGACATCATGAGAAGTCTTAAGACCGACAATGTGTGAGAAAACTGATTTAGTAAGAGTGGAGAGGATGCAGCAGAGGATGAGTTGGTCTTGATAATGCCATGCAGTATGATCTGGGTTGTCGATCACATTATTATCAGCATCAGTGATAGTGGGTGTCGGACAAGGATATGAGCCATCCACAAACTGAAGATACCCATGAAGATGAAATAAAGGAAGAAATTGTGCTCGCCACAGAAGGTAATTATTGTGATCTAGCTTGATTTGGAGAACATGAGATATATTGCCAAGAGCAAAGGGTGGTTGGGAGAGGGATAACAAGGATGAAGAGTTAGCAGCGGTGACGGCAGTAATGGTGTTGGAGGATGTAGAAGAAGACATTGTAGTGGAGAAAAAAAAATTGTGAAGTTCTGATATCATGAAAGAGTATGATTTTGAGTTTGATCACACACCAATCATGTGGAGATTTGTATTATATTTATAATATGTACATGAGCGGGAAAATACAATTAAAAGATTTTACAAAGATAACAATCTACAGTATCAGTGATAGCAATCTATAGTATCAGTACATATTGTGAAAGATTTCCTCTATCGACGGAATTGACACAAATCATGGAAGATTGGCTTAATCAATGGGATTGGCACAGATTGTAGAAGATTGTTGTATCATGGGAGATTTGCTTTATCAGTTACTAGAAGACATGGGAGTTCGTCATGACGGTGGAACGGTCATTCATTGTGATAACCGAAGTGCCATCCAAATAGCTCATAATGATGTTTTCATGAGCGTACCAAACATATTGAAATAGATTGTCATTTCATACGCTTTCATGTGCTTCGTGGTGATGTTCGTCTTGTTCCCACCTCTTCAATTGATCAGATGGCTGATGTTTTCACGAAGGTGCATCCACCTGGCATTTTAAAGATCTTTTCTCCAAACTCCAATTGACCTCTTCTATCTCACCTTGAGTTTGAGGGGGATGTTAGAGATATTTATCTTAGGATATTAGAGATATTTATTTTCCTAATTGATTATAATGGATTTCATATCGATTATAATGGATTTGATTATGATATTGTAATATTTTATTACTTTAGATAGTTGCCTAGAATAGCCTATAAATAGGCTCTTGTATCATTAGTATTACACACACTGAAATATCAAAAATTCATTCTTCCACTTTATTCTATCAAGTAAAACCGAAAGTGTCTATCAAATCTCATATTTATGTGCATTTTGTGTCAAGTAGAGCAAAATGTGTAGAAAGGTCGGTCATATTATCTCGATTCATTGGAATACAAATGTCACTTCTATTTGAATTAGATCTAAACAAAGTATTGGGAATGAATTATATGGAAATGCACTGACTGAAATTATTTTCACTTAATTGACATCAACTGAATTGATCGAATCTCTATGAGACTTGTGATTTATGCCATGTATATTATTGTCGAAACCTAGCCTTAACCTTCTTTAGATCCTTGAGCTGTGCCCCCTATTAAGTGAGACCAAGACTTCATTTATTTCGTGGAAAATGAATGATTTAAAATACATTTTTCTAAAAATGATCACTTGTGTCGCTCACAAAAATAAATAAATAGAAAATATTTTCCTTATTAACAAAAATGTTTGATGATGCATTCAAGATGAAAATCCAAGAGATAAATTGACTAATTGATGAACTCATTTCTCTGCGGTTTTAGTATATATTCTAGAGGTATATTTATTTTAAACCAAACATAAACAATAATAGGGACAAATAATAGCTTAAGGATAGTGATTGTCATCATGCATCAAAGCATTAAAGCATCAAAGCATCAAAGAATTATAAACTATTGTATTATCTTTATTGGCAATCAAATTTCCCCAACAATTATAACAGACCAAGATGCAACAATTACTAAATTTTTGGAGCTTCTTAGTCGGGTATATCATTAAAATGATGATCTTAACAGAGAACAATCGTGTACATCATCCAACCACCCCGGATCAATCGACTCGGAGGTACAAATCCAATTTCCACCATGCACAGTTACCAAAGGACGTCCTTGATTGTATGGTTCCAAGGAAGCTTAGAGAAGACTCGTTCTTCATATGTAAGGCAACGGGTCATACGAAGATCACCTGTCCAATAAGGTTGAGGTAAGCAACTTGTACATCATTAACATGGTGGTCTATTGATGTAGATCTTCTATTTCTGCGACAAGGTTGGACAAGTAGAATTCATTCTAATCTGTCTATTTATATCTATACCAAGTGGTAGGTGTGATTCTGGCTAGAAAGCTGCTCATATCGGTAGTTCATTTAAGCCTCTGGCTGTGACGTCCATGATACTTATAAAACTGTTTCATGTTAAATTTATATTTGATGTATGATGACTACTTTATTTTTGGGGGGTGATGATGTCCGATATGGTATAAATCAACGTAGAAATCGGTTCATCGTGCTATTTGGGAAAGGGGATAAACGAGGAAATATAGCTCGTGATTGTGAACCTACTGGGATATGGTATAAATCAACGTAGGAATTGGTTCATCGTCCTATTTGGGAAAGGAGATAAGCGAGGAAATATAGCTCGTGATTGTGAACTTACTGGGCTTGTGGTATGTTAGCCGCTAACTTTTAGGCATTGTCTGTTCACATCGATTTCAATGCTCTGTTCCAATTAGTTTTCTTCTGCTTGTTCTTTATCCTCTGACAAATCTCTTGCTCATTGAAGTAATGACATTATCTGTTGGTTGCTGCTTCACGACAAGGTCAAGCCATGGGGAGGCCCACAGTTAAAAATTGCAAGTTCGTGATTGATATGATACACTTAATTCATATTAGATCAATCAATAATTTTATTCATTGCTGAGCTTGTGATCAAAGTACGAGCATTGATTTTAGGATTGGTCTTCTATCAAGACCATTTGCTGATGAGGCTCATTTAATAAAAAGACCCAACTTTGATACTTATCGAAATTTTCCTCTATTCCATTAAATGATTTAAACCACTTAATCACTTCTAGATATTTAAGCAAAAAGATAATGTTTTCATATATGTTAAATAATTTGCAAGTAAAAGACATCGCTATGTTCAAAAAAATAAAGTTTCTATAGATGTACAATAACTTCTACCGGTACCGGGTGCGAGAATTTGCTTTCTTGGACAGTTATTTACAGCTTCCACGTGCAAGACATACAGTTGTTCTAAATTCTTCATTCTTTAGCACATACATTGCGTTACTCGTGAATAACTAATTTCTTGTTACTTGAATGACGTGGTATATAAAAATTTATTACAATTCAAAAATGGATGTATCATATTCGAATAATATTTTCATTCACTCGTACAACCCCATCTCTCATCTATCTCGCGCCATGAACCACATTCTTACCCCCTCAAGCAGCACTTTTTCAACAAGCAGAAGCAAATCAGCACCCAAACCCAATAACAAGTCACCGAGCTGAATCGGACTCGAGAGAAAATGACTAAAAAGAAAAGAAATAACAAGGACTGCCCTACCCAAACCAAGATACTGCCTTGGCCATTTCTGGGGAGCTTCCTCATTGGGGATAGGAGCCCAGCGAACCGGCACACTGACTCCTCATCATCGTCGTTGGCACGAGCCCTCATTGAAGGGAGGTCATTCTAGGCGTGCGGCTCCTCCACCTCCGCGGGCACCTCCTTTGGCTTCTCCCTCCTCTTGCCAGAGGCGGAAGCTGCTCCGGCACCAGATTCAAGAGAAAACAACTGAAAAGAAAAGAAAAGAAAAAACAACAAAAACTACCTTGCCCAAGCCAAGATACCATCTTGGCCACCCGATCTCTCTCTCTCTCTCTCTCTCTCTCTCTCTCTCTCTTTCTCTCTCTCTCTCTCTCTATCGCCTCCGCCTCTCTCTCAGTCTCTTGCGGCCACCCGCGACGGAGCAGAGCAAGCGGAAATCTGGTGCCAGAGCAGCTTCCGCCTCTGCCAAGAGGCAGGGGAAGGCTGAGAAGCCGAAGGAGGTGCCGCTGGAGGTGGAGGAGCGGCAGCTCAAAAGTCAGGTCACGAGATATTAAATGATGCCGAAGAAGCACGCGCCAAGAATGGCGTCCCTTCGATGGGGGCTCATGCGGACGATGACGAAGAGGAGTTGGAGTGCCAGTTCTTTGGGGCTCCTATCCCCAGCGAGGAAGCTCGCCAGAAATGGCCAAGACGATATCTTGGCTTGTCCAAGGTAGTCTTTCTTGCCTTATCTTTTCTTTTGAGTTGTTTTCTCTCGAATCCGATTCAGCTCAACGACTTGTCATTTGATTCTGGTGCTGATTTGATTCTGCTTGTTGAGAAGTGTTGCTGCTTGAGCGGTCAGAATGTACCATATACATTTCTTTTCTTCCCTCACCAACCCGCCAATCATCTTCAACACCAGCGCCAATTCTGTCTCGGCCTCCATCACTATTTTCATCTTGACCCGCACCGATGAACTCTGCGGTGACCTTCTCATCCTCTTGATCACGATACTTGACTCCGTCTTGTTTCGCATGCGATCGCACGTTGCCCGTCTTCATCCAAATCGTCATCGGCTGCCTTCATCTCGAAATATTGAACGAAAAGGAGACTGCGTCCTGCTACTATGATGGCCACAGAATCCCATTTATTAGGATTTGGCATCCGAAAATTTGGGAAGTCAGAGACATTTTGAAGCCCGTATAATCACAGAGATATTGAAAAGCAAATTCACGGGTATTATTTATTTTATTATGGAATGACAAGATCCTGAAATATTGAACCTAGAAATTTTTTGTAGTTCCTTCTAATGGCATTAAATTAGGTTTCCCCCAGAATACTGCCTGCCAAATAACACCCCACCCACCGCCCCTCCCCCCCAAAAAAAAAATCATGAATTTCATACCTGACAAAGCTATCCTCACTTTCCAAATGAAAAAAAAAATGCATGAACTTTTACTTAGGGGATAAAATAACCCACGGTTAATTTTTCCTACTGATGAATTCACTTAATTAATTTGAAACACTAATTTTTGGGTAAAAGGAACTCAGTTCGCTAGCCCTGACTCTTTCAATTAGGGCCAGCTAATTTTGTTTTTCTATGTCCTCGGTGAAACAGACAAGTTCTTGATTATGAACTGCATGTGTAAAAATGTCTTGCAATAGTGCTGCTGTTAATGGTAATCCTAATTTTATTTTCTCTTGAAAAGAAACATGTTTAGATCGATTTATTTTCACTTAATAATTTTTTTTTAACTCTGATAATGTTAATAAGTTACTTTTTTGTCCCGTTATTGCTATTTTGGCTGATCATCATCATCATCATCATCATTTTTTGTCTAATAGGCGAACTTCAACCGCTGAACAGAAATTTGTTAAATGCATGTTTGACACATTTCCATGCAATCCCCTTTGAAATTATGATTTTGATCATGAATCGATACAAATTGTTGCCGGTTAGATTTGGTAAGTGTACCTCTGCATGATGTTTATGCCTCGATTGGTAATTTTGTGACAGTAGATAATGGACAATAAATCTCACATTGTCACGTGTCGTCGTGCAATATTCCTCAACCACCGTATTTAGATACCTACTTAACTCGGGCAATCCTTAGTTGATATGTCAATATTAGGCAATTTAATATATCATGTTTGACATATATGTTGGGAAAAATATGGCTTCGAATTGGGTAAAACAATGAAGATAGATCTTTAGAGTAATCAAGTCGGACTTTGAGGCATGATATCACTTTCTTTAAGGATTTATTTGCCTCACAAAGTTGCTAATGGTCACCGGAAAATATCTTCATGATACAACAAAGTCTCAAATGAGAATACTAGATAGCAATTCTAGTATTTCTCCAGGGTCTCTAGAGGAAACAATTAAAAAGATGGCTGCAGTTTTTCAGAAAGAAGGCTAAAAAAGATAGAATGACCACACACACGTTCTTATGAAAACTTATATATATATAAAACGGTCTTAAAACATAGGCAACTCTTTGTGAAAAATTGCAAAAATGACAAATGTGTTCTTTCAAAAAATTGCCCAGATGAACAAAGGCGTCCATTCGGAAGAAGTTGAAAAAATGAACAAATACAATCCTTCGGGAAAAGTTGCAAACTGAACGAGTATCTTTTCCAAAGGTTGTCTTGAAAAAACACAAAAAAAGATTGGGAATAATTAAAAAAATAATAATATAATTTCCGAAAATTCTCAAAAACAAAAACAACATTTGAATTGATTAAAATTAATAAGATAACCGTAAAATAAATAAAATAACAAAAGGGTTAGTGCTAATTAAACTGCAGGCGTGGTAAGTGCTAAGTGCGCCTAATAATCGTGCATTCGCACGCGGGTATGGTGGGGTCTACCCCACGCTCAATCATTTCTTTAGGTATATTAAAGAAACCCCACACTTATTAATTGGTCCACTTCCTCCTACTTTTCCTATGTGGGACAAGGAAACATGCACTTAGTTTGTTTTTACAAACAAACTTCCAACAATATATACTTGCCCAATCCACATGAAAATTTGCATTTGGAAATGTCAAATTAATGGTCAAATATCTTTCCTTTTTGTGTTTAGCATTTTCTAGGAGGCATTCATCAAAATATAGGATACATATTTATATACCCTTTAGTACATTAGTCTATCTTAGAAAACTTTTATAGGCTTTTCATTTACCGCTCATGGGATACAATAGCTTTTGATGTAATAGTGCTCTATAATTATATAGCGAAAGCAAATACTAGAATAGGCAAGAAACTTGTAATAGATATATGATGGATTATATATTATTACAAGCAAATGTAATGTAATACTTGACAAAGAGCCATGTTTCTTTTTTGTTGGAAATTGGAGAAAATTACCTCCAACCGGCAACTCGAATAGTATCGAAACAGACAAGCGACATGATTTGTCATTTTAAAAAATAGAGAATTCCGATACGTTGTATATTAAATATATATTTAATATATACACGATAAATTATCATTTTTATGATTATTTCAATCAAATTAATTTGATTCATATTCACGAATAAATAAAAAAAAAAAAGAGCCTAGAATGAATTTACACTAAAAATATTAATCCATCATTTGTTAATGTTACTCATTGTTTTAATTTGACAAATTCAACAATATTTTATTCTAATAATCCATAAAACATGAAGAAAAAATAAGCAATTCACATTCTACTATTAAATTTAACACTTAACAATAATTCGAAAAACAACAATTCACATTTCACCATCAAATATAACGAGAAGTCTTTACCCCTTTATTATCTTTATTATTATTTATTATTATTATTATTATTATTATTATTTACATATTTACATTTTGACTACTCATTTATTGATTTTTTTAAAATTGACCCATTGCGTGTTGGAATTCCAGACTTGCACGTTGGGAAAGTTGACTATGAGTCAAATTTTCTGATACTTGTTGACTGCGTGTTAGAGTGTGTCGAAGTGTGTCGCAGCATGTTTGACATGACACAAAATATCCCGGAAATGTCGGTACTCCCTAGCTGGCAACCACGCATATGGTTGGTGAGTTCCCTATTCATGAAATGCTCGTACTTTTTACATAAATACATGTACATGGGCTATTCTTCAATAAAACTTCCTTTCTCATGTATGTTGCTGAACTTACGACAAAGTACTCGTTCTTTTAATGAATCATATACTATAAAATATATTACGTATGATACTCATATAAAAATACTTTACCTTTTTATTCATTTTCAACATTTTCATTGACCAATGATGTAAGTAGTCAATCATCATGTGTGTACAAAAATATGATTATATCGTTTATATCGTGTTATGCTCGCATAAAATATATATATATATATATATATATATATATATATATATATATATATATATTACTTATCATCAAATTGTATAAAATAATAACAAAATTCAATTATCTATGATGATTTTATCAGAAACTTAAAATTAACATAGTTTATTTTTTAGAAGCAAATTTGCTCCTAGTACTATGGATGTAAACTTATGATAACTATATTTGTAGATTTTATTTTTATTGTAATGCAGATTTATATTTTCATGTAGTCATAACAAAGATTGTGATGTATATCCATTTGTATCGCATGCCGTTTAATTTCCTGTCCCATTAGGATTATCACTAGTAGAGGGTGAATTATATACATGAACATCACCCATATTTATATTTAATTTAATTTACATATAGATAATATCTATATTTATAATCCAGCAAATAAAAAACAAGATTTGAGGGATTCCCTCCGACCAAGGATGGGGCCTTTTGCAAAAGGGTCATATAATTGGGTGTCACGAAAATACTTATAGACCATTGTTCTCAAAACAGTCATTAAATAAACTTAAGTTGGACTAGTAAAATTTTTAAAATAGTAATTTCATATAGTATGAGAATAATTAGTGTAGTAAAAACTATAATATCAATAAAATAATTTTTAATGAACGATCTGTTTACACAAAATAAGTGTAATCGGCCACTTAAAGGGAGATGTATTCATGCAATGGATACATCATGTGCCAGTGTGACATGGGAGAAGCAACCGATGAAAAATAAATAGGTCTAAGTCAAATTCTCTCATTATATATAGAAAATACACCATCAACTTTGAGAGGGTAATTGGCTAGAAGTACCCATTCACCAAGTGTTCAAAGTTCTGCGAATCCGAGTTTCAATTGATCTTCATCAATGATTGGAGGTTAGTACAGAATTTTTCACGTTTTTCCATTCAGTTCAGATTATGCATGAGTTTTATATATTCATTAATAATCAGGATCTTCAGTCTTTCACAAACATCTAACATTCGTTTTTGAGAGCGTCAAAGGAAAGCACAGAAGAGAGTTTTGGAAGTGTAAATACTGGACCCTCTCCGAGGTTTTATGCATTTGTGATGCTTCAGACACGGACATGTGAAATATTGCCGTCTGAGGTATAATTTCACTTTTGTCGCCATTAGGTGGCTCTGTTTTCAGCTCGAGTTTAGTAGTTGTGTTGTCCTATCAGGTTCTGATTGTTTGGGTAGAGAACTTTGAAAGATTGGTCCATTACTCAAATTTCAGGATCATGCGCCCAAATACAATGAATAAATATGGAGTTGTCCTTGATGACATTGGTTTGGAGACCATGCTTGCTAAGATAATGGATGACTTTGTTTGTCGCATTGCTAGGGGTAATATGATCTAAATATCCCTCTTGAAGTACCTCACTTACTGACCAAAAAAAAAAAAAAAAATACCTCACTCCATAATTTGTTCTTACATGAGATTGATGAATATGATTTTTGTTCTTGGAAATACTGACATTAATCTGCAAACGATCTACAGGCAAGGCATTGACGCCATTTTTTACAGAGGTCATCTTTTGCTCTGATAATGTGGCCACCATGATTGAGAATATTTCAGAAAGTTGATGCAATCCCTTTTCGAGTCGCAAGCTAGCCAAACGACATCTTTACTCACTTGAGCTTGACTCAAGTATATGTAGTTGGAGCAGCAATCCAAATGGAGTTCAAACAATGGATTTGAACGTTTAGTAAGACAATAAGCACGTGCATAGTGGGCGTTAATTTACTTTACTTTGTTCTAGATATCGGAGTGAGTTGTTTATAATCAAGTGAATTTTGGCTTAATCTCGAATATTACAGATCTAATTCTGATTACTCATCAAATGGAGTATCCCGAGTATGTCAATTAAGAAATATCTTTTTAGTGGAGCTCAAACATACGCACAAGCCAAAAAAAAAAAAAAAAAAAAAAGATTCAAATTGGTTGCTTTCGTACCGATGGATACAGAAATATTTCTTTGTTTTTTTCTTCTTGGTTGATGAATATGGTTAGCACGGGTGGCCTTCAAGAGATCTACCCCCAGCAATTGCAATTTTGTCTCCTCTATGAATAAGTGGCAAACTCGAAGACAGGTTAGGGAGAAATCGTGTTTCTGGGAGTGTCCTAAGACCAAATTGGCCAACCAATCGGCGGGCTAGTTGCTTTCTCTCAAGACATGGTGCCATTGAATTGATGGATTTTACTTGATTTCATGATGGATACTCTGAGCAGTGTGTTGTGTTGTATCATTTTTTATTTATATGAATCAAGGTCTAGATGTTGAGGAGAGAAAATAGCATCACATAATTCTAAAATAGGCAGTTGTCGAGTTGATTTAGGGCACATTTGATAACCATTCTATTCCTAAAAATAATTTTTATTTAGAAATGATTTTTCTTTTATTCTGTTTCGAGAATAATTTTTGAGTTTTTGAAGGCGTTTGACAATTGTCCAAAATTTCTACTCCTAGGATAGAAATGCATTTGGTAGGATCCTTAAATTTTTTAGCTTCTTTTAGTTTTTTAATATTTTTTTTAATATTTTTCTTATTTTTCTTTTCTCTTGTTCTTCCTCCTTCTTTGTGGTCGGTCATCAACCACGGCGATGGCCGACAACCGGCTAGGCAAGATTCGACGAGCTCGTCGAAGGATTGCTTGGCCACCACAAGCCTTAGCCTCACAGATCTGAACGAGGCTGAGCCTCGTCGGTGGCCAAGCGAGCCTCGCCCAACCTGATGAGCGTTGCTTGGCCACTAGTGAGGCTTAATCTTGCCTTGGTGGCATGAGGTTGACCTCACCTTGGCTTGGTGAGGTCGAGCCTTGCTATGGGTGGGCAAGGTCGACCTCACCCACCCACCAATGAGGCTCAGCCTTGCTGGGCCACTACTAGGTGAAGCCGACCTGGAGGTGTCCCAATGAGGCTTGGCCTCACCGGGCCACCGCCAGGTGATGTTGACATGGAGGTGTCTTGGCAAGGGTGAGCCTTGCTCAGCCACAGCGAGGCTCAGGTCAATGAGCCTCACCGTGGCTTGGTGTCACCGGGGGTCAGCTAGGTCATTGGCCACCATCTGGCTAGTCCTTGGCCATGGCTGAGGCTAGCAACTGGCCGAAAGGAAGAAGAAAAAAAACAAGGAAAGATAAGAAAAGAGCAGAGAAAAAAAGAAATTAGACTTGATTTTAGGAATTGTTTTTTGGAATAAAAAGCAACATTTTTTTGCTTCTTGATTTTGTTTCAAATTTATTTTCAGGAGCAAAAAATTTACCAAACGGATTTTTGTTATTTCTTTGTTCTGGAGAACAAAAGAATAAAATCAATTGTTTCCAGAAATGTTACCAAACAGGCCCTTAGTTTTTAAGATTGAGCCATGAAAAATGAAAAAGGTTAGAAGTGCAAGGTGGAAGCTCCATTTTGAATTTAAAGTAGAAAAAGATTGATTTTAGTATGACATAGAAGGTTTGAGGAATGTGGAGGTTAGTAAGTCTTTTCTTTAGGTTTAGATTCCCCGTTTATCTTGGAAAACCTGAAGTGGAGCAGACTCCCTTTTCCTCTCCTTCTCCGCATCCTTCGCCGCCCTCCAATTATGCCCCGGTTACCGTGCCCTCCCGTTCCCTTCCTCCGGTGTCCGATGCGCCACCTCCAATCTGGTCCCGCTCAACAATGGCAGGGATCACGACTGTTCTGTATCAACCACTCTCCATGCAATCAACCTCCCGTCCCCTCCCTTCGGTGTCCAATGCGCCGCCTTCAATCTGGTCCCGCTCAAGAATGGTTGGATCACGGCGTGGCTTCACATTATCTAGAAACGATAGACCGAGAAGCTGGGTATTCATGACACGAGCACAAGGATAATCTCTGAGACTTTCCCACTTGTTGAGCTTTTACTGGATGGATTATGATCGAGTCTTTGACCATTGCATTCCAACATGAGAAGCTGGATGAATGAACGACTTGTTAAGGATGCTTTGCTGAGCAATCCGATGATAACTACGCTGGCGAGAGGAAGCTCCCTTCCGCCGCTGCGATGATGAGCCCTCGCGTACCAATCCAAGTATATTTCTCAAGAAAGCCAAGATTGGACGGCGACCACGGCAATGCGGATGAGAGGGTCAGTATCCGGTCGGTTTCTCTTTTCTTTTTTATATTATATCGAGTACCTGATTTCGTTCTGTCTTTGTTTGATTGCTCTCGCTGAGAAATTTTCTGTGATTTTTTTTTTTTGCTTTTTGTCTAGGTCTAGTGAATGATAAGTTTCTTTTTTTTTTTTTTCTCTCTTTTTTCTCTTTTTCAGCTTTTTATTGAAGGTTATGTTTTCTAATTTGCTCTCTTAAATGCATTGAATATTCTAAATGTCACTGTGAATTTCCTCACAATGCTCATCGCTGTAATAAAGTAGACTTCTTCGAAGTATGGATCTGGTTTTCGCTGATGTTTTGCAAATGAATATGCCAATAAAAATGTGCAACAACCAAGCGATAATACCTGGTAGAAATTTATTTGATTTTATCAAATATACAATTATTTCTTAAAAAAAAGTAACAGAAGAGAAGAAAATTAAAAGCTGGAAGTGGATTTTAAATATTTCTATAGAAAAGGTCATAATTATACTGAAATAAGAAGCTTGCCCAAAAAGAGAAGAATAAAAACGAAAAAAAGAAAAAAAACAAGAAGTTGAATTCCAATATTGTCGCTGAAGCTAACTCTTAACCTTGAAGTGATGCATGAACGACATTTAATTTCTTGATGTGGAATCCGAAATCCTAAATTTACTACGTGTTTTATTTTGCATACGCAAAGGCTTATAGAATTAAACGTGGACGCACAATGATTCAATTCCTCTATTTCCCATCAAAGGTGGAATTCCACGATTTAACGAAAAATTTAATATTTAGTTTTCATGAAACACATATGTGATCTCTATGAAAAGAAACTTATTATTTTTTATTGGGGGTCGACTTATGCTATTATTAGGAAATTCGATTCCTAAGATGGTTTTTCTTCGGAAAATGTAATATGCAAGGTCCAAGCTTTTTATATCTATCCGATGTATTCGTGAATGCGAAAGAATAGAAAGGGAACTTCACGATGCAAATGCATCCGTCGGTAGAGCAACCCATTAAGTACACATACGTATGGGCTTTATATGCTGTTATTCATTTTATGTACTTCCATCGTGAGGCGTGATAAATTTCATTGAATTCATAGACACACAATAAAATTGATTTATGAGCTTGAAAATGAAAATGTTTTGAAAATTATTTAATACGGTAATTGTCTGATTTGCGGTTTAGCTATCTGGATTACAAGTTGAGTACGGCTTTCTTGATTTAATTCAAGATGTGGGAGATTTTCTCTTCTCTTGACAATGTGCTTGCTCAAACTCATTTTTGCGAGGTGCCAAAATTATGTCGATTAGTAAAGGTTGTGGTTGTGTCTCTCAAATCTCAACTTATTGAAACCTTTTTGTGCTCTCTACAAAATTAGGATTCATTTTAACTCGGTACAATTTAAAAACCTCCGCTCCAGGGGTTTTTGGCAACGTTGCAATGTCAGTTGAGGACGCAGATGCGGGCCACAGAGAATCGGGGGACCCCTCGTTGTGTCCCTCTTCACCATATCGTTCTTGAAGTGGGGCTCGTTGCGGTTGCTTTTACGGTGGTTCATGGGGCTGGTCTCGATGAATAAGAAAGTTCTTTGTGTGGGATGAATCTTGCATAATCGGTCGTTCATAGTTCCCTACCGGTTCACTTTTCTTCTCGCTCTTTCTGTCTCTGTATGATTTGTTAGTAAGGTGAATCCTAAGTATGCAAATAGATTTTGAAAGGTAGATAGAGAGAATGTGAGAGGGAGAGCGAAACCGGGAAACAAAAGGAAATTTTGGCTCCAAACGACTGTCTGGGACACTTGAAAGATAACGGGAAAGCTTAGTATTCCATAGGTGAAGAGACTGAAAACTCCTGTAACTTGCCCAACAATGCAGGTATGGACCCGGTTAAATCATTGTTTCAAAAGTCTAAAACATTGTTTTAGAGTCATGTATTTAACTAACATTTTTTATTTTACTTTTATAATTTTGTTGATGTCAAATCATCAGTATATCTCATACTGAAATATCGATTTGATTAAAATTTAAACGTCACATCTATTAGCCACGCACTTACAATCACATTTATGTAATTTACTGGAGTGTTGGGGGATCATCAAAATTTAGAATACGAAGTGTTTTTATTTTAACTATATCAAATAATATCAATTAAACTGATTCTGCTTCACTTTACCCATAAAATAGTCACTGACAGTATTAGTCTTGGCAAAATTATTTTGCCAACTTTGTATAACATCATTAATAGAATGCATATTATTGGGAAAGTAAGCTTTTACATCACTAGTGATGAAACAACCCAGCAAAAGCTTATAGAACAATAACTGAAGGAGAT
This sequence comes from Eucalyptus sp. ANBG9806169, assembly GCA_014182395.1. Lineage (NCBI taxonomy): Eukaryota > Viridiplantae > Streptophyta > Magnoliopsida > Myrtales > Myrtaceae > Eucalyptus > Eucalyptus sp. ANBG9806169. The sequence goes on from CM024580.1 coordinate 27,178,347, forward strand.
AAAATATCAAGATACATTTGCAGCCATATATATCCTACAAGAAAACCATACGTCTTTTTTTCGTTCATCACATCATGCTAGCTTTGAAAATTGATAAAAGAAAAATTGGAAAAATCTACCAACAGTTCTACACGTTATGTTCAACGTGCAATCAAGTGTTAAAATTTTGAAAAAAAAAAAATACAATTGAGTCTCAACATTATAGATTTGATCCAATCAAAATATTTCGACAACTAGTTAGTCGATTTGGTTAATGTGGCGCATCGAACATATATGTGGCGACAACATGGTGCTATGTCAAAAAATAGTCTAGAAATATATTCTTTTTAAAAAAATTCAAGAAATTCTAATAAAAAAAGGAAAATCTCATATAAATACCTAAAGTGGAGTTGTTTTGTCAAAAGAGGACCTAAATGGACATTATATCAAATAAGGGCATTGAGAGACCTATTTTATCTCAAATAAGGACCTAAACGCTTGTCCATTTCTAGGGACGTTCTCATCCAAAAACATTTTTTTTTCTTTATTTTTATTTTGATTTCTCCTTCCTCTTTGTTTTTCCCCCTTTTTCTTTCATCTTCTTCATGCCTCCTTTGCTCTGGTTTGTCATATATTAGGAAGGAGCTCAGCATGGATTTTACTTTGTGTTACTGCACGCTCAATGTGGTTGTGATTATGCTTTATGGCGGCAGACAAGTTGTCCAAGATGACAGGCTTCATCCTTATGAGAATACATCATCTGCGTCATATTGGCTTAGATTGTTCTGGCTTGAACAAGAAAAAATCACATGACTCTAGGAAATCTAATCCAAAGCATTGGTGGAGACAAATCGAAATCAGGGTTTTGCATTCCATAATGCAATTCACTCAGCTATAAAGAAGTCACAATTCTGTGTTCTTTACACGAAATTCCTAGGCACACAGTGGCTTTGCAATATGCCTTAGGAGTTATCAATTTCAGGGTGATCAATTTCTGGGTGGGCGGTTTCCATCAAGATTGATTCTGAAAAACTGAAATCCGAAATTGTCCATTGGTTCCGTAAACCCACCAAGGAAGCAAATGTGGGGAACTGGACGCATTCGGTTCCTGAGTGGGTCCATGGAATTGGTTCTACCAAGCTTCATGGGGTATACAATTTGTCCTTTTGGCTCCATGATGAGATGAGTTCTAATGCGGTTGTGAGGGGCAAGCTAGAGTGTTTTGAGTGATGTTGAAGGAAACGAGTTAGATCAAAGTGTGTGGGGATGTATGTCAATGGATAGACAAAAATATTAATAGAAAGCGATCACCACCAAGGTCTAAAAACATGCACCACCAGCCAAGGAAGATAATCGGGATTAACAAAGTTTACCACCAAGGCTTAAATGACGAACCGTTCGCCAAGGACTTCAAGATAGAGAAGCTCACCACTAAAGCATAAAATACCACCAGCTGAGGATAGAGAGCCAGCGTAAAGGATGAACCACTAACTAAGGATAGAGAGTTTTTCGGTTGACCACCAAGGAGTAATCCAATTTGGAAGGATAAAGAAACTACAATAGGAGTTAATCACTCTCTAGAGATCTTCACTAATGCTTAGGAAAATCTCATATATTCATATACTCAAATCAATGTCTGCATTTATAATGAGATTACACCTCTATTTATAGATATAGTGCTAAACAAAAGAAAAGACTCCTCAAATCCCAAAAATTGAACAGACTTTTGGAGAACTCACCTAATAACGATTCTTAAAAAAACAATACAATAAAGACTTTAAAAAAACTATGAATAAAGAGACTTAGATGCATGAGTCTACTTATTAGAAGCATTGAAACTTGATAGCTCTCTCTAAATCCGTGCTCTAGTCTTGGAAGCCAAATAGCCATTATAAAAGATCACCAAACAGTGGCAAAAATTGACCAAAACAACCCCAGTCGTTAGGTTGTTGTTTGGCTTTGAATTTGGCAACTATTATGGTGAATTGACAACTCCTCAACTAGTTTCGTGATGGATAGTTGTTCCCATTGATAATTTTATTTCCAGACCCATAGAATCACATTATGCCCAAATTCAGTTTTGGCTTGGGTGAGCATCGATGACGTTAAGTTCGTTGATGGAGCTAAGTTGGATGCTCCTGCATCATCCTCCTCGGGTTGTTTGAGATTTGTCCTCCAATATGAGAAATTTTCATCTTCCAAGTAAGGAGAAAGGTCTCCCACATTAAAAGTTGCTGAGATGCCATAATCTCCGGGAAGATCAACCTTGTACGCATTGTCGCCAACCCTTTCAAGAACTTTAAATGAGCCATAGTGCGAGCTAGGAATCTCTCTTTTCTTAAATGCAACCACACAAGATCACTAGGTTGGAATCAAGTTTTCTTCCAATGCTTGTTTACCTTTTATTTGTAAGACTCATTAGCCTTCTCAATCTGGAAATGAATTTGCTCATGAAGCTTCTTCATAACCTTTTGCTTTCTCTTTAGCTTCATAGCTGACTTGTGAGTTGGATGAAATTGGCATCATGTCAATAAATGTAAGAGAATTAATTTCATACACAATTTCAAATGGTGATCGACTAGTAGTATAACTCAGCGATCAATTAAAAGCAAATTCGGCATGCGCAAGTTTTAAATCTCAATTGTTCAAAGTTTTACTCACCATGCTTCAAAGTAGAGTAGGGATGGTGTGGTTGGTTACCTCAATTTGACCATTAGTTTATGGATGACAAGTTGTGTTGAATAAGAGTTTGGTGTCCAAATTCTTCCGTAGGGTCCTCCAAAAGTGACTCAAGAACTTGGAATCATGATCTAAGACAATAGTTTTGGGAACCCCATGTAGATGAATAATCTCCTTGTAGTACAAGTCAGCAACATGTGAGGCATCGTCCATTTTGTGACAGGGAATAAAGTGAGCCCTCTTTGAGAATCATTCAACAACCACCATGATGGCATCTTTGCCCTTTTGAGTTCTTGGGAGTGCCACAATAAAAACCATGCTTATATCTTCCCAAGGTCGTATGGGTATGGAAAGAGAGTATAGAGCCCCTCGTGGAAATGACTTTGCGTCATTCGACACGTCGCAAATCGAGAAATAAGGGTATGTACGTCTTCGTACATCTTTGGCCACTAAATGTGTTCTTGAAGGATTTCAAGAGTTTTGTTAATTCTAAAGTGACCAGCTATTCCTTCGCCATGCACTTCTTGAATCAATAGTTCTCTAAAGGAACTCTTTGGCTTGAAGAGAAATCCATCCTAGGTCAAATAAACACCTTGAACTCCACGTTTACTATGGCACCCCTTGCATGCCACCCTCATTAACGCCATCTTAGTAGTCATTAATTCTTCTTTAGCATGAGGGCATGTATAACATGAAATATGCAAATATGTACCCTTGGAGGCATAATAGGTTGAAGTCCATTTGCATTCATTGGCTTAATTATTTAGTTACATGGGTGGCACACAAACAAAACAATTTCTGATCCTAAACCTGGAGTAACCAAAAAGATATCTACATCCCACCAATGACACCCACATGTGCCACATCATCCATTGCGCACCACGCGATTAAAACTCAAAAGGTGGCTATCACGAAGTCGTCGCCTTGGGAACCAACTCGCCTAGCCCACTATTGTCATGCGTCATTCCCATCCATCGTTATCCCACTCCTCATTCGAGCTGCTGTACTTAAATGGTCTATTGTTGCTGCTATCATTCTTAGAGTCATTGCTATCACTGTTGCTCTAGAACCTGAGAGATCCCCTTAGTTCGTCGCCCTCTCATACAAACCATGCAACAAAACAATATGGTATCAATTGAGTACAACCTACATCTACCCAGACAGTAGACATATGACAAACATACACGCGTTCGGACCACTGAAATGTAACATCCTTCGATATGCTTTCAAAGTAATGAGATTGTCCATATCAAGCTAAAGGAGGTATGTTCATCATTTTTAATTTTCTAAAAATTATAATACAACAAGAGTAAGCCAAAGCTTAGAAAAAGATAAGGCACATTCATAAATCAATTGATTTAATGCACTCTTGATTCCCATGACTCACTATATGAACCATGTAATGCAATAACACACAGTATCCTAGGAAACCCTCTCGATATCATTCCAAGCCATCTTTGGGAACTTCTAGGAAACCTTGTTACTCCTAGGTATTTGGATACGGGGAAACCATGTCACGTCCCAATCTTTGAGCGTGTGCCCATCCTGTGGTGGTCGATTAAATTGCGACGTCCCAAGATACGTCGCCGACCCTTTCATTTTAATGCGCATGTGGAAGCGAATAAATAAATCCCCAGACAGCACAAAGATGGGATAGAAAATCAGGATCACAAAATCACAACCACAACACACCTTTATACACAGTTGACTAGTTTATTTACAACACTAGTTTATAGACAAAGGCCCTCACAAACTCGGCTCTCAAAATGAAGCTGTCCTTAGACCAGCTAGCTAGACTCATTTGCCGATTCTTCAGTCTCCATAGGCTTTGGGGGCGTTGGGTCCTCCACAACACCATCGGGAGGGTCCGCTGCATCTTTGCCTAGAGTAGCATCAACTATCGTAGCGGGGATTTCAAAACTCCTAAGGGGACCCACCCTGAATCCATTGGGTCTGTAGCGAAACCACCCTCTGAATCAATGAGGTACCCTATGAGGTAGGTCCTCTTCGAACCAGACGGTGGTCACTACCGGTGTTCATAGACCTAGTGACTTCCGGGATCAGGGTAGCTAAAAACCCACTCAGTAATCCTCAAGGGCCGGCCAAAATGCTCATGAGGATTTGCCATCTAAGAACCTGAAAAGGTTGAGCCCATGACAGAGTGAGACAATGTCTCAGCAAGTTCACCCCCTAAACTCTGACTAGGAAGGAAATATGCCTAAAGGCAATCTATGCACACACAAGACAGATGACTTATCTCGTCTCAATTCCTTCCTGCAAATCAGTATGATTCATATGCTCAATCAAATCAATTCAATCCAAACCATCGATCAATCAATCCACTCAATTCGATACCATCAATACTATCTATCAATTAGTACCATCTATAAACTCAACACCATCTATCAATTCAATTGATACAACCACTGCTCACACAAGCTGTAATAGATGGTCATAGCTCTCACAAGCTGATATAGATAGATAGTAGCTCGCATAAGCTGATATAGATAGATAGTAGCTCGCATAAGCTAATATATAGATTGTTGTTCTCACAAATTGATATAAATGATCGATGCTCACACAAGCTGACGATTTACCGTGTTAAAAATATACCCGATAAAAATAATCGTGTGTGGGTATACGGTCGGCTTGAGCCAAAACTGCAATATCTTTCTTTTAGAAAATCCCACTAATTATATAGCGCATAAACACATTCTTGGCGTTGTAAACCGTCGTCCGGTATTTTCTAATTTAAATACCAAAATTACACAATTTTGGGATAAATACCCAAAATTACAATCTCCACTCAATTTGCACAAACTAGTGCTCAATTAAATAAACCAAGCATACCATTGCAATCAGCACAAAATTCCGATCATCGACTATCTCGGTATAATTTCTGGAAAAATAATAAATAATTAAATAAATACCAAAATAAATTAAATAAATGCAATTAAATGCCAAAAATAGAAACTTAGGTCGGAAATACTAATTAAACATCGAAACGGGCCCGAACAATTTCCGAACTTATCTAGATAAATAGTACAACTTATCTAGTCTCTAATTAAGCTGATCTAACCACCTAACATGCATAAACAAATAATTAAATCACTAATCCGTTCTAACTAACAACCTAAACCATATTTAGCCTAAACTAATAAATCCTTAAGCATCATTAACTCCATAAGCAGAGTTTAGTGAGTAAACTCACTGGTTTTGCAATCCGGTGAGTCCACGGCGACGGCAGTGCGGAGACGGGCGACGAACCTCCTAGAGGTGGAGCCAAGCAAGGACGAGACGGGCTTGAAAACGAACCTTGAAGTCCACGGAAGCTTGTTGGTCTTCTGTTTTGGTTGCTGGGCCGAGAGGGTGAACCGGGCGACGGGTTGAGCTGGAAACGGCGAGGATGGGCGGCGGTGGTTGCAACGGGTGACGACGGCTACTTCGGCGAGCTGGACGGTGGCCTAGCGACTTCGACGGTGACCAGGAACGGCTCGGGGGATGACTAGGGTAGGGACGACGGCGCACAGGCGCGCGGGCGAGCGGAACACTAATCTGGGCTCGCGAGCGGCGTGCAGTAGCCGTAGGGAGCTCTGGTGGCTTCGGGTGGGCGTGCGACGGCTAGGGGGAAGGGTGCTCGGTTTCCTCTAGTTTCTCCAAGCTCAAAGCTCACTCTAAAATGGAGAAAGTGAGCTGCAAGAGGAAGAAGGGACCAGCTGCTGAAGAGAGCAGGCCATCAAGCCTTCTAGAAACCAAAATTGTCACCTTTGTGCACATCCAACATGCCCCACCACTTCAGCCTTGGTCAGCAGCCCCTATCCACTTCAAAACTTCCCCAACATACTTGCCAAAGGGTCCAAAAGGTTGCACACCAAGGGGCCTACGAATTTTGGTCACAAATTCCCCAAATTGAATCAATTTCTCCTCAATTGAGTCTAATTCGGTCCCCATAAATTCCACCAAGATGTCCTCGACCAAATTAACATTTTTCATCGCCAATAGAACCAACTTGCATCCTAAAAACACGATAAAAAATGGTCCCATGAATTTTCTAGTAAAAAAACGGCCCTATATTGAATTTTCGCCAAAAATCTCGGTTTGCAGAAAAATCTTCGAAGGATGAGTCGACGTTCCTAAAATGAATCGTGACATGATAGAACTTTCAATTTCTGAAATCAGGTTCAAATTCGCGGTTAATTTCAATCAGGCGCGATTTCAGCGTGACCTAGCTTATCGAGTAGCTTTTAGGAATTTTTAGTGCAATTGACCCGTGGTCGATTATTTTTGAGCCACAATATACAACTTCGACACATTGGCAACTCTTAGTTGTCGTGAAATTCTCGAGATTTCAAATACGAGCACATGGTACCAAAACGACAGAAAAATCAGTCTAGTGCCGATCAATAAGAATTTTGCAATTTGGTGGAATCACCCACACTTTGATCATATATCTCAGTCGAACCGACCTATCTCTGATCTCTGATCGATTTTTAACTGTCTCGTAATGACCCTTGCAGACTAGCACGGTCGAGCAGTCGATTTCTAGTTGAATTCTCAAATCTATTGCGTTAAAATCCCTTAAGGGCTTCACCTACTAGACTAGTTATCTTGTAAGTGATCAGCTCAGAGAATAGAATTATAGACGCGTCGATGAAAAGCTTGATTCAATCAATTGAAAATAGAACCTGAAATTCAAGATGTCACAAACAATGTTACCCTCCGAGTAACCTAATCATATCATCACGGTTTGCCATCCGTAGCCTCATGCTCATCCATCATCACACACGGTATGCACATGATGTAGCATTCCATTCCATTTATTTCGTGCATGCAACTATTGCAATACTTAATCCCTCATGCACACTCAATAGCCAAAAATTACAGATTCTGCCATTAACTAAATAATTCGAAAGCACCACAAATGACATCACTTCATAGTGAATCATATCTTGTTGGAAAGCTCAAAATGCTGGTTGACTCTCCAAAAGACATCACTTCAAGATTCCCACGTTTTGCCTTCATAAAGGCCTCATTTTTAAAATCAGTTAGAAAATGGTAGTTTTTTCCAATTTTGAAAATCACTTCAATTCAAATAGTAAATGACCTTCAAAAATTCTAATTTTTGGATATGTTATAGAAAAGACCTTGACAAAGATTTTTTAAGGACACCAGGTAAATCAACATGAAAGCTTATCTTTCTTTCTCCTGAACTTGAGGCAAAATAGAGTAGCAAAATAGAATAGGTAAACCTTTGGAAATGAGTTTTCATAGAATTCAAATCACCTTAAATAATTCTCGAATTTTGATGTGCTGTAAACAAAAGAATTTCAAACAAATTTTATGAGGAAACTCATGAATATTCTGACTTGAAAAATCCATAGAAAATCAAAATTCGGTAAAGTTCACCGTCTCGGCAGTACTAAACAGAAGGAAAATGAAGAAATATGACTATTTGGCCATCCAAATTGACTATGAAAATTTTGAAATTTAACTATGTTAAACTTTAGGATATTAGAAACAACTATGAAAGAGGAAATTTCTTGAGATCTAGTCTAGAAAAGTTGTAGCAAAAATAGCAAGATAGTTGGGTATAACATGCACACAATTTCTTGGGCTTAACTCAAGTATACGAAGCTGGTCCTATTGTCACCTCATCAACTTCCACTCATCAAAACATCACGCAACAAGCCAACACAACCATGCAAGACTTCATCCTAGCTTTATCTCACAACCACAAGCTATCAATGACACATGCAAAGCACAACTTTAGCATCTAGCTTACTGTCTCACCCATCTATGGCCGAACCATCTACATGCAAGACCCAAAGATTACCAAAAATCAACATGCACCCATTAAAAATGACCCAAGCCTCCCTTATAAGCCTTGAGCAAAGTTGTTCATTGGCAAATCATTGGCTTGGTTGCTCAAAACTTAAAGAAAACAACAAAAACCAAACAAACAACACATCAAGCACCACAACAACCTCTACCATGACCTAAACTAATAAAACCAAGAGAAAGAGAGATTAAGAAGCTTAGGAATAAGTCCCATCTACTTGCCTTGATATTAAACTTCACTCGTGATGAGAATTTGAGCAAGAAATGGCAAGAAAGGAGAAGAAAATGAAGAAGAGAGGGTTTAGTAATGGAGCGGCCGAGAGAGAGGAGAGGAATGAAGAGAACTCATGGGCCAAAATGAAGAAAATGAGGAGAAGGGGGGGGGGAGAGAGAGAGAGAGAGAGAGAGAGAGAGAGAGAGAGAGAGAGAGAGAGAGAGAGAGAGAGAGAGAGAGAGATTCATGCTTAAGAAAGAAAGAGAGAGAGAGAGGTGTTCCTTTGGCTTGTTGAACACATTTCATGCATGAAAATCAATTGATTTGGGTATTATTCACCCATGACTATATGCATTTAATCATCCAAGGGCAAAAATGAAACTTGGAGGCTAAGGTTAGGTAATAGGTGGCTGGCCATAGGGGGATTAGGCTTAATAGTAATTCATCTTATCACAATTTAATCATTCATTGTATAACATATGGTATACTTTAGGATATAATTGCCATATTAATTTAATGCAAGAATCCAACCTAAACTATATTCTATAATTGTCTAGTGAACTTTCCTATATTCTTGGACTTGAATAGGATGGAAAAATCTTTCAAAGGCATCTAGAGATATTGATATTTCCAGCTTGATCATCATTGACCTTAATCCTTTGTTAAATTTTCGCCAATTAAGCCAGCGAAAATTCAAGATGTTTCATTTACAGTGTCGATGATGCATGAGAAATCACGATCATCAACATAGAGCTCTTTCATTGATTGGAAACCAAGAATTCTGGAATCCAAAATAGCAAGCATCGAGTATCTTCTCGATAATCATTGGCTACAACATTAGTTTTTCTAGATTTTTACTTAGAGACAAAGGTAAAAGATTGAAGAAACTTTGCTCTTTTGGTGTGTCTCGAGTTAAGCTTGTGTTGGCCGCTTATATACTTCAGTGCCTTATGATCGGATTGGAGAACAAACTGTCTGGGCCTCAAATAATGAGTCCAATGATTGAGAGCCCTGATTGTGACATCCTGGATTTTCAGTCATGTTTTCAATTGAATAAATCAGGTCTTTCATCGACGCGCCTATAGTGCTATTCTCATAGGCGATCACTGGTGAGATAACTAGACTATCTGGGGAAGTCATTAAGAGATTTTAATGCAATAGACTTGAGAATTCGACTAGAAATCGACTGCTCGATCGTGTTAGTTTGCAAGGTCATTACGGCATTGTCAAAATCGATCAGAGATCAGAAATAGGTCGATTCGACTGAGATGTGTGATCAAAGTGTGGGTGATTCCACCTGATTGCAAAATTCTCGTCGGTTGGCACTAGATCGTTTTTCTGTCGTTTTGGGTACCTTGTGCCCGTAATTGAAACCTTGAGATTTTCACGACAACTGAGAGTCGCCAATGCGTCGAGTGGGTTCATTGTGGCTTGAAGAAAATCGACCACGAGTCATTTGTACTGAAAAGTTCTAAAAGTTACCCGGTAGCCTAGATCACGCTAAAAATGCGCCGAATCGAAATTAACCATGAATTTGAATCTGATTTCAGAAATTGAAGATTCTGTCATGTCACAATAAATTCTAGTAACGTCAACTCAGTCTCAGAAGATTTTTCTGCAAATCGAGACTTTTTGGGAAAAAGTCGGCATAAGGCCGTTTTTGTTCAGAAATTGTCGGGGGTAATTTTTTATTGCAAATTTGGGAAGCAAGTGAGTTATATGGGTGAGAAAAAATGCCAAGATGATCGATGATGGGTTGATTGATTTTATAGAGGCCAAATGGGATTAAATTAATAAGGATTTAATGTCCAATTGAAGCAAGATCAATGCAAATTCGTATGTCCCCCACCCCCACAACTTATAGACCAATTCAAGCTTCTAGATGGGGAGCATAGGTGGCTGGATTGTGGCCAAGGAAGCCAGACATGACTATGATTGAGTCAATGTGACAATTTAGTGGAAAAACAAGCCAAGTGACCTCCCCTCTTGCAGCAGCCTTCTTCTTCCTCAATCCACTTGCTTTCTCCATTGTTGGGGGTGCTTGGAAGCTTGAGAAAAACCAGAGAAGTAAGCCCCCTTGCCATTCGACCAAGCCGCACGCCCATCGGACCGTTTTCCTCCTCTGTTTCCCTTTATCCTAGTTTCTACTCTAGCCGACCTTTCACCAAAGATCTGAGTTGAAAGTGGTCTTTCTGAATGAATTAGCCAACGATCCACCCATCACTGTGACCAGCACATCTAGACCATTCCAAAGAGCTTGACCTCGCCTCAAACAGAGCTGCCAGCCGTCCCATTCAGCCGTTGCAAGTCGTCGGTCGCCGGTTAGCCAACGATCCACCGTATGCACTATTTTGCGTTTTTCTTCATTTTTTCTCCATTTCAACCCTTCCTTTGGCCGTTCCATCCACCTATAAGACCCCATTGACCCCCGGGAGCCATCGATTGCCGACCACCCGCTCGCCGGAGCTCCGATCAACCCGTTTCTTCACCATTCAGCCTTGGTTCTCCTCTGTCCAGCAAGCAGAAGCAGAAGCCGAACCAACTATGTTTCCTCTGTTTTGCAGTTCAAAACAGAAGCTAAAACAGTGGGTTTTTCAGTAGCTTTACGGGCCGTTTTGAGGTGGTTCTGGGTCCCGAAAGTTAGGCTCACTTTGGAGAGAATTGTCCCCTGTCGCGTCCCCGTCGATTTGCACCAACCGGCTCGCCGAACAAGTGAGTTTAGCTCACTAATCCTTGCTTAGTAGGTTAATGATGCTTAGGGGATAATTATATTTAATTAAGTATGATTAGGTGGATACATTAGATTAGAGTAATTAATTTAGTGCTTTACCGATGCATGTTAGATGGTTAGTTAGCGCAATTAGCAAGTAAATAGGTTCTAGTATTTATTGAACGAACCTTAGAAATTTTCCGGGTCCGTTTTGGCTTCTAATTAGGCATCAGAGGCATAAGTTGGATTTTTTTGGCATTTATTTAATATTTTTCGTAATTAATTAATTTTCGGAAATTAAACCGGGATAATCGGGGACCAGGATTTCGTGTTGATTTCAGTTGTGCTCTTTGTTTATTTAATTGAGTACCTGATTGTGCAAATTGAGTGAAATTGTGTTGGTGGGTAATTATTTCAAAAAGTGATAATTTTGGTAATTAATTGGAGAATTACTGGGTGTCGGTCTACAGCGCCAAAAATCTATTTTGAGACTGCTAAAAATAGTGCGAGATTTAAAAGTGAAAACCTTGTATTTTGGCTAAGGCTGGCCGTGTACTCACACACGTGTATTTTTATTGGGAAGGATAAAAATGACAAATTATTTGTACAATCGAAATAATATACAATACCGGCTCGATAACACTATATGTCGTCTTGGAGAAAGAACGGTATGCTGATGAGGATAGTAAATTGAGTGTATAATATAAATAGGGTATCATACCGGCTTGATGACTTTATATGTTGTTTTGGAGACAGAACGGTATACAACATCGGCTCGATGACTCTATATGTCGTCTTGGAGATAGAACTGTGTACAATACCGGCTCAGTGACTCTATATGTCATTTTGGAGATAGGACGGTATGCCATAACAGCTCGGTGACTCTATATGTCATCTTGGAGAATAGACGTTATGATGAATATACTCGGTGACTCTATATGTCATCTCGAAGAATGAATATTATAATATACTAGCTCAGTAACTCGATAGGTTATCTTGGAGAATAAGTAGTATATTATAGTGGCTCGGTGACTTAGTGTGTCATCTCGGAGAATGAATATTGTAATATACTGGCTTAGTAACTTGATAGGTTATTTTGGAGAATGGACATTATTGAATGGAATGATCAGGGAATGGTCTGAATAACATGTAATCGTCTAGGTCGATTGATTAATGTTTCAATTTGTGGTGATTGATTGGGTGCTTATTCGAACTGTGTTAAATTGCAGGTGGAATCTGAGGCCAAGTTAAGTCTTTTGACCTGTGTTGTGCATAGGCATCCCTTATGGCATATTGGCTTCCTAATCGAGTCTTAGGGTGTAGAACTCGCTGAGATATAGTCTCATTGGTTATTGTATAACCATTTTCAGGTTCTTAAATGGTGTTGGTGGAGGACAGGGAACCCCGGAATCTGGGAAGGTGGAGACCGAAGAATTGGTGAACATGTCCAACCAGTGGGTCATAAGACAGTTCCCTTTTGTTATTAAGCCGATATTTTGTAAACAACCTGATATGGTATATAAACCTATTTGTTTATAAAAGGCCGTTTGGTTGGAAAATTTATAGTCCTACTTTCCTATCCCATTGAGTTATTGTCTGGGGATTATTGATATGCTTCCACATGCGTATTAAAATGAATGGGTCGGCGATGCGTCCTAGGACGTCGCTATTATATCGACCAGGTAAGGGATGGGTGCATGCCCGAGGATCGGGTCGTGACACTGATAATCGCGTAAAACTCCTTATTGTAGGTAAAATAATTCTTCCTTGATTCTGTGAGGTTTTCCCTAAAATATGCTAGAGGCTTTTGAACTTGGGTGAGAACAACTCCGATGCCAACTCCACTCGTTTCGCATTTGACCTTGAACACTTGATCAAAATCAGGAAGGAAATGATAGGAGACTAACAAAGCTTTTGTTTTATGATTTCAAAGGCATTATGGGCGGCTTTAGTCCATTCGAAGGTTCCCTTTTTTCATGCATTTTTTAATAGGTATGGTGAAGGTGTTGAAATTTTTCACTAAGTATTGGTAGAAGGATTCAAGTCCATGGAAACTCCTCACAATAGAAATTGATTTTGGCTTGGCCAAGTCTTTATTACCTCAACCTTAGATTGATTGAAAGAGATTCCATCCTTTGACACTACGTACCCCAATAATATGATGCTTGTCGAAAATAATTGACATTTCTCCATCTTCGAAAGTAGCTTTTGCTTCCTCCAGGCTTTAAAGACTTGTTTTAAATGAGATACACGCTCCTTTTTGCTCCTGCTAAACAAGAATATTGTCGAAATATGCAACAACAAATCGACTAATAAAGGAACAAATAACTTCATTCATAAGTCTCATGAAGTATTGGGAGCATTTGATAAACCAAATGGCATAAATAGCCATTCATAAAGCCCTCCCTTTCTCTTGAAAGCTGTTTTCCATTTGTCACCTTCCTTCATGTAGATTTGATGGTAGCCACTCTTAAGACCGATCTTTGAGAACATCGTCGATCCATGCAACTCATCAAGCATGTCATCAAACCTAGGTATGGGGTACCTATAATTGATTGTAATGTTGTTGATGGCTTAACTATTAACACACATCCTATATGTACTATCCTTTTTCGGTACAAGTGGAGCTAGAATAGAACAAAGATTCACGCTTTCCCACAGAAAACCTCGTGTAATAAGCTCATCGACTTATCGTTGCAACTCCTTTGTTTCTTATGGATCATGTTGATAAGCAACTTTGTTGGGTAAAGAAGTATTGGGTATCAAATCGATTTGATGTTTAATTCCCCTCAAGGGAGGTAGCCTAGGTGGTAAATCCTTCGGAAAAACATCTTTAAACTCATCAATCAGGGATTGCATTCTGGGGTGTAGGGGTCTCTCTATCTTATTTTTTCGATTCTCAACAATAAGCAAGTTCAAAACATATTTTTGTTTGCTAATGGCTCTCTCTACCCATGTTTCATTCAAGAACAAATTTTCTTCACTAGTGTTTCCCTCCCTCAATTGAATTTTGTGTATCATGGATGGGCTCAATGGCGGTAGAGTGATGAGTTTCTATTCTTTCTAAAAAGAACAAGTGTTTTTTCTCTCCGTCATGCAAGGCCTTTCTATCAAAGTGCCAAGGTCTTCCCAATAGCAAGTGACATGCATCCATGGGAATAACATCACATAACACTTCACTTTGATGATAGTTTTTTTCCAATAGAAAATGAAATCAAGACTTGTTTAGTTACCTGGAAATTGTTCCTTTTGTTCAGCCATTGCAACTTATAAGGCTGGGAGTGTTCAGAAGTGGAAAATCCCGCTCGTCTATTAAAGTTGTGGACGCCACATTAGTGCAGCTTCCTCCATCAATGATCAAATTACACACCTTCTCATTAATGGTGCAACGAGTTTGGAAAATATACTCCCTTTGCTCATTTGCTTTGGGAGCAATTGTAGAGTGCAAAGCTCTCCTAATAATGAGCAAGTCTCCTTTGTCTGGCGGCTTTACAAATTCATCTTCCCCCTTAGGTTTGGAGTCATTTTGGTCGGCATCTTGTATAACCTCTTAAAGCCCCATGTCGATCTTCTCGATTTCTTGAAGAGTCATAACTATTCAATTTAGACATTCAGATTGATAATGTCTATAATCTTGGCATTTGAAGCACTTTCGTGCACTACCACCATTAGTTTTTTTTTTTTTGGGTTTCTTTGACGGATTCCATTGTTTTCCCCTTGCCTTTGTCTTTCATCGATGTACTCTTGACCTTGCTAGAAGAATTACCTTTAATGAAAAAAATCCCCTTTGTCGATGTTTTGATCGACAAACCCTTGCCACACCTTAGTTGTTTTTCCACCTTCATGGCTAGTTTGCAATTTCGAAAGACCAATATGATTGAAGTTCAACCAAATCGGTAATCTCTCTATTCAAACCACCAAGGAATCGAGCAATGGGTCTGCTTCGACAAGAACCTTCTTCATAAGTTTCTTGAGTTTTATCCAAGATTTGATTCGGCTCTTTCCATCACGAACTCTTTAGTCCTTCAAGTTTTCCCACCAAAGTGAAGTATTTCTTTAATTTGAGAATAGTGACCTTACAACGCTTTTCGTCCGAGTATGAATGGGAGTCCGATACTCATTTGATGTCATGAAGCCAATCAATAAAGTCGTTTGGATTGAGGCTTCCTTTAAATTCCGATACCTCTACTTTCACTTCACGATCATTCTCCTCTCGTCTTCTTCTTCTCCTCTAGACTTGGTAATGTGAATCACTAGAGTTGCTTTTGGTGTTGCTGGATTCATCACCAGAGCTTTGATGAGGATTTGGATTGACACGATGCAGTCGATTAACTGGTGTATTGGTGGTGGTTCCTACCTCGCCTAATTCTCCAGGAGGTTGAGGGCTCACTTTATCTGTAGTTGAAGCTCCACTATGGCTTGCCCCCCTAATTATGTGTTTGTTCCAAAGTCAAGCCTCTTAGAACCAGATCATTTATTTTGTTTTTTCTTTTTGACAAAATAAGGGATGAGATAAGAGATAGGTAACAAAAGGAATCACTTGAAACAAGTTCAATCTTGAGCTCTAATACTAATTTGATGCGGTTGTAAGGGGCGGGCTAGAGTGTATGTTGAAGGAAACAAGGTTAGATTAGAGTGTGTGTGGATGTATGTCAATGGATATACGAAAATATAAGACAAAAAAGCGATCACCACCAAAGCTTAAAGGATGCACCACTAGCCAAGGAATAGATAATTAGGATTAACGAAGTTCACCACAAAGGCTTAAAGGACAAGCCGCTCACCAAGGATAAAAGACTTCAAGATAGGGAACCTCACCAACAAAGCGTAAAGAAGGAACCACCAACTAACAATAAAGGGCATCTTGGCTCGTTACCATGGAGTAATCCACCCTCCAATGATAAAGAAATTGGGATAGGATTTAACTATGACATCATGAAATTCGACCCCGTCTCGAATATATGAAATGGTTGTTTCGTCGACGCGCTTATGGTTAATCTACTCGGAATTGATTATTCACGAGTTAACTAATCTATTAGGTGAGGCTGTTAAGGGATATAAATGCGACACATTAGAGAATTCGATCAGAAATCGAACGCTTGACCATAATAATTTGCAAGGGTCAATACAACACCGTTATAAATCGATTAGCAAACTGATATAAGTCGATTCGATGGGAGTACGTAGTTGAATTGCGGGTGGTTCCGCACGACTATGATATTTGTGTCAAACAGCAGTAAACCGATTTTCTATCGATATTATACTCGAGACACGTAATGAAACCTCGCGATATTATGACAATCGAGAGTCGTCTACGAGTTAAAGATGCACAAACGTGGATCGAAAATTATCGACCATGGGTCAAACGCACAAAAATCCCTAAAAGCTACCCGATAGGTTAGGTCGTATTGAAGTCGCGTTCGGTTGATTTTAACCACGAAATTGAATTTAGTTTCAGGAATTGGATGTTCGAGCGTGTCACGATTCATTTATAGGATATCGTCTCATCTTTCGGCAAAAATTCGTCGAGTCTGGAATTTTGCGGAAAAATAGATTTCGGACAAAGGAAATTAAGGAAATTCGGATGGGCTGATTTAATGGACTTTACTGTTCAGTATGGTGGAGAAGAAAGATTCACTTATATATCTAATTAGATGGCTGCCACAATGGTTCATTTTGTGAGAAATTGAAGCTAATTCCTCATTGGTTGGCCTCTTGACTTATTGGGCTGAAGACTTTTGGGTAAAATGTGATGATGGGTTGATATTTTGGTTAGGCATTTAATTGGTTGTGGCCTTGACTTATTTTCCCTCTCTCTCCCAATTTCCCCTCTCCTTTCATGAGTCCCCCCCGGGCTCGGCTGCTGCCCACCTTTCTTTTGCCCTTCCCCACATTCTTTCTTCTCTCCTCCATTCTTCTTCCCACATTTGCAACTCCATTTCCTTCCACTTCACTGCCGCACACCCACTGCCACTCCATTTCACGCCACCACACCACCATCTTCACCCCTTCACATCACCACCCCTCACCCCCACCACATAACACCAGCACCACTTCCCCTCATGCCAACAACCACCGCCCGCAGCACCCCACCACCAGACCAGCATCGTTCCCTTTGCGCCACCTCTATCGAGCCCTTCAAGCAGCCACCGTCTCACCACCTTCTTGCCGCACCGTCAGCCACCACCAAAGCCCAGCAACTTCACCGAACAGCGCTCCACCAACCAGCACCAAGCCAAGCTCACCCACTTGGCCGAGAGCTTGTAGGTCCGTGACCGCCGCCATCATGGCCTTTGTTCGAGCCGTGGTTGTTTGGGGTTTTCGTTACCGTCGCCGTGAGCCTACTGCCATCAAATTCCGGTGAGTTAACTCCCTAATCATTGATTAGGTTGTTAATTGCGTTTAGGGAGTTAGATTAGTGTTAAGATGGATTAGCTTAAACTTCAGACCGGTTTACTGGACACTCGTTGTTTGCCATTTTCATGGGTTAAAATGTGCTACAATTTTGAGGTTACTTCATTCTTGAAAAATGTTCTAAACATCTTCAGCTATGACATATATTTTACTCAATATTTTATGGATTTAAAAGAACAAGATTTCATCTTCATTACACGTAGGGAAAAATCTCGGTTGGTGCTAGAACCGGTGACTTTTTGGTGTTTAAAGGATTTTTATTGAATTTTAGGATTCAATGTTCGAAAGAGTTCCTTCACAAAAGTTTTCATCACATCTTGTAGTTTAACATAGTCAAATTTCAGATTAAACGGACAAGTTTTGGACCTCAAACCAATGTGGTTTTGGAAAACGTAATTTCTAAACATGGACACAGTTTTGGTAACGGTTTGAGTGATTTACTGCTCTTATTCTAGAAATATTTGGGTCAAGGTGTTTCCATGAAAAGTGTTCGTTTATGTCTCCTTTATAACATATTAAAATTTGAGAATTTTCTGAACTCGTTTGGTTATGTTTCTGGAATTAAACCTGAGGACACGCATGGACTTGGTTTCTGCTGGTTAGGGCCGATTGTGGTTTTGTGGTTATTCTTGGTGTAATGGTTGCTGGATAATGTATATTTGGTGATGTGGTTGACTTTTGGCATGCTTAGAACTTATGCGTGATAATATGTGAATGGTGGTTCTATGGTGATTGTCTATTATTATTGCAAAAAATGGCCTTATGGACAATTAATTAGAAAAACAATGAGGTGTCGGGTTTGGACACAAAAACTTATTTGCTCAACAAAACGATGAGGTTTTAAACTAGGTGCGTGCAAAGTTTGACGGATTAATTTTGAGTACGTGAGCACCTACAAATTTCTTTCCAAAAGTTTTAAAGAAAAAAAAAAGGGGGATTACCCAAGTTTAGTTCCAAAAAAGGTGGTTGGAAAAGAAAATAGAAAATAAATAAGGTGTCGGGTTTGGACGCCAAATTTTATGTACTCAATAAAACAATGAGGTTTTATACTAGAAGTGTGCAAAGTTTGATGGCTTGATTTTGAGTACGTGACCGCGTACGAATTTATTTCGGAAGGATTTGAACCACAAAAAAAGAGTTGCAAGGTTTATTAGTTGAAAATAGATTTTTGTGTTCTTGGCTAATGAGAAAGATAATGGCAAAAGAACCTTTCAAGTGCCATAACTTGGCACAAAAGGACACTTAAGTGCCATAACTTACGAAAGATACACTTAAGTGCCAAAATCGGAGCAAAATGGATCACTTGAGTGCCAATTCGGCCAAAGTTCGGCCAAAATGTCGATGTGGCATTTTTCTGGCGAAGCGAGTGCAAAACGACTGTTTTTTGCACACTAACGTGGCCAAATAATGCAAAAACGGCGTCGTTTTGGGCTAACGTGGTAAAAAAATAATATAAATTTAATTAAATTTAATTAAAATATTTAAAAAAATAATTTTAAAATTAAATTTAGTTAAAATATTAAAAAATAATAATTTTAAAATTAAAAAAAATTAAAAAAAAAAAAAGAAAGGGGGCGGTGGCTGAGGGCTGAATTATTATTTTCTTATTTTCTTATTTTTTTTAAAATTTTTTAAAATTTTAAAATTATTATTTTTAAAATTTTAACTAAATTAAAATTTTAAAATTATTTTTTAATATTTTAATTAAATTAAATTTTAAAATTACTTTTTAAATATTTTAACTAAATTTAATTTTAAAATTATTTTTAAAAATATTTTAACTAAATTTAATTTAATTAATTTTTATATTAATTTTTTTACCACATTAGCCCAAAACGACGCTGTTTTTGCATTATTTGGCCACGTCGGCATGCAAAACGGCGTCATTTTGCACTCTGTTTGCCGGAAAAATGACACGTCGGTGTTTTGGTCGGACTTTGGTCGGAGTGGCACTTAAATGATCCGTTTTTCTTCGAATGTGACACTTAAGTGTACATTTCGTAAGTTATGGCACTTAAGTGTCCCTTTGTGCCAAGTTATGGCACTTCAAGGGTCCTTCTGCTGAAAGATAACAATGGACTTGAGTGATGGTGTGCTCATGTGATCACCTAAATGCCTTGATGCATATGAATATGCGGGATAATGAACCCGTCCTGATGCGTATGAATATGCGGGACGATGTTTGATTAAGTTCAGATGCCCCACGTCAATGGATGACGGTCGCGGTGGAGGCCAGGCCGATACTCCTTTATGGAATGCTGTCCCGATGTGTATGAATACGCGGGATAATGCCGTGCTCGACAAAGCAGGACGATGCTCGGTTACGTTGGATGACGGCCAAATGTTGAGTTGGCCATGGTCGATGGGTCATAATAACTGAAACACACCTGAATGGTTGTGATAGTTACGCCTGATTATGGGGCGAAATTGTGTGGCATGGTATGGGACGTGTCATAATAGTTTTACCTTATAATTGGACTCGTGTGATTGTTTGAATGATGAAAATGATGTGTTCCGGTTATTAATTGCGCTTGCTACATTGATAATAACATATGTGATGAGCTAACATGCAGTGACGCACCGAGACGAGGTGAGTTTTGTATGGTGCGTGTTTAAGACAGCATTCGAGACAAATTTTCTTTCTAATCGGGGTTTAGGGTTTTAACTCACTGAAATTTATCTCACCCCATCGTGGTTAAACTTTTTCAGGGTCATAGCGTGGAGATCTGCTAAGTGTGGATTTGGTGGGTGCGAGATACGACACCTTTTTGGCTGGTCCCGCCGTTAGTGAAGTAGGTTGACCCTAATCCCTGAGGATTTTGAGAGGGTCAATAGGAAGTGGCCGTAGAAAGGCTCGTACTATTAAACTTCCTAGGGTTAATAGTTGATAAATGGATATGTTGTTTTTGGCAATGGTTGTCGTGTTTTTACTATCCCTATTGTTGCTGGTTGACCGGGTGTTTATTTAATTCGCTTCCCTGCATGTGCTTAATTGAAAAAAGAAAAAGAAAATGGGTCGATGACGCGTCCTGGGACGTCGCATTTTCAGTCGACCATTGAGGGATGTTCGCGTGCCCGAAGTTCGGGGCGTGACATTAACCACTCTTTAAAATAGCATTGAAACTTGATAACTCTCTCTAAGTCCATGCTCTAGTCTTGGAAGCTAGATAGCCATCGTACAATATCACCAAATAGCGGCATAATTTGACCAAAATAGCCCCCCGGTTGTTAGGTTATTGTTTGGCCTTGAATCTGGCAACCATTTTGGTGAATCAACAACTCCTCAATTAGTTTCATGATGGATAGTCTTTCTCATTGACAATTTTATTTCCAGACCAATCGAATCACATTATGTCCAAATTTGATTTTGGCTTGGGCGAGCATTGATGACGCTGAGTTCATTGATAGAGTTAAGTCAGATGCTCCTGCATTAAGTTCCTATTAGAATGGAGAATCTATGATAGTCTTTTTTCCCCACCCCAAGAGGGGGAATGTTTCAACCAAAAAATAAAAAAAATAAAAAAGAAAAGAAAAGAAAAGAGGGGGAATGTAGTATTTGATTAGTGCAATATTTCATCTTCTTTTTCTCTGTGGATGGATATGTACCATATCAATAATATTGATGATATTGAAAGATAGGGAGCTGGCATGGGCTCGGTCAATGAATCTCAAAGATAGTCATAGATTTTCACATTGTTTGCTTTGCTTTAATGCTACTCCTACGAATGCTTTCTGTTGGATGATCTCATTCTTGTTGAAGTTTGTTGTTTATATGGTGAACTCAGAGTTAAATTTGGGCACTATCATTTTATTTGACCTCATGCTGGGAGGGAGTTGAGATGAGAGAGATCGAGATGAGACGAAACAATTGACAAGTGAGATTATGGATTTAGGAATTTTAATTTTTCCTTAAATTTTTTAAATATATATTACTAGTCTGGTCCAAGTAGGGAGATGGATGGTTTCACATATAAAATCAAGAACCAGACCTGTACCCATTGGTTCCAACCTTGGGAACCACCAGTTTTGAGCAGGTTCTGTCCAGTTTTGGGTGGTTTTCGGCTCCTTTGCACACTCCTAATACACCCTTCCACCCATTCCCTCAAGAAGCACCCAAAACAAGCGGTTATCACCATCACCATAGCCATAGTCAATGACCTGGATGCACCCATTCCCTCTCCCTTTGACATGCCCAAAATTGCAATTTCCTAGAACACCACCAATTTAAGCTCGCCTACTAAAGACTCCCTCTTGCAAGCCAAGGCCTTGAAAAAATCTGCAGACGTTGTTGAGTCTTCCAAGTTCTCTTCTTTCCTCAGTCACGACCAAGCAAGACAAGGGAAATCAAGAAATGGTGAAGCGGGGCTAGAAGACAAAGGGCTATTGTGCAATGCAGGTGTAGAAATTGGCCAGAGAATGAGAGAATGGAGTTGGGGAAGTTTGGGCTGTCAAAAAGGAGAAGAGTAAGATTAAGGTGTCTCAACAGGGAATTGACATGGTCGAGTTCTCGTCTCTGTTGGTGGAGGAGAAGTCGAGGAAGTGCCATGAAAGGGCTTTGATGGGGACAGGAGGAAATATTTTTATAAATCCACACCAAAAGTCCAATTTGGAATCGATCACACTTACTTTGAAAAGGAAACCAGCCAATTGGACTTTCCTTTATGTTATCTTTCCTCGCCGACTCCAAATCGCCAAAGGAAATAACCGTATTCTAATTTACTTTATTTTGGACGTCTACAAATACATCCAAATTTCTAACTTTCCATTAATAGACCGGACTTTCTTGCAATTTATCTCGAGCCAAGTTTCATTCATAGACTCAAATTCAAGACATATTTTAACAAGAACAAAGACAAAAATGTTTGGTTTTGGACGGGAATGCCTCTGGACGTAGGTTTTTATTTGAGACAATATCTACTTAAACTCTATTTTGAAAAAAAAAAAAAAAAAAAAACGACTCTATTTTAGGTTTTTATTTGGAACTTTCCCTAAAAAAGTTGGAAAAAAAGGTAAAAATTCACCAAGGCAAGAGAGAATGTAGCCGTGGGGGTTTCATTGAAGAATTGGGGGGGGGGGCGGGCGGCGGCGCGCGGCGGGCGGGGCGCGGGGTGGGGCTGCCTCCACATCGCCAGCTGGGTCGGCTATCCTCGCCGAGGTCTCTACAAGGGCCCGCGACCGTTGCTGATCACAAGTGAGGGCATGCGAAAATGCAATACCAAGCCCACCACTCTTATATTGTCGAGGAGCCCAAGAACTTTTCTAGATTCCTATTCCACTCTTGTTAAAAGAACAGCTTCAAGTTCAGCGAAAGCAAAAATGGAAAAAAAAATGACATTCATGAATATGTTTTAAGTTTTTAACTGAGGAAGAAAGACGAGTTTCGGCTAAAATGGTGGTTGTTTGGCTGTTGCAGAGTGGTTGCGTCATTTGCTCAAACAGTTTGAAGGTCAGTCAAGGCACGACCATCTACACGGCCAGCTGCCGCCATGTATTCCACTTCCCATGTGTAGCGTCGCTTGTGCTGGGCATGCGTTCCAGCTCTTTCAAGTGCCCGGTATGCAACACGACCTAGAGAGACGTCCTTTGCGATTGACTGAGATCCAAGCGTTACTTGTAAATTTAATATGCTAAAACACTTGATTTTGAAAGTGTTCGATAAAAGTCAGGAAAGAATCGACTAACCTCTGGATACACAACAAATCGACTAACCTCTGGTTACACAACAAACAAATTACCCAAGAATTACATTGAATCATTAATGAGTAATGGACGAATCTGTAACTTCACGACGATCCGAATACAATCGCAAGAGAAGTATTTATGTTGTAGGACATTAATGCTGATTGTCTTCTCAAAGTGATGATAAAACCCTTTGTGTGTTTTCTAGTGGAGAGGAAAAGAACTTTATATCAACTTAAGTTCTATTTTTGTATCTTTATTTTTTTGCTCCCAGGAAGTTACCTTAACTTTCCTTAAGAGAGAATCACTCACACCTTTTCAACAGATGCCTCTCAAACACACCATTCCAAGTTCCACTCTAGTGCTAAAACTTTCATTTAATATTATTTTAGTTTTAAAACTTGTTACTCTCCTTCACTGGGAATGGAAGAAACGAAGGAAGAAGCTTCGAATGCAAGCTCATCAACCCACATTCCACCCACTTTGTCGCCTTCTCGAACCGATGGTGGCACCAAATATTGTGCAAGTTTCGAGATTTTTCCATCTCGTCTTCCTGGAATTGCTTCAACCAGTCTCGCGGGGGACTCCCTTGCCCTAACCATCGCCAGCCAACTACGGGTGAGGCCGCCTTGCCAGGGCCTTGCTGGTCGCTAGCGAAGGCGGCCATGGCCGCTGAGCTTCGGGTAAACTTGCCCAGTGCTTGCCGACCACTGGTGAAAAGACATAAAAAGAAAAGAGGAAAAGAGAAGAAAAAAAAAAAATTAAAGGAGAACGAAAAGAAAAAATTAATAAAAATTTAGAAAAAAAAATATTTAAAAGATGTCCGCGTAGCAATGGTCATGTCACATTGGATACCTAGCATTCACATCATCAAGTTTTTTGCCTAAATTGGTTAGATTGACTCAATCAGTACCAATATGAATAATTTTAGGATTAAAATGGTTCAATCGAAATGTTAAAAACGGAATTGGTGTCAATCAATAGATTTATGATTTTTTTGGGTATTTTTCCTGAAAAATAAAGCAAAGTTACAAACAAATCGATTATTCATTGCCTAAATGAAATGAAAGCAAAAATCAGTCATTTTCACCGCATCACTTTTAAGATGCCAAACTTTCGGCCACCGCAGTTTGGCAGACGGTATTTTGGAATTTTTTTTTTTTTTTTTTTGGTAAAGGTATTTTTGAAGTTTTGTGTTAAAGAATTGTATAATCTATGTTAAATGTGAAAGAAAAAAATAAAATGCCATAAATTAGAAGCCATATCTTTTAATTTTATAGCAAGGATGACTACCTAATGAAGAATATAATTTTCACCTTACAAAATACCTTACTAATCTCATGGATCAGGTGAGAACTAAACTTAAGGTTGGTTCAATGGACAATACAAATGGGCTCAGATTTTTAAAGAATATTGTGAATGGATAAGCATCCATTCTAGCTGAGTACTACTTTTTTTTTTTTTTTTTCTTTTGGCTAAAGAGAACTCTTTTTGGGAGCCCAGGGAACAGGATTCGGAACTGCTAAAGTAAACTCTATCGGAGCATTCAAAGTGATTGCTTTTGCTGGTGGCGAATTTGCATATAATAGTGCATTACGTTGATCATGAGGCAGCACCAAACCATCGTCTCACAATAAAGTATTGATCTTCGCAACCTCCTCTCAAACACTCCTCAACTCCAACATTTGCCTTTAGAAATGGCAGAAACAGTGCTCTTTAGCCTCGCCACTGACATACTGAAAGGCCTTGCCATCGAAATGGTGAAACCTGGGAGTTCCTTCGCTTTTCGAAAGATTCAGTTGCTCTGCGGTGCCAAGGACGAGCTCCAAAGTCTTAAGGACACCGTAGAGACCATTCAATCTGTGCTTTTGGATGCCGAGAAGCAGCAATGGCACAATGACCAGGTCAAGCCCTGGCTCAAGAGGCTCAAAGCTGTGTTTTATGAGGTACAGGACTTGCTCGACGATGTTGCAACTGAAGATCTGCGGCGAAACGTCACTTCCGGCAACAAGATGTCGAAAGAGGTTCGTGTTTTTTTCTCTAAATCAAATCAGTTTGTACACCGCCTCAAAGTGGCTAATAAGGTTCAGGAACTTGGAAAGAAATTGAATCAGATTAAAAGTGATAATAAGTTCCATTTTGAGCGACATCTGAGTGAGGCGACTGTTGCTATTGGGAGGAGGAGGTCAACTCACTCTTTTGCCCGCGAAGAAGAAATAATTGGTAGAGAAGATGATAAGAAGGAAATTATTGCACATTTGTTTGATTCCTCCTCGAGAGAGAGTGTTACGGTCGTTTCCATCGTTGGCATAGGAGGACTTGGAAAAACCGCGCTTGCTAAACTGGTATACAGTGATGACAATGTGAAAAGCTATTTCGAGCTTAGGATGTGGGTGTGTCAGGGGGATACTGAAATCTTTGATGAGGAAGTGGTCATCAAAGAAATACTGAAATCTGCCCAAGATCCTGATATGGGGAATCTGCAAGATATTGAGAATAAATCTAAGGAGCAGTTGCAGCAGCTTCTCCGGAAAATACTAGAGGGGAAGAAATACCTACTTGTTTTGGATGACTTGTGGAATGAAGATCGCCTCAGATGGTTGGATTTCCAACCTTTGCTAATGGATGGTTCGTGCGGGAGCAAGATACTCATAACAACACGTAGTAAATTGGTTGTGCAAGCCACAGATGCGAAATCAGCCATCCATGTTCTACAGGGCTTATCTGACAATAAGTCATGGGACTTGTTCAAGAAAATGGCTTTTGGAGATGGGGAAGAATCATTAGACCTGAAACTAGAGGAGATAAGTCGAGATATAGTTAAAAAATGTGCTGGTGTTCCCCTTGCCCTCAAAACTATAGGCAGTGTTTTATATAACAAAAACAAAAATGAGTGGCTCTATCTCAAAGAGCATGAACTTTCAAGGATAAATAAGCTGGACCATGGTATTATGGAAGTCCTCAAGCTTAGCTATGATCATCTTCCGTTAGGGTTAAAGCATTGTTTTGCATATTGTGCATTGTTTCCAAAAGATTATGTTTATGATAAACAGACAATGATCCGGCTTTGGATGGCACACGGCTTTATTGAGTCATTGGACTGGAATGATGACCTAGAGCAAATCGGGGATAGTTATGTCTCAGACCTATTATATAGGTCATTCCTTGAAGTTGAAGAGACCGATGATTCCACAGGCGAGGTGAAAATGTTCAAGATGCACGATCTCATACACGATCTTGCCTTGAAAGTTGCAGGAGATGAGTGCAAGATGGTTAATCTTAAAGAAGGTGGCATATATGAAGGAATTCGACATGCATCATTTGCTTCATCCTCACTACAAGAATTGACCCCTCTTCTTGAAATGGCCAATCTACGAACCATCCTCTATTTGAAGAGTAGAAAATCGGTGCCGAACTTGTTCCCAAATCAATATCATGGGATTTTCTCCAAGTTTAAGCATTGTCGAGTGTTAGGTTTGCGCTATGCAGATTTTTCCATTCCTCCCTCCTTGGGGAGTCAATTGAAGCACTTAAGATTTCTTGATATTTCTGAAAACCAATCAATCAAGAGTTTGCCAAATTCAATCACAGATTTGGTGAATTTGCAAACTCTTAAACTCTCTGGTTGCAAGAAGCTTACAACACTTCCAAGTGATTTGAGGAAATTGATCAACCTTAGGCACCTCTTAATTGATGGGTGTGATTCATTGAACCACATGCCACATGGGTTGAGTCACTTGTCTTCACTTCAAACTTTATCACAATTTATCGTACAAAAGATGGATCATAAAGTACCTGGTAGTGTGGGGAGAATAGATGAACTGGGTAGCTTAAACAAATTGGCTGGTTCCATTACTATTCGAAGGTTGGAGTTCCTTCAACTGTCACCGAGCAAAGGTTACTTGAGGGAGAAACAACATCTTTGTTCATTGAAGTTGGAGTGGTCAAGAGAGCAGCAAGATGATAAAAGCGAGAGCGATGAATTGATCATGTGGGAGAACCTTAGACCACACCCAAATCTAGCCCATTTGACCATAACCTCTTGTATGGGTAGGAATCCGCCAAGCTGGCTTTCCTCCATCAGAAATCTTGTTGATCTTGAACTTTGGGACTGTAGAGGATGGAAGTACCTACCACCCCTAAGTGAACTCCCCTTCCTAAGGAAGTTGACTCTCGTGGGCTTGGATGCGTTAGAGTCGGTTCAAGAGATTGGTGACCTAGAGCAATCTAACACTACACGCTCCTTCTTCCCATCTCTGGAGGGACTGTTTCTCCACCACTGTGGCAACTTGAAAGGCTGCTGGGGAAAAAGGCAACTAGGGGGTGCAAATCAGGATCATTGGGAATATGATTCACAATCATCATTCCCAAAACTCTCATCTTTGGAAATATCGTATTGTCCCCGCTTGAATTCCGAGCCGTTGTTCCCCTGGATAGAAAACTTGAGCTTAGTTGGAGTTAGCGTGAAGATCATGGAACAACAATTGATGGCCTTTCAAAATTGTCCATCAGAAGCAGCAGTATCATCCACGTTCGTCCCTCTCTCTAAATTAAAGAAGCTATTGTTTGTTAGTGGCGAGGATCTGGAGCACTCAATGCTCGAGATTTTACTTCGATTCCTCGATAGTCTTGAGTCCATGGGCCTCTACTATTGCTTCAAACTAAAGAGTCTCTCTCGTAGCATGCAGTACCTATCCTCACTCCAGGACCTCGATATTTGTGGTTGTGAAGAGCTAGATTTGTCAAGCCACGACGATGAGCATGGCACCCAATGGCGATTCCTCACGAAACTCCGTGGTCTTAAAATAAGATTACTTCCAAAACTAGTGGCTTTACCTGATGGGATTCAACATGTCACTACTTTGCAATTTCTCCACATTTCACGTTGTGAGAATCTGATGAGTTTGCCAGAATGGATGGGCAATTTTTCTTTGCTCCAAGAGCTTCATCTTTTTGATTGCCCGGGTTTAACGTGTTTGCCAGACGGGATGCGCCACCTCACCTCATTGAAGAAATTGACAATCGTTCAATGTCCCGTTTTGGAAGAAAGGTGCCAAAGAGAAAGGACTCTTTCATGTCTATCATTTGAATTAGATGTATAATTCCAATTGAAGAATTGCTTGTATCTCTACTTTTGTTTGAGAATAAGAAAAACCTTAAGTAGGTACAAGAAAACACTATCACTTCTTTGTGTAAAGTGCATTTGTGTACTCACATCTGATTGATGTTAAGTTATTTTTCAGAAATGAAAAATAAAAGCAAAGGGAGGTGAGTTGG
Source organism: Eucalyptus sp. ANBG9806169 (assembly GCA_014182395.1). NCBI lineage: Eukaryota > Viridiplantae > Streptophyta > Magnoliopsida > Myrtales > Myrtaceae > Eucalyptus > Eucalyptus sp. ANBG9806169. Next base: position 27,207,137 of record CM024580.1, read on the forward strand.
CAACCATCTAATGGGGCCACATGTCAACTTTCCATAAGGCTTTTAGGGAGCACCAAAATAATGTAATAGTACTATATCAGATTAGAGACGTGACTTTTAAAAATTCTCTAATGTCGTTAAAAAGTTGCTTTAGCTAGGGATTCGTGATAGCATATATCTATAAACAAGAAAGAGAAACAAATGAATAAACAACATGGCATTCAACTAGACTCAAAAAGCTTGTTGGTTGATACCCGACTCATGCTTGATATATTTTCTCTATTATGGTTGAAATTTGAATTTTCTCTTTTCTTTTGCTTGTCCATATATTTGAGTTCCACTTAAAAGATATTGGTAATTGACATACTCAAGAGAGACCCCAATGGACAAAATCACTTGATTATAAACAACTCACTCAGAATTCCGGAACAAACTAAGATATATTAACATGTAATTGCACAAAAAAAAAAAAAGCGCTAAATAAGTTATTAGTCTTGCGAAACGTACAAATCCATTGTTTAAACTCTGAACTCTATTTGGATTGCTACTCCAACTACATACACTTGCTTCAAGCTCAAGTAAGTAAAGATGTCCGACTGGCTTGCAACTCTAAAAGGAATCGCATCAACTTTCAGAAATATTCTCATTCATTGGTGCTACTTGCAGTTCATGAGAGACAACATCGATTTATTCGATACTACTTTTACATGACGACATCGTATTGTATGTCATGACGAAAGTTGTGAATAATAATTGCTTACTCCCTTTTGAAAAGCATTACCGGTGAAAAGAGAGAATAGTAATGGACCCAACTTTCTAAGAGTAATGAAGTCGGCTTATCTGTTACACCAAGTTCATCTACTGTCCCCACTCCACCTAATACTTGTGGTCCATCTTTTGTACGATGAAATGGAATAAAGTTTGTAACGAAAATAAGCGATTTAACTTGCGAGGCATGTTTTCGACCAAATAAACAAAATGCCACGCATGTGGCTTTTTCTCTCTTTTTTCTTTTATAATCTTTCAAATTTTGTCCTTTTTTTCAGTTTTTCTTTAAGCAACAAATAAATTAATTTCCTAAAGCGAGCCTCTAATAATTATGGGAAATTACCTTCATATTCTCACATAATTATCTGTGTTTGTAATGCTAGGGGATACCCCTAAGCTTCTGGATAAATGTCATTGACATATATACAAAAAAGATAACAATTATGGAAACTTAACGCAGTGCAATCTAAAAAGGAATGCAATCCAAAGAGAATAAATCAAGCAAATATATAAATAAATCTCAATTTCCATAACTACACCCCTGGACATATTTTTGTGATTTTTTTTGTATACGAAGAAGCAATCTGAAATTACTAACATGCAAGATGTTTAAAATCCTATATTTTGTAGAAAGCCTGCTATGCTAAGCACAAAAAAGAAAGATATTTCACCATTGATCTAACATTTCCCAAATGCAGGATTGGGAGAGCGATTTCTGAGAGACCTCAGATATTGGGAATCTCCGTGATTGTTGCTTGGAATCTTGGAGTAAGATTGATTTTTATTTATTTATCGTATACTCTATTAAGGAAAGAAATTGGCAGAAAAGGAAAGAAACAAGAAGATAGGCACACCGAATTGGATACTGGACAAAATTAATCCCCGGATACGTGGAGTCTGATGCATTGACCGTTAATTTTCTTTGCCAAGCCTTGTATAAATAATCCTTTTTTATTAGGCCCACTACCAATTACTTAAATATTCATAATTTTTTTTTGGTAAAGGTAAGATATATATTGACTTTGAACCAAGAAGCTATACAGCAAAGACTCGGCACCAAAAACTTGCACTTCGGATGATTAAATATTCACAGTTGAACTATTGATACGTGAAAGAATTCAACTGCTAAACTAACTTAATCACACATGTCACTTCTCTAATAGTGAATGCGTAAGTTCTTTTGTTATGTTGGCGATACACCTAACCGTTTTCATTTCTTTTTTTTTTTTTTTTTCTTTTTTTTTTTTCTAAATTTTGACAATCAACTCTAACTGTCACAAGTTTGGTGCCCCTAACTTTCCAAATCAAATCCAATATTCTGAATTCTCTCACGCTGGAGGGCAATCGTGATGCGTGATGGGGTGAGTGATTTCGGAAATGAAATTTTTCAGAAGGGATTTTTGTGGTTAAGTGTATGGAGTAGTGTATATGGTAAAGAAACAAAAAGGAATAAGCAAAGATAGAACGATCTCCTTCCAAGGTATAAAGGCCACGCCACCAACCGAGGATGAGGATCGAGATCTACGAAGTTCACCACCAAGGCCTAAAGCTTCCACCAGCCAAGGATAAAGGACTTCGGGATAGGAGAAGCTCACCACCAAGGCCTAAAGATTCCACCAGCCAAGGATAAAGGGCTTCTTGGCTCACCACCAAGGAGTGATCTACGCTCCAAGGATAAAGAAACCGAAAGGAGTTATCCACTCTCCGAAGGAGTTCACTCAAACAGAGGAAAGCTCACCATTTCATTCATAAAATTCGTATATCCTATACATTGGATAGTTTTCCCCCGTTTATAGGAGGATTTTAGCATTAGGAAATATTAAAAACAGACTTTAATGACCTAGGAATTTAAACCTTCGACTCTTGAACTGCATAACAATAAATACACCTAGGAACTTATGAAATGCAATTAGTAGTACGGGAACTTGCATTCGTTGAACTTTTAGCTTTCCGTATTCTTGAACCGTTGGCCTTCCGCATTCTTCGACCGCATTCGTAAACCTTTAGCCTTCCCAAAATTCGAGCTCATCCCTTGACCAAAAACAAATTCTCCCGAAACTTCATCAATTGGTCATGCAAGACATCTAAAATGGCCTCCCATTGCTAGTTATCGACGTACCACAAAATACCGATAAGTAATTAACATTATTCATTCAAAATGATCCATCGAAGCACATAATGCCCAATTTCTTTATTGCATTGGATAAGCATTGATGGTTCTGAGTTGGTCGATGGACCTACGTTGGATGCTCCCGCATCAAATCGTAAACAGCCTATTTTCAAGATGCGTCACATAGAGGGCAATCGGGACGAAGCACCGATGGAATCGACATTAATCTCGAAATTGCTTCTTCTTGAAGTGTGGCTTGTTCTTTTTCTTAGTGGATTGGGGGGAGTACAAGAGGAGGGAAGTGGTTGGCGGAAGGAGTTGATTTTTTTTCTATTCCTCTTCTGTTTCTGTTTTCTCAATCTCTTTCTTATTTTAAGAACGTGTATGTGTTTGATGATATTAGACAATTTCTACCAGTACTAGATAGGAGAACTTGCTTTCTCGAACATTTTTATTTGCGTCTGTCACATACAGTACGTATTATTGTTTTCCAATCTTCAGCATATGTATATATTATTTTCACTAGCAATCGTTTTTTTATGCTTTTAATTTTTTTTTATTTTTTTTAATCTCGTGGCCGTATAGTACTGACCCCCGGTCCACTCTCTCACCGCCCGGGCAGGGGGGATAGGTCTCAATGAGAAACTTTTCCCCCAACAACAGAGCAATGGTGAAGGGGTAAAAACGTCTTTGCGTACCCGCAGCAGCTTTTTTTTTCCGCTGTACTGCTACGGAATCAAACAAAAAAATAACGGGGTGAATAGCTTGGTGGTTTTACCTCATTTCTTGGAATTTGTTCCTCTGCATAAGCAGAACTATGGATGCTAAGGTTGAGGCTTACTATCACAAAACAATATGAACTCCAATATTAACCAAGAGAGGATAGTAAACAACCCTGCACTTCTTAAGGATATTAGGAGAATTTGGAGCTCTCATTTTGAGTTTAAAATTTGTCACGTTTTTTGGAAAGGCAATTGGCTTGTCGATATGCTTGCCAATATTGGTATAGTGAAGTATTTAGTTACCACGATCTACTTGCAGCCTCCTAGGAAATTTGCTTATGTTCTATTCAATGATAAAATTGGGATTGTAGAGTTTAGATGTTAATTTTATGTATCTTATTTTTACCCAAAAAAAGAAAAGGAAAAGAGAAGAGAGGAGGAACATGTGGGGATTGTATGTTAAGGCTGCGTTTGATAGTCGGGATAAAATTCGGAATAGGATATGATTATCATATCCTACATTTGGTGCACGCTTAGGACATGATAAAGTCGGATATAAGGGAGATATAGGTAGGATAAAATTATCCTATGGGGGAGGTAAGATAAATGTGGATAAGATTTCTAATGTCCATAATAGGAAAGTTATTTTTCTCGAATAACAAATTTATTAAATTAACAAAATTGAAATTATATTTCAATATAAATAATATTTGAATTCTAAATTAAGAAATAAAAAATAAAAATATATATTTATTTTTAATTAATCTTATTTTAATTTATATATTCAATTTTAATTCTATCTTATAATAAACATTCAATCTATAAATTAAATATTTATATTTAATATATATTTTAGGTATGTTAGTACAGTTTATTATTTGATAAAATTTTTATTAAAGAATGATGAAAGGGGAAAAAAGAAATAATAAAGAAAATAGTATAAAAAAGAGGAAAACAAATTAAGGAATAGTATTACAAGAGATTTTCACAATCTCCGTTTATAAACATTTAGGTTCATTTATAATAATATGTCATTTATATAAAATAAAAAAAATGTATATGATATGATGTGAATATATCTAACTTTAATACTGTGATTCACCAAACAATGGACAGAATATAAAAAAATCACAGGATTTCATATCCTATCATATCCATTCATATCCCAATTAGAAATCCGGAGGGAAAAGTACCAAAAAAGTCCTAAATTTATTGCATTGGTACTAATTCGGTCCATCCACCAATTTTGGCCAACCGACGTTGACATGGACGTCGGCGGACGTTAATGTGGCCATTTTAAAGATTTTATTATTATTTTTTCGATTTTTTTTATTAATTTTTTTTTTTTTTTTTTTCCTTTTCCTTGTCTTTTCCGGTGAGGCTTGCCGGCCACTGGGCGAGGGCCCAAAGCCCTCGCCTTCTGCCGGCGAGGGCTTCGCGGCCCTCACTCGGCCTCTCCCAGACCGCCGGTGAGGCGGCTTCGCCCGGATCTAGGCGAGGCTGGCCTCGCCTAAGCCTTGCCGCGGGTGAAGGGGGCCTCACCCGTGGCTGGCAAAGGTCGTGCGGAGGCGAGGGCCGAGGGCCGCGACCCTTGCTGGCGGCTGGCGAGGGCTTTGCGACCCTCGCCTCCGCCATGGCGATGGCCACCATGGCCTCGCCGGCCATTGGGCGAGGGTCACGAAGCCCTCGCTTGCGATCGGCGAGGGTTGCGGCCCTCGCCCGGCCTCCCCAAGCCGTCGGCGAGGCGACTTCGCCGGATCTAGGCGAGGCCGGCCTCGCTCGTGGCTGGCGTGGCCATGGCTACCATCGCTAGGGTGGAGGCGAGGGCCACAAAGCCCTCGCCCGGCCGTTGGCGAGGGTCACGGCCCTCGGCCCTCGCCTCCGCCACGGCAATGACCGCCATGGCCATTGCTAGTCGTGGGCGAGGCCCCCTTCACCCGCGGTAAGGCCTGGGCGAGGCCGGCCTCGCCCGGATCCGGCAAAGCCGCCTCGTTGGCGGTTTTGGAGAGGTCGGGCGAGGGTCGCAACCCTTGCCGGTGGTAGGTGAGGGCTTCATGGCTCTCCCCCGGTGGCCGACGAGCCTCACCGGAGGCTCGCTGGAAAAGACAAGGAAAAAGAAAAAAAAAGAAGAAAAAATTAATAAAAATTGAAAATATATTAAAAATTGCCACATCAGCATTTGGCCACCGGCCAGCCAAAATTAGCCGGATGGACTGAATTGGTACCAATATTAAAAGGTTTAGGACTAAATTGATCCAATTGAAAAGTTTATGACTGAATTGATACCAATACAATAGGTTTAGGACTTTTGTACTTTTCCCGAAATTCGGATGACCAAACATAGCCTAAGGATTTAGTGAGGTGGACCACACGTTATCGCCTACCGATGCTTAGAAAAACGATGGGTGGATGGGGCTCAACCCCCTTGTGCCCCCCAGGTGACATGGCAAGATTACTTGACAGTCACGTGACCGACCGAGAGAGGGAGAGAGAGAGAGGGCTTGGCAATTGCAAACGGCTAATCTATGTAGTGTATACTGATTTCTGGAGAAAAATTAGCAATAGGGTATTCCTCATTTCGATTGATATTGATGTGGAAGCTCGATATTTGAAACCCAAGCTTGCCTCTATTAAAATTTGTAGCTAACTTCAAGTTAGGTCGCGGGAGTTACTAATTAGTGGCCATCGTCAGCGATGAACAGTTTTCGGATGCATTTGTGCGACTAACATTTGGTGCTACGTGTATTTGTGAATTTGTGGTTGATTTCGAAATAATTTGGGCATTTTTTGCATGTGTTGATGAGGTTTGGTGGGTCTTCTCTGTCGTGGGTTTTTATTGTTGGCAGTGAATGCGGACGAGTGCTTGTTGATTAGGATGCAGGAGATGTCGGTGGACTACCATTTCAAGAGGTGGGGTCGGCCGCGGATGCCTTCTTCGGCTTCAACGGTCAGTCCGAAGCCCTCCCTAGTCCCCCTGTTCTAAGCATTTGTCTTCATCATCTTCCCATCGGGGAAAGACATGTACTCTGTCAGTATGTAAAAAACTTGGAATCACATGGCTTCTGAAACATAACAATATCCATCCCAAGCATTGGAACTGTTCATCGAATCCAAGGACTCAGAATCAATTTTTAACCCTTTAGTCAGTACATATTACATGCATAGTCTTTTCTGCTAGTTATACATATTACTGTTTTCCAATCTTTAGCTCTACCGGTACTAGATATGTCTGGTTCTTCGGCCTAAAAGAGAATATATATATATAGACTTTTTTCAGTGATGAGTACCAGTAGTGAAGATTTAGTATTCTATGAAAATTAATTGAAGTAAAAAAAAAAACTAGTATGAAAACATGTGTTCTTTGTAGGTCCTTAGGTGAGTCCAAAAATTTCTTCATATGGGAATAAACTATCTTGTCACTAACAAGAAATGTCATGTCTGCATTTTTTATGTATGAGGAAAAAAAAGGTGAACGGAAAAGCACATAAGAGTGTGAATGATATCAAATAAGTAGAATGGTCATCTTAAAAAAAATTGGGAAAGTCGTAAATATCGTGGAGAGGGAGATATCAATGTACTCGACACTATAGTCATGTGAGACATTTTAAATATGCGTTAAAACTTAGATTTTTAGTTGATGTGTCACATAAAGCTAAAAACTTTAGCATAGGGATCCCTAATAGCGACGAGCCCGTTTCTCGTCAAAAAGAGTCTTTAAGCATTTGAATTTACATTGACCTTTCATGTATGAGTCATTTGTATTTTAATATTGAAAAGTCAAAAAGCCAACTTGGTCAAACTTTGATCAAAATTTGACTCTTTACATAAAAGGTACCAAAATAGTGTCAATTTCATTTCTACACTATCTATATGGAACAATGATATAAATAGTTCCTAAATTTTGATCCAATGTGTAATTTGATTCCTAAACTTTTAATTTGTTCAATATAATTCCTGAGTGTTTTATATTTCTTCGATCTAGTCCCTCAATTGAAAGAAAATATATAATGTAGTCTCTGGACTTGAATAATTATGGAATGACTACATTGAACATTTTCATACGGTTCAAGGACTAGATTAAATATTTACCAAAAATTCAGGAACTATATTGAACAAATTAAAAGTTCATGGACTACATTCCTCATTGGGTTAGAGTTTAGGGATTACATTGCACATTAGGTTAAAGTTCAGGGACTACAATGCATATTAGTTAAAATTCATGGACTATATTGAACAAATTAGAAGTTCAAAGACTAAATTACACATTATGCCAAAGTTTAGGGACTATTTATATCAATTTTCCTTTTGATTTTAGAAAGGAAAAAAAAAAAAAAAAAGCAATTGGACCTTCAAATTGATGTTTTCTTAAAAGTTAACTTCTAGTCTTTAGATAAATAAAAAATAAAAAATTCTGGTCAACTTTTTCCAAAAAAAATCAAAAAAAGGAAAAACTCATGAATCAACTTATTTTTACTTCATTTTGATTTTTGCATCATCAATTTTACAAAAATCAATTAGGAATCGACTTTTCCACAATTCGGGAATTTCAATTCCTAATTTTTTTTTGGTCAAATAAATATCCCTTTCATTACTACGTAGGAACAGTACCCGAACATTTACCAAAATCCAAACATAATAGAGATAAGAGATAATGGGAAGGATTAGACAACCAATTTGTTGCAAGGGAGTCGTTTCGGCAAGCCTTCGCGATCCAATCCGTAGCCTGATTCGTTTCCCGCGAACAAACGGCGATGGACACTCCAGCTAAAGAGCCCAGCAATTGTTGACAGTCTACCACTATTGAATGGACAGCCCATGGGACTTCAGCCCGGCCCAAAATAGCATTTCCTGCTATCGAATTATCGGTCACAATCTGAACTTGAACTGTTGTACTTTTTTTGACTCTGTTCATTAAACTAAAGAGCTGCCGTTCGTGTCCTCTCCACAAAGTGCAAACCTTCCTTCAAAGCTAGAGTTTCCACAATGAGGGCAGACGGAGCAAGGACTTTCTTGGCAAATCCACCCACAAGGCGCCCGCGATGGTCTCTGCAAATTCCGGCAACGGCTCACTGTTTTGAGTCGCAACACCAAGAACCATCCACATTTAATTTCAGCGAGTCTGTTGGCGGTGGTATCCATTCTTCCTCTGACAAACCTCCCCTTTCATTTCGATGCTTTGTAGCAGTCCTGGTGCTCCATCTTCGATATAGTTCTAGATCACAACTAGCTTCCTCCACAATTTTATATGGCTTGAGTTTGCTAGTTCTAAAGATCCACGCGTTTCTTTCTTTCCATATCAGCCATAATATACCAGCAAGGAGGGCGTTTGAATTCAGCTCATCCTGGGGAGGCAAGTTCTCCGAGATCCATTTATCCATCCTTGCAATTTTATCGGCTACCGTATTCAACTTGATGCGGGGGTCTGACCATATCCTTTTTGTCCAGAAACATAAAAAAAAAAAAAGATGCTCGAGTCTCTGGGGCTTCATGACATATTGGGTAGAGTGGATCAGGTACCATTTTCCTCCTATAAAGATTTTCTCTTGTTGGCAGCGCATTAGTGCATACACTCCATAGAAAAAACCGAACCTTTGGGTAGTGTTGGGTTTGCCAAATTGTAGTCCATAGAGATCGGGGAGGCTGATATGATGATGACGCTTGGTTAGCATTAACCATTTTATCCTGGGAACAAACTTTGTTGTAGCCACTTTTGATCGAATAGGAGCCCTTATTATTTCCGGTCCACACTAGTCGATCCATTAATGGATTGGAGCTGAGCGGTATAGATAGGATCTCATGGATGACATTCTCGTTGAACATTTCCTTTAGCTTCGCTACATTCCATTCTTTTTCTTCAAGTACAATCAATTCCTTGACAAACTTTGGTTCGTTTAGATTTGCGGCGCCTCCAATACGGCCTCTGGGTAGCCATACATCTTCCCTGATTCTGATCTGTTTACCATCACCCACCAGCCATCTCATCTCAGGTTCAATCACTTCCCTTCCTGTCATCAAACTTTGACATCCCCATGAGGGGCGATTACCCTTACCAGCATGCCAAAATGCCCCTCGTGAGTAATAAATACCTTTTACAATTTTGGTCCATAGGGAGTTTAGAGCCTAAACAAGTCCCCAAGCTTGTTTCCCGAGCATAGTCTTATTGAAAGCTACTAAGTCTCGAAACCCAAGCCCTCCTGTATCTTCCTTGTTCTCAAAGATTCCCAGTTCTTCCAATGAATTCCTTTTCGTGCAACATTTTGTTTCCACCAAAAGCACGCGATTCTTTTTTCTATTGCTTTGCAAATAGATATCGGTATCTTAAAAATAGACATTGCGTACTGTGGTAGAGCTTGTACAACTGTTTTAATGAGTACCTCTTTCCCTACTTTGGTCAACAATTTCTCTTTCCAGCCCTCTAGCTTCGAGTTAACCCTTGTAAGGATCCATGCAAACATTTGCTTCTTGGATTGCCCCCAATCTGACGGAATTCCCAAATATTTGCATGTCTTGTCTATAATAAGGACTCTTAATTAATTCGCCAAATTCCTCTTTAAAGTTTGTGGACAATTTTGGTTGAAGAAAATACATGACTTGTTTAAGTTGATGGCCAGCCCTGATGCATAACAATATTGGTTTAGAATATCCGCCAAGTTTTAACATTCCATAACTGTTCCATCTAGGAAGAAGATGGCATCATCGGCAAAGAGTAGATGAAATATAGTCGGACGCCACCTATTTAGTTTGATACCTCTCAAGCTTCCATCTGAAATTGCCTTGCTCATTAGGATGGAGAGCATAAGTAAGGCAAAAGTGGGTTTCCCTGTCTTATACCTCGGGATGGATGGAACTAATTCATGGATTCCCCATTCATTTTCACACTAAAAGATACCGTGGAAATGCATTGTCTGACACACTGGACCCATTCCTTGCAGAATCCCATTTTCTTCATACACTCACATAAGAAATCCCATTCAACTCGATCATAGGCCTTTTGCATATCTAATTTCAGAACTGCCTGGACTTTCTTTTTCCTCTTTCGAATACGAAGCTAATGTAGCATCTCCTGGACTATCAAGATGTTGTCCTGTATTTGTCTGCCGCTCACAAAAGCACTTTGTTCTATCGCAATAATCTCAGGAAGCCATGGCTTAAGACGGTTAGCCATTACTTTAGAAATAGTCTTATAATTGAAATTACATAAGCTGATGGGCCTATATTTAGTTATATTTTCTGGATTTGCTACTTTTGGAATGAGAACAATATGTGTCATATTTAGTTTAGGATCGAAGGTACCCATAGTGAAGAAATTATCGACCATCTTGAATGCATCATGCTGAATGTCAATCCAGTAATGGTGATAAAATTGGCCGCTGAGCCCATCTGGTCCAGGTGCCTTAGTAGCACCCATTTGAAAAATCGCCTCGTTCACTTCATCCATTGTTACCCTTCTCATCAGGGACTCATTCATTTCCTCATTAACAAGGTGTGGACATTGATCTAGGACTGGTTGAAGATTCCTGGGTCCTTCAGTGGTGTAGAGGGATTGGTAGAATTGGCCAATGTGTTGCTTTAATGCTTCAGGTTCCCAACACCAGTGCTCATCATTTAATTTCAGAATTGTGATTCTATTCCGTACTCTCTGTTAGACCGTAGTGGCATGGAAATATTTGGAATTTCTATCCCCCCACCTTAGCCAGTTTATGCGGGATCTGATACTCCAATACAATTCTTCCTGCCTCCATAACTGTTCAATCCGTTCTTTGATATGATGGGCCTCCTCCCTGTACTTGGTGCCTTTAGGACTATTAGTCAACACGGTTAGCCTTCTCTTTAGGTGCTCAATTTGCTTGTGTGCATTAGAGAATCTTGTTTTGCTCCATATTCCCAATGCACCAGCCACCTTTTGTGACTTTTGTACTAAGTCTCCAAGTGTGGTATGGTGATCATTCCAAGCTTCTTTAACAATTTCCCCGCATTCCGAGTCTTCTAACCAATATGCCTCAAATCGAAACTCTTTTTTCCTTCTTATGATCTTCGGATATAGATTGAGGATAAGAGGGCTATGGTCATAACCTATAGCTGGCATAGCAACGGCTTCTGCATTAGGGAATTCCACTCTCCATTCTATGTTACATAGAACCCTATCTAGGCGTTCTCTCACCAGATTTTCCCCATCTCTATTGTTCGATCATGTGTAGGCACAACCCTTGCTTTCAATATCCATTAAGACACAATCATTCAGCATTGCCCGAAAGGCCACCATTCGATAATGATCCATCCCTCGTCTTCCATCCTTTTCCCAATAATTGAGAACCTCATTGAAGTCCCCCATACAAATCCATGGTAGGGAGTTGATGTGGTGGATGGCCCGAAGTTTCTACCATAGACAATTCCTCTTTTGGAAATCAGTAGAAGCATGTAGAAAAGATACTCTCATCAGGGTACCATAAGTAGGGTCCCTGCAAGTAATATCAATCAGCTCCTCTGAGTGCTCCTGTACTTCCACCCTTATTTCCTCCTTCCACATTACTATTAGTCCCCCTACCATGCCTATTGGATCGATGATAACAGACTTCTTGAAATTAAGTTGTTATTTAACCTTGTCCACCATTGTTTTCCTGTTCTTGGTCTCCATGAGGGACACCAAGTCGAGTCTATCAAGAACCACTAGGGCTCGGAGATGCTGGAACGTCAAGGCAGACCCCAATCCCTGATAGTTCCAACTCAAAACTTTCATTTATTCCCTGGTGACTTATTAGGGCTAGCCACCAAAGCCCATTCATATACTCCACCATCCACCTGGATAGGTGTTTCAAGAAGTAGAGACTCATCAATCGCATTAGCATCCATCTCCTGTAAGATGTAATTCTTAGCCCTCTTCATTTTCTTGCTCACCGGGGGAATATGGCCCTTCTTACTCTTTTTATGTACTGTAGCTGTACTATCGAGAATAGTTTCTGCCCATGACGAATCCAAGAGAAGAAGTTGAGAGCCTTTGTCTCTTTTGCCTTTCACTATCGTAGACACATTGGCTATACCTTTCCCTTTTTTAACTTGGATGATTCTGAAGGTTGAAATTCCATAGGATTCCCCAATTGCATCTCATAGTTCTCAGTGTTGGTCGGGACCTCCATGGTGCCAACCGGTGTAGGTGTTTCCGATACTGTTTCTTTCTCCTCACAAGATATATCTTCCCCATAATACATTTTCCAAAAAGGACTATTTTCCTTAGCTTCTACTTTTAGCCAATATCCGAAGTTACCAGCTACTTCCTCCCCAGACCTTGGTTCCTCGTAAGGGATTTCCTCACAGTTTGTGGTATAATGGCCTATTTGGCCACATGAATAGCAATAATAAGGGAGCCTCTCACACTTAAAGTCAACCTAGATTTGATCATCATCGAAATTCACTAATGCTCTTGGCCACAAAGGGCGTGATAGATTTAAAAGCACACGTGCTCTTCCCACCTTGCACGGGCTGCCATCTTTTCCATCTATTTTCAGTTCTACCACCTTTCCTATCTTTCCGATCACCTCCATCATCGTCTTTTCAGTAATTCGTATTATCGGAATTCCAAACACTTGCACCCAGAATGCACAATGAGTAAAGACATGACGGTGGATAGGTACCTTAGGTTGAAGTTTCTGTAGGATGAGCAAGTTCCCCGAGAAACACCAAGGGCTAGCATCCAGGACTCTATTCAAGTCAGCTTCCTCTCTAAAAGTGAAAGAGAATAGGCCCGATTGCACTAGTTCACACACCACGTGTTCAGTCTTCCAAGCCTTCTTCATTGTGGATAAAAAGGCCTAGAAGTTTACATTTGGCCTGGAGAAAAGTTTCCCGAGCAAAATAAGATTACATGCTTTCCATTTATCCTCTGGAATTTCTTCAAACATGTTGGCTAGAAAACCCTCTGACCACATTTGCCCCATTCTTCGGCATAAAGTAGCCAACCTCTGCTCTCTTTCTGATTCATTCTCCATTTCTAACTCCTTCTTACAAATTCAGGTTTAGGACAACCTCCAAGATTGACCCAGAAGAGTAGTCAGTACGATACCCAAGAGTGCCTATTGTTGTGACTGATGAAACATGGATGAAGGGAGCTCTAAACTGATTCTAGCTCTATTTCACGAGCATTTCTATTCCTAGAACCGGAGCAGAATCCATACTCACAAAGGCTTTGTGTGTTGGGTGGTGGAAGATGATGGAAGGACCTTTGCTACAAAATGAGGGATTACATTGTAACATGGGTTCGTAGGGTAAAGTGGTCTATGTTTAGGTGGAAGGATACTGATCGACAAGTGGATTGAATCCACTTGGGCTGGGAAATTTAGGGCTTAGGATTTCTCATGGGTACACTATCGCCATGGATAGAGGGGAAACTCTTCCGAGGAAGAGAGGGACTCTTACAAAGAAGAGAGAGCGGCGGGGGCGCTACTTTAGGCGCAAGTCTAATTATATTTCAATTCTTAATTGACCGACATCAAAATTAGTTCATTTCTATTTGTCTTTTGAGATAGTTTCTTTTATGACATTTAATCTATAGGTCATAGGCCATCTAATTGTTAAGCCAATTTTGAAATTACAAGTCATTGAAAAACTCCCCAATTTTGACCTAATTAGGGTTTTCAAATCGATTCTTCATGATTAGTGCAAATTAGTGAAAATTGGATATAATCGATTGAATAAAACTCATTTATGATAACAATTTTGACAAAATCACAACCATTTGACTTAATTTGGGGGATATAATCGATTGAATAAAACTCATTTATGATAACAATTTTGACAAAATCACAACCATTTGACTTAATTTGACCAAATTACTGAGTGTGCATAGATTAATTCAGGGACGGAATGCACTAATTGGCCAAATTCCATTTAACCCATTCTAGAATAGCATTCAATTTGATAAATTGAGATTCGATTTGGTCAATTGAGTTTCGATTGTCCACATTTGTCTAGAACATGAGGCTATTTTAGATCAATTGGGAGAATTAAAGCCTTATATGTCAAAATAATCAAACCGCATTCATCCAATTTAATCCAATTGCATTCAATTTTGATCCAATTCACTCGAAAATTTTTTAATTCAACCTAATTGGACAAAATTGGAAAAAAAATTGAAACAAAATTAAGACAAGAATTGAATTTGTTTAATCCGGTTAAATTTGGGTCCAATCAATCCAATCAGGTCAACCCAATTTGACTAGCGTTGACCATCCAAATTATTCCGGCAAATTTTCAACCAAGTTAGCTGTTCGGCCAGCCTACATGGTTGGCCAAGCTTTCCCACCCTTGTGCACAAAATTATAAAAATGCCCCCTTTTGCAAAAAGATCGAAATATCCTCAATCCTTGTCAACTTAAATCAACCAATGGGAGCTTTTCTTAATAGCTAAGCAAATAATCTTAGTCATTCATCATGAGAAAATCCAAGCCATTCATTATGCCAAGTCATCAATCAATGTGACTTGGAACGAACTAATGGAATGAAAACTTAATCAAGAAGCAATCAATAGGGACTATTGGATTAATCAAAGGGATAAGATTCAAAGGTTAGGGTATATATATTGATTTTCCCTCCAAAAGTTTGGGGGTAGCCATTTTTCAGATTATAGACTCTCTCTCTCTCTCTCTCTCTCTCTCTCTCTCTCTAGCTCCTTTGGCCGAATCTCGTCCATTGCCCTTGGAGGCTGGCCTCCAACCTTGTTATGATGAACAACCACCACTTTGACATCCCACATGAAGCATGTGGCCGATTGTAACAACCATCCCGTTTGAAGATTGCCGGATAGTCGCCGATTGAGCCAATCTTCTTCACGACTCAAAATACCGGTATTCATGCTGGTGATCAATCTATCTAGTTTCAACACCAATTTTGACTGTTCGAAGACATGCATTGGCCTCCCTCAGCTTGCAACACTCATCTTCAACCTATCCTTGAATTGTCGATGGCCAGATTTCACCAAATCGGCCATTGAATTTGCTTTAATTGATTAATTTCAATTAATTGCTTAGCTGGTTTTATTGAAGTGATTTCTCACACTATCCTTCACTTCATTAATTCAAAGAGTACTCGAGCTATTCTTGGCTCATCCGTGAAGTCCAATGAGGTGGTACGACGACCAATTAGCTTGATTGAGCATTGCAAAGTCCAATAACAAGGTTAGTCTCTCTTAAACTTAGTTTTGGATGATGAAGGATGCATGTTGAGGCCAATTGCCTATAGGTAGCGATAATGGCCATCCATGCTACTACGTTGATGATTATTTGCTCAGAATGGTGTATATACTGCTGATCCAGTGTATAAATCAATAAGTGATAGGATATTGGTTGATTAATGCATGTTGATTAGTCCTGCGTGCTTGGAGCCCAATGAGTCAGTAAGCTTAACTTGATGGTTCGAGCTAGCAAACTTCGAAATTGTGAAAAATACTCAACAAGAGAGATGATCCTGACTTCCTAAGCTTCAATTTTATAGGTCGACGGTTTCTAGGACTTGATTGTTGCATAGATTACATAAAGGATCTATAGTTATTGTTCGACGGAAAAGGTTGTCTTTGGTAGGCAACGCGTTATGGCAGAGAGACGAAACAAAAGTGTGGATTTTGGGTGGTACCTGGAGCTTCCATATGCTTTTCCACAAGGTAACTGGTATCTGATGTGATGAAGATGGCTGGTCTGTGATATTGTGGGATGCCGCTAACTGTAATGCTCTATATCCGCTTTTCACTGTGTATTGCCCATGAGTAGAGGTGTCAAAATGTGTCATTGACCCATTTATGGACCCATTTATAGTTAAATGGGTCTGCTCTCAAACCCATTAAAAATGAACTCATTTATAGGGATAGGTTATTTTTTTTTCTTTTCTTTTCTTTTTTCTTTCCTTTTTTTTTTTCTTTCTTCTTCCTCAGGTGGCCGGCACAGCAGTGGCCGGCGACCGGCCAGGTGAGCCTTGAGCTCGCCGGCATCGGGCGAGTTCGAGCTTGCCAAATCTAGCAAAGCGGAGGCCTCGCCGACACCCGGCGAGACTTGAACTCGCCAGCGTTGGGCGAAATTTCGAGGACGAAATTTTTATAAAAGGGGAAGAGTTGTGACATCCTGATTTTTCCAATTTTATTTTTAATAAATTGAGATGGGCATTTCATCTACACACATATAGTTCTTTTCCTTGAGTTGGCCACTCATGAGAAAACCAGTCTATCAGGTGAGGCCGGTAAGAGATTCTAATGTATAAGACTCGAGAATTTGATCAGGGAATGACCTTTCGACCGAGCTAATCTGCAAGGGTCATTATGGCACAGTTAAAAATCGATTAGAAGTCGGAGATAGGTCGGCTCGACAGAGGGATGTGATCGGGTGTGGGTGACTCCACCAGATCACACTATTCTTGTCGGTCGGCACTGGACCGACTTTTCTGTCGATTTGGGTCCCTTGTGTTCGTATTTGAAACCTTGAGATTTCCACGACAACCGAGGGTCGCCAATGTGTCAAAGATGCACATTGTGGCTTGAGATTGATCAACCACAGGTCGAATGCATAAAAATTTCTAAAAGCTACCTGGTAGGTCAGGACGCGATAATATCGTACCAGAGTAAAATTAACTGTGAAATTGTGACTGAATTAAGAAATTGGAAGTCCTGGGGTGTCACATATTTTATGAGGAACATGGATTAATTTTATGGATTTTAATTGAGCTCAATTGGATGAGAATTGATTGGAATTGAGGAATTTAAGGTACGAGATTTTATGCTCCGGCGGAAAATGAAATTGGACCTATTGAAGATAGTTGTGGAGGATTTGAACTTAGTGGAAGATGACATCACCCTATGTCATGGTAGTTGGCCAAATTGAAGGAGAAATTGACACTTGGAGGGTGGAGATTGAACCAAGCTTCTTCTTCAACCTTTGGAAGAGAGAGAGGGAGGGAGGAGAGAGAAAGGATCGGCCAGCAGCCCCTTGTGTGAAGCCAACCGATCGGAGCCCCTCGTCGTCCGCTCGCCGCCGTCGCCAAAGCCGCCGTGGTTGTCGTCGCTGCCATGTGTCCGTGCGAAGGCCGCACGCCCGCTTGCCGGCCGGCTCGCGCGCAGCTCGCCTCCCGCTTTCGTCCACCGTCCCACCCTCGTCCCGAGCTGCTGCCGCCGTCACCGGAGGCCCGCCGAGCCACCGCCAACCAGCCGCCAGCTCGCCGCCGCCCTCCTCCGCCGTCTCGCGCTCGAACCGCCGCCGGTTCCCCTCCGTTCGGCCATGGACGAGGCTTGAAGTTCCAGCCCAGATCTGGAACTTCAGGGCCCGTTTTGGCCGACTTCCCGACCCTAGGTGCTTGGCCTGCCTTGAGGAAAGTTGATCCTCGCATCGACCCCGTCGTTTTGGTGCGCTCGGCTCGCTAATCCGGTGAGTTTAGCTCACTAAATCTTGATTAGAGGGTTAATGATGCCTAAGTTAATTATGTTTAGGTGATTAGTGTATTTATTTAAGTGTGATTTGGATTAAGAGATTTAATTATTTTTAAGTGTGTTTAGTTTAAAGTTAAGTAGGTTTATTTAATATAAGCCTTAATGTGACTTAATGTGTTTTATTTTTGATTTATTTTAATGTTTCGAAATTTTGGAAAAGTTAATAATATATTATATTCCGAAAATCATTAAAATATTTTTATTTAATTAAAAAAAAACTCGAAAAATTATTTTTGACCCCAATTGCTTAGAATTTCTTACTGATCGTCGTTGTGCATTTAGAATTTGAATTTGATGAATGGATGTGGCAAATTGAGTGTTGATTGTGATAAATAGGGTTTTTAGCCATAAAAACCCAAGTGTTGCATTTTGATGCAGAAATTTGATTGTTAAGGTTTACTATTGAAATTGGAGTATGTGAACGAAATGCGGAGTGTCTGGAAGTCAATAATGATTTGTCGTGTGCTGGTTGATAGACTCGGTCTTAGTAGTGGCTAGGCCAACTAGACCTGTTCTCCTTGTGAATTGCCGTCAGTGAGTGACGTGGCTTGGGTTGCAATAGAGGCTAGGCCAACTGGATCCATGCTCCTTCAGGAATACCGTCGACGTAGTGACAAAGCCGTGCTCCATGGGGGGGAGGCGATGCCTGACATGAGTATCAGTAAATAGCTGAATTGTGAGTAGGCTATGCCCTTGTGTGGCAGTGAATAATTGGAATGTGTGCTGAGTGTGATTGTGATTTATATGAAAGTGATGCCGTTCCAATTATTTAAATTCTTATTATTACCTGAGATTGTGTGATATAAATTATGCTAACCTGCAGAAAAGGAATTAAGACGAGGTAAGTCTTTTGTGTGAGGTGGCTAGGCCACCCTGGGTGTATTTTCTTTCTAATAGGGGTTTAGGGGGTTAAACTTGCTGAACGATGTCTCACCCCGTTGTGGGCTAAAATTTTCAGGACCGTAGATGGAGGAATCACCGCCTCTAGAGACTGTCCAGTCTGAAGTGGGATCGAAGAGCGAGTCCGACTAGTAGTCTTAGGACCGTTTATTCTTTTTGGTGGACTGATCCCTTTTTGTAAGCTGGCCTATTTTTGGTATATATGTAAACCTTGCGAGGTTATTTGTTTATGGAAGTACGTTTATTTATGATTGTAATTATTTCCTGCTTTCCTATCTCGTGAGTTTTTGTCAGGGGTTAGATAACACGTTCCGCATGTGCATAATGAATTAATTGGGTCGGCGACACTACCTGGAAATATCGCATTTGTATGACCATGGTGGGATGTTCACGTGTCTCAGGGTTCGGGGCGTGACATCCCCGTTTAAGTGGTATCAGAGCATGGTTTGTGTATGGAGTGATAAGGAGCGAGTGAGTCTTGGGATAGTTGGTAGGAAATACTTTTAATATTGCTAGTGCATGTGTTTGATAGCTGCTTGTTAACTTGTTGGTGAGGTCACTCAGATTCTAATGTGGTATTGGAATTTGCAAACATGTATCTATATTGAGCTTGTAGCATGAGTGATCGAGAACTGAGAGCTGCTAGGAAGAGAGTAGCAGGCCCTGTGTTTCGGGGTGGGCCATCGATGAGAATTGATGCCCGTGGTGCACTTGGGAGAGCGCCGGCTGAGGCTAGCGCGAGTGGTGCAGCATCGCCTTCGATCGATGCTGGGGTAGAAACCCCTGAGGATCCAAGGTTTGCTGGGATCATGAGGATGCTAGAGATGATGGGTGACAAGATGGATCAATAGGCTGTCGCTTTAGCCGCCGCTACCGCCACCGTTGTCAATGCCGCCAATGCCGCCAATGCAGCAGCTGCCGCCGCCCTTGCCGCCGCACCAGTTGATGAACCTGAGGTAGCACCTAATGAAGTTCCACTTGGGAACATGGCCGCTAGGAGGCCTATGCATAAGCTGGTGGAGCAATTCCTGAAGTTGGATCCGCTGACGTTCACGGGAGTGGGAGATCCCGAAGCTGTAGCACTGTGGGTTCAGGAGTTGGAGAAAGCCTTTGATCTACTGATGTGCACCGAGACCGAGAAGGTTGTTACGCGGCTTATCGGTTGAAGGGGATTGCGGGTACTTGGTGGAAGACTACCAAAGGGATAGCGTTCCCTGGAGGTGTGGTTCCAGAGTGGAACGCCTTTCTCGAGGTCTTCTTAGAGAAGTACTTTTCTAAGTGTGCTAGAGAAGTGAAGATGGCGGAGTTCCAGCGCCTTCGCCAAGGTACCATGACGGTCGATCAGTATGAAGCGAAGTTCACTGAACTGTCGCAGTATGCCCCTGATTTAGTTCAGAGACCAACAGACCGAGCTCGAAGGTTTAGAGATGGGCTCCGACAGGAGGTGAAGAGCTTGGTGGTGCCATTAGATCTGAGAGAGTACAATGCCATTTACAGGCGGGCCCAGCTGATTGAGAAGAACCAGAATGAGAGAGCCGCCACATCTGGGTCGCGATTTAATTCGAATAGGGAAGGTAATCAGTTTGGGAAGAGGCCGATGTCTAGAGGAAGGTACCCTGTTCCACCCAACAGGCAGGGTGGGATAGGAAAGCCAGCGCCAAGACCGAATGGTGTGTGTCATCTATGCGGAAGACGACATGGTACAGCCCCGTGCTCTCTTAGGACGGGTGCTTGTTATGAGTGTGGCCAGCAGGGTCACATCGCGAGGCTTTGTCCCAGGAGATAGATAGGACAACATCAGTTGCTGCCACCGCCACCATCGGGTCAGAACAGAGGAACTGCGTCGCAGATGATGCCGCAGGGTGGATTGACCCGACCCCTAGCTCAGGGAAGGGCATATGCTATCACTAGAGGACAGGCAGAGGATGCGCCTGATGTGATCACAGGTACGGTCTTGCTGAACGACCAATCTGCTTATGCTTTATTTGATCCTAGAGCTACCCATTCGTTTATAGTTGAAAGATATGTTAAGTTAGTAGAATTAATTCTTGAGTTGTTGGAGTCAGTGATTAGCATATCTACGCCGTTGAAAAATAAAGTGTTAGCTTCAGTAGGTTGTCTTGGTTGCAAGTTAGTGATTGGTGAGCGAGAGGGGAGGATAGACTTGATAGTCCTGGCCATGTATGATTTTGATGTGATAATTGGCATGGATTGGCTCACCAAGCAATAAGCTAAGTTGGACTGTTATCGTAAGGCGATTCAGTTTAACCCGTTAGGGGGTGAGAGCTTTGAATTTATTGGGAGTCGAGGAGAACCATCGATTTCCTTGATTTCATCGCTCGAGGCAACTCGTTTGCTAGACGGGGGTTGCCAAGGTTACCTGGCGACTGTCGTGGATACGACAGTAGAGGAATTGAAGATAGAAGACATCGCAGTGGTGCAAGAGTTCCCAGACGTGTTCCCGAAAGAGTTACCAAGTTTGCCACCAGAAAGGGAGGTAGAGTTTGTGATTGAGTTAGCTCCCGAGACCGAGCCGATCTCCAAAGCTCCTACCGAATGGCCTTGTCAGAACTTAAAGAGCTGAAGGTGTAGATGCAGGAGTTGCTAGATAAGGGTATCATTCGTCCTAGTGCATCACCGTGGGGAGCACCAGTTTTGTTCGTGAAGAAGAAGGATGGTTCATTGCGCCTATGCATCGATTATCGACAACTTAATCAGGTGACAATCAAGAACAAGTATCTGTTGCCGAGGATCGATGATTTGTTTGATCAGCTTCAAGGAGCGTCGATATTTTCTAAGATCGACTTGAGGACAGGGTATAATCAGTTAAGGATCAGGAAGGAAGATATACCGAAGTTGGCGTTTTGCACTCAATACGGTCACTATGAGTTTACTGTGATGTCGTTTGGGTTGACGAACGCCCCAGCTGCTTTCATGGACCTGATGAACCATGTGTTCAGGGAGTACTCGGATCAGTTTGTAATTGTTTTCATCGACGACATCCTAGTATACTCGAAGAGTACCGAGGATCGTGAAAGGCACTTAAGGGTGGTACTTCAGACTTTGAGAGATCATGAGCTGTACGCCAAATTCAGCAAGTGCGAGTTTTGGCTAACTCGTTTGGCTTTCCTAGGTCATGTCATATCCGAGGAAGGAATCTCAGTGGATCCAGCCAAGATTGAAGCGGTGACTAACTGGCCGAGACCGACTACAGTGACAGAGATCAGAAGCTTTCTAGGTTTAGTAGGGTATTACAGACGGTTTGTAGAGGGGTTTTCAGTGTTGGCATCGCCGTTGACAAAACTGCTGAAGAAGGAAGAGAAGTTTGTGTGGACAGATAAGTGCGAGAGTAGTTTCCAAGAGCATAAGCAGAAGCTAACTACCGCACATGTGCTTACTATTCCATTTGGTCCAGGAGGATTCGAGATCTACAGTGATGCGTCATTTAGAGGACTGGGTTGCGTGTTGATGCAGTATGGCAGGGTTGTTGCATATGCGTCCCGTCAGTTGAGAACTCATGAGTTAAATTATCCGACGCATGACTTAGAACTCGCAGCAATCATCTTTGCCTTGAAGATTTGGAGGCATTATCTATGTGGAGAAAGATTCCAGATCTTCACTAACCATCAGAGTCTCAAGTACATGTTCTCTCAGAAGGAGTTGAATATGAGACAGCGCCGATGGATGGAGCTCCTGAAGGACTATGACTATGAGATTTTGTATCACCCTGGAAAGGCGAACAAGGTCGCCAATGCACTGAGTAGGAAGTCTTTAGTTGCACAGTTGGTACTGAAGGAGTGGAGTCTACTTGAGAGAGCACGAGATTTGGGCTTCAAATTTGAGGTAGGCCACCTTTCAAATCTTATGGCCACCCTCAGAATTGAGCCGGAAGTGCAGGTCAGAATCAGAATGCTTCAGCAGACAGATTCAGATGTACAGAATATACTACAAGAAGATACAGAGAAAAGGAAAGCTGACTTCCAGATTTTTGAAGATGGAACATTGAGGTTCCAAGGACGATTGGTTGTACCTGATGATGTGGAGCTCAGAGAGGAGATCTTACCAGAAGCGCATCGTAGCAGTTACAGTATTCATCCTAGTAGCACCAAGATGTATCAGAATCTGCGTCAACACTATTGGTGGTCAGGTATGAAGGCGGACATCGCCAAGCATGTGGCCAAGTGTTTGACATGTCGGTAGGTCAAAGCTCAGCATTGTAAACTAGGAGGACTTCTGCAACCTCTCGAGATTCCCGAGTGGAAATGGGAGCACATCACGATGGACTTTGTGACGGGCTTACTAAGGAGTCGGAGAGGGAATGATTCGATTTGGGTAGTGGTCAACAGGTTGACAAAATCGGCTCACTTCATTGCAGTATGAAAGGACTTGAGTTTGGATTGACATGCAGATCTGTATGTGCACCATATAGTTCGTATGCATGGAGTGCCGATTACAATTACTTTAGACAGAGACCCGAGGTTCACCGCCGACTTTTGGAAGAGCTTGCAAAGTGCCTTAGGTACCAAGTTGCAGTACAGCACAGCCTATCATCCTCAGACAGATGGCCAGTCTGAGAGGACTATTCAAACCCTCGAAGACATGCTGCGGGCTTGTGTTTTGGACTTCAAGGGAAGCTGGGAAGAACAGCTTCATCTGGTCGAGTTTGCCTACAACAACAGTTACCAGCAGAGTATTCAGATGGCTCCTTTTGAAGCGTTGTATGGCAGAGCGTGCAGAACGCCAGTGTGTTAGGATGAAGTCGGGGAAAGAAAGATCACGGGCCCAGAGTTGGTTCAGCAGTCAATGGAGGCAGTTGTAGTTATCAGAAACGGGTTAAAGATCGCTCAGAGTCGTCAGAAGAGCTATGCAGATAAGCGTCGAAGGCCATTGGAGTTCCAAGTTGGGGATCATGTCTTCCTGAAGGTGTCACCAATGAGAGGTATTTCCCGCTTTGGCAGAAAGGAGAAACTGAGTCCGAGGTATGTAGGTCTCTTTGAGATTTTGGAAAGAATAGGGACTTTGACGTATCGTCTTGCACTACCTCCGAGGTCATGCACTTGTGCATGACGTCTTTCACGTGTCGATGTTGAGGAAGTATGACCCTGATCCGACACACGTTCTAAACTTCGAAGAAATAGACGTGGATGACAGGGTGTCGTACGTTGAAAGCCCGGTTCAGATAGTGGATCGCAAGGAGCATGTTCTGCGCACCAAGACCATCCCATTGGTCAAAGTGGTCTGGCAACACCACGGCACTGAAGGAGCAACTTGGGAGACTGAAGAGTCGACGAGACAATTGTACTCCCATCTTTTTGCTTAAAGAATTATAATGGTTTAAATTTCGAGGACGAAATTTTTATAAAAGGGGAAGAGTTGTGACATCCCGATTTTACCAATTTTATTTTTAATAAATTGAGACGGGCATTTCACCTGCACGCATATAGTTCTTTTCCTTGAGTTGGCCACTCATGAGAAAACCAGTCAATCAGGTGAGGCTGGTAAGAGATTCTAATGCATCAGACTCGAGAATTTGACTAGGGAACGACCTTTCGACCGAGCTAATATGCAAATGTCATTATGGCACAGTTAAAAATTGATTAGAAGCCGGAGATAGGTCAGCTCGACAGAGGCATGTGATCGAGTGTGGGTGATTCCACCAAATCACACTATTCTTGTCGGTCGGCATTGGACCAACTTTTCTGTCTATTTGGGTCCCCCGTGTCTGTATTTGAAACCTTAAGATTTCCACGATAACCGAGAGTCGCCAATGTGTCAAAGATGTACATTGTGGCTTGAGATTGATCAACCACAGGTCGAATGCATAAAAATTTCTAAAAGCTACCCGGTAGGTCAAGACGCGCTAATATCGTGCCAGAGTGAAATTAACTGTGAAATTGTGACTCAATTAAGAAATTGGAAGTCCTGGGGTGTCACATATCTTATGAGGAACATGGATTAATTTTATGGATTTTAATTGAGCTCAATTGGATGAGAATTGATTGGAATTGAGGAATTTAAGGTACGAGATTTTATGCCCTGGCGGAAAATGAAATTGGACCTATTAAAGATAGTTGTGGAGGATTTGAACTTAGTGGAAGATGACATCACCCTATGTCATGGTAGTTGGCCAAATTGAAGGAGAAATTGACACTTGTTGGGTGGAGATTGAACCAAGCTTCTTCTTCAACCTTTGGAAGAGAGAGAGGGAGGGAGAAGAGAGAAAGGACCGGCCAGCAGCCCCTTGTGCGAAGCCAGCCGACCGAAGCCCCTCGCCGTCCGCTCGCTGCTGTCTCCGGAGCCGTCGTGGTCGTCTCCGCCGCCGTGCGTCCGTGCGAAGGTCGCACGCCCGCTCGTCGGCCGACTCGCGCGCAGCTCGCCTCCCACCTTCGTCCGCCGTCCCACTTTCGTCCCGAGCTGCTGCCACTGTCGTCGGAGGCCCGCCGAGCCACTGCCAGCCAGCCGCTAGCTCGCCGCCGCCCTCCTCCGCCGTCTCACGCCCGAACCGCCGCCGGTTCCCCTCCGTTCGGCCATGGACGAGGCTTGAAGTTCCAGCCTAGATCTGGAACTTCGGGGCCCATTTTGGCCGGCTTCCCGACCCCGGGTGCTCGGCCCGCCTTGAGGAAAGTTGATCCTCGCGTCGACCTCATCGTTTTGGTGCTCGGCTCACTAATCCGGTGAGTTTAGCCCACTAAATCTTGATTAGAGGGTTAATGATGCCCTAAGTGTGCTTAGCCTAAGTTAATTATGTTTAGGTGGTTAGTTTAGTTTATTTAAGTGTGATTTGGATTAAGAGATTTAATTAGTTTTAAGTGTGTTTAGTTTAAAGTTAAGTAGGTTTATTTAATATAAGCCTTGATGTGACTTAATGTGTTTTTTTTTTATTTATGTTAATGTTTCGAAATTCTGGAAAAATTAATAATATATTATATTCCGAAAATCATTAAAATATTTTTATTTAATTAAAAAAAAAACTCGAAAAATTATTTTGACCCCAATTGCTAAGAATTTCGTGCTAATCGTCGCTGTGCATTTAGAATTTGAATTTGATGAATGAATGTGGCAAATTGAGTGTTGATTGTGATAAATAGGGTTTTTAGCTATAAAAACCTAAGTGTTGGATTTTGATGCAGAAATTTGATTGTTAAGGTTTACTATTGAAATTGGAGTATTTGAACGAAATGCAGAGTGTCCGGAAGTCAATAATGATTTGTCGTGTGCTGGTTGATAGACTCGGTCACAGTAGTGGCTAGGCCAACTGGACCTGTTCTCCTTGTGAATTGCCGTCAGTGAGTGACGTGGCTTAGGTCGCAGTAGAGGCTAGGCCAACTGGATCCATGCTCCTTCGGGAATGCCGTCAACGTAGTGACGAAGCCGTGCTCCATGGGGGGGAGGTGATGCCTGACATGAGTGTCAGTAGATAGCTGAATTGCGAGTAGGCTATGCCCTTGTGTGGCAGTGAATAATTGGAATGTGTGCTGAGTGCGATTGTGATTTATATAAAAGTGATGCCGTTCCAATTATTTAAATTCTTATTATTACCTGAGATTATGTGATATAAATTGTGCTAACCTGCAGAAAAGGAATTAAGACGAGGTAAGTCTTTTGTGTGAGGTGGCTAGGCCACCCTGGGTGTATTTTTTTTCTAATAGGGGTTTAGGGGGTTGAACTTGCTGAGACGATGTCTCACCCCGTTGTGGGCCAAAATTTTCAGGACCGTAGATGGAGGAATCACCGCCTCTAGAGACTGTCCAGTCTGAAGTGGGATCGAAGAGCGAGTCCGACTAGTAATCTTAGGACCGTTTATTCTTTTTGGTGGACTGATCCCTTTCTGTAAGCTGGCCCCTTTTTGGTATATATGTAAACCTTGGGAGGTTATTTGTTTATGGAAGTACGTTTGTTTATGATTGTAATTATTTCCTGCTTTCCTATCTCATGAGTTTTTGTCAGGGGTTAGATAACACGTTCCGCATGTGCATAATGAATTAATTGGGTCGGCGACACTACCTGGGAATGTCGCATTTGTATGACCATGGTGGGATGTTCACGTGTCTCGGGGTTCGGGGCGTGACATCGGGCGAGCTCGAGCTGGCCAGATCTAGTGAGGCAAAGGCCTCGACGTTGCCTGGCTAGACTCGAACTCGCCTGCGTCGAGCGAGGCTCAAGCCTCGCCAAATACAATGAGGGGCGAGCTCGAGCTCGCCGATGCCGGCGAGCCTCGAGCTCGCCTAATCCGGCAAGGCGAAGGCCTTGCCGACATTCGGCAAGGCTCGAGCTCGCCGGCGTCAACGACCGGCGAGCTCGAGCTCGCCTAATCTGGCAAGGTGCGAGGCCTTGCCGACATCCCGAGGCTCGAGCTCGTCAACGTCGGCAACCGAGCGAGCTCGAGGCTCGCTTGTGGCCAGCCGCCTCGGCCGGCCAAAGAAGAAGAAGAACCAAAAGAAAAAAAGAAAAAGAAAAATTATATTTAAACAATAAAAATAAAAATAATTAAAATTTGCATTATTTTTATTTAAAAATAATTAAAATTTAATTTTTAAAATAATTATTTTAAAACTTATAAAAATTGTCCATTAAATTTGTGTTGTATAAAACTATTTTAGCAATACATTTTTTTAGAAAAAAAATATATATATATAGGAATAATTTTTCTAAATTTGGTTAAATATGAAAATATTTTATTAAATGGGATGGGTCGGGTATGAGTCAGGTATGGGTTAGGTCGGGTATGGGTCGAAAAATTTACATTAAGCTTAAATTGGTCATAAATGGGTTAATGGGTCAATTTGGATCGACCTATTAATGATCCGACCCAAACCCGACCCAACCCACCCGTTTGACACCTCTACCCGTGAATAGTGTCAGTCCATATGAATTGATCTGCTGCATGATGTGGTCTTATTGGAATGCCAGTAATATCTTGGATAGTTTGAGGATCAAAACACCTGTTAAGGAGACCCACATTCCAGTTTTGCTGGTTTGGCTCCATAAGTTCAGCAACTAACACAGGTTCATTTAGATTAGCAGGACCACCTATAATTCCTTTAGGCAGCCATCTATTTTCTCATATTCTGATATTGCGCCCACCACCAACTAACCATTGAAGATTTGGTAAAATTGAATCTCTTCCTACTAAGAGGCTTTGCCAACCCCATGATGGTCACATTCCTCTTTCCACATGTTGAAAATCTTGTGAATGAATATAAATTCCCTTACAGAGGATGTTGCAAAGTGAGGAAGGATTCTGAGTTAAACGCCAGGCCTGTTTCCTAAGCAGTGCCTTATTAAAATCTATAAGATCTCGAAATCCTAGGCCACCCTTTTCCTTGCTACGCTTTAGTACTTCCCACTGTTTCCAGTGAATGCCAGCTTTGTAACTAGCATTCTGCCACCAAAATCAAGCAATCTTCTTTTCTATGGATTTGCAAATTGAGACTGGAATTTTAAAAATGGACATGACATATTGAGGTATTGCCTGCACAACAGCTTTTATGAGAATTTCCTTGCCACCTTTTGATAAAAAAAACTAGCTTTCCACCCGTCTAACTTTGCATTCACTCTCCCTATAATCCAAGCGAACATTTCTCGTCTTGATCGACCCCAATTAAAAGGGATCCCCAGATATTTTCCTGTTTTGTGTAATACTGGGACCCTTAGTTCATTTGTCAAGTTATCCCTTAAGCTATTAGGGCAAGTGTCGCGACCAAATTTTCTATGAACCACTTAGGGTTTGGCTAATGGATTGTTAAGCCTAGACTTAACTCGGGCTCTCCCAAGCCCATACCAACTCGCGATTTAGGTTCAAATATCTAGCATGCAAAAGGGAGTCGCCACTAATCAGTTTACGGTAGGTCGATTAGACACCTAAGTAAAATAATGGGATAATCATTTTACTTCTACGAACCAGAGATTTTGGATATGGGGACTTGATTACGTTAGATTTCTCTAACGCCCTTTCGGTACCTTTCTCTTTTGTTTTTTTGAAAAATGTTTGGCAAGCAGCTTGAATTGATTTTATTTCACTTTCCTAACGTGTGAGGTGATCATACATGTGCGCATACCACCAATTTAACACTCAAGAAAGCAAATAAAATAATGTAGGACTTACCTCAAAGCAACGAAAGCATCTGCAATTGTTAGATCATAATTCACATGAACAATCTTAGATATGATTTCTAATTAACAAGCAATCACTCAATTTTTGCCTTCACTTTTTAATGAGAATATAATCCATATGCAATGCAATGCTTCTAATCTAATATGAAATAATATGGCATGGCAAAATATCTTAAACTATATGAATGAGTAAAAGTTTTTGTGAATTTTTTAATGAACATGCAATAATTAAATATGCAATCTAAATTAACCAAAATGACCTAATTATAATGACGGATAATTTCTAATTAAATGACTCTAGCAATAATCACTAATGATGTGCATTTCATGATGACGTGCACACAACTAAAACAGGCATGCAATCTATCCTAGATAATGAAATGAATCTACCCTAAGACAATTTTTTTTGTATTTTTCATGAAATTCGAAATTAAGAAAAATGCAAAAATTATCTAGCTAGATTAAGATTCTATCCAACTTACATTAAGAATTGAGTTAGGTCAAATCTTAATTTAAATTAGGATGTTATCTTAAGTTGAAAGTTCCTAATCTATAATGCAATCTATCTCAAAATCTATCTAGACTTAAAATTAAACATGCAATTCTATCTAATATGCAATGACAAGCAAAGAATGTTCTAATTCTGATTTTTTCTTTTTCTTTATGAAATTCGAAATTAAAATTGACACATATTTAAACGTATAATTTTAAAAAAAAAAAAAAACTAACATCCTAAATGAATGCATTGTTTTTGGATTTTTCATTTTTTCAAAAATTCGAAATAAATAAATAACCTATTCTAGATATGCAAGATAACCCTAAGACGATAAACCTAATCTAATTCAATCTTTTACGGAAACAAAATCGACTCAAACGACATGACAACACATCCAACAAGATAAGATCAATATCCATAAATTGGCGAACCATATCTCGCGCATGAGATTGGGTTGGCCAAACTTCAACAAAATCGCGAATCGAATCTCGAGCGTGAGATCGGATTGGCAATTTTTCCGTGCGATTGCGAGTCAGATTTCGGGCACGAAAATCGGACTATCAATCATATGCACGTTATGAAATTGGGAAAATTTCCCAACTTATAAGACTACTCGAGACTACGGATACCTCAGCATATCATCAACAAACATATCAATAAGGAAACAGAATTTTCGGAAATCAAAATAGACAAAATTTTTACCTATTCAGAATATCTGCTTTCGAATTTACAACTTGCGATTGGTGAGTGATGGATGGGCGGTTCATGGTAGCATGGTTATGACGATGGTTCAGCCAAGTTTCTCGCCGGAATGAGAATTCATGGCAACGATGAGCAATTGAACTAGCTGAGCTTGGCAATGGACTTCTTCTCGAATGCAGGTATCGTGTGTCTTGCCAGTCGAAGTCCTCATTTGCCACTTCCTTTCCGATTGTCTTTTATTTCTTGGACTCACGGCTGTTGGCTTTCTCTGATAATATATCATTGACTTGAGTTAGCAAGATTTGATGGAAAAAGACAAAACTCACCTCTTAAGACTCATGGCCTTCAATCCTCATCTTGGATGAATCGTTTTCTCGATGACGGAGATAATAAGAAGGGATCATCCGAAAAAAACCAGCAAAGATGGCAGCTCTGGTGTCTTGCTAGAGAATCTCCAACTATCAGATCGGCAAAGTAGGGATGCCGTCAATGGGCAACGACGCACAACAGATCGATGTGTGGTCTCGGAGCGATGCGGGAGTAGTAACGAGTTGTGGCGAAGACCGAGAGGGAGCTATGTCTTTGTGGGTGCAATGAACTTCATGACCAGCAACGCAACGGACTCATCAAAATAGGCTAGAAATCAACGCAGAGTTGTCTCGGAACAAAGAGTGTGGCATCGGAGCATGAGACCCGCGGGAGGAGCGTTGGTCGTCAGAAGTGAAGCGCCGCAAACTGATGAAAGTGAGGTCACGGCCGAGACGGGGCTTGACCGCGACGCGCTCTTCGCCATCTCTATCTCTCTCAAAAGTTCCATATATTCAATGTCCTCCTTTTTCATAATTGTGGCCGTATGTATCGATTGTGTGCCCCCGAACCCTACGCGTTCCTCACCTATTTATAGGCTATCGATTAGTTTTTTTGATTTTTTATTTTTCCGAATTTATATCCGCAATATTCGTTTTGTTAAACACAATATCACTTGCCCTATCCGAAAAGAATTCATCATATCTCGAACAAAAAATTTGAATTTCTAATTTTGAATTTCTAATTTTTCACGAGATAATCTTTCGATCATTAAAAAAACATGGGCTTGGGCCAACCTGCTTGCTTTGTGGGCCTGGTCCATCTAATTTAAACTCATCCATTCGCCACCGGTTCAATAAAATGCAAATAAAAAAAAAAGCACCTAAATCTATACGCTATGTAATTAATAAAATTAACCCCTAATTATCTATGCAATAAAATAAATAAACTAAATCGACAAAATTTATATGTCAACAGCTGCATCTTTTTGAAGGTGAGCTCATAGAGGTTGCTTTCAAAGACAAATTGAAACCTAAATTTTGACCATGCACAACGCACTGAATGATTTGATTTTTGATTTTTTTTGTCGAAAAATGAATCCCATTTTAAAATGCAAATTTATATGATGCATGGAAATGCTAATGCAAATGCATGATGTGAAAGGAAATAACGTACCTACAATTACTTACCACTCAGTGCAGTAAAGTATTTTGAAATACCTAATAAATCCCTATTTACTCCACAAGTATCCAACTCTCACTCAGGCTCCTTGAAGAGTCTAATAGGTAATAGATTGAGACATTGAAATCGAGAAGAACATTCACATCTAAAGTGAAATGTTCAACGACAAGAATTAAGACATCCAGATCCAGACTGAAATGTCAAAGGAACCTACCCGAAATATCTTACCTTCAAGGACTGTAAAATGACTCAAGATAGATTGATGTTACAAGTCCAGGACCCGTACTATTCTACAGTCGCCCAGAATTGTAACATGGCTTTGTAAAGAAACTGCTTTCCTAGGACTCGTACCATTCTACGATCGCCCAGTATGACAGTGTTTGATTGTGTCTAGGACCCGTACCATTCTACGGTTGCCTAAACGATGATTCCTTTTCTAGGACCCGTACCATTCTCGGTCGCCTGAATAGGGAAATAGGTGTTGTCTAGGACCCGTACCATTCTACGATCGCCTAAACGGGGATTTACCTTCCAGGATTCGTACCATTCTACGGTCGCCCGAATAAGGAAATAAATGTTTTGTCTAAGACCCGTACCATTCTACAGTCGCTTAAACGGTGATTTACCTTTCAGGACCCGTACCATTCTATGGTCGCCCAAATAGGGAAATAAATGTTTTGTCTAGGACCCATACCATTCTACGGTCGCCCAAATAGGGAAATAAATGTTTTGTCTAGGACTCGTATCATTCTACGGTCGCCTTGACGGAAAATTGATTTTTTAGGACCCGTACCATTCTACGGTCGCTTGTTAGAGCAATAAATGTTTTATCTAGGACCCGTACCACTCTACGGTCGCCTAAACAGAGGTTTTTCTTGGCTAGGAACCGAACCATTCTTCGGTCGCCCAACATTGCAATTTGGAAAAAAATCTTTGAGGACAACTCAATCGAGTGTTAATGTATTCAAAAAGGGAATATCTGTGTAACGACAAATATTCAAGGTATGGATAGAGATATACTTAACTGATAACATCTCTGATCCTCAGGGATATGTCTCCTGCAAAACATGGTCGTAGGAGAGGCAACATGCATTTGTAATCACAAACATGCATTAATTCAAGAGAGGTTCACGTGTGATGATTTCTATCAATCTTGCATCACCTAATTTCTATTGGGGAGGATTTCAAAAGAATATTCCAATCTGAACACATGAGTGTCATGGATATGTCAAATGAGAGATCTTTCAGTCTGAAAGGACTTTTCACTCGTCCTCATTAAAAGGGCCATTTCATCCTGACCTTTGATGCAGGATCTTGATAGTCACTCTATCTCACCATCATCATGTCAAACAAGGGTCTGAGCAATCTCGCAAGTGGTACGACCTTACCAATCTGAGAGGTCTTTTAATAGGGACTGTAATGTGAGCTTGGTCAACGGCTTAGCAAAGGAGACTCTTTAAGTTGAGGCTATTGAAAAATGAGTGATATTCTGCAATTGTCCTTGGGTTTACAAGTCAAGAAACATGCGAAATGAGGCAGAAATTGTCTTACTCGCACTTCTTCAAGCGATGCTTTCAAACATACGAACTTCTACGTTAATTCAAGTGCTCTAATCTGAAGAGACTTTGCAAGGGACGTAACGTAGGCTTGGTTCATGGGTTGAGAAACGAAAGGATCATTAGGCTCAAAAAGTGTTTAGGGGGTCAAAGTTGGTGATCATCTTGACATCTCCACCAATTTTCTCCTCCACCATTGAGGATTTTTTTTTCATATCACAACTCCATTGATTGCAACATTTCAGCATTTGAGTTTTTTTAGTACCGCCTTGTATGGGATACGACTCATTATATCAAGAGCTTGATTTTTTGTCTTTTCTGGGCATTGGCCTTGCTTTTACCAGGGACACTGCTTTTTCATGCCCCATTTTTTGCACTTACTTTCTTTGGACTTGCACAGCCTTCAACTTTTATCAGCATTATAAACCATGCTACTTAAGTGGTTCAGCATTGTAAACCATGCTACTTAATTGGTTTGCTTTTCTTGCCTTGCCCCAGTGTGGGGGATGATCACCAACCGGGTTTAATGTGAAATGAATTCATAGGCTCAAGTGGGCTATGCAATGGATAAAGTGTATAGGATAGAGAAAGAACCGCTCTTCGTCGTCCTAAGGCACTTAAATTAACACATAAGTTACATTGCGAAAGCAATACTCGAAGATTGATGCAAGTGTAAGTAAGAAAATTCCTATCATTCGTTTCAAATTTGTCTCAATGTGGGATGATCCTTGATAGGGATAATTTAAAGAACTCTTCATGTGCATGGGCTCAAATGGTTAAACAATGGGTATACCTGTAGTGTCTTTGGTAGAGAAAGAAATTGCCTCTCATCACTTCGGTTGATGTAC
Organism: Eucalyptus sp. ANBG9806169; assembly: GCA_014182395.1. Classification (NCBI taxonomy): domain Eukaryota; kingdom Viridiplantae; phylum Streptophyta; class Magnoliopsida; order Myrtales; family Myrtaceae; genus Eucalyptus; species Eucalyptus sp. ANBG9806169. Next base: position 27,241,277 of record CM024580.1, read on the forward strand.
CCTTTGCGAGATCACCCTTTTCCTTGTAGACATGGAATTTTTCCACACAACTCACTGGGGATTGGTGTATGAAACAGTGTATAGAATAAGGTTCGCCTTTCATCATTCCAAAGTATCCCATTTGACACATTCAATTTATCTCACAATTCATCAAGGAAAACATGCAAGATTTGTAACAAATTTGAACAATTGAACATGCAACTCATTGAGGCAATTTATTCATCATAAAAATGCTTGCAGTTCAAAACATGACATGACAAATTCAATCATGGGTAATTCTTCTTGATAGTATTAGAACTAACAGGAGTGAAAAACTCACGACCATCCATTTTCGCCTGGATCAAGGCACCTGTAGGAAGTACCTTCCTCACCAAATATGGGCCGCTGCAGTTTGGAGCAAACTTGCCCTCAAAATCTGGAATTGCATTGGACCATTTTCACACCTTTGCATGCCATAAACCGTCCCTGAAACAGAAAGTAGATGGATAAAAAAAAACAAACAAGGTAAAACAGATTTTTCTTGAAATTTTTTTTTTGAAAAGAAATTGGAAAAGCATTTAAAAAAAAAACATTTTGACACGAGAAAGCATGATGAAACCCAGGCCTTAGAATTTTCCTTGGATTTTTCTTTTTGTTTATCGGTTAGATATCATCACCAGGCTAGTTTGGTGTACCTTATCATGCCCTCAAAAAAAAATTGTAATTTTATTGAAATTCATCAATCAATTACAATTTATTGAATGGAAAATGCAATTCAAGCCCTAAGAAGAAAGCGAAAAAGACGAAATTGAAAACAATTCCTAGAAAGCAATAAAAATTCCCATGCAGGAGAATATGCAAAAGTAATAAGTTACTCTTGTGGGCCAAGGCCCATTTCTTCCAGAGGTCCTTCATCAATGGCATTCACCATATCCTCATGCTCAGATAGAGGATTCTTCTTGACATTTGGTTGAGCGGTACCGAAGGCAAACACCTTGGTGTCCAATAAGTTTTGGACCTTATGCTTCAAAGTCATGCATTCATCAATCGAATGTCCTACTTCCCCCATATGGTACTCGCATTTCTTGGAGGGGTCGTAGTTAGAAAACTTTTCCGCATTGGGTCGCTTTGGCTCGTAAGACAGCAATCTCTTCTTTTGAAGAACCTTTAAGACTTGGGACAGAGAGCCAGGAAGAGGAGTGAACTACCTCTTAACAAACTATCGAGGCGCGGTCGATCAGCCTCCGCCTTGTTGATTGTTAGGGATATGAACAATCAGAGGCTTGCCAGACTGTGCATATGCAGCATTGACTTCCATGCTAGGTTCTTTGTCTTTCTTCATGGTGAACCTTTTGCCTTGATGGGTTGGTTCATTGAACCATCCATCTCTTAGCCCAACTTTGATCTGTTTACCCACCGGGATAAGCTGGTTGAAGTTCTCAACATACGTGCTAGCCATTCGGTTGCGAAACTCAAACCGGAGAGTCTTAACGAACAACTTCATCAGTTCCTTGTCAACAGGCCCAATCAAACTCGCATGGAATGATTGAATCATGAGGGGCTCATTCTTGACATATTGGGCCATACGTACGTGGTACATCTACAAATGAGTTTTTGGGCAGGAAGTGCCATCGTATTTCTCGAACTCCGGCATTTTGAACTTCTTTGGCATCTTGACCTTCTCATACACAGACAAGTCAAACGGGAGTGAGTTTTGTGACTCTTGCAGCTGTCGGACTTTCTCTTCTAGCTTTGCAACACACTCATCTTGATCTATCTTTGGAACGCTGTCAGGCTTGGTCTTTCCAACAAGGACCAAGTCATCGTCCAACCCGGGCATGTCATCGTCAATCATTTGAACCTTGTTTGTTTGCTTCAGGATAACTATTTTAGGAAGAGCAGGTGCAGTTGTTGGATTTGCTTGGAGGAATTGGAGTTAATCTGTCACAAGCTGTATAGAGGCGAGCACTTGTTGGAGTTGAGTCTCCACAGCAGACATACGATCACGCATTTAAGTTTGGTCGGCCATTCTAGCTCTTGATCACGTAATTATGGGTGAACGTGAGGGATCCGTTATCACCTAATTCAAATGAATAAAAATATGTAAGTTCGAGGTGTAAATAGAAAGCCACTCCATGACAACAATCTATTTTTTAGTCACGAAAAGTCCACTCATGAAGAGGATTTCCTAAAAATGGACTAAAAAAAATAAGGAAATGGGATGCCTTAGGAGAGACGAAATTTCCCTAAACATGGACTAGGAAAAGCCAAAATTTGAAATCTCCTAACATGAATTGAAAACAAATTTTCAATTTTTATTTTCCAAATGACTCATTGCATGACAATTTCCTCATTTCATTTCTAATTGACAAAGGAATTAGATCCAATGCCTCACCTAGATTGTCATGGATGGACCAAAAGTCTGACAAAGTAAGTAAATTGCATAGTACAGGGATAGAAGACTTACTTCACCAAGGAAAATCAATGGCAATCACATAGACATGCGCATGAGATGTGAGGCTCAATTTCTACTCTAGACAGGCTTAACAATGTGAAGCCACAATGATGATCAGACTAGCCACAGGCTTGTGGACTATGTCGGGTCCTCATGATTTCGGCTTGGTCAAAGAGCCGACCCGGGTCGCGGGCATGCGGACCGAGGTGAGTACTCTTGACACCATGAAAGAAACTTCAGGATTGAGATGGGCGACTCGTATCGTGAGCATGCGGTCGGAGTGATATCCATCTCAACACCATCCTAAATGATCCTATGCGGCCTAGGTCCGACGGCAGGTTGTGTGTGCAAAAGTGTAGTGTAAATGCAAAGCATGCACGACAGTTTATAGCAAGCAACACTTCATATGTGCAAGTAAACCATTCATTCCTACACCTCCCTACAAAATAAGGTTTAGCAAACACTTCCCCTTATACCTCCCAATCTGCAAAAACATTTAACACCTAAATGTTAGGGACGTACCTGGGATCCTCATTGCCAAGCAAAAACATTTTTTTCAACTCAAACTTGCAAGATAAGGATTAACAATCACTACTCCCCTTATACCTCCCAATTTGCAAAAACAGTTAACACCAAAATGTTAGGGACGTACCTGGGATCCTCGCTGCCAAGCAAAAACATTTTTTTCAAATTGAAGAGAAAATTGGCCTAAGTCCACTAAGAGTTTCAACTCAAGTCCCCAGCGGAGTCGCCAAGCTGTCGCGACCAAATTTTCTATGAACCACATAGGGTTTGGCTAATGGATTGTTAAGCCTAGACTTAACTCGGACTCTCCCAAGCCCATACCAACTTGCGATTTAGGTTCAAATATCTAGCATGCAAAAGGGAGTCGCCACTAATCAGTTTACGGTAGGTCGATTAGACACCTAAGTAAAATAATGGGAGAATCATTTTACTTCTACGAACCAGAGATTTTGGATACGGGGACTTGATTACGTTAGATTTCTCTAACGCCCTTTCGGTACCTTTCTCTTTTGTTTTTTGAAAAATGTTTGGCAAGCAGCTTGAATTGATTTTATTTCACTTTCCTAACGTGTGAGGTGATCATACATGTGCGTATACCACCAATTTAACACTCAAGAAAGCAACTAAAATAATGCAGGACTTACCTCAAAGTAATGAAAGCATCTACATTTGTTAGATCATAATTCACATCAACAATCTTAGATATGATTTCTAATTAACAAGCAATCACTCAATTTTTGCCTTCACTTCTTAATGAGAATATAGTCCATATGCAATGCAATGCTTCTAATCTAATATGAAATAATATGGCATGGCAAAATGTCTTAAACTATATGAATGAGTAAAAGTTTTTGTGAATTTTTTAATGAACATGCAATAATTAAATATGCAATCTAAATTAACCAAAATGACCTAATTCTAATGACGGGCAATTTATAATTAAATGACTCTAGCAATAATCACTAATGATGTACATTTCATGATGACGTGCACACAACTAAAACAGGCATGCAATCTATCCTAGATAATGAAATGAATCTACCCTAAGACAATTTTTTTGTATTTTTCATGAAATTCGAAATTAAGAAAAATGCAAAAATTATCTAGCTAGATTAAGATTCTATCCAACTTACATTAAGAATTGAGTTAGGTCAAATCTTAATTTAAATTAGGATGTTATCTTAAGTTGAAAGTTCCTAATCTATAATGCAATCTATCTCAAAATCTATCTAGACTTAAAATTAAACATGCAATTCTATCTAATATGCAATGACAAGCAAAGAATGTTCTAATTCTGATTTTTTTCTTTTCTTTATGAAATTCGAAATTAAAATTGACACATATTTAAACGTATAATTAAAAAAAAAAAAAAAAAAAAAAAAAAAAAACTAACATCCTAAATGAATGCATTTTTTTTTTGGATTTTTCATTTTTTCAAAAATTCGAAATAAATAAATCTCCTATTCTAGATATGCAAGATAACCCTAAGACGATAAACCTAATCTAACTCAATTTTTTACGAAAACAAAATCGACTCAAACGACATGACAACACATCCAACAAGATAAGATCAATATCCATAAATTGGCGAACCATATCTCGCGCATGAGATCGAGTTGGCCAAACTTAAACAAAATTGCGAATCGAATCTCGAGCGTGAGATCGGATTGGCGATTTTTCCATGCGATTGCGAGTCAGATTTCGGGCACGAAAATCGGACTATCAATCATATGCACGTTATGAAATTGGGAAAATTTCCCAACTTATAAGACTACTCGAGACTACGGATACCTCAGCATATCATCAACAAACATATCAATAAGGAAACAGAATTTTCGAAAATCAAAATAGACAAAATTTTTACCTATTCCGAATATCTGCTTTCGAATTTACGACTTGCGATTGGTGAGTGATGGATGGGCGGTTCATGGTAGCACGGTTATGACGATGGTTCAGCCAAGTATCTCGCCGGAATGAGAATTCATGGCAACGAGGAGCAATTGAACTAGCTGAGCTTGGCAATGGACTTCTTCTCGAATGCAGGTATCGTGTGTCTTGCTAGTCGAAGTCCTCAGTTGCCACTTCCTTTCCGATTGTCTTTTATTTCTTGGACTCACGGCTGTTGGCTTTCTCTGACAATATATCATTGACTTGGGTTAGCAAGATTTGATGGAAAAAGACAAAACCCACCTCTTAAGACTCATGGCCTTCAATCCTCATCTTGGATGAATCGTTTTCTTGATGACGGAGATAATAAGAAGGGATCATTCGAAAAAAACCAGCAAAGATGGCAGCTCTGGTGTCTTGCTAGAGAATCTCCAACGATCAGATCGGCAAAGTAGGGATGCCGTCAATGGGCAACGACGCACAACAGATCGATGTGTGGTCTCGGAGCAGTAGCGGGAGTAGTAACAGAGTTGTGGCGAAGACCGAGAGGGAGCTATGTCTTTGTGGGTGCAATGAACTTCATGACCAGCAACGCAACAGACTCATCAAAATAGGCTAGAAATCAACGCAGAGTTGTCTCTGGAACAAAGAGTGTGGCATCGGAGCATGAGACCCGCGGGAGGAGCGTTGGTCGTCAGAAGTGAAGCGCCGCAAACTGATGAAAGTGAGGTCACGGCCGAGACGGGGCTTGACCGCAACGCGCTCTTCGCCGTCTCTATCTCTCTCAAAAGTGCCGTATATTCAATGTCCTCCTTTTTCATAATTGTGGCCGTATGTATCGATTGTGTGCCCCCGAACCCTACGCGTTCCTCACCTATTTATAGGCTATCGATTAGTTTTTTTTATTTTTTATTTTTCCGAATCGATATCCGCAATATTCGTTTTGTTAAACACAATATCACTTGCCCTATTCGAAAACAATTCATCATATCTCGAAAAAAAAATTTGAATTTCTAATTTTTCACGAGATAATCTTTCGATCATTAAAAAAACATGGGTTTGAGCCAACCTGCTTGCTTTGTGGGCCTGGTCCATCTAATTTAAACTCATCCATTCGCCACCGGTCCAATAAAATGCATATAAAAAAAAAAGCACCTAAATCTATACGCTATGTAATTAATAAAATTAACCCCTAATTATCTATGCAATAAAATAAATAAACTAAATCGACAAAATTTATGTTTCAACAGCAAGCGTGACTAAAGAAAACACCCGATTTATTTCTGTTAACCGCTTGACCCGTAGCTCAATTTTATAGGTCACATGTTAAAACTGAAGATCCTTTGCTATCTCAAATGGGCCCTGAAATCTAAGACTAGAATCTCCTAAAATCGACTTATGTGCTGTGATTCTAGTTTCCGACCTGACCTTGCTCTATTCCTCGACTTTTCTGAATTTCTATATTCAAAATTAAGAAAAACCTCCTTCATAAAAGATGTATCTAGAATCTTAAGCTTTCCATTGATATCAAATTCATCAAAATCAAAACTAATTGGTCAGCCAAAGATTTGATCAATGTGCCAATCAAATTCCACACTTAGATTTGGAAAAACTATTTCCAGGCTAACCAAACATGTTTTTGCATTTTTGAGGTATTTGAGTCCTTTTTTGCAAAAAATTAAAATAGAAAAATGTTTGTTATAGGGGTGTGCAAAAGAACCGGGCCCACCCGAACCGCTTGGAACCAAACCAAAACTACCTAGAACCAGTGGCTCTTGAGGGAACTAGTTCAGTTTCCGGTTCCAATTTATGGGAATCGGTGGGTACTAATCCAATTCTTGGTTCCATGGGCGGATCTGCCCATCCGAACTGGACCGATTATATTATAATAATATATTAATTTTTAATATTAAATAAAATTTGAAATTACTAATTAGCAAACCTAAATTTTAGGGCTCCATCTCCTCTCACAATTTCCATATTTTTATAAGAATTTAGTAAAGTTTGTAAGTTGCCTTTCAGCAACTCAACAAATAGCTCCTTCAAAGGATACTTCCGGGACTCACTGTGTTCAAGAGTATGTGGAGTATCGGTGGAATTGTTTCTACAGAAAGAATTCAGTAAAGCAAAGGTTGTAAGAGATTAAGCACTGTTAAGGGATAAAGGAAAAAACGATCTACATATGACAATCATCCAAAATCTTGAACTTAAAGAATATTTTAGATTTCAACTGAAATGATTCGAAAACAGGAAAAAAAAACCTATTTCTCTTCTTTGGCAGTGTTTTCCAATAAAATAAAGAAAAATGGTACCCTTAATTAAGCTGGTTTGATTTAAAGAAAAATATTACTCGATATGAAGAGTACTCATGGCGAGATATGAAAAATGATATTATTATTAGTGAGACCGGTTCCATGGTTCCACCCGAGAACCACAATCCGGTTCTTGGGTGGATTCATGCAATTAACGGGTGGTTCCTGGTCCTTAGCGGGGGTTCTAGTTCTAGGCCAGGAGCCGCCCACCCAGACTATGCACACCCCTAGTTCGTTAGGATCTTAATTGGTAAACTGTGAAATTTGAGGACTTAATAGCAAGATTAGGAGGATCTTACGAGCAAAAAATCGAGCAAAAAATCTGACAAGGTTGGTCTCGGCCTCGAGAACAGTTTTCAACTGAGTCCCCGAGTAAAACTTGCAATTATCACATAATTTGAGGGCCTTTTTGCAAAATTATCAAAAATAAAATTTGTCAATAACAAAATGAAAGAGCTGTCTCTAGAATTTCTGGGATTTTGAAACCTCTAGATTTTTTTTTTTTCCAGATTTTTAAACTTACGGGTGAAAACCGAGTCAAAATATGGACTGTTTGGCCAATTTGCCTAAATTTTGGGTTTTTGGGTTTAGAATCGAATCAGGTAGTCTTCATGAACTTTGAACCACATGTCTTGAGCTTCCTATTAATGTTTGAACCATTTTTTATTTTTATTTTGTCTGTCCTACGCTAATCCTACTCTAACATTCACTCTCAGACTTTTGCCCTGCCTCCTTGCAGGGCGTGGGAGTCGAAACCCACTCTTGAAATGAAATCGTCCTCACCCCTATCCCCCTAAGAAGGTAAGGATTTGAACCCCCAACCTCCCCTTTCCAAGATGGAAATGTGGCCACTGGGGCGAACCCCCAGTAGTTTGTTTGAACCATTTCAATCGGACTTTTTTTGATGGATTAATTGAGTTAAAACATTATCGGTCCTGGTTTTATAATAAAAGTAAATAAGTGACCCTTCATGGTTCACTTCCCTATGTGATTATTTATGAATCGAGATCAAATGACCTAAATGCATGATTAATTTGATGCGTATGCATGTATTTGCTAGATGAATATGAAAGTGTGATGCATGCTCGATAGGTAGCTTATTGGGGATCGATTAAAACCAAATTAGGGGTTAATCAATATTGATCATCATTATGCGAATGTAAATGGTGGCCAATAATCATTAACTATGAGTCAATGAATCTTAGTCAATTAGGAGGTTGGAGATGATCGACTTGTGTGAGAAGCAAAGGTCCATCCCGTGGCCATTTCTTGTTTGTTGAGTGAATGTTGTTAATCTACTTGATTGATGGAGTGCATATTATGTGAATGGATTATGGGTTATATGGAAACCAAGACCACCAATGGCGGCCATGTGAGGCAGTCCATGGAAGAGGCGGTCCAAGCTCTCGAAAATGGCGAAGACCAATGTCCATTTCGGTCTAATTTTGTAATAGTTTAGTTCAATCAACTTAGGATTAGCTTCAATTTCAATTCATATCCTCGAGTAATAAAATCAATCTAAACTTAGCATCACTTTTTATATAAATAGCTTAGGCTTACCTTAAACACATTAGATAAATTTAGGCTTGCCTTAGTTTTAACAGCAAGCTTCCAAGGGCACATGTCTCGAGGCTTAATAGTGAGACCATGTCTTTTCTTTGCCGGATGTTGTATAATGTTTTCATTTTGCAATATTCAACTAGTTGCGGGGTTTCCTTCCTCATACTTAGATTGGCTCGTTCTTTTAAATCCCTTGGGCGTTTACTTCCCGCACCCAATTTCAATAGTTTGATCATTAATTTGTTTCCTAGCATGGAATTAGAATGAGCTACGAATTTTAAATAAACCCATCTACAAAAACATTTGCATGGACACTTAGTGACTTTGAGATTTTTTGGGCTGTGAAAGGTCAATCAAGATTACATGATCCCATAGAAAACAACCAACTTAATGGGTACCAAAAAGACGCTAATAGAAATATTAGCGAAAGCAAATCCCTAAGTCTAGAATTTTTAGTTGCATAGAATTGAGATAGTCCTCCCATATCTCAATAGGGTTCTAGTCAACCCTGTAATAATGGCTAGTGACAACTCTTAGTAAATAGGTAGGGTGTTAAGAAAGATCTAAAACAAATCTCATACACGCGAAGTATGCTCATGGGAGAGATCGCGGTTGTGATGGATGTGTTATAAATTAATGGTTCATATGAGACCATCACTTGTACGTACCTTTATGTAATATTTGAGAATTTTTTTACTAGGTCAAAGAAAATGTGGTGGGACCCACTTTAAATAAAGAAAGAAAAAGAAAACAAAAAAGGAGAAGAGATAAAAAGGAAAGAAAGCCCACCTTCGAGCAGCAGAAGAAAAGAGGAAAGAAGAAGAAAGAAAGAAAGAAAGAAAGAAAGAAAGAAAGAAAGAAGACGAAGAAAGAAGAGAGAGGACTTTGTGTGTTCACGCCACGGGCAACTCACCAAGCTTATTTACAATACTCAATAAGTGATCGCACCCTTCGTTCTTCCAATCGGAGTAGTTTCGGAGTTAGGGTTTGAAATTCGAAATTTTGGGAAAATCGAGCGGCGAAGTCCAATTTTGGAGTCGTTGAGCAGCGTATTTTTGTAGGAATGATATTTTAGGGTGTTGTGGAGCCGTGGGATTTTATGGATCATGATTTGAACTTGTGGTTTGTCCGAAACAAAATTTCAAAGTTTCTCGCGCACAGTGAACAGTGCGTCCAGCAGCTTTGGGCCCATATTTTGTCATTTTTAGGCTTGATTTTGGGGCAGCCAAGTTAGGATTCTTGTAGTATGTATCAAGAGCTTTCTATTGACTATAAGTATGTTTGGATCGGGGTTCGGAGGAGAAAGTTAAGGCATGATTGAGTTTGCGCTTAAACTCCGAGTTGCGAATAGCTTGAACAATCGCTTTGGTTATGCGGTTTGTTAGCGTGTAGGAGTCCTTTCGTTAGAGTTACGGTGTAAGTTAGTCGTTTCATAGTTGAGATAGAGTTTTATTTAGATTTTAATATTATTCATCGGTTATTTGATAGGGCCGTGAGTTCAACGATACGAGTATCATTTGTCGTTTGGTCGTAGACGACGAGGTGAGTGGTACTATATCTTCTTTGGTTTTGTAAAATCATGTCTTGAAATATATTTGTATATACATATATTGAATTGAGGAGCATTTTTATTGCATAAAAGCCAGATCGATCAATTGCTACCTTTTGGTTGATTATGAATGTTTGAAAAGCATGTTATATAAAGTTTGTGGAGAAATATATATATATTTATTTATTTATTTATGAAATTCCTTTGCAATTGATTTATGGAAAAATTTATGGTAATTTGAGAAATTGATATGAAATGGATGATGGGCTATGTGCAAATATTTTTTGTTTGATTTAATATATTGATTTATGAATTGGATATCTGGTATTGGAGAATGGTTATTTATGCTCAATATGACTGTGAATCCAATGGAGGGTTTTTGGGGTATGCATACCAGGTTTAGGATATCCTTTTAGGCCGAGCCACCAGCTTCGTAGGTGGAGACCTTGCCAAAAGGAGAATCTTGGTCACCTTGTCACAAGGCGTTGTGTCGCAACCATGGTTAAATATTGAGCAAAAGATTGGTCGATGGATGGACCATCGACATGTGTTTTGATATGAGATGGATCAATGGATAGACCATTGATGTAGTTTTTGATAGACATTAATCAATGGACTTGACCATTGATATTTGAATCATGATGATGGATTTAAATATGTATTTCCGACTTGTATAAGTTTTGTTAAAATGAACGATTTGTTCTTGATTTGTATGTATATCTAATGAGTTGGATTATGATTTTCGATAGTGCTCTATACTTATATATGCATAGTGGTTGCTCGATCTGCTTAGAAGATATGTACTGCTCACTCAGCTTGTGGTTGCTCACCCCTCTATTTCCAAACCTTTTCAGGTCCTTTGGTTAGCAACTAGTAGGTCAAAAAGTGCTATAGATGGGGACCTTTGGAGGTGAACTTTGGATATAGTTTGAGGCTGTGTCCTTTGGGTGGAAGGATGGCCATGTTACCCCTATAAGTTTTGGGGTGTGACACTTTCGGATCGTCTCATAAACAAATACCTCTAAACCTATTAAAGATAGGTCACAACAATATGGAGCTAGTAAATGAAGGCTATGCTACTAAATTGAACTAGAAGATGTTGAATTGCTAAAATAATATCATGTAAAACCAATCTTATACTCAAGGTATCAACTTGCTAGGTATTTATCTTATACTCATGGTATCAACTTGCTAGGTATTTATCTTCTTGATTTTACACATCAAACCAGTGTATTCTTTGTATCTTCCATTATTATCTCTTTTCTTAAAAACTATTTCTGTAAAATCCTGCCATGGCCGATTCCTCGCCATTCGCAACCATTGTTCCTCTCTATGACGACAGGAGAACTTCAGGAACGTCAAGGCGGTTCTTGAAATCGATCGACGACAGCTTCTCTATCCAATTCCAAATAACCCACGAAACCCATATATCGGATTCCTCTCCATGAGGTTCCTGCGCGCGATGACTCGAATATTTGTCGAAAAAGTTGATCAACTTCAAGTCCAATTATGGAAGTGGATATATGCACATCAATAGAATCCAAATGATAATAGTAATCAAGAAGCTAGGCTGTCTAACAGGTTTGTCGGAAGTTGCGGGGACAGTAGCATAAGATATTTTCAAGTAGTCTGCAAATATTCAGAAAAATAACTGTATGGACAATTCTATCTTTGGAGAGCAGAATTAACGATAACTCTAATGCTCTATCACCTCCAATGATTAAATTGAAAATGAGTATAAAAGAGAAGATCTTTGAAGCCAAAGGAGAGACACATGCAATACAAGAAGACCGAAAATTTGCTATACAGTGTGTCTTTAGCAAAACGCTTTCTTTCAACTATTTCTCTAAGTGTTGTATTCTTACTATTTGAGTTATTGCACTAAAGATTAAGTGTACTTGAGTAAGAGCGGCACCTTAGTCCTATAGTATGATTTATTGTGCGAAAGGATTAGTGGTTGCCGATTGTAACCTTTTTGAGGAGATTACTAGTGCAATCCAACTCCACTTATGACTAATAGTTTGAGAAGCAGATGTAGGCTTGGAAAGAAAGCCGAACGGCTATACATCTTTCTATGCTACTATTCTTCTCTTTTATTACTTCCATAAGCATACAATATGCGCACGAGCTTCGAAACACCACATTAACGTGATCTTTACTTAGTTTCAGTTATTTTCTGGAAAATGTTGTCAAGATTTTTAAAACAACCTATTCACTCTCTCTAGGTTATATTTTTAGCCCCCAACAACTTTTTGAGTAATTTTCGGTCATTAATATCCTTATATACCCACAATAAACCAAAAACAAAACTGTGACTTTTATCTTGCATTGAATTAGCAAAATTAAAACAAAAAAGGAAAGTAAATAAATTTGAAGATAAAACTTCTCCTCATTCAACAAAATGGAAAATAAAAACTGTCCTTACCATAATTATCCTAAAAGAAAAAATTCCTTCAACTTTTTCTGTTGCTACCGAATGCGCAATATCCACCAACGCTAGGAGTCACTTACAAGTACTCTAAAGTAAACATCAAACTATTAAAGGACTGGTTGCAATCTGAAGGTTAGGAATTTCAAATCACCATATTTCGTATTTCACAAGAAACTAAATTACTTATAATTTTTTTTTATATTTTTCGTATTATACTTTCAAGGAATAAACACCCAATCCGAAAATTGACTTATAACAATATAGATAGATACAAGTTGCCCAGTATTAGAGAAACTTAGAACGGATTTCGCCATAATATGCAAAATTGTTAGCATGAATCTGCTTTTGTCAATCTTATTATGGTAAACCAACGCCAATCACATATCAAGAAATTTGATCTCACAGTAAGTTATGTACCATAATTAATTTTTATCTACTACGTGGTAGGCCAATCGTTTCTTCTAAGAAGACGAACCTTGATTTTTTAATATCACGCTAAGGTTTCGTTTGTTTTTAAGAAGTCATTTTTTAGAAAAAATAGTAATATTTTTTTATGTTTGGCTAAAATTTGAAAATTAATCCATAAATATTTTTCATCGCTTGGAATGGAAAATCTAATTTAATTTTCATAAATAGATATATATTATTTGGACACTTGTTACTCTCACATGGGTAGCCAAGGAACCAAGCACAAAAGTCGAGGTCTTGGGTCAGGCCTTGATGGACCTAGGCCCAGGTGCTAATAACCTAAGCTTGATTTTTGGGGACCTAGTCTTGGCCTAAATGGACTTGGGCTCAAGCGTTGAGGACTTGGTCTTGGGCTTGGCCTCGATGCACATGGGCTCGGCCACGAGGGATTGGAGCATAGGCACCAGGGTCTCGGGTCGGTCTTAATGGACCTAGGCACTAGCATTGAGGTTTTAGGCCTCAACCTTGATGGATTGGACTTGGGAGTGAGAGATCCAGGCATGCCACTAGCGTCCCGAGCCTAACCTCAATGGACTAGGACTCGAGCTCGAGTGCTAGGGATCCAGGCATGGGCTTTGGGGTCCCAAGCTCGACTTCCATGTACATGGGACTAGCCTACATGGATCAAGGGGCGGGCTTTGGGGCATGGGCACTGGGTCTCAGGCTTGGCCTCTATGAACTTGGGTCGGGGTGCCAGGGAGTCAAGCAATGGTATCGGGATACTACGCACGGCCTTTATAGACTAGGGCTTGAGCGCCAAGTATCCCAAGCCCCATCTTTGTTGAATTGAGCCTAGGTATTGCGATTTTGGGCATGGCTTCTTTGGATCCAAGCTTGGTCTCAATGGACTCTTGTGGACTTGGCCTTGGCCTCTTGACTCTGGTTCACTGAGAAGGACCTGAGAATGATCTTTGGGATCTCGTGCCTAGCGTAGAGTTTTGGGTTCAAGTGTTGATTGCTAATCATATTTTAAAAAATGATTTCCTAATTTTTAAAAAAGAAATCATTTTCTTGAATTTAATCATAGGTCAACTAGGGCCGCCAGCGGGAGATATCATTGAGCAAGTTCTCTACTCCGTACGGCACTCTTTAAGCCTCTTGAGCCAGCACTTGAGCTGATTATTTTAAATTAGCAGTGTGCGTCAGTCCCAATTCAATTTGAGAATTGCACTAGATCGAACGATGATTTGGGAGGGTTCCCATAGGAATGAATCCCATTCCACATTTTAAAATTTTGAAATTGAGAATAATTCACAATTCTTAGGGTGGAACCAGACCGATCGGTAGAAACGGCCCAAGGTATATTACTGTTATTATTTTTATTTGTTCATTCAGTAGAAGCCAAAAGTTTTTATTATTTGTGAGAGTAATCTTTTCTATTACTAGTAATTTCCCCGTAATTAGTAATTTCATCATGTACTAAAGTAACATTCAATATATTTAGTAAATTTTGAGAAGGAAAATAAAACATTTAAAAATAAATAATAACACAAGTCGGTTTTCGAGACAACCTGAGAACTAGACCGGGTTTTAGGGTGGATATGGTTGATTCCCAGTTCCACAGATGAGGAACTAATCCAGCCCGGTCTGGTTCCCTATTTTTAGGTGGGAACCGATTCACCCTAAAAATCAATGACCCCTATTTTAAATTGCCGATGTCCTCAAGACTATGGAGCTCATCGCTCATGTTGCATAGCAGCGGATGATGGAACCAACTAGCTTTGTGGCAACGTTGAAAACAATAATTTTGCCATTTTCATGAGCCGGAAATTAAACAGTTTCTACACGGACTGGTATAAAATAACCATTTTTGTTAAATTACTTGAAAAATCTAAAAAATATCGTTATCATGAGAATCGAACTACAAACCAATAAAATTTGCATTTAAAAGTATAGCTATATCAACTATACTTCTTTTATGACAATATCACGTAAGACAATTGAATTTCATTATTACCTTGTGATATCTAAAGTTAAAATAATATATATATATATATATATATATATATATATATATATATGTGTGTGTGTGTGTGTGTGTGTGTGTGTGTGTGTGTGTGTAATCTATTGCGAAGTCCAAAATATATGTCACAATTGACATGTTACATATTTATTTGACTAAAATTGTACAGAATGAGTACAATATAAATTATTTTTACATAAATACAATATAAAATGTGTTTTATACCTTAAAATTTGTCTAGATGTTAAGGAGAGAAAATAGCATCACATAATTATAAAATACGGCTGACCTAGTATTTGAGATTGGACCATGAAAAATGACCCAGATTTTTGGTAATATGTGCAAGGTGGAAGCTCAGTCCACTTCGAGTTTGAAATGGAAAAAGATTGATTTTTTATAAGGTAGAAGGTCTAAGTAACCGATTTATGTGATTAAATTCAGATGTTAGTAACTCTTTTCTTTAGATCTAGATCCAAGATAATCACAATGCACTCTCGGGGCCACTGCAATGCCGCCGCCGAGCAAACTCCCTTCTCCTCTCCATCTTCTCATCCTTCCACGCTCTCCCTGCAATCAAGCTCCCGTCCGCTTCCTCTAGTGTCCGATGCTCCATCTCTGATCTGGTCCCGCTCAAGAATGGCGGGATTATGGCTGTTCTGTATCAACAACATCTCCACGCGGTCAACCTCCCGTCCCCTTCCTCCGATGTCTAATGTGCCGCCTCCAATCTGGTCCTGCTCAAGAATGGCGAGATCAGGCTGTACCCTGCAGCTTCTAGCACCTGTACATGATGTTATTGACGAATGCGAAAGAACAGAATGGTAATATAATTACTGAACTCTCCAAAAGAACATTTATAGAAAACAGGATCAGCATATGTCACAATTCTTACTAAGAGGATTTTTCGTGGAAAACGTAACATGCAAGAATACACTGCAGCTTCTAGCACCTGTACATGATGTTATTGACGAATGCGAAAGAACAGAATGGGAATATTATTTCTGAACTCTCCAAAAAAACATTTATAGAAAACACTATCCACATATGTCACAATTCGATATCGCCACATGAAGGGTATGGAAACCTCGTGATGCAAATCCATTCGTCGGTAGAGCGACCCCATTAAGTTTTATTTTTGGGGGGTTTTATATGTCTATATATATAATTTTTGGGCTTTATATTGTTGTTACACAATTTGGTTGCATTTGGTTATCTGGGTTTCTAATCGGGATAAAACTGAATATAATATAATATGAAATCCATAGATTTTGTTTTATCATATCCACTATTATATCATATATATTATTTGATATAAACGGCATATTAGTATAAATCAACCAAAAATTTTACAAATGGAGATGGTAAAAATCTCTCACGACACATTTGCCTACTTTATTTTTATTTTATTTTTTTTTATTTTCCTCTTTTTTTAATAATTTTCTTTTTTTTATTTCTTTCTTTCCCTTCCATCAATCTCTAACAAATGTTGTTAAATAGTAAATGGTACCAATATACCTAAAATACCTAAATATGTAATGAATATAAATATATCTTTATATTCATATATTGAAATTATATTATAAAATAAGATAAATTAAAATTACTAAACTGTTAATTTTTTGTTATTTTGATTTTTTTATTAAATTCAAATATTATTTATATTGAAATATAATTTTAATTTTGTTAATTTAAGAAGTTTGTTATTCCATAAAAAAATAACTTTTCTATTATGAATGTTAGAAATCCTATCCACATTTATTTTTCCTTCCCCATGAAATAATTTTATCCAATCTATATCTCTCTTGTATTGTCTTAAGCAAGCACCAAACATAAGATATGATAAATTTTTTCATATCCAAAATTTTATCCTCACTATCAAACACAACTTTATGTATTTCCATTGTTTAATCAAAATAGGAACGATAATCGTCACTCAATTTACAGACACATGATAAAATTGATTTATCAAAGCCTATGTGAGTACCCAAAAAAAAAAAGATTTCAGGTAATTCTAAAGAAACATAAGTGATATTTAGATAGTGGGTGTTCCAGCCACATGACTAGAGCAGTGCCAAGTTCATAAGTCTCATAACCCTAGATGGAGGAATTATAACTTTTGAAGGGAGGAAGGGTAATCGGCAAAGAAAACATCAAATTGAGAAATTTTATTATTGAAAATGTTTCACTTATCAAGGGACTAAAGTACAATCTCATAAGCATCAGCCAACTATGTGATCTGGGTGGTGAAAGATTGCGGAATGTATAGATATAGTTTTCCATAAACAGCATTAACATACCTAAAGAGCAGTTGTTGTCGATGTTTGTACTCAAGGCTATACACATTAGATAACTAGTACTGTGGCAACAACATTCATTTGAAGGGAAAATTGTCCAAAAAGTCCTAAACCTATTGCACTTTTGTCAATTCAGTCCTAAACTTTTTAACTTTGCAAATTCAATCCTAAACATTTTCACTTATTGTCATTTGAGTCCATTCGACCAATTTTAGCCAAAAATGTTGGTGTGGATGTCGATGGTGCCACGTGGGACCGTCGACGCTAATGTAGACAATTTTTAATAATATTTTAATATTTTTTTCGAATTTTTATTATATTTCTATTTTTTCTTTCTTTTCTTTTTGGCTTTCTTCTTTGCTTTTTCCGGTGGCCAATTGGCCATAGCCGACACCTAGCCACCGACCATAGCCAGCCGGCTAGCCTCACCCACCACAAGCGAGGCTCGACCAGGTGAGGGCTAGCCCTAGCGAGGGGAGCCCTCGCCCAAGCACGGCCGAGCAAAGGTCGCATGGACGAGGCCAACCTGCGCCCAAGCCAAGGTGGCCTCGCCAAGCATCGACCAATGGCGATGCCGGGCAAGGCCACCCTGACTTGGGCAAGAGTTGGCCTCGCCAGATCTGGCAAGGAGAGCCCTCGTCAGGGCTTGTCCTCGCCCAGGCCAAGGCGGCCTTGCCAAGCATCGGTTGGGCGACGGTGACGCCAGCTTGACCTAGGCTAGGGCGAGCCTCGGCGAGATCGGCCCTCGCCCAGGCCAGGGGGGCCTTGCCAAGCGTCGGTTGGGCGACGACAACGCTGGGCAAGGTTGCCCTAAGCTGGGCGAGGGTTGGCCTCGCTAGATATGGTGAGGTGAGCCCTCACCAGGGCTCGCCCCCCCGGCCTAGGCTAGGGCAACCTTGTCGAGCGTCAGTTGAGCGACGATGACGCCAAGCGAGGCTGGCCCTCGCCTAGGCCAGGGTGGCCTAGGCGAGCATCAGTTGGGCAACGACTACGCCGGGTGAGGCCGCCATGGCCTAGGCGTAAGTCGGCCTCACCCAGGCGACCCTTGTCGAGCCGCGCCTAGCGACGGCTCCCCTCACCCGGTCGAGCCTTGCCTGTGGCAAGGCAAGGCCAACCGGCTGACTATGGCTGGTGGCCAGTCTACGATTGCTGAATAGACACTTATTTACTTAACTAAACAATCATCATTCTTCCTTCTTAAATAACTTGCTCTCTGCATGGTCTTTACCACTACTCCCCCAAACAAAGAAAATGGCCAGGAAACTGTGTAAACCCTTGAAGGTTGTTTTGAGGTCTGTATGTGCTCTCGTGTTATTAGGTCGCGTGTGTCAAGCTATTGAGATGAACCTTTTTAAACATGCTAAAGCCACCGTTAACATCACCAGCAATTTGCCCAGTAGGGTAAATCTGACCATCCATTACAAATCCAAGGACAACAACCTTTGTGTCCAAGTGATTGCCCCCAATTTGACCTAGTCATTTCAATTCCGACCTAATGCCGTTTTCCTCAACACTTTGTATTTCTTTTCTTATTAGATATGTTAAAAAAATCTATGCAACACATATTGCAGCTGAAACAAAAGCACGTGTCTTTGTTTCCTGGAAGAAAAAAAAGCCTTATCTAATCTGATTTACTTGATAAAAAGGTCCTATCTTTATTTCTTGGCTAGAAAATGAAGAAACAACAAACAAAGATGTTGAAGAAAGGGAAGAAAAGAGTGGCTATAAAATAGGAAAATGAAACGAAGTCTGCGTAAGATGTTGAAATTTAAACTTTTCATCACTTGAAAATGATTTGGCTACTTGTTTTGGGATCATAAAACTAATGATTATGGTCCGTTTGTTTTGCGAAAAATACACAATCCCCTAAAACATTTTCCTAAAAATGATTGATTATATCATTTGTAATAATTAGCTAACAAAAAATATTTTCATTATCGATAATTATTTATGCATAAAAATTTTCATGGATGATAAAAATATTTTTTAAATCATTCATTTTTTGCGAAACAAATAAACCTATCTGAACATGTATTTCTTGATCAATCACATTATTAATATAAAGATTAATTACATATACAATGGCGTTTGACAGTAAAATTAAGATGCATATATGTTATCCTAATTTCTTTTTCATTCTATAAGTAGATTGGAGAAAAACGAAATCATTTACTTATATTTGGATTTGACTGCAAATATTTTAAGAAAACTATCAAAAAAGAGAATAGATAATATCATAAAATACACATGAGCAAATTAATTAGGTAAGAAAAATCAAAAGTACAATCATATGTATAAAGATATGTTGAAAAATAAAATAAGCAGAAAAGTAAACTTGTCTTCAGTTTAATTGAAATAAAAAATGAAAAGAAGAAAGAGCGAAGAAAAGCAAAATGACGCTAAAAACAAAAACAAAAAACAAAAAACAAGCGTCACCTTTATTTAGGGCCGTACAAGAAAATTGAGAAAAGACAGAAATATATGGAATAATTAGAAAAAGGAAAGAGAAAATAAAAAAAATAACAAAACAATTGCCTACTGCATTGTATCTTGAGTGGGACGCACTTTTTCACGATCAATGCTCTTTAAAAGGGAAGAGCAGTTATCGTTCACAAAACTTTTTCATCACTTACCATATGATATCTTCACGTAAAAACAGTGTCGAATAAATTGGTCTCTCCACGATATGTACGACTTTCGAATTTATTAATAAGATAACTATTCCAATCATTTATGGTGTATTTGATAATCATTTTATTCACAGAAACAATTTATACTCAGAAATTTTTATTCCATTTCCTAGACGAGTTTCTAAGCATTTGAAAGTGTAACTCTTCAAAATTTCTATTCTCGGAATAGAAATGCATTTGGTACGACTGTTAAATTTTTTTTGTGACTTAAAAAATCATTTAATTTTTTTATACTTTATTATAATTTTCTCTTTTAATTTATTTAAATGAATTTATTTTATTTTAAATTATTTTACTATACTTTTTATTATACAAATTTATAATTGCCCGATTTGCCCCCAGAAAGGGAGATCGAGTTCGTGATTGAGTTGGCCCTTGGAACGGAGCTAATTTCTAAGGGTCCTTACCATATGGTGCTATCAGAGTTAAAGGAGCTGAAGGTGCAGATGCAAGAGTTATTGGACAAAGGATTTATATGTCTTAGTGCATCGCCTTGGGGAGCACCAGTTTTGTTTGTAAGGAAGAAGGATGGTTCATTGTGTTTTCGCATCGACTATCGGCAACTTAACCAGGTAACGATCAAGAACAAGTATCAGTTGCCAATGATTGATGATTTGTTTTTCCAATATTGACCTAAGGACAGGTTACCATCAGCTGAGGATTAAGAAGAAGGATATACTGAAGACGGCTTTTCGTATGCATTATGGCCATTATGAATTCACCGTAATGCTGTTCGGTTTAACCGATGCCCCAGCTACTTTCATGGATTTGATAAATCGAGTGTTCAAAGAGTATCTGGACTAGTTTGTGATTATCTTTATCGACGACATTTTGGTGTATTCGAGAAGTCCAGAGGAGCATGAATGACACTAAAGGACGGTACTTCAGACCCTACGAGAACACGAGCTGTATGCCAAGTTCAGTAAGTATGAGTTTTTGCTAACTCATGTAGCTTTCTTAGGTCACGTGATTTTTGGCGAAGGGATTTCCGTGGACTCGACCAAGATTGAAGCTGTTATAAACTGGCCAAGACCAACAACGGTAATAGAGATCTGAAGTTTCTTGGGATTGGCAGGCTATTATAGACGATTCGTAGAAAGATTCTTTGCGATAGCCATGCCCTTAACGCGATTGCTGAAGAAGGAAGAGAGGTTTGATTGGACGAATAAGTGTGAGCGTAGTTTCCAAGAGCTCAAGCAGAAGCTGACTATCGCACCCGTGTTGACGATTCCGTCCGGTCCTGGAGGATATGAGATTTATAGTGATGCGTTGTATGAAGGATTGGGCTGTGTTTTAATGCAACATAGGGAGAGTTGTTGCATACGCGTCCCATCGGCTAAGGTTTCATGAGTTGAATTATCCGACGCATGACTTAGAACTAGCAGTGATCATCTTTGTCCCGAAGATTTGGAGACATTACCTATGCTGAGAAAAGTTCCAAATTTTCACAGACCATCAGAGCCTAAAATATTTATTCTCTCAGAATGAGTTGAACATGGACAGCGTCATTGGATGGAGCTTCTCAAGGACTACAACTGCTACATCCTGTATCATCCCAAAAAAGCCAACAAGGTCACAGATGCGTTAAGTCGGAAGTCATCGATTGCACAATGATGGTTCAAGAGTGGATCCTACTCGAAGGAGTTCGAGATTCAGATTTCAAGTTTGAGGTAGGCCACCTTTCAAGTCTCATGGCTACCCTCAGAATTGAATCAGAAGTGCAGGTGAAGATTAAGACGTTACAGTCAACGGACCCTGAAATCCAGAAAATTCTGCAGGAGGATGCGGAAAAGAGGAAAGCTGACTTTCAAGTTACTGAGGACGGAATACTAAAGTTTCGTGGGCGATTGTGCGTACCCAACGATGTGGAGCTTAAGGAGGAGATCTTGTCAAAAGCCCATCGTAGTAATTACTGCATTCATCTAGGTAGCATAAAGATGTATCAGAATCTACGCCAACACTATTGGTGGACCGGTATGAAGGCGGATATCACCAGACATGTTGCCAAGTGTTTGACATGCCAGCAAGTGAAAGCACATTGCAAGCCTAGAGGACTTTTGCAACCTCTCGAGATTCCCAAGTGAAAATGGGACCATATCACAATGGATTTTGTGATGGGATTATCAAGTAGTCAGCGAGGTAACGATTCCATATGGGCTGTAGTCAAAAAATTGATGAAGTCTGCTCACTTCATCGCCATACGAAAGGACTTTGCATTAAACACATATGCTAAATTGTACATGCAACAGATAGTTCGTCTTCATGGAGTGCTAATGACGATCACGTCAGATCGAGACCCAAAGTTTACGGCAACTTTTTGGAAAAGTTTACAAACTGCCTTGGGAACGAAGTTGTAGTATAGCATGGCCTATCATCCACAAACGGATGACCAATCTGAGAGGACCATTCAAACCCAGGAGGATATGCTGCGAGCTTGCATTTTGGACTTCAAAGGAAGCTGGGAGGAACAGTTTCATCTACTTGAGTTCGCCTACAACAACAGCTATCAACAGAGTATCAAGATGGCACCATTTGAAGCGTTGTATGGCAGAGCTTGTAAGACTCATGTCTGTTGGGATGAAGTTGGAGAATGTAAGATTACAAGCCCTAAGTTGGTTCAGCAGTCAGTCGACGCCGTCAAAATCATTCGAGAAAGACTCAAGACTGCCCAAAGTCGTCAGAAGAGTTATGCAGATAAGCGACGTAGACCATTGGAGTTTCAAGTAGGTGAACACGTATTCCTCAAAGTGTCACCAATGAGGGGTACTTTGCGCTTTGGTAAAAAAGGGAAGTTAAGCCCGAGGTATGTCGGTCCATTTGAGATTTTGGAGCGAATTGGGACTTTTGCGTATCATATCGCATTGCCGCCAAGACTTGGTCAAGTGCATGATGTTGTGTCAATGTTGAGGAAGTACAAAGCTGATCCGACCCACGTGCTGAATTTCGAGGAAATAGACGTGGATGAGAGAGTGTCATACGTGGAGAGACCGGTTTGGATAGTGGATCGAAAGAAGCAAGTGCTACGCAGTAAGATAATCCCCTTGGTTAAAGTGGTCTGGCAACACCATGAAATGGAGGGAGCCACGTGGGAAAGTGAAGAATCGATGAGACGTCAATACCCCCACCTTTTTGTAGAAGGGTTGTAATGGTTTAAATTTCAAGAACGAAATTTTTATAAGAGGGGAAGAGTTGTGACATCCCAAAATTTGACCCCAGTATTCGAATATATGAAATGGTGACTTCATCGACACGCTTATGGTTATTTTACTCAGAACTGATCACTCACAAGTTAACTAATCTATTAGTTAAGGCCATTAATGGATATAATCGTGACAGACTAGAGAATTTGATCAGAAATCAACCACTCAACCATAATAATCGGCAAGGGTCAATACAACACCATTATAAATCGATTAGCGAATGGATATAAGTCGATTCGATGGAAGTACGTAGTCGAATTGCGGGTGGTTCCGCATGATTACGATATTCGCGTCAAATGGCAATAACCCAATTTTCTATCGATATTATATTCGGGACATGTAATTGAACCCTCACGATTATGTAAGAACCGAGGGTCGTCCACGAGTCGAAGATGCATAAACGTTGATAAAAAATTATCGACCACGGGTCAAACGCACTAAAACCCCTAAAAACTACCCGATAGATTAGGTCATACTAAAGTTGCGTTCGGTCGATTTTAACCACGAAATTAAATTCAGTTTCGGAAATCGAACATTCGAGCGTGTCATGATTTATCTATTGGATGTCGTCTCATCTTTTGGCGAATTTTCGACGAGTCCGAAATTTTACGGAAAAAACGATTTTCGGACAAAAAGAAAAATAAAAGGAAATTCGGATAGGATGAGAAAATAGGATTTTTCTACCCCAAAAAAGGGTTTTAATTGTGGGAAATTAGAGGTAATTTTGAATTGGATGACCTTAGATGAGCTTAGGACTTTTGGGGCATGAAGACTTTGTGGCATAGTGATGATGGTTTAGATATTTCCCTAAGGTTGTGATTGGCTAGCCTTTCCCTCTCTCATCGCACCACCCCATCACTAGCACTCTCCCATCATCTGCCATCTTCACCGATCAGCTTCATCACCACCTTTACGCCACCGCAACACCACCACAGCAGTAGCCCCACATGCCCATCATCTCGTCGCTGCCACTACCGCCAGCAGCACCTTCTTGTCACACACTCCAGTAGCACCTCCATCGGCCACTAGCACCCATGTTGTCCGCCACCTTCACTAAGACCAGCCCCCAAGCGGAGAGCCTCCCCCCCGCTGCCATCATCGCCATTGAGCCCCATTCAATCCCGAGTGGCACGTCCTCGACGCCGTCACGTCGCCGTCGCCGTCGCCGCGAGTCTGCCGCCTTCAAAAACCCGTGAATTAACTCCCTTATTGTTGATTAGGCCCTTAATTATGCTTAGGGGTGATTAGATTAGCACTAATAGTGTTTAGTGTTAATTAAACTTGGTTTAGTTTAATTGAGATTAGGAATGGTTTAGTTTAATTTTAATTGCAATTAGTTTAAGTAATTACCAATAGGTTGATTAATCATGGTTAGGTTAATTAGTTTGGTTTAGTTTAATTTAATCGTTATTTATTTAATTAATCACAATCAGCATAATTAGTGACGGATTAGGCGTTACGTAGAATTTTACGCTTGTTTTCTTGGATGAAATTATGCGTGATTTTGAGTGTTTACACATGTGATATTATGAGATTGATTGCTTGATGGTAGGTTCCGATTTTTATTACAAAAGATGGCCTTGTAGGCTATTAAATAGAAAAAAATTGAGGTGTCGGGTTTGGACACCAAAACTTATTTGCTCAATAAAACAATGAGGTTTTAAACTAGGTGCGTGCAAAGTTTGACGGGTTAATTTTTAGTACGTGAGTACGTACGAATTTATTTCGGAGAGTTTTAAAGGAAAAAAAAAAAGGGTTACCCAAGATTCTTTCCGAAAAGGGTGGTTGGGCAAAGAAATAGAAAAAAAAAAAAATTAAGGTGTCGAGTTCGAACGCCAAATTTTATGTGATCAATAAAATGAAGAGGTTTTAAAGTAGAAGTGTGCAAAGTTTGACGGGTTGATTCCAAATACGTGACCTTGTACGAATTTCTTTTCGAAAGTTTTAAAGGAAAAAAAAAAAAAAAAGAGTTGCAAAGTTTATTATTTGAAAATGGATTTTGGTGGTCTTGGCTAAATAACATAAATAAAAGATGGTTTGATTGATGATATGCTTGAGTGGTCATGTAATTGAACCCGTCACCCAACAGGTTTTTGGGGACGATGCTCGATTTTATCGAATGCCCGGCGGGGGTCCGGAATCCGAGTCGCAGTTAAGGCCAGACCGATGCTTCTTATTGGAATGTTGTCCTAAGGCGTATGCATACGCAGTATGATACCATGCCCATTGGGGCGAGACGATGCCGGGTTACACCGGAAGACCGCCGACTCTTGTGTTAGCCGTGGCCCGATGGGTCGTAATAATTAGAACACGTGTGAATGATTGTGATGCATTGCGCTTGATTATGGGGTAAAACTATTAAGCATGGTATGAGACGTGCCAAAACGGGTTTACCTTATAATTGGGACCTGTGAATGCTTAAAGAATGAGAAGTATGTGTTCTGATTATTGTTTATGCTTATGGTATTGATAATGGCATATGTGACGTGCTAATATGTAGGGGGTGCGCCAATGCGAGGTAAGTTGTTTGTGGTGCCTATTTAGGCTGCCTCTTAGGCGAATTTGCGTCCTAGTCGAGGCTTAGGGATTTAACTCGCTGAGATTTATCTCACCCCATCATAGTTAAACATTTTTAGCCCTGATCGCTAAAAGTTTTTTAGAGGGTCGATAGGAATTGGCCATAAAAAGGCTTACAATTATTAAACTTCCTAGAGTAATGGTGGATAAATAAATAAGTTATTTTCGGCAACTTTTGTTGTGCTTGACTATCTCGATTATTTGTTTATTGACCGGTGGTTTATTTAATTCGCTTCCACATGCATTTAATTGAAAGATAAAAAGAATGGGTCGGTGACGCGTCTTGGGACATCGCATTTTTAATCGACCGTTGAGGGATGTGCGCATACTCGGGGTTCGGGGCGTGACACAAATAAAAATGTTCAAGAAAGTAAGTTCTAATTCCTAGAAATTGTCTGATATCATCAAATGTATATAAGTTCTTAATGGGGGAAGTACACTATTAGTGCCATAAGTTGTGTACGACGTTCACTTTGGTGCCAAAAGTTTCCATCGAATCACTTAAGTGCCAAATCGGAGGAAAAACGATCACTTTGGTGCCACCGGCGAAAGATTCCAGCCACCAGCAAAAGATTCTGGCCAAAATGATTACGTGGCTTTAAAAAAAAAAAAAAATCAACAAGGCCTTCAAACGACATCGTTTTCGGTCCTCCTTACAAAAACAACGTCGTTTTTCCGTCCTACTTGGATGGCCTCACAAAAATGACGCCGTTTAACTCATTTGGGGATTTTTCCAACCTAGCTCGCTCGGCCGTCGTCGCTCGGCCTCCGCCGTCATTGGGCCGCCGTCGCTCGCTCAGCCGCCATTGCTCAGCGTTGTTCGGACGCCCTCGACGGCACACGAGGGAGCACCAGCCCTAGTCGCCAGAGCCTAGGTACTGGAAGACGCAGGCCAAGCACTCATTGGGGAGATCAAAGATGGAGAGGGAAACATCAATGGTGGCGCACTCGTCGGCGGCCTCCCCGAGCACTAGCTAGATCACGGCCTTCGACTTGGCCGCCGAGTGGCCATCGTCAGGGTTGGGGTCGAGGTCGGGGTCGGGGTCGGGGTCAGGGTCGGGGTCGGAGCCGCGGCCGCCGAGCACGAGGGCCGTCGAGGACGGTGATTGGCCGGAGATTTAAGGTTTGAATTGGGGGAGACACTAAACGGCGTTGTTTTGGTGTTAGGATGCTAAAACGACGTCGTTTGAAGGCCTAAGTGATCCAACGGAAACTCCGGCGAGCCACATTAGCATAAGAAATTAATAAATAAAAAAAGGTCACGTCGGATTTCCAACCAATCAGATCAGTGTTGACACCAAAGTGAGTGTTTTTCAAATTCTTTGGCACTTAAGTGATCCGACGAAAACTTTTGGCACTAAAGTGAGCGCCGTACACAACTTATGGCACCAATAGTGTACTTCTCCCAGTTCTTAATATAGGAAAGAGATTGAGAAAACAAAAACAGAAAAGAAAGAGGAAAAAAAACATTAACTCATTGTGCAAACCAGATTCCTTACAGGTTCCACTTAAAACTTGGAAGTTATCTACCGATACATATTTCTCATTTTTTTGAAATTAGAACCTACCCGTCAAAACTTGGAACCCACCCGGTCATAGCTCTTAGGGTCCAATGGGTTCCTTTTTTGTGTTAATTCATTTTTAGTTATGCAAAACAAAATTGAATGTAACAACGAAAATGAAAGCTTCTCATTTGTCAATAGTAACAATCCATAAAAGATGAACATGTAAAATTAAATAAATAATAAAAAGTTCAAAATATGAAACATAAAACTTAAATTATAGATTTCAATCCTCGATCATCCATAAAAAAAATTTCCAAATTCTAACCACATGAAATAAATGAAAAAAAAAACAACAATAATAGTTAATCACTTAATAGTAATTTAAAATTTAAAATTACCATTAACTAAATTAAAATAATTATTAGCAAGCCTCGCTATGTATATTCATTATGCTTCAATTGGTAAACTATATTTATCGATGATAATTTTCTCATTAAGACAATTCATATCTAAAAAAAAGATGAATAAGAGATTACATAAACTATTCACTTGTTAGATATATATAAAAAGGAATTATAATATATAAAGGCAAAAATGAAAAGTAGTAAGGACACACACCACATAAAACAAAGTGAGTCAAGGAAGATAATAAGGGATTTTAGGGTTTATGGTTCGAGAATCAGCAGTTTCCGAAAAAGTGAAACTAGAAACCGGACCATCTCTCCTTAAAACTTGGAATCGACGATTCCACAGTCCAATTCTTTGATTTTCGGTTCTGGCCTAATTAGATGCTCACCTTAGGTAACGGATAGTTTTATACCGAAAAGCTTGATCAAGTTTTTTTGAATTAGCGACAAACTTGTGGCAGTTAGAAGTGATTACGGCTAGATGCATTGCCATGTAACAGGAGAACTTACACATTCACTGCTGGATAAATAACCTGTGTGACTAAGTTTGGCACTTAAATTCTTTCACGTGTCAATAATTCAACTTAATTCGTTAGTTATTTGTAGCAGGCCTAACTAAGAGAGGATTATTTATACGGTGCTCCGGCAGAGAAAATCAACGGTCAATTCATCAGATTCTACCACGTGTCTAGGTATTAACGTTGTCCATACCATCATCGGACAAAGATAATTGAAGAAAAAGAAAAAAATATGGAAAGAATTTTAAAAGGAAAAGAGAAAACAAAAGGCCAACTGCATTTTTATGTTTTGGGGAACGCATCGCGTGGCTAGTGTTCTTTAAAAGGGTGTAAACAGTCATTATACATATTTATTCATGACATTCCATATGATGTCTTCACATGAAAATAATGTCGAATAAATTGATATATCTCTCTTCATGATACCTACGAATTTCTCAATTCATTGTCAGGATAACATTTTAATATAATATTGTTTTATGTATTTTTTTTTCCTGTTGATCATTTCGCCAAATATTAAAAAAAAAAAAACTACGGACATGACATTTTTTTGTCAAGGCCGAGTTTAGTGTCTTCACCAGCTAATTATTAATGTGAAATGAAAAAAAATATATAGCAATTACTTCAATAGTGGCCAGTGCTTGTGATCCTCACCATGTCGGCGGAGCGTTGCTAAGGCCTCCCTTTTGTCTCCTTTTGTTAATACCCATGCATGATGTTGACATGACATTCAAGGACAACTTACCGGTCATGTTAACATCTTGCCGAGATCAATAGAATGGAAAAGCCATATATTATGAGGATCAATGGAAAAAGTTTAAGCATGATATTGAATAATCAAAATTGAAGGACAATATGGCAGATTCTTCTTTCTTTTTTACTGCCTCTTTGTGTATAAAACTTCATTAGAAATATGACTTACATAAGTGAGGGCCATGTCCATCGAAGCCATTGATCATGTCTGTCACGGCTCAAATGAGGCTTAGAGGGAATGTCTATAATATTGTTGTTGATAGATTAGGAGATATCTATATAATGATTATTGAACTTTAACCAAATGTGCAATATCGTCATTGAATTTTTTATTTATTTAATGCAATCCTTGAATTTTAGACTTTGCAATAGTGTCCAAGAACTTTTAATTTGTTCAATGTAATTCATGAATTTTTAATTTGTTTAATTTAATTCATGAACTTTTGATCTACGTTCAATCTAGTGCCCACATTATATGAAAATATCCAACAATATCGTTCAATGATAAGATTGAACATTTCATATAATCTAAGGATAAAATTTGAGCAAATTAAAAGTTTATAAACAATATTGCATATTGGGCTAAAATTCATGGATCACTATTGAACAAATGAAAAGTTCATGAATGATATTACATATTATGCTAAAGTTTGAGAGTTTTTTTTTTTTTTTTTTTTTTGGCAAGGATAAACTAAAGTCCGGTAGTTATCTGTATCATTTTCTCATGGATTAAAGATGAAATGACAGTACATGTGTAACGAGTTTGCTAGTGATTGAAGATTAAGAAGGACAGTACATGGATTAAAGATGAAATGACAGTACATGTGTAACGAGTTTTGCTAGTGATTTGAACGATTAAAAAGGATAATAGAAGCTCCCCGGTTCAGGCGTCTGTGTCCGTAGAAAAAAACAAATAATAAAACGACAGCGAAGCAGATGAAATCTCGAGAACAACAAAGCCCACGCGCGCTCCCAGTCCTTGCGCCGGACTCCACCGTCAGTCACTTTCGGCGCCAACCAAGGCCGCACGTGACGCATCCCGGCGCGTGAAGATCTCCTCAACTCTCCCCCTCCTCCTCCCCTATGATGGGCAAAGATTCAAACAGCGTTTTCAAGGAATCCAAGCATGCAACCGGGCCGAGCAAAAGAACGGTGTCGGATCCACGCAGTGCAATGAAGACGAAGGTAACGTTGATTATGATTTGGATGAGGATAGCAACAAGTGATTGCGTCCATAACAAGATTGAGTCTAGTATCATGATCAAGAGGATGAAGATCACTGTAGAATTCATCGAGGTGGTTCTAGAGGAAAATTGTGATACAGATCAAAATGATATTTGACTTTTATAGAGAACCAAATCTTCACTAGTGAAATTCGAAGAAAGTCTATGATGTGTGTATATACATTTTCAAAAAAAATTGAAATTCTTATCGTACAACTAGCAAAAAGGGCTTACAATACATGTGCTACAGATTGGAGAACAATGATCTGCTTTATCCGTGACAAGTGCAAATAAAAAATGTTTCAGAAAGCAAGTTCTCGCATTTGGCAGGGGTAGAAATTGTATGGTCTCATCAAACATATATAAATTCTTAAAATAAGAAAGAGATTGAGAAAACATGAAACAAAATATATTGATTATATTTATATATGATAATTCAAAATAATATATATATATATATATATATATATATATATATATATTTATACATGAGAATTCAAAATATTGGTATCGATTTGGGAAGGTTGCCAAAGTAGGCAGAAAAGATTGCCATCCATGTCTATGTTTCTGACTATATATACACAAATACATGTATTTATATATGAGAGTTCAAAATATTGGTATCAATTTAGGAGGGTCAGGGAGGGGGAATGGATAGGTTTATAAGTAAAATCTCAAGCCTTTTTTTTTACACTAAACCTGTGACAGTTAGAGATGATTTTCAAAATATAATTATAAAAAATTGACTATAGTTAGGTGCATCACCAATGCAACAATAGAACTTACACATTCATAGCTGGATGAGTAACATGGGCGATTGAATTAGCTTAGCAATCGATTTTTTTTCACATGTCAATAAGTCAAAGATAAATAAGTAAATTTTTTGTAGTGGGTCTGATAGAAAAGATTATTCATAAAGCCCTCTGGCAAAGAAATTCAAGGGTCAATGCACCAGACTCCACTATGGGTCCAATATCCATCGCGGGTTGTGCCTATTTTCTCCATTTTTTGCTTTTCTGTCAATATCTTTTCTTAATAGAGTATAAGATTAAAAAATAAAAATCAATCTTCATCCAAGATTCCCGAGCACCAATTACGGAGGTTGCCAAAATCTGAGATCTCTCAAAAATTGCTCCCCTTATTTTTAAAATCTTGAACTGGGATTAAAAAAAAAAGAAAAAGAACCGCCCCAACAGTTAAATCATGCGATTAACAAATATTTCAAACCGTTGAAAAATCTTGAAAATATTTATAATTAATGGCCATTAATATTTATTTTTTATATTTATCTAGTTATAATTTTCATAATTCTTGGGTTAATATCACAAAAAAACAATTAATACATATGTGACAAATTTACCCCAAATTAATTTTTTAATTATTGAAAACTTTAAACTAGTACACTTGTGACAAATTTATCCAGACTAATTTTTTACCATAAAAAACCTCAAACTAGTATATTTATGACAAATATAATCTCCATTAATTTCCGTCAAATTTTACTATTAAATTTGTTGACATGGATAACATATGATGACGTGGTGGAAATTGATAAGATTAATATTATGAAAAACCCCAAATTATCACAGATGTGATGTCAAATTGGTCATAGATGTATCAATTTGGGTTTTTTCGTGGTATTTATAACGCAGAATTGCCACATCACCATACCATGTCACCATGTGTCATTCACATCAGAAAATTTAATAGTAAAATTTGATGGAAGCTAACGAATTGTAAATTTGTCATAGATGTATCATTTTGGGTTTTTAGTAGCCAAAAAATTAATTTTGGATAAATTTATCACATGTGTACAAGTTTAGGGTTTTCTATAATAATAAAATTAGTTTTGGGTAAATTTGTTATAGGTGTACCACTTTAAGATTTTTTGCGGTATCGACCCTAATTTTTTTTCTTATTAGATATGTCAAATTATTTTATGTTACACATATTGCAATTGAAACAAAAGGACTTATCTTTATTTTCTGGAAAAAAAAAGTCTTGTCTAATCTATTTTTTGACAAAAAAAGGTCCCATCTTTAATTTTTTTGGTTAGATAATGAAGAAAAAAATAAACGAAAATGTTAAAGAAAGGGAATAAAAGAGTTCCTATTAAATAGGAAAATGAAATGAAGTCTGCCTAAAGGTGCGTTTGTTTTTCGGAAAACTCAAGATTTAGAAAACATTTTTCAAAAAATGATCGTTTATTGCTTGCAAAAATAAATCAATGCAAAATATCATCATCGCCCACTAAATAGAAATATGTAAATTATTTTTGATAATGAATTTTTTTTCGTTAACTAATTTTTCTAAGTGATATAACCAATTATTTTTGGAAAAATATTTTCCAAATCTAGAGTATTCGGTAAAACAAACATGCCCTAAGATGTTGAAATTTAAATGTCTCATCACTCGAAAATGATTTGGCTACTTGTTTTGGGATCATAAAACCAGTGACTTAATATGAATTTTTTTTTTCTTGATTAATCACAGGAATTTCATATACAATAGCGTTTGACAGTAACATTAAGATGCATATATTTCTATCATAATTATATTTTTTCATTCTTTAAGTAGATTGGAGAAAAATGAAATCGTTTGCTTATATTTGAATTTGATTGCAAATATTTTGGGAATCAAAAAAAGAGAATAGATAATACCATAAAAAACATAGGAGTTAATTAATTAGGAAATCTGTCCAAAAAAATTAATTAGGAAATACAAAATCAAAAGTAGAATCATATGCATAGCAATATGTTGAAAAATAAAATAAGTAAAAAAAGAAAATCTGTCTTCAATTAAATTGAAAGAAAAAAGAAAAGAAGAAAGAGCGGAGAAAAGCAAAATGATGCATTGTATGTTGAGTGGGACGCACTTTTTCACGATCAATGCTGTTTAAAAGGGAGTAAGCAACTATTATTCGCAAAATTTCTTGATGACATACCATATGATGTCTTCACATAAAAATAGTGCCGAATAAATCGATATCTCTCTCCATGACATGTACGACTTTCCCAATTTATTATTAAGATAACAATTATAATCATTTAATATTGCTCGCACTCTTATGTGCGTTTTTGTTTATGTTATTTTTTTCTCAAATATAAAATATAGTGACATGACATTTCTTGTTGGTAACAAGCCCATGTAAAAAATTTTAGGACTTGTGCTAGGACTTACATTAGAACTCATGAAAAACATATGTTCTCATACAAGTTTCACACCGTAATTAAATTTTCATAGAAAACTAAATCTTCATTGGTGTAAGGCAACATTGAAGAAAATGTATTAAACATATATATTTTTCACTTAGGCTTAAAAATAATGGTTGAAAATTTATTTTATAACTAGCAAAAAAGATATACACATTTATAGGTGTGCTAACAGTAGTTTTTCTTGTACACGCTAGATGCAAATAAAAATGTTCAAGAAAGCAATTTCTCGTACCTGGTACCAATAGAAATTGTCTGATATCATTAAACGTGTACAAGTTCTTAAAATAGAAAAGTGATTGAGAAAAAAAAAATAGAAAAGAAAGAGGGAAAAAATCAACTCATTGGGCCAACCAGATTCCTTGTTCCACTTAAAACCTAGAAGCTACCCATCAGTACAGATTTTTCATTTTTTTTTTTTAACCTAAAACTTACTCGTTGAAACTTGAAACCCATTTTGTCACAAGTTCCAAGGTCCAACGATTCCTTTTTTTGTTATTTCATTTTTTGTTAAGCAAAACAAAAATGAAAGCTTCTCATTTGCCAATAGGAACAATCCATAAAAGATGAATGCATAAAATTAAATAAATAATAAAAAGTTCAAAACACGAAGCATAAAACATAAATTATAGAACTACAATCCTTAATCATCCATTAAAAATTGTTCCAAATTCTTACCACATGAAATCAAAAGAAACAACAATCATAGTTAATCACTTAATAATAATTTAAAATTTAAAATTACTATTAACTGAGCCTCGCTACATATTCACTTCACTTCAATTAGTAAACTCTATTTATTGATGATAATTGCCTCATTAAGACAATTCATATATATATAAAGAAGAGATTAAATAAAACATTGACTTGTTAAATATATATAAAAAAGAATTATAATATATAAAGGGAAAAATGAGAAGTAAAAAGGAAACACACCACATAAAACAAAGTGGGTTGGGATAAAATTAGGGTTTCCAATTCCGGTTCCCGATTCGAGAATCGGTAGTTTCTAAAAAATTGAAACTAGGAACTAGGCCTTCTCTCTTTAAAACTTGGAATCAAACTAGTCCTATGGTTCGGTTCTTTGGTTTTTGGTTCTATTCTAAATATATGCTCACCTGTAGGTAATGGATAGTTTTATAATGAAAAGCTTGAGCAAGTTTTTTCGAATTAGCGACAAACTTGTGGCAGTTAAAGGTGATTACGATTAGTTGCGTGGCCAATGTAACAATAGAACTTACACATTTCACTGGTAGATAAATGCTGTGTGTGACTAAGTTAGTTTGGCACTTAAATTCTTTCACGTGTCCATAATTCAACTAAATTCGTTAGTTATTTGTAGCAGGCCTAACTAAAAGAGGATTATTTATACGGTGCTTCGGCAGAGAAAATCAATGGTCAATTCACCAGATTCCACCACGTGTCTAGGATTAACGTTGTCCATACCATTATCGACAAGGATAATTGAAGAAAAAGAAAAAATATGGAAAGAATTTAAAAATGAAAAGAGAAAACAAAAGGCCAACTGGATTTTTATGTTGGCCTTGTGGGGAACGCACTGCGCGGGTAGTGTTCTTTAAAATAGTGTAAGCAGTTATTATTCACATAATTTGTTCATGACATTCTATATGATGTCTTCACATGAAAATAATGTCGAATAAATTGATATCTCTCTCTTCATGACACCTGCGAATTTCTCAACTCATTGTCGGGATAACCATTTTAATTTAGTGTTGTTTTATGTGTTTTTTTTGTTCCTGTTGATCATTTCATCAAATATTCAAAAAAATTACGGACATGACATTTTTTTGCCAAGGCCAAGTTAGGGTTTTCACCGAACTAATTATTAATGTGAAATGAAAAAAATATAGCAATTACTTCAATTATTTAAATTGATAAATTGATTCAGTGTGTTTCTCTTTATATATATACTGAGTCCCCCTCTTGAATGGTCAGTGCTTGTGATCCTCGCCATGTCTGGAGTGCCTTGCTAAGCTAAGGCCTCCCTTTTGTCTCCTTTTGTTAATACCCATGCATGATGTTGACATGACATTCAAGGACAACTTACCGATCGTGTTAGCATCTTGGCCAAGATTAATAGATATAGAAAAACCATATATTATGAGGATCAATGGAAAATGTTTATGCACAATATTGAATAATCAAAATTGAAGGACAAGATAGCAGATTCTTCTTTCTTTTTTATTGCCTCTTTTTGTATAACTTCATTAGAAATACGACTTGCATAAGTGTGGATCATGTATGTCACAACTCAAATGAGGCCCCTCGTGCGGCCCATCAGAGAACGTCTATGGTATTATTGTCCATGGATTAGGAGATAACTATATAATAATTCATAAACGTTGACCCAACATGCAATATCATTCTTAAAATTTTCATTTATTTATTGTGATCTTTGAATTTTAGACCTCGTAATGTCATCTGTAAACTTTTAATTTGTTCGATGTAATTTTTGAAATTTTGATACACGTTCAATTTAATCCCTACTTTATATGAAAATATCCAATATTACATTTTATCAATTCAAGTTCAAGGGCAAGATTGAACATTTTCATATGATATAAGGATAAGATTTAACATGAATTAAAATTTCAGAAATTGCGTTGAACAAATTAAAAGTTCATAGACGGTATTGCCTATAGGCTAAAAATTCAAGAACCACTATTAAACAAATGAAAAGTTTAGAGATGATATTACTTATTAATCTAGAGTCCAAGAGTTTTTTTTGTTTTTTGTTTTTGTTTTTTGTGTCGTAAAACTAGAGGTGTTAAATGGGTCAAGCCTTATTTACTAAAACACCCATAATCAACCCATTAAAAATGAACTCATTTATTTTTACCCAAAATCTCACAATTTCTCTTTTCTCTCTTTAACTTTACAAAAATATTTTTTAAAAAAACCGAAATTATAATTATTTTTTATTTATTATTTTTATTTTTTTATTTTTTTCTTTCTTCTTCCTCCGGTCGCTAGCATGGTGATGGCCGGTGATCGGCTAGGCGAGCCTCGAGCTCGCTGGCGTCGGGTGAGCTCGAGCTCGCCCCTCGCCGGATTTGGTGAGGCCGCCAACGCCTGGCGAGACTCTAACTCGCCGGCGTCGGGCGAGCTCGAGGTCGCCTATGGCCGGCCGCCGGCCACCATCGTGTCTGCCGGTCGGCCAAAGAAGAAGAAGAACAAAAAAGAAAAAAGAAAAAGAAAAAGAAAAATTATATTTAAAAAATAAAATAAAGATAATTAAAAATTTATTTTTTAAAAAATAAAAATAATTAAAATTCGATTTTTTAAAATAATTATTTTAAAAATTATAAAATTTTCCATTAAATTTGTGTTGTATAAAACTATTTTAGCATTACCATTTAAAAATAATAATATATATATAAGAAATAAGCTCGGAAGTATTTTAGTAATATAATCTTTAAAAAAAACCATAGGAATAAGTTTTTCTAAATTTGGTTAAATATGAAAATATTTTATTAATATGGGTTGGGTTGGGTCGGTCGGGTATGGCTCGGAAAATTTACATTAAGCATAAATGGATAATAAATAGGTTAATGGGTCAATTTGAGTCGGACAATTAATGACCCGATCCAAATCCGACCCGACCCACTCGTTTAACGGCTCGTAACTTAAGTTCGAGAGTTATCTGTATCATTTCTCGCGGATTAAAGATGAAATGACGGTACGTGTTACAAGTTTGCTAGTGATTGAACGATTAAAAAGGACTAATAGAAGCTCCCCGGTTGGTGCGTCTGTGTCCGTAGAAAAAAAATAATAATAAAACGACAGCGAAGCAGATGAAATCTCGAGAACAACAAAGCCCACGCGCGCTCCCCGTCCTCACGCCGCACTCCACCGTCAGCCGCTTTCGGCGCTAACCAAGGCCGCACGTGACGAATCCCGGCGCGTGAAGATCCCCTCAACTCTCTCTACCCACTCTCCATAATGGGCAAAGATCCAATCCAGACAGCGTTTATAAGGAATCCAAGCATGCAACCGGGCAGAGCAAAGGACGGTGTCAGATCACACTCCCGATCAGTCTCCATCCACCCATCACCCAATTCCTGGTCACACTTTTTGGGGAGATCTCGAATTGAGGTTCACGCGCGTGACGTCTCGTTCGCTGGACCCCTCTCGAGATCTCCACACGAAAGAGACCGACAGGAACAGAGGGCGGCGGGGGGAACGAATGCGAAACCCTCCAAAACAAGGTTTTCTCCAGAGGCGCGCCCCCACTCCTTCTCTCTTATCTATATTATGCTCTAGGCGCTGCAGGAGAGTCCGGGCGTCCCGCTAGACTCTTCTAGATCTAACGTGAAACAGGGGAGATTCCTTCCTCTGCCCTTCTCTGGTTCTTTCTCCAGACTTGTTCTTTCGTCTTCCCTTTTGTTGTCTTATGGTCAATGCGTTATATCATTCAATTCTCGGGTCAAGGGTATTTGCCCAGTTTTGCCACACGGAAATAAGGCGTCTGTGGTTGGACTTTGACCCCTCGATATTGGGTTCCTGGGCTCTTCTCAGTCTTCCTCTCAATCTGAAGAGGGGAAAAACAACCCAGGAATAAAGAAAAAGACATGATTTGTTCGTCAGTTTTGGCGGACAAACCGTCCATGGCGGTCGCCACTTGCAAGATGCTAAAACCTCCGCCAAAGCCATCGCCTTTTTGTTCCAGACCTATCCTCTGTACTCAGAACAAGAACCCCAACACCGTGAACGAGCCGTCAAAGCCAAGACTGACCATCGCCACCCCTATCCTGGTGATACCAAGTCAAGTCTCCGTGAGGAGATCAAAGAAAAACAGGGGAGGGGAGGAAAAGAGGGATTCTTCTCAAGTGGGTGGTCAGCAGATGCTGGGCTTGTGTGGTTTTGGGTATTGGGTCCAGGGCTTCAGGTGCTTCCCTTGGTTGGCCTTGAATTTCCACATGGCTCACAGTCTCAAGCTGCCTCCCTCAACCTTGCAGCTTGTGCAGAATTCTGGGAATCTGCCGATGGTGGTCAAGCCTCTGTATGGGATCTTGTCTGATGCTATTTACGTTGGTGGTGCTCACAGGCTGCCATATATTTCAGCGGGAGGTCAGTTGACACATTCCTCTGATTCTTAAATATGTCTCGCTCTATTTGAGTTGAACTACTGTATGATCTTCTGCTGACAATTTAAATTTGAAGCAAATTTGTAGTTTTTTAGAGTCTTGCATTGTTCTAATTGGAATTTAGAGCTTCCTTTGCTGTTTTTCAATGATTTAGTTAGTTATTTCTATTGACCTTTCCCGTGACGAGTTCCTGATGTTGGTTGTTTTTTTTTTTTTTTTAAGTGCACTGGGAGATATGAATTGTATGTTGCCTTGGATTAAGTTCTTCAAGAAGTCTGTTCATAACTAGGGTTGGGTAGCAAGTTATTGACACATGTTTGTAGATTTATGATATGTGATTGTAATACATAATGGTATTAGCTTATATTATGTCTTAATGTTTGGAGGTCGAAATTAGAGATTCATACTCACTTGTTAGTGAAAGACATTGTTCACACCGGCTATTCTACTTAATTCTCTAGAATCTCATCAACCCTTATTGAGTATGATAATCAGCGGACAGCTTTAACATGGTTGTATCTTCAGTGCTTCTACAGATTCTGTCTTGGGGACCATTGGCATTGATCCCTCTTGCTCGTGAAGCTCTTCCAAACCTCATGGCATGTGTTCTTCTCAGCAATATAGGTGCATCTATTAGTGAAGTTGCTATGGATGCTCTTGTTGCAGAGTATGGCCAGAAACACAACTTACGTGGTCTCCAGTCTTATGCATTCATGGCTTCAGCAGCTGGTGGAATCCTTGGAAACTTGTTAGGTGGATATATTCTTCTTAGAACACCACCAAAGACCATGTTCTTCATATTTACGTCCCTTCTTTCCCTTCAGTTTGCCATGTCATTGATGACAAAAGAAGCATCTCTTGGAGTATCTCAGCCATCAGTTAACACTCTAAAAAAGAAGTCGATCTTGCTTAGCATTAGAAATCAATTCTCAGACTTGTTAAGGGCAGTTCGTGAAGAGAGTATTTCCGGCCCTCTTACTTGGATCGTGCTTTCTATCGTGACGGTGCCAATTCTGTCTGGTTCGATTTTCTGCTTTCAAACTCAATGTCTGCATCTTGATCCTACAGTTATCGGGATGTCACGTGTGATAGGCCAGTTGCTCCTGCTTTTCACGTCAGTACTTTTTGACCGGTTCTGGAAAAATGTTTCAATGAGGAGATTAATTGGAGTGGTGCAGGTTCTGTATGCAGGCTCGCTTCTTCTAGACCTAGTTCTGGTGAGGCAGATCAATTTGAAGTTGGGAATTCCCAATGATGTGTTCTCCCTATGTTTTTCTGGTCTAGCGGAGACAATTGCACAGTTTAAGCTCCTTCCATTCTTAGTGCTGTTTGCGAATTTATGTCCACGGGGTTGTGAAGGATCCTTGACATCTTTCTTAGCATCGGCCTTGTGTTTGTCATCAATAGTTAGTGGGTTTCTGGGTGTTGGATTAGCATCACTTATCAGGATCACCTCTGGCGATTACTCGAGCCTGCCTGTGGGGATTCTGATACAGTTTTTGGTGGCTTTGCTGCCCCTGGCGTGGATTCATCTTTTGCCCACATCACTAGATACTGTTGAGAAGGACAGAAAAAGAGGCTTGAGTAAAAGAAGACGAAGAAACAGAAGAGTAGGACGAGTGGTGTTTGGCTCAGTAATATCTTACCGGCGTGAGAGAGATTCTGAGACATCGTAGATAGAAATCACCAAGAGTTGTCTTTGCACTTTTGGAATCAATAATGGAAGTGCTCGTGTGGTTACTGATACTTGGCATCTGTCATTGTCCGGTGAAGGAACTCAGATTGGATGACCATTTTAGACTCCGAAAACAATTGCTTCTCCACCCAAAAACTTAAATAACTTTCTCTCTCCTTCGTCATTTTGAAGCCATTATCAGGAAAAAAGGGAGGTTCCTGGATGTTTGAACAATTACATTATTTCTTTGTGATCCTTAATTTCGGGAAGCAATTTGGTTCCTTTATATGGTAGGCTTGAGGAGTTTTTAAGGCCAGCGAACCATTGACAAGATCTTCAGCACCTGAACCTGCTGCAAGAGCTTTCTGAGGAAATAGGCGGTGCTGGACTCGACAGATAAGTCCTAACATCAGTATAAAGTGAGATCCTGAGGTTTCCTCCTCCCATTAGGAGCTCGAACTTTTGTCGATGTAAATAGTTTTCTGACTTATAGGAGGTTATGGATGGTGATTTTGGAGTTGAAAGGAATTGCTTTTGTAGCTGCCATCCATATCTGGCGTTAGCTTCTTCAACCAAACGCCTTTAGGCAGGCCACACTCGAAGAAAATGATCTTTGAAGTCATCATGCTACTGACAGAGACAAGTCTTTAAGATGTCACAGTTCTGCCAAAAAGCTTTAGTTTTTACTTCGTTGCCTGACAATCTTGTTCTTTCTCATAGTTTTGTACGAGTCTTTTCTTTCTTTCGGTTAGATTAACGAATGGAATTGGATAGGGGAATATGGCTCTGTGCTGCGCTGAATCCTAGCGATATTAGCTACAAACTGCGGTTGTGTTTGCACGTGTTCCTTTTCGATGGTCTTTTCCAATATAACGAGGGGATCTTGAATCATTCCCAAGCAAGTTATTTGTTGGGATTGCAAGTGTTGATGCATACTTCTCCAATGAGTTCTCTAGGGAAACCCTTAAACAAGTTATTTTCCGTTTCTGTAAAATAGTAGAATGAAAAGCAAGATAAGCATGATGTGTTTGACGTTGTTCTGGAAAAGCATGACTGAACATCATGTATACAGCGATACGGTTCTAAATTAAATAGTGCCAAGAGAAAAAGGAAGTATTTTCACCCTCGATGTAGCTGAGAGCACCCCTTCTAATGGGGACTGACCGGAAGTACCTTCTACCTGTCTTCTTTCTCCAACCTGTTTCGACTCTTTTACTCACATGGGTCTCCCAAGCCCCTCTGCCTCATGCCCTCAGATCTGCTTCTTGGCCGCCACCGCCTTGCTACACTAGGGCCACCGCCCATCTCTGTTGCCGATCATCACTTTGCAGCCCTCCTCCTGCCTCGTGCCCTCGGATCTGCTTCTCGGTTGCCGTCGCCTTGCCACACTGGCGCCACCGCCCACCTCCGTCGCCGATCATC
This sequence comes from Eucalyptus sp. ANBG9806169, assembly GCA_014182395.1. Lineage (NCBI taxonomy): Eukaryota > Viridiplantae > Streptophyta > Magnoliopsida > Myrtales > Myrtaceae > Eucalyptus > Eucalyptus sp. ANBG9806169. The sequence goes on from CM024580.1 coordinate 27,282,990, forward strand.
ACTTGGCAGCTCTCTCTCTCTCTCTCTCGGTAATCTCCCTGAATTTGTCTCTGCACTTCAAGTACAATCAAGTCAAAAACGTTTTGTGCAATGTCTCAAGCATTTTGAAATCCCTGCTTAAGCCCTAAACTTTCTAACCTTTTTGATTTCTCGCAAAATACTATAATCTTTTAGATAACTTTAAATATTATAGTTAAATAAGTTTGATCTCCTCTTACCTCGCGTTTCGTATTATAAATATTACTAAAAATATGTGTACTTGTCGATAGTAACTAGTTACCATCCAAGAAGTAGGGAAAGAACTCTCCATCTACTTGGTTAAATGGGTATCTCACTTACTTTTTGAAAACACACATAGAATTGAGTGGTCATTTAGGAAAAACCCACAGATATATCGTATTAAACATATGTCGTGAAAATTCTTAGTATTAAGAATTTACACAAATCAATTGGGTTAAATGAATTACAGCGATAAAGCATGAATTAAGCGGTGGACTCTCCTGCAAGACCCGAATATGCATAACACTACTCGTAAGATCAAGGCAAATAATTTGCCAGCTTATCATTACACAACGAGTAATAGTATACATCACATGTAATCGAGTTCTCAATAACTCAACATAGAAATTGATGCGTAGATAAATAGAAATAAAGGCTGAGAACATAATTAATGTCAAATGCCATGGGCGCGATCAAATGCTAGCCGTTCGAAAAATGGAAAATTAGAGCATGCATTTGCCTATGTAAACCGCCATTGTAAACAAAACTTTACACACTCCATCGTATCAACCCTTGTTTTAAGGGTTAGTGAGAGAACGGCTTGTTAAAAACCTCGAATCAGGTGAATAATATAAAATCGCTAAATTTACCGTACCAGGTACTGAAAAAATAGAACAAGTGGAAATTATTTACTTAGTAAACTCTAATTAGTAGAAGGAAATATACATCTCGTGGGTGAATTTCACACCATTGCTTTATCCCGGTACTCAAATCTTGCCCTCCTGAGTGCAACTTGACGAGACCAAGCGGAGCGTCAGGTAAATTAATATTATGAGTTTGGAACTTTTGATTTGTTTGCCACTCGGCAGCGCCATCACTAGAGCGATTACTGGTCAAGCTGCAGTCGGTCTCCTCTTAGGGTTCACAACCCCAGCATTCGACGTTTCATATTGGAGACCGAAGAAATCCTAGGATGTGAATGTGTCTGAAGACTTCATTCTGGGATAGCAACAGAGAAATTTTAGGAGGTTTACTCCACAGGAACTGCTAGTAGCACCCGGAAAATTTCAATGAGCGCAAACCTTAGTTAATGTGGATTTTGTATGGCAACGAAGGATGCCTGTGTGATGGATCTTTAGTGGCAATAAAACAGAGCAAGAGGGTTATTGTATCTCCATAAGAATGCAGTCTTTGGATTATTCGCTGTGATATAGAACCAGCAAACATTTTGTTGGATTAGAATTTTGACCCTTCTACATGTATTGGCAGAATTCACGAATCACAGCTATTGACATCATCGCATTGAAATGCGGTCTGAGGAGGTGGGATTGGGACAATGTCGGCCTCTGGACGACATAATAGCAGATTATTGTTCTGAAGGTGTCGACCTTGATTTAATTAACTCAGCATGTACACCAGGCCATATTGCTTCAAAGTACCTCCATTAGGTGGGCTCCGTGAAGAATGACGTGTATGGACATGGGATCATGCTCCTTCAAATCATACCAGGTTGCAGCTCTATTGATCTTCAGCAGCTTACAAAAGAAAGCAACATCGCATCATAAATTGAAATGGTCAAAATTCTTTTTGTATAAACAGTTAGGAAAGCTTACTGATCCCCATATGCAGGGAGACCGGTGAGAATGAGGCAGAAAGGGATTTTCAAACTCCTCAGCAAAACAAACCCAGCATGCAATAGGTGGACACAATGGTTGAGGGCTGTAGCTCAGCAGAAAGATAAGTCATTGAGAAGATACGGGTATGGTCATCCAACTCCCATCTGGAAGCACAACTAACAAGACCCTCGATGGCATCACTCTTTCCTCCAGGCCGCTCCTCAAGTAGATGGAGAAGATTTGTCCTATCCAAGATAGCAGCGTTGAGCTGGCATTCTAGTTGCAACACATTTCACATAAAAACACATAAGGGAAGGCAAATTACTCACATCTGCCTGACAATAAAAATAAAACCTTGTAATATATCATGATCTGGAAACTGGAACAATGTTACCAGAGGAATTTGCTACTACCAGAACCTATGGAAACATTTCTCTAACACAGATGCCTCCAATCAGTCGCTTCAGATACATGGAATTTTACTTTTGAGAACTAGGATATAAGCCGCTTGTAAAGACATTTTAGTGACACTAAATGGAAGTACCGCTCGTATCCACTTTAGCTACAAAGATATGCAAGAAAAAGATGCGTTCCCTAGCTCAAGCATCTGCTCAAGAATTGCTATATCTGCATATGGAAAGCTGAACCTGAAACCCGAGCTGGGATAGATAGGGCAGTTTATTTCGTCGTTCCTCCATCTTGCTTCAAATTGCTAAATAGCACATGGGATATGTGATTTTACATAAGAGAATGGTGTTAAGTGACAGCAAATCAACTATAAAGGTATATCAATAATCAAATATTTAGCCCATGGCAACATATGGAATTGGAGATGCCAAAGTATCTGTAGAGACTCAGATACATACAGGTCAAGAGGGATGACATTAAATAAACTGTATTGAAGAATTCTATGCATGAGAAGGAAAATTCCTTAACGATCTTGAGGAATTGAAATTACCTTAGACCATTCCTCACATCAAAAGTCCATTTTGCAGTATGGAGTTCTCTTCAGCTAAGACTCCCATCAGCATAGATAATTATAACCACGAAATGCTGAAATATCTATATCTGATTCTCGTTGTCAGCATAACAAACAATCCCTTTCATTACCCCCATAAGGCTATCCAGCATCTCATAGATGGAATGAGAAGCAGCATGTACCTTATCAGCGACATAGAAGCAGTTAGTCCTACCATTAATAACAATCCAACTGCATCCAGGTTCCTTCCTTAAACCCTTTTGGTGCATCATTTTCCTCACTCCAGCTACCATATCCCATTTCCTTGAGGAAGCATGCAGATTAGATAGGGATACATAATTTGAAGGGTTCTCAGGTTCCATACGAACAAGGAAGCTATAAGCCAAGTCTCTCATCTCATGGTTCCCATGCATTACAGAAGCATTGACAAGAGCCCCCCAAATGCTTGGACCAGCTTCCACATGCATATTTTCTATAAACTGTAGTGCACGGTCAAGCTGGTTTGACCGACCTAATATGTCGACAACACAAGCGCAGATCTCCACTGTTGGTTCAATCCCATAGTCATTTATTGCTGAAGCATATATGTTAAGGCCTTCATTGACCAATCCTGACCGACCACAGGCAGAAAGAACCCCTACTACTGTTATCATGTCAGGCTTGATTCCCAACATTGGCATCTCATTGTATAGAAGCACGGCTTCCTCACCCTTCCCATGAAGTCCATATCCAGAAATCATGGAACTCCAAGAGACCGCATCCTTAAAAGAAGCACCATCAAATATTCTCCTTGCAGCAATTAAGCCCCCCGACTTGCAGTATGCATCTATTAAAGCATTAGACAATGAGACACCATGATCTATTTTCTTTCTGATGGCAAAACTGTGAATTTCTCTCACAGCTGATAAACCAGCATGCGTTACGCAAGCAGGGAGAATGCTTACAAGAGATATGTCATTGGGATCTATATCATACATAACCATCATTTTCCTAAAAAGAGAGAGGGCTCCCTCTGAATCTCCAAATATCACATAACCATTGATCATTGCTGTCCAAGCAAATACATTTTTAGATTTCATACGTTCAAATATCCTTCTCCCAGCATCCACCTTGTTGTTCTTTGAGTACATGTCTATCAAGCAACAACCCAAGTGAACATCTGCATCTGGAAGAAACTCCAACTCATTCCTCAATATATAACCGTGAAGCTCCTTCCCGTGGTTATATTTCTCAGAATCACCAATGCACAAAGGCAAAAGACTCGACACCGTGAATGCATCTAGTTTTAAGCCAACTTTCTGCATGTTTTGTACAACGTCCCATACTTTCTTACCCTTATTATCATCACTTAAGCTCGCATACCCTGTTACCAGAACATTCCAAGAAGTGATGCTTCTGTCGGGCATTTCATCGAACAGTTTCCTCGCTTCATTCAACTCTCCGCATTTACAGTACATCGACATTAGAGAATTAGCCACGACCACATCCAAGACAAACCCAATTTTCGCGCTCTTCCCATGAATGACTTTCCCAGCAGCCAAGTCCCCACACTCGCTCGCAACTTTCGACAACGTCGCGAGCGTGTAATCGTCCGGAACCACATTCCCCCGGCACATTTGATCAAACAGCTCGAAGGCAAACTCGTACGCACGACTCTTCGCGTACCCATTAATCAGCGTGTTCCACAGGTAAACGCTCTTGTCGTCGAACGAATCGAAAACCAGTTTCGAATCCCGCACGCTCTTGCAGGCGGCGTATGCAGACATGAGCTTGGTGCCCAGATAAGGGTTCCCAGCAAAGCCATCGACGAGAACACGAGCGTGGGACTGTCGGGTCAGCCTCAGAGATCGGTGCTCGATGCAGAGCTGAATGGAATGGAGGAGGGTGGAAGAAGAACAAGGAGAATCAGCTAGAATGGCTTTGGAGTAGCATCGAGAAGTTATGTTTCTGAGTGTTTCCCGTCCATAGAAGGAGATCATGAGAAAAGGAATGTCACGCTTTGAAGGTTCCGGCTAGAGAGAGCTGCGAGTGCGACTTGGGACGAGAGGGCGATGGCGGACATGGAGGAAGTACGTCGCTTTTTTCTTCTTGATGATGGGGGGCATGTGATTTCCAGGTTGTTGATTTTTATGCTGAGAGGGACAAAATAGAAATCTTGATTTTTCGAAATTTTTACCAAGTAAAAAACATTACCTTGGAAGTTTTAAATAAAAATTAAAAGATACAGTAAAGTTTTAAGTGTTCAAGGAAAATGACATAAATAATTGTTGAACTTTAAATCAATGTGTAATGTGTATAGTTTTTAAATTTTAATTCAATGTGCATCATTATTCTTGAACTCTTGATATATGTTTAAACGAGTTCATATGGACTGTATGAAAATGTCCAGTGTTATCTTTGACCTTAAATTAATGGAAGCATAAATTTGGTTAACTTCGTATAGTTTAGAGACTAATTTGAAGTCATACCAAGTTCAAGAATTTTATTGGACATATAAAAGTACCGGCATGATATTGCATATTTGGTTAAAGTGTAGAAATTACATTGAACAAATTAAAAGTTATGGATCACTTATGGACTATTTGTATTATTGTCTCTTAAATAGCACTCACCGGTCCCTAACGGCGCCTTCCTATGGTTGCAGTGGCTCCTTTTTAGTTCTTCCATGTCCCTTGTGGAAAGCTCGCAACAAGTTGCTTTTGTCCTAGATCATGCTCCAACCAAGCTTTGTTAGCAATGCTTCCTTAAAGTCCCCCTCTTTTTTGAAACCCAGTTCTCCTTGGCTTTTGGGAGTGCAGATCATCCCAGCTTCTTATGGCCAAGCAACGTTGCTTATCGTCTCCGACTCCCCACCAAAAGGGTCGGATAATTGCCTTGAGTTTGTTGCTAATTCTTTTCAGGAACTCTTTTGGCCAGTCGAGTAAATAGGGATACTTTGGGCGATAGTATGAATTAGTGTGGCTCGTCCTGCCCAGGAAAGAGTCCTCCTCTTCCACAGTCCCATATCATCGCCCATTCTCTCCACGAGGAAATTGAAGTCCTGCCAACCTCTATCAAAAGCCAACAATGGGTTGCCAAGGTATTTAGTACCGCTATGCATGGCTCATATGCCAAGGAATTTTGAACAATCTCTCTAGACGTTCCGTGGCGTCTTCCTGGAGAAGAAAATGAAGGATTTTCTAGTGTTTAGCAACCTGGCGTGTGCAGGAGCAGTATGAATCTAGGCAAAGCCTTGATGGCAGTAATCTTTGTAATGTCGGCTTTGGAAAACGGGAGATAATCTTCCGTAAATATCAAATGGTTCTTCACAAGGCTTAGTCTCCCTAGTTTAATCTTCAACAAATCTAAGCTGCTTAGCTCTTTGTAGAATACTTGAAAGGGTCTCTGAGTATATTATAAAAATAAATATTGGAGATAATAATCCAACTTGCTGCAGCCCTTGGGAGAGTATGAAGGTGCCTGCAACCCAGCCATTGAGGAGAAGGTATAGCAACAGTATAAATACACTACTCCATTGAATTGCAGAAAGGTTTCGCAACCCATTAGCTCTCAAGATAGCAGTGAATATATTTCGTTCAACCCCACAAAAGGTTGTCAACATATCGATCTTAAAGCGGGCAAGTCCAATCTTCTTCTTTTCTGCATACAATGCGTAACTTCTTGTGTATTGATTTTTCAAAGATACATCCATTCATTACAAAGCAGATTGATGACACGGAATAATTTTGTCTAGTTATCGCTCCAAAGGATTATTGATGATCTTGGAAAAATTGTGTGACACTTCAAAGAAAAACAATATAGGTTTGATTAAAGCTCGAGAACAACTTTCCTGTTCAAAAGAAATGTTGAATAGAATTTATTGCCTGATACTAATGTCTCATATGAGCCTAACTTGTGTGAGACGAGTTGGGCTTGACCCATGATGAGATGGCCCGTTCAAAACTTTATAAATAGTGCTAAGGTCCCTCTTCTAACCCTCATTCTTCCACAAACATTCTCTCACCTCACATAAGGAAGCCGTGAGGGGTGATCTCATCATGCTAGGATTCGAGGGCCATATAGGAGAAGAACCTGAGCATCGGCTTGTCATCTAAGCATCGGATCATCGCCATTCCACATAAAGAACAATGAATTTCAATCAAATACGCAAATCTTCGTTTACTTCTCCAATATGTTCGAGTCTAGCTATGTTGATCCTAGAATGCCGCTTCGACAGCCAATATTTGGTATCAGAGCTTTGTAGCCTAGAACTCAAACTATTGTATGTTGCCCATTTTTGAAAATTATATTCGTTGAAATTTGATTTTGAACACATATTCAGACTCGTCTCGTCAAGACGAGCGTTTCGATGGGTGGCACACCTCCGGTGAAGAACAAAAGCGCCGCCCATGAACATTTCGAATTTGAGCAAGCTTTGGAATGTTTTGCCCATTTTCATGATTTTTGGTATGATAAAAGTGAATTTTGATCACACATATGGATTCTACTCGCTGAAACGAGCATTTTGGTGGGTCGCATGCCTCCGGGGGAGGCCGGACGCGCCTGCACATGCCTACACGTGCCGCGGCGGTGCCGGCGAGTGCCGCCACGTGTCGGCGTGTGCACTCACGCGTTCGCACACGTGGGCATGTGACCACCTAAGGCGGTGGGTGACCTCTACAATGACGTCACCCCCAACGACTCATGGCACTACCATGTCCATGATGATGTCATGAATGATGTCATTAGGTGTCAATGACGTCATTTCTTGGTGGGTCGACCCGGCTCGAATTAACTCGACCTAGGTTGGCTGTTGACTGATTGGACCGATTTCAGGCCGACTCAAGAGGACAAGCGCGTGGATCTTACACGTTTAGCATCCATTTGGCAAGTGGTTTGCACCGGCGTGCTCGTATTGAAGTTCTCTACACTGTGATGTGTTTATTTTATATGTTTGATAATTTTATGGATGCGAAAATACATGTGGAACCCTAAAGTACATGATTTTTTGGGTATTTTGCGTATTTTTCTATGGTTTTGGAAATACGTTGCGAGCTCACATGTATATTATTACATAAAGATTGTGTAGAGTATTGATTCATTACTAACATGTATAAGGTTTAGCATGTATTAATGAATAAGCAATGCGATTGGCATGATGTGTGATTTTAGTGACAAATTGCCCTATCATCAGGTCTAAAATCACATGTATAAGGTCAATGTGAGTCATAAAGTTCATATCATTGATATGAGAGAGTTTCAATGATTCAATTGGGTTGTGGTCGCCAAAGTGGCACGCTTGATTCATATCATGATGGGACGTCTCCTGTTCTAATGAGTGGTCATATTCCCAAATGAGGTAATTATATATTAATTCATGAAGGGATGCATGTATAGTATATAGTTGAGGAGTGATTAACCCTAATGGTTTATACACTCAAAGGTAGTGAATTCGCAAAATGTTAGAATATATTCTTATTACTGCTGTCATGTTGAGAGTATATAATTGTATGTCATATATTATGCCCAAATGTATTTATATAATGATGCGTGTAGCTCTCGAGATGCGTACGTATAAGGTTTTCAAGTTATACAATACTCACAGGATGCCAATCGCATATGCTGCTTGTTATCAAGTCACATTATCTGTAATGGTAACTCCGTTGTGATTGAGGTTCTTACTAAGTCAAATTTTAAGTAGTGAAAAGAGGATTTTCTAATTGGGATGAAGTTGGTCGATAGTTATGTTGCTCGTACTAAGAATAAGTTAGCAATCTCATTGTTAGTGATATGGAACTAGAAAGTATTTGTTGCTGCTTTGGAAAAGAGTAATTAAATTTGTCCATTATCCATGAGGCATTCCATTTAAGAACACTTGAAAATGATTTACCAGTCGACTGCACTGCTAAAAGCATGATGAAAGCATTGATAGCTTGAAATTGTCTTTCTAATGCCGAGATTGGGATAAATACAAAGATTTCTCAACATATGGTTTGATGGTTCTAATGAGATCAAGGATTATATCATAAAGATGGTAGATTTGAAGTACAAAATTATACTCATAAAGGAACTCATGAAACCACCAATCATTCTGATAATCTAGTATCAAGATAGCACCCTTTAAGTGAAATTGTGTCATTTACTACTTTAATGGAAAGAAATGACACATAACGAACACCGTAATGAATTTAAAGCTTCGGAGTTGAAGAGAAATTTCACTCTCGTGATCTTCTAGTGATGGTTTTACTTTGCGTCCATTATTGCCATGTGGCATGTAAAATTGTATCACTAACCATAGATATGGGCTACTTGTGATAAGGGGTGAGCAACAAGAACAAGCTGGATAGGGAATCGCCTCAGCCAGCCTGTTCTAGGTGATTTCCGAGGGACTAGTCCAATACTCAATTCCATAAAATTGGAATCGGTGATTTTCGATTTGGTTCCTTGTTCCAAGGGTGGAATTGCCTGTTTGAACTGTCCAAATTGTTAACTAAATTTAACTATGTAATGAAATACAAATTTAGTTAGCAATAATTTGATAAGAGACATTTTTTATTTTGTTTGGTTTTCATTCTATAAGTGTCCTTTGACTAACTTCATTGTAATTACTCGATTACTCTAATATCAAATGAAGTTAAATCCTAGGGAAAAAATTGAAAAGCATCCTCAAGTCAATTTGCACGTTAAGTTATGAAAGTTTACAATTAGCATCTCAAGTTGCATTTATCTTTATTATTATCTATCTAAATCTAAAAATATATTTGAATATACTTTATGTTTGTCTATGTTAATTATATTATTAAATAATAATGTTAAATGATTACGAATATGAGCGATTGGTTTTCAATCCAAATTTGCCCCACTCAGGAATTGGGAATCGGATCAGGAGGACCGATTCCCAAATTTTGAAGTTGGGAACTAAACCACTTGGTCCTTAAATTCGTTTGGTCCGGTTCCCAAGTGGTTTTGTGGAACAGTAGCATGTTCACCCTCTCTCTACCTAGACCAACACACCTATGAGAATTCGTATGGGTTAAAACCCTTATGAAAAATGCCCAGACCAACATACTCCTTCCTCTCTTTGCCCAGACCAACACACCAATCATCTTCCCAAACTCTTAGTCTCTCGCGCTCCATGAGGACTAATTTATCGGGCAAAACAACCCAATATGTATTAAACCATATTTCTACAAAATATGTTACATTGACTCGTTTTGAGTTGTGGGTTGGATGTAAACCTAACTCGAATCGTCTTAAAGTTTGAAGTGTCATGTAGAAGTGAGGTTATATGATCCAACATTAAGTAAATTGGACTGCAGAACCACTCAGTGTTATTTTGTATCTTATTCAGATTATTTGAAGGAATATCGAGATGATAAGAAAAATGAATAAATAAATATTTTAAATTAAAACTTAATATATAAAATATACCTTCCCAATAAAAAGTAAGTATAACACAAAATAGACCACCTACTTACAATTAAGTGATAGAGTTATACTTCATTCACTTGATCTAATTATGTAGTATAAATAATGAGTAACGTAGCTTAATCATAGGTATGCTGTTTTACTTCTTATTCCTTGATCTGTTTAAATTAAACTGAATTTGAAATTAGAATAATGAGAAAAAAGATGTAGCATATTTAAAAAGGAATCTTGATTTACAAAAGAATGTAGAATTAATAAGTTATAGCTATTTTATATATGGCCAACTATATTTCCTATGAGTTAACATCATGTACATATTCTTGGGAATGAGTTGTTTATAGTTTTATTGTAGTTCATATATTTACTCTTGCTTTTTCGACATTAATGTTTCATAATCTAGCAATTCACCTAAAATGAGGGTATAGAAAGATAATCTCGAGTTTTAACTTAATCTTTGTAAAATTTGAACTAAACTGTCAACCAACAAATATGACACCAGCTAAGGATATTCATATTCTAAGATAAGAATAAACTTGCATTTGCTCTTATGCCAATAGTTTTCAAATTATTCTTTTCCAATTTTTCTATCATATGACCAGTTAACTAACATTAGATTTTAAAAACTTACATGATGCCTTTTATACGTTTATCTTTAAGCATCTTCCTCTTTTGTATGTTTAAGTATTCTCCTTTTTGTATGTTCAACTTTATAAAAATGTGGGACAATACTACCAAAAATCCCAAACCAGTAAATCGGCGACACATTTATCCTGAACTAATTTTCTTATCATAAAACATTTGAAACCAGTAGATCTATGATAAATCTCCCTTTTGTTAGCTTTTGGACAATACACCCGTTAAAAAACTAAGGTGAAAACACACACACATAGCAAGCAATTATTGTAACCTAGATCCAACGTTGAAATTCAATATAAATGGCTCTTTAAACAATGTCTTGGTAGGGAAACCAATTTGAAGAAAATGAACAGAGATTGGGAAATATGAGGATTGAATCTATTCCTTCTTTCTCCCAAATCAAAGTTAGGGAAAAATTACGGATTTCAGCAAATTTCAGAAACAGGAGGGATCTCTTGTCTAGAAGGGATGTTGCAGGAGATGGCAACAAAAGAGAGGAGTTCATGTCTACGGCCATCAAGAGGGTGCTATATAGAGAAACGGTGAAGAAGAATCTGCGAGGCTTTATAGATTGTTCGCTCCAGAGTGATTACCTTGGCGCATTTTCAACGGCAGAGCTTGCGAAGGGATACTTGCCAACACGTGAATGCTCACCTTCAGATGGCCGAAGTTTCATGACTCTTTTCATGATCTTCTCTTCCTTGCAAGATTGGGATCCACCGGGCAAGCTCAAACTTCGAAGACAGCGTCATCATTAGGACGGTGCTTGTTATTTCGCCTTTCCCATGGATGGAGAAGGAATTCGAATCCACTTGACTCATTGTTCAGTTGATATCTTACTAGCCCTGTAGCAATGAATCTTCCTATTGAGGGAGGGACCTTGTTTTTGTCATCCCTGCAGATTTCCAGTTTTTGTATTACCGATTTATAGGATTAACCAGAAGAGAAGGATCAATAATGCAACCTCCATTTTGCTCATTCATGGAGTTGTACAAGTGCTCTCGCTATCCCCTTAGTCTATGGGAGTACCTTTCACCTTTCCTTTTGCCCTTGGTAAGTCTTTACTTCACAAAGTCAAAAGGAAGCACATTTCATTACCTTCTCAAGCGCAACGCCGGTCGGTATCATTGAGTCAACTTACAGGAGATGAAATAAGCAATGGTCTGAAGTAACAAGTGAGATAGATGTGTAACTACCCTATGAGTTGGAAGACAGCTGTGACAAGGTCCATATGCTTATGATGAATTTCTACGTGGGATGCAACATCAGACGAGTCATGTCCGAGTGTTTTATTGCATCGGCAATCTAACAGGAATAATGGACGGAAGTTAATGAATGAAAAATTTGCCGTGAGTGTAATTGTTTAGAATTTTTTAACACAAACATTAATTTAGAATAAATGTGTCTCGAGTGTAATAGTTTGACAACTTTTTATGGTGTTGTCCCTAAAGTGTTTTCTTTTTTAGGTACTCATGCACAGGTATTTGTCAAACACATTTGTAAAAATAACATAAGTAACAACATTCTTGAGATCATAAGTGACATCAATTAATATGCTAATGCGAAAAGAAAAAACATGTAAAAAATCCATTTGAGGTCATATAAAACACATAAATCCAGATATAGGGCCGAAGGATCCGTACCTAGTGACGATCCAATTGCTTTTCATCCTTTCAATATTAGTCCATGCGGACACGTAGAGTTTGGAGTTTCTCCTTGGCCCGTCCCATGAATATCTACTTTTGTCATTATAAATTACAATGAAAGCGTGGGGTTTCAGATTGAATAAGATTCGGGTGTCCTTTTACAGATTTCCAGGATTAGAAAGCACGAGTCACCACTCATCGAAATCCACATATCTCTGTTCTTTTGTAGAGAATGGAATCCTACACTATACGAATCAAGAACCTGATGAATAGGCAAAGTTCTGGGAAACTTCTGCAGAATGTCAAAAACACTCTGCTTTTAAATTAAATGTTCATGAAATTCCAACAAGGATGATTTTTGAACTGTAGGTTTGTCACTTTCAAGGGAACATAAGCATAATTAAAGAATTATGAGGACAGATGACAAGGGAATATCAAGGTTATTTTTTTTTAAGGGTGTTATACTCACAGAACCTCTGCCTTTATATGCTAATTAGCATAATGGTAGAATTTTCAACTTGGAATCAAAGAAAAATACATAATTAACGGGTGTTTCAAGACACTTATCAAGTAAAGAAAATTTAATATTTTTAGTACATGCTTTTGTCATATTATATTACAAATGTTAGCGGATTTATTTAATAAGTGCCATGAGAGTTCATGTCACGAAGATTCTCAGGGAAATGGCAAATCTGTGCGCTTTTGGCACAAAAATCATGCTATATATATCCGATAGCCAGCTCTTTCTATTTTTTGATCTTTTTTGTCATTAAAGACATCTAATGAAGGTAGCTTCCTAGGCAGGGTATCGTTATCGTTTGCGCTGTTTCTATTATCTTAATTATATTATGAAGGCAGAGAATTCTGTCCGAATAAGAAACGGATGCCTTCCTGGGAAAGATTGTCCAAAATGCTTCTTGCAAAAATCTGATGCTATTTTTTTCGACAGGTCACAAAGTTATGCTCAGATCTTTATAACAGTTTGGAAAAACAGACATAAAGCTCCAGCTTTAGAGCTTCTGCAATAGTAATTTAATTGATGACCCAGCAAAACAAGAAAGGTTCTTAACAGAAGGGAGCGACCAGATTGTGCATAGTGGCTTTGCTCGTTGCATACGGAGCACCGCAGTTGATCCCATGCACATCTTCCATGGTCCACAGGCCATCCCACAACATATCCTCATTTGTAGATGTTGATGATGAGGCCTCAGGAAGGGAAGCGTTATTGGCATTGAAAACAGAGTAGAACAAGCACTGGTCATAGCCAGAGCTATTGGGGTAGGCCCCTGCAATCTCGGGTCGGATTTGGGGTGTGTACGGGACTCTGTGGTGGTCGTTTTCTTCGAGCAGGGACCAGATGCTCTTCATGTCGACCTGAGTCAGTTGCAGATGCTGCTGCAGTTGGGGCAGCTGCTGTTGTTGCTGCTGTTGCATTTGCTGATGTTGCTGCTGCTGCTGTTGCTGATGATGATGAAATTGTTGGCGACGCAGGAGACGCGCCGCTTTCGATCTCTCGGGGTTGGTGGGAGAGGCCTTGGCCTTGTTCTTGAAATGTGTCCTCCAGTAGTTCTTGATCTCATTGTCTGTCCTCCCTGGCAAGCTTCTTGCAATTGTTGACCATCTGTTTTTCATTTTTCCAGTTTCAGTTATTATGGGAACATCTTACTATTATCGAAAAACTTAATACAGAAGACTTGAGAAAGTTGAATTTACCTGTTTCCCCACCTAGCGTGGAGCTCTAGGATGACGCTCTCTTCTTGAGGGGTTATCTGACCTCTCTTCAGGTCAGGCCTCAAGTAATTCACCCACCTCAATCTACAGCTCTTCCCATTCCTCTTGAGCCCTGCACAGACAAAACATATAAGACACCAAATTTATTTCCTTTTACTTCCCATAATCTCAAAATTCAACTCTATGTTTTTCCTTCCCTTGATGCAAAAGCCTAGTGATAAAAGCTCACGCCATTAGAAGCAGAATGAATTTGAGGAAACTAGTGTGGTTTGTAGCCCCTCAAAAGAAAACAAAAGGAGACTTTTGGATAAGTTTTTGTGGGGGATATCTGGGTGGGTAGTAATAAGTACCAATAATGCGTAAACAAGAAGGCAACGAATTTAAGAGGATCATAAGGATCACTCCACTAAAAGAGAACAGAAAAGATCAAAAGAGAAATAAACAAAATTTAAGAGGATTGTGAGGATCGCATCGCTAAAAAGAAAACAAAAACCATGAAAAGTTTCAAGAGGCTTTTGTGGGCATCCTAAGTTCTAATGGTGCATAAACATGAAGGCAACTAACTAAAAGAAAACATACATAAGATCCAAAGATCAAGAGGTTTATCATGTGGAGATGCTGATTGATTGAGTGATAACTGAATATTAAAAGCATGCATATGTATGTGTTACCTGTGAGCCTAGCTACAGAGTTCCATCTTCCTTCCCCATGCAACTTCACATACTCAATGAGTAACTTGTCTTCCTCAGCAGTCCAGGGACCTTTCCTCCACGCCTCTTCCATGGAGTTTGAGCCCCACCCGAAGTTCCCCGTCATTGCTACCCAAGACATGTAACTCTAAAGGGCTCAAAAAGAGAAAAGAGAAGGCAAAATTATTCTTGCTTAACTAAACAAGGTGGATCCCGAATTGTGACTCTTTTGGTTTGGTTGGGTGTAATTCTTTTCCAAAGATCTTCTGTGGCAATTTGAGTTGGTGTGCATCCCATATTTATAGTGGCACTTGGAGCAATGTGTTTCATGGCATCACCAAATTTCTGTCGCTTTCAAATCATCCCTATCCTTTCCACTGTTCAAGGTACCGCGGGGTGATCTCTTGATAAAAACAAACCATCCGCAATGACCCTTTTAACCCCTTTTCATCTTAAGTTAGTCTTGTTCATTTTGTTGAGGCATTAGATAATTAAGGTCACCCCCAACCCAATGACCTTTTTCGAGTTCAATCGAAAGGACATAGAAAGGGCAGCAGGAGAATTCATTCACCTGTTGAGGCATTGGGTGACATGCTCTTATCAAAGATTATTCACATCTGATTTTTTTACACATATATTTATAATGCTAAAGCAAGACAAAGTGATGGGGTAATCTCGTGGCATGAGGCCACGTATAACTAAGTGATTATGCATCTAGACACAATAGGAGCTAATTTAATCAATCGATTTAGATTTTCCAAGCAAAAGCGTGAGAAAAGCTAGTGCACAAAAGAATACTAGGTGGATGGGAATTCTTTACTACTGAAAGCCACAAGGCCACCAATGACTCTCCACCAGCTGTTGTCCTTATATACTAATTAAGGAGATTGATCCATGTAATCTACAATAAATCTATTATTTTATTGTATTGTTGGATGCCAGATCGGGTTTTGTGGGCATTAAAATAATGAGGCACGGATGGACTCTAATTGCGTCACCAGGGACAGGTGTTGCATTCTGGGTCATTTTTTGTGCTTCTGGAAACTTGCGGGGCCATGTTTTTTTGCTTTCCTTTTAGGTTCTGTTCACACCATGCTCCTTTGATAATGAGCTGACGCGCCCTATTGGTTTCTATGCTTGATTTTGAGAATTGATGGTCATGCCAAGCTCTCTTTTTCCCTTATGATTCTCACATTTAATAACAAGTAGCTAGGGTTTAAAGTTTCCCCAAATTAAGAGGTTTAGTATTCATGTAATTTGTAGAAAATGAATGATTTGAAAAATATTTTCCTAAAATTGATTTTATACATCGCTTACAAAAATGAATGAATGAAATTATTTTTTTTATCATTCATGAAAATATTTAAGAATAATTTGTTATCGGTAGTAAATTTTTTTATCGACTAATTATTTCAAATGATACAAATAATCTTTTTTGAAAAAATGTTTTCCAAATTATTCATTTCCTGCTAAATAAATGGAATCTTAGAAGGAAAATTTTATATCACTTTGAAATTGGAAATTGAGAGGAATTGCGTGGTCCCCTAAATGATTGTTGCCATGAACAGTGATAATACCTTTATATGTCGAGCAGCACATGGTATTTCCCTCAATCAAATGATTAATTAGATTTATAATTATATAGGTCGTATGTAGATTGCTACCAGAATATTCTTATATAGAATATATTTATAATATCCACTTTTTGATATGCAAATAGGTTTCACCGCAGAACGACATCCTTAAGGAGAGTTGACTCTCCTACAAGCTCAAAGAAACATCCCCTAGTGTATGACCAAATAAACAAAGAACAGAATCAATCTACTAGTACCAATCAATATCCGTAGACAAGTAATCCCCTCGGCCTTAACCATAGCTGTATCAATCAAAACTAAACAAAATATAGACCCTGAATCAATTGCAAAGACTTCCAACACCATTTTTGGAAGCACGAAGGAATAAAGATGCAAAAAGAATTATCTCATAATTCTAAAACATGTCTCTTTTTCAAACTTCGAAATTTTTGAAGGTTTACAGAATTTTCCAACCCGAATTTCTTACCCATTTTCCCCAATTCCACAGGCAGAGCATTAATCAAATGATTTTGCTAAATAAATAGTTAGTATCATTGATTTGTTTAACTACAAGTGCTCCTAATAAAGTGGGCATCCAAAAAAATCTGTACTCGATACTCAAAACTTGTCGAATTCCTAAAGCTTGTGTGCCCTACAAAGTACCACCTTATAATAGAGAGATAAAAGATCACAGATTGTTTGCGTCGTGATGTAATGAACAATGAACAAAATCTTGTACGAATGGTACCTTATCATTCTTTTTAACTTTTCCTAGATGTCTTGCCAAGAATGATCATAATATAATGAATGGATATCTAGATGTTGTGGGGTTACAATGAAAAAATAATCACTTATCTTCTTCTTTTCCAAGCTTGAAAATAAAAAATATCTTGAAGCATAACCACGATGTTCTAGAAACAAATGCTTTTTACGAAAATTACTACTAGGTACACCGTAAAGTTACACAAACAGTCACAGTCATAAATAGAAATTCTCATTCACTGATAGAGTAGTAAAGTAAAGTTACCAAAATTAAAAATTGTTTACATGTTGAATTTGGTCTCTACTTGAGTTTAATAATACACCGTTCAAGATACCAAATGAGAGTCCGCCTCTTCGACGGCACCTAGTTAACTCTCCTAACAGCTAACATATTATTAAATAAATCCTTGACAGCACCGAAAGTTGCTGCTCTTTTAGTTCTTCTTTGAAGTCACAAATCTTGATCCGATTTCTCATATCTGATATAAAGTTTTTTTGTTTTGGCCAGATGTGTCATCATAAAGCCAGTCAGAGACTAACCTAGGAAAGTCTGAAGCAGATCCCAAGAAGAAAAGTTTTTATCACGCTTTCTTTTCTTGTTTATTATTTTTTGAGATGAATTCCGAATTTTTTGTTGTTAAAACTTTTCGTAAAGAGATTTTCATGGCCCAATTTTAAAGTTCATATAATAGTACTAGTGATAAACTCACGACTCTCGCACGAAGAGACTTACAAGACAAAATCTTTTCCACCCTTTTTTAAGATCATAGGTTGTATTTTTAATAAGTTTTTAATGTGCATCTAAGAGGGATAAAATGATAGATATCTAATAGAATTATTATTATATCATTTTCGGCCTGCAAGCGTGGTTCTTCGCAACAATCTATCCTTAAAATATCGTACTTTTCGTCTCTATTTGTGAGATATATATATTGAGGATAGTTTCTTTTTCTTTAATCTTTTAACACGAAAATTTTCTAATACTCGAGACATCAAAAAAGAAATTCAAAGAACCACTTGTTCAATATGATAATTTACATTGAAAGTAGCTAACTAGCTACGTGCTTTTCATTAAAGCACTTTTTTTACGTGATAAGTTTAGAAACATATAAATGACTTAAAAGACAAGAAACAAACATGATATCAGTCGATAATTTTGATCCCATTACAATGGTGATGGAACACACTTTGTTAGTTTTACGTCAAGAAATTAGTAACGCATTCACATCTAGTAAAAGTCAAATTAAGTGTGAAAACACTTATCAACTTTAATGTATAACTTGTCGTGACCGTGAAGTTCTTATCATAAAGAATACAGTACGGCCCCTTTTTACTTATATAATTGCTCAAAAGAAGCTGAGAGAGCCCCTCCTATTTATATCTTTTGGAAGTCACTTTCTAAGTGATTTATGTGCAATTTTATGGAATCACTGTCAATTATTCTAAATGCTTAAACTTTTAGATTAATGCATGATTTATTATTTAAATGTTCTAATACTCTCCATCACGTTTAGTCTTCTTTTTTTTTTTTCTCCCTATTATTAAGTGTGAAAATTTAATTGGAGAAGCAAATGAGGTCTAGAAAGATTCGAACTCGGGATCTTCAACTTAATATCTTGTGAAATTTTATAGAATTACTGCCAACTCTTCTAATAGTTTAAACCTTTAAATGAAAGCATGGTTTATTATTTAAATATTTTAACAACTTCTATATCCAAATAATCGAAAACACAAATTGATTTATTTATTATTAAGACGCATATATGGGGTGTCAGGCAAAAGAAGTCCTACATTAGATATGTGATGTAAGGTAAAACGGTTAATATTGATTGTTAGTTTATAACTCATTAGCTTAACTTTCTACACAAAAATTGATCTAATTAGCTTGAATTTAGATTCTCTCTTAATAATCTCTACAAATGAAGGTACCGGGCTTTCTATAGCACATTTTGACAATTATCTATTGCTAAATGAACAATAAAATCTTGGTATCATGCATATCTACAAGACACTAGTAGATCCAGAATCCAATACAATAAATCTTGTGGTGAAAGAGAGAATCATCTCCATTTCTCCTTTGAATAAACGATTCGACATACTATTCAAAGCATGCCGGGATATTTCTCGGGGAATAATTTTTTATACGTCAGTGGAGCTACAAATATTAAAGTTTGCGAGATAGTTGCCGGTGGGACCCTGCGAATATTTGCATGTAATTGATTAATAGATTGAATGCTCAAATTAGAATGATTACAAGATCTTTTAAGTGTACTGCTATGTTAACTTTTCAAGCGAAAGAACAAACAAAAACATCTAACTCCAAGGCTTAACATGCGTAGAAGCTAAGGATGTGTGACTTTACAGCAACTAACCATTACGCTTGGAAGATTATCAACTTTACAGCAGCCGTGATAGATATGTCCGATTCCATGGGATTTGCCTGGCTTATTTTATCGGAAAAGTTAAGAAAATAGTTTTTTTTTTGTGAAGTGTACCCTATTTTTCTGGGTAAATATCAACACATTCTAATTTCGGTGATGTAACTAGATTCATATAGTATTGAGTTGTCGTACTAGTATCAAATTCATCAAGTGCATTTAGTGCGTTCACTTACCATCGGAGATAAGCTTCCTACATAGATCTTTTGTTCATTTTGTAAAAAAAATTGGTGGCTAGCGGAGGCGATGCGAGGGACCATTAGCCTCCCAGATTAAAAATTCATGCTAAATTGCATCGTGACATCCCAAATCTCATATTGGAAGGAATATTATTCAGAGATAAGATAGATCCCTGCGAAGTCACGCCTAGGGATAGAGCTCTTGACCCCCTTATATCCTGAGGGGACATATATTGGGGAAGTCACAAAAAAAAAAACCCTAAACTTATTGTACTTGTGGTAAGTCAGTACTAAACTTTTCAATTTGGCTAATTGAGTACTAAACCTTTTGATAATTTGCCAATGTAGTCAATTCGATAAATTTTAATTGAAAATTGTTGATATGAAAGTCAACCATTTATGTGATATGACCGGTGTTGATATATAAAATATTTATAATATTTTATTTTATTTTTATTTTCTTTCTAATTTTTCTCTTCTTCCTCCACTTGGTTGCCGGGCCACAGTGATGTTCAGTGACTGGCCACAAGCAACGACTGATAAGGGGTGACCTTGTCGGTCGTTGCAAAGAAGATGTAATGTGTTGAGCAGAGTTCCTTGAAGTAAATTGCGTGTTTGTGAAAATTCTTAATGTTTCTCTAAACACCTCTCCTTCTCTAATGTGATATGATTCTCTGAGAAATGCAGCTTGGCTAGCTAGAAACGTTACCATCCTGGCACCCTTGAGTGTTTCTATGCTCTAAACTAAATCTTTGGGTAGTTTGCTACTAAAAGGCTATCCTTGAAAGGTTTGAACAAGGTTCGCCCACTGTCGGAAGGCATACCTATAGCAAGCTTTCTCTGGTTCCCTGGTTCTAAGCATAGGTTTCCTCATTGCCAATTGACAAAGGAATAATGAAAAAATAGAAAGAAAAGAAAAGAAAAGAGTAAATAATACAATAATTTTTTTTTTTTAAAATGTCAACGCCAATGCCAACTATGCCACATAGGATGGCCGGCATCTACGACGGCGATTTCTAGCCAAAATTGGCCGGATTGACTACATTGACAAATTGTCAAAATATTTATGATTTAGTTGATGAAATTAAAAGGTTTAAGACTGACTTAGCATAAATATAATAGGTTTAAGATTTTTTTGATAATTTTCCTAACTTAAATAGGTAGCAGGTTTGGAGAAACGGGATAAGATATTGCTAAAATCCCTATAAGGGCTTGGTCTTTATAGTTGGCCAACCAATAGCCGAACTTCATATTCATAGCTATTAAATAGTTTTTGGGATTTTTTAAAGTCGTTTTTACTTTATTAAAACTCTAAAAGTTACATACTCACAAAAGCTTGCAACGCTAATAATTAAATTATGTATGCATAACATTTTTCAACGAAAGTCATCATTTCACACCTAACTTTTAATTATTGTTAGACCTATGATTTTATGTTCGTTGATATCAAATTCTTCACTATTATTTTCATACTCTACTGGTTTATATTTGGATATTTACAATGCATAAGTTTCAAACAAATAATTGCGTTTCCAAATTTGGGGTGTTCATCATATGTGTGTTTATTACAAAAACTTATGGTGAGTGGTAGGAACGAGGATGAGAAAAGGAATACTTTAGTGAGATGAGTTTGGGATATAATATCAAATTCCATAGCGGGTTTGGGATGGGTTAGGGGAGTAACGGGAAGTTAATGTGACGAATTTGGGATGATATTAGCTAATCCTAAACATGTCTCACTTCCATTCCTAGTCTTGTGTGATTGTTTTGAGTATTTCTTTTCGAAGAATTAGTCTATGTGGAATGGACTAAGTTCTAATAATAGTATCTGAGTAGAAGCTTCTTATTAATGAAGTAGACCTAAGAGCCGATTCAATGAGGGTGGGAAAAAATGTTGAGGTGAAAGGGTATGGATATGGTGCGGCTCCTAATAAACTCTTTAAAAAAAATGAACGGTCGGGAATAGACTGTATTGTATATCGAATAGGAGTATTGCCAAGCAATATGAGTCAATGCTAACAAGAACGTCAATCTTTTAAGCTAGGTAGTTTACTCTCACATTGATCACATTTGCCTTGTGATATTATTCATAAGTAAAATTCCTTCAAATGATCACAACCTCGTGTGCATACTTTGAGTATTTTTTCTAGAGACTTGGCTCCCATGGAACGGGTCGGATCATTATAATTACATGGCTGTTTGAAACATGTACTTTATGTAGATAAAGATATGCTTTGTATCATATACAGAACATAAATTAGACTAATGTTTAGTGCCTAGATTCAACGTAGACCATGTTGGTCAATTATGCATAAACTCCTTAAAGCACACACAAGAATGGTCAATTCAATGGTAGGATTGAATTGGGTGTCATTTTGAAAGTTTGGGGTAAAATTTATGGCGTCAACCTATAATATGGGACATTAGTTCTTTCTTTCGTGACAATTGAGGTGGGTGTTGTCAACTTCAGCATTCGCTTCATGGGTTACAGTACATGATAGAAACAAAGCAGAAGAAAAGGAAAGGAAATCCTAGTAGTGTGAGCAGTCAAAAAGTAGCAATTCACTACCCGCGCACTAAGCTGGTCTACGACATGTCCATGGCCATATAGATACAAAGAAACACGCTTTGTGTCCCCATATTACTTGGGGAAGTACTTCTATTGGTTGCTTGGTCCATAAAATACTTTCATTCAAGTCGTGTCTTGTGTCGATCTCGTATGGCGACTGTGATCGACGTTGTCATGCGGTGACGCGGCCCATGGAGGAGACGACCTTTGACGGACGGAACGGTAAAACATGGTGGGTGCTGCGGCGATCATGCTGGAGCATGAGAGAGAGAGAGAGAGAGAGAAATGGTTCAAAACATGTGATAGTAATCAAAATTAGCCGGAAGAATTTCCTCCGATCCTAACAGGGAAAAATGGCATAACTAAAAAATTTACTATTCACATCAATTTCGAAAGGTTTTATGTGTTTTTTTCCGTTCTTGATTGGAGGGATTGGTGGGTTACAAGTATATATGTCACCCACATGCTAACTTAACTAAGAGTAAATATCCGTATATCTTTAACTCATGGACAAGGACTGATTGAGGGCAGTTTTCTCTAATTAGAGATGGAGAAAAATTATGACTAGTTAACAAATGGGCTATGTTCGACATTTTCCCTCCAACTAGACCTTTGATTTGTGGGTTATAGATATGGACATTCCAATAACTGAATTTAATTTAAAATAAACGCGGGCCCTATCCATATTGGTAATCCACCAATCATATCAAATCATCTCATGATGTGGTATACGGCAGAATAGGTTCACCCTGGTCAGTTCTTTACTAAGCATGCAATACTTGGTGATGATGTTTTGATCACAGACGAAAAGGTAGCTAATGAATAAGCGCAAGCTTTGTCGAAATTGAGTATTCAAATAAGTTATCAAAAATCCATAATATCTAACATTGGTTGTGCAGAGTTCGCTAAGCGCTTTTGATGCCATGGGTTGAGAAATGATTTATCTCCTGTATTAATTCAAGAGTGAATGGGTAGAAAGTTTTCTCTAATCGGAGTTGGAGGAAAATATGGCTATTGTAGACCGATTTCGCAAAAATAAAATAAAATTGATATGTCTAAATGATAATTATTTTATTAATCAAGTATCTATTGAGTTCCGATAAGATATGCTTCAAGTAAATGTATCCAAATTATTATATTAATTAGTAGTGTGTGATATTATCATCTATGTAGATAAAATGAGAGATGAAACTTAATAGGTACATTCAAATTTCACGGCAAATGAAGCGTTTGGAGAATGGATTTCACAACAATTTATGGAGAAAAAAAATCTAAAAAAGAGGAGAAATGCTTTATTAATCTAAAAATGCATCTAAAATTATGAAACGATGAGGAAGAATTAATTAAAATCTACAATTCATGAGAAGTCTATGGACACAATAATTAATGTCTTAAATAACTATTTTGTGTTCCTTATTTTATAGTCGACAGAACCATCATTCCTCTTGAAATTTATTTTCATATCAGGAGATATTCTCAAGCTAAAGAGTTGCTTTTGGTGACGTTCCATTATGCAGAGATGATGGAGAAGAGCTAAAAAAATAAAATAAAAAAGCGAGCCGATGAGCTAAGCATGTTTTTCACAAAGAATGGATTGACGATCGAATGCCAGCTTTTGGTACCGAAAGGGAGAGAATCTGGGGGGGCTCTTATCAGATTCTTTTGTGCGCTTGAGAGATGATAAAAATATATTATTATATATCAGGTAGGTTGGCTGGCTACACGGTTGAACCGAGTTTGACCGATGAATGTGGAGTTGACCGTACCTATCAATGCAGGCCTAAAGGGGAATTGGAGTCAAATGGGCAGAAACATTTGAAGGTCCAAATTAAATTGCGCGTGTGCACCGCAAAGACCAGTCTTGAATTTGGGTCAATCTCTTTGACCTTGTTAATAATGTACCTGTTTTTTCCCATAATGTCACTAGCAAGTGGTCCTAGGAGACCGCCTGAAATTCTTAGTTTCCACTGTTTACCA
Organism: Eucalyptus sp. ANBG9806169; assembly: GCA_014182395.1. Classification (NCBI taxonomy): domain Eukaryota; kingdom Viridiplantae; phylum Streptophyta; class Magnoliopsida; order Myrtales; family Myrtaceae; genus Eucalyptus; species Eucalyptus sp. ANBG9806169. The sequence continues at coordinate 27,307,412 of CM024580.1, forward strand.
AACATTTAGTGGTTTATTAATTTATTAGTTTATGGGTAACTTTTTCCCTCCTATAATTCGTGCTTATGTCGGAGTTTTTTTTATTATATACTTTTAATGAGTCTCTCGAAAGCACTTATCAAGCATATAAATGAGGAAAATTTGTCATATCTAAGGCTCCGTTCGTTTTGCGGAAAATAATTTCTGGAAAAATGTTTTCCGGATTTCCCGGCGTTCGTTTCACGGAAATGAATTTCTTAGGGAAAATGTTTTTCATGAAAGGGAAAAAGTCTTCTAAATTAAGGGAAAATGTTTTCTATTTTTGAAAAGTGGAAAACATTTTCTTCACTTGATCTCTCTTATCTCATACATCTACAAATCCTCACTTTCTCCTCCCCTTTCTTTTTCTTCCTTTCTTTTTTTGTTCGAATTATTTTTTAATTCAAATTATTTTTAATTTCCTTTTCTTTTCTATTTCTTTTCTTTTTTCTTTTCTTTGTTTCCCATCTTCTTCTTTTTGGGCTAGTTGTCGGCCGTTGCCAGGCAAACCTCGAGCTCGTCGATCTCAAGCTTTCGCTCTGCACTCTTGCTTATCCTTTTATTTATTTATTCTACCCTGTAGTTGTACATTGCTAAAGCAAATGACTCTACATGCTTTGCTTCTTTTCTCTTTTGCTTCTTTATAAAATCCATATGAACATTTTTTAGAGTAGATGAGTATTTGACGACAATGAGGGAACAAAAATATGAAATAAGTTTGCCTGGATTTAAAGGCAAGTTCATATTTGATGGATTTATAGGTCGGTAAGTGATGCATACCTAAGTGGTGAAGTCTTAGAAAATATTTTCCTTATTAAACACCGGAAAATATTTTTCGAAACAATTTTAGATTTTAGCTGAACACCAGAAATTATTGTCATTTTCCTGGAAAATGACTTTTGGAAAAATATTTTCTGGAAATGACCCATTTTCAACTAAACGAATGGACCCTAAAGCGCAATTTCTTTTTTCCTTGTTCCTCACATCAATATACCGAAAATGAAATTTTTTTAATAGATATGATTAATTAATACTTCAATGATATTCTTTAACAAGATCCTTAAGTCAATGCATCAACAAAGACTGACACTGAAATGTCCATTATCATATTTTGAGATTATCCTTGCATGATGATTTACATGTAAAGTTTTCATGAAGCATTAAGCATATGTGCTCACTAGCCGGCCTACCTAGCTAGTGATAGCTAGTCATAAACACTTTTATGTCCTTTTTGACATGGAATATTATGGTCACATATTCCTTCCAAATGAATAAATCTATTTAATATTTACTCCCGAACCCCAACTTGCGTCGTTTTGTTGCCTGTCTATTTGCTGTTTACTTATTATTTTCAGTTTTCCCATTTTATTAGGCTCCTTTTTTCGAGTTTGCGAGGGTTTAGGGAGCATAATTTCGTTTTCATAAAAGTTAAGCTTTTGCCTTTGTTGATAAAAGTAAGTTGAAAGAAATTCCATTATCTTTTTGCTTTCAATTGATACCCCAAAACCCATAAAATACCCTATAAGAATTATGAAGGTGTTGAGCCTAGACGATTGAGCTGTGCAAATGGTCAGAGCAATTTACATGCAATTGCAAGTTCCGACTATAAGCTAATTCGATTTCCTGAACTTATATATGCTTTTGTTATGATCCACAAATACAATCATAGAAGCTCGGCTACCTAGAAACCCAAAAACAATTATAAGTACCATGAGCCGGTTAAGTCTAAAATTTTAATATATACAGATGGCTTTGATATAAAATAGCTGGTATATAGTTAATGGGTTTTGAACAAACGATTGTCAATTCTTGAGTTGAAAGCCGATCCTTTGGTGTATTTATTCTTTATATATGAAGAAGAAATGGGCGTGAACAATAAATTGGAGATGTTCTTGAGGAATTTAAAAGGATTTTCAATTGTTTTTCTCAATGTCCCACTTTACTACTTTTTACCCAACCCAAAATAATTATATTTTTGGGAAAACATTAAAAAATATATTAAATAAAGTGGATTTAAATAGCGAGGAAAAGATAGGGCATGTTGAGGATTTTTTTATTGTTTGATTTTATTTTTCTAATTACACGCATTACTATTCACAATCTTAGATATATGTACTGTCAAACATTTTGCTATTTATTCAAATAAACTTTATATATTAGATGAATTTTAGTAGTGCAAAAGTTATCTTACCTCTCGATCGGAGATTTCATAGAGTTTTGATTATTTTCCTATACTACATTCTTTAACTAATGTATGAATACCTTTAAAAAAAAAAAAAAACTAAAGTTTATATTCCAATGCATGTTATAAATTTGACCCTAAGATGAGATGGGGAATATGAACCGCATTTCATTGGAGTGGTCTTCTTAGAATTATGGGTTGATTTTTTTCTTTTTTACTCATATTTGGAAAATGAGAAAGTAAATATCATATTTTACTCATGGCGACTACTAAGCAAGGTAAAAGATAATTGACGTAATTGGAAGCTTGCCACATAAGATCTTTAACTCTAACTATAAATACATCTTTATCTTTTTTCTGTACATATTACTTTACAATAAGGAGGCCGCATCTTATTTTATTTTGATATACACATTACCTAAGTTTAACCACTCATGATGCTTCATCATAAACTTTACAATGGATATGTTCATTTTCTATGATCGTAAAGCATAGTTTATGATTAATATTGCTCCATTAATAGTTATATTTTGGCTTTGTATAATTTAAGTAACAATGCGATTAAATATGATCGATTACAACTCATTTGCACTTTATTATTATCTATATGAGGGGTTTTAAGAAAGATGGTTCAAACACAACTTAACCAATGAAGACAATATTCGTTTAAAAAAATCGTTTTTCGTATATGAGTAGATAGTTCTATTGTTGGCCTGATGTATTAAGATCATCGAGATAAGATGATTACAAGTATAAGTTTTGCCTGATTGATCGTACATTCTTTTGATTAAAATAAAACATAAAAATAATTAGATTTATTGGTTATTTTTTGGACAAAATTTGATTTTTCACAATAATAAGATCATTGGGTTGTTTTTTATATGTCTAATATATTTGATATATCTTTATTTTCTTTTGCAGTCTTTTCATATTGTTATTCACTTCTAAGTTATCCTCTCCTCTCACCATCACTTACTTTCTGCCGCGTAGATGTACCACTTCCGTCACTTTTTCTCCAAAATCCTCTCTCTCTCTCTCTCTCTCTGCTGAGCTGACATTGATGGAACTGATGTCTCCTTAAGCTTGGACAGCGTGGGGGGAAGAAAAGCTGGCGATTGCATTGCCAATTCACGTCCGAAATCGCTCAAGATAAACTACTTTAATGCAAAGCTTTCGCCGAAAAATCAAATAAATTCCAAGCTGTTAAGCGAACTGAACAAAAGGCGTTCGAGTCTTATCCCATCCCTCGAACTTTGACTCCAATCCGAGCCCGATGCGCTTTTCTGAGGATACCTTTTTGACCCACGTGTGATGCCGAAGGATCCCATAGGCTGGTCAACCGGTCAGCTCACTCGCCTCTCTGGAAACACGCTTTGACGGTCTCCCCCTGTATTTCGGTAGGCAACCATTGTTGTCATCCGCACGAGTACCCACCACTATCGGTCGCTGAACCGTGGTCAGGAGAGGGAGCTTGACACCGCCATTGATCACTTCCCCTTTAGTTTATTCGATTATCCGCTCGACTTTTTTGAAGGAGAAGCACTTCTCATGATTGCTGAAATCCCAAAGGATACAGTGGATTGATGAGTGTGGCCCCATTTTGTCTGTTTCTCCGTGCGCTTTTGGTTGTCATAATTGATGACGGGCAACGATATGCACGATGCCGAGCCAAAGTCTCTCGCCAATGGGTTCGACGCTGAATCGTGAAGAAATATCTCAGGTCCAAGGTTTCGGTCATGTCGACGGAATAGCTTCTCGACCAGAAAATATCATCAAGAATAAATATATAAATCGTGGGTTTTTATCATCAGGAAGGAATTCAACCGTAGTCATATGTGAAATCATTGTCTTTGGTCGATTAACTCGTGGGTTTAGTTTGAGAGTGCTTCTATAGTCTCCATAAGAAATATTTACAGGAATTGATAATCGTTGCATCACAATGTGGCAGGTCTCATCCATTGATTCAAAACTTTTCGAATTTCTACTTATGATAACGACTTTTCAAAATTATAGTGAAACACATGTGATTATAATGGTTTACCATAAAGGTAGTTGGTTCCGAATCAGGAATTTGAAACCTGCCTTATTATAATCACTTCCCAATTTTTAAAATCGAGATTCGAATCATAATGTTTAAGACAATGATGGATTTCATAGCCTTACTAGGCTTGAAAATCATCTCCAACTTATCTATCTCTATTTTAAAACAAAGCAAAAAAAAAAAAAAAAAAAAAACTCAAGACGGATTTCACCCGCTCTTTAAATATCTCTCCTTATTTGGGACCCTGTTTAACTCTTTTAGCTTCTATTGAATCAAGAAATGGGCTTGATTGTCCATCTTTTTTATTTGATATTATATATATGTAAGCATTCGAACCATTGACATAACGATTTTTAGTCCTTTGCTTTGTCCTCATCTAAATCAATCTAGAACCAATCAGATAAAGCCTGTTCGGTTTGGTTCAGTTCTTAAATTGAACCAGATCGGTTGCACTCCCCAAATTTACTACCAGGGGATTAGCTACTCAAGGAATGATATCAAGAACAGGCTTGGTTTAATGGTTACAAATAAGAAATCCATGTGAGGATTTGGTGCACATCATGATATCCATTTTCCACATTGGCTACTGCAACAATCTCGGGTTTGAGAAATCTATTTTTATTCTGACTCACATCTTATATGGTCCTCTTACGGTCAATGGGTTATCTCCTAAACGCAAGTTGGCAATTGAATCTCTAGCATTAATAATATAGTATGTAACAATCAGTCCCCGTCTAGAAGATATCCACTTTTTAGTTCGTGAAAATCACACTGGAGGTCACTCAATCTAGTCATTTTCCAAATAGCCCAAATGTAACTTCGCTTTCATTGAGGTTTCCTCTGTCATAGGCCCCACCGACAACTCTTTAGGAATTTGGCAACTCATTAAGCTTCTTTCACTATCAATCTAATGTGACAGCTTCAATGTGATATTACTTTCCGAAACGTAAGAAAAATTGAGTGATCTATAGTAAAAGTTATCCAAATTTGAGTAAAGTTTATTTGAAACTTTATCTGCAACAAATTTGTCGTAGAGTCAAATACGTTAGCGAGGGTTTTTTTAAAGTCAACGTATGATTATACTAGCCCATGCAAGTCATCTACGCTTTAAGAGGTTGGTTGAGTAATCGATCATGCAGTCTGAATGCAGCGGATCCTCTTAGAGTCGTAGGTTTTCCTCACTTAATCAAATTGACGAGGACAACTATATGGTGCTACAACAGCGGCTGTGTGATCGTAATGCCTATCCTTGTTGAGAGAACTGTCATGAAATCTAAAACAGTCTGCTGACTCAAGCCGCATACAAGTTGAGATGCACTTCAGAGCATGTTGCTGCATTAGCTATTTGTGTCTATCAGTTGAAACTAGCTACAAAACAGATGCAGAATACAGTTCCCAGTAACCAGGGCTGACGCCCATGAGACACAATTCTAGGCTCATATTCATGGTGAGCTGATGCTAATCTCTAAACAACCGATCACTGTTTAAGTGGCTCTGGCACAGTTATACTTAGTGCTTGGCGGAATGAGTGATTTGCGTTAACGACAAAATCCAAGCTGAAGTTCAGCAACCAATTTTAGTTGCTAAGGGGCGCTATAGAGTTAACAGTGCAGGTACATGTACAAACTGATACGAGTTTGAAGATAAAAGTTCGATGTAATCCGGCTTTGATCAAATGTGAACAGGATCAAAATATAAATACATGGATGCAACAAAAAAAAAGAGTCGAAACTGTAATATTCTTTGTGATCAAACTGCTTGAAGACGAGTTCAAGATCAGTAAGTGCAAGAGACATTAAGCTGGTAGCATCTCTATTTGGTCTGAAACAGAAGGTTGCAAGTTCAATGCCCTAAACTACATCTTTCCTTGCATTAGAATTGACCAGCCTTTTCTTTTATAGTTCCCTTGGACCTTATTAATCTTAAACAAGCCAACAAACACATTTTTGTTCCCCTCAAACAATCAGATTAGGCTACTCTTTGGTTCCATCTTCTTTGCTGTTACTTTCTCGAATGGAATTTATAATGACCAGATGTTAATTATCTCAGATTGGTAACTGATGAGGTTTGCTTGGCATGAATCCGAACTGCATGACTTCAATGCCAACTTTTCACTTGTGCTAATTGAACATTCTCCAATCTAAACATGCTTCACTCTGCAGTTGGTCTGATAAACATTGCTGTGGCAGAACACCTGCAGCTGATAAAAGAGACATCAATTAAGCCACCCTTGTTAATATGGATGATGTTAAGGAGGAGTCATCCCTTGCTCAACTATCAAGTTTGAAATTACGGTTGATCGAATTAAGCTTCATCATTGAGGAAGTAAAACTGTAGAAGATTCTTCCAATTCTGGTATGATGACTAGGTTCTTCCTCTTAGCATATCAGCAATCAAACAGAGGTATTCACTTCGCTAAGTAGATATCAATGAAAGACCCACTTTTAGTCAGTGTCTAACACTAACAGCATTAGCATATACAAAACCACAGCCAAATACAGAATGAACACTCTCAGTTATGTGGCCTTCGATCCTCAAATCTTTCTGTTCAAATAGTCGAATCCGAATCCAAGATTTCTGCATTATCACAACCAACAAAATCGAACTCATGTCAGCAAATTCTTTCATTAACTTTTCATCCCTTCGAAGTAGAATGAGAAAAAAAAAAAAACAATTGATCGTATCGAGGGACAGAGAAGTGGCTCTATATGAGGAAATATTGTAAACTTTTGCTAGATATCGTGAAATATTAGAAATAGCATTATTTAAATATGCACGATGTCTCAAACTGTGTAAGAAAAAACACCGTACAGCTTTCAAAAAGGCCATAAATTATTGAAGATTAGATTTTTTTACATATATGATGTTTGATATGGGTTACGATACATTTTATCTTATCCTTTCCGGACATATTCTACTCTTTTCAAACAAAAATGTCTCTACCCCTTTGTCTAAATCATGGAACTTTGCCTTCCAAAGCTGTTAAAAAGAGGACACATGACATAATTGTGCAATTAGTGTAAATAGTTGACTATTGCGCAACTTTAGAATTCATAGTGCTGCAACTAAAGTTGAGCCAAGTCATTCTCAGTTTTACCTAAAAAGGGGAAAAGCCCGCTGAACTCAAACATGGACCTATGCTAGAAGATTTGCTAAATGACATGCACAGTAAGTCAACAACGTTGAACGCTTATTATTGGATTTGCAAGGAGAAACGGGTATCGCTAGTAACTTCATCACTCATCCCTCTTTGACAATCTTGGCTTGAAGGTGGAATTTCGTTGAATTTAATCGAAAACCAAAGAAGAAATGCGTTGTCGCCACAAGGTCGTTTTTTAGTTCCTGTAACATCGTCATAATGAAGGCGTTGATCACTGAAAAATACCTACCCGTTAATCAGTGGACTAAATTAAGCTTACATCAGACAGCGGCCCTCATTAAGTTTCACTATCCTTTCGTTTACTTTTGCTAGTCACTTCAAGAAAGTAAGTCGTGTATCATGTGACCTACAAACTCGATGTCATCGATTCGAGCGTTGAAGCGCCCTTGTTTTCCGTCTCAATGTCAGCGTGAGAGTCCTGTGATGCTGATGAGGTCAAAGCAAGAGCTTCCCTCGAGGACCCGAACCGGATCTTTTCTCTCTCAGGTGTAGTAAAGGGATTTACGGAGTTTAATAGACAAAGAAGTTCACCCCTGCTAGATTAGAGAGAGCCATATCTCATGTTAACTAGTGGGACACTAATACATGATATGATGTGAAATAGAAGGTACAATATACAGAACAACAATGTTAAGAAGAATGGATTTGGAATGCGTTTTTAAAGTCTTTACTGTAATCCAACACAATACTTGATAAACCAAATAGATCATGTATGGATTATTAACGCCTTGAGGATTGTCAGTTTCGAGATAAGCCTCGGGGCCGGCCTGAAGTTTTATTTTATTCATTTGCTGCCCACCTTTGGGGCCTGAAACGAAATACATCGCTTTCAATCGCTTTTGCGATGCTGATCAAAACCCAACCACACCTTTTCTTTTTATCCGTCCGCATGATCTTACGAGCAATCATGGCCTCCAGTGCAATTATTCATAAGAGGAAAAGGAGTTGAATCAAAGGCACGATTCGGGCCACATGGATCCAAGGTTGGTTCATCACTTTCATTATTTCTCCTTGGTATCGCCTGCGTCTATAGATCAAATCTGAGCTTAACAAGTGATTCTGCCTAATTTCTTGTTATTCCAGAATATAAGGAGCTCAGAACAAAATTCCACAAAAGAAAAGGACTAAAAGTGAAAGTTATAGAAATTAAAAAGCCCAAGTGGCATAATTTACTTGTAATCTTCTTCATTTTCTAAATAACTAAAGAGTTGGCTTACTAGTAATGATCTCCATTTTTCTTGGTTATTATAAATAGGGTTAATATCATCAAATATCAAAGTTAGTCGTTCCATGATATTTACTTTAAACTACATTTACTTTAATTTGAGGGAACGATTGTTTCTTTCATGAAAATTGTTTGCAAAAAAGTTTGTTAGTTTTCAGCTTAGTTTCATGATAAATTTTTCTTCAGACGAACCCTAAATTTATTCTTAAATTTACTCTTACAAAAAATTAAGCTGATACCTCAAACTGATTTAATCCAATATCCCGTCAAAATGCTAAGATAATCCGTCTCATCTTAACGAGATATCGGAGTAAATGCTTACGGAAGTACCTTGAACACACCAATTTCATAAATGTAATTAACCCTCAAAACTCCTTAGATTATTTTTAAAAATATTAGAGTCCTCGGGTTATTTGGATCTAGAGGAGTAACAGCGGACTCCTAATACTCGAATTCTTTATATAGAAATGTTAAAAGAGTGAATTCATGGCGAATTTGGGTTTAGTAAATTAGTAATTATAACTTCGATTGGAACTTCTCAGGAATAAATGCGATCTATAAACGGCACTTATTCTTCCTCACTTTTCCATCCCCCGTTAAAAAAAAACTTAACTTCGATCCACATCCGAAGAATAAACCGACAAAGCATACAAGACACATGCATAACCTGATAGTGAAAGTTAGATCCATCGTGATATATTACAGCAAAGGAACTTTCAGCTCACGAGTAGCACAATTCCCAGAAAATCCGAGTCCCAAAATAGACTCTTATATGACAATACTCATTTTTGACCCTACACCCGAGCTCCGGTCACTCCCCTGCCGCCGCCCTTAGGCTCGGTGCCGCCGCTATAGGGAGTGTCTCGGTAGCCTGGCCCATACCGGCTGCTGAAATGACCCGCGTGGAGCGCCAGGATATACAAGAACTGAGTGATCGTCACGATTATCACGAAAGCTTCCAACACTCTCAGCCTCCATCCTCTGTACCCTCCCACATTTATCTCTTTCCACGCCAACCTACGCATGCCAACACGATTAAGAAACAGGGCAGAGACTTCACTGAATTAATTGACTATGTATGATTCTCCCAGAAACTAAGTCGCTGTTTATTGGTCTCTTACTGTCTACTACCTTTCAAATTAAAAGTTTGACATGTTATCATTATCATAACCAGATTCTGCCAATTTATTTTGCATTTATGGAATCAAATTTCACGTCTCACATGTCATTCCTACTTCGAATTGGAAGTAAGAGGGTGGGTCAAATTGCCCCGCAGGATTTATATACTTCTTTATGTGTTGTGGGACTTCATCTATAAACTTCAACTTTTTCTATTGGATTTCTCTAATATTCGTAATTATAGTAGCCATACTTCAAAGTCTGAAAATTAGTTTGCCTATTCATGTAGCTTGCCAAACCGTCAAATCTTAATAAAACTTTAATCTTTCGTTTTACAATCCATAAAATCTCTTTTCCTAGCTTCAACTTTATCTCGATCATTTTCTTATACAGACTTATACCTTCTATATTGGACCCTGATCTATTTCTCTGCCAAACTAGATCTCAACCATCGGAGGAAAAGATAAATGAAATTGAAAGAAAAAGATAATCTGGCCTTGTATCTTGAGCCAAATAAGTTAAATCTCGTTTTGCTAAATAAAAATGAATTAGAACTTGAATTAGCCAAAATAATTTACCCAAAGGCAAGAGCAGTGAGGGCGAATGCCACCACTGAAGAAGAAGCAGCCGCAGCCAAACTGTCGCCCCGCCATGCCCTAATGTGTAGGGCGCCCGGCAACTTCGAGACTATCCCGACCACTCCTGCCGAAAGCGCGAACACGAGGAAGAACATCGTGGCACCATTTCCCCCGACACCTGCCCATCATCTCTCCAGGTCAAATGGGGAGAAAACAATAAGAGACATCATAATCTAAGCTACTCATTTCCTAGATAAGAAGGATCAGTTCTCTATTTCCATGATTTAACGTGTACGTCTAGAGAACTGTCGTAATTATCTCCATGTAGAACTAATCGAGTCGAAAAATTAAGCGGCGCCCTTCTGTTAAAAGAATGATGTTTCCCAAAGATCTTGACATAATTCAAATTTTTCCTTCTCTTTTTCCCTTAGTCTTTAAAGCTCTCCATAGCAGTTATGAGCTGTGAAAAGGTGTGTGCTTCAGCTCAACGAGAGAGAGCTTAACCGGGATGAGCGGATTGGCCGTTGATGTAGCGGTCGATGCACCAGCTAGCGAAGCCCACCACAATGCAGTACAACACCAGGTTCAGGAACAGCAATGGCCCCGCCATGTTCCTCGCCATTTTCTCCTCTCCTTTCTCACCCCACCAAAAACTTCACAAGAACTCAAAATGCCCGAACCCTCTCTCACTCGCAGAAACACAAGAAGATCGCTTCATATCATTTTCACAGGTCCTATTTAGAGGACGAAGAAGAGGATGCTCTGGCATGAGACCCTAGGTACTCTCTGCATGCACCGAACACGCGTCGGCCTTCTGGGCTCTGCAAGTGTGCTCCTTGCGTACAGGTGTCGGGGCTACCTGTCGAGCTTCCGTCGAAGATGCCTTTGGCTTTATTCTTGTTTGCTTTCTTTCCCGAAGTACGTGTAATCTACGAAATGACGATGCGTTGTCTTGAGTACGTGCACCCAGCTCATATCGACCGTTTTCAAGTATGCAGTACATGCTCTCAATTCGCGTAATAATTTATCTTAAGAATGATTTGTCCTGATATGGTACATGAAGAGGGCCCCACAGGATCGGCTGTTTGTTTGCAAAACCGGACCAAGTTTGTGTTTTAGTGTCCCTTGGTAGATAATAGGAAAATTCAAGAACAAACGCCCTGGCATAAAGAACTTTGTGGTACACAATGTAATGTTTCATATGGAATGTGCACAAAGATGACAGACAAAACCTAGCTTTAGAGAAATCCACGTTGGCGGGTGTAGTTTTTTTTTTTTGGGTAAAATAACATGACATTATTATTGCAAGCCTAAGAGTTCTTAAATAAAATACCAAAAGATGGGGCATCCAAACAAAGTAAATCCTAAAGGGGTTGGGGGGCCGGGCTACCCAAGAGGAGGGTGGGAAATTCATTTTACGGGCCTTGGCTACCCAATCAGCAGCATGATTTATGGACCGACCACAATTGGCCAAGGTGAGATTACAACTGCAAACTCATTTTTTTCTTCGACTGAAGTAGCTTCGAGGCTTCAGCTATGGCCAACGCCTCCATCTGAATCGCTAATGAGGCTAGAACAATCTTAGCAAACCCGTCAAGGAAGGTCCCTTTAGTACCTTTGATAACCCCTGCAATGGCACCTTCCATAGCTCCTTCAGCATAAGCTCCATCAATGTTCATTTTCAAGGTGAGTGCCTTCGATGGGATCCAACTTTGCATCGATTGACTTGTTTCTAAGTGAAGTTTCAATCTTTGATTGTTCCATTCGCTAAAATTCCTGAGTGACATTCTTGCCGAGCTAATTAGGATCTTTGGATTTGGGGGTAGCTCCGAAAAACATAGTCATTCCTCACTTCCATATATACCACAAGAGGGTTGTGACTTCTTCAAAGGTCCGAAGTTACTCATGCTGTACCATTTGGCCTTGGAGCTAGGATTCCATTTGCGTTGATAGGATACTTGGATTTTAGCCTCAGGATCCGACCAAACTAAGTTGGTCCATGAACAAAGCAAGAATAGATGTTCAAAAGATTCCACCTCCTATTCACAAAAAGGGCATGCTGGCTAAGATACAATTTTTCTCCAATAAAGATTCTTTGTAGTAGGGGGTGCATTTTGACAAATGCTCCACAAAAAGACCTTAACTCTAAGGGGTATTCATATTCCAAATACAATTCCATAATTTACGGGGCAGCTAGAATGAAGATGTCGCTTACATGCTGCGTTGTGGACTTTCTATTTTTCGAATCATATTATAAGCACCTTTCACTGAGTAGGTACCAGACTTGGAAGCCATCCAATTCAATTTATCTTGAGTAGCACAAGAGCATAGTAGCACTGAGAGAACTTCCTTCACTGTTTGTTTATCAAACATTCTTTTGAGCGTGTGAACATCCTATCTATTCTCTTCTTGTATAATCAAATCAACAATATTAATTGGATCATTAGAGTTGGCTGGTCCTAATAATACCTCGTTTTAGCCATTGGTCTTCTCGGGTATTGATATTCTCTTGTGTCTACTAACCATATGACCGACTCTAAGATAGTGTCTCTTCCAATCAACAAACTCTGCCAACCCCAAGAGGGCCGGAATTCCCTCCCTTCATGCTAAAAAGATCTCATAGGGAAATAAATTCCTTTGAGGATTTTACACCATAAAGACCATTGATTCTGAGAAAGTCCCCATGCTTGTTTCCCAAGCATTGCTTTGTTAAAATCCAATGAGTCTCTAAAACCCATTCCCTCACTATCTTTTCTATTTATAAGCACCTCCCATCTTCTCCGATGAAGGCCTCTTCTTGATTCACTTTTCTTCCACAAAAACGCAGCAATTCTTATTTCTATAGATTAGCAAATCGAAAGTAGGATTTCTAAAATAGACATCACGTATTGAGGAATTGCTTGAATCATAGCTTCGATCAAAGTTTCTTTCCTTGCCTTTGAAATTAAGTTTTTCTTTTCAACCATCAATTTTCATGTTCACTCTATTGGAACAAAAAAAAAATGATAATAAACTTTGGAAACTTGGAGTAAAAACACTAGAAATTGGAGGGAGAACTTTTTATTGAGAATGCTTTCTCTTCTTTGTGTCTTTGTGGACTATGACTTGATTTACTACTCATGATTTCATTCCTTAGTATAGGAACTGAATCTCACAAACGCCAATCATTACATTTAATAAAGAAAAAACATAGCAACCCACAAATCATTAAGAAAGAAAATGAAACGGCCCCATGTTGAAGAAAAACGCAACCATCTTAAAATCTTTATAGCTCTTCTTCAATGCTTGCATGTTTCTCATCCAAGACCTGTTGTCCAATAATCAATTTTATTTTATTTCAACAGCCTCCCTTAAAATTGATTTTGGAATTTAACAACTCCAAGCATCGTCTTCAATTTTTCAAACAAATCCGCCTTCAATGGTTTAGTTAAAATATCTGCAATATGATCTTCTGATTTGCAGAAATTAAGCTCAATTTCGCCATCTTTTGACTTGCTTACCAATATAGTGATACTCAACATCATGTGTTCGCTCCTACCATATAAAAAAAGGATTTTTGGCTAAAGCCATAGCCGATTTATTATCACACATTATTTTGGTAGGGCCTATCTGTTCATGCATCAATTTACATAGCATCCCACAAAGTCATATTGCTTGACATGCCGCTGAAACTAACACTATGTATTTTGCTTCAGCTGTCAAGAGTGCAACAACCTGTTTTTTAGGACCAAGAAATTACTCTTGATCCAAGAGAGAAAGTATACCCATAAGTATTCTTGCGAGTTTTGATATCACCTGCCCAATCACTGTCTGTGTACCCAACCAAATTGAAATTATTGATATAAGAATATAAAATTCCATGATCACAAGTTCCATTGACATAATGTATAATTCTTTTTGCTGCCTGCAAATGTAATTGGTATGATTTCTCCAGTAATCGACTAATAATTCCCACACCATAAGTAATATCTGGCCTAGTAAAAGCCAAATATCTTAAAATGCCAACAATACTTTTGAAATAAGTGGGATTTACTAGTTTACCGATTCCTTCTTTCCTCAGCTCCAATCATTCTGCTACGGGAGTCCATATTAGTTTGAGCAATTCCAAATTCAATTGCTTCAAACTATCATTAGCATATTTCTGCTGTGAAATAAATATGCCATTATCTATCTGCTTAACTTCAAGGCTTGGAAAATAGGACATCAATCCTAAATCTGTCATCTCGAAATAACTAGTCATAGCCTCCCTGAATTTGGCAAGCATCTTTTCACAACTCCTTGTAAATATCAAATCATACCATTAGTATTTGACTTGATATACAGTGTATGCTCATACGGACACTTTTGAAAACCATGCTCTAACAAGTACGTTTCAATCCTCATGTACCATGCTCAAGGTGCCTGTTTTAGCCCATACAATATTTTCTTTAGTTTGTAAACTTTATTTTCTTGCCCTTGCTTCTCATAACCCAGCGGTTGCTCCACAAAGACTTCCTCTTCAAGAATACCATTGAAAAATGCTAATTTCACATCCATTTGATGGATCTTCCATTGATTTTGAGCAACGAGTGCTAAAATCATCCAAATGGTATCCATTAGAGCCATTGGTGCAAATACTTCAAAATAATCAATACTTAATTTTGCTTGTAGCCTTTTACAACCAACCTAGCTTTATATCACTCCACCTAATCGTATGGCATGTGCTTCGTCTTGTACACCCACTTGACACCAATGGGCTTCTTACCGAGAAGTAGAGAAGTTAGCTCCCATGTGTCATTGTTTTCAATGGAGTGGACTTCTTCATTCATTGTTTAGATCCACTTCTCATCTACCACTGCATCATCATAGGATTTTGGGGTCACATTATGCAAATAAACAAAAAAATTTCATAGTTTCATAAGTGATTTTTTCATTATCACTGTCATAATCTCTTGTGACCACATAATCCTTGAATCTTGATGACATCTCCCGCAATTGTTATGAATGACGTATTGACGATTCTGAAATTGTTCTTGGTGAAGAAATTAAACTACTAGGCAAAGATGATGTATTTTTTTGGTTGAAGATTTTTCTATCTCTCCCGCTAATTGTTCATCTTCAATGGTGATGCTATTCTAGTCAATTTTCTGATTCTAGTCCCAGGCTTCATCTCCAAGAAATTGGACATTCTTATTGATGATTTTTTCTAAGTGATTGGATTATATAGCTTATAATCCTTAGTTATGTCACTGTAGCCGATGAAGATGCACTTATGGCTTTTGTCATCCAACTTTTTCCTCTATTCATCTAGTATATGGGGATATGTCACACACCCAAATACTCGTAGGAACAAAAGATCTAGCTTGTTGCCACTTCAAGCCTCTTATGGGTTCTTCCAAGAACACTCCTTGTTGGACACCTTTATAGCACAAATACAACACGTGCAACGGCTTTTGCCCAAAACTTCTTGGGCAAATTTTTAGCCTTTAGCATACTTCTTGCCATTTCAAAAATTGTCATGTTATTTCTTTTTGCTATACTATTTTGTTGAGGAGTATAATTGGCATTCAACTGATGTTTCATTCCATGAATTTTATAATATTTATCAAACTCATTCGAAGTGAATTCTCCTTCTTTATATGATCTCAACGTCTTTAGAATAAAACCACCATGCTTTCAACATAGACTTTATATTCTTTAAACTTGACAAAAGCTCCAAATTTTTCTCTCAAAAAATATATCTATGATTTTTTGGTAAAATCATCCACAAAAATTCACATGTACCTTTTTTGTCTGAATGATTCCACCTCAACAGGGCCACATATATTTGTATGTACCAACTCCAAAGGTTGTTTTGTTTTTCTATCTTTTCCAACTGGAAATGATTGTCGATGGTGTTTTCTGACAAGACATCCTTTGCATAGACCCGTCAAATGGGTGGGTCAAGTCGGGTTTGGATTGGGTCGAAAATGGGTCGACCCATATTTGACCCATTTAACCCGTTTTGATCCATATTCATGTAGTGTAAATCAAGTGATCCATACCCAACCCGACCTATACCCGACCCGACCCGTATTGCTAAAACCTATTAATATTCTAGGAAAACCCACTTCTACTATATCCTAATTGGATTAAAACTTCAAATTAAATTAAAAATAGTAAATAAAATAAAAAAAGTTTAAAAAAACCTATAAATTGAAATATTTTATAAAGAATTAGACTATACACATGCTTCTCTTATTTGAAATGAACTTACCATTGAATAACTAAAAACTGTAACATAAAATTTTTTAAATAAACCTAAAAAGCTCATTTTTATGATTTTTATTAAAAAAAAAGTATTGTTAAAACATTTTTATGCAATACAAATTTTTTTTAATAATTTTTATGCAATACAAATTTAATGGAAAATTTTTATAATTCTTTTTAAAATATTTTAAAAAAATTGAATTTTTAATTTTTAAAAATAATTAAAATAATTCTTTTTAAAATACTTTTAAAAAATCGAATTTTTATTTTTTTAAATATAATTTTTATTTATTTTAATTTTAAAAATATATAAATTTTAATTTTCAATAATTATTTTCTCTTTTCTCTTTTCTTTTTCTTCTTCTGGTCGCCCACCGACCACGACAATGGCCGACCATCGGCCACGGGCGAGATCGAGCTCGGCGGGCGTTGGGCGAGCTTGAGCCTCGCCAAATCTGGCTAGGTCAAGGCTCCGCCGATGTCGGGCGAGGCTCGATCTCGCCGATCTGGTGTGGCCGAGGCCCCGCCCGACGCCAGCAAGTGAGGCTCGATCTCGCCAATCTCGAGGCCCCGCCCAACGTCGGTGAGCTCGAGTCTCGCTAGATCTGGCGAGGCTCAAGCCTCGCCAGTCATCAATGACCTGCCGGCGAGCTCGATCCTCGCCTGGCCTATCGCCGGCCGGCAGTCGACCGTTGCCCTGCCGACCGTCGGCTAAGGAAGGAAGAAAAAGAAAAAGAAAAGAAAAGAAAAAATTGAAATATGAAAACTAATTTTAATTTCGATTTTTTATTAAAAAAAAACATTTTATAAAGTTAAAGAAGGCCATGGGTTCATAGTGGGTTTCTTAATAACCCATTTAGACCCATTTCTTTTTGTGCTTTACTTTCTCAGACCCATTTCCAACCCATATTGTTTACACTCATGATGGTGCAAATTCCATTTTCAATGTGGACTTTGTGGCCTCTTTTGGAAAGTTGCCCAACACTTAACAAGTTTTTAAAAAGGTCTTGGCTTAGAATAAACATCTACAACGGTAACATTAGTACCATCTTTTGAGTTGATATTAATGTCACCTTTGTCCATTACAAGAACTTTAAATTTATTCCCAAAATTAACTTCGCCGTGAACCGTCTCGTTCAAGTGTGAGAATAATTCTTTTTGGCCTATCATATGATTATTGCACACAGTATCAAGGTACTATCCACAGTGCTTGAGTCATCCTTCTTGCATGCTAGCACCACCTTTTCCTCATTGTCAATGGTATGCGTATATTCTACCTGTTCATATGCCACCTTTGCTTGACATTCAGATTTGGAATGTCTGAATTTGTTACACCTAAAACACTTGACCTTTGATTTGTCCCGTGTTTTATATTTTCCAGTGGAGTTGAAATTTCCACATCTGCATCCTCAACCACCTCCATGACCTCGGCCAGCATGACAGCCTCCTCGACTTGATTGAGTGACCCAACTTCGCAATGCTTGCTCGAGATTCAAGCTGATGGACTTTTGATTCATTCTTTGCTCATGCAAACATAATGAACCTATCAACTGCTCCAACGTCATGGTTTACACATCTTGTGCTTCTTTGATTATCGTGACTATGTAGTCGAATCTTTCAATCAAAGACCTCAAGATCTTTTCTAAGATTTTCACATCTTGGAGTTCTTCACCATTAACCCTCAATTGGTTAACAATGGTTTGCACGTGATCAAAGTACGCCAAGATTGGTTCAGAGTCATTCATGCGTAAAGACTCAAAATCACCTCGAAGTGTTTGAAGCCGCACCCGTTTGACATGATCATTGCCTTTGTAGGATTGTTGAAAAATATCCCACGCTACTTTCACGGTCTCCACGCTTGATATTTTTTCAAATATCATTTCCTCCAGGGTTTGAAAGATGTTAAACAATGAATTTTGATCTTTCTTCTAGGATTCCAGCAAAGAATCTTTCTCCTCCAATCTTAAAACATTGAATGCTTCAGCATCAACCACTTCAATGTAGCCATTCTCCACCAGCTTTCACAAATCTTGCAATTTGAAAAGAACATTCATCTAGATGAACCGATTATTGAAATTCTTCCCGTTCAACTTTGGAAGTTGCAATCGAACAAAACTAGTGGATGTCATTTCTAGCTTTGATACCAAATGTTGGAACTAAAAGAATGATAATAAATGAGACCTCGATTCCTAGAGTACCAAAACTTGGTACAAGAAAATACTTAAGTGCAAAAAGTTAGGAAAGTGACATTTAAATATAAAAATCGGGGCAAAATGGATCAGTTAACTACCAACGGCGAGAAAATTCGGCAAAAATATTGACGTGATGATTTTCCGACGAGGCAATTGCAAAACGATCATTTTGCACTTTGACGTAGCTAGACAAGTGCAAAAATAACGTTGTTTTACTGCTGACATGGGTAAATAATTAATATATGTTAATTAAATTAAATTTAAGACTAAGTTTAATTTTATTTATTAAAAAAAAAAAACTAAGATGGAGATTGCAGGCAGCGAGGGAGAAAGGTCAACTAGGGTCACCGGGCCCTCTTCCCCCATCATCATCGGCCCTTCCCGGCAATGGTGAGGAGGCAATGGTGAGAGCTCAGCCCTCACTGTTCTACAATTGTCTTTTTTTATTATTTAAATTTGGTTTTAAATTTAATTTAATTAACAATGTCGTTTTGTCATTTTTTAAAATTTAAAATTCAAATCCATGTCAAAAAAATGTCGTTTTGGCGTTTTTTTTTTTGCTGAGTCGCTCTCCAAATGAGCCACGTAGGTGAAAAATATTAATAAAAAATTATCATGTAGGATTTTCAGCATGATTTGCCGGACTTAACACTTAAGTGTCCCATTTTCAAAAAAAAAAAAAAATGACACTTACATATTACTTTCCTAATTTTTGGCACTTAAGTGTCCCTCGAGCCAAATTTTGGCACTAGGGTTGTTCTTTTCCCGATAATAAACTTTGGAATTTTGGAATAGGAACACTAGAAATTGGAGGCACAACTTTTTATTGAGAATGCTTTCTCTTCTTTGTGTCTTCATGGACTATGGCTTGATTTACAACTCATGATTTCATTCCTTTATATAGGAACCGAATCTCATAAATGCCGATCTTTACATTTAATAAAGAAAAAACATAACAACCCACACATCATTAAGAAACAAAACGAAACAACCTAATGTTGAAGAAAAACGCAGCCATCTTAAAATCTGTATGGCTCTTCTTCAATGCTTGTAGTTTTCTCATCTAGTAACCGTTGTCCAATAATCAATTTTATTTTATTTCAACACACTCTTGCTAAAATTCATGCAAACATTTGTTTTTTAGAGGCTACCCAATCCAAAGGAATACCTTAATATTTCTTTGTTTTATTAATTTCTGAAACTCACAATTTTGATGCCATATTCATTCTTAGAGACTGTGGGCAATTTAAATCAAATGAGATACTATACTTTCTTAGATTTATAGCTTGTCCAGATGCATAACAAATTGATTCAACAGTAAGGCTAAATTCTAGCATTCCTTCACTTTTTCATCTGAGAAAGAAATTGAGTCATCAGCAAAAATAAAAGATAGGAAATGACTGTACAGAACCTATTTAGCTTTATGTCCACTATTGTTCCATCCTGAATAGCATTTATCATTAAGGCTGAGATTGTGTTGACCATCAGTGTAAAAAGATAAGGAGGCATAGGGTCTCCCTGTCGAATGCCCTCATTGGTTGGAACGATTCCAGTGACTCTCCATCAAACTTCACATTAAAGGAGACTGGGGTAACACATTTTATAATCCTCTTAACCCACCAATCGCTAAAACCCATTTTCAATAGGCATGTCTCTAAAAAGTCCATTTCACACTATTTATGCCTTTTTCATATCCAATTTAGTATAGCCTGCCATTTTTTCTCCCTTTTTCTCACTCTCAACCGATGCAACACCTCCTGCACAATCAAAACATTATCTTGAATTTGCTGCCCCCTACAAAGGCACTTTGCTCACTTGCTCTAAGTCTTGAAATCCACGGTTTCAATCTTTTTGCCAACACTTTGGCTATGATCTTATAGGAAAATTACAAAGACTAATTGGTCTGAATTGATCAAATCTTTATGGATTTTGAACTTTAGGAATCAACGTGATGTGATATTTAGGGCCAATTCCATAAAAAAAAAAGCACGAACTTTGGGTAATGTCCCAAATTTGGCCCAAACTTTATTTTGTCTAAAAAAAAAGCACCAAATTTCCCTCGTGTCCCAAATCTGGCCCGCCGTTAACTCCCCTTCCACGGCCATCCAACCTGGCATTTCCATGTCAGATATCTAACATGGCAAAATTGTTTTGGGCTTTCTCTTCTTCTCTGAACACACGACTCATGAGTTTGGGGAGAATTCTTTCTAGGGTTTCATTTCGTCGATGAGTTCACGCTTGGGAATCTTCAATCCGTTGGAAGATCTCGTGCACTAGCTTGCTCACTCATTCTCTCACATGGAGACACTCGCTCTTGTACGTACACACGTTCGATCACTCGGAGACGTCATTTCCGTCGGAAATTTTAGCCTCGAAGGATTTATGCTTGCTTAAGGTCGAAGGATAGAGCATCTAAAGGTATTCTTCTTCTCCTCCTCCTCCTCCTCCTCCTTCTTCTGTCTACGGTTTCCTTTCTTCAGCGAATAAGTGTGCGACAATCTTCAATCTGTTGGAAGATCTCGCACGCTGACTTGCTCGCTCATTCTCTCACACGGAAACTGTCACTCTCGCACATACTCACACTCGATTGCTCGAAGACATCGTTTCCCTCGAAAATTTTAGGCTCAAAGGATCTATGCTTGCTTAAGGGTCGAAGTCAACAGAGCGTTGAAGACATTCAACTCTTTGCTATTCGACATATTAAATTACGGTCACCATGTGCTCGATGGTTTGTCTAGAAGTGATCTACCTCACAGGAATTGAAGTCAATTGAAATTTTCTAGGCTTAACGAACTCGTGAATTTAGTAGGTCTTTAGAATCTTAATATAGAAGAAGATCGTTGAAACATGAGCTTGTGAAGGTAAAAATCACAAGATGAGGTCAATGAGAAAAGACCAGGGCATTTGTTAAAAATAACTCGTGTCATTAGTAAGTGAACCATCTCTCCGCCAATATAAGTCACATGTTACATGATAGTATACTTTCCTAACATCATGCTGGTTATTTATAGTTATCTGCAATGTGCAAAAAAAAAAAAGAAACAGGAAATGCTGCAGCTAATATTTTTAGCCACAAATATAGTATAAAATTCGATTTGCCCACTTTCTTTGGTCTATTTGCTAATTCCACAGGATCTTGGTCCAGCTTAAACCTGGCCTTTTGCACTTCACCACATTCATCTTATGGAAGATTTAAAAGGAGTAGAATGCCTAAGAGCTCGTGGTACAAA
Organism: Eucalyptus sp. ANBG9806169; assembly: GCA_014182395.1. Classification (NCBI taxonomy): domain Eukaryota; kingdom Viridiplantae; phylum Streptophyta; class Magnoliopsida; order Myrtales; family Myrtaceae; genus Eucalyptus; species Eucalyptus sp. ANBG9806169. Next base: position 27,329,385 of record CM024580.1, read on the forward strand.
TCCTAAGCACAAAATGTCCCATAAACAGTATACAATTCACTTTGTAAACAGAGTAGCCTGGCTTGCAATCAACTCTTCATTCATTGTCACGTCTACGATCATATTTTTTTGGGAAGCTCAAATTCCCTTACTCCTATTTTATCATTTTGGATTAGTTCAAATGGTTATGTCTTTCAAATGGGTTGTCATGTGTTTAGATATTGGGAGCCAGAACTTATTCTTTTCTTTAGAGCTTTTGATCAATAAGCTATTGTTGTGTGAAATGCTTCCTCACAATGTGAAGTGTGTCGTCACTTTCTATTATGCCTTACAAATAGTAGAGTTATTGTTGTCTTACTAGGAATTTGATTAGCATGATAAGTCTGACATTGAACTTCAAATGTCTAATTTTTTGCTCTACCTCTGTTTTATAGGATTGGGCTGGTTGGGATTCTAGGTCGATTATTGTTTTACTTGTGGAGAATTGAAGTGTTGCAGGTTGAATAAGAAGTAATGGTGAGTTCATTCAATTGTTCACCCTCTACGTTTGAATATTGTTTTTAGTTTCCAGCATATGACTTTGTGTTTTTTACACAGAATGAAAGTGACAGTGACGATGGTTCATTAGACTTATGTGATTTGAATAAGAAGTAATGGTGAGTTCATTCAATTGTTCACCCTCTACGTTTGAATATTGTTTTTAGTTTCCAGCATATGACTTTGTGTTTTTTACACAGAATGAAAGTGACAGTGACAATGGTTCATTAGACTTATGTGATAATGAAATATATATACATATATATATATATATATATATATATATATATATATATATATATGTGTGTATATATATATATATATATATATATATATATATATATATATACACAAAGTCATATGCTGGAAACTAAAAACAATATTGTAGGGAAGATATCATATATTGGATGTATATATATATATATATATATATATATATATATATATATATATATATATACATATATATCCGATGATGAAGAGATCAAGACAAGGGAGATGAATAAAGAATTTAGGGAAGCAATAATAGAGGAGGTGGATGATAGTGGAGACTTACCTGAAGGTTCCATTGATATAAGAATGGAGGAGGAGGTTGGTGCTATTCCACATGATAGGGGGGATGATGATGAAGATGCAATATTGGATGAACTTCTAACTGGTCCCGATATTGATGATTTTGAAGAAACTAATAGCACAATTGGACAAATGGTTAATAGGTATGATCCTATGTGTGACCATAACGAGAATATGTTTAGTCTAGGCATGAGATTTGAATCTCATGAACAGTTCAAGAATGTTGTGCAAAAATATGCTGTGATTAATGGATTTGACATATTTTGGCCAAGGAGTCAAAAGAAAAGAATGGAAGCAAAGTGTGCAAGTGGTTGTGGTTGGAGGTTGTATGGTAGTTGGGTTCAAGATGAGAAAACTTTTGTAATAAAGAGAGTTAGAAGTCTGCATAGCTGCAATAGAAGCCTCACAAACAGGCAAGCCACTTCTACATGGCTTGCTCAGGAGTACATGCTAAGATTAGAGCTAGACTCACTTATTCAGCTACTGAAATGCAAACAGATGCAAGAGAAAGGTTTGCCCTAATCCTTAAAAAAAAAAAAAAATGCTATAAAGCCATATGGATAGCCCTTAGTCATATAAGAGGACCTATAGGAAAGCAATATGATATGCTAAGATCTTATTTGTAGGAACTCAAGAAATTTAGCAAAAATGGAACATTCATGATGGAGGTCAACCCAGCAACCAAAGTATTTGAGAGGTTTTATGTAGGCTTTGATGAGTTGAAAATTGGGTTTTTAGCAGGATGTAGGCATGTCATAGGCTTGGATGGGTGCTTCCTAAAGACTGGATTGAAAGGTATGTTGTTATGTGCTATTGGACGAGATGGAAACAATCAAATGTTTCCAAAAACTTGGGCAATTGTGGAAGTTGAGTCCGAGGCATCATGGGCTTGGTTTCTCATTTGATTATTTATTGACTTGAATGTGGGCACATGTGAAGGTTGGACTTTTATCAATGATAAGCAAAAGGTAATATCTCACTTTTTTTTTTTTATTACCATTACACTACACAAGTACAATCATTGCTGTGACATATTTCTTTTTCATTGGTTGATTTTGGTTGCGGGGACTAATGAATGCAGTTTCATGGCTATCTCCACAAGCAAAACATCGAAATTGTGCAAGACATATATATGCTAATTGGAAAAAATAGCATAAATGGGATGCTTTGAAGAATCTCTTCTGGAGGGCTGTGATATGTACTTTTGAAGCTGATTTTGACCTGGTAATGGTAGATTTGAAGATGGAGTGCCTTAAAGGTTATGAAGACTTCATGAGACAAGATCCTAAGCACTTCTGCAAGGCTTTCATTAGGACAAGTACTAAGTGTGATACAATTGAAAATAATTTAAGTGAGACTTTTAACGAATACATTTGCATACCAAGAGTAAAACCCATTCTTGAGATGCTTGAAGAAATACGAGCCATGTTGATGGAAAGGATGACAGAGAGAAGTCAGTTAATGGTTGATTGAATGGATCCAATTTGCCCAATAATTAGAATGAAGTTGGAGAAAACTAAACTGGAGTCTAGGTATTGTTTTGCTAGAGCATCTTTGGGGAATAAATTTGAGGTTGAAGGGGGTGGCAATAGATTTGTGGTTGACTTGGCTAGAAAGACTTGTGCTTGTAGGGAATGGGATATCTCTGGAATACCATGTAGACATGCCATATGTTGCATTGCTTTTATGAAGTTAGAGATCAATGATTATGTTGATAATTACTTTAAGAAAGATGCTTATGAAAACTGTTATAAATTTCCCTTCCCGGTCATGAATGGGGAAAAAATGTAGCCCAAAGTTAGTGGTGAGCCAATCAAACCCCCACCTTATAGAAGGAAAAGGGGTAGAGAGAAGAAAAATAGAATCAAGGATAAGGATGAGCGAAGTAGTGATGGTAAGAAGTCGACGAAAGTTGGAATTTAAATGCAATGTTCAAATTGCCTTCAATATGGGCATAACAAGAAGACATGCACGGATCCTACGACATCAAGGCCACCCAAAGTATATCTAATTGGACAATTTTGTAATTGTTAATTAATATTTTTGTTGGGTTATTATGACTGATAACATTGCTATTTCTTGTGTTTTTCCACATGTAGGCAAAAAGAGGAAGACCAAAGAAAGTTGATGAAGCTAGTGTTGCACAGGCTAGTTCACAAGCCAATAGACCGTCTAATAGGGACTCCACTATCATCAGGAAGAGAGAGAGCACATGCTAGTGCTTTATCAAGCATAATTTTAGTTTCATATCACGTGTATATTGTCATTAATGTTTTATGCTCATTTTGTTTCTTTAGGCTCGACAAGGATATGGACTTTTCATATCCAAAGCTACTGGGAATTCTTATTTAAGGGTAATCTCTATGTAATGTTTTATATATATATATATATATATTTATATCGAAAAGAAAAGTGAGTTCATTTGTTTTTTTTTTTTCTTGTAGATGCCTAGTAGTGATAGAGTTATTGACATTAGAGGTCCATCCATTTCCAAGAGGTAGACAAGAGCAAGGAATGTCGTTGAAGTTTCACTAGGCCAATCTTCCATTGATATCTCGGAACCTCCATGCACTCAAGAATCCGGAATTGGTGGTTAAAGATGCAATTGTGGACCTTAAAATGCTTGTATAGTGTCTATTACTTGATGTTGAGTTGTAGACTAAAAAGTGCTAGTTTGATGTTGTCTATAGATTAATTTGGCTATGCATTATGTGTTTGGGGATTTGGCAATGCCCTTTTGTATTTGCGATATTTTTGCTAAGCACTATGTGTTTCAGCTGGTTCAGAAAGCTTGACAAAAATGAGTTTGTAACGTTTGGATTATGCAAACTTAGTTTTTGTAGTTTACATCTTCGAGGGAGAGGTTGATTTGAATCTTGTTGAACCAGTTTCTAGCTTATGAATATTTTTCACATCAGGTGCAAACTGGTTGAGCTGATTAGGAGCGATGTGATTTGTAATTAACATCTTGGCATGCTTGAATAATTGTGCGTATGGTGTGGAATGATAAGCGTCTCAAATTTTGGAAATGTAGGCACTATGGCAGGAGGATGAGTTTCTCTCATCCTACTATATGTTGGAGGCATTTGTTACCTCAGGCCTCAAGGGGTAGACTATAGTCTACACATTATCTTTCTTCTAAATTTTTCAACAAGAGCATTTGTTTTCCACAAAGCAAACATGTCTAGGTTTGAAAATTGGGTAGCTTGAACAAAAGCCATTTAGGAGCAGCTACCAAAGCTAGAACTTTTTGTTTCGGCTGAAGCTGTTTTATGAGAAGGAGGGAGGGAGGCAATCTTTATGACAAGTTGTTGAATATTTAATTTGATAACAAGCCAGGAGAGCTCGACTTTCTCAATTTAGATTATAATTGCTTTGAATAGATAGCAATGAGTCAATATAAATATTTGTTACTTGAGTTACTGATACAATATGCAGAACTTAGAATTCCAAGTCATTAGAAGTTGGTCCAATTGGTTTGCACTGTGATGCTAATAGTCATGTAATGGTTGTCGGCTCAAGAATCATCACCAATGATGAGGATGATAATTTTTGTGCATTAACTATATTTATTCCGTATGAATTGACCATAACTCGAGTGTAACTTTGCCATAGATCCTATGTGAGTGACTTCCAATTTTTTTTTGGTCAAAAAAAAAAATAGAAGTCACTCACATAGGATCTATGGCAAAGTTACACTCAAGTTATGGTCAATTCATACGGACAAAATAAAATAAAACTGGAAGTCACTCACATAGGATCTATGGCAAAGTTACACTTGAGTGACTTCCACTTTGAATCTAGTATATTCTACTAATTTGAGTAGCTATTCGCCCAACTTAGGTAGCCTTAATTAGATTTGACGATTTCCTTCAAGCAGATGACAAGCCTCCTGCTCCACCTGCAGTTGAGAGCATTCATGTTCCTAGTATAGAGCTCACACATGAGGCACAACTGCAAGAGAGTTTAACCCCGTGGTCACTGTAAGTTTCGACATCGGTGCAACAGGCATCTCCTTGGAGAACTAGTGGTTGGAGAAACTGCCCCCGGAGAATAATTTTCCCCCTGTAGGTGTAGATACGGGGATAAATTGTTTCTTTAGATCAATCCATTTATGGGTAATTGAGAATATCAAGTATCTGAAATGGTTCTATTCATGCATTTGCATGTCTGACTTGAATTTTGGTTAATAGGGTCCCTTCGTGTATGGCTGCAAGTAAAGTATCTTAGCCATGTACTACAAAAACTATTGCAGATGGTACCTTATTTGAGGGGGAAAAAAAACTCAAGCTCCTGCCGCGACTCTATCAACTTCACATTCTAAACTCGATGAAACCCAAGTAATTTTTTTTTTCTCCTTTTCCCCTTTTCTTTCGGTTCGGTGCAAAACACAAGCTCAATTTGCAAGGCATACTTGTCTGCTTCTAACTTAAAAACAAAATCCAATTACCAAAATATCCAACCATGGAAGAAAAAGAACCACAAGGAGATTCAAAGTCCTTTATGCAAGAACAAACATAAGCAGAAACAACATTGCAACTCCAGCAGAAATGCTGTGATATATTTAACTGACTTTGTTCGAGCTGTAACATATCTTTGCTCACCCCTCTAGATAAGCCCGATAAATGAATATTATTCGTCAATGTAAAATGAATCACCCTAGAATATTCTCTAAGCTGCCATGAATATAACCTAAATTATAGAATTTACAAACATTCTAACCTAATGGAAGTGGCAACTTTGTTACATTAAATGGTTCATTATTTCAATCTAAACACTTCTAAATCCTCTACTCACTTCATATGATGTTAGCAACAGCTCTTCCCAATCAGCAATTCAATAACAACCATTATGTTCACTTTCTGCACCTCAACAAATTTGGATCTCTTCACAATTGACCCATAGGGGCAAATAGGAGGAGCGCGTATACGGCAACACCTAAATCCCATAAGTTTATGCATCTTCTCAGCATCAAGTCCAAAAGCATCTCCATGGTACCATTCTGTATCAAAGGAGTAGACATCAAAGTTATTTATGACATTCAAAAAACAATTAGACTCAATGCACATTAACTTCACAACTTTCATGGGCAAAATAATTTGATAAAGAATCAAGAGCCACTTCCCCACAAACATGACACTTCACCTTAGCACACTGCATTTTTACACTTCCATTAGGATGGACAAGTCTTGTTTTTCCAACATTTATCACCCATTCTTCATATGCCCCTGTAGACAACAGAAGACAAATTACTTGATAGGTGTGAAAGTATCAACAGAGTCCAAGACTCCAAGTCATGACATATCCACCTATGGCCATGATCAAATTCATTCCAAGCCATAATATTCTAAAGACCTAGCAAATTCACGAGTTCGTTAAGCCTAGAAAATTTCAACTGACTTCAGTTCCTATGAGGCAGATCACTTCTAGACAAACCATTGAGCACATGGTGACCGTAATTTAATATGTCCAATAGCAAAGAGTTGAATGCCTTCAACGCTTTGTTGACTTTGACCCTTAAGCAAGCACAGATCCTTCAAGCCTAAAATTTTTTAGGGAAACGATGTCTCCAAGCGATCAAGTGTGAGTATCTGCGAGAGTGATAGTTTCCGTGTGAGAGAATGAGCGAGCAAGTCAGCGCGCGAGATCTTCCAACGGATTGAAGACTGCCACGCACTTATTTGCTGAAGAAAGGAAATCGTAGACAGAAGGAAAAGGAGGAGAAGAAGAATACCTTTAGATGCTATGTCCTTCGACCTTAAGCAAGCATAAATCCTTCGAGGCCAAAATTTCCGACGGAAATGACGTCTCCGAGCGATCGAACGTGTGTACGTACAAGAGCGAGCGTCTCCGTGTGAGAGAATGAGCAAGCAAGCTAGTGCGCGAGATCTTCCAACGGATTGAAGACTCCCGCGCGTGAACTCACCGACGAAATGAAACCCTAGAAAGAATTCTCCCCAAACTCATGAGTCGTGCATTCAGAGAATAAGAGAAAGCCCATAACAATTTTGCCATGTTAGATATTTGACATGGAAATGCCAGGTTGGATGGCCGTGGAAGGAGAGTTAATGGCGGGCTAGATTTGGGACACGAGGGAAAGTTGGTGCTTTTTTTTATAGACAAAATAAAGTTCAAGCCAGATTTGGGACAACACCTAAAGTTCATGCTTTTTTATGGAATTGGCCCGTGATTTTTATTCAGTTTTGGGTTTAGATGTCCAGACTTGAAAAAAAAAAACTACACTTCTTCAAAGGCACTCCATTTGATATCCTCCCAATGAAATTGGTGAAATTGTCCATCAAACCATCGGGCCTTGCCACCTCCATAGATCCCATTTGGAAAACAACATTTTGTACTTCTTCATTGTGATATCTACTGATAATTGTTGATTCATTACTTACAATGGTTGGGCATTGCTTCAAAACAGGGTCAAAATTCCTTGTTCTTTGAAGAAGTCTTCGATCATATCTTTCAAAACCCTTGTATCCCATACCCATGAGTCCTTAATGTTCTTGAGCATGGAAATTTTGTTCCCCTATCTCCTTTGAATGGTTGTAGCATGAAAAAACTTCATGTTTTTATCCCCCCCCTCCCCTCCCAACTTTAGCCAACTAATTCTTAACCTTAGACCCTAAAACATTTCCTCTTGACACCACAAGTTTTCAATTTGTCGTGCCTAATTATTAATAACCTTCTAAAGTTCGTCTTTTAGCATCTTAACCTCCTTCTCACTATTCTGAAATGTCTTTTAACTCTACTTGGACAAATCTTAAGAGACTTTTTTTATTTTCTATGCAAGATTAGTCTCTTTTAAACTTGATAGATTCCATGATCATTTAATAATATTTCCACTCTTCATGTTCCAACCAAAAGGTTTCCAATCTAAAAGCCTTCTTGCTTCTTACCTTGTCAACTAATAATAACAGTAAGAGGGGACTATAGTCTAACCCTATAGCTAGTAATGTGAAGACCCCCTTTTCTAGAAATAACACTTTCCATTCAATGTTATAAACTACTCTACCAAGCCTCTTTTCTCACATATTCTTGGTTATTTGCCCATGTAAATGCATAGCCTTTACTTTCTAAAACCATCAAACCACAAGCATTGTGGAAATATCTAAATGCATTCACACGATACTGCTTAGCCTTTGTTTTCCCCTCTTTTTCCCAATGATACAACATTTTATTAAAGTCACCAACACACACCCAAGGTAGGGAAATCATGTCATTATGCTGCTGAATTCTTTTCTCATAACCTCAATCTTTTCAGGAATATGGTTGGTGCATAAAAAAAAAAAAAAGAGAAGGCAGCTCTAACAGGTCTCTTCATTTTGGTATCCTTTAGTATCACATCAATGACTTCATCAGTCACTAAATTCAAAGATATAGAATTCCCATCCTTCCACAACATAGCTAAACCCCCACTACTTTGTATTGGATTTATTACGAAGTAATTTTGAAAGTTTATCCTTTTGCTTGTTCTATGAACCACTAACTCCTAGTTTTTAGTTTCCATTAAGAACATCACATCGGGCCTACCTTGAGCCACCACGACTCTTAAAGCTTGGACTATCAAAGGTGTGTACAACCCTTGACAGTTCCAACATTCAAGCTTCATTTGTAACCAATAGCTTATTCGGGCTATCTATCAAAGCCCATCTTCCACTTATTCGCCAATATGAAATAGACTTTCTAATAGTTGGGTCTCTCATCCAATTTATGATAGCCTCACAATGATCATAAGGGTTGTATCTTCTACCATTTATATCGTCCCTACCTTACGACCTTCTTTGCTTTTCATGCATAAACAGCCTAGCATTCTGTGATGAAGGGAGTTCTATCATTAAGGGATACTCAAAATCTGAGTTAGTTTCCTCCTCCAATCCTAGGGGTTAGAATCAACCAAGTCTTCTTTGTCGAACAACTTTCTCTTTCCTCTATCCTCTTGCAAAGTACCCAAACCTTTATGAGGCTTGCTGGATTCTCTTTGGATCACAGTAATTTGTCCCTCATTCACTAGGGTTTTTGGTATTATATCCTCCTCTACCTCCCTGTCCACGTAATCTTCATAGAAAGCCTTCCAAAAAGGGCTACTATTATTGGCCTCAACCTTCAGCCATGATCCATAGAGCACTATTTTAAACGTGGAAAAAATTCGTTGTTATAAGGCATGAACTCACTGCTCTTAACGTAATCCATATTCTACCACACGAGTAACAAAAGTGAGGAAGTCTTTCCTATCGAAAGTCCATCCAGTGTTCCTTGCCCTGAAAACTCGAAATCATGCTGGATGGTAAAGGGGATGATAACTTTAACATTACTTTGGCTTTACTTACAACAATGGAAGTAGATCCCTTTCTTTCAATTCTTACTTCTGAAACTTCCTCTACATTTTTCACAATCTTTATAATGGCTTCTTCCATTCTCCCTTCGATAGGTAGTCTGTGAACTTGCATCCAAGGGAACAAGAGTCAAGTGGAGAATGATCATGGCCCTAAGTTCAAAATTTTGTTTCTTTTCTCCAAAAATTTGAAGATAAAGGAAAACAATCCAAGTTCTAAATGCTTGTAGATGACTCTTCATGATTTCCATGCTTTATTCATGGTACACTGAAAAGCTAAAAAATTAACTGAAGGGCTACTTGAAGTTTTTCTAGAACAGTACATTCACATTCCTGCAACTTTTCCACGAGAAGAGTGCCACCGAACTAGGGGAACTTGTCCATCACTAGTTTAAGAAAGGGAATGGAATTCCGAAAATAAGAAAAATACCCATACCCAAAGAAGAATATCTAGATTGTCTATGAGTTACCGGGAAGAAAAGGTAGAACTGGGTCTCCTTTCATCACCAACCCAAAGAAACCTTATAGATACATTTGCAATGTTGAAGCTTGCAGCACAACTATCTGATGTCATATTGTGGATAAGAGACCTAAGGTTTGTAATATTCAGGGGTAAACTAATAGGAAACCGTGATTGTCCAGCGGGAATCATATGAGAGGGATAAGGATCAAAGCAACTCCATTATCAAGAGTTAGGGCTTCGTGTGAGATGGGAATTTAGAGCAACGCTAACCAACCAATAGAGAGAGCTCCCCAAATGGGAGAGTGAGCAAGTAATAACGTTTTGGCAGGTGTAATTTATTGATTAGTAAACGAAAGAGAAAATAATCATTACTCAATAGATGAAGAGGTATTTTTTGTGACAAATACGTTATGTGACAGTGACACATGACATAACCGACCAATCAAAAGTGAGATTTATACATGTACAACCGTACGTATGATGAGATCCGTAACACGAGAGCAACACATTCTCTTAAAGACCCACACTATAAAAATGATTGCATGGGGAACGGAAATGATGATGGCAAGTGATGGGGTTTGCAGGATGTAGAGTTTGCAAAAATGAATATAGATGATTCATTGAAAACTGCAAATAATGGGAGGTGATTTGTTGTTGAGCGAAGTTTGAGATTGAGATGATTAATATACAATTCACGCAAATAGTAGGTTTTGTGCTATAATAAGGCAAATTTGCCCTTTCACAAGGGAGACCCACTTAAGAATCTCTGGCTTAAAAGGTATTATAAGTATCTAGTGAAAGATTATCTAAAGATTTTCCAAAGTGGGTACTAAATACACTAAGACTAAGGATCATGGACTGTACTTTTAAATCGTCTTTTTTTTGTCCATAGGATGTATCCCCCTTGAGCAATCCAATGATTTTCATCAGGCATGGCGGTCTTCCTGTCCTTGTATATCGTATGATTATTGGGCATGGTTTTGTGCTCCCAAGAGTGAGATACAAGTACCATAATTCAATCCCAAACACTAGGCAAAAAGGACTAACAATGCTTATCAATTGTGTCATTCCTTGGGATGACAAGTCGTGGTTGTGTAAAACTAGACCCATCAAATGGAAGGGTGAAGTCGAAAATGCTATAATATAAATTGACCAATTTAACTTGGTTTTACCCATTTTCATGTAATACAAATCTAATAACTTATAACACAACCCATATTATTAAAACACTTTCATATTAAACTCGATCTAAAAAAACTCCTGTCCAAAGTAAGGTGAGAACAATGAGCAAGTGCAAGACCAAGTGAAGGTGAGAAAGAGAGTCATGGGTTGGGTCTAAATAAGTTGTAAACCCTTCTAACACTCATCTTATTTAGACTTTACCATTGTAAACCCATTATGATCTATTTACCGAATATAATTAACCCATATAACAACCCAGTCCATAAAAAATGGGTTAAGAAATGAACTTATGATCAATTTTAATAGGTCTATGTAAAAACACATAATATATCGGGCATGATTGAGCAAAGCGGAAATGAATTTATGACCCACTTTTTATAGGTCTATGTAAAACACACAATATCGGGTGTGATTGCGCAAAGCAGTAATGAAATAGGGCTTAAGAGGACGATATTGTAATTTACGTTGATAATTTACTCGCTGATGGGAAAGAGGAACATAAATTCACTAATCAAATTTGAAACCTACATTTTTAGACATAGGAAACTCTCGGTCTGATTCGAAAAAAAATAGGAGTTTATACGTAACAACTGTAAGAAAATAAAGAATAAATTCCTTGGAGGAGGGATGGATATCAAATGTCTCATGTTGTGATACCATCCACGATAGTGGTTGGAGCTGTGACAACGCGTGCGAGCGACAGAGATTTGGCCACAACTATGTGACTTTAATTATGTTTGGACAAGCACATACTAAAATATTCAACCTAATCACTTAAAAAAACACCAACTTTAGATTTAGTCCCAAGTCTGCTCTAAACATTTTTTGTCTTAAAAAAAAAAAAACCACTACTTTAAATTCAGTCCCAAATCTAATCCGAACTTCTTTTATCTGAAAAAATTACTAAATTTAACTCTAATCCTAAATCTGCTCTTCTTAGAACTCCATCTAAAATCGCTACTAGTTGTCTTTAATTTCCCTAATGTTCATATTATAAAACAATTCATTTTGAAAATAATTTTCTATGTCAACTTGCTAACGTGGATTTGTTACCGACATGAAAATGCCATGTCAAACAACTAATGGCAATTTTTGGATTGGGTTTTAACGCAGGTAGATTTGAAACTAGATTAAAAGTTTATAATTTTTTTAAGACAAAAAGAAAGTTTGGGGCAAATTTGAGATTAGAGTTAGTAATTTTTTTTGGACAAAAACATTTCGAGACAGATTTAAGACTAGACTTATTAGTTTGGAGTTTATTTTAGACAAAAAAAAATTCGGGGTAAAATTGATATTAAAGCTAAAGTTTGGGATTACTTTTTAAACAAAGGTTCAGGATAGAATTAGAACTAAACCTAAATTTGGAGATTTTTTTTAATAGAGAATTAGGCCTATTCATTTCTTGACATCTGATGCTTGTGAGATCATATTGATATATATATATATATATATATATATATATATATATATATATATATATATAAAAGAAAAAGACTAGCGATCCATATTCTTTCAATACAGACTAACTTGGGAAAAAAATTTTAAAAAAAAATCCTAAACATAATGAATTTGTGCCAATTCAATCCAATTTTTTTTTTTTTTAATTCGGCCAACTAAATCCTACACTATTTGAAAATTTACCAATGTATTCTATCTAGATAATTTTAGTTAAAAATTGCCGACATGGACACCAACCGTCCTATGTGACACTATCGGTACTAACATAAACAATTTTTGAAAATTTTAATTTTAATTTATTTTAATCTTATCTTCTTCTTTTTCTTTATTGCAGTTAGTGAGGGCCCAATGACTCTTGCCAACCACTAGGTGCGGGACTAAAAGCCCTCATTGGCCATGGGAGAGGCTACCCTCGCCCAAATTTGGCGACCTTGCCTACGGCCAGCAAAGGCAACCCTCGCCAAGCCCTCACCAGTCATCTCTTATGGCTAGTCTCCGGCCATGCCCAAGACCAATCATCGGTGAAAAGGAAAGAAACAATCATAATTTAAAAAAAAATGTATTAATATCAGCGTCGGTCATGCCACATAGAACGATCAACACTGACTAGATCACCATGTCAGTATTTTTGGATCAAAATTGGCCAAAAGGACATTGGAAATCGTGAAAGTTTTAAGAGTAAATTGATATAAGTAAAATAAACTCATGACTTTTTTGCTAATTTTCCCAACTAACTTCACTATAGCAAATCCAACATTCTTTCACGTGGGCAACACCTTCAGAATCTAATGCCATCTTACGTGAAAACTAACAAAAGAAACAAGAACTAATCCTTAAAATCAATAGAATGTTATTAACTAAATATAAACATTTTTATTATGAATCTAATTCTCCGAAAATTGATTAATTTTTCACATTGTCTACATAAATAAAACTTGTCGGATTCTTTCTCATGATATTATCATAGGTTCACTGTACTTTTGTTTTTTTGGTCAAAAAGTCTATTTCATTCATTGTCGCAATGCATCGAAATATGATAGATGAGTCTTAGAACACAACATATTCCAAAGAGGCTAGGGGGATAACACAACCAATTAGGAGGGAGGGAGTTCCTACGACGGGCTTTGGCAACACAATAGCAAGCGGGTTGGCCTCGTGTGGGCAATAATTTACTTTCACTTCTTTCGTTTGGGCTAAGTACATCCAACAGTATTCAATCACATTTTGCAGGGCCCATGGGCTTCCGCTTTCTCCTCAAATGAAGTGCACAATTGATTACCTATCACATTCCATCTCCATGCCCTTGTCTCAAAGATTCCACAAATCAGTTCCGTCCTTCAAGTACAACAGTCCTTCTTCGACTGCTGTGGCTTTGACTTGTAGGGGTGATCGGTTCCCGGTTTGGTCCGGTTCCACCTTGGAACCTGGAATCGGACCGGGAGCATCGGTTCCCAAAATTGGGAACCGTGGACCAGACCGTTTGGTCCTAGGACCGGGAACCGGACTAGATCATTGGTTCAGGTCCAGTCCGGTCCAACAAAATCAACTCTACTTTTTTGCACTAAAGAGTGACCGTGCTCCAGACCGGCCCAATCAATCCAGTTCGGTTCTCGAGTGATTCAACAAAACTAATTACACATGTTTCCACGTGCAAAATATTCAAACTTCACTCATGTGAATATCAATCACATTTCATGTGTTTCACACTTAACCTTAACCATGAAAGCCATGAACAATTTGGCTAAAGGTTGTGCTTGGCTTAGGTTTTATAAACAATCTCTCTTCTCCTCTTTGAATGTTTAGTCGATATGGGACTCTTGGAGGCTTGAAGTGTTGGGAAAATACTGCTTCGAATAGGGTAGAACAATGAAGACGAATCTTTTAGAGTACTCGAGTCGGACTTTAAGGCGTGATATCACTTTCTTTAAGGATTTATTTGTCCCACAATTGTGCTAATGGTCACCGGTAAATATCCTCCAGGACACAACAAAGTCTCAATAATGAGAATACTATATAGCAATTCTAGTATTTCTCCATGATCTTTCTAGGAAACAATTGAAATGATGGTTGTCGTTTTTAGAAAGAAGACTCGAAAAAATGAAAAATGATCACACACATTCTTCCTCAATCTGACAAGTATATATAAAACAGTCTTAAAAAATGAAGACAACTCTTTGTGAAAAGTTGCGAAATGAACAAACACATTATTTCAAAAATTGCTCAAATGAACAAAGGTGTCAATTCGTAAAAAGTTAAAACCGAACAAATGCAACCCTTCGGGAAATGTTACAAACTGAACGGGTATCTTATTCAAAGGTTATCTTGAAAAGACACAAACAAAATTCGGAATAAAAAATAATTATTATTATTTAATAAATAAAATTTCGAAATTATTATTTATTAATTAATTAATTTCCGAAAATTCTCAATAAACAAAATAACCTTTGAATTGATTAAAGTTAATAAGATAACTGTACGAAATAAAATAAAAATAAAATAACAAATGAATTAGTGCTAATTAAATCGCGCATGCAAAGTGCTAATTGCGCCAAAATTACACAATTATTCATGCACCCGCACGAAAGTATGGTAAAGTCTAGCTCACACCCAATCATTCATTTTGGTAGACAAAGGAAACCTCACATTTATAAATTGGCCTATTACCTCCCATTTTTCCTATGTGGGACAAAGAGAAATTCACTCTTTTTTTGTTTTTACAAACAAATTTCCAACATGAAGTGTCTTGTGGGTCTCTTGAAGCCTTAATCCCACATCGGATAGAAGATGAAACTAACAAGTAGATTTTCTTTATAAATAAAAGAATAACAAAAAGAGTTTTAATGGTCTCTTGGCCACATAAGAGATTCTTACCTCAATTGCAATTTCGATTGCAATAAGTTATGATGTTTACATATTTTATATATTCTATATATATAATTAGTTCGGTTTGGTTAGGTTCGGTTCGGTTCCCACTTTGGAACTGGGAACTAGATCGATCGGCCGCCGATTCCAAGATTAGGAACTGAGAACCGGACCGCTAACCTTGGGAACCGCTTTAGGAATTGAGAACCGGACCGCTAACCTTGGGAACTGCCCAAAACCGGCTAGTTCGGTCCGGTCCGGCCAGTTCCCGGTTCGGGTGTTCGGGTGGTTCCCATGGGACACCCCTATTGATTTGGCTCACAGAAGATGCACGCACTGTTTTTGCAAAACCAGCGATAAACCACCCGTTCACTGTACTTACAAAGTGCAATAATTAATATTTTTTTCGTTACATCAAGTACAATAAAGAGACTAGAATACATCTATTAGAAGTCCCACTACCTCCTATTGCTACATAGCAGTGTTAAAAGACAAATTCCTAATAAATTCAACAATCTCACATTTCGAAGAACATTGATGAAGCCCTACTTAGTGTGTGGGCTTGGCGGGCTCGAACCGAACTGCCCCAGCCCAAAAGAGAGCTACATGATGCCCAGCCCGCCGAATTTGTTTGCCTAAGATTTCATTTTCATCTAATTTCACTCCACTTTGAATGGCAATTGAGAGCAACCGAACGGCTGATAATTAATCATTTTCAGTTTACTAAAGCTTTTCTCCAATTATGAAAAAAACTATATGTAAATCTCCATGCTTATGTCTAAGTATCGTGAAATTTCAGGAGTTTCGAATTTAAGAAAAAGTTAAACTGCATAAGCCATGAAATCTAGATTAAGTAAAGAAACAAAAAGTAAAAGTCAATCCGGACATAAGCGTGAAGAAAAACCGTTTTAGAGACAGAAACCAACCAGTTAAAACTAATTGTTGGACTTGAATATGGAAATAAATTAATCTGCTTTAAACATACCAAATGATTTCTAACTTTTTAAATAAGTATATCCGAAAAGATTTCTCAAAAGTAGCAAATGGTTTGAATGACCATTAACATATTCCAAAATCTTGGCTCGGTTATATCTTGAAAAATGGATGATTTTAAAAATATTTTACTAAAAATAATTGCATATATCGTTTGAAATAATTAATCAATAAAAATATTTTTATTATTGACGACAATTATGTCTAAACATTTTTGTGAGTGATGAAAATATTTTTCATGCATTAATTTTTGTAAATGTATAATAATTAAGAATATATGAAGTATTTATAGAGTTTAAAGGTGAGTAATAAGACAATATAATATCATTTCTAATCAATCGGAGATACACACGACCAAGAAAGATATATATATATATATATATATATATATATATATATATATATATATATATATATATATAAATCCTTAGAGATATGGAGAATTAAGGAAAATAAGGAGAATTTCTTTAAGTATATACCTCAATTGTGCATGAATAAATGAAAGGATGGGCCTGGCCCGAAAAACCTAAAGGACGGGGGCTCTCTTTTCGAATTTTCCGGACGTGAGAACTTAAATCTAAATCTAACCAGTTCCCCTTTGACCATTTTCTGCAAGAATCGTAATTATGAATATTCGATATGCTTTTCGTGTAATTCCATCTCTTTATGAATTTCCATTTTTTCCTTGCATATGCATATACATCAATACACGCGTTTTCTTTTCTTTGGCAAAACATGAAAAAAGAAAAAAACGAGGAGTCATTTGGGCTAAAATGCCTAAAGTGGAAAATAATTGGTGAGAATTTTGTGAAATTAGGAAATTTAAATTGCTTAGTCCTTTTCTTCTATCGTTAATTTTTCATAAAGATCCCTCCTGGTTCAATTAAAATAATTGGACTGGGGTCAAAGTCCAAAATTCGCAAGCATCAATAACTAGCTAAATAACCATTGGGGTTTACCCTAGTGACCACATTTTCAACTTGGAAGAGAGAGGTGGGGGTTCAAATTCCCACATTCTCAAGAGGGTTGGGATGGGAACGGATTAGTTCAGGTGTGGGTTTCGACTCCCACGCCCTGCAATGAGGCAGGGCAAAAGTCTGAGGCAAGAGTGAAAATAATAATAGAGTAGGACTGACAAAAAAAAAAAAAAACTAGCTAACAGCATTAAATGTGCAAATTAAAGAAAAAAATTCATCTCAATGGGATTAACACCACTGGTGAATAATGTCTATGTTTGTAATTCACTAATAGAAGACTTTCCTCCTATTAATAACGGGGGAGGACAACATGATCCACTCTTCTTCTTATTTTTTATCGAATGTCATATATATATATATATGATTATTTTCACATCTTCCAAAAGTTGCGTGTTCTATAAGATAAGCTTATTAAAAAAATTTAGTGAAGACCTTGAAATTTTTTTATGACACTAATGTTGGGAGTGCAAGTAGTTTTGTTTAATCCAAGAATCATATTTGCCGATTTGGTTTCATGTTGGATTTGAAAATCATAATTACCCTTTGAATGTATAGGTCCCCGGATTGAATTTATTTTGAATCTTTGGCTCTGTTTGTTTTTCGGAATATGAACGATTTGGAAAATATTTTTCTAAAAAAATAATTGCTTATATTGCTTGAAATAATTAATCAATTGAAAATATTTTCATTACCGATAATAATTTATATCTAAGCATTTTCATGGATGGTGAAAATATCTTTTGTTCTTTCATTTTTTTAAGAGATATAAATTTATAAAAATATTTTTCAAATCATTTCTTTTCCGCAAAATAAATAGAGTCTTAGTTCTGCTTAAAATTTATTATTACCAAGATTTGATTAGGAGCTCTAACATGGATATACATCTAAAGAGGCGCTTGACCAACCTTCTAACTTTATCAACGACAAAAAGGAAAAGAAAAGAGAACTCTAGAATAGGCCAGTGTAGGAAAATTTCACTACCAATTCTTAACTGGAATCACGAATCACCCTTAATTAATACTTGAGGATAAAGATGAATTTATGATATATTCTTGTCCAAATGGGACCCAGTCGGTTTCAAACCTATTTTATTGTTGTCAATTCGGTCCGTTTTTCCAATTTGGCCAATGAAAACATTTTCATGATTTTCTTATATAATCAATCTAGCCAAATTAGGCTGGGTTATTCTGATGTGGATGTCCAGTGAGGGCCCCTCACTCTACGTGACATGATCAACATTTGATTTGGAAATTGAATAACATAGTCTTGAGTTTATTTGCCTATTTTTCTTTCTTTCTCCTCTACCGTTCATCTTTTTCCCATTGCCATTTCTTCATGCTCACTGCTCTTGAAAAAAGTACCAAAAAAGTCATAAACCTATTGCATTAATACCAATTTAGTTTTAAACATTTCAAATGGATCGATTTAGTCCTAAATATTTTCACATTTGTACAAATTCAGTACATCCGGCCAATTTAGATTGAAATTGCTAACATAACACAACTAGTGCTAACATCCCATCGGCAAAATGAAAAGACAAAGAAAAGCGAAAAATTCAAAAAAATCAAAAAAATCAAAATATCACTAAAAATGTCCACATCAGCACCGGTCATGCCACATCAGCAATTTCAAACCTAAATTGGTCGGATATACTGAATTAGTACAAATATGAAAATATTTATGACTAAATTGGTCAAATCGAAAGGTTTAGAACTTGATTAGTACCAATACAATAAATCTATGATTTTTTTAGTTTTTTTCCCCACCGCCTTCACATGACCTTGAGCGGATGACCTTAAAAAATTTGATATGCCTTCATGTCAACACCATCATCAAGTCGTATAATTAGAACAAATCCGATATGTTAAACTTTAAAAAAAAAAAGGAAAATAATATAAATAGTTTTTAAACTTTGGCCCAATGTGCAATGCGGTCCTTAAATTCTTAATTTATTTAATGTGATCTATTAAGTTTAACTCAATATGTAATGTGATCCTTGAACTTTAATCCAATGTGCAATGCAGTCCCCAAATTTTAGCTAAATGTGCAATATGGTCCTTGAACATTTAGGGTGCGCATGACAACGCTTCTTGGCTGGGGAAGAGGTTTTTTTTTTTCTTTTTCAGAAATAGTTCTTTTCTATTTATATTCCAGGGAACAATTTATGAGTAAAAAAACCTGTTTGGTAACTACACAAAATTTCTACTCTTGAAATAGAAAAAGAATATAAATATGTTTGGTAACGTAATGATTCTTTTTTGTATTTATTCATTTTTTATTCTTGCTCACGGGTCGCCACCGCCGCTGCCTTCGCCGCCAACCTCTGGTCGCAGCCGCCGCCGCCAGCAGCGACGGCGGGCGGTTGGAGGTGGCCATGGCAAAACAGAGGAATAAAAGAAAAAAAATTAGCTTATTTCTAGAAGTTGTTCAGCAATTTTTTTTTTTGTTTCTCATTTCTGCTCCAAATTTATTCCTGGGCTAACTTTCTATTCCGGAGAATAGAAAAACAACTTGGCGTTACCAAATGGGTTTCTGTTCTTTTTTTGTTCCTAGGAACAAAAGAACAGAAATTCTAAGAAATAGAAACATTACCATACGCAGCTTTAGTTTATTTAATGTGATTCCTAAACTTTTAATACATGTTCAATATAGTCACTAAATTATATTAAATTATTCAATATTGCCTTTCCATTAATTTAAAATCAATGACAACATTGAAAATGTTCATATAATTCATGGATAAAATTGAACATGTATAAAAAAAAAAATTCAAGGACCACTTTGAACAAATTAAAAGTTCAAATGGCTACATTGCACATTGGACTAAAAGTTTAAGGACCACATTTAATAAACTAAAAATTTAAGGACCGTATTGTATATTGAACCAAAATTTAAGGATTATTTGTATTATTATCCTTAAAAAAATTACCATGACTCCTTTTTGTCCCTGTTAACTCTTTATATTTATTAATATATTAGACAAGGACTATTATTGCTGAAACTTACACATAAAACTTCATCAGGTAACCCTCATTTTACCTCATATAAAATGTGGTTGTGCTCAAATCATAAGGACAAGTTGCTATTGACTATAAGGCATCGACACTCTCCAACACTTTCAGACACTCGGTCAACACGTGTCGAAAAATTCAACACTTGGTCAACTTTCTCCACACTCGAGTTGGAATTCTGATGTACGAGTTTTCGACATGTGATTCCAATATCGAGATCAATTTTAAAAATGAAATAAATGAGAGGTCAGATATATCTGTGTGCGCGCGCGTGCGTGTGTGAAAAAATAAAACACAATAATAAAAATAATAAATAGAGAAAGAAGAAAAACTTAGTTTCCTCTTCTCTTTTGCTCCCACTTCCCGTGATACGCAATTCACCCCTTAATTTTTTTTTTCTCCTCTTCCAACATATCTAACATGTGGGTCCATTGATCGCTTGTTTTTTTCTCCAAATTTTATGAATTATTGAAATATAATTAAATTTGTCAAAATGAAACATTGAATGATATTAATAAATGGCAGATTAATGTTTTTAGTGTATATTCATTCTAGGCTTTTTTAATTATTTATTTATTTATGAATTTGATTCAAATTAATTTGATTGAAATAATCATAAAAATGATAATTTATTGTGTGTGTATGTATATATATAACGTGTCCCAACATGTCAAGAATTCTCTGTTTTTTGAGACACGACGTATCAGCGTATCGTGTCACATGTCGTGTGTCAGTGTCAATGCTACTTAGGCTATTGGTAGTTCTATGGACTCTTATTATCTCTATCCACCAGCTTTAAGTAGGTACCTATCATCTCCTTCTAACCCCATCTCTCTCTCTCTCTCTCTCTCTCTCTCTCTCTCTCTCATGTACGTTCATTTTTCTAATCCTCTCTCTCTCTCTCTCTCTCTCTCTCTCTCTCTCTCTCTCTCTCTCTCATGTACGTTCATTTTTCTATGGACCCCACCTTGTTTGTTTAAAATTGTTTCTTTCCCTTGAACAAAAATTTCTGTTCTTTTGTTCCGAGGAACGAAAAAAGAACAAAAACATGTTTGGTAAAATTTTTGTTCCCGGAAACAAACAATACTTTTTTTTGTTTTCAAGAATAGAATTGGAACAAAAACAAGAAGTAAAAAAAAAGTTATTTCTTGTTCTCGGGAACAAGTCTGAGAAACAATTTTTCTTTCTCCTCTTTCTTTTCTTCTCTTTCTTTTCTTCTCTTTCTTCTACTTCTGCTTCTTCTTCTTCTTCTTCTGAGCCACGGCGAGGCTTGTCGGCCCAAGCCTTGCCGTGGCTGGGCGAGGTCGACCTCACCCATCTTGGCGGTGGCTTGGCTTGGTAAGCTCGTCGGCCCTCCCAGCCGCCACCATGGCCGGCAACCGGCCACAAAGAAAAAGAAGGGAAAAAAAAAGAAAAATATAATAAAAATATTGAAAAATTAAAAGAAATAACAAAATTATATAAGTTTACTAAATGCATTTCTATTCTTGGAATAGAAATTTTTTGCAATTATCAAGTGCGTTCTTATATTCAGAAATTGTTCCTACGAAAAGAAAAAAAAAAAACTATTTATGTTAAAAAATTGTTCCCCGGAATAAAAACGTTACTAAACGCGCCCTTAGTGTTTTTAAGAGAAAATATTATTTTTTTATATTCGCTATGGCAAGCGATTTTTTTTTTTTTTTTTTTTTTGCACACATCATACGCATCAACACTACTATATTTAAGGTAAATTTTCCTACTTTGATTGACAAAATATTCAGTATCCAATAAATTTGATACGAGATATTCAATTAAGTTCAAGATCTTAACAATCTATATCTACTGAGTGAATCTATAAAACATAAAGCGAATTTATTGATTTACTTCGGAATTTTCTAATTTCATAAAAATATGTCAATTCTACCCGTAACAACCTATCAAACCATGTATATTTTTCCTCAGACGGGACAAATATACGACCTTACTGTAATCTAACACTTACGTCAACCAAACTCTGTAGAGCAGTCAGTTATGTTTAAATGTGATATTTGTTAAGAAAAGCAATGTTTTCCAATGTCTTTTTAACTTTAGATATACCCAAACAGCCATAGCACTTAAAATTAAGATACCTTTACTTTCTGTCATCAATGAATGACTTTAACTCAAGTTTCTATTTTTTCAATAAATTTTACTTTATTTGTAGTTTTCTACGTGAGAAAAAAACTTATTTTATGTATTTTACTATATCTTATAATTTTAATTCTATTTTTTCTTCCCAATTCACAATTGAAGATAAACTATAGTATAAAAAATCAAAATAAAAAAGTAGCCAAGATAACTAGAGTCTTCCAATAATTAAATCAGACATTCCAATTTGCATCTCCCTCATCTTATGACTATTTAGACTTCAAAGAATTGAGATCCTAAAAAATGCTTCTCGTTATTTACGCATTTACAACTTTTTTATCCCTTCTTTTGGTGCCCGTCACTAGAAAGCGCTTGCATGTCTGTCTGGACATTTTAAAAGAAAAAAAGTATTTTTTGGCTTTCCAGTCAAACTTAATATAATATGCAAAACTTCAAAAAATCATGAAAAGTGTAATGGGAATTTACTTATCAACATTTATATACCATGAAAATTTTAGGTATTTCGGTCTAGAAAAATTCAAGGTACGTAAATTGATACTTAAAAAGGTAAAAAAAGAAGAAGTAAAAGTCGTTTCAGACATTAAGGGCTTGTTTGGTAACGATTCTGTTCCGGGAAACTGATTCTGACTAGAAATGATTATTTTTTATTCTATTCCCAGGAACCGATTCCGAGTAAAAAAACGCGTTAGGTAATCGTACAAAATTTTTTATTCTGGAATAGAATCACGTTTGATACCGTGCTAATTGATTCTGTTCCAAATTAATTTCTTTTGATTTTTAAATAATTTTTTTACTTTTTTCCTTTTTTTTCTTTTTTTCTTTTTTTCTTTTCTTTTTTCCCCTTTTCTCCTATTACTCTTCTTCTTCATCTGGCCGGCAACGCTCACCGGAGCGTCGCCGGCCCTCGGCGAGGTCGGCCCTCGTCGGCCGAGCCTCGCCGGCAGCTGGGCGAGGCTCGGCCAGCCTCGCCGGTGGCTAGGCCGGCCTCACCGGGGTTGGGCGAGCCCGGCCTAGCCACCGGCGGGGCCGGGTGAGCCTCGCCCGCCGCCGGCAAGGCTAGGCGAGCCTCGCCCGGCCCCGCCGGTGGCAGGGACGGCCTCGCCGGGGCTCGGCGAGGCCGGCTGCCACCGGTGAGGCTTAGCCTCGCCCGGATCCGGCGAGGCTGAGCCTCACCGGTGGTTGGGCTTGCCTCCAGCGAGCTCGCCGGACCTCGCCCTGGCCTAGCGAGCCTCCGGCGAGTTCGCCGGACCGGCGACCGGCGGCGGGTGGTGGTGTATGACAATCGTGGGATGACGGAATGGAAAAATGAAAGTTTCACTGTTTTGATTCTTTTTTGATTCTCGGACGAAGAATCATATTTTTTTTTTTTTTTTTATTCTCAATTCTCTTCCCAACTGTTCCCGGAACAAAAATTTTACCAAACGCGATTCTCGTCCCAAACCGATTCCGGGAACAAAAAATCGGAATCGGTAGTGCTTGTTTGGCACGTTACCAAACAACACCTAAAATACTAAAGACTATACTTAATTTCAAAACATATTTTAACCAGTTTTTCCTGTTTTTTCTTTTCAACTAAAGCGTTTTCTATTTTAATTTATTTTTGTTTTGGTCTGTTATTCTGCTTGCATGTCGATGCTCATAATTGTATAATTTTGTTGTCAAATTACCATATGTACAAGTGTAATTATGAAGGCCACTCATTTTATGTGTTCGTCAACTTGGTTGACTTTACCAGAAAAAAATATATCAAGTTGATTGTTCATATTTGACATCCGTATTTTTTTATACAATGATGAATAATAGGATAAAAAGTCGTTATCACCTTATAAATTGAAAAGACGATAATTTTTTTCTGGTGTCATGATGAATGAGAGGATAAGAGGTCGTTATTGCTTCAAAAATTGAAAAGACGGTAAATTTTCAAAATTTTGCCTTAGAAATTTATAAAAAAATCGGGTAAATGTAACCATCTATAACAAAGTAACAATATTTTTCTTGCTCAGGAGGTGAGATAAGCTAAACAAAATTATATCAATTTATAAAAAGTACTAATATTTAAACGAATAAAGTTATCCCGTTCCTCATCAGTGACCTGTCACTATTACATCGAGTACTAAGAAATGAAAAAGGCTTTCATCGTCATCAATGACGTTGATAATCAATATACTTTTTTATTTGGGACAATTACCGAAAAAGTTTTAAATCTATTATATTATATCTATTTAGTGATAAATTTTTCACATTTTGCTAACTGAATTCATTTAGCCAATTTTGGAATATGAACGTCGACCATCTTACGTAGCATAAACATCGTTAAGGTGAACATTTTTTAATAATATTTTGGATTTTTATTTTATTTTCTTCTCTTTATTTACTTTTTTTTTTCTTTTGGAGCATAGGGCCGACAAGGGTTGCTAACTCCCTCCCATTGGGCGAGGGTGTTGTGGTGCTTGGCAACTCTGGGCAAGGGCTACAACACCCTTATCACCTATTGGGCTAGGGTCACAAGCCCTCAATGTGGTTGATGAGGTGTCACAACCCTCACCTAAGCTCTTATGTCCATGCCCTCACCGTGGGCTAATGAGGACCAGGGCGAAGGTTGTGACACCCTCGTTGACCAAGGGGTGTGCGGTCCCTCACCTAGATTTGGGCTGGGGCAAGGCATTGTAGCCTTTGCCGGCCCCAACGATTCCCTTGCATATGGCTAGCGATTATGTCAGCTCTTAGATCGAAAAAAAGAACAAAAAATTATAATAAAATGAAGAATGTATTAAAATATTATTAAAAAAGTTTCCTTCAGGGTTGCCAGCTCTATAGGATGCCCGTCATTTACGTCTAGTGATTTATGACCAAAATTGACTAAATAGACTTAATTGGCAAAACATTAAAAGAGTTGTTGGCACGAATAAAAAATTTATGATTTAATTAATAAAAATATAATAAGTTTAAGACTTGTCATCCTTTTTATTCAATTTTATTTTCTAATCTCATCCTTTTCCAAATAAGGTTATCCTAATGCACATCAATGACGTGTCACCGTCGAAGTCAAAGTTTGTGAAAAGCAAAAGCGACATCTTTTTATTATGAAAATTATTCAGATCTCCGTCAATGATTTTAAATGGTTAGACTGCTTTTCTATAAAGAAAATACTCATTCAAATCCATTTCATTTTTTTGTCTCGCATAAAGTTATTCCATCTATCATCACATTATCAAGTTACTATTGAAATTGGGGTATTCTAAAATGGAAAATGTTTTTCCAATGACTCATCATTTGTCAGATTTTATTACTCATCAATTAAGTGTCACTATCGAAAATTAGACGAAAAGTGAAACATTCATTTAATGGAAAAAAAAAAATTCAATTATCCTCCCGAAGTGGGCTTGTTCTTATAAAGGACCCCATGATTTGACTTTATATCTCAAGAACCCTATATTTGACAAATGTGTATCGTTGTGCCCCCGATTCTAATGGCCGGTGGAAAAAAATTGGCCGGCTGAGGCAGTGGGGAAGGGATGAAACTCAGCAGCGGCAACGACAGCACCACCCAGGCATCGGCGAGGGTCCCTTGCTGGACTCAGGCAGATAGGCCGCCGCCTCCTTCGAGCTCGCCTCCTCGTAGCCGCTTTTTCCTCGTTTCGCGCCCAGATTCCTCCACATTTCCTCACCTGTGGTCGGTGATCTTTGCCACCTCTTAGCTAAAAAAAAAAGTAAAGAAAAGAAAAAAAGAGCAAAAATTTATTAAAAAATTAAAAATGTATCAAAATATTATTGAAAAAATGTTCTTGTTATGGTCGTTGACGCTATATATAGCGATTTATGGATAAAATTGGTTGGATAAGCTTAATTGGCAAAACATGAAATGATTTATAGCTGAATTGTCGCAATTAAAAAGTTTATGATTGAATTGGCACAAATACAATATATTTAGAATTTTTTTAATAATTTCTCCCATTGTATTCAATTTCATTTTCTAAAGTCATCCTTTTTCAAATAAAGTTATTCTAGTGCACATCAATGACATGTCACCATTGAAGTCTTGAGTGTTATAAAATAGCGAAAGCGTTGTCTTTTTATTGTCAAAATTATTCAGATCCTCATCAATGATATTTCATGGTCAAAGTGCTTTTTCTATAATAAATAAAAAAATACTCCTTCAAATCTATTTCATTTTTTTTTGTCTCGTGTAAAGTTATTCTATTCATCGTTACGTTTGTTGGATCATTATTGAAATTGGATATTATAAGATGGAAAATGTTTCCCTAATGACTCATCTTTTGTCAAGCGTAATGATTTTATTACTCATTAATCACGTGTCAAACTTCACCGGAAATGCTGGAAAATGAGTTGACTTGATTCTGCAGGTTGTGATCTTTCTTCTAGAAAATTTATCAAAATAATCTTAAATTTATTGCATTTATACTAATTAGCTTATGAACTTTTAATTTGGACAATTTAATCTTAAATTTTTTGACAATTTATCAAAAACAAAAAATTCAGAAGTTTAAAAAAAAAAAATTCACGTTAGCACTGTCTATAGGATGTCCGAAATCTATGTCATCGATTTTTGATCAAAATTAATTGAATTGGCAAATCGTTAAAATATCTAAGACTAAATTAACTAAATTTAAAAAGTTGAAGATGGAATTTGCACAAATATTATATATTAAGGATTTTTTGGGGTAATTTTCCTGTTTTTTACGACATCAAATATCTGTTAGTTATTGGAAATTTCCAAATTGCTTTTTCTGGGTTCAAGCTTGGATTGTGAGATTTTGATTTGATCGGATGAGAGCAACCATCTGAACGCGGAACGAAATATTGGGCGTCTTAAGTTGCTTCCCCCTCGGTCCCTCACTGGCCTCCCGTGACCTTAAGTGGATGACCTTATAAAATCCGACATGCCCTCACCTCAACACCATATGTAAGGGCAAACCTGATATGCTAAAGCTCTTTAAAAAAAAAAAGAAAAAAAAGACATAAATAGTCTCCGAATTTTGACCAAATATGCAATATAGCTCTCCGAGTTTTGACCAAATATGCAATATGGCTCTTAAACTTTTAATTTGTTTAATGTATTCCATGAATTTTAACTCAATATGTAATATATTCCCTGAACTTTAATATAATGTACAATGTGTCTCAGAACTTCTAATTCGTTCAATGTAATTCGTTGACTTTTGATAAATGTTTTTTTAACATTTTTATAATGTTCAAAAACTAAATTGAATATGTATCAAAATTTAGTGATCCCATTGAATAATTTAAAAGTTCATGAACCACATTATACAATAGACTAAAGTTCATAGATCACATTGAATAAATTAAAAGCCAGCCTTGTATATTGGGCCAAACCCTAGGGATTGTCTGTGTCATTATCCCTAAAAAAAATTGCCCTGACTCCTTTTTGTCCCTGCCAATTCTTATAATTACTAACATATTTAACAAGGATTATTATTGCTGAAATATACACATAAAATTTCACTAGGCAACACTCAAGTAAAATGTAGTTGTGCTGAAATCATAAGGACAAGTTGCTGTTGACTAAGGCAGGTAGTTTTATGGACTCTTTTCCCTCACTATCCACTAGCTTCAACCAGTTAAACATCATCTCCTTCTAGCCCCCTCTCTCTGTGTACATTAATTCTTCTTATCGTGTTACAAAATCTCTTCGTTATATTCAATTCCTGAATTTCATCAAACTTTTAAGAAAAATAATATTATTTTTTTATATATACTATGGCGAATGATTTTGTCGTTATTGCACACGTGGCACGTACGCATCAACAATACTATGTCTAATGCAAATCATCTCACTTTGACTGATAAAATATTCGGTATCCAATGAAATTGATGCATGACGGTTCAATTAAGTTCAACATCTTAACAATCTATATCTGCTAAGTGCATCTATAAAACATTAAATGACAAGCAAATTCATTTATTCTTTTCTAAATTTTTTTAATTTAATATGAATTTTCAATTCTATCGATTCCCATAACAACATATATTTTAATATAAATTTGCTGCATTCAGGATAAAGATGGGACCTTTTTGTAGTCTTAACGCTTAAGTCAACCAGACTCTGCATTTATGACCCAAAAAAACCAAACTCTGTAATTTATAATGGAAATGCGGATAAAATGGGCACATAAATTTTTTGTTATTTATGTTTAAATGCGATATATTTGTTAAGAAAAGCAATGTCTTCCTATATCTTATGAACTTAATGTAAGAGTTTTCCTAATATGGGCTACATTAGTTAATATTATAATTTACCATTTTACGGAATTGGTCTAAGATAAGGTAGAAAGTTTCTTAATTAATTTAATATGAGATTAGCTGATATGGATCGAGTTGAGCTTAGCCCATAATGAGAGGGCATGACTAGAAACTCTATAAATAGTACTCAAATATCTCCTCTAACCATAATTCTCACAATTATCCTCACAAAAGGGTGTTTACGTAGTGCTAAATGGTGGAGGGCCATCTCATTGAGCCGTAATACAGAGGGCAATGGAGGAGAATGACTAATACGTGGATCGTCACTTTTCCACTTCCGCATCAAGATTGATTGATTCCAACATAGGTGCATTAATCTTTCTACTCGATTTATATGTGTTTTTGTTCTAGTTATAGAGATCATGGGATTATATTTTTCCGCGTCTAACATGTGGTATCTGAGCCTCTGTAGATTAGAACATGGACGTATAGTTTTTGCCCTTTTTCGTGATTTTTTGTTTTGCAAAAATCAATTTTTATTACATAAACAAAAATATCTCGTCGAGATAAGTAAAACCGCGCGCTGCCGGAGAAGGCTGCGCATGGGGGCTGCACGTGGGACCACGCGTAGCAAGGACATCGAGCATGCACCCTACATGCTTTCAAACTCCTTCACATACGCTCACGCAGGGGTGCGACTTGCACATGCAATGCACGCGCTAGGGTTGACATCACCGTGATGTCAGTAGGCTAGCGACCCACAAGACCCAACTCGATCCGGTGACCCAACCCAGTAACCCAGCAACCCGACCCGAGATCCGACCTATTGACTTACCCGAACTAGGTTACCATTGACCAGACCTGTCAATCAGTGGGATCGTACGGTTGAACCAAGAACCGGTCGAACCGGCATCGGTTAGATTGGATCGCAAGGCTTTAATCTCGCCCGTGCATGTGCTCTGCACACTGTGCACTTAGGTGGCGCGTGCGGGCACATGGAGCCTTTAATTGATGCGTGGTCGGCGGCTACGTGCTCACACGGTGATGAGACCTTGTGGCATATTTATTTTACATGTTTGATGATTTTATGGATGTGAAAATATATATGGAACCCTAAATACGTATATTTTTAGTATATTTTTGTGTATTATCTTGTATTTTTTTTATGATTTTGGAAATACAAGTGCTAGTTTACAGGTATGTCATTTCGTACATATTGTGTAAAGTGTGATTTATTGATAATATATATAAAGTTCAACTTGTATTAATGAATAAAGTGATGTAATTAGCATGATATGTAATTTTAGTGATAAATTGCTCCTAATACTAAAGTTAAAATCATATGAATATGGTGTATGTGAGTAGTAAAGTTTATATACTCGGTATGAGAGAATTTCAACGATTTAATTAAGTTGTGACGGTCAAAGTAGCACACTTGATTGTGTTTGAGAAATATCGATCTCATATAATGATGTGATATCTCATGTTCTAATGTTTGGTCATACTCTCAAAACAGGTGATTGTGTATTAGTTCATAAAGGGATACATGATAGTATGATTGAGAAGTGACTGATCCTAGTGGTTCATACACCAAAAGGTGATAAATTCATGAAGGTTGGAATATATTTTCATAACTACTATCATGTGGGGAGAATACAATTGCATGTCATTTATTCTATCCAAAGGTGTTTATGTGATAATGCATATAACTCTTTGGATGTGTACTCGTGTGTCTTCAAGTTACACAATACTCACATTATACAATGTTTTTTTTTTTTCCAATTTTAATTTTCTGTAAACAATAACTCCATTATTATTAAGGTTCTTGCTAGTTCAAATTTTAAGAGATGGATAAAAGATTTTTTTGTTTAGTATGGAGATGGCAGATGTTCATATGGCTCTTACTTCTGAAAGTATGGAAGCTCAGAAAGCACAATTTACTACTTGGGAAAAGAGCAATTGAATTTTGTTGCTGTTCATGAAGCATTCCATTCGGGAACACTGGAAAAGTGGTTTGCCTGTAGACTGCATTGCTACTAGATAGATTATGGAAGCTTTGATGGCTAGAAATCATGTTTTGTTTAATGTTGAGATAGGGACCCACTTGCAAACACTCTATAATATTAAGTATGACTAGGGATTATATTTTGAGGATAGTAGATCTGCAGATAAAACTCTAGGCTCTCAATGTTGCTATTCTTACTATTTGCATTATGCATCAAACTTTAAATACTCTTCCTCTTAACTTTGGGATTATCAAGACCAAATATAGTTCCCAAGATGAGACCTGGTCAATTAATGACTTGATTACAAGGGTGGTGGCAGAGGAAGAGAAATTGAAGAAAGATAAAGGGCATATTGCCCTTTATGCTTCTAGTTTTGGTAGTGATGAGGGTAAGAAGTTAAAAAATTATACTCATAAGGAAAATTTTGAAGCTGCTAGTTCTTCCAATCATAAAGGAAATTCTGAAACCATTGATCCTTCTAACAATTTGGGTCCTAAGAAAGAACCCTTCAAGAAGGATGGTGTTCTTTGTTACTTTTGTAGGAAAAGAGGACACATAAAGAAACGTTGCAATAAATATAAAGCTCGATTATTAAAAAAAAAAAACAACAGTAAATCTGAAGGTAATGATTATTTGGCATTTGTTTACCGTATAAGGGTTCATAAACCAATGGACGCCAAATCATAATGAATCAAAGCTCACTATGGGAAACAACATTAAAGTTGATGTCGAATTCGTGAGATATATTATTTTGATTCTAGATTATGGTTTTAGGATGATGTTAAGAAACATTTTTTATGTACCTTTCTTTAGAGGGAACTTAGTTTCTATGTCTTGTTTGGACATGCATGGATACTCTTTTAAAATAAAGAGTAATAGTATTCCTATGTTTTTTAATTCATATAAGGTTGGGTGTTGTAATTTGTCCAATGGATTGTACCGATTATATTTATCTCCAATGATATGTACATCGCTCATTTAGCTATAAATGTTGTTTCCAAAAGACATCTACCTAAGGAATAATCTTATGCATTGTGGTAGAAACACCTAGGTCACATCTCTAAAGAAAGAGTAGAAATGCTGATAAAGGCTGACATACTGCTTACTTTTAAAAGTGATCTAAAGACTTGCATAGACTGTTGTAGAGGTAAAATAACTAAGATAAAGAAGAAAACCGCAGCTCAAAGTTCTAATCTGTTAGAATTCATCCACACTGATATTAGTGGACCATACACGGTAACTTTGTATAATATTATTTCATCACATTTATTGACAACTATTCCCGACATAGACACCTATACTTGATTAAAGAAAAGTTTGAGTCTCTTGACAAATTCAAGATTTTTCATATTGAAGTAGAGAAACAATTAGGAAAAATCGTAAAGATTGCCAGATTTGACTATGGCAATGAGTCTTTTGGGAGGCATGGTGATTCTAGATAACTTAAAGGGCCGTTTTCTAAATATTTAGAGGATTTTGGGATAGTAGCTCAATTTACTATACTTGGGAGTCCTAAACAAAATGGTGTGACTGAAAGGCGCAATCGCACTCTTATGGATATGATGAGGAGTATGATTAGTAGAACAAATTTACCTAGATTTTTGTGGGGTGAAGCTTTGAAACAACACTTTACATTCTAAATCGTGTTCTTACCATAGCGGTTCCATTGACTTCTTTTGAATAGTGGATTAGACATAAACCCAGCTCGAATCATCTTAAAGTTTGGGAGTGTCTTGCAAAAGTGGTTATATAATCCAACATTTAGTAAGTTGGATTCTAAAACTACTCGGTATTACTTTATATCTTACCAAGATCATTCAAAGGGGTATAGATTTTATAACCTCAATGGAGGTACAAGAATTGTGGAATCACAGAAAACAAAATTTCTCGAATTTGATGTAGTTGAAAAGGGTAATTGTTCACAAACTATTGAAGATGACAATATAGTGGGGATTACTAGATCTTGTCTTTGTTGTATAGACGATTATGGAGTCTCCTACAACACAAACTGAGCCTATTGTGGCCTAAGATCTTGTTATTGAGGCAGTTCTTGATGAAGTTCTTTAAGCCCCTCAAGTTCAGAATGAGGTTGCAATAGCTCCACTTAGGAGATCGACTAGGGAAAGACGTTTAGCTATACTACCAAATTATATAGTCTACTGGGAAGAGTATGATTATCATATTAGCTGCGTTGTTGATCCAGTGACTTATACAGATGATGTTTCTTGCCTTCAATTAGACAGCTAAATGCAATGAAAGATGAGATGCAATCCATGAAACATAATGGTGTTTGGGAGCTAATTGAATTGCTTGAAGGTTACAGGTCCATTGGCTGCAAATAGGTATACAAGACTAAAAGGGATTCCAAATGAAAGATTGAGAAGTTTAAAGGTAGACTAGTAGCTAAGGGTTTCATTCAAAGAAAATGAATAGATTATGAAACAACCCTTTCTCCAGTCTCTTCTAAAATATTTTTATACTAATTTTGGCATTGGTAGCTCATTTTCATATGACGTTATACTAGATGGATGTTAAAACTACTTTTCTAAATGGAGATTTTAATGAGAAGGTCTATATGGTACAACCTAAAGATTTTGCAATAGACGATTCAGGTAAGCTTGTATGTAGATTAAAGAAGTCTATTTATGACCTCAAGCAAGCTTATAGATAATGGCATTTAAAGTTTAATAGTATTGTCATTTCATTCAGATTTATTGAAAATAAAGTAGATCAATATATATATACTACAAGGTTAGTGGGAGAAAATATATTTTGCTCATACTTTATGTAGATAATATCTTACTTGCAAGTAGTGACATTAGATTACTATATGAGATAAAGCGGATGTTATCGAAAAATTTTGACATAAAAAACCTTGGTGAGGCATCTTTTTTTTTTTTTTTTTTTTTTTTTTTTTTTTTTGCATTGAGGTCCATAAGGATCACTCTCACCGTTTTTCGGGTTTGTCTCAGAGGGCATGTATTAATCGTATTTTAGAAATATTCAATATGGATCATTATAAGGCAAGAATTGCTCCTATTATTAAGGGTAATAAATTGAGTTTCTCACAATACCCTAGTTTAGATTTTAAGAAAGCCCAAATAAATGATGTACCTTATGCTAGCATACTTAGAAATATCATATATGCTTAAGTTTGTACTATACCAAACATCGCCTTTGTGACATGACTTCTAGGCAGATATTAGTCAAATCCAAGACACGATCATTAGGTTGTTGCCAAGAAAATTTAAGGTACTTAAAGAAGACAATAAACTATATGTTGATTTATAGACATTTTTCAGACTTATAGCTAGTAAGGTATTCAAATGCAGACTTTGCTACCTGTCAAGATGATACGAAGTCAATGACAGGATATATATTTATATTGGCGGGAGGTGCGGTATCATGGAAGAGTGAGAAATAGAAATCTATATCATCTTTTACTATGCAAGTAGAGTTTTCAGCTGCTACTTGAGCTATTTGGCTCTAAAATCTCATTATGGAGTTAATTGTTTTTTATTTTTGTGAAAAGACCCATATAGTTATAGTGTGACAATAACTCTGCAGCATTGTTTATTAACAATAATAGAGGTCTCAAGGGATCTAAGCACATATCGATCAAGTTTTTGACCATAAAGGAGTTAGTACATAATGGTGATGTAGCAATAGATCATATTCTTACAGTTAATATAGTTGCTGATATACTAACTAAAGGCTTACGTCCTTGTATGTTTGAGTGACATGTCATTAGCATGAGCTTCGAAGCATCTTGGGATGCTGTTATTTAGTAAAAGTTATTTTTAGTTTTTTCTAATAAAGTTTACATATGTGTTTGTTACAATTAGTCACGTTTTAATATGTATCAACTTTTGCATTCAATAAAATATTTATGGATGTATTATTATTATCTTAAATACATATTGATAAAAGTCTCAAAATATTGTATAAATCTTGAGTGAAAGCTAGGAGCATCTGGTTATTAGCCTTGAGTATATATCTTGTTACATATAAAGAAATGTTAACTATAAAGATAATGCATTTGTGGATTCATTAGAACCATAAAAACATTCTCTAATGACATAAGTTTTTGTGATACTTAAGATAAAAGAATGGTAACTGACAAATGAGATCTCTTTATGAAAGGTTTTATTCATTAGTCACACTACCATATTAAATCTATATAAATAAAGTTAAGAGCACTCATGATCATGGAAGGTTCTATGTGGATACATGCCAGTGTTTAAGACTTTATGAGATAAGATTAAATATTAAGAATTATCTCTAGACCAATATACGCACATACGGTACAATTTCAATTAATATAGCTCAAGTGGGAGAATGTAAGAGTTTTCCTAATATGTTATACATTAATTGATATTGTAATTTATCGTTTTATAAAGTTAGTCTAAGATGAGATAAAATGCTTCTTAATTAATCTAAAATGGGGTTGGTTAATGTGCGTCGAGTTGAGCTTGGCCCGTAATGAGAGGGCCAAGTTGGAAAATCTATAAATATTGCTCAAATTTCTCCTTTAACCCAAATTCTCACAATTATACTTATAAAAAGGCGTTTACCTAGTGCTAAAAAGTGAGGGGGTCGTCTTATTGACCAAGTATACAAAGAGTAATAAAAGAGAAGGACTTGTGCGCGAATCGTCACTTTTCCGCTTCCACATCAAGATCGATGGATTCTAAAATAAGTGTATTAATCTTTGTACTCGATTATATGTGTCCTGATTCTAGCTATGAAAATCATAAGATTATGTTTTTCCACGTCTAACACTTAAGATATACTCAAACAACGATAGTACTTAAAATTAAGATACCTTTACTTTCGATCATGAATGAATGACTTTAACTCAAGTTTCTATTTTTTTGTTAATATATCTTACTTTACTTGTATTTTTCTATGTTGAGAAACAACTAATTTCATGTATTTTATTAGAATCTTATGATTTTGATTCAATTTTTTCTTCCCAATTCATATAATATAAATTTTGTTTTATGATTCATATACATTGTAGTTTTGACATCTACCGAAAAGTATACTCATAATTTATAATTAACTATATCTTAAAAAATCACAATAATAAAAGTACCCAAGATAATTAGAGTGTATTCCTATAATTGAATCGTACATTCCAATTTACATCTCCCTCATCTTATGACTAGTTAAACTTTAAAAAATTGAGATCCTAAAAAATGCTTCTCGTGATTTACGCCTTTAAACTTTTTCCCCCCTTCTTTTGGTGCCCAACGCTAGGAATGCATTTGCATGTTTGTTTGGAGATTTTAAAAGAAAATATTATTTTTGCTTTCCGGTCAAATTCATAATATTATGTTAAAATTCAAAAAATCATGAAAATTTTAATGGGAATCTACATATCAACATTATATATCATGAAAATATTTAGATATTTTAGGTTATAAAAATTCAAAGTACGTAAATTAGAATATGAAAGACTACACTTTGAAGCATATTTCACCCAGTTTTTCTTTTTACTTTTCTACTATAGCCTTTTTCATTTCTTTTTCTGTTATGCTGCTTGCATGTTGATGCTCATAATTGTATAATTTTGTTGTCGATTTATCATATGTACAAGTGTAATCATGGCGACTACTCACTTTATGTGTGGGTCAACTCAGTTGACTTTATCGGAAAAAAATATATTAACAATGTTTTTGGTAAGATTTTTGTTCTCGAAAATAATTTTTGTCTAGAAATAGTATTTTCAATTTCTATTCCAAATCTATTTTATGGCCATTTTTTTTTATCACAAGGAGTAGAAAAAGTAATTGACTTTTTTTTTTATGGTCGAAAATACGGATGAGATGCATTACTTAACCAAGTTCTTTGCAAATACATCAAGAGCATCAGAACACAGCAAATCTAAAAGTGCATACGAGGGGTTAGTAACCCAATTAGTAGGAAGACACTTCATGCGTTGGGCTTTCGCAAGCCAATCCGCTGTTTTATTCATCTCTCGACTGCGATGGGCCAGTGTAAGGCCCGATATTGCTTGCAGCTTTGTCTTGGCCCGATCCACCAATGGTTGTGCATCCCAACTGAACTCCTTTGAAGTGAAAAAATAATTGACTTTACCAAATAGATTTATGTTCTTTCTTTGTTCTGAAAAACAAAAGAATAGAAAAATAGAAAAACAGTAGTTACCAAACAACCTCTAAGTTGGTTGAACATAGAAAAACAGTAGCTACCAAACAACCTCTAAGTTGGTTGTTCATATTTGACATCCATATTTTCTTTTTCATGATGTAATGATGAATAATAAGATAAAAGGTCGTAATCGCCTTATAAATTGAAAAGACCGCAAATTCTTTTCTTTTGTCATGATAAATAATAGGTTAAAAGGTCATTATCGCTTATTAGATTAAAAATAAGGTAACTTTTCAAAATTTTCCCTTAGAAATTTAAAAATAAATCGGATAAGTGTAACCATCTATAATATCATAACAATATATTTCTTGCTCAGGAGATAAGATA
This sequence comes from Eucalyptus sp. ANBG9806169, assembly GCA_014182395.1. Classification (NCBI taxonomy): domain Eukaryota; kingdom Viridiplantae; phylum Streptophyta; class Magnoliopsida; order Myrtales; family Myrtaceae; genus Eucalyptus; species Eucalyptus sp. ANBG9806169. The sequence goes on from CM024580.1 coordinate 27,366,620, forward strand.
AGCTAAAATTTTAATAACAATTTACGAAAAATACAATAATTTCAATGGACAAAGTCATCGCGTTCCTCGTCAATGACCTGTCACTATTACATTGAGAACTAAGAAAAATGTTTTCATCCTCATCAATGACTCCGATAGTCAATATACTTTTTTATAGGAAGATATTCATTCTATTCGGGACTATTAATGAAATAGTTCTAAATCTATAAATCTAGTTTTAAATCTTTTCATATTTTGTCAATTGAATTTATCTGGCTAATTTTAGCTGAAAATTGGTAACGGGAACGCCAATCATTTTATGTAATACAATCGTAACTAACGTGAATATTTTTGTAATAAACTTTTAATTTTTTTAATTTTCTTCTCTTTACTTTTTTTTTTTCCTTTTCCTTTTAGGACTAAGGGCCGTCAATGATCACTAATTCACCACTATTGGGTAGGGGTGTTGCAGCACTTAGTGGCTCTAGGCAAGGGCTACAACACATTTGCTAGCCATTGGATGAGTGGTCGCGAGCCCTCACTGTGGCTGGTGAGGGCATCATGACCCTTACCCAGGCCCTCATCCAAATTTGGTGAGGACTGTGATGCCCTTACTATGGTTGATGAAGCCCTCGTCGGCTAAAGTGAGGCACGTGGCCCCATGTTTAGATCTGGCCTAAGCTAGGGTGCTATGGCCCTTGTTGGCCCCAATGATGCTTTTGCCTATGGCCAGCGACTTTTGCTGGCTCTTAACCCAAAAAAAAAAAAAGTAAAGAGAAGAAAAAAACAAAAAAGAAAGAAAGATTATAAAAAATATCTTAAAAAATATCAAAAATTTTTAAAAATGTTTATGTTAGGGTTGCCAACTTTTGGACAAAATTGGTTGGATGGACTTAATTGATAAAATATGAAAATATTTGTAACTAAATTGATACAATTAAAAATTTTAGATTGAATTGGTACGAGTATAATAAATTTATGATTTTTTTGGGTAATTTCCACTCTTTTATTCAATTTCATTTTCTAATGCCGCCCTTTTCCAAATAAAGTTATTCTAATGAGCATCAATGACGTGTTACGTCAATGTCATGAGCATTGCAAGATAGCAAAATCGTCATCTTTTTATTGTCAAAATTATTCAGATCCTCACCAATGATATTCATGGTCAAAGTGCTTTTCTATAAAGAAAATACTCATCAAAATCAATGTCATTTTTTTTTTGTCTCTTATAAAATTATTTTATTCATCATCACGATTGTCGAGTCGCCATTGAAATGGGGTATCTTGAGATGGAAAATGGTTTCCTAATGACTCATCTTTTTGTCCATAGTAATGATTTCATTACGTATCAATCACGTGTCGCTGTCAAAAATTAGACCAAAAGCAAAATATTCACAGGGCCAATTCCTCTGCCACCTCCTCAAACTTCACGGCCTCGCTCTCTCGCCCCATCTCCTCTACAGCGACCGAACTGCGAGAGAGAAAAAGTCAAAACACTGGAAATAAAAAGAGGACGTGCCATGGCGACCGCGCATTTGGAGGGCACCGTTTAGGAGACATTATGAAATGCTGGAATTTGGGGTTTAAGTGGAATCTGCAGGTCGAGCTTTTTTTGGGAAAATTAATCGAATAAATTTTAAATTTATTATATTTATGTCAATTCAATCCTAAATATTTTAATTTAGTCAATTTAATTCTAAATTTTTTAACGATTTACTAATTTGATTCCTTCATCCAATTGTGACTGAAAATCACTAACATAGGTACTGACAGTGCCACGTAGGATAGACAACACTAATTAGGACAATTTTCATAATTTTTTGTTCTATTCTATTCTATTCTATTCTATTTTTTTTCTTTTTTCTATATAGTTCGACCCTACTCTTTTTTGCTTGTTGTTGAGAAATCGCTCTACATTTCCCTAGGTATGGAAGATAGGAAAATTGGCTTTAGGTTCCAATCGGCTCGAAGAGCATAAAAGTGAGGTCACAAGCGATGGCAGCGACTCTCATAGGTTTAAGAGAAGAAACAATATAAAAGAAAAATGAAACAATATAAGAAAAAAATTAAATTTTCTTTTAATAAATTATCTATGTAAGTGCCACCCATGTCACGTAAGATGACCAATATCTATGTCAATAATTCTCGATCAAAATTGATATGAAGAACTAAATTGACAAATTATTAAGAGATTTATAACTAAATTAACTAAAATAAAATGTTTAAAATTAGGAAATAACAAATATAATAAATAAATATATATATAACTTCCCGGCTTACGTGCCGACAAATATCGATTAGTTTTGGAAAGTTTCCAAGTTGCTTTTTCTGGGTTCGAACTTGGACCGTGAGATTTTGATTTGATGGACGATGAGCAACCGTCTGAACGTGTCGCCGCCAGAACGGGATCTCTCTCTCCCCTTGGATTTTCCCAAGAGGGGAAAGTTGTGCAGTTTAAAGCAACTGAACTGCCCCAGGAAATCATTACCACCCGAAAATAGGGGAGAAAAATGGAAGTCCGACGAAACGTTGGCATCGATGAAGCTGCCACTTCAACCGTAAGCCAACTCAACGATTTGCTTTATTGCCTCCGCGGTTGGCGGCAGAGAACGTTGGAGGGATTGTCGGGCCGGCGCCGGTCCTTGGCGAGCATCATTATTGCTGCCGTTGTCTGTCCTCTAATACTTTTTGCTTCTCTGATCTCAAGTTCAGTTGTAATTATAACTTTCTCTTATGATTTATGAAAATAATATAAATGATTCATAAATTTTGATTCAATATATAATATTGTCTTCGAATTTTTAATTTATTTAATGTGATTCATGAATTTTAGTATAATATGTAATATCGTCATTTAAATTTGAATTGTTCAATATGATCTTTAAATTTTTGGTATATGTTCAATCTAATCTCTAAACCATAACTCTAAATTTGAATTAATGAAATTAAGATATTCAATATTTTCATATAATCAATGGATTAAATTGAACAAAGACTATATTTTTACACATTGGACTAAAATTCGATGATCATATTGAACGGATTAGAAATTCAAAGAAGACATTGTACATTTAGCCAATGTTTTATGGATCATTTGTGTAATTATTTCATATGATTTTTTTGACAAAAATGCCCTTGAGATTAACACATGAGATACATGTATGTGCCAACTGATCATTTTTTTTCATTGACGGATAAAGAGAATAGATTGACACGCGCGAAACAAATTTAGGGTTCATTTGAGACAAACTCGAATTTAAGAGCACGTGACGAAAACCAGACTTCTTCAAGGGGTTTTTGGGGTATTTCACCCCCCAAGAAAGTTATTCCATCTTTTAGTTATGACTTTGTCACTAGTAGAAGTTCTTTTTATAACGTAAAAGGAAAAAGATAATTATTCCATTATATTTCATTTTCCACTCAGGAAAAATGTGACTTTATTCCCCATCGGTAACGGATGTCATTGTCGAATTAAATTATATAATTCGGCATAATTATTTTATTCCATTCTATTCCATTTCATTCCATTTTATTTTCCAGAGGCATCCTTAGCTGGCGCCCACCTACCCTTATAAAAAATAATAAAATAAATGACTAAGATTGCCCTCATATCCAGCAAGCACCATGTCCGACCAAAATTCAAATTCAAAATAAAGGCAAGTCTCCAACCTTAAAAATTTGACAAAAAAAAAAAAAAACCATAGGGGAGGGCAAATCCGTCAAATGGCATGAACATTAATCCTCGTTTCCAAAAAGTAACGGAGCAAACCTGTCCAAAAAAATTCATCCCCCTCCCTCCCTCTTCAGAATCCGCCATTGATCTAAGCTCCAAACCTCCCTTCTCAGTTCTCCCTCTCTTTCCGTAACGGACAAGCGAAATCCACTCCCGACTGGATCGAATTCCGTCCTTAGATTGTGTCTGCAATCGCCTCACTCCCTCTCTCCGAAATGGGTTCTCTGGTCCCGTTCCAAGACCTCAACCTGCTGCCGGACCCGCCCATGGCCGCCCCCGGCGCCACCATCACTCCCAAGATCGAGCCCAAGCTCGAACCCCTCGACGAACCGCCCCAGACCCACGTCCCCAGCCACCCCCAGCGGCCACCCCCGCTGCAGACCCACGAGCTTCCCAACCCCCACCCCTGAATTCTTCCTCAGCTCCCCGAACGCCCCGCAGACCCCCTCCCCGGACAGCGGCGGCGGCGGCGGCGACCAGCTCTTCTCCGAGTTCCACCGCGTCTCCGAGCTGTTCCGCAACGCGTTCGCCAGGCGGTACGGCCGCGGGGGTGGCGACGTGGACGTGCTGGATCCCAAGACGCGGGCCATTGTCCCGGTGAAGAGCGAGGAGGCGCAGGTCTCTCCGTTCGCGGCCTCGCCGAGCAGCGGCGGCCGGCGGCACCAGCTGCAGCCGCGGTCGTCCGAGCTCGTGAGGGTAGCTGATCTCAGCGACGAGGACAAGAGGTACTTTCGCGAGGAGGTGCGCCAGGCCCGCCTGATTTACGATAGCCTGCGTGTTTTTTATATCTCGCATGAGGAGGGTCTTGATGGGAGGATGAGGAGAGGTGATTTGGCGGCCGCTTCCATGATGAGAGGGAAGGGATTGTGGGTGAATCGCGATAAGAGAATCGTGGGACCTTTACCTGGTGTAGAGATAGGCGATGTCTTCTTCTATAGGATGGAGTTGTGTGTTGTAGGTCTGCATGGTCAACCGCAAGCTGGCATTGATTATTTAACTGCTAGCCAGAGCTCAAATGGCGAGCCAATTGCGACCAGTGTTATTGTGTCTGGAGGGTATGAGGACGATGAGGATGCAGGGGATGTGATTATATATACTGGTCATGGAGGGCAGGATAAGCTCAATAGGCAGTGTAACCACCAGAAGTTGGAAGGTGGTAATTTGGCTATGGAAAGGAGCATGCACTATGGAATCGAAGTTCGGGTTATAAGGGGGATAAGATACGGGGGCGGTGCGACACCCAAGATATATGTGTATGATGGGTTGTATAGGATTCTTGATCATTGGTTTGATATTGGGAGGTCTGGTTTTGGGGTATACAAGTATAAGTTGATGAGAATTGAAGGGCAACCAGAAATGGGTAGTTCTATCATGAGGTTTGCTCAGACCCTTAGGACAAGGCCTTTAACAGTTAGGCCCAGGGGATATCTCAGTCTTGACATTTCAGCGAGGAAGGAATGTGTGCCTGTTTTTCTGTATAATGACATCGATTCTGATAGCACTCCCCTGCATTATGAGTACTTAGCCAGGACTGCATTTCCTCCATATTTGATGCTTCAAAATGCTAATGGCAGCGGGTGTGAATGTGTTCTGAGCTGTGGAAGTAATTGCTTTTGTGCTTCGAGAAATGGGGGTGAGTTTGCCTATGATCACAATGGGTTACTTATGAGGGGAAAGCCAGTTATTTTTGAATGTGGGCCATTTTGTAAGTGTCCTCCGACCTGCCGTAATCGTGTGACACAGAAAGGTTTAAGTAGTAAGTTGGAGATATTTAGATCAAAGGAGACCAATTGGGGTGTTAGGACCTTAGAGCTGATACAAGCTGGTGCTTTTATATGTGAATATGCAGGAGTTGTACTCACGAGAGACCAAGCCCAGATTTTCAGCATGAGTGGCGATCCATTGGTCTACCCGAGCAGGTTTACTGCTAAATGGACCAAGTGGGGAGATTTGTCCAAAGTGTTTCCGGATTATGCACGCCCTGCTTATCCATCAATTCCTCCTTTGGATTTTGCTATGGATGTCTCAAAAATGAGGAATGTTGCTTGTTATATTAGCCATAGTTCAACTTCTAATGTAATGGTGCAGTATGTATTGTATGATCACAATAATGTTTCGTTTCCTCACGTAATGTTGTTTGCATTGGAGAATATTCCTCCTCTGAGGGAGCTCAGCCTTGACTATGGTGCTGCGGATGAATGGACTGGGAAGCCTCCTCTTCTCTGTAACTGAACTGTCTTGGAAAGTTGGACAGACTGAATCGAGGATGGTGCCCATTTCCTATATCTAAATTGGAGAAGTGATGCATTTTGAAAGTGATGCAGTGCAGCGTTACAAGGGCTGAGGTAAACTAAATTTTATGTTCTGCAAGCATTGAAAAACTATGGAACTATGTAGAACAATTATTTTCATCTTTGGAGATGGATTCTTTGTGTTTCATATGTTAGCTTTAACAATGTAGCTGTCTTCGAGATTCTTACTTCTTGTCTTGTTTGATCAATTGTTGTGTCTTTTCTGCATTTAGATCAGTTGCTGAAAATTAACTCTGCCGTGGACATTGTTGATGACTAGATTTTTTTGGCTGTGGTCAAATTATCTATGACGATGGTGATGATTATAATTATTACTATTCGAGAAATGGTGGCTGCATAAGTACGTAGTTTCATGTTCCTTGATGGGGAGCTACTATTGCTTTTGCATTGAGGAAGATCTTAATGATTCGTTCTCGTTTCTCTCTTTCCTTCCTTGATCTGGTGAATTTGTCTCATGTAATGGTCCTGCGATGGAAGAAGTTTCATCTCACGAAAAACGAGGACCCCACGACATTGTTTTTGATAGTCCCGAACAAGGTCGTGGAGGTCTGAATCTATTTCTAATTGATATTGGTGTTTGAAAGATTGGGTCTTGTGATCGGATCTAATATCACATATATATATATATATACTTTTGTGTAGAAATGAATAAATGTTTTTAACAGACCATAACTTCAAAGAACTGGTATTGCCAAGACCTATATGATCTCTAAAATTATGACAATAAGTCCTTTCGCCCTTACGTGAAAATCTCAAAATGTAGAAACTTTTGTTAAAATTGAATTGGTAGAATCACTCCAACCTAAGGATATTCATTCTTTGATTTTGCATTTTGCAATGAGGAGACTCAAAGCACCACGGCAGGCAAATTTAATTGGAGGTCACTTTAAGTTGTAAGAAATGGAAGTGAGACATAATGAAATAAGATTGGTAATGAATTCGAGTAAGATGATAGTGGAACAAGCATCATTCCTTCAGTTTATAGGTGCGACATTTAAAACCGCTAGATTTTTGGTTTTTACCCCTTATACTAGTTGGTCGTAGAAGTAATGATACAAATTCTTATACATCTCTGGAATTGTCCACACATTACTTGATTCAGGAGTTACTGAAGCCAAATCCTGTCAAAACTGTACATTCCGTGCATCGACATTTCAGATCACCCAAAGCCATCATTTTCATCGTCGAACCTTCTCCATTCATGTTGTGCAAATCTTTCTAAAAATGAGGGCACTGCATTTGGGTTTTCAAATAACAAAATTATGGGAAAGGTTAAAATAGAAGTACTTATCTTTTTTTTTTGCAGAACAGGAGAACAGTATCCGATTTTGTTTTCCAAGTGCATTGAATGAAAACAGTACTTAATTTAGCAGGATAATAGAGTGATATTTGATTGTCTTTTGTAGGGCATAACACAATACGAATGAGTCTAGTGCTTAAGTGGTGGAATGAGCATGTGAGAGCATTGAATTGCCTCTCTGTTGCTATTAATGTTCACTATACATCGTTCCAGCCACCTTTGATGGGATCATTAAATAATAACTTCATTGAATGCTGATTCCTGTCTATCAAATATGGAATTATATCTTTTGGCAGTCAATTTTCATTTGTTGCGCTTTTCAATAAATAAGCCGGTGTTTATGAGTTTAAAATCCCAGTGGGATTGATTTCTGTAGAATGGCAGTAGCTTCTTAATTTATATGAATTAGAGGTGTCAAACCATGTGATGATGTATACATCCATACAACTTACGTAAATTGTGCTCAAAGTTTGCATTTTCCTCCTGTGTAAGATTTATGCATTGTATTTTTTTTTTTTTGTAGAAGATGGACACCCAATATTCAAGGATTCAATGAAATTGTATCTTTTGGTGCCAAGAATGAGTGAAATGAAATACTGCTAGTGAAGGAGCTAGGAGAGTGGGGCAGGCAATGATTATTTGGCCGATTGCACTATTCCTTTCATTTAATGCATGATCTTATTCAATAGATGAACCTATTAAATACGTTGTCACGTAGCGTATGCTTTATGGTGGGTCTTAACTAATGACATGATTAATATCATGCTGAACAAAGGGAAATAATGATAATTTACCACTTTTTGGTTTTTGCTTGATGTACTTCTAGGTGAGGATGTTGAAAGTAGCTTATAAGATTTTTCTTATGTTAGCGAAGAGACAACTTCCATTTGTAGCAGTTCGTGCTTTTGAGGCTTTGCCTCTTGCTTTCTCTATCTACTGATATTTTATAAGGTATAGGCAGTCTTCCCAGTTTTATTATATTGAATCACGACTGTCATGGATGAGGTAATTCAGTCTTTGTCAATGCAAAATTTGGTTTGCTGTCACCAGACATCCCGGTTCGTCTCATCTGGTCCCAGCTGAAATTTGTATTGTTGGTTTCAGCTATCGGAATACAGTGAAAATGTATTAAAATTACGTCATATTTATTACTTGTCTAATATGGAAATGGTTCAGCACGGGGTGGAGTTAGCTTAAGCCGGCTGAACTTAAGAGGAAAATTCAATTGTTTTCCTTTTCTGCCTCGATTAGTAACCTTAGTCATGCCTGGAAATGGCTTAGGAAATGGATGTGGAATCTTGGTGGCATTCTGCATTTATGCAGTTGGCATCAGTTTTGGGATCTAATCTTACACTGTTCTGTCATTTTAACTGCACTCTAAATCCTAATTTAGATGTTGCTGACATAGGGCCATTACCGCCTTGGTACCTTTTTCTTTGTATGGATGCTTTTAGTTGGCTGTATGGTACTGAGCTGATTAAATGGGTCTTCGTGAAGGTTCATGAGATATGATCAGAAGGATAATAAGAGGAATTATGGAAGCTTCTTTAATATTCTGTTCGTCCAGGATGCCCAAGATATGAAGTTGTTCAAAGGGAATGTTGGAATAAAATGGGGCATTCTGCTAAATATTTTGAAGTGTTGTGAGATAACTGCATTGACGTATTGAACATCTCTGCAGATACTATGCTTCTCTTTCTCCTGTGAACTTATGATTCACTTCCATTTTGCCTTGACCTGCAAAAAAGGAGATAAATCTCATGATTTTGTTTTGTGGATCAGATTGAAACGCTTAATTCTTCTTGTTTCTGGTAGAAGGCTTGCTATGACTACGAGCAGTGTAAAGTTTCTTCAATTTTTTTTCTTCAAATTGAATCGGAGTATCTGTTTAGTTCAGCAGCTTGTAATTCACTGTCTGTATGTTGTCCATTTAAACCTCAATACCATATTGACTCGGTAAACACAAACATATTTGAAAGTTGACGGTATGTGTCTGTTTTGTGGTGGGCAAATTACTTGATTGATTCACCACAGGTGGTATTGCTTGTGCGTGGGATGTGGCTATAATAGTTACTAGCAATCTTCTTGGTCATTTCCTACAGTCGCTTTTCATTTTGATTTCTCCTCTTCATGCAGCACAAAGTGTTTTGGTTTGTTTCTTGGATAAGATCAATGCACTCACGTCTGATGACAATGTCACTCACCTCCATAATTTCTTACACGCAGATTTTGGTTGGATCTTTTGCGGGCATGTGTCTGCGGATGCTGCAGTTCTGTCCCCATTTTTTGTGTGCGAGCTGATGCTGCCGGTGAATTTATTAGAAACAACAAAACTGGCGGTCCATCAAATTTTTGGATGTGATTACCTTGTAAGAGAAATTTTGGTCGAGGACTGAACTTCACGCAGATCGGCTGCTGGCGGAAGTACTGATCGCTGTTTTTGCTGACAGTGCACCTTTTTGTACTTGTAGGATAAGGCTGCTCCAGGCACTGGTCGAAATTGTGGACGACCAACATCTGTTGTACTTGTAAACCCATAAATGCCAAAATCTATTGTATGGTTAACTTGTATATAAAGTTCGCATCACGGCTGTACAGTTGACATATCTATTAGTGCAGGCATAGCAGGAAGTCCATCTCTCTCTCTCTCTCTCTCTCTCTCTCTCTCTCTGTGGCTAAATCTTTCTTCGGCTTCCTTGTATTCTTCTTCTATTCTGAAACTTTCGTTTGAGGACTTATGCTTGATCAATGTGCTACGACGTAGCATTTAATAACAGGGGCATGACATTGAATTCATCTGCATCTCTGAACTGATTGAGAGGCTTGAATGAGATGGAAATGTGTTATACCCTTTCTTGCCGTGTTAATCAGAAGAAGCTTGTCATGAAGGGCGTTTGATGTTGCTTGCGAGGGTATTGAGTTTATTCATTGTGGAAGAAAATGGCAGTGGGAGCAAGATGCAGCAAGCGAAGGAAGAATCAGGACTCCAAGTTCAATTGGAACTGATGAGAAGAGAATGATGTACAGGAACTGGCAGTGTTCCTGACTCATTGAAGATATTGATGCATCAAAGAGGTGGAATTGCTGTCACAAGAACTAGTTCTTGATCTTTCCGTACGAATCTTTCCCCTTCTTTGTCTTGGGTTGGGTAGGAAGGAGAGCCACTTTGCATGAGGTGAAAGCTTTCTTTTAGACACTGGATGAAAACGACGGGGTTTGGACGAGAGTATAGAAATTTGCAGGTCAGAAAAATCGGGAATTACTAAGGCAGTCATCTCGTGCATTTGTCGTATCATTTAGGAAAATTCAAGTGTCCCGTGCGTTTTTTAAAATGAAAAAGAAAAGAAGAGAGAACGAAATTATGCGATGGGTTGATTCCTGAAAACGATAATAAGTTTTAGATAATGTTGATAAAAAGTATGCGACTGATAAATTAATTATACCGTAAACTGTTAGTAAATTACCCATAAATGATGAGTATCAATGTTAAAATTTACCCAGCTACAACAAAATATTACCGTCAAATTGGTAACTTACGTCAGAATTTAGCAATGCGTATTCATTTGCACTAGTAGCAATTCAAGCCATTTTCTGTCAATGTCAGCAATGTCAACCTAGAATGATAATAGCGAGTTACCAACAAAGAAATGAGTTTAAATGCCATTTTCAATAGTTAGTTATCCACGTGTCTTGTAATTTTTTTTTTTTTTCGGTAACACGTTTTGTAATTTGCAAGCTACGACAAAATGGTACTAATCAATATATCAATTATTTTAGCCACATAACCATAGAGTAGATTCCTTTCTCTCATAACCTTTAGATCTTGTTGACACTTAATTTTTGTCCAAAGATCGTGTTTAAATATTTTCAAAAGAATTGGAACTTGTTTTTCCATAAAAATATTTCATATCAAATTTTTGCGTTTACATTGCCTAGGCATTTACTATAGTTTTTAAATGGAATTATTTTTCTCGAAATCTACTTTCCATAAAAGAAGTTGGGGCCGAGAATCTGAATATGTTTAGCCAAGCTTCCTCATTCTTGGGCAAGAAAATGGCCAATTTTGATGAACTTTCTTGCAAAATCGGATGGAGAAACTTGCAAAGTCTAGTTAGCGGCTTAGAGTACTATACATGAACTTGCCAATTGATAAAAAGAATCTAGAAAAATGGATTGATTAAGGGCCTGTTTGTTAATGTTTCTGTTTTTTGTTTATAAACAAAATTTTTGTTTTTTTTGTTCCAGGGAACAAAAAAAGAACAGAAACGCGTTTGTTTGCGTTTTGTTCCAAATCTATTTTTTTTTTTGTTTCTAGGAACACATTTGGAATAGAAACAAGAAACAAGAAAAAACGTGTTTCTTGTTTACGGAATAATTTTTAAGAACAAAATTTCTCTCTCCTCTCTTTTTCTTCTTCTTTTTTCTTTGGCCGGTCGCCAGCCTCGGCCATGGCCGGTGATCGGCCGTCGAGGGCCGGCGGCAAGCTCAGGCTCGCCCAAATTCGGCCAGCCTGAGCTCGCCCAGCTAAGGTGAGGCCGAGCCTCGCCCAACCACAGCGAGGCTCGGCCTTATCGGGGTTCGGTGAGCCTCGGCGTGGGTGGGCGAGGCCACCGGCCCTCATCGGCCGGTTGCCGGCCATGGCCGAGGCCAGCGACCTGCCAAAAGAAGAAAAAAAGAAAAAAGAAATAAAAAAAGGAAAAATAAAATAAAAATATTAAAAAATTAAAAGAAACAAAAAAAGAACACAAATTTACCAAACGTGTTTCTGTTCATTTTTTATTCCCGGAACAAATTTACCAAACACGTTTTTTTGTTCAAAAATTATTCCCCAGAACAGAAACAATTTTTTCTATTTCTGTTTTCTAGAACAATTTTTAAACAGAAACACAAACAAACGCACCCTAAAGCGCTTAAGCTAGCTGCCGAAACCCAATCCATGATTTGGGCATAATATGGAATTTCTGAGTAAGCAATTTCACAGCCCCACCATATCCTATTGAGCTACCCAATCAGACTGATCTCTAGCTGAGGTGGAAGACGACCATTAGATGTGCAGATGGACAAAAAAAATGGCCACGAACAAACTAAGGAAAGAGCGCGAAAATCTCAACCAAATTAGCCAGCTCAACAATGGTACAAATTTGAAAATTTGACGAAGTCGAAGAGTTAGTGAAGCAGCTCAATCGGCAACCAAAGGGTGGATAACCTCTTTGAAGCACACTCTCTTGAGGCATAAAAAGTGGGAGATAAGAGGCAGCTAGCTCGGGGGACTCTTGGTGGCCTCTAAAAGTATATCCAAACAGTTACCTTTCAAACTCAGAAAAGGCGTGGTAACGTTTCTATTCCTTTGAATTTTTGTTTTTTTTTCCCTAGAACCAAAAAGAAAAAAAAACCCATTTGGTAACGCCAAGTTGTTTTTCTATTTCTCGAAATAGAAAGTTAGCCCGGGAATAGATTTGGAGTAGAAATGAGAAACAAAAAAAAATTGCTTCTTATCCCGGGAACAATTTCTAGAAATAAGCCAATTTTCTTTTTTATTTTTCTTTTATTCTTATCTCTTGCCGCGGCCACCTCCAATTGCCCTGAGCCACCGCCGACTACCGCCCGCCACTTGGCTCGGTGGCCGATGGGTTGTGTGGCGGCGGTCGGTGGTGACAGTCGGTGGCTAGCGGTCGTGCAGTGGTAGCGGCGGGCGGCGGTTGGCGGTCGACGATCCATGAACAAGAATAAAAAATGAATAAATATAAAAAAGAAACTGTTGCGTTACCAAACGCATTTCTATTCTTTTTCTATTCCAAAAGTAAAAATTTTGTGTAGTTACCAAACGCGTTCTCTTACTCAGAAATTGTTCCCCGAAATATAAATAGAAAAGAACTATTTCTGAAAAAAAAAAAAAAAAAAAAAAAAAAAAAAAAAACTCTTCTTCAAACAAGAAGCATTGTCATGCGCAACCTAAAAGAAGTAGCATTTGAAGGGGTTTTTCAAGAGCCATATCTCGCACACCAGAAATAATCATACCACACTGCTACTTGGATTTCAAAGGGGACCTATCAAGCTTCCAATAGAGTCTAGTATTAGTCCCCAAAGAGTTTCTTCATGACCCCAAAAACAACTCAAAGAACTAACTTTAGCCTAGAAATTCCAGTTAGACTTACTGAGAGAAAATGCAATTTTCACGAATTTGCAACCAAAACTAGCCAAAAACCTTTAACTAGAGAGTGAAATTATGCTCATGTATCTTTCCAACCATAGGTCGCCCATCCCAATGGAGATTGGAAAGGCCTCCTATATCCCCTCATAAAATACCCTCTTGGAGGGTGAGGGAAGAAGTCTGAAATTTTTCTAAGCGTTGGAGGGAAAAGAGTAAGAATTTGAAAGAAAGGAGAGAATGTTGAACCACAACACTCATTGAGGGTCAAGGTAGGAATGTTATAGTAATAAAAGCTTTCTTTTTTCTCTTGATCTGCTTTGGATTTGTTCTAGTTAAGGCGAGAAGAGTGCATCGGAATAAGCTTACAAACCTAGAAAACTCGTAAGTTTTTTTTTAAGTCTTCAGCCTAGAGAGAGAGAGCACGATCTTTTAATATAGATAGTTCTCATCACATAAATACAGTTAAATTATTTCATTGTTCGAGCATGATCTTTTAATATAGACAGCTCTCATCATGGAAATATAGTGAAATTTATTTCGTTATTCTACAACGGCCATTGCTAAATTGATTACAGATTGCCATTGTTGAGTCGCTGTTTGAATTTGAAAGATAGAGTATGTCTAATATGATGTCGATAAATCTTAACTCTTGGGATCTTTGGTTACCTAGTTATTATGGTTCTTAGAAATACAAGAGTCGTGCGGTCGAGTTTAACAAATCAAGAAGGATTCTCACTAACCAATTTGAAAAATGTATTGTATGGTTGCGCCACTTCTCCAAATAGTTTGTCAAGTCGGTCTAATTACATGATCAGGCGCTGGAGGGAGGATATAGTTTAAGAGTCCCCTCATCGTCTATGAAATTCTATCTGGAAAGCAGAAGATGATGTGGTAATGGAGAGTTGCTTCTGAAAATTTCTCCTAATGCAGAAGATTTATCTCAATCCTTTTGCAAACTGGGCTTGAAGAAATGCTTTTGTTGGTTTACCTTTCGTTTTTTGATTCAATCCACTTCCCTGTTCTTCTGGGTCTGTCGTTGCTAAGAGAACGTATTTTAGTCACTGTGGTTTGGTTTCTATATGAATGAATACAAGCTCATTTCTCATCCAAAAGAAAAGTCGGGCAAAAGGGCTATAGGGATCTTCAAAGGACGCTTTCAGTCTTTAAAATATGGACTCGTGGGTTGGCATGTGATTGTGTCTTGTTTTTGCCCTTTCAGTCGTTTGATATTATTCTTTTTTGAACGGAGACTGATAAAATACATAATCAGAGTAAACATCGGTAAACATTTTATCTCTAGTGAGGGCCCTTTTGGTTGAAGCATTTTCAGATTCCCTTTATTGTGAAAATGAGGAGGAAAAATCGAATTTTGATTTCTAAATCATTTGTTTTCTTGAAAATGGGCTTAGAAGGTAAAAGTGGCACTTTTTAAAAAAAAAAAAAGCAGAATCCAGTGAGAAAAAGAAAGGGAAAGTGGAAAATCCCCAAAGAAAAAATACATGAAAAGGTAGTGACGTGAACATCAACTGAGCCCTGAGACGACACATGGACACCGAGAATTGTTTCATCTCAAATTTCTCAAGGAGATTCGCGCAGGTGAAACGATTAGAGACCCAAAAACAAGGAAAAACAAAAGCAAAAACACAAGAACAATGTCGCAGGAAGAGGAGAGGGTAGCTGCAAACGGAAGAAGGGCATGCATCTTTTACAGGTTGATGGTGGACTCCCTCATCCATGAGAAGCAGCTGGTAATTTTTGAACTGATCATCATTGTCACTCACCAGTCACCATGCTTGTGTTCGTGTCTTCTTCTTCTCAAGAAATGAACTCACGCAATTTCTTGAGTCGAGGAAAAGAAATCCATGCATGGCTGATTTTTCAGTTCTTTTCCTTTTCTTTAAGCATGTTGAGTAAAAAGAAATAACACAGGAGAAAAGATCATGCTGGTGAATGGTCACCTTATTAAAAGACTGAATTTTTCTGGGTCGAATCGTTAGGCAGCTGTTTCCTGAATTTGAAAATGTTGGGAAATGCCGCATGAGAGGAGACTGAACTTTGAGCCTTAAGAATGGAAGGCTAAAAATTGGGTCTTTTGACCCAATTCGTTGGACCCAACTTCATGCAAAAATTTGGCCCGGTAGGAGCCGAGTTAGAGGATGACCCAATTTCTCTTAAGATATCAGTAGCATTTTGAATGTGGATTCTTTCTTTCATTCATAAAGTGAAGAAGGGTCTGCAAGAAGAAATTTGGCCTATGTACTTATGTAGTATGTGCGCAGCTGTTTTAATTTGTTCCTTATACTTGCTCACGTTCTCCGTACTTATGGGGTTCATGAACTTCACTGGTGATTCAACATGAGCTTTTTGGCCTCTGGTAATGGTCAATTCGAGGAAGAACGCCATTAAATTTCTTTCAATCTGCAGGGGATTCCAAAAAAGTTTGCTCGGAAATATGGGGACGAACTTTCTGATGTCGTTAGGCTCGTCGCTTCTGATTCTAGTATCTGGCTAGTCGAGTTAAGAAAACATGGCCGCAGATTATGGTTCAATGATGGTTGGCCGAGATTCCTGGAACACCATTCCATTCATTCCGGTCAGTTTCTGATTTTCAAGTACGAAGGGGACTCCACATTTCATGTTTATGTATATAATCTGGCTGCTTCCTGGGAGAGGAATTCTCACAATCCTCTTGGTAGCAAAGAATTTATTTCGAGCAGGCAGTTTCCAATGCATACGAAGAAAAATCAAGATACTGACAGTGTTGTCGAAATTAGAGACCTTTGCTGTGCATGCTCAATTTGTAGCTGTTTAAAGGACAAGTGTTTCCATGAATGTCGGGGTTGGCGAATGACAAACAGAATTCATGATGGTGTCAACATCATTAAGCCCAAGCCTGTAGCTGATTGGGAGGTCTTCCATCAGGATAAGGGGGTACAAGTCAACGAAGTTGAGCTCCAAAGTACATTTGATGGAGTCGGGATAGATCAGTTGTTTCAGAAAAACCGATACCGGAAAAGGAGAAAGCAAATAAATGAATCTAGTAAGCACCATAATCTCGATACTATGTCAATGCTTTATCCTATTTACTTTCTCTTTACACATATGATGCAGTTGCAGATGAAAGTGAGCCATCAGTGATGAGGAAAGATGGAGGTAAACTGCCTACTGTCGAGGCATCCTATGGAAAATCTTCAAGGGAGTGTAATGCTGCCATCATTGAGGCAAGAGGGATGGCTATCCGTGCAGCTCACACGTATGAGCCCAATAATCCTTTCTTCCAAGTAATCATGCGCCCATCTTATGTGAGAGAGAAATTTCTTGTGGTAAGTCCTCTATGGTTTATTCTGATATTTCCTTTTCAATTTAATCATTTCACAAAAAGGACAAGACTAGTAAGACAACAACAACTATGCCTACATCCTCCATGATATCCATAGACAGAATTTCATATTAATTTCAGTTCATATTCACTGCAATACATACTGATCATAGGAAAAGCTCTTTTCCCCCTCATGAACAGAATCTGCCAGCCTCTTTCATTGGGATGCATCTAAAGGGGGACTCCAGAGACATCACTCTTCAGGTTTCTGATGGGAAGAAGTGGCGTGTTCGATGCCTTCTCTTCAATGGCAAAGGCAAGATAAGCAGAGGTTGGCGTGAGTTTGTGGCAGACAATAAGCTGGAGATCGGTGATGTCTGCATCTTCGAACTGGTTCGGAGAGAAGACATTGTGCTTAAAGTTACCATATTTCGGGTTCCTGAGATTGGGGTTGGGGCCTACTGTTGCGCATCCTATTCAGGAGGAAGCTCTTCGATGAAGCTGACTTTTGATAGTTCACAGGTAAATGAATTCCAGAAACGCGGTGAGCATCTCCTGGTACCTGCTGTGTTCAATTAGTTAATTTCTTCCATGTGACTTTGAAATTC
This sequence comes from Eucalyptus sp. ANBG9806169, assembly GCA_014182395.1. Classification (NCBI taxonomy): domain Eukaryota; kingdom Viridiplantae; phylum Streptophyta; class Magnoliopsida; order Myrtales; family Myrtaceae; genus Eucalyptus; species Eucalyptus sp. ANBG9806169. The sequence continues at coordinate 27,384,022 of CM024580.1, forward strand.
ATATTGGTATATTGGAAGTCCAATGGGTAACGTGTTCAAGCTTCCTCAAAAAAGAAAGGTGTTCAACCCCTGAAAGAGCTGTGTAAACTTTTGTCTGCATCGGTAGGTCATTTAGGCCAAGTCAAGGAAAGCTTGCCGGTTTATATATTAATGGTTGAGAGACTTTGGTCGATCTGTTTCAGTAAGACTGCACAAACGCATGCCAGATTCCAGTACCTTCTTGCTTGTCTTGGCAAAAAAAATAAAAAGAAGAAGAAACGAACTATTTGTAAGAGCTCATTATTATGACTTTGACCCTAATAATTGCCTAGCAAAAATATATCGCAACTTTGACGAATTAGAGGTTGAACCGTGCAAATCACACTATATCCTTTTACAAGCATTGTGAGGGAGAATTCCTTGTTTTGTCATGGCGATGCTAATGTTTGTATTTCTGTACAGGAGTCAGCTGAATGTCTCTATCCTTCTAAGGCACTTACGTAGCCAGATTTTGACAAACCTTTTTGTACAGTGGGATTAACTTTTGCTAGTTAAAGTGGATAGCAATGCTCAGCTCGTCCACTGTGATGGGTTGGCGCCCTCGGGGACTACCGCATTTTGCAGCATGTAATTCCTTGTTTTGTCACGGCGATGCTTATGTTTGTGTTTCTGTACAGGGGTCAGCAGAGTGTCTCTGTCTTTCTACGACACTTCTGTATCCAGATTTTGACAAACCTTTATGTACAGTGGGACTAATTTTTGTTAGTTAAAGTGGATGGCAATGCTCTGCTTGTCGACTGTGATCGGCTGCCACTCAATGCCCTCGGGGAGTATTGCATGTCGGTTTTAGCCCACACGAGCCGATTGTAGCTTGCTGAGATTGCAAAGTTTCTTATCCCCTCGAAGAGGATGGAAATTTGGTGCTCCTAGATTACCTAAAATTATCATTGCTGTGCTCCATGGAGAACATGGTTCTTGTCATGCTGAACGGGATACATAAACTTCCTTCAGTCCATTGGACCATAATTAGACACGCTAACAAGACATGCAATTCGAAAAAGTCGTGGAAGAAAACTTTTGGGCCGAGGAAATATCACTTCTCATTTTCTAATTTTGTTTTTTAAATTTATTTTAGGATTTTCGCTCTACTCATTAGTCATACGCCTTTGGGATTTTTTTTTTTTTTTTTTTTTTGGGGGTTACAAAATGAGGCAAAAGCCTATGTAAAAAGTAAAGTAGATGAGGAATATATTAGTAAATACAAAATTATCATAGGATGACAAAAGACATTAACAATCGCGTTTCACTTTAGAATTACTAAATGTGCTTTTCTTATCGACCTTTTAAAATTTTGAAATGTATTCGATGCAAATAACAGGACTGAAAACTAGTTAAAAGGTTGGGATTCAAGTCATTAAAAAAAAAAACTTCCATTGTCGTAACTTTCTTCTATTATGATTTTGAAGTTTAAATCAAGAGTTGTAATTTTTTCCAAAAATTCAAAAGATTTGAATTATTCCCATAACATTTCATCTTATTTATTAATTTTAAAGAACCTGACTTTTGTGATTGGGTGGGTGTCGCCGATCTGATTTTTCTTTTTTTTTTTCTTTTGATCTCACTCTCTTCTTTTATGTATATGTATGTGTGATGCTCACAGGAATCGAACCTCGAACCTAGTACTCTCCAACCCCACCCCCAATCTCTTTATCAAAAGGGCCACATGCTTCTTGGTGTAGTTGATCTGATCTGAAAAATCATAAAATACAGAAAGTACTTTTGTCCCTTATGGATGTCGATCACTTATCCAGGTAAGAGTTGGTAACTCACTCAAATATAGATGGATACACTTAAATAGATATGAGAAATTTAAAATAAGAATTGATAACCTACTCAATTGATGTGTTTAGGAGCTGGTAATTTACTCCAATATAAGTTCGTAGGGTGTGAAAATAAATTATCGTCGTTTAATAAGAGCTAGTAACTTATTCAAATATAAGTGCAATCGATAATTTAATATGAGCCAGTAACTCATGCAAATAATAATGGCACTTTATTAGGAATTGGTAACTTACACAAATAAAGGTGGCTCCGATAAGAGTTAATACTTCAATAGGAGTTGATTATTTACTAAAATAAAAAGTGATAATTTTAATAAGAGCCGGCAAGTTACTCAAATAAAAATTGATAATAATTTGCACATTACACTGCTTAACAACCGACACTTGGGATGAAAGCTTGAAGTTGGCAATTTACCCAGCTTGAAGCAAGACAAGTAATACTGAACATGCTTAGAGAAGCAATCCAACGCATGGATCATGAATGCTTTTAAATTTTGTCATGTTCATTACAATGTTGTCTCATGGGTTCTTAATCCATTCATGAACAGTTTAGGTCTGTTCATTCCAATTACAGCCAAAAATTTCAACTGGTATGCCCTAAATACCAGACCAGTAAAATTTACAAAGATCATGCCTGAATCAGAAAGTCTTACTATATATTGCTCAATTTTGAGTGGACTGTTCTGCATTATGTACATTTACACACAGTATGCATTATAAAACCAGTCTTCGTATACAATAATGTGAAATACTTCAACTTAGGCGATTGCATGCGGTTTACAAGTATCGCCCTAAACATTTGACAGTGGCAGGAATTTTGCATCAAGCTTGGAAGGCAGCAGTTCCATTCCTTCCCAATTCTCGCTGTCTTGCTCTCTCCATCTTCCTCTTACGCCACTCCTCCAGAGCTATCAGATAGACATCATATATCAGCAAAATGTTCTAGTCAGAGACATCGATTCAGGATAACAGAACGTGATAGAAACCCTCAAAGATGCCGATATTCCATACCAGGAAAAGAAACTAATGGTTTCTGGAATTAACAAGATAGCTTCGTATGTTGCCTTCTAAGGATTTCAATGCTTGCGAGGTGGAGGTGGAGCATTATAAAAGCAATTTAGTAGGACTTTTCATAAAGCACATGCACATTCAACAAAACAGAATTTGACTGCATTCTGCACAAGTAGAACTGACCAGGGGCAGCAGTATGTAGTAGGAAAACTGAAGCAAATCTAATCACACCTGACTTGGTATTGCAAGAATAAACAACCATAATCACATGTAACCAACATGAACCACGAGACTCAAAATGCACTTATGTTCCATTTGATCTCAAGAAGTGACTGATTATAAGATGCATGTACTTGTACAATTTGCCCCCCTCAAAACCACAACATAGGTGGCTAATTTGCATTTGTCAATGGATGATGTGGAGAGATTAGTAGCTCATGGTTTGAGATTAAATATGTTAGAAGACAAGAGACAAATGCAACAAATTGTGTTTGCATGATAGAGAGCACTATCAGAACAGCGCGAACAGAGAAATTCGATGTCGTCGAAAGATTGTAAGGGCCAGCAAGAAAAGAACAATGGTAAACTTAAACTATCTCACCAATTCCGACATATTGGGCGCATGCATACACGTGTGTGTGTGAGAGAGAGAGAGGGAGCCTGCATACACGTGTGAGAGAGAGAGAGAGGTTGACCTACCTTTCACGCTGGCAGCATTATCATTAACTGAACGGAAATTATTTAACCGCTTGGAAAGATCAAGAGCAGCAGTCTGCTTTGGCTGAACTATTTCAGGTTCAGTATAAGCTTCTTGCTGAATTTCTTTCACCTGAAAATGGAAACAGATGATTCTCAAACAACGACCATTTCAGTCAACTCGGAATAACATTATGTATGCTTGACTATGATTAATTCAATAGCACAAACAGAAAATTCCGGAGTCAACTGACTGACAGCATACATGTTCAAAGATGATCTCTAATCTGATCGCACTACAGAATAGAATGAAGCATAAACCTTCAGTTGGGACTAGTCCGTTTTAGCATTTCAATCATGAATATTATTACATCAGAAAAAAGTACAGTTAAAGGGAAAAATCTTACTCTTTTTATCTATTCCCACGGCTGCATAGAAAGACGAATTTCTTCGCATTCCTTTATATACATAATGTTGACTCGGAATAACATTATGTATGCTTGACTATGATTAATTCAATAGCACAAACATATCTTCACATTCCTTTATATACATAATGTTGACTCGGAATAACATTATGTATACTTGACTATGATTAATTCAATAGCACGAACAGAAAATTCTGGAGTCAACTGACTGAAAGCGCACATGTTCAAAGATGATCTCAAATCTGATTGCCCTACAGATTAGCATGAAGCATAAACCTTCAGATGGGACTAGTAGATCTTAGCATTTCAACCATGAACATTACATAGGAAAAGAGTACAGTTAGGGAGAAAAATCTTACTCTTTTTATCTATTCCAACGGCTACTCAGGATAACATTATGTATGAGTCAACATTATGTATGCTTGACTATGAGTAATTCAATAGCACAAACAAAAATTCCGGAGTCAACTGACTGACAGCGCACATGTTCAAAGACGATCTCTAGTCTGATTGCTACAGAATAGAATGAAGCATAAACCTTCAGTTGGGACTAGTAGATATTAGCATTTCAACCAAAAACATTACATAGGAAAAAAGTACGGTTAGGGGGAAAATTTTTACGCCTTTTATCTATTGCAACGGCTACATAGAAAGACAAATTTCTTCAAATTACTTTATATACATAATGTTGACTCGGAATAACATTATGTATGCTTGACTATGATTAATTCATAGTCACAAACAGAAAATTCCGGAATCAACTGACTGCCAGCTCACATATTCAAAGATGATCTCTAATCTGATTGCACTACAGAATAGAATGAAGCACAAACCTTCGGATGAGACTAGTAGATCTTAGCATTTCAACCATGAAAATTACGTAGGAGAAGAGTACATTTAGGGGGAAAATCTTACTCCTTTTATCAATTCCAATGGCGGCATAGAAAGACGAATTTCTTCAAATTACTTAATATACATAATGTTGACTCGGAATAACATTATGTATGCTTGACTGTGATTAATAAAATAGCACAAACAGAAAATTCCGGAGGCAACTGACCAAAAGTGCACATGATCAAAGATGATCTCTAATCTGATCACACTACGGAATAGAATGAAGCATAAACCTTCAGATGGGATTAGCAGATCTTAGCATTTAAACCATGAACATTACATGGAAAAGAGTACAGTTAGGGGAAAAATCTTACTCTTTTTATCAATTCCAACGGCTGCATAGAAAGACGAATTTCTTCACATTCCTTTATATACCGGAGCATAGCTGTAAATCAGAGTATTGATATAATCAGCAAAAAAGCCACATCAAACTGATGAGTAGTCCACAAAAGGAGAAAAGAAACAGAAATGAATGCCAAAGCCAACAATTATTGACAATCTGTTGTTCATGGTGCTGAATGTCGTGCTGAAAAATAGAGCTACATGCTATGGAATTTGCAATATTTCATGCCATTTACACAACTAAAATTCCATTTTACAACCACCAAATGATTGCGGATTATTCACTAATTGCCATCGCAACATCTAGAAAATCTAGTGATATCAAATTATAGACCATGGCTGCACAGATTGAGCGAAGCATACCCTCCAAGGTAAGTTTACACTTCGCTGCCTAGAAAATCAGATAAAAAAATCGAAAAGAATCAAAGCACTAGCGAGCAGTTTGCTAAGGGAAAGAGGAACTTCACCATTTAAAAGATCGAAAGATGGTAAATTAAACTGTACACAACAGTCTTGAGACAGCAAACACCGTAAGATCTTCCTCAAATTGAAAAGAAGATCCTTTTCCGATAAGTATCAATATTCAAGAACAAGAAATCTACATGTAACTTCTGATTGCCAAAGAGAAATAACATGCTGTGCATCCAAGACAAAAGCTACAGCTACTTTGACCTTTTCTTGTATTTGGATCTACAGATAACTCTCATGTAAAAATTGCAGGATTTGTGAGCGAAGCAATGGGAAAATTTGGCCTTTGCATCTTTTTTTCACATAAGGTAAGAAACCCTGTATAGGGCGTTAGGCCGAACATGCCTTTTTGTCCAGGACATGCGCAAGAAAGAGCTTCAAAGATCCAAGAAAAATTTCAGTCGACATCGAGCTCCCACCAAGTGCAAAATGAACATATAAATCAAAACCCACATGCAATTCCATATCTTTTACAAGAGCGAATAGGTACAGATTGTCAATTATTACACAAATCGTCATGAAAACAACGCCTTGAGTCCAGGAACTCAACCATTCCGAGCCCCGCACTATACAGACCATTCGGAGGCATGTACAAAAGGGCCCAACCAGTAACTGAAGAAGAGACATAAACCTCAATCGCCTCTCAAACAACAAACGAAGACCCAAGTTTACACAGATCAAATCGAGTCCCTTCGTCACGGCAATTCAAAGCAAAACATCAAATCCAGCAGGCAGAGAGAGAGAGAGAAGGGCATACTGACCAGAATTAGATCGAGCCGATCGCGAGGAAGCGGAAGAAGAGCTGAAGAAGCCCTGGAGCAAGAAGAGAGCAGCGACGACGTTGAGGAAGCAGACGAAAAGGGTCGCGTTCCTGAAGGAGAACCTCATCCTCCACGACTGCTGCGTCTCCATATCCACACCTACCCCCCACCTCTCTCTCTCTCTCTAATAATCACCCATCAATGGCGCCGCGACGGGGATGCCGTGGAATGCGGTTGCCGCGGCGGCGACGGCGGCGACGGCGGCGAAGTCCGAGAACCGCCACCAATTGCGCCTCGAACAGAGGTCAAACTTCGAATCGCCGTCTGGCGTCTCGCACGGGTGGAGGAGGAGAAGGCGGAGGAGACTCACCTGAGTGGAAAAAAAAGGACGAGTCAGGAGTCAAAAGTCAAAACAAGTGAAATATTTATTATTGGCTAATTATTTAAAGTAATACAATCAGTCATTTTTAAAAATACTTTCTGTGGAATAAGCAGACCTTTAATTCATTGTAATGTGCCATGAATGAGAGATAGAGGTCCAGTGTACTTTACTATTTGCATGAGCTGACTTAGTGCTTTGTAATAGTTATGGAGTTAATGCCAAGGATAATGTTCTATAACGATTACAAAGTTAATACTTATTAATTGTTGCAGAATTAATGGTCGAATTAATCTTCTAAAATGGTTTCAAAATCAGTGGCTGAATTGATTTAAACTGGAATTGAGTATGATGTGAAGCAAGAATGAGTATGATAAAGTGATCAATGATCATAAATAGAAAGTGAGAGAGATTAGATTGAGAAATGGTCCACACACACTAGAACAATCGCTAAAACAATTGAAGTGGTGAACTCTCTTGAACTCTAGTACCTTTCGATTTGTGATTGGTGGTGTGTATGATCTAAGGTTCAAAATTTGTAGGGTTAGATTGAAGTGCATTTGAACAAAATTGCTCTGTGCATATGTCAAGATTTGGGTACGCTGCAAGGAACGTTTGGACCAAATGACTTGAGCATGTAACAAGGGTAATACAATTAGCCTCTTTTACATTTTATTCTTATGTTTCTATGGATTTTTAATTAAACTTTGCGAACAAAGCTTTGGAGATACATGTATTGATTTTTACTTCCACTATAAGTTGTGGATTTATTTTTACCTACGCATGTTTCTCACCAAATCTCAACAAGTGGCTGATTAGGATATGCATTGGAGGTGTTATTTCATATATCTACTTCCTATGGCGTTCATTGTTGATCCTATTTTTTGACAGTAAAATTCATTCCTCTTGCCCCTGTGAAATCATTTTGATTCAACTTTCAATTAGCTGAGGAAGATGTCGATAGCTCAGGTAAACGTCAACAGAAGAAGACGACAGGTGGGAAAAAGGAAAAAAGAATAGAAAAAAAAAAAATAGAAGCACCCATAAAAAGAAAAAAAAAAGAAAAAAAATATAATAAATCTGAGTCGGGTCGGATTTGGTTTATTGGGTCGGATCAGGTGGCCGAGGTTGGAGCAAGGACGCTGTGGGTTCGAGGCCGGGCTAGGTAAAAGAGTTTAATGGGATTGAAATGTTGTGGGTTCAATAACCTGGGCTTATTTTGGCAAAATTGGACTGGGCCATTGGGCTAGTCTCATTTCAAACCCAACGTGGACTGTTAGGGTCAGACAGGCGGCTCGGAGCAGGTCCCTAACCCGATCCGAAATACATTTTTTAGAATAAAAAAAAATAGAAAAAAAAAAAATATCCGAAAAATTAGGAAAATGTTTAGAAATTATATTTTGAGTATTTTTACTATATTTTAGAGTTATTTCTAGTTAAGAACTAGTTTAGCATAAAAAATATATGAAAATCAAACTCAAAATTGAATAAGTTTTTATGGCTTTACGATAGGGTTTTTGAATGCTTTCTTTTTTAGAGGCAATGCTACGTCACTGTTTGTGTACTTTCATTTCAATTTTATTTTATTATGCTATTTTAATACATTGATTGTCTTTTCTTTTTTTATAGAATGGTTAGGATGAATATTAGGATCTTTGATTAGTAAAAGACTACCTTGACACTTTGATTAGCAAATAGTCAAGTTTAAATATCGAAATGGCACTTGTTAGAAGACTAGTGTTATTAAGACCTCAATCCCTATATCTATGGTTGGTAGAAAGTGAGACATTCTCTCATATTTTAATTGGTTTTTAACTGACCTCATTAGGCTAGTGGCAACTTATAACATAGAATTTTTAGGATAAATTCAAATTTAAAGTGCAATTCACGTCACATGAGATATGTTTTTAGGAGAGACCACATCTATGATCGAGGGCCCATTTGTAGTGTGATCAAGTGAGGATCCATCCGAGACCTAAATTTGTATGTACCATTCAGATTGTCTCATAAACAAATACCTCTAAACCTATTTCTTGAGGGCGGCTCGAGGGTAGATTGCGACAATGAGGTGATGCATCCCATCAAGCAAATGCATTATACCTAAACAGTCAACAATAAGAATATATTCGAGCAAAGAGCTTGTCAAGCCATTCTGGCAAACTCATAAGATTCTCACAATATATAATCTTGAGAACTTGCAATGTAGTGACATTGAATACCCTCGGGTAATGCCACCAGCTTCAGTAATTTTATGGCAAGTTTACAAAGATTTGCGAGGGATCATCGTTGCGTGCCATGTCGTCATCATGGCTCGACAAATCGAGTTCTTTACAAGCAAAAAATGCCAAGGTATTAAAGCAAGTACAAGTATTGCATGTCCGGAGAGACACCTCAAGGTGTCATAACGTAGGAGGGTCATGCTTTCAAGATTCGGAGGAATGGAAGTAAAGTATCGAGAATCGAGTGCTCCAGATCCAATAGATAAAACAAATCTAGATACTTTAATTTAGAGAGAGGGATGAATGCGGATACTACTGCTTCTTCTGGCGGACAATTTGGAACAGCCATTGACATGCGGACCCCTCAAGTGCCATAACTTGGCAGAATGGGACACTTAAGTGCCATAACTTACGAAAGGTACACTTAAGTGTCAAAATCGAGTAAAATGGATCACTTGAGTGCCAATCCGACCAAAAGGCTGGCGTGGCTTTTTTAAGGCGAAGCGAGCCCAAAACGACGCCGTTTTCATGCCGACATGGTCAAATAATGCAAAAACGGCATCGTTTTTGCTGACGTGGTTAAAAAAATATATAAAAAATAGTTAAATTAAATTTATTTAAAATAATAATTTTAAATAATAATAATAATAATAATAATAATAATAATAATAAGGGGAAAGGTGGGGAGGTGGCCGAGGGCCCTCGGCCGCCGCCGTCGCCGCCCCAGGAAGGGTGGCGACAATGAGGGGGAGGGTCGACCGGGGTCGTCGGCCCTTGGCCGGGGCCGGCGACCCCGGCCGACCGGCAGCGAGGGCTCGCGAGCCCTCACCTCGATCCGGGGTGAGGGTCGTAGCCCTCGCCAGTCTGGCGAGGTCGGCGGCCCTTGCCCGGCCGGGCTAAAGGCCGCCACCCGCGGGGGTCGCCCTAACGGGCGGCGGCCTTGGCCCGGGCCGGCAAGGGCCGCCGACCCTCGCCGGATTTGGGCGAGGGCTGCGAGCCCTCGCCACTACCCCGATACGTGCGAGGGTCACAGCCCTCGCCGTCGGTCGACCAGGGTCGCCGGCCCCTAGCCAAGGCCCGGCGACCTCGGCGACCCCGGTCGACCCTCCCCCCGCCGTCGCCAGCCCTTCTTGGCGGCGGCGGGGAGGCGACGGTGGCGGCTAAGGGCTGATCCCTCGAGTCACCTCCTCACCTTTCCCATTTTTTTTTTTTTTTTTTAAATTTAAAATTATTATTTTTAAATATTTTAAATAAAATTAATTAATTAATTATTTTTACCACGTTAGCTCAAAACGACTCCGTTTTTGCATTATTTGGCCACGTTAGCATGCAAAACGGCGTCGTTTTAAGCTTGCTTCACCAGAAAAAAGCCACGTCAGCCTTTTAGCTGGAGTTTAGCCGAAGTGGCACTTAAGTGATCCGTTTTTCTTCGAATGTGGCACTTAAGTGTACCTTTCGTAAATTATGGCACTTAAGTGTCCATTTGTGCCAAGTTATGGCACTTGAGGCATTCTTATGCCAACATCCATCACTTGTTGTTCCAAAACATTATATAAGGTCAAGCCTTCTACCCAAGGGAGCGATGGCATAGAATTCGAGTTGGGACAACCAAGTAAAGAAGGTCGAAAGTTTTGGGATGATGACTGTGAATTGTCTTGTTGATGATCCCAATCTACTCCCACCAGTTTTCTTCTTGCCCACCATCCTTTTAGGTTGCAATCGAGATATAACATCTATAGAGATGGGAAGAAGGGGCACGGTATTAGATTGCTCTAGGTCACTTATCTCTCGCATCTAAGTCCTAGAGATTCAAACACCTTAGGAAAGGGAGCTCACTGGTGTCGCGACCCGATCTCGCCGCCCTCGATGTCGAAGGGGGAAAGGTCAGGTTTAGGGATACTTGATCATAAGATCGCGAGCTCTCCCAAGCTCGTACCTCGCGTAACAGCAAATTTATTTATACGATCTAGGTATTTAACAACCTAAGAATATACAGGAGTCGCCACTAACCTTATATATATTTTTTGGGGGTCGGCTAGAAAACCCAATCGAGGGTTGGGAGAGTTTCCTCGATTCCTACGCAACCAGATATCTAGATTCAGGGACTTGGGTTACGCTAATATAGCTATTAGCGCCCTTTCGGTACCTAACAGTATGTTGTGTTTTTCCTAACATGTCCATGCATCTCTCTTTATATTTTTGGGATCACCAATTCTAAGCTAAGCGATCATGCGTGGTGGATTACTTTTATGCTATTCTATTTCTAAAAGAAAGAACAATAAAAGAAATCAATCAGAGAAATCGAAAGTGCAAGACATGAAGTAAACAATCAAGAAAATCAGTAAAGCTAATCATGCAATCCTAAAGAATATAAAAGAGAAAACAAACGGAAAAGAAAAGAAACCCGCAACTCGTCGGGTTTTATACAATGCATGGAACCCGAGACATATGTCAGGAAAACAAATAGTACAAGATAATAGTCGGAATGGACATCGACTTCCATCGTCTTCACACCAAAGTCTATCTTTGAAATACTAATCTAAACCCAATCTAAGAAAAAAAATGTGAATAGGTGTGCATACAAATGAAAGAAACAATCATCACATATCAAAACAGTCAAAAGCAAGACAGTATGGCGAATCAATCATAAGCAAATCGGAAAATGATGCATGGTAATTAACTTGTTAAGCCATCTAGTCAATGCATGAAAATTATGAAATTTGAACATAGGGCTAAATGTGAGGAACAAATTCGGTTAAGACATTTAACCCTAAATCCATGCGCAAAAATCACACAAATTCATTAACATTGACATGTGACTAGTCATTAGGGAGCAAAATGCATTTCAATTTCAGTTACGACACATCGACTTGATGCATGGTTTTTACATAGTCAATGATCCTCAAATGAGGCATGCCATACATCATTGCAAAGCTTATGATATGCTCTAAGTATGTCTAGAAGGCATCAAGCATCAAATATTCTCTTAAGGAGTTTGATTGAAGACATTTTCACAGCAATACAATCAGTTAAAATCACAGCAGGGATTGCACAAAACATGGATGATATTCATTGAAATGAAGACATAAAAAAAATCTATGAAAATTCGGGTGTATAGAAGGAAATGTCATGATCATCTATCACGAGACATTGAATTCATACTTTGTTCACGAAAATCTATATGAAAACAGAAAAAAACAGAGCAAAAACCCAACATTATAGATTGCAGCAAACCAACGTGACTTTATGGAAGCCATTGACCTTGCTAACGATGACCATTTGATTCAATCTATACCTTGTTAGAAAGCTTATGAAATTTCCAATAACTCTCATGAAAGATTCAACTCCAACAAAGCACGTTTACTAGCCCAAATTTGAGCACACGCATCAGGTCTCAAACAGGACAGATTCTGGACAGAACTTTAGACATGTGAAAACCATATCAAATGAAATTCAATCAAGGCATGTAAACTATCAAATCGAAGCTTGAGAAGTCTATTTTCTACGTCTAGAAGGGCTCGAGGTCAAAAAAACTCAACTAGCACCTCGTTTCAGCCAAAACAGAAAGTGACATATCAGGTATGCGAAATTGCAGATCCAGGCAAATCAACTTCGATCAACTTCAAGTTCATCATCAATGATCGTCAATCCACAGAAATTCATTAACCTCAGCAGGTTATATCAATATATTCAAGACAACGTATGATCAGAGAACAAACACAGATCAAGCCATAAACTATCATTGAAGAATTGAAGTCAAAATTTCCAGATTCAGCTCCTAGATTTAGTGGCTTTTTTCTCACAACAAATGAACTTCAATTTTAACAGGCAACCTATTGATTGAAAGCTTTAAGAAGTCAGAATTATTTTTCTTGCTGATTTCTTCCCTTAATTTCCACGTTTAATTGTCCAAATCAGTCCATTAAGCACATTGACTCATTAACCTCCGAAATTCAAACAAAAATTCAGAAGAAAATCAGAAAACAGCAAACATGTTCAACAATCACAGCAGCTAGTAGATTTCAAATCAAATTTCCAGCACAGTACACCAATTTCAATGCAGATCGATTGTCCAGAACATGTCAACTCAAGATTTCGAAGTTTATGACCTCAAATTTGCCATAGCAAAAACTAAGTCTTGAAAACCTACGAATTTCCAGAGAATACAAATGACCACAATCCACATATTGATCATCTATTATCTCCATTGTGACATCTATAATCCATGATTTCAGCATGCAATCAGAATTATAACAGAGCACACGAGACTGCAAATTGTGATTGTTTGATGACAAATTGCCATGAAATTGAAGCCATATATTCTCACAAACACGTATGAGTTTACTTGATCAAAATGACATCAATCCATAATCAAACTAACCTCAAGTTGGACTCAAATGCACACCCAATCATGGGATATCAAGACATGGTCAGCATCTGGTATATATAAGCTCGTAACTACTACAATTGCAAAAATACCAAGAACAGCCGAGGGCAATCCCAACATCATTATTCGCTCAAAAAGCATTCAAACACAATATAAATGGCAGACTAAATCAAAAGTTATGACCATTAAAATCTGCTGCCAGAATATCTACATCAGGAAAGGTCAGATGCAAAAGGGCCAGCAACCTTTTTCTGTTTACCTATGCATGACACATAGAGAACTACGTATTGCTAACTAAAAAAAAAACTCGTGGAGTTCACCATCATGATCAGCATGTTATTACTCGATATTAGCGACGTGCCATACCATGTGCAAAGCAAGCAATTCAAGAGAGCATATATATGAGGCAGCCCAGAGAATTGTTTTGTCGACTGATTTCTGATGATTCTTCTAAATGTTGGTATAGGCGATACAAATAGGCCAATAGCAAAGATATTATCCAATCGAACCAAAGACAAGGCCGAGAGAAAAATGCGACAGATCATGACGAGATAAAGCGATCGAGCCATAGAGAGCAATCCAAGAGAGAGAAATAGAGAGAAAAAGAAATTAAACTACAATAGAGCAAAAATATACTCAAAACAAAACCTCCACTCACGACTTTTCTCGTCACTTATCGCCAGAGCACTACTCAACAGCGATTGTTTCACAAGTTGCATATATCTTGACATATGTAACTAGATACATCACAAAAGACAACTAACGGCAAAAACGAAAAGGGACAGATCAAGCCCACGAGAACGTCGATTCACGTAAAGCTAGAGGGGTGATCAGTTTACTCACCAGTCCGTACCGCCGGGAAGGGGAGATCACTAAACCGTGGTGAATAATCGGGCAAATGGAATAAAGAAACGATCGGAAGCCGTTGTTGATGCCGCCGTCGCTGCTGTCGATACGAATCTGAGCCTTGTACTTCGAGCTCCTCAACCGGCCGTCCCAGCGAGTCAGATCTGGTGCGCAAGCGAGCAATCGAGAAGGAGAGACATCGATCCGGAGTCAGCCATATCCCCGTCCGGGAGTGAGATCTCGAGCACCTCCGATCCTCGCCAACAACCGTTCGTCTTCAATCTCCAGAAAGAGGGCCAGAACTGCTAGCATCCTCGTCGCTGTGACCGCCGACGCCTTTGATCGAGAGAACGATCGAGCCTCCGATGAAAACCCTAACAGATCGAACTCCGATTGATCGAAATCCCCCGAACCCCAAAAGCAATCCCAAAAGAGAGATCGATCCCCCAGAGAGAGAGAGAGAGAGCTTTTTTAGAATTTTTCGAGAGAGCCCCCAAGAGCATTCGCGCGCGAACCGTTTAGCGAGAGAGAGCAAAAATCTTGTCCAATGGTCCCCCTACGAACGAGCGTTTTTTTCTTTTTACTTTCGTCTCTCTTTTTTTTTTTAATTGTTTTCTTCACATTTTTTTCTTTCTCGTTTTCTTTTTCATTTTTTTTACGTTTTCATTTATTCATTTTTTTAATCTTTTTGGCTATTTTTTTTTATATATTTTTGCAAAAAGAATGTTTAAAATGTCAACAAAAAAAATCGGGTGTCAACAACTGGTGGCAAGTACTTCCATCTTCTACATGCATTGATTTTGAGTTCAACAAGGGGCCCGTTTGGTTCGGCTTTAGGGAAATGCCATTGGGAGAATGCAAATACCTTTGAGATAAAGGGGTTTCCTGAAATGTTACACCGTTTGGTAAATTGTAACATTGAAATATAACTTAACATAAATACCGTTTGGCAAAACTCACATTTGTAATTAACTTTTGTTATTTTTTATTTTTTATTTTTAAAGTCTGAAAATCAAATCTGACAGTCGGTGGCCGGCCAGACGGCCAGATCTGGCCGTCGGAGGTCGTGGAGGCTAGATCTGGCCTCAAGGCTGCCAAATATGGCCGCCGGACGGCCAAATTTGGTGGCCTCAGGTTGCGACCTTAGGTGGCGTCGCCGGGCGCCCACGAGCCAAGCAATGCCGCCTGGGTTGTGGGTCACGCCACCCTAGGCGGTGGTCACCGAGGACATGCAACTCCTAGGCGGCGATGACGGCTGTCGGAGAAGTCCGACTCCGAGAAAGACAAAGACGAAGGGGAAGAAGATGAATAGTGACAACTTGTATCTCCAGAATGCCCAATGCTCAAAGCTGGTCTTGAGGTGCATTGGGCTTTCAACATTGGGAATGTTGATATTTGGCCAAGGAGTTTTCTAAATTGCTTGCCAAACACAAAATATTTTTCCCAATGGGCTTTAGGGGGAAAGCTCAACCAAAAAGATTAGTTTTCTCAAATGCAAGAAAACAAAAAGTTAAAAGTGGCTCTCAATCTATGATATTGTCGCATTAAGCAAAGAACTGTCGTAAAATCGAAATTAGGCTATGTCCGTGAGTAAGGACTTGCCAGAGTAGCATCTGTTGTCAAGTTCTTGCTCGGTACATCTCGGCCTTGCATTGTCGCCAAGTCCAGAAAAAGGGCTTTGCCAGAGTAGTGATCCATTGTCAAGTTCTTGCTTGGGGTGATTTTCCTAGTAGCATACAAATAAATGCCTACGCAACCAATGCCATCTGCTGCGAATAAAATGAGCTTTCATGGACAATTAGCACCTGATTCTCCTTCAGCAAGCTTTCCAACTTAGCACCAACCGAACGCCTCTCGTCAACACTCCTCGCTTTTGCCTAAAACCAGAACAGCCCACGATCATCATCCCATCAAACAACAGGCCCGTTTGGTTCAGCATTCCCAAGGGGCTTTCAGCCCCGAAAGCCCCTTGAGGAAAATTTTACATGTTTGGTTCAGCATTCCGAGGCATCATTGGCCAAATGCTAGCATTTGGAATGCTCTGGAATGCTGAAAGCCCAAAGCAGTTCAAACTTGCTTTGGGCTTTCAAAGATTTCAAAATGCAAGTCCACATTTACTATTCATCCGTTGACTTTTTTTTTTTAAAAAACCGATCATCTTCCCCACACCTCAACCGACGTTGATCGGCAACGGGATTTCATCGTATTTTATTTTTATTTTTTTAAAAAATAATAAAAATCCTTTGCAAATGTTGGGTTCACCTTTTTTTTTTTGTCATTTTTATCTTTTGACAATCAATAGCCAACTTTTTATAAATACACTAGAATGATCATTAATTAACGAAGATGATTAATACTACAATAATTAACAAAAAATTATTCAAAGTTGAAAACAAATCTAAAATAACCCTAGGCTAAAAGTTGAGCTTTGCATTTAATATATAATCAAATTCTTTTAATATAATTTTTAAATAAATTTACTAATATATCTTTTATATTACTCACAACATGAAAATGTAAAATGTTATATAGTCATTTTTTTTTTAACAATTTTAACTAAAACTAAAAAACTTAATTTGGTTACACTAAAGGGCTTTTCAAATATATGTTTACCAAACAGTCTTGCATTTCCCTAAAGCACTTTTCAGTTATAGTTTACCAAACTGTCTAGCATTTCGAAAAACCTCTTTATCTCAAAGGTATTTGCATTCTCCCAATGGCATTTCCCTAAAGCCGAACCAAACGGGCCCAACATCCAAGTTATCAACTAGATCGCCCCGGAAAGCCAGTGCACACACAACACACATCATAAAACCCGAAAATGCGCAATGAGCTATCTGACGATGCCCCCAATTCCAAACGGAGACGAAGTCCGATGCAAGCCATGGATGTGTCGGATGCAACTGAATCTTCACCATCTTGTTGCCGCTTGGGCGAAATGTTCTCAGCCGCAGCATTTCAGATCGAAGATGAAGCTTTGAAAATGAGCCATTGACGAATGGGCCTACAGTTCCTTACGTGGTTCTTCTCCACAGAGGAGAAAAAGATGCTGAAGATCCATCTACCCCTTTGACCATCTGAACAAAATCGAACCTTCATAGAATAATACCATATGAACTCAACAATTGAACAACCAGCATAGAAACCCCTAACAAAAATATCAATCTCCGAAACGAGGAACACTCGGGACACTGCCGTACCATGCAGTTTGACGAGGGCAAAAAAAAAAAAAAAAAAAAAAACACTTATTTCATATTCACGGTAGGACATCCAAAATTCAAGAGCAACAAAGTCGTTTGGATGCCTTCTAGATCGGACTGCGGCCTCCACTCCCGAGTTTCTCCGGCGAAGTCAGGAAAGCGGTCAACTTGAATTGCAGTCTTCCAACAGATTAAGTAACTTGTCCGCATCAAACCCATATCCACCTCCGGTGGCATTTGATCCACAACCCTCGAATTCGAAGGGTGCGGAGTGGAGTCCACTGCCAAACTTCCACCGCCGGCGGACGATTTCTCCGACGACGAAGTCGAGAAATTGTCGCGATCACTCTCCTTCGAGAGAGCCGAAAGTCCTGGGCATGAAAATTGAATCTTTGTCACCAAAGAATGTGAGAATTGCCCGAACCGACCTGACTTGTGAATCATCCGCTTCTTTATCATCGGCTGATAGTCGCCGGAAGAGCAGAGCTTGCCGGCGGGGAGAAGACAACGACGACAACTGAAAGCTTCGGGGCATGATTCGCAAGTCAAGGTCGGTGCGGGCGATTCTCGAAGAGGAGATAGATTCAAATTTTCGACAGTTTTAAAGATTGATGCCCAGCGCTTTTCGGCTACGGTGATCGCGACGGTTTCTTGACATCGCCTGAGAACTCGGCCACCGGCGGCGGAAGTTCGGCAGTGGACTCCACCGAGTGCACTCCGGAGGTGGAAGTTCGGGAGCGGTGTCCACATCCACGTCGCGGTCGCCGTCGACGTCGCCGGAGGAGCAGGGCTTGCCGGCGGGGAGAAGACAACGACCGCAGTGAAGAAGATGTCTGATCCGCCATGTTCATTAAGACAATACGATCGCGCTTGCCGGAAGAGGGGATGCAGCTTTTCTCGTACCAACTTCTGCCAAGCGACCGCTCAGATGCTAATTCTGGACAATTTGACTTGGTCAAATAATCTCTCATCTTTGACCACTCTCGCTCTCTTTTCCTTTTGTCTCGCGCCAAGTCCTCTCAATAGTTTTTTTTTTTTTTTTAATTTCTTTTTTTGCTTTCAAAAATTATAGCTGAGTACAATGGCCGTGGCCGTGGGTCAGTAGATAGAAGTAAAATTTGATTTCGGGGGTCTTATCGAATATTGTTCATTTTGGTCATGCGCCACCGGCATGTCTTGATATGAGTTCATCCTAATTCGAAATGGCATGATATTTCTTCACCTCGATGCTTCGTTAGCATGTGTCAATAGGAAAAAAAAGAAAAAAACCCATAAACTATTGGGTTGCTAACATGTTTTTTTGTACATGCAATAATGTGAGGAATTGTGATGGGGGGTGAAGAAGTTGCCGTCTGTTGTGGTTTGAAGGACAAGTCAAATCTATGATTCGATAAAAACTCAAACCAAATTAAACTATCTTACTCATTTGGACAGAATTTATTTATTTATTTATTTATTATTATTTTTTTTTTGGAGACAGGAGGGAACCAGAACTGCAGGCCGACAGCCGCGCCGTAAACCCCCTGTGACGCTAGCGCAGAACCACCACCACGGCGTCACGCTTAATACACCTAGCTATTCACACCGGGATTCGAACCCCTCCCCCCCTCCCAAGGGGTCACAGGAGCCTATCCAGTGGAGCCACCAAATCATGACAATTTTAATTGCATATTTGTCAATACAAGCACTATTTACTATGGAAGTTATCTTTTCCCTCTAGATGTGGAGTTGATGAAAGTTTTGAAGTATAGAGCTGTGATTATGTATACTTGCTTACTCTTAATTTTCCCGTATCCCATAGAATATTGATAAGGTGCTAACAAGAGAGGAGTAGAGGTCTAAGTGAGTCTATTGGTGGAAGCCCACTCGAACACATCAGATGGACCAAAAGCTTATAGAATTTAGTATGCCTGAAAGGGTTAACCTTAGGACCAAGAAAACCATTTGTAAGTTGGAGGTGGCAATACGGGTTGTAAACCCACCCTTTTCACTCATTCTTAATGGTCTAAAGGCCTGAAATAGATTCATTTTCTAATACATTCGGGTAAATAGAGTGAAACTGGTCTTTTTTAGCTGGTTCTAATATAATTTTAGCCGAAAAGTGTTCTGTGTATGCTTTTATGCAGTTATCATTTTTTTTTTGGAGGAGGGGAATGTATGGACAATTTGTGGTGGTAAGCTTAGAGATTGATTTTATTTTTTTTGGTCGAAAAAACAATTCATTGCATCAATAGAACACAATTATTGAGCTTCTAAACACAAAATATTACAAAGGCCGTATTTGGCAATCATGATAAAATTCAAGATAAGATAATAATCATATTCTATATTCGATGCCTATTCAAGACAAGATATAATTGGATCTAAAGGGAATATAGATGGATAAAATTATCCTATAGGGAGATGGGATAAAAGTGGATACGATTTTTAATATATATAATAAGAAATATTCTCAAAAACCAAACTTCTTAAATTAACAAAATTAAAATTTTATCTTAATATACATTATATTTGAATTTTAATATAATATATTCAAAATAAGAAAAAATAAAAGTTTAGTTTTTTTAATTTAATCTTGTTTTTATTTATATATTCATATTTAAATCTATCTTATAAATAAATTCAATAATAAATATAAATTTATATTTATATTTATTATATATTTTAGGTATATTAGTATAGTTTACTATTTAATAAAGATTTATCGAGAGAATGATGGAAGGGGAAGAAAGAAATAAAAAAGAAATTAATTAAAAAAGAGAGGAAAATAAAATAAAAAAGCAAATAAAAATAAAGTAGGCAAGTCCATTTGTAAAATTTTTGGCTCATCTATATTGATATGACGTTTATAATAACGTACAATGATATAACGTAAATATATCTGACTTAATTACTGCAATCACCAAATAATGGATATGATATAGCAAAATTCATCTTATCCTATTTAGTCATATCTCGATTAGAAATCCTAATGACCAAACTTTGCCAAAGGGGTTTGGGGATTAAGAAAGGAGAGATTTGGGAGTGCGTAGAGTCTATTTGCTTCTAGTGGATGTGGGCAGTAGATTAAGGGTGCGTTTGGAAAGACTTTTGGGGAAAGTTTTTAGGAAAATGCAAAGACCTTTGAGTTAAATGTGTTTTTCAAAATACAAACCGTGTTTGGTAAATTGTAGTTTGAAAGCCTAAGTACTTTTGAGTAAAAAGGTGTTTGGGGGAATTACATTTACAAACAACTTTAGTGATTAATAAAAAAAATAAAAATTATCAAAAAATAAATAAAAAAGCTCACCAGCGGCCTCAGGGTCGGGCGACCTCCAGCGAGGGTCACCTGACCTAGATATAGGTCCGCCGGAGGTTGCGGCGACGCGACTCACCGAGGTCGTGCGATTGGCTGGTGACGGTTGCCACGACCTCAGCCGTGACCTCGCCAGCCTCTCGAGCTCGTCTACGCCGTCGGAGAAGAAGATGAATAGTAGTTCATGAACAGTGACATGGGCATTTTGAGAATGCTCAAAGTCCAAGGCAGCCTAGGACCTGCCTTGGGCCTTGCAAATGTTAGCATTCCCCAAAGCCCCTTGGAAAGTAGTTCCCAAACACCTCCTAAGTGGAGGATCTTTGAATTGCCGATTTCTGGAAGGGACCGCTTCATAATCCATCACCCTTTGCCTGATTGCTAGCTTCACGCCCTCGTCCATGACCCAACCTGCAAGCTCGTCCACGTAGGTTTTTTTATTCATTGGCGCGGGGCTCATCTATGTCTCCAAGTCGCTCATGTGCCATGTGAAGTCCTAACCCATGACTGCCAAGCACCCGAGCTCCCTCACCAACTGGGTGAGCTGGTCCATGGAATTGCCATTCTTTAGAGGCAACAAATTGGATTAAAATTCATAAGAATTAGAGCTCAAGTTGGGACGGGTATGGGTTGAGTTCGAGTCAAATCTAGTATGGATTGTTAAAATTATATAGCAAAAACAGAAAAGAAAATTGGAATCAAATCGGTTAATTTGGGTTGAATTATTTATGACTTGACCAAATCCACCCATTTGATGGATCTAGAAATAATCCTAACTAATAAGAACCCTAACGGGGAAAGGCCCTCCCACCTCCCAATTAGGGGTGACAAAGTAGGTCAATGACCCATATTTTAACTCACATTTAATTGATAGGGTAGAGAATGGGTTAGTTAAAGTTTTAATATGGGTTTAAAATGAATTTATTGCAATAGAGCCAGGAAAATGGGTTATAAATGGATATAGGATAGACCCATTTAAAATCAATTAATAATTTAACTTAGACCTACTGCTTTCCAATTTTCACTGCGCCCTAGCACATCACTAACGCCTTTGCTCTCGTTTGAAGTCATTGCCCTCACCACCATGGTCTCGCTTGCTTGTCACCGTCCACCACCCCAACTGTACTGTTCTCACCTTCGTCTCTTCATTGAGGAATTTGACGAAGAGGGAATCGAAGGAGGGAGGGTGGGAAGGGAAGGAGGAGTAGGAGGTGTTAGCATTTGAAGGAAGGGAAGGGTTTAGGTTTTTGGGAAGGAGAGGTGGCAAATGATCAAATTAAGGAGACGGAGACATATCGAAAAAGAGAAAGAAGATTTGACTGTTCAAAATCCAAAACTCATGTCTCGATATGTAAAATTCTCGGAAAAGTGAGCTTATCATTTTTAAGGTTGACATGAAGTACTTGATTTATTTTAGAGTTTACAATATGAAGGGAAAAAAGTACGTCATTTAAAAAAAATTTGGTCAGTCATTATAAATTGAATAAATATATATTTTTATATTTATGAAAGCTTGAGTTCTCTTTTTCTATCGTGAATTGATGAATCATCAAATAGATTAACCTATAAAAGATATGATCGGTGCTAAATATCGTCATTAAAGTGATTTTACCCCAAATTTCTTTTCTTTTCAAGTCATTGGTGGGAATCAACGCCTATTCTTTTGAATGGAGTTATCCTTGAATTTATTTTTTTTCCATATTTGAGTAAAGAAAAAAGAAAAAAGAAAAAAGAAAATAAAAGAATGAAATAGTAGTATAAAGTTGCAATCTCCACAACCAGACAAATTGATAAAGAGAGAGAGAATCACGGAGTAAATAAATAAGGATATATAAGTCCCAAAAAAAAAAAAAAATCTCTTTGAAGATTGAAATACAACTATTTATGATGTGGAAATAGCTCCACCTACATCAATCTTCCATATTTATGATGTGGAAATAAGGGCATCATAGCCAACTATTATCTCAGCTATACGACCCCCCAACCCGCATTGCCCTTCTCCTGATCTCTCTGCTCCCCTGATCTAAGGTTGATCTCATTTTGAGGTGTCGATCTGAACGGATCTTCGTTTTATCTCTCGGTAGACCATAAGGAGGAATTGGTATCAAACCTAACTTTTATCTGATCATGTGTCATATAAAATTTGAGTTGAGAAGTACATGAAGTTGGTTATTGAAGCATATTTTCAGGTAATATCACTAGCGTAAGCTTTTATATTTATTTTTTCTTTTTGTGATGGATGTGTCATTTCTTTGTATATCCTTCTTTATTTCTAAGAAAATCATGGATCAGACTAACAAATTATTAGATTAAGTTGAATCCATCAACAAAATATAACAGCAATCACATCCAAGTAACTTGAAAAAACCATACATACATGACCCACATGAACTAGTTAAAGCTCATAAGAATAAAAACATTAAAATGGTGGATGATTAGTGATGATGGGTATAAAGAACTTAAAGAAAATTTTACAAAAGTTCATATAAAGAAGGGTTAGTACCTTGAAAAACCCCAAACTGGTACACTTGTGACAAATTTACTCCAAACTAATTTTTTTACCATCAAAAACCCAAAACTAGTACATCTTTGACAAATTTACCCTAAACTAGTACACTTATGACAATTTTACCTCATGTTAGTTTCCGTTAAATTTTATTGTCAAATTATTAAGTTGAATGACACAAGATAATTGATTAGTATACCAGTTTTGAATTTTACTCTACGTTTGTAACAATTTACAATTTTTGTAATTTTTTTGTAGTATTAATCCAATTTAACCGAGGGGTTTATTTGTCACAAATGTACCGATTTGAGGTTTTTGGCAGTTGAATAAATTAGTTTAGGGTAATTTTGTTATAAATGTACCGGTTTAGGGTTTTTTTATGATCAGTCGTGGTAAATTTATCATAGATGTATCGGTTTGGGGTTTTTTATGGTCAAAAAAATTGTTTGGGGTAAATTTGTCATATGTGTACCAGTTTGGGGTTTTTCAGGATATTAACCCTATAAAGAATTGCAAAAAGAAAAAGAAAGAGAGAGTGTGGCCATTATCCCCTTGCAATTGCAAAAGAAGTTGCAAAAAAATTAAAAATAAAGTTTAAAAGATAACGTAAAAGAAGCCAAGTCACCCCAAGATATTAGCTGATGTGATTTTCTTCAAAAGCACGATGCTGGGCTAAAAGAGAAAAGAGCTGATTTTTTGACCGGGCTCGTTTTGCGCGTCAGTTTTGGTCGTTCCCGCACATGGACAGCCAGGACAGGGGAATACAGATCCCGGAAACGATGGCATTTCATTCCCATTTCCAGATCCCGGAAACGATGGCATTTCGTTCCCATTTCCAGGTAATATGTGCTGCCAAGTAACCGGATCATTCCTAGACTCATTCTCATACCCTTTTCCTAAGACTCCCATTTACCAAACAAGGCCGAAGATCGCCTCAGGCTGCGCAGAGAGAGAGAGAGAGGGAGAGAGAGAGAGAGAGGGGTTATGGGGTCTTAGGTTTTCGAGGTAACTAGACAAGGTGCAAGGATCTCTATCGTTTTGCAATGTGTTGTAACTTTCTATTTAGGACCTGTTCTCCTGGTTGGATCTTCTGTACATGTAGCGTGTAGACAACAAAGCATCATTTGCATACATCAAGGAAAAAGAAAAAACACAAACAACAACCCATAAAGCCGATTACCACGTGCGCGGCATAATTATGCATGTCAACGTGCGCAAACAAACATAGATCAAGACAACCTCATATTCCCCGTCACCTTCCCCTCTCCTCTTCCCCCCCATCCAAAGAAAAAAGCACTCCTCCTATCTCGTTGTGGCAGTTTTTTGTTGCGTTATTGATGGTATTAGCAGCGGCGGCAGACGATCCCCACCATGGAAGTTGGTTCCCGATGACGGCCCCACGGAAAGTCATGGTGGTCGCAGACCCCACCCGTGAATCGGCTGCTGCTCTCCAATACACCTTGTCGCATGGGGTGGTCGAGCGCGACGAGCTGATCCTCCTCCACGTCGAAAACCCTAGTTCGTGGAGGACCACACTCTCGACGCTATTCAAGAGGCCGAGCTTTGTGGCCTTAGGGAATAGCCAAAATGGCAGCAGCCGTAGGGCGTCCATGGATCAGAACGGAGGCAGCGAAGGAGGTGGAGGCGGGGGATTGGAGGTGGATTTTCTTGATGAAATGAAACATGCGTGCGAGGTGGCACAGCCGAATGTTCGGGTACGAACAGCTAGAGTAGAACTGGAAGGGGATACGGATAAGGCTTCAGCTATTCTCTCACAATGCTCGTCGCATGAGATCGACGTGCTCATCGTGGGGCAGCGCCGGAGTTTTTCCGCAGCAATATTAGGGTAAGATCAATTCTCTCTTTTGGATGTTGTTGTTAGGGTACTTTTGAGATTTAGCAGATACCGAAATGATTTTGCTGATGATAATGTGCAATTTGCTTGTGCTTATACTATCTTTACAATGTCATATTGAATTTGGTTAAGGGCATGTATTCCGATTTATTTTACGTTCTTGTTGCGTGTCAATTTAGAACCTTTCTATGGGGTCACTGACCCATTGCTCTTTCAAACCATGTTTTCAAACGCTGATACAATGTTATCGTGAACTATGAAGATCTTCGCATCAATATGTCCCTGTCAAACGTTCAGTAATTGGAAAAGCTATCATCCACCAGTTGTTAAAGCATTATACTTTATTGTACTTTACCTCTTGAGTCTGTTGCATTATTACAATTTATTTGGAGAAATGATCTTAACAGCTATGGTTAAATTTATTGTGATTTTCAGAGGTAGCAAGTGCAATGGATATTTAGTCGATATTGTAAATGTCAAGACTCAAAAAGAATTTAATCAGGGCAAATAACGCTTCCAGATTTAAGTAAACTATTCTGCCACAAATTGCAATCGGAGTTTGCTGTCCGAGTACCTAATTCTGTTTTGCATATAAGATAAACAACTTAAGCTCATATACTTTTACAACACGGGTTATCAGAACCCTTTAATTTAGTAATCCCGACAGACACACACAAACCGTTTAGCCATACATGGAAAGTTAATGCTTATATATGAATTATGTTGTATGCAAGAAGTCACAATCATAATGGAAAACAATGTGGGGCTCACACGTATCCAATTTCTTCAAGCTCCTAGTTCTCTTTGTGTTTGTTTTTCTCTTCATTTCTCTTGATGTGAACCCATTGGGTTATAAGAAATGCACATTCAGAGCTTATTTAATTTTCAAAGATTCTGGCTAATCAATAATTGGACAAAGTTCATCTTATGTCCGCAAAACCACATGCTTTGCACGTTCAAATGCAAGCACAAGATATGTGGTGCCTGTCGCTAAAGATGTGATTAACCAGTGATGTCATTATTATGGTCCCTGCTGTTATTGCTTGTTCTGTTGCCCTTTGAAGCTCCTCTAATTCAAACAGATGTAGGCGACGTGGCGGGTCGATGATAGGCACTAGAATGACAGACCTGGCAGAGTATTTGATAGAGAACAGCAAGTGCACCTGTGTTGGGGTTCAAAAGAAGGGTCAAAATGGAGGTTACCTTCTCAACACCAAGACATACAGAAACTTCTGGCTCTTGGCATGATGACGACCCGCCTGTGCTTTTGCGTTCACAAAGTGTCTCTTGCTTCAACCAAATGATCACATCCGAAGGCCTAAGAAGCCACAATTCAAGCCTTACACCCAGATCTGCCTTGTGGTCCCTTGGGTCGAAAGGAAATCAATTCTTGGCATTTCAGTGGAGCTCAGAAGAGCAATCTCCGAACAACTTCCTTGTTGTAGTGAAAACTGTGTGAAACTGTGTATTTCTCTACCTGGTGCCACCACCTCATTACTTCTGTAAATACCAGAGACATGGCTGGCTCCTAGGGAACCAGTCTTTTAAATAAAGAAAACTGCAGATTTTCATTCTCTTGATCTTACACTATCACAAGAAATAGAAAGAAAGTAATAAAAGTGACGATGGAGTGATATCATAGACACGGCCTTTGCTTTGAACAGAGACTAATTTCCTTTGCTTCTTCCATATCAGGGATTCTATTTTCAACGATGATCCTTTTCATGTCATATGATGTTGTTGAAATGATTCTGTCGGAGGAAATCCGAATGATGAAAGGTTTGATGGAAAATGGGGTGAAAAACATAGGAAATCATTGAATAGGAGCCAAGGGGAAGAAGGCACGTGGAAGACATTGTGGAATCCACACACCATGTGCCCACCCACATGTTGGAGGGCCTAGCGCATGGGCACGACAATGAAGCACGTGGCATGCACGTGCCTACTCCCCTCCCCATATTATTACAGTTTTGCCCCTAGCGTGTTTACTTACGTTTTTGCCCTCTGTTGTTTATTTACGATCCTTCTGCCCCTATCTGCTCAATAATTATGATTTTACCATTTTTCCTTGGGATGTTAAATTTATGGTCTTGCCCTTGGGTGCAATTTGAAGAATGTTTGTGCTTTGCAATATTAAAATTTCAATTAAGAATGGTTTGTTAGTCACCAAAGTGGCCAAACTTTAAGATCATTTTAATTTTTGATATTGTAAATTATTGTATTCAATTACCCATGATTAATTGATGCTATGATTGAAATTGATATATTAATATCCTTATTGATGTCATGGGTATATTGAAGTTCATTTACTATAAGAACTTAGGTTAAATTTAGTTGTCCGGATTTTTAATCGGGATAGGACTAAATAGGATATGATATGAAATTACGAGATTTTATTATATCCCGTCAATTGTTTGGTGAATCGCAATATTAAAGTCGAATATATTCACATCATATCATGCACATTTTTTTTTTTTTTTATAAACGACATATCATTATAAATAAACCTAAATGTTCATAAATGGATATGGTGCAAATCTCTTGTAACACTATTCCTTAATTTATTTTTATTTTATTTTTCCTCTTTTTTATATTATTTTCTTTATTATTTCTTTTTTCCCCTTTCATCATTCTTTAATAAAATTGTATTAAATAGTAAACTGTACTAACATACCTAAAATATATAATAAATATAAATATTTAATATATGGATTGAATGTTTATTATAAGATAGAATTAAAGTTGAATATATAAATTAAAATAAGATTAATTAAAAATAAATTGTTATTTTTATTTTAATTTCTTAAATTAGAGTTCAAATATTATTTATATTGAAATATAAATTCAATTTTGTTAATTTAATAAATTTGTTATTCGAGAAAAATAACTTTCCTATTATGGATATTAGAAATCCTATCTACCTTTATCTATCATCTCCCATGGGATAATTTTATCCTGTCTATATCCCTCCTTATATGAGCGAGCACCAAACGTAAGATAAGATAAATCATATCCTATCCCAAATTTTATCTCGACTACCAAATGCAGCCTTAGGGATTAACCCAAATGTTAATCAATTTCTTATAATTCATGGACATAATAGTTGGTAACTAATATTTCTTGTTAAATTTGTTTGTGTATGCAAAGATAACAAACAAAACTTTAGTGAGATATATTTATTGTTGCCAAATTAAAGTTATTACCATTATTATTGTTTAATGTTTGTTTGTATATCATAGGATCACCCAAAGGAAAATTATGATGTACATGTATTGTTTAGTTTGAATTTGATTAGATGATATTTTTAAAGCATTAAGTATGAGTATTTTCTTGCATATTTGCAGTATATGTACTTGTTTCACTTCATTCGCACGTTTCATCTATTCTTTTGTTTAATGGAACAAATTTCTCTGATTGAAGTGAATAAGGTCAGTTTTACTTAGGTGTCTTAGACCTTGATTTAGCACTCCAAACTGAAAAACTAACTATTATTACTTATGAGAGTAATGATGGCGAAAAGTCTTTCCATAAAAACAAAAAAAAAAAATCGAACTGACTAAGCTTAATATTCATGCGAATGATAGTTACAAACAACTAAAAGACTATTCTTCCTAAAATTAACAGTGCTAAATTTGTGAAAGCTTATTCTTAGACTGCTGATAAGTCACTTATTGGTACATTAATGAGCACTTTGACTACCATAAAGTATGATGATTCACGTATCATGTATGAACATGTTCTTGATATGATGAACTTAACAACAAAGTTAAGGACTTTGGGAATGAACGTAAATGAGTACTTTTTAGCACAATTCATACTAAATACCTTACATCTTGAACAATATGGACTATTTCAAATGAATTAAAACACTATAAAGGATAAGTGGAATGTAAATAAATTGACAAGTATATTTGTTCAAGAGGAAACAAGGATAAAAAATCAAAAGCCTCATTTCATTTATCTCTTGAGTCATCATCTCCTAAGTTATCAAGAAACTAAAAAGAATTCCAAAAGAGAAAGTGCGAGGAGTAAGAAGAAAGGATTACACATCTTGAATGAATCTTCTAAGGCTTTTTAAATTCACAATAAGGAATACAATCTTATTAATTGTCACTTTTATAATAAAATTAGACACTTGAAGAAAAAATGAAGTATAAAATTTGGTTCGAAAAGAAAGATGAGCCTTATGCTTTAGTGTGTTTTTAATTAAATTTTACTTGTAATAATTAAAACAACAAATAATCCTAACCAATTGAATTGACCTCGCCAAAATTCATAAAGAATTGCAATCAAGGCTTTCAAGCTTTAGGACACTTCCGTGCCTCATTATATTTATTGAACATCTTATTAATGTTGAAGCACTAAAGTTGCACATAATGCTATAATTAATTTATACCACATATCATTTAGGTAATATTAAGTTATTTATGGAATTACGGACATATTGGTCTAAAAAGGATAATAGGTTAAATTATCTTTTAGAATGATTTGCATCTTAATCGCTCACTTGTTTAGGTCGGTGTCCCAAAATCAAAAAGTGTCCAGCCAATTTTTAGCTTAAATCTTTTAAAGACAAATTTATTCAACGCCTAATGGAAATCCTAAAGTTACAGAAATTTGTCAAATAACTAACAAGGAGTTATCATATAATAAAGAAATCAAGAAGGAGGAGATAATCGTTAGATTTCTAAACCAAATACTACTCGCATTAGAGTTGTATTCCTAGTTAGAATCGTCCGAAAATTATATACAAGATATGTGTGATAGTTTTTGCCCATTTGGTCGCCCGGAGGATTTTTTGACCTTTAACAATCAATTTTATAGCGTGTTTGTAAATCATACCTCGGAGAAGAAATCACAAGTGTTTTGAATTAAATTTTATTGAAGTTTCTCATAATACTTTGCGGATTGATTTTGATGCCACCACTCATGTGTCACGGGCTGATTGATCTAATACTCCATAACTCGTGCGGCCTTAAGATTTCTCTCAAACAGCCTTATTCACACTTGTCTCATAAGGGTTTTTAGAGAGAGAAGCTTTGGATTTGTATTTCACTTGTATCTCCCCCTAGTTACTAAGGGTGCATTTGGGAGAAGCTTTTGGGAAAAACCTTTAAGGAAATACAAAGGCCTTTAGTCTAAAGGCCTTTGGTGAAATGCTGTTTGGTAAACATATATTTGGAAAGTCCTTTAGCGCGATTAATTTAAGTTTTTATTTTTTATTTTTTAAAATTAAAAACAAAATAATGATTTTTTTTTTGCACTAAGATGTATATATAAAAGAGATATATTAACAAATTCAACGACTATTTTTTTATATATATTTTTGCACGAGAAGTGTATATAAAGAGATATATTAACAAATTCAATGACTTTTTTATTTATTTATATTTTTGCACTGAGATGTATATATAAAAGAGATATATTAACAAATTCAACGATTTTTTATATATATATTTTTGCACTGAGATGTATATATAAAAGAGATATATTAACAAATTCAATGACTTTTTTATTTATTGATATTTTTGCACTGAGATGTATATATAAAATAGATATATTAACAAATCCAACGATTTTTTTATATATATTTTTGCACTGAGATGTATATATAAAAGAGATATTTTAAATTATATATATTTTTGCACTGAGATGTATATATAAAAGAGATATTTTAAAAAATTCAATGAATTTTTTTATTTATTTATATTTTTGCATTGAGATGTATATATAAAAGATATATATTAACAAATTCAACGATTTTTTATTATATATTTTTGCACTTTGAGATGTATATATAAAAGAGATATATTAACAAATTCAATGACTTTTAAAAAAAAAATATTTTTGCATTGAGATGTATATAAAAGAGATATATTAACAAAAAGAAAGAGCAATTTCATTATAATAAACATGTTTACATATGCATCAAAAAAAGAAATAGGTTT
The DNA here is from genome assembly GCA_014182395.1 of Eucalyptus sp. ANBG9806169. NCBI lineage: Eukaryota > Viridiplantae > Streptophyta > Magnoliopsida > Myrtales > Myrtaceae > Eucalyptus > Eucalyptus sp. ANBG9806169. Next base: position 27,415,074 of record CM024580.1, read on the forward strand.
TCATTGAAAATTACAAACATCCTCCTCAAGTGTTTACTAAACTCATTGTTATTTGATCACGTAAACGCGCCATGTCAGAAAATAAATTGTCATTTGAAGTACCGACCCCTCATTTGTATTATGAACGTCAACTGAATATTCATAATTGGGATCCAAATCTGCTCTTGCAAAATGTTTATCATTGGCAGCATTTCGTCGTATGTAATTATGCAAAGTCATTGCTACTATAACAATTTTTACTTGCTTTTCAAATGGGAAATTTGACATATGCTTTAGGATCTTCCACTTCTTCTTCAATACACCAAAAGCTCGCTCGATTTCCAATCATAGCGAGGAATGAGCATAATTGAATACATCTTGATAGCCTGTAGGGATGGGACCTTGTTGAAATTTTGGCAAATGATATCTAACTTCTTTGTATGGTCCCAAATAACCCGTCGAATTTGGATATCCAGTATCTACTAAATAATATTTACCTGCATAAATATAATATAAATTTGATCAACATATACCATATTTATACATATTAATGTACAAAAACCATTAATTAACAAACATGGAGGAGGATGAGGAAATTGCATATCATGTCTCCCTAAAGCTTCATAGAAAATGCGAGTATCATGGATTTGGCCCTCCCAACCAGCCTAAACATAAGTGAATTCTATATTAAAATTACACACCGCTAAGACATTTTGAGTCGTTGTGCCTTTTCGACTAATAAAACAAATATGATCTTTTACAGGTATCACCGTTGGATATGAGTGCTATCAATAGCTCCAATACAATCCTAAAACAAAAACGCAAATATTATTATATAATCAAAATTTGCATTTAGTTCTTTATTTCTATTGAATAATCAAAACATACCTTAAAATATAGATAAAATCTTCTATTATTTTTTATCTTCTCTAGAACATCCCTAAATTGCCGATCAGCTAGTTAGATCAAATCTTTTCCCATTTCACATACTTTGTCTAATACTAAGCTAAAGTACCTGCTTATGGTTTCCCCAGAGCGTTGAAAACGCTCTTGTGTTAACATGTTACCTATACCATGTCCTAAAATATGAAGAAATATTCCAAGCATTTCTCTAACATCAATATTCCTAGTTCCTTCAAGACCATAGCGTGTTACTAAATCATGCATTAAATTATTAAATACAATCTTATCTATCCTAAACATTTGATAACACCTTATCGGATTAGCATCTTCGCCCATCAACTCTTCTAACCATGCATATCCAGTGTATGGTGATGTCTTACAAGGTTTTTTGTGATTGTATATTGCTTGATAAGCGATTGTGGCTTGAGTAATTTCCACAAGTTGATTGAATTCCTCATCCTCTTTCTCATGGATTTCTCTTTCAAGAGAATCGTCTATATCTGTTTAAAGTAACAAAATAGTAAAAAAAAAAAGTGATGAATAATCATCCATCAATGAACAATTATTTTCCATAATATATATGCAAATTCCACCAAATCCAAATAATATAAACTGAAAACACATGTCTCATATTAAAACATAATCAGAAGAAGAGTTCACCAGTAATGCAAATTAGCAATCAAAATAAATCTCTCATTACAATATAGATTAATATGAAAGAGCTCAAAGAAGTAACTGGCATCCTAGTGGCGATTATCATGCTCTTCCAACTTATACTTCAGCCACTCAACTTTTTCTTCATCTTCATCCAAGTTCATAAAAATCTGCCTATTGTCTTTCTTTTCAGCAAAATGAGAGAGTGCAAAAAAGAACAACTTTCTATCTTGCTTAATCTCAGGTATAGCTTTCAATGTTTGCACAATTTCTTTGTAAGCATCAAACTCCCTTGCAACTGATGTTGCATTGCTCCTACTCTCAACAGTTGAACAAAGTCTGTCGATTTGTGATGCTAACTTATCAGGTTCGGTCAATTTTTTTCCTCTCTTTCCTCGAGCTTGCTTTGTTGAACTTTCTACCGTCCTTTTATTGCTCTTATTTTGACTTGGTTGGGCATTTGTTTCACCTACATTATACCTCTACAGTATCATCAATAGATTCTGCACAATCATCAATATCAGCTTGTGTGGTCTCAACATTCTCATTATTGCATAAATCTTGTGCAGGATTCCAAGTAACACTTTCAGTAGCAACTGTACCTTGGAACATTTGATCCAACAAAGCTTCAACATCCGAATGTATGCCTTTCGTTCGAAAGGCTCTAAGCTTAGGATTGGCCTGTTATAATAAAATATTTTTAGGAGTTATATTATAAAAGATGAACTTACAAAACAAAAAGTAACAAAAGATTAGATAAACATCTGATTTTTTCTCTCCCACCATTCGTCACTCACGTCAATGGTTTTCTTCCTTGAATCCCATCCTAGTCATGTTTCCTTTTAAACCAATTGCTTCCATTTTTTCCATTCTTCCTTTAAATTATCCCACTTACTTTTCATTTTATTTTTATCATACTCTTTTCCCCTCAGTTCCTCAAACTTGTTAATTATATTCGTCCATCCATCCCTTTTGTTGCTCGTAGGACAATTGCCTTTTTCAATTTGTTCAATGCATAATCGACAAAAAGTTTCTATAACTTCAGGGCTCTAATATGCTTTTTCCTTTGATGAACTTGCCATCTTTCAATTAAATGAATACAAACATATTTGAAAAATGAAAAGAAATGATGTTAACTATGAACACAAAGCAATGGACACTACAAATAAATTAAAATGCAATTCATATGAACCCATGAAAGAGCACACCAAGCTGGATATGTAAGTGGGGAAAAAGAACAAAAACATAAGAAATAGAAGTGAAAGAACCTGGGTTCGAATTATAGTGATACCTAAATGTCATGATTATCAAATCAAAGAACATTAATCATCAAGAGGTCAATTTGACTTTTCAAATGAAGTACAAAACTAATCGCATCCGGACCCACAGAAGAAATTAAACAGTGCGGCCACTTGGACATCTCCATAAAACAGTGTGCTACCATTGCCCATTCACATGAATTGTATCGGTCTATCGCAGAAGAACTTTTTTTTTTTTTTCTTTCTAAAAATATATATCAATCGGAGCAATTACACTATAATTTGGAAAGTAAAAAAAAAAGAGAGGCAACTCCTGCTGATAGGTATATTTCTTTAAAATATTCTATCCATCATAAGAAATATACAAGGACGCCTTAAAAACCCCATAATATTGGACAAAGAAAGTATTAAAGTCCATTTGATCTCTACTCCAACGAGTAAAGTTATGTTAGATAGAGCATTGTGAACAATTCCAGTCAAAAGAATGAATGCACTTTCCATACGACATTAAAAGATTAGATATCACTATTGATGGATAGAGAAGTATTCCTAGACTGGTTATTTGAATAGTGCTCATAGCTGGCAAGTTTTTTCTATTGTTGGCATGAAGAGGAAAAAGTGATCTCGTGCTACAAGTTCATGGACATGAATTTACGAAACCTAATATGTGTTTTATACTCCAAGGCTCCATCTAATTGTTCTACCAGAGCAAACTTCAACATCAATCTTCAAGAATATAGGAAATAACATTTCTTTGGATCTGAAGGAAAATTTTAATACGATTTATGTGAACTTGAATTAATCCCTCGAAATAGGGAGCAGACATCCAGATAAAACAGCCTATTTTATATTGTAGCGTCAGCAAATGAAATTTTGGCAAATGACTGAAAATGGAATTCACTTCACTAACAGAGCGGCTCCATTCTTTAAAAGGATGCTTATGTGAATCGGACCATTGTAAAGCTTGAAAACAGCAGTCATCCTGTCCTTCACCCTGTTGACTTTTCTCCCACTTTTATCCAAGGAAATAAATTTATTAATCTACAAAACAACGACACACTAACTTGAACCTAATCACTAGCGGGAAATCCCACTAGTTCCTCCTTTACAAACATTCAGCAAGTGGAGATAAAGCAAGCAAACGAGAAAGCCCAAATGACAAAAAGTGCAGCTAAGTTAAGCAAACTTAGCAAAAAGATCAAAATGCAGGATTGCATTTCAAGTAAATGCAACTGAAATATGGGTTTTAGCGAGCACTGGTGAAGAAACTCAAATCTCAACATAGCTTTGCACACATTATCTGACAACAAAAAATGTATGTACATATTCATCTCACCATTTCACTTTTAAGGAAAAAAGATATATACAGCTCAAAGTTAGCAAACAAGAAATGAATTTCTTCCTAAATCCCAATAAGATCTCTTTGCAGCTGAGATCAAAAGGATATGTTGAGTCATGAAACATGATTTCAAAGTAAGGTTATTTTGACTGGACCCGACCAATGTGTTCAAACATTGCTAGCATAATCAGTGGCTTGCTAGGCTAAACCTCTGTTTGATTGCCACAGTGATTTGAACAATTTGAACATCAAATATTACTTATCAAACTAATGAGATTGAACAGAGAATCACTAAACTTTGATATTTAACAGTAGAAAAATAACATGAGAGAGAGAAGAGAAGACTAATTTTTTTTTGTGAGATGGATTGGTGAAAAAAGGAGGAACCCAAAACCGGAATTCAACTAGGCACGAAAGAAAATGGAATCGAGAACTCACCGAAACAAAAAGAGAGTCCGGTGTTGGGTGGCTGGCGACGGTGGTGCCTGGGCTCCGACAACGGCGGTCGGGGTTGGTAGTCGTGGAGTTGAAAAGGAGCGGTGGAGAAGATCGGGGAGAGAGAGTGCCTCCGGACGAGAGAATGTCGCTCCGATGGCGACGATGGTGGTTGGGCTTTGACGGAGACGATGGTGGCTGGTTCCGACGACGACAATTGGGGTTGGCAGTCGTGGAGTTGAAAAGGAGCGGTGGAGAAGATCAAGGAGAGAGAAGTTCTTCGGAAGAGAGAAGCGAGACCCGTAGAGGCAAGTGGCGACGAAAATTAGGTTTTCAAAAAGGGCCAAACTTGGAATTTAATAAATTTGTGAGGGCAACAAAGGCAAAACAAAACTTTTCTTTAATGAACCTCCAGCATGCCGAAAATGCTGAAAAGCCCAAGGCAGCCCCCAACCTGCCTTGGGCTTTCAACCTTTAAAATGCTAGCTTTGCCATTAAGTCCCTTCCAAAGTTTTTTTCCCAAACACCCTTTTTTTTGCCTAAAGGGCTTTGGACCCCCAAAGGGCTTTGAGAAGTGGTTCCCAAACACACTCTAACTACTCATATTTATTACGTGTTTGTACATTTATCATATTGCCCGCCGCTGGGAGTATTATAGAATACTTGAGAAAACCTTAGGACTTAAGGATACTAATTGAGGGTTGCTCATCTCAAGGCTTGGTCATGGTCGTCATACCAAAACCTCTTAGATCATCCCTTTTTTCGGGCCATGACACATGTGTGAAATACGATGCAGGGATTTCTTACGATCCAAACTATAAAGGCAAGTGAAAGTTATGTGATTATAAGAAATAGAAAAAAAAAAAAAAACTCTAGTTGAAAGTATTGGCACTTATCATTCGGTTTTAGATACTGGACATTATTTAGATTTATTCCAAATTCTTTATGTACTTATATTTTTCTGCAATTTAGTTTGTTTGCCGAAACTTGATGTAGTAGAATTTTCTTGTAAGTTTGGTTATAAATCTTTCAATTTATTTAAGAATGACAATCTTATTGGAACTGGACTTTATGCGATGGTCTCTACAAGTTTAAACTCGATAATACTTTTGTTAAGATCTTAATGATCTTACATCATCATGTTGGCACTAACGAGATTTAGTGGATGCAAATTCTATTTACTTGTGGTATAAACGTTTGAGTCATATACTAAGGAAATAATGCAAAAATTAGTGAAGAATGAAATTCTTTCGAACTTGGATTTTATTGATTTTGGAGTGGTTATTGATTGTATTAAATGTAAAGAAACAAAACACACTAAGAAATGTGCCACAAGAAACATAGAGCTTCTTGAAATTATATGCATTGATATATATATGATCATTTTGATGTTTCTTCTTTTGGTGGAGAAAGTTATCTCATCACATTTATTAATGATTTTTTACTTTATGATTACATTTATATATTGCATGATAAGTCTCAATTTGCGAATGCACTTGAGATGTATATTCAAAAGATTGAGAGGCAATTAGATAAAAATGTGAAAATTAGAAAGTCAGATTGAGGTAGTGAATATTATAAAAAGTATGATGAATAGAGATAATGTCTAAGTCCATTTGCTAAATTCCTTGAAATGGCATTTGTGCTCAATATGTGATGTTGGATACATTGCAATAAAATGGTGTAGTGGAAATGTGTAATTGTACTTTAATAGAAATGGTTATGAATATGATGAGTTATTTCTTTACCATTATCTTTGCGGATGTATACATTAAAGACTTCTATGTATTTATTAAACATGATTCCTAGTAAGGTAGTTCTAAAGACTTCCTTGAATTGTGGATAGGAAGGAAATCTAGTTCACGATACCTGCATGTTTGGGGTTGTCCAATAGAAGTAAGAATTTACAATCCACATAAAAATAAATTGGATTTAAGAATAACCAGTGTTTATTTCATTGGTTATATAGAGAAATTCAAAACGTATACATTTTATTGTTCTAATTATAGTATGGGAATTGTTGAATTTGAAAATATTAGGTTAATTGAAAATGGCAACATCAATGGGAGTGAAAGAATGTGCGATATTTGCATTCAAGATGTAAGGATGGAAGTTCCTATACCCAAAATTTATAAAATTGTTGTTCATGATGTTATTGTTCAACCTAATAATAATCAAGAATAACAAATAAATGATCAAATACTCCATAATGAAGATATCAACATTAAACCAACAGTAGTTGAGTAACAAGAAAGAGCATTAAGAAAATTTCAATGAGAAAGGAGGTCGGCTATTTATGATAATTATGTGGTTTATTTACAAGAGTTAGAAATTAACTTAGGAATTGAAAATAATCCAAGTTCATTTTCACAAGTCATGAAATGTGAAGATTCTAATGAATGGTTTAATGCCATGAAAAAAGTGTTTGAATCTATGCATCAAAATTACGTCTAGGACCTTATTGAATTACCTAAAGAATGTAAAAATGTCGTGTGTAAATAGATCTTTAAGACTAAGCGCGATTCAGAAGATGATATTGAACGGTATAAAGCCAGATTTTTTGCTGAAGGTTTTGCTCAGAAAGAATGCATCGACTACAAGGAAACATTTTCATTAGTTTCCAAGAAAGACTCACTTAGAATTATTATGGTATTGGTGGCTCATTATGACTTAGAGATACATCAAATGAATATCAAAATCGCATTTCTTAATAGGAATTTAGAACGCCAAAGGCTTTTCAATTAAAGGAAAAGAAGACATGGTGTATAGATTAAAGAAATTAATATGTGGACTTAAACAAACTTCTCAACAATGGTATCTTAAGTTTAATTATATGATAACTTCATATGGATTTAAGGAACACATTCTTGATCAGTCTATATATATTAATGTTAGTGGGAGCAAGTTTATTTTTCTAGTTTTATATGTTGATGATATTTTGTTTGTTACTAATGATCTTAGTTTGTTATATGATACTATGGAATTTCTCTCTATGAATTTTAAAATGAAGAATATGTGAGAGGCAACATATGTGATAGGAATATAAATATTCCATGTAGATCACAAGATTTATTAGGGTTATTTCAAAAAGCCTACATTAAGAAAATTTTGAAGAAATTCAATACAGATAAATATTCCGTAGGATAGAAAAATTGACGAAAAGTGAATTGGAACAATAACAAATGAAAAATATTCCTTATACATCTACTATTGGGAGCTTAACGTATGCTCAAACTTGCACCAAACCATATTAGTTTTGCTATTGAAATGTTGGGCAGATATCAAAGTGATCTTTAGATTGGATCATTGGAAAGCTGCAAAGAAAGTTCTCAAATACTTATAAGGAATAAAGAATTATATGCTTACTTATAAAATATCCGAACATCTTGAGGCGATTGGATATTCGGATTCAGACTTAGCTAGATATGCTGATATAAGAAAATCAACGTTTAGTTACTGTTTCTTCTGGCTGGAAGAGTAATATCATGGAAAATAACGAAGCAGTCAATTATTACCGCATCCAATATGGAGGTTGAGTTTGTGGCTTACTTTGAGGTCATTATACATGGATTATAGTTGCAGAATTTTTTTCAGGGCTTGTAAGCATCAACAGTATTGCTAGGCCATCCTTACCAAAAAAAAAAAAAAAAAAAAACAGTATTGCTAGGCCATTGAAAATTTATTGTGATGATTTTTGCAGTTTCTTCTCTAAAAAGACAAGTAAGGGTGCTAAGTATATGGAAATAAAATACTTGTTTGTTAAAGAAAAAATTCAAAAATAGTGTCAATTGAGCATATTAACACTAACCTTATGATAACAAATTCATTAACAAAAGGACTGCCGTCTAAGACAATTAATAAACATGTTGAAAGGATGGACATTATAGAATGCCATTAATGATAATATTATGATTGCATTAAGTTTAAGTATTTGACACTTTGAGCTCAATATGTGTTTCTGATTTTTTTTGTTTTGTTTTTTGGTTTATACTATGGACATAGATGAATGTTAAACATGATAGTCTCTAATGGAGATATTATGGTTGGACCATTATTATACTTCTCATTTACGAATCATGTTAAGTAGAGAAATATTGTTGTAGTACATGAAATGGTATGTCGATTAATGGCATACAACCACCATACTCGTATTAGTTTTCTTTACTTAATTGTGATTATTATGTGATAGCCAATTTAAGAAAAGTTTTAGTATAATGTTATTGTGCACATCATAGTCTTTATTAAACCATAAAAGGAATGTCATATGGGCTAAATGGTAGAATGTAAAAATTATTGTGGTCCACATAATTTTAGTAATTAATGGTTTAATAAATATTTAATGTTAAAATATATTAGTTATGAGAAGTTACGACTCTAATGAAAAGGTATAATCCTCATCGAGAAATTACTGTTCTTCCGAAGAGATACGACCTAGGAAACACTGACACTCTCGAGAAGCCTTCGTGTCATGTTGGACATTCCAACATGTGTCTGACACTCTCCGATATTCAGTCCACACGTGTCAGAAAATCTGACATCTAGTCAACTCTCCCAACACTTTTCAACACGTGAGTAGAGAATTCTGGATGTGAGTTCGAAATTCCGACATCAATTTTAAAAATTTTCAATAAATAAAGGGTCCAAATGTAAATATGTACGAAAATAAAAATAATAAATGGGAAAAGATTAAAAAACCTAGCATTCTCTTTTCTTCTAATCCTCACTTCCCATAATTCACAATTCACCTCCCAAGTCTATTTTTTTCTCTTCTCTTCCAACACGGTTGGACATGCAAGTCCAAAATGTGGATTGATTATTTGTTTTCCTCCAAGTTTATGGATTATTGGAGAGAAGTTGAATTTGTCAAATTAAAACAACGAATGATATTAACAAAATATTGATTAATGTCTTTAATGTAAATTCATTCTAGACTCTTTTTTATTATTTATTTATTTATGAATTTAAATCAAATTAATTTGATTAAAATTATCATAAAAATGATAATTTATCATGTATATATAAAAATATACATTTAATATATAACGTGTACCAACGTGTTAGAATTCTCTATCTTTTAGAGATAACGTGTCGGCGTGTCTATCGTATCGTGTGTCGTGTGTCATGTGTTAGTGTCACTACTACTTAGGGTGCAACTCTCTTAGAAGTTAAAAGACGTTTTGATGGAAGGTGCCTACTAATAGCATGTATAAACAAAAGTTTGGTTCTCTCTACACTCACAATGTGAGAAACTTACGTTGTATTTCTATCCTCCATCATACATTATACATTAAAGAAAAGTGAATTAAGGGAAAGAAATTAGATTTCTTTATCTCTTTAGTATTTCGCGACAAATATCTTCAAAAGGTATTGCTACGGATAAATTTATGTCTTCATCCCTCTCATGTGAAAATCAAGAAAATCGAAGATCCTGTGTTTTATATCTTCCGCATTAGATAATTATGTTATTGCTTAAAGCCATGCCACCCATGCTAGTGGGCATAAACTTGCCTCATCCACTAGGCGGCATGTGAGACCTGCATGATCAATGACAATGATGAATTTGATGCAGCCAAGTCTAAACCATGCTAGTATATAAAGTCATTTTGAGGGATAAAAGCATTCGCAAAGGTATGTAGATGTGGAAATTTTCTTTTCTTTTTATTATCCATATTATTTTCACTGTTTTGTAGATGTGTGTAGTGCCTTCCAACAATCAGGGCCCAGAAAGTGCTATGTGGGAAAAGAAAACTGCACATTAGCAGAAAGACCAAAGAAAAGTGGTCTGAGGGTTTAGTTACCTGTGGAGAGGGATTAGCTTCCCCTCAATGCCTTCTTGATACCACATTTTTCCATCTCAGTCATTTAAATGCAACTATCAAATAACTTTCTAATATTAGAAATTCGATTTTGATATTTCCAAAGAAGTGAGCAAGATAAATATCATATCGCATTATGCCTCGGCATGAATCCAAGTGCTTAAGTCTTGTTTTTTGAAAGAATATTTACGAGTCTTCGGTGCAAGCGTGAGCAATTGATTAAATGAAGTTTATTTATTCAAAACTGCATGCTTAAATTTGAAATGATCAAAGCCATGCTACTATTGGCCTATTTAGACAGGAGTGTTTCCTCCTTCGGCCGTATAAATATTATAAGAAATTTCTTTGATTTATTTCAGCTAAAGAACTACTATAAGAACACATTTTCTTTTGTATTTTTGAAAGGAGAATTTCAGCATTATAATAGCCTATTTATTAGTGAAAAGCCAGCTTTTAATCGAGGAGAGTAAGAATTATATTATTTAATCGTTCCTTTGTTCCAGCAATATAACCGACTATATCTTCTTTCAAAGAGGGTTTAGTCCCCTCATTCGGACGTCGCACCACCTCTTCCTTAGACCAGATCCGCCTCGAATTCGCTGGGGTTTCGTTCAAAATAAGAAGCAAGTTTTTAAGTAAACAATCAAGAGAGAGAATTCAAAAGTAAAAGTGAGAGATGAGTGATTACATTCACGAAAAATGGCCAAGTGAGGCTCTAATTACAGTGCAAAATCAAAAGGAAGAGGGAGATACTGAACTTAGTCTTCATTGTTTTTGTCGTGTTCAGATATCTTCTAGTTATTACGAGTACTGAATTTAGTCTTACTCTGTTCTTGTTTTTTTTTTGTTTTTTGATCGGAAACTGTTCTTGTTGATGTTCTGTAACTTTAGCTAACAAGTACGAAAAAGTGGTTATTTTGTTGTACTTACGAATAAGTGGAGTTGATTTTTGTTGACATCTTTACTTTTCATCTCGGGGATTGTCATGCACATTTTATAAAATCAAGGCATCAAATTTGTCGATGGTTGGAGATTAACCCTTGACAAAAAAATTGTGTTGCGTTTTTGCATTTCGCATATAGGGGAGATGTTGGAATACAGATTTAGGGTTGCATTGCTGTCAACATGTCTCTATGCTGGAGTTGCATTCGCTCGCATTTATATGACATTATCATCTCATAGTCATAGTAAGCTTCATTCACATGTCATTATCTATTCAGATGTTTACTACAGTCATGAGTATGGTGTCTTAAATGACCAGGCATATTAGAAGATTATACACATCCAGTAGATCCTAAGCACGCCACGGAAGCAAAAAATTGCGAGAATCAAGAGACAAAGGGGATCACACCCATTGAGAAGCCTTCATTGTTGAACCTTCACCATCATCGATATATTTGGTCTTTCTCATGATCGTTGCACCTAATTTTTCCATAAAGGAATCCACCACCATCTGTCGCTTCATTCCAAGGAAAAGGTCTTGCCAAAATCACGACACCTTCGGAAAGAGACAGAGCAGAATCCACGAGAGACCAAGAGGGTGGCTGAATGTTGGGGGATTTATGGTTTGGTTTGGATGGACTATAAAAAAGGTATTGAAAGAAAAGGAGAAAGGAGGGAAGTCGCGGATTATGAAAGGAGGGAAAGAGAAAGAAATTGACTCGCATTTTGGAAAGTGAAGAGAGAGTGAGGTCCGATGGAGAGATTTCAGGGAAAGAATAAATGGAAGATTGGACCGAGATTGAGAAAGAACGAACTAAGGAATTTCGTCATGGAAAGATTCAGCATGATGCACCTCTCGCTTTGGCATGGTTTGGGCGAGTTTTTGGCAATCACCAATCACCACCATTTACAAAGAGGGGAGATTCACGTGAGCATTCAGCCATAGACACAGATTATCATGCACGTGCGAGTGTGGCTGGAAAAAAGGAAAAAGAGTCTCATGGCGTTTCGGGGTTTTGTCTTTTGTCTTTATTTAGCTTTTCGCATTTTTTCTTATGCGGAACCCACTTGGCAGAATACGAGCGTCATGTCTGCTTGAAATGCATTAATAAATGCCATGTCGCCAAATTTGGATGGCGTTAACGGAAATACTTAATTGCACTAATTAGACAAGTAAAACACTCTCATTCTATTACTTCTTTGAGTATTGTATTCTTGTTGTCTTAGATATTGTGCCAATGATTAAGTGCACAATAGTAAGAGCAGTAACTGAATCCTAATAGTGTGATTTATCGTGTAAAAAGATCCGTGCTAGCCGATTGTAATCTATTTGAGCAAATTACTGATGCAATCCAGCCCAACTTGTGATCGTTAATCTGAGAAGTAAACGTAAGCTTGAAGATAAAGCTGAACCACTATATATTTTTTTATGCCCCTTTTATTTTAATTACTTCCATAGGCACACAATACGCTCACGATCTTTGAAACATCACATTGACCAGAACATTATTTAGCATCAACTATTTTCCACAAAAGATTGTCAAGATTTCTAAAACAACCCATCCTTCTCTCCCCCTCTAAGTTGTATTGTTAGCCCCAATAAAGTCTAGATTCTTTTACCTTTTATCGATACGTCGACTAAAAATCAGTTGTCAAAAATGCCTTCATTTAATGACTAGCCTCCAAGGAACACATGCTGCTTATTCTCCAAGCCACTCCTAATTGGTCCACCTAAGCTTGTGGATCACAATTTCATCATTACTTGGCCTAACTTATTCTCCAAGGAAAATCTTATAGCAATGATGATCAAATCCTCAAATGGTCACCTAAGCTAGTGATTCATCCCTTCATTTAATGCCCAAGATATGGTCATCATAAGTCTTGGATTTTTGGCACATGTTTCATGCATTTTCTTGCTTATTAAGCCGAGCATTCTAGAACCTTTCATGGGGTGGTTCATTTAACCCATAAATCACTAACTTATTTGCCAAGGCAAATCTTTTGGTATTATTACATCAAGGCTGAAGGTGAAGAAAGGAGACTTGACCAAAAATTTTGAGCAAAACACATATACTTTCCGCAAAAAAATTAGAGAAAGATACTCGGTCAAACGTAGAGGGGCTGAAGATGGGAAATATAATGGGAAGAGTTGAAAACGAAAAAAGACATGAGGGTTGCGCCGAGAACAACTGGGGAGTTCGGCCAACAAAAAATAAAGAAAGCAACTTTTTTTTCTTTTTTGTTAGACAAGAAAGAAAGCAACTTGGGAAAAATACAAAAGATGAGGGAATTTGGCTGATTGTCGAAGGATCGGACGGACTAGGGGTTAGCATCGGTCTAAGGTCAATCCTAGACCGACCCTAGATTGGCCCAACCCTGCCAGTCCTAATCCGATTCCCAAGGAGATTGAGTCAGTCCTTAGTCCTAAGATTCATAAACTAGCACTGTGTGGATTGATCCTCGATCTTGGGAATTTAGAGTCAGACCAACCCTGTATCTAATATATCATTTATACATTTTTTAATAGAGAAAATGCTAAAATAAACGGCGTCAATAATATTAAATAGCTCCTCAGTGAGAAGTTCAAGTAATTTTATATTGTTCTTTAATAACTTAAATTTTTAATGTCATTTACGGCATCAACAGTCATAATTTACAAAAGAGGAAAATATTTCTGTGAGGAGTCCTCACGACATCCAAAAGGACATAAACAGCTCCTCACGGCATCCTTTTCTAGTACTCATTCTCTTCTGTTTTATTTGTCATCTTAGTATTCAATTTGCCAAAATCGAAAGAAACAACTTCTCCACTCACCACTTGACACTCGCCTCACTCACTTTGGGTCACTCGTGCCGCTCGCCGTTCGATACTCGCCTAGCTTGTTGCTCCCTGCTTGAATCTTGACGCTTGCTCTGCTCGATGCTCGACACTCACCCCGCTCGACACTCACTGCTTGCCTCTCTTAGCTGACCTCGCTTGTCACCAAACCCATTGGGTCGGTCCGGTCCTCGGTCACCTTTTCAGAGAGTACAAAAAATGAAATAAAAAATTATCAGTTGGTCCCGAGTTGACCCTGGAACCGAATTAAACCCATTGTGTCGGTCCGGTCATCAGTTGCCTTTTCAAGGAGCACAAAAAATGAAATAAAAAAATTATCGATTAGTCCTGAGTTAACCCTGGAACCGGACTGAACCCACTAGATTGGTCCGATCCTCAGTCCCAAGCTTAATAGGGTTGGTCCTCGATCCCAAAAATTGAGGACCAGCATTGTGTGGGTTGGTCTTAAGATTAGGGGGTGGACCAGTCCAACCCGAGCCATGCTCACCTCTACGACGGAGAAAAAGAAGACACGGTGTTTAAGCTTGTGGTGTAATTATTTCCCTACGAGGATATACATGAGCTTGAAGGGCCTAGTCCCTTACATCAGTCACTGCATGCCGTTGCTTTGTCACTGGCATGTCCAGATATTGCCAATCCAATTTACTGGAGCTGAATTGCGGCCGCCGAACTGCCGATGCGATTGTCGGGGATCTTTTATCGCCATCTTCATCGCTAACTCACGTCGCTGCAGTTGTTGCTTTTGCCGATGCAGTTCCAGCTACCGTGATTGAGTTGTTCCCGTGGCTGCCCACTGCCACTTCAATCGTCATCGATATTGCAAGTTAATGAGTTTAGAGTAATTTACGCGTTAGTTTTGGCATGCTTGATTTGCATGCTGGAACCATGATTAAGGAGAGGCTTAGGCGTCAATTTGGCGTCGGCTTGGAGTTGTACATGACCCATCATGATTAAAATTGTGGATTAGATCACCGAATTGTTTGATATTTACGATCGGTGAATACTGTCCAGGACTAATTTGTTTCTTAATAATATCAATTAGGATTAAGTTTGAACTTGATTATGCCTAATCACATCACTAAGTGGTACATAAACATGTTTGCGTGCTTAACCTTAAATTTTAGTCATCGAAATCAATGATTGATATAGTGATGAATTGTTGTGCAGTTTGCATACTGTCCAAATTAAGAACACCCTATGACTTTTATTGTCCTTTTTTGTATTACGACATATACACTAGCGTGAGCATGGTACCAAAGTAAAATCGGAGAACCAAACCATTGGAGCCCCAATTCAGTTTCCGTAACCATTTTTTTAGGAACCTATACTTCCCGCTTCAGTTCTTGGTTCCTGGGAACCGAACCAGAACTTCAAAACCCCTAAAATACAATGGGGGAAGGCCTAGATCAGAGGTGATTTTGCATGTGTTTTGAAGAAGATGATGCTGCCGCATATGTTTTAAGAAATTTGTTATTGGAGGCAAAAGTTCCTCGTCTCTCCTCAACAATTCCGCCACACCCTGGAAAGTCAATGAACCTCTGCAGCCTTCCGAGTGACTAACCCGTCAAGTAAGTAGGGTTATTGGCACCCTTGGGCAGGCTGAGGAGCTCCGTTGTGTGATTGCTGTCATTCGTTAGTAAGTCGTGCTCCACCACTACAATTACTTGGGGCATTAGGCTCCTTTTTGGTATCATATTCATCTGTAAGACGCGCAGCGGTGATAGAACTCCCAAACAGAAAGTAAAGTTGCAAGTTAACTGAGGAAAAACTTCTAAACTAGATGCTCAAACACAATGGGGGAAGGCCTAGATCTGAGGTGATATTTCCTCCTTAATGTTTCTAATTACAGTTTATCGTTTACCTATTTTGTCATTGGAACACTTTTTGGTTCACTTGCTGGTAGACAAAACTCAAAAGTGCTGTCCATTTGCAAATTTGGTTAGATGCAACAAGGAAGCTAGTTCCTCGCCCAGGTATTACTTTCAAGGATGGTTCTCATGTGTGGAAGATTCGAGTGTGAAAGTCGTCTGTTTTTTTCCCTTTGGAGAAGGAGAAGTTATAGACTCATCTCATTTATATGTGAGGAAAACTACTGACCTTGCATCAGAAATATGGCCTACAGACGTATTACTAGACCAAGCATGAGTATGGGTTCATGGCAATCATCTTTTAATGGTGGTGTGGTTCTGGTCCTTACTGATTATCCGGGAAGAATAAGGGAAAAAGCCACCAAAAACCCAAAACTTTGCCCAAAGTGACAAATTTATCCCAAACTTTTTTTTGTAATATGAAAAACCTTGAAATTTGTTAACTGTGACACATTTACCCCAAACTTTTATTTGTGACACAAAAAACCCTGAACTTTCATTTGTGTGACACATTTACCCCAAATCATAGGAGCATTTTGGTCATTTTACTTTTTTTTTTTTTTTTTTTTTTTATTTTATTTATTTATTTTTTTTTATTTGTTTTTTCTTCCCTCCGCCAGCATTCGGCGAGGCCCGCCCTCGCCGGCGTTAGGCGAGGGCTCCGCCATGGCCGGTGGAGGGAAGAGAAAAGAAAAGAAAATTTTAAAAAATAAAAATAAAAAAACAGAAAAAATAAGACGAAAATGCCCTTAATGGGGTAAATGTGTCACAATTTGCAAAGTTTGGGGTAAATTTGTCACTTTGGGCAAAGTTTAGGGTTTTTTGTGGCTTTTTCTCGAAGAATAATGGCGGCTTTGTTTTTAGTGTTGTTTGGGCACTAGCTTTTTGGCTGTCATTCTTTTGGCTCTTTTTTAGTTTAACTAAAAAGGTAAAAAAAATTAGAACCCGTGACTAGGTGAGTTCCAAGTTCTAAAGTATACAAGATAGGTTTTAGGTTTCAAAAAATGAGGAACTTGTTTTTGACAAGTAGGTTATGATTCCAGGTGAAAGCTAGATGAAACTTGAACCCGCTCACTCCTAATATATATTATGTCTTGTGGCTTCTCCAGTTAGATACTATGCTTGGAGCTCACTGAGTTTCGTTTGGGGCAGCTCAGACTTGTGGATGGTGATGAGGCCTAATTAGTTTTCTCTATGTTTATAAGATGTACAATGTTTGCTTTTCCCATGATGATCTTATGGTACATTTTATATATATATATATATATATATATATATATATATATATATATATTAGATACGGTGAAATTTGAGTATAATTTTTTAAACTTTATTACTTTATCTTCAAGTATGTAAACAACTTGAAATAATAATAAAAAAATGCGATGAATCTCCAATTTAAAAGCAGGAAAGACAAAAGAAATCGTGTTATCTGAGGAGGCAATAAAAAAAAATGCTGTAATTGGCCTAAAAAGGTTATCCTGAGGTCATGCAAAATTTACCAAAGTGACAATTTTTCATTGCCTTTATCCCAATTTTTCAAAGATCTGACCCAAAGGCATTAAAATTTTATCGCAAGAAACTAAGTTGCCGCCATTTCCAAGGCTGCGATGGCTTTCAACCGGTGAGTGCAAGACGTACATTAGGCAAATATGGATGGTACAAGCGTTTGATAACTACATAAAATTTCTTTTCCTAAAATAGAAAAAGAACACGAATGCATTTAGTGCAACCTATAAATTTTGTTGTGACATGGAATTTCTTCTAATTTTTTGATAATTTTTTTACTTTATTTTTTTTTTTTTCATTTCTTCTTCTTCCTTCTCTAGCCGATTGCCGCGACAAAGCAAAGCGGCAACCGGCCGCGACGGACAACGACAACCAGCATTAGTGGACGACAACGACCGGCGGACGACTACTAGCGGCAAAGCACGGCACGACCAGCAACAAGCAGCAACAACGGGCGGCAAGGCTGCAGCAATCAGTTAGAAGAGAAAGAAGAAGAAAAAACAAAAATAAAATATATAACTTATTTCTAGAAATTATTCCCATAAACAAGAAGCTTTTTTTTTTCCCTACTTCTTGTTCCTATTTCAAATCTATTCCCTAACAACTTTTCTATTACAAGGAATAGAAAAACTAACTGATGTTATCATTCGGACGACAATAATAGACATTATCTGCATGGCAACAACAATTGTTCTCGAGGAATAGAAAAATTAACTAAAGTGTAGAGTCTACATGGCAACATTTCTATTTTTCTATTTTTCCATTTTTTTGTTCCTTGAATAGACTTATCACACTTCTAAGAAGTCTCACCACCTTTATAAGCCTCCGCAAATAATGATACACAATGGTAGAAATAATATGGGAAAATTACCGAAAATGTCCTAAACTGAATAATATGTGTGCCAATTTCAATTGAATCCTAAAATTTTTTAGATTTACCAATCTTAAACCTTTCAATTGTGCTAATTTAATTTTAAACATTTTGATGATTTCCTAATTAATCATTTCAACTAATTTTGGTCAAAATCATTGACGTTGATGATAGTTGTGCCACATTAGACGATCGACACTAACGGGGATAACATTTTGCATTTAAAAAAAAAATTCTAATTTTTTCTTTTCTTTTATTTTCTTTTCCTTCTTTTCTTTCCTTTTGTTTTTTTCTCCATTTTGCCAATCACTGAGCCTCAATGATAACCAATGACTAGCCATAGGTGAGGGCCAGTGGGGTCAACTTCGTCAACTTTCACTAGGGATTACCTTATCAGCCACTAGTGAGGCGAGACCTCATCCTCACCTTCCCTAGTGGCTAGGCGAGGCTCAACCTCGCCGGATGTTGCGAGAGCAACCGTCGCCCAAGGCTGGCAACCTCTGTCGGCCATGATCGAGGCTCAATGATGGCTAATGGAGGGAATATGAGAAAAAGGAAAAATGAAAAATGAAAAAAAAAAAGGAACAAAACTGAAAATTAAAAAGATTTGCAAAAACTGTCAACATCAATCTTGGCTGTGTTAGACTGCAACGTTAGCAATTTCCGACCAAAGTTAGTCAGAATAACTAGATTGGCAAATCGTCAAAGGTTGAGAACTCAATTAATACAATTGAAAGGTTTATGATTAAATTGGTATAAGTGCAATAAGTCTAAAGCTTTTGTTGGTAATTTCCCTAAAATTCTAGGTATCAAACCAGCCTCGAGTTTGACAATACTAAAAGAAGACTGGAGCCGAAAGCAAATTTAGTTGAGTAGTTATGTTTGTCTGGGTGTGATGTACTTCGGCAAACGTCCTTGTGCATATGATTACTTTGTTAACCTATCTTCTGCAACCTATATCAATCGAGAAAAATTAGATTTTATGAACTAAATAAATGTCAAGCTTGCTAATTTTGAAGGTCTTCCCGCTGGCCGAAAGCCATGGAGCATAGATTCAACTTCATTAAAATAACACGTCAACTTAGAGTTAGAGTAATGTTAATCTCAATCACCACTTTAAGATGACTACTCTCTTTCATTTTATAGTCCCCACCGAATATATCTCCAACATAAAGTGTTTTCCCTTCTTTTTGCCAAGTTGCGACGATGTTTGTATAGTTGCAACAGCTTTCTCGCCAAGAACTCGATGGACAGATTAATGAACAAATACCCAGCAGTCATGCAAACGTTAACAACAAAACCCAGCAGTTTTTCAAACAAACGATCACACTAAATGCTTAGAGCTATCTCAGAAACATTAGCTCAATCCTCACTGATCGAACGGAGACGACAATATCCCCTCAACAACCCCGCTATTCTAACATCTATGAGATGGCAGTGTTATAAAGAAACAGATTAAGAGTGCCTGCTAATGAATCGACGTCAAACTCAGCGTCGGCAATGAGCTTTGCACATATACCTACAGTCATACAAGCAAGGTCCACCACAGTGGAGAGGGCAATCCAATCTCATTCCATTGCACCTTCCTTTAACCATGCACTGAGCAAACTCGCCCATCACGTACTCTTCCTTGTCATACATCCATTTCCGGTGACTTCTGTGTCTGCTCGATTTCGGCTGCCTGCTGCAACCCCACTTCCACCAACTGCCACCACCTCCTCCTCCTCCCCAACCCCATCCAGTGCCTCCCCCACCACCACCTCCGCCGCCCCCACCACCACCGGCCCCCGATCCCCATGAGAAACCCCCTCCACCACCGCCACCACCTCCTCCTCCACCCCCACCAGTGCCACCTCGGTAATATACTGAGTCCCCATTTTTTACCACTTCTTCATTGTATATCTTGTTATGATCTACTTGCCCACGGCTCAAAGAGAGTCGAGTGATTGCTGAAGAAGTGGCGTTTTGTGCTGCTTCATCAGATGCCGTGATGTGAATGATAGCAATGGCAAGAAAAAATAGCAGAGAGCAGGATATTTTGGCTAGGGTCAACATCCTTTTTGGTGAGTCCAATTGTGTAGATCCACTGGACATGCATTTTCCTAGTTTACATATATATAAGGACTACAGGGAAATTGGTGACAGCTAGATTACCCCCAACCGTATCCCAGATCTCTAAGAAAGCACGAGTGCGAGAGAGAGAGAGGGGGAGGTAACTTATGGTGCACTTTTGTCCCCACCTGCCATTACAGTGACTAGCGCACGCTTCGAGGTACATAGATGCTATGCATATTTTACAGTTACACCAATTTAAGGAGTATGGTCGGTGCCAATTGCCACCACCATATTGGGGTTACATAAAATATCCTTTTAATCACAATTATGTGCTCATGCCATCATACTACCAACCTATCTTCAGTAAACAAACTAGACAACAACCAATATGTTATGTTAACTACAAAGTATATAATTCCCAGCGTTTAGCTCGACGTATTGAATGAGAAGCTAGTGACAGGACACGTGACTCTGAAGACATGTATTATGGTTATCAGAAAGAAAGCTATACCAGGGGCCACTGGTAATCATTTTCCAACAATATGAGTACACTAAACTTGAAGAAGAAGCCAACCAATCAAATGACAAGAAGATCATACATTAGATCGAGCTTATAGAGAGATATATGCACCTTTTACTCCTACATCGTCCCCACTCTAACACGTATTAAAATGCAATTATAAATAGAAAAAGCTATTTTTAAAGCGATTAAGATCCCCAAGGAAAGATCCGATTGTAGAAGTGCTCGCCTTTTCCAGCAACAGAAATTATAGCGGAGAAACCAATATAACTTGGACGCTTCTTTATTAGACTTGCATTACCTTCAACTTGATAAACACGACCACTTTTAATATAACGAAAAATATAATCACCATCTTTAAACTTTTGACTCCTTGATGAAGAAGCTGAAAAGTCTTTATCTCCCCCTCTCTCTTCTGTGTCCATCATATTCTTCAACTTTCAGTCATGGGAGAGGGTTTGAATTTGTTTCACCCTCTCCTCCATCTGTTGTTGATTTTATTTGAGTTTTCTTATTATTTTTGTTCTTTTTTCTTCTTACCTAATCTAAATATTTGAGTTCTCTTTTCTCTTTCTAATTCTAGAATTGAGAGTTTGAACTTTCCTAATCTAGTTCTAGACCTAGGAGTTCTTCTCTCCCAATTTAGATAGGCGAGTCTAATAATGTTTTAGGGGATTCAATGTTCCCATGCTCTATCTATGTACACAGTATTCCACCTCCAATTTAGATAGGCGAGTCTAATAATGTTTTAGGTGTAGTATTCTAGGTACATTTTTGTTTCGCACCATACCTAAAGTAAAATTTAACTTCGCATAAAGAATTCAATGCCTCGCGCGGTAATCTATGTGAAATTGTGGAGTACGGTTTGTTGTCTAGTCAGCAAGATTAATACAAATATAAAAAGAAGAAAGAAAATACAGATCAGGCAACATTACGTGAGACCCTCGTCAACAAAAAGCTTACAAAATTTATCACCATGCAAAATCTCACAAGCCTGGGATCATCATCTTCTACAGCTAAATACATAGCAAATTCAACAAATTCAAAGTTCAATAGAGTACCAGCTACCTGCTAGAGGGAGTCCAACTCCAACCAATATTTGCCACAAAACGGCCGCATCAACCGTAAATATCCGACGGTTGAGGATAGCCCGACAGGGGCGACCTGAGAACACATCCGGCACGATGCTAAGTTGCAGCACATCAGAAGTCGATGCACATGCTCGATGTGATCTCATGTCGCTCCTGTAGGGCCCCTCAGCCAAATTATGAACTCAAAATTCTATAGCACCGCGGTTTTTCATGTGTGTGTCCTTTGGACTTTAAATAGGATGGAGATGGAGCTGACGATCTAGTACTACACCAAAATGTACTTGAAATTTGAGTACCTGCGGTTCCCACGCTCGTAGTGAGCGAGCGTGGACTGTGAGTACAAGTTCGTACTTTGAACAGTATTGTACCGGAAAATCAACTAGCTCTCTTATGGGAAAAATTGCACTATTGCAGTACTCTGTCGAAAATTTCCTTCTTTGTTTGGATCCCGTGTGGATTTTTCCATTTTATAAGATGTGGGTAGTGCCTCCATGAAAAATCAGAAGAAACATTGTCAAAAAAATCCTAAATTTATTACATCTTTGTTGATTTTATCATAATCTTTCAAGTTTGTAATTTAGTCTTAACCTTATTGTCTATTGTCAATTAAGTTCATTTAGCCAATTTTGGTGAAAAATCGCTGACATGGATACTAATAATATCACATAAGATAACTCACACTGATGAAATTTTTAATTTTTTTCCTTTTTCTTTCTTTGTGAGTGGCCGGCCATCGACCATAGGGTTGCCTTTGCCTGCCATAAGAGCGGCACGACTAAGTCTTACCAGGCCTCACCCTTACCTAGTTGGGCCTTGCCTGTGGCGTGTGAGGCTAGTGGTCGGCCACCAGTAAAAGGAAAAATAAAGAAAAAAAAATATTTCTCACGGCCCAAAGAAAGAGGTCTTCTCTTGAGATACAAACCAATAGGAGTCGCATAAGCCCCATGATCCAAGATAGTCTCAATAAGCTGTATTTCCAAACCCTTCTATCCTACGAGGCTACGAGACTTGGCAATATCCATTTTCGCCATAGAAACAAATTGAAGTCAATTTTCAAGAGATGAGCATGAGCATCTTAGGCTCCGTTTGGTAACATTTTTATTTCTCTCAATTTTTATTATTTTGTTCTCCAAAACAATTATATATATATATAAATCTATTTGATAATGTCAATTAATTTTTTTACTTCCCAAAATAGAAAAGTGGTCGGAAAATAGATTTGAAACAGAAATAAAAAGTAGAAAAAAGTAGCTTCTTGTTTACAGAAACAATTTCTAAAAGTAAGTTATTTTCTCTTTTCCTTTTTTTTTTTCTTTTTTTCTTCTTTTTGTCAGCTGCCACCCCCCGCTACCGCCTGCCACCGGCCAAACGTAGATTGCCAACTGCCAATATCGCTAACTATCGTCGCCGCCACTCACTGCCGTCGCGTCGCCCACTACTGATGACCGCCAACGCGACCGCCCATTAGCTGGTCGACTGCCATCATTGTCCACCACCAATGACTGCCGACATCGTCGCTCATCGACTAGCCAACCACCGCTACCGACCAACCATCATCGTCGGTCGATCGCTATTGACCGCCACAACCTACCGCCGATGACCACCGATGACGCTGCCACTAACCGGCAATCAACCTTGGCAGTCGATGACAGCTGGCGAAGGGCGACAGTCGGCAACGGCCAACGATCAACAATAGTGGTGGCGGTGGCTGTAAGGAAGAATAAGAAAAAAATTATAAGAAATTCTACATTACAAAAAACTTTATAAATCGTACTAAACACATCTATTCTTTTTCCATTTTGAGAATAGAAATTTTGTGTAATTACCAGACGTATTTATTTACTGAGAAATTGTTCTAGGGAATAGAAATAGAAAAAGCATATTTCTGAAAAGAAATTATTCCCCGGAATAGAAGCAATACCAAACGGACCCTTACATTTTTAATGAAAAACAGAGATCGTATTATCAACAAGGTCAATAGATAATGGCTATTTTTATCGAGAAGGGAGAATTTGCGATCTTTGCGTAAGATGACACAATAAAAAATGCTTAAACATGTTGATTCATAGAGAAGAACGTCAAAGAAGAATCTCAAAATACTGCAGTCTGCTGCAATATTTCCTGAGTATAGCAATCCTTCATTCCTCCACCTTAGACAGTCTTATTACATTTCATGTGAGGAAGTTAGCAACATTGATGACGTGCAGCTAATATCCAACGTGTTCTCCCAGTTATGCAATTCAAATTTCCTTCTCTTCTGTTCACATACAGCCACTTTTCACTAATCCGACAATTAGCTTTGACTGAACTTTAAAACCACCGTCACGCTACCCAGTTGAAACATTGTCCCAAACGGATACATGCTGCGTATGGCATGACATCTGCCATATCACAAAGTACATTATGGAAACATGATGGCAAGAGTGCTCTTCTCCAAGAGTACAAAATTCAGATAAGCAACGCAAACGGGAAAGAATGATGAATAACCCTAAAGTTTAGAATGCTGCTCAACAGACAATGCTTGTTCAAAAATTCGGTTATAACCGGCCACCACAATGGCCGCGCTCATCAGACCTACGTGAGGGTGTGGTGCCCTCGCCAGATTTGCATGAGGGTGTCATGGCTCTCGTTAGCCCAGCCAAAAGCAAAAAGGATAGAAAATAAGAAAATAAATCAGATTTAAAAAAAAAAAAAATTGTAAAAATGGTCTACATCAATACCGCCCATACCATGTAGAATAATCAATGTCTACATCAATAAGCAACCAAATTTATTGAAAAATCATCAAAAGATTTATAATTAAATTAGTCAAATTAGAAAGTTTAAAACTAAAATGACAAATATACAAATATGTTTTAAGAATTTTTAGACAATTTTCCTCTCCAAAACAAATGCTGGAAAAATGATGGGAACAATCGAAACTCTTGGAGCAACTCAGCCGGTCCTAGGCCGAGGCCCTGTTCTGCTTACTACAATTAGTGTAGCACCTTTTTTTTTTTCAGGGCTGACTTCGGAGAGTACCGCTGATATTACCGGAGGTTGGTTGGTACATTCGGTAAAGTATTCCACTAGCTGGCGCATAGCAAGAGCAAGCCGGATCAAATAAGCATTGATTACTGGAATCAAATAGAAGTCTATAATTTTGTTTGGCAAGAGGTAGTTCTACATGTTAGTAAGTTGCATAAATAACTATTTATAGTTTATTGAAACAGTTGGTAAATTTTGAAACAGCTAAATTTATGTTGATAACTAACTTAAATCAATGACAATGAGGAGCCACAAAAAATATAGTAAGAATTTTTTTCATGTGCCATCATAAGCATGAGATTGCTCCAAGAAAAGACAGTTCATCAGAATTTCAAACCACAATGATAGTGAATGGAGAGAGCACTAGTCCCCCTTCTTAAAAAGCAGTGCAGCCTCGAAGGTAACACAATTTTGTTAAGAGCAGTCAATTGCAACAGTATCCAAATTCCTACTGAAACTGATGCCTCCATATTATCATGGTCAACATCAGCCCGTTTGGCATGGGTATATTTTGCTACTATTGCCCTTTGGAAATTGAAGCTGAAAAATTGGGAAAACTTCAATGGAGGAGTCAACAGTAAGAAAATTAACACGAGCGTCCCGCCCAAAGTAGGTATGATTACATGGACTCTGGTCGCCATAATCGACTTACACGGATCAGTGGAGCAACTAATATCAAAAACAAAATTGTTGCGGCCACTGCAGTGGAAACTTACAATGAGTTCTGTACAATTACGTCAACGAGCAACATTGCCATTAGAAGACTACCATATTTCCTGCATGGAGGGTGGAAGAGCCAAAATTCCGATGCTTGCCATCAGCCACATTACTCAACCGAAATCCTCGATTTGGAAGCTGGTTTATAAGGAGAGTTTCCAGCTGGCAAGCCGTGCTCTTCCCTGGAACTATGAAATAAATGAAAGACGCATTCTGCATTCCTTCCTTTGAGCGATGTGTACGTATCCTGCCCTCAAGATCATCCGTCTAGGCAAAAGGCAAACATGTCATTGAGCTCAGATTGACAATATTGTCATAGAGAAAACTCCCGAGTACCAATGAGAAACTATAATCACTAACAGTTGTGGTCCGCAAGACAAAATGATATAACATGCCCATCCCCATTACATTCTTGCAGAAAAACCAATACATTGGGAAGTAATCATAACCGTATGTCCTAAATTATATCAAATGGAATGAAAATATGATTATTCGTCATAAAGAAAAGTTTTTAGATAAAAAGGTCAATAAACTCCGCGGTGCACTCACTATGTTGTGAAATTTCAAAAAAAAAAAAAAATAGTTACACACAACACAGTAATAAGCATAATCAAATTCAGAATCTTTCCATGCAAAAAGAGATCCTAACTAGAGGTAGAAATGAAGAAATGGAGAAGGCAGAAGAAAGGTAATCGCCAGCTAAAAACATGGAATGTGCGAAGATAATTGTAAGAGGTTTGGTAACTTTACCATATATGGACAAATTTGGGACATTCCTAAAAGTGAGATCAATCTACCTTTTTTCAGTTATATATTAGATTAGTGCTGGAAGCAAATTACCTCTCCGACATATATTCTGTTGTCAGGTCTAAACATGACATAGACAACAGAAGCACCTATTGCAGATGGAGGTGGTTGTTCCCTAGCAGCCACAGACACACAGTGTAGTTCAGGAACTTCCAGTGGGTTCTTCAGCTTTTGGAGCTCCATCAACTTCTTTTGAATTATTGTTGTAACAGCTTTCTTGACGTCTTGCTGCAGGGCTTCTGTTTGCTTTGTTGATTCAATCTCATGATGGAGGGTGTCCGCTCCAATGCGACTTAACTGAGGATGGGCCTTATCAGAACCTTTTACAACTTGTGCAGACAAACTATTCCCTTTCAAGCCATCCATCCCACAAGATACTTCTTTCTTGTGTTGCACATAAAGTTCTTCCGCTCTTTGTATTATTGTTTCGGGAATTCCTTCTTTCTTAGCTGTCTCAAATGCAAGGCTTTCTTGACAAATTCCATCTATCAATTTCCAAGTTGGCTTTGTCTGCCCATCAACATACGTTGTACCCATGGCTTTGTGCACTGTGTTCTTCGTATTCAAAGGCAAACTAAATATTCCATGCAAATGAGTGGATATAATACCCAGACAACCAATTCTATCAAGAGTTTCGACAATACTGCCAGCAATACAAGTCCCTTTTGCTGTTTCAGTTCCTCGACAGATTTCATCCACAAGCACAAGGCTTCTTGAAGTTGCTCTGGTAATAATAGATCGAATCTCAGACATCTCCACCTAAGACAATTGAAATATGAATGGGCTTATCAATAAGCTCATGTAAACATGCAAATTGGTGCCAATACATAAAGATACAAATGCACAAATGCTATTTGTCAGGATCATCAAACAAGCATATGGTAGTCCCCAACCTAACAATAAATCACTATTTGCAGTTTTAATCATTTTGGTTTTGGCCAGACAAGAGGCACTTCTTCATTGTTCTTGTCTCAACTGACTGATTGCCAAATTCCTTTCCCCATTCAAAAGCACCTTCATCACCACTGGTAAAATCAATATGGGATTTATTTGTCCTGGGCAAGTTATGAAAAATTCCTCCTAGAAAGAAAAAAGTTCTGAAAAATTCCTGGCATCAAAATGAACATGTGAATGCACTACACAACAATGATATCATGCTAAAGAAAGACACAGTATGTGTCAAATTGGCACTACACAACAATAATATCACGCTAAAGAATGATACGGTATGTGTCAAATTGGCATGGGCATGTGGTGAGCACAAAGAATTCTTTAACCATCACTAGAGAGAGAGAAGTGTTAGCCCAAGAAGTTAATACCTGAAACGAGCTTTTTCCATCAGCAGGACTATCATAAGATTTCATATGAAGCATAATAGAATCAAAATGTGGAATAAGAGCCGACTCTGCTGGGACCATCAGTCCACAAATTCCAAGTAGAGCAGCTGCACAAATTGATCGCAGCAAACTTGATTTACCACCACCGTTAGGTCCTGTCAAGAGAAACAATGACTGCATATCAACTGTATTATGTACTGCACTGCCTTGTGCTACATCAAACCAATAAGGTGACAGGCCAACTATTTTCAGCCTATTTGATCCATCTGAAACTTCCGCGTCCTGCATTCAACAAATGTAAATGTGATTCAATGCTTAGGAACCAGGGACAACAACAAAAATTATGCAGGGGGCCTCCATTAGGACTTTCCTTGACAAAAACAATCCAGTAGAAGAGCCAAATGATTACAGGTGACATCATGGAGTAAAAAAGCATACAACATCTTGCGTTTCTCATCTCCATCAAAAGAAGTTGAGAAAGAAAACAAAACCCATGTCTTTATATATTGACCAATCGAACAAGTGAGGTTATGGCATAGAAAGCATTCAGTTAGATTGGGTCACTTAAAGAGGAAAGTCAAAAAGCAAGACGCGTTCATAAGGGAAAATTTGACCCAATTCGGCAGTATTAAGTGTCAAAAAATAATTATGGTAGAAATTGACATCCATCTTCTTCCCTTAGTAATAATTTTCGAAAAAAATTCCAAAATACTCTGAAACCACTATAAACAAGTCACAGAACATAATTACAAGTCATGCTCTAAGTTTAACCTCACAGCAAAGTGAGCCAACTCAACCCTCAACATTCACTTTAACAACATGCTGGCTTAATATATGGACATATTTCACCTTGCATATGGAAATAGCACCAAATGGACCCGATTGTAAATGATACTATACTCATTCTAACACAGAAGCATGATGCAGATTGCAGACTTACTTCTGGTGTTACCTTAGACTTAGAGAAGCCGGCAAGGGTGGGGAAAACCCATTTCCTCCTCCTCCCTTCACTGAAATACAAGAATCATCACAAGCCAAATCAGTATGT
This sequence comes from Eucalyptus sp. ANBG9806169, assembly GCA_014182395.1. Lineage (NCBI taxonomy): Eukaryota > Viridiplantae > Streptophyta > Magnoliopsida > Myrtales > Myrtaceae > Eucalyptus > Eucalyptus sp. ANBG9806169. Next base: position 27,444,089 of record CM024580.1, read on the forward strand.
AGCAGAGTGAATATATTAATTCTTAAATGCCCAAGCATGAGCCTAGTCATAAATATTAGTTAAGATGTATGTCAGATTATGAGAGAAATTAAGCAAAAGAACAATTTAACAGGGAAAAAGATGATTTATGTGGTCACTTTCTGGTCAATTGACTTGAGAGGATTGCCATGCTTCAGTCTGCAATCCATAACACTAATTAACCATTTAGTGCCCTTTCGGTACCTAATCTTGTTCATTTTAAGCAAAAAAAAAATTGTCAGGCAATGTGTATTGATTTTATCCTATCCACTAACATGTACATGGCACCCTAACGCAGGAAACGTGCAGCTCAAAATAGTGAAGTAAGTTCATTGACAAGACAGTCTGCTTTTCCCTTTATTCTTCTCTACCGAGAAATGCAGGGATAAAAGAAAGAAATCGTCCGACTTTAACCCTTTATGCAGAAGTGCTATCAATCTGTCATCATGTGTTATTATTGGAGTTGCCACAGAGCACAAGCCTTGTAGACAATAGTTACAGATCGCATATAGATGTCCATTCCAACCTCACATGGGCAAACAATGCTTTTGCAATAACAAGCAACATGGAAGCAAAGACGAGAACATTTGTCTTTATCTGCAGCTCAGCAGAGAGTCCCCGCAATAATTCCAAAACCCTCGCTTTAGCCTTGTCACCAGCCTCATGGTATCTAAAGAAGAAACATTTTGAATATGTTAGCAGTTAAAAAGGCTTAAAAGAGAAAGAACACAAAAAAGGAAAATGTTCTCCTGGATGAAAAGGAACAGCTACCTAGCCAAGGCCTGCTCCACCTTCAATGTAGTAAACCATTCCTCTCCAACCTTTCTACCTCTTGAATCTGCCGCAGGCTTAAGCTGCTTAATTTGATCTTCCCCTGGAGTACCAGCCCAAACTGTTGGTGAAAACCGTTTTCCCTTAAACCAAACTGCTTCATGTTCTCGAGAATATGTAATTTCTCCCCTTGGACCCCCAAGTGGAGCCGTCATAGACTTTATTCGTATAGTGATTGGGACGAAATCTTCTTCAATCTGCAATCATCTTAAGCATCCGAATATTAAAAACGGAAAGGCTAAAATAAGTCTGCAAAAGCTCTGGAAGAAAGTCACAAGTCACGGATAAAAGGGAAAATTACATTAATCACGCTTGGAGGTTAAAGAGGTTCTAATGATCTCACTGCTAGTAACAGAATTAGGACTGCCTAATTTAGAATTAGATCGACCCCTTCTAGTACAAAAGGATCCACTTATCCATGTTATCCACTCTACATGGCGAAATTAATGGCTATGACACCCAACTCTCTCTGTAGTAGGGCCACTACTGCTCCCTGCTTCACTCCCCAGTTTGGTATGCCTTCTCGAAGATTTGAGGACTTGGGCTGGGATGGATAGGTTGACCAGCCACCACCACAAAGCTGAGGTAAATATGGATTTTCAGGTAACACTAACTGAAGGCTATATATCACAAAGGTGCCTGCAGTCAAAATGACAAAGGGATCTGCTGGAGAGGTCAAAGAGATCTGCTCTCTCATTCTCTCATTCCTGTGTCCATCCCCATTCCCAGAAAAAGGAAAGGGGTATACTCATGTCTAAGCAGTTGAGTTGATGGAAGACAAAATATCCTTCAGGGATTATTAAATATAAGTTTAATATCTCCGGTGTTCATTTGTTTCTACTGGTATCAATTTGCAAAACCAAAATCCAACAAATGGATGAAGACTGGCTATGGCTGGAGTTTGCATAAGACGCACTCACTACACTTTGTAGTTGCTAATAATGCACCATTGTCAAAAAGCTAAATGCTAGGAGAGGCACAGCTAAATTCACAATAAAATATTGCCTGCATAATAGTCTGGTCAAGGCTGCATAACAGAGAACATGTGACTACGAAGTAAGAATTTGTTTCCACCTAAAGAAAACTAACTTCAAAACAAAGAACTTGTATCTGACCAAATTCACATTGTCAAGGCCCGAATTACCAAAAAAATGTTGAGTAGCCCGTGCACATAGAAGAAGCACTTACGTGTATGTAAGGCACATACAGCCTAAATACTTACAGCTTTGGACAAGGCCCCTGCTGCACGTTCAACCTCTGCAAAAGCTTCTTCTACATGTATCATTTTAATGCGCCCTTTCCATGAAGACTCCATGTCCTCGAAAAATTCAGCGGGAACAAAGGAACAGGAACTAATCTTTTGATCACTTTCACCATCTAGAGAGATCATGCCACCAATTTTACTTGATGCCCATTCACATTCAGAAACCTGGGAAACATCCATCCAATTAATGCCTAAATAACCAATATGCAACCATTATAAATCCCAGCTATCCATGAACTGGAATGAGAGAAAGAAAGAAGTCTGAGATCAGCTGCATGAATTATTCAGTCATAAATGCACTTATAACCGTTGTATATCTTAAGTCTAATTATTTTTTCTGCTGGAATGAAATAAGCATACAAGGTTAACTTTCATATGTGAAGTGTCACCTTTGTTTGATTTAGAGATAAAAGTACAATAATAAATAAGCATCAACCAATGATATCAAACTTTCCATGGAAGGGGAAATTTCAACATATCATGAATTTCACAAGAAAGAATATTTCACAAATCTTGAATATGTTTGCAGCGCTACTTGATTAATTATTTGACTATGCAAGGGACAGAAAATGAAATAGCCACATAACCAGTGAAGCAAAGAGCAAATCACAACCTTCTTGAGTTAAAGGGTCTCGATTTGATAGTCATTAACACAGACTAAGGCCATAGAAAGGTCGAGTGAAAGCTTAAAATTAGTCCAGAAAAGGAAAACAATTAAAAATGATAGAAAAATAAGAAAAAGAGCAAAAGCAAACGGCGCAAAACAGTTTAAAAAGGACAAATTACATCAATAGCCCAGAAGCTGAAGTGCACATAAGAGTAGCAGAGTTCATTCAAATAATAAAGACCGAAAGTTTCGGTTAATAAAGACTGAGTTTCAGTAAGACCTGGATAAGAAAACCAAAACATCTAATTAACTGATCATTCATTAGTTGGACAACAAACAGGAAAAAGGTTTAGAGTGGTAAACTGCAAAATAATCATCTAAGGGAGAAACATGTTAGTGATGTGACACCAGCGTTGGATGAATCACTTGACCAAGAGCATACAGAGAAGACCAAGTAGACCTCCCTGGGGGTTGCAGGATTAAAAAATGAAATACTCATGGATACTGCCAAGGATAACAATTTTAGAAAAACATAAAGGTCTCTCTGCTGTCAGAAAGCAAAGCCCATGTATGAGCAGCGAAACGCAGAGATAAAGCAACACCAGGAGATGCGCTATAAAGCACTAATGCCCGTCTCTTTTTCCACATTTACTGGCTAAACAGCTAGAGATATTAAGACACAATTTTTGCAGCGGATAAAAAGGATGCCATAAAGTTTTGCTTTAACCAAGCTGAAAACAGTTAAAATACCATCAAGCAGGTGTGGATTGGAAAATACTTTGCTAGGCTTAAGCTTCAGTAGAGAAATAAGTATGCCCTTTGACTGCTGAAATAAATCTTCTACAGATTAGTCAGCGAGGATTTTAGTTTTCATTTATATTATCCAATTTATAAGGAAATAGAAATCTGAAGGCTGCAATTTGAGCAAGATCTATAAGATTGCAATGAACCTAAAGTTCATCGAGTAGGATCCAAGTTAAGGACTAGTTGGTTCATCACGTCTTTCATCGCAAGCACAGTTTGAAAATAGCCATGTCTTTGTCTTATCCTCCAAAATAACTAAACAGTGTATCCATATCATAATTAGAACCTAAGACTCATTAACAACAAGATGATAAATTAGAAACTAAGACTAGTTCTCTGGTACACGGAAGGCAGAGAAAGACCAGATAAATGGACTTCACTTTCTTCTCTGTTCTACTTTTTAATCCCCCTCCTCCAGGCAAAAGACCAGCTAGAGGGGCTCAGCTCCTATGAAAGAATGAAATGTCTCATCAAAGAGTCATTAAACCGCACGTCTAGAACTCCTGACTACATTTGAAATGTCTCATCAAAGAATTGTTGGTTTGAGGTCGGACCTCTTAAAGGGTTAATCAAATAATTTATAGAGACCTTGACATAGAATATAATGAAAAATGCATTGGCTTCTTCCCATGCAAGGTGCAGGCTGTCTACATACTAAAGCCTCAGATCAGCCACAAAATATACTGTACACATGTCTTAAACTTGTTTATTTGCATATATTGTAATGTGTAAGGAACACCAAGTTTCTTCCAATAACATTGTCATACAGATAAGAAGACATGAATATCAACAGATTGAGAGCTTCATAGAACTCACTAATGTCTGAAAGTCGACTTTTAACCCTGTTGCAACCCATGTTGGATCCATTAATAGCTTTAAAATTTCTCTGAGCTCACAATTTCTGTACATGTGCAGTACTTCATCCAGAACATTTTTAATTCTACAAAACTCAATATGATTGGCCTCCCTCAGTTCAAGTAGCTTCACAAGCTGCATAACAATGAAGAAAACTTTCATTAGGTCCTCCAGGCCTACCCTAGCATATTGAGGTATATAAACAAACATATCAAGTAATTAATTTGAATTATGAAAAATCGAAATTGCAACTTGCAATTACTTAAATTATAAAAAAAAAAAAAAAAAATCAAGCAACACATGTCTACAAATTATGCTTCAATGCTCCACATCTTCCTCTGGCCACCTGAAACAGGCAGATAACTAAATACAGCTTTTAACTGCACACCAGCATAAAGCATGACTGCAGCAACCTTAGTTATCATGATGCTTCTTTAGAAAGACACAAGTAAAACACGCAGAATTAGCAGACCCCAATCATAGAAGAAGAAACTTGAAGGGCAACACATTAAATGGAGGGATGGAACTCGAATACTCAAGACTGATAAAAGCAGAAACGACAATTATGAACATATCACCTGTACACAATCGAACAAATAAACTAGAATCCAGTAACCTAGCATTGAATAAATGATTATTGCAAGAAAGATGGGGATGCAAAGTTTATTGTATGCATGCAGAAGTTCCAATAAGCACAAGAACTTTGTAGAAAAGGAGATGACTAAAGACATACTGCCAAACTACTAAGAAGCCTGATAAAAATGAGAATTGACCTTTGCAGATGAGATGCAAGTAAAGTCAGGAATTGAGCAATTTATCTCGTTCATAAGTTTGCAAGTAGCTGCCCAAACAGTAGAAACAGCAGGACTTAGCACAGAATCTTAAACAACAATATAAAGAAAACATTATTATTGTAATGCTAGTAGATGTTGACAAATGCAAGGTAATATTGGAAGAGAGGTGGTCTCCACATTCCCCATTAATAATCACCCTGAGAACAGAATTGTTACAAAATGGCACAAACTTTCTTCCCAAATGTAATGCCACACCATGAAATCCATGCACATAACTAATATGCGCCTATATTCCGTAGTTATTGCACATATAGTCTGTTCGGTATAGCTATGGTTGTTCTGTGCTGTGTCAATAAACATATATTTAGCGACACATCTTTTCAAGGTGTTGTGCTGAGGCTATGAACAACTAATGCTTTGGCAAAAGCCGCTGCAAGATTACTATGGTTATCAAAATGATGAAAAGACCTATAACATTGTTGTAGAGTTGTTACCAATGATTATATTTATATTGTTAGAACGTCTGCAATAAACCTTTTTAACCTTGTACTAGTAGAAGGAGGAGGAGGAGGAGTAATAGCAGTAACAATAATATATGACAAAGTTGTTGTTAGTATTATTACTTTATATGTCTTATTATTCTTATGATTGCTGTTATAAATTAACATAGTCATGCTATATTATTTCAAATTTCTAAAAAAGATGCTATAACTTCCCTTCCCTTCTAGGGAAAGATATTAATGAAAATTTGAAATTTATAGAACTATGATCATTGATAGTATTATTAATATAATTCATACTTGCTTTTATTATTTTAGAGTTCACATATTAATATTATTATTTTTTTAATTTCAAATTTCTAGAAATGCATTTGATGACGAGAAAAAAGTAGGATTTTCATAAGGGTACCTAACAGAATCTTCTTTGTAAAGTTTAAAATTTATAGCAACCAAAGCTACTAGAGGCAGCTTTCGGAAGTTGCTGTGAAAGTACTATAGTTGCAAAGGTGCTGTAGCTGTGAGATATATACCAAATGCCTCAAAAAGCCAAAGCACCCCATTTTACAATTGTAGTAGCTAAGGAAAACCTAAAACTAGATGTATTGGTCTATCTTTGAGTTGTTACCCAAGAGATTGTGGCGGTTTCTAGTGTGATCAGGTGATGGCCACTGATGTTGGATCACCAGCGGCTGGACAGTCATGATCTGGCCATGTTTTTTTTTTTTTTTTTTAAATTTTAAATAATGACTTAATTTATGTAGACTATGTTTTCATTTAAGCTAGTCATATTTAATGAACACCAAACATACAACAAGATGCTACATGCCAATGTTTAATCTTACATGTAGGAATTTCCTAAACAAGGTTAAAGATAGAAAAGACCAAGAATTTGTCTTCATAAAATATCCTATCCCATTTAATAAATCCCGAAGACGAAACATAGCCTTAGATCTTCTACTATCTTTCCTATCATAAAATTAAATTCCACTCATTTGATTATCAAAGTTACATCGTTGAAAATGTCAAAACCACCTCAAGTACTTTTTCTCATCTCATCCTCAATCAAGGTCACCTCAATCATTTCTCAAGTACAATCGATTCTTAAGCATTTACAATGTACGAGTATTCTAATATGCACCGCTCTCACTCTAAGTTGATAGATAACCAGAAGAAAAGCAATTGGCCTAATATCTAACGAAAAAAAGAGTTGGTCTTTCAAGGAAAAAGAATGTCCAGCAGGGCATGAGAGTAAAATTCGCATAGCCTAAGAATGAGGTCTTCTTGAGATACAAAACCAGGAATAAAAGTGAAATCATTCATGTAGTTTCTCATCACTCCAAGATAAGGCCATGAAAATGTATAAGAATAAAACAAAATTTTGAAAAGTAAATATATTTACACAAGCATGTCCAATACCGTACTCTATAGATTTACATAGTCGGGGACAGATTGCTGGAGGATGGAAGTTTGAGAGAGGGATAGAGAGAAGCACATTTAAATGTTCTTTTAAAGTGAAAAGGACCATCAACCTAGATCCAACATTGTTCATGAGACCACTTTCTATGAGTTGATAGCACTCATCCAACTAGTAGGAGTTGATGAGACCACTTTCTATGAGTTGATAGCACTCATCCAACTAGTAGGAGTCACAATAAGCCCCCTGATCCAAGATAGTAACAAGCGTCTGTATCCAATCCTTCTATCCTACGAGACTTACAATATCCATTTCCGCCAGGGATACAAACTGAAATATATTTTTTTCTCTTTTTGAATGACAAAGTGAAGATGTCACAAAGCTTAGGAGGACATTTTCAAGTGATCCCATTTTTGCCAAGAGAAGGGGACTATACAACTCTAACTGCCAATTCTTGATTAAATCAACAGCAAAAAGTATCACTATTCCCACTAATTTTCAAGAGATGACCACAAGCATCTACCTTTTCCTAGGAAAAAGAGATTTAATGATCCATAAGTTTAATGCAAAGGATGCAAACCATCAAGCAAGGGACTTAGAGTACATCACAGCACCTTGAATTGTGATTGCAATCTCATATGCAGGAGGATTAAGAACAAGATCTCTAACATACCTGGCAATCAACAACAAAAGGGGGCAAAAAGAAAACACGTGCATTAGGAGAATTTATCCTTACTTGCTTCATAACAGACACTAGCAAAAATATTAAATGGACTTCCATGAATTATGACTTGCACTAAAACAGGTTAATCGGATCTGCTTCTTTATTTAGATGAAGTCTCAATGAAGAAGAATCTCTTTTGCAAGCTTCATATCTAATCCAAACAAAAATGTAAGTAGTTAAACAAGCAAAGGCTCAACAAAAATGGGTCCTTTCATCACATCTTTATAAACCACTTCTAAAGTCAGCTAGTCAAAATAACTGCAGTAGCTTTTAATCATAGCGGGTGTTACCATTGAAAATCATTCTACATGCCATGTCTTAACCATCACTGGTACTTAAATAGACCTTAACGCTTATTAGTAACTGACCGTTCCTTATCTGACTACCATGAAACTAATATCATCTGATTAATCAAACAGACACCAACTCACCACCTCTTAATCAATGCTACAGCTACAGAAGGACTTCAGTGTCATGTAAGACAGTAATATTAAACAATCATTTCAAATTCACATTTGTAAACCAAATTGACCTTGCGAGCTATATGTCACTGAATCCATGTTATTCCAACAAGATATACTTGTCAAACATTAGAAAGTTTGTAGATCCAAATGATCCTTTTGTCACACTTATCTAAAATGATTACCAATGAATCAATCCATACTCCATAAGGCCAAGCTTAAATCCTTCACTTTCCTGTAGTGTTGTATAGAAGAAAGCATGATAAACTGTGCATGCTCTGCTGACAGCTGACAAGGCCCACTGAGGGATTTTCTGGGATGATTATACTAAAGTGTAAATTGGCCAACTTACAGTGCAGGCAGACCAGTGCAATTTGATGGGAGCAAAACCTTCAACAAGCAAGGTATGCCTTCTGTTGGTATGGCACCTGTAAGATGCAGTTGCATAATCATTACAGACAATACACTCACATGTGCAAAACCTTCACAGCATCAAAATATCCAGACCAAATTAAACCAACCAATTTGTGTTGCTGTCCCCAAATGCAAAGGCTGAGGTCTGTTTTCTGAAGACACGGTAACATTTCTAAATTTAACTTCGTTGTCAAGTCCATAAAGCTCCTTTACCTAAAAACAGAAAGAAACTGAAATAAAATAGAACAGTTTCTCATTAACTTTTGGATATTAGCCGAACGTGGATGTAGCACTGAAGAAAACCTTAAACAGAAGCTCAGGCACCGGATCGCCTTCCATCCATTCAAAGTTTCTGGAATTACATTCCCCCCACAATAAGCCTCCCTCGCCATATTCTCCCCAGCGGAAAGTGCCTAAAAACTTCCACATGTCAAATAATGGCTATGGTCATCAAGAAGATAACAACTGTATTGCAACAAAAAAATGAATAAACATGTATATACATAGAGAAGAATGTCAAAGAATAATCTCAAAATACTGTAGTCTACTGCAATATTTCCTGAGTATAGCAATCCTTCATTCCTCCACCTTAGATTGTCTAAAACATTTTATGTAAGGAAGATTAGCAACACCGCTATCACGCAGCTAATATCCAATGTGTTCTCCCGATTATGCAATTCAAGTTTTTTCTGTTCTGTTTACGTGCAGCAACTTTTCACTGAGCTGACAATCTGATCTTAAAACCATCTTCCTGATGCTTGCTGCCAGCAATATCGTCACAAACAAATACATGCTGCATGTGACATGAAATCTGTCATATTGCAGAATACAGTACAGAAACATAGGGCAAGATTGTTCTTCTCCAGCAGTACAAAATTCAGATAACCAACACAAACAGGAAAGACTGATGAATATCCCAAAAGGGAGGGATGCTGGTCAACAGTTTTATTAAATTGGGCTTTTGCTCGTTTAAGTAACTGTCCAGATGCCTTTTATCATCTTTGGAAGGAACAAGTGAATAGTATTCCAGTTCACTCTTAGGCCTTGGGTTTGTTGTGTTTTTTTTTGGGGGTGGGGGGGGGTGGTGTGTGTTGGAATAGATAAGAGAATGGGCAGAAAATTCATAGAAATTTTGAATTTCTACCTCAAAAGAATTTCAAAATGTTATCCATTATCTCCCCCACTTCCCATCACCCCCTCTCCCGAGACAAAGCAATAGAGTAGTCAATATTGACTGGATGCTCAAATAGAGGCATAAAACGCATGAAAGCCAAAAATATTCTGTTAGATGTATATTCCAAACAATTCTTTAACAGATTTTCTCATACCCTAAGGAAATAAGCTATGCCACTTGACACTAGCATACCTTCATATTTGTCATCATTTTCTCTTCATCCTTTTGTGATAGGCACATGATAGTGTGCACAGATTCCCATCTCTTTGTAAGAATATTAGACAAAATATTTGGCACACGATAGTGTAGGACCTGTTTGTTTATGTTTCTTCCAAAACCAAATATAACTTTTTTTGCTTTCCCACCGGAATTTCAAACACTATCTGAGTTTTGAATATTATGAAGAAACTGCATGTAAATCTACATGTCAACATTTGTATACTGAAGTTTCAGGTGTTTTAGGTTAAAAAAAAAACAGAGTCAAAAGTACGTCGGCCACAAGATTTAGATTAAGCGAAAAGCAGAAGTCTATCCAGACATGCCCATATGCTTCTGCTAATGACATGGCTTGCTGAATGAAACCACAAAACAAACACATGTAAAACTCAAGTTATGAAGAAAAGAATTCAGACCAAGCAGTGCATCATTGTAAAGGACAAAAAATTTCATTGACAAAACAAACAGGGACCCTGAAGATGCACATAGCTCAACAAGTGCTTTTAGAATTATATTCTTCAACAAGTTAAGAACAAGGTCTAACCAGATGAATTCTGCCTGAAGGATGTATGCAGAAATAAATGGTGGTACTGGCAAGTTCGCAGTTTTGTAACCAGGGCCTCTTCAGTTAGACCGTCCTCCAGCGAATATGTCTTCATAGTCTCTAAAACTAGAATCATGGAATATCCTCTAGCTGACCGAGATATACCTGAAGTTTTACATATAAGGAAAAGTGAGAACTACATTACCTTTCACGCCAATTGCCTTGCATAATGCCAAAGCAAAAGGCATTCGTCCAAGAGAGAAGTCACACCACAAAGGGAGGACAAAGGAAAGAGAGAACATGCAGGTTATACATACAAACTGCACTGCATCATTATTGCCACTCATTCCAGGATGTGAAGAAATCACTGCCTAAAAAAGCATGATTTTTCTGTACATTTACCAGTATCTCAAATTATGGGCCTCACAAGGAGAACCCCAACATCTATGAGATAAATTGCTATAGAGATGGGTAGAAAAGCACTTAATGGCACAATCCTGCATTATCCAAACAATATGGCCTCTGGATCCAGTAACTAATGCATTTTTTTCAACGCAAGTAAACTTATGAATCTGATGAATACTTACATTCTTCTTAACCAACCAAATGGCGGTATTCCAGTTTTTGAGAGATTTATCATGCTGGCTTATATGACTCAGGGGGAGCACTATTTTCTGCAAGTTGCAGAACAGGCTCCCAATGAGATATGAGATCATAAGTTCTTCATCCAAAAACTTCATAAGCTACATATGAAGATACTGATGGTCGTTCATTTCTTCAGTCTTGCTGTTTTTAAGCAGTATAGGAGTCATGCTCTGTCTCACTTAGTAGTAGTAGTGAAGTATGTCTTCTTCATCTCTTCTGATATTGCATATTTCAATGTACCAAAACAGTTTCTCTTTTAATAATGCAGAATAATAGATACGAAGGTTATGTGCTTATTGACCATCTATAAAAAAGTAGCTTAAGAAACCATGGATTGAGGCTTTATGCTGCAATAAAGCCTAGAGGTACCCAAGAATCGTAGGAATTGTAACAATTGACTTTATGGAAGGACAAGTAACATGCGCTTACCAATAACTGGCATTGGCTCTGGAAACTCCAAATCATGATCAATACCAACAAGCCCATATACATAGGGACTACCAGGATGAGCATGCCTAAAGACAGAAAAAGAGTGAGGAGAAGAATTTGCACATTGAACATTGATAGACCAAGAATAGATGAGACAGCAAAGGATACTATTGTATACATGGATGGGCCCACTCATAAAGGCTTCATTAAATTTCAAATTGTGAAATACTTTTACTCAACAACACGTATCAAACAATATATGACCATATCCTTAGCTCGCTCTGGGGAATACTCAACATCATAAGGAAAAGGAGAAGCCCCACTCTCTCCCATCCATCAGCAAACTCTTTTTTTACGGCAAACCATCAGCTTTGACATAATATCAGCCTATGGTATGGACAGCAGAATGTGAGTACTTATCTCAAGTACAAAATGGTGTAACAAATTTTGTTCAGCTGGCTTCAATCAGTCAGTTAGACATTTGATCAGCAGAGTACGAATAGCTATCTTAATTTAAGGTTGTCCAAGTTGACAGACGCTTATTATCATATCATCCTAAATTAGAACTTAGGATAGCTGACTATTGTTTCTTTCCTGTAGTTCTCATTCGATAAGAGATTAGGAAAGCCCGTGATAATTAAATTTTACTCAATGATGAAGTGTAGGAGGGCAAGCAACAGTATTTAATATCCAACCAAATGTGTATGGGAGCATCATAGTTTACAATCTCCGTGACATCCTTCTTCATTGCAATATCCCTAGTGGATGTGCACCTCCCATTCAGGTAAAGCATAGGAAAAATTTAGCTAAAACCCATGGCTATGTGACCAGCAACCTTCTACTCCAGTTTTTATTCTATTCACAGCTGGTCTCTATCCACCTCAAGAAAAGAGAAACAAGAAAACTAGCCTAAAATGATGTCCAGAATCTAATGCAGATCTTTGTTGTACAAAAGAATAACACCACCACTACTGCCAAAAGCTGTTAAAAGTCATAAAGAAACCCTACAAATGCTTCTACTGGCTGCCTCTCATATAACTTCGTAATCATCTGTTCTTGGATATAGATAACTTTTCTTATCTACTCATTCAGACATAACTTGGTGAATACTTACTCTTTTTCCTATACCAAATTTAATCCGAATTAAACCTTCTACAAAATGCCCATACATCTACCCAAGCATCTCTACCTCCAGCACACTCATTTCACAAGCACAACGGAACAAGATTGAATGAGAAAATTTTATCCAAAAGATCACTAAATCACTTTGCACTTACCCTGATATAAAACGACTCTTCCGACATCGAGCTTGAGTTGGACCCTGAACTTCTTCTACTATGCACTGAATAAACCAAAGCCAGACACTTCAATGAAAAGTCAATCCAAGGCAGGTCTATACAATACATAGCCCAGAAACATATGCTTTTCATACAACTTTACCAATATACATACAGACATCTGAAGATGGACTAATAGGAAAGAAAAGAACAAAACATAGTTCAAGTAGCAGCAAGGAGCAGATACGCGAGGCATGATCATGAAGGCTAAACAAGTCGGCATTGAAGATCATGAATCACCAACCAGAGGTCATAGATGAAATCACTATATTTCCATGTCCTTTTGCAATTGAGATGTAGCCTTTTGTTTCAGAATTTGTTAAAACGTGCCCCTAGGACACTAAACAAGGTGCATTAATTATGCTTTGAAACTTATGGTTTTACTATGACATGCTAAATAGAAAATAATTTTCTATCTTCAACGTTCTCTAATGTGCATTTAAAATTGTTCTTATGTCTTTTTGTTATTAGGTGCCCTTTGGGCACTTGTTAACAAGACCCTTTTTTCTTTCACCGAGTTCTTATCATGCCTCTGCATTCGAAATCACATTTGGACACATTGAATCAGCAATCAAACTTTTCAAACAAAAAAGCACCATCATATGAACATCAAGCTATATAATCGTAAGACACTTGAAAGCTAGGTCAACTGAATCAGAAGTCTAAATGCCATGCCTCGAAATCATATAGTAAATTGAAAAATGTAGAGGGAAAAAGAATAAGCAGAAAACCGGTAAAGATTCAAATACTAACAAAGTCTGATCCAATGGGCAGACCTCCGCTAGACATGGCCCATGTATGAGAGATGGCTGATAATTCTAGCCTTTTAAAACAATTACCCAGATGAGATTTATAAGTACATCGATGGCAAGCATTTGGGACTTCCATGCCTCGTCTGGAGAAAAATCCCCATAGAATATGGACCATTTGGACATGAATTATTGACCATGAGCACAGCAGTATTATTAACCATGTCAATGGAATTGAGAACCACGACTAAGTATTGCTCTTTTATTTATTTGAATTGGGCAAAATATATATATTATTATTTTTTGTTGCATGATGAGTCAATTAATAGTGGCATAGTTCATGGTGACATAAACAAGATCTTGTTTTGGGTTTATCTCAAAATGAAAGTCAGCTACTTCTTTATGTGAAAAAAAAGCTTAAGTTCAAGCACATGATAGCAGAGTCTGCAAACTATGCAATCCGAGACCATGTCATGCAAGAGCTATAGGTAATAAACATATGAAAATCATGCAATCAGAAAATATATCTGGATGTCCAAAACAACCCCCCCTGAAAGCGCTGCCGGGGGTTGGGGGGGGTTGCAAGAGGCATGACTTGATATAGGGAAAAAAGACAAGTACAACAGCACCATGATCAAATATCCATAACAACAGTAAAAATCCACTAGACTGAGGAACGGTTTCCCTAGGCACATTGAGTAGCACAAGAGAACAAAGTCACTGATTCTTACCACAGAAAAGCCATTCCGAGTGAGGTCATCCAGAGTTTGTCGAAGATTCTGCAAACAAATCATTTTCAAAATCAATTGAAATCCCTTTTTCAGAAAATCAACAAAAATGAAAGACAAAATGAACATCCATAACAATTGTGCTATGCCAGCAAAACTTCATACAGATTCTTCTTAAACATCAAAAGCAGTTTAAGGAAGAGTATCATGATCAAGAAGTAGCTGTGATAAGCAAATCTTTTTATCTATTAAGTGCTTGGATCTGTTCCATCCAGTCCAATTATATAACACCTAGAAAGCACAAGAGGTTTAATTCTGCTCCATCTGTTCTGAGATTAAATATATTAGGCAGTTCTTTTCTTAATAAAGGCAACTGCAGTAGGATTACAGGGAGCTGCCTAGGGTCAATAGTACAAACAATGCTGCCAGGTCCTATGATACTGGCATTATAACAAAGAAATAAGTCTCTGACATCCATGAAGCTAAAAAGTCGAATTTATTAATAATTACTCTCCCCAAGGGTATGCAGCCAAATGACAAAAAGTTGCAATGATCTCTTTGATTTGTATTTAGATGCTGCACAAATGCCATAACCCATGTAAGATTTTATGGGACCACTGTCAACTGTTCTAAAAACTTAAAGTGATTTATTATTAGCCTAAAGCATGGAAATATTCAATTGGGGAGGCAAATAGGGGCATGGAAGATGTGATCAAGATCTCCTAGCTCTAATACCATGTAAGATTTCGTGGGACCACTGGCAATTATTATAAAAGCTTGAAGCTGTTAGATGAAGGCATGGTTTATTATTTAAATGTTCTAACAACCCAAAAGGGAGAGTGGCTTGGGTGGCACCATTTCCTTTTATCTATGGATGAGCATAAAAATTTTAAGTAAGGGTTATAGCGAAGACATCAGCATGGGTACCTGCAGCATAGATCACCAGGTACACAGAATAAAAACAGACACAGAATGGCCCTTGTGTAAAATGGGGTACAATAGAGGTAGCCTTCTTAGTTTATGTTGTTGAAAACAAGATTATTTTAACTTCTTTTTAGGAAAATAATCATACCAATGTACTTGATGCATAGCTAAAAAATTAACATCACATATTAAAACAAGAAACTCATGGATAAGAATATGCTCAGAACTTAAATTTGTTAATATTTTATCAAAATGTTGGGAACATTGATAATAATTAACAGCATTACTGGCATAGTCTCTTTTTCTATTTTTCCTTTATTTTATAGCATCCTTGACAGAATCCAGGTCTGCCCATTTTAGTGCTTTGAATTGTTAATTTCCCCATTGAACAAGCATTGCAAATCAAGGATCACTCAGAAATAAGTATTTAAGTGTATCATATTAACCATATTATAAGTCCACTAGGCCCTCAATAAACTCCAACAACATTCACGTTGAAGTTGCGTGTGTGACCAGTAGTTCTAAAACTTAAAGTGTCAGAGAAGAGAACAGCTCGCTTTATAATTTATATCTTAACATTCAACACACAGGAAGGCCAGTAGAATGACCAAAGCCCCACGTGTTTAAACCTGATAAGTGATGGTGGAAGAATTTGTAGAAACCAATAATGTGTAAAGAAGCGAACTTCATACACGAGTGAGAAGGAAGAATGAGGAATCAAACTCGAGACTATTGGCTTCGCTATGCATCTGTGTGCATGTTGTGTGCCAAAATATTTTTTCTAAAAGCTTCAGCTGTTACAGAATGGTAAAGAAAGTTACAAATCCCATCCATGGTGTTTCCATTGTATGTAGCGTCTACGCTCAAGCAGAAAGGTAAAATACAAGGAGCTCAGATGGAGAGAAAAAGAAAAAGTTACGATGAGAACAAGTTTTGGGAGATGATCCAAGATGGCCCTAGTATGATCATGCTGCTCTTGACACCAAGTCATTTTGCTATCAAAGAAGATGTTGCTTTATTTTAACACTAGATATCTATCATTAAAAAATCCACAATCGCGCAGAGAACGTGACCATTTACATATCACATAAATAGCTAGAAAAGTTGGATCATAATCCCAAATTATATGCTATAATGGCCCATTAGCAGAGGAAAGTATCTAGCAAGCCAAAATTGATAACGTCAAAGACATAACAAGACATGCACATACAATAAAACAATACCATGACAGGGCATCCAGCCCTTGGAATGCTATCCGAGCGCAAGCCACCAAAAGGATTCAGACCAGCATATTCAACAAGAATACAAGCATCTATCCCAATTGCCTCATAAAAATCTCCAACCTGAGGGAATAAAATGATCAAATTATTGTCATGAGAAATGCCAAACGGGTTATTGCATTTTAACTTGAATGGCACCACAAGCGCATTTAGGATATGAACATACTCTGCATAGCAAAACTTCTCGAGGAAACTTTGACTTGAACTGCAAAATTTCCGAGTTTAGCGACCCTTCTTTTAGACTACATAAAACACAACCGGGGTAAATATCAACTTACTCTTAGATTAACCAGAAGTATCTATTAACCCATCAACAAAGATGAGGAAATATATTCATTTATCTGGCAGTGCAAACTTGAATAAGAAAAAAGAAAACTGTTGTGTGATCTGGACATCAATTAATTCCAAGCAAATGGCGGGACATATCCAGTAATGTCCCACAAATCCATGAAGAATTGGTTGTCTTAATTACCAAGGTTCTCCCATTGAGAAGATTCGTTTAATCCATAGATAGTGCATATGCACGCTTTAATTCACAGCAAGACTCAAAAGCATAGAAAAACGGCATATCAACATTTCCACTCAGCTTGAACTGAAATACTACGGTCACAGGTTCTTCCTACATGGCTAAGAAAAGTTTACAGTAACTTATGGATACTGCTCACTAATTCACAAGACTCAATGATAGGGAATTTAATTGATGATAGACTGTAAGAATAACTAGCCCACTCAACACATGTAAATGGAAATTGACAATGGATGATCTCAAATATGAATTATTGAAGGTGCAAAAGGCATTAGGGTTGTATAACAGTCTAAAGAGTCCGCTGGAGATACTTTCTTAGAACTAAAAATAGGATCCCCCGATTTTGCCCATTTAACAACCATGTTTTATTTTGAGACTAATCCACTCAGTACAAGAAACAAAGACCTGCTTTTTTCCCTATTAGAATAATTTTACTCATCAACCAAGTTGTCTACACAAGCCTATCAACATGTCACTGGTCCATGTTTAATCACCAAATATAGAAATGCAGAGTCAAAACCTTGCTGGTATCAAATTTCCACATGCAGAGAGCTAAATAGGCTCGAAAGCAGCAAATTCATATGATAAACGTTGCTAGCGAAATATGCTGTTTTTGTTTCTGAAAAAACAGTTGCGACCAGGCAAACATAAAGTGCATGACTTAGAATCATGAAAAATCACCTTCCATTTTTCAAGTTAACATCAACACCTAGCAAATTGGAATAGACAAGCCTGCTGACCAGTTGGACCGTGGAATGCTTCCTGCAAATCTGCAACCTCTGCAGAAAATGATATAACACAATGGGAATCATTCTCTTTAGAACAGGAAGGAAAAACTGTACAAGCCGCTGAGAAAGCAACTCCAAGCTTGTATTCAATATAATTATGCTTGAACCAGCAAACCTCTTTCCACCATTGCATGTGAGAAATGTATTTGTCATCAAGGATGTCATCAGATGTTCTGCTTTTCTTGGTAGATTTTGTGCTTCCCTTCAAAATCTTCTGGTTTCGGTAACATCGGATTTGCAAAGGCTGTCTGCTTCGGTGTGAATAACTAGAAAGTGCAGTTTGAAACAGAAACAGAAACAGAATTAACTCATCTTGAAGTTGTGAATTTATAGCAAATTCATGCATAGATTCTATTGCCATGCAGACTATTAGTCAAATCAAGATCCATGCCAAAAATGGATCCCATTCTCCATTGAGAACCAAGAACCAAGGTCACAAGAGTCAAGTACTAAATTCCATAACCTTGTGGTATAACTACAGTTAGTGAATAATAGGATGCCATTTGAAACCAGGATATAGAATGATGCAAACTCTAGTGCGCTCAGTGATTTGAAACTGATTAGGTGATTACCCACATGATAACATGCTAGAATTGAGGATTAATGTTCCAAAATGTCCAATTAAGTCCATGAAGAGAGTAAATGGATGCGACAACCGCAATTCAACACGTGCCCCTATATTCCCAGTTAACTACTCGACAGCTCCAACCCTCCAAAGGCCAAAAGAGAGCGACCCAAGGAACAATGAGGCCAGCATTGCATTGCGATCTCCATTCAGCTTTCTGCGGAAAACCCACGTTTCCACAGCAGAAGGCGCTACTTTCGCTACGACTCTAGTCCCGAGAGAGCACGCCCTCATCAACCTCAGGCGCTTGCCGAAACACTTCCAAACGAACAACAGTTGCCGAACCCAAAAAGGAAAGACAAAAACACACACACACCCAAAAACACGGGGAGAGAGAGAGAGAGAGAGAGAGAGAGAGGTGTTACGTGAAAGGTGGCGGGCCGCCGACCAAGCAGTGTTTGGGAAGAGGAAGAGGAGGGCGGAGGAGGAGAGACAGGGACCGCCATTTGGGCAGCGAAACGACGGCGTTCCGGGTCGCGAGCCAGCACATTTTCGAGGAGCGTCCCCTTCGCTCCGCCCGGCGCGCTGCCGCGAGGAGAGAATCGCCGCCGTCGACCGACGGGCTCCGGCGAGGGGATTCCTTTTAGGGATTTACGAGGGACCAAATCCCGCTCAGTCGCGCAGCTCCTTTCCCGCCACTAAGGAACGAGAAGCTGAGACCGGAAGGCAAGAAGACAAAAAGGCTTTGCTTTGCTATATCTTCGGTCCCTGTCGTCTGTACGATCCTAGGAGAGGCTCGCTCACGTGCGATAGCGCGAGAGATTGTCGGGGGACCCAATGCGATCACCGCCGTTGATTTATGATTTGATTTTTTTATCTAACGTGCAACCCCGGAAACTTTTCAAAAATATACATGCCCATAAAAAGTTCCTTTCGTGAAGGCCATAAATTATTACAGAAGTTTTAAATATTCCTACTTTTAGATTAGAAACTCTGGCCGTCTTCGCTCAAGTTATTTATATCCGGAGAATAGGATTAATATTCGGGAAAAGACCATCAAAAATCCCAAACTTTTCCCAAAGTGACAAATTTACCCCACTAAAAACATTTTTGTCTTATACATTTCTAATTTTTTTTTCTTCTTCTCTCTTCCCTACACCAGGCATGGCAGATGGACTAGTGAGGGCGGCCCTCACTCGACCTAGCCAAGGGTTGCCCTCACCCGACGCCAGCAAAGGCGGCCTTAGCCAACCCAAGTGAGGGCAACCCTCACTCGACGCCGGCAAGGGCAGCCCTCGCCTAATTCTAGCTTCCCTTCGCCAACTTCGCCATGACCAATGGAGGGAAGAGAGAAGAAGAAGAAAAAAATCAAAAGACAAAAATACCCTATAGTTTAGGGTAAATGTGTCACACGAATAGAAATTCGGGATTTTTAACGTCACGAAAAAAAAGATTGGGATAAATGTATCATGATTGGCAAAGTTTGAGGATTTTCATCTCACAAAAAAAAAAAATGGTAAATTTGTCGCTTTGGACAAAATTTGGAGTTTTTGGTGATTTTTTCCCTTAATATCCAAAAAAAAACCTTAAATTAGTACATGTATAACAAATTTATTTCAAACTAAATTTTTAATTATTAAAAATCCCAAAATGGAACATTTATAACAAATTTACCCAAAATTAATATTTGTTAAATTGGATTGATATCACGAAAAATCACAAAATTAGTACACATGTGACGTCGGAGGATAAAACCTCAAATTGATATAGACATCAACTATCACGTTTTATTCAACTCAGCGACTTGATAACAAGTGATAATATGATTTGCTTAAGAACGTAAAATAAAAGTTACTAATTTTTTGTTCTCCTAAAAAAGAAAAACAATATCGACAAACAAGATCTACGCAACTCCTCCTTCAATGCTAAAACTTTGGAAATATCCCTAAAAAAGAAAGAAACGGTTTTCTCGATAAAAATTGACGACTTGCAATTATAGGCATGACTTCACACGCAAGCATTAATCTTCCTATATCTGTTCTGTATAAAACGTCACATGGCTTGCAACTCTCCACTGATTTAAACGCTCATGTCTGTTACCGACATGGTTGCCGTAACCAATCGAGAAAAGAAACACAAGGCATGGTCACCTTCGTACTGGTAAAGGTTTACATTCATCTTTGGACGGGTGCATTGGGAGGTTCCTTAGGTTAATGACACTCTTTTGACTAGTATAGTGATGATCTATCGGGCGGGGCGCGATCCGCTTCGTGCCTTGCTCGACGGAGGGACGGCCTGTGGAATTCAACCGTGCTGTAAAGCCCCATAGAAGGGGACGAAACTCTCTCGGCCAGCCCAAAAGGCCATCGTACCACATTAACTTTGGAAGAAGGAAACCGGTTCAAAGGCCGAATGATGAGATGTTTCAGGGGCTTCGTGGAGCACATTTTAGACATTACCGTGTTGAGCTTTCGTCCTCAATCAAGTGGTCCATCTGGCTAAAGTCCCTGGACTGAGTTAAGGTTTTGAACGTGTGGTCTTAGCAGTGCCTTCACTGGTCTAGAGAGTCCGTGTCTGAATCTGGAGTGTCGGGACTTAGTCAATCCGATGTTTATATGCCAACATCAAGGCCGCCAAAATGCTCACCGGCTAATTACTCGCCACTCTCGTTCTTCATGATTGATGCTTGATTTAGCAACAGTTTTATGTTCACTATTAGTTTTATGCCCCGTATTCGTATTCCTTGGCGTGATCCATGGCCCGCAAGTCTCGACTCTTTGATATCGTTTTCACTTATCAATTATTTCCACATTACATCTTTTCAGCAACTTCTTTTTTCATGTCGGGCACTTGTTTCGTGTTTCTTGCCATAAGTAATATGTCTGCAGCTCTAAGCTTAGCAATCGCACCTGAAATCTCCGATGGTCCACAGTCGATTTCTGAAAGATAATCACACGCTTCTGATCTAGAAAACACTTATTTTCAGGTGCTTTGCCATGACCATATGCTGCTTTTAGCTGCAGACCGGTTTGATGGACTGCCAATAAGCTTAGACAGCGATGCGCCGATGGTTCCCTGGCAGGATCAATACTCAAGTGGAAATTTGCTTGCTGAATCTCATCTCGAGCCTCGGAAGGGACCTGAACAGGCATCAACCAAAGTTGTGACCTTTCAGCGGCTACACATGGAAAGGGAAGTTTTCTGGCGCCCTGGGGGGCTTCAGACAAGGTGAACCAGACCATATGGAGCAACACATCCTTATGGATCAAGATTGGCATTTTAAAGGTTCTGCTACACAGAATAATCCTTAGCAACATGAACATCTCCGACAACCGGTGCATCCATGTAGGACATGCCGGTCTCTAACCTTCCAAGTACAGCAGATCTGTGATCATTGACACGCTTCTTCCCAGCCAAAAATAGTGCTGAGCACCTTTAATGGAAGGCAACCCCTGTAAATGAACCAACCTATTTCTCTGCAATGAAGAAGCTCTCACCAAGTACCAGACCCAGTGTAATCCAGATAATTCTACCTCTTGGGACGATTAACAAAGAGATGACTCATGGTTGGAAATCTCAGCAGGTTTTCATAGAAGCCATGGCATCAGGACTGACCTCGTGTGCATATTGCACTTTGCACCATCCAAGCTACCGATAATGAGATTAACAGCTCCAGCAACTTGAGGAGAGCTTTCAAATCCAATTTCACACCAAGTTCTCAAGCCAAGGTGCACAAACAACAAGAAGATGCGTGTGCTGTGATTAGAAGCGAAGACAGAGGAAGCCAAAGACCAGCTTCATCCTCTCAAATGAGCTAAGCCGACACGTGTGCGCATAAACTAGATCACAAGCTTTGTTTTGCTGGAGTGAGCGCAAAAGTCATTGGCTGTGAAGATTCCTCGCTTTGCAGATACAAAATGTTTTGAGCTCTAACAGCAGAAGCGAAGAGGAGCAGATGTAGACGAGCAGATAACCAGATGGGGAAAAACCATGAGCAGTGACGAAATGAGTAGCGAAATCGTGCCGTTTGAGCCGATAATCGAAAACCTCAAAAGACAAACATGTAAAAAGTCTTAGAATACTTCAAACAAAGTAACAATACGACTGCTAAAGCAACATAAGCATAAAAGCATCAGAACATGGCAAACTAAGTATGGAAAACACCTTCAAAGTTTCCGTAGCTGAAGAGACCGAGCGAATTACATGTGGCATCTATGCACCCATTGCTAAAATACTTGTAGAAGCCATGCCAATCCAAGTTCCTAACTACTTCACTGTCAGGACACCAACATACGTAACTCAATCTTTAAACCAGGCTACATAGCCGAAGGTTCAGCAATTAGCAACTCCATTTAATATAAGCCATGCGCTTCTACCAAGATGCAGCCTTAATCCCTGCAGAAATGAAATAAAAAATTACACTCCTTGAAAGGCATGGAATCTTAACCTTGACATACTGGAGAAACCCAATGCTCCAAGCCTACTATTAAGGGGTGTCATTTATTGGAATGCACAAGAAAAAGAAGAAAAAAGTAGAACCTGACAAAGACTGTGACAACCCAAGTCATGTTCCCCAAGTAACGTTCCTAGATAGTTCTCTAACAGCTTGTGGTTCTATTACCACAGGACTGTCACAAAGTAAAAGCATCTACCGGTGAACTTAAGGCTTACCCATTGGCATAAGGGGAATCACGAGAAGCACGGCGCGGCGGAGGGGAACGGCTATAGCTGCGGTCACGTCGAGGAGGTGTGATGCTGCGGCGGCGCAGAGATCTATCCCGGGGGCTGTAGCTCCTGCAATTTTATGCAGGTTTGATGAATATACTCACATAAAAGAAAAGGCCAAATGTACGGACAGCAAACAAGACATGTAGAACAGAAAGTTCTATAGGAAAAATCAAAGTATGACACACACTATGTTCTATCAAAGAGAATAATCACCATTGTGATCTTATTCTCCTAATCTTGTTCAATTGGAGACTTTTACCATAAAACACAAACAGCTTTTATATACTGTAAAGTATGGAAAGAGTAGATCATAACAGAGCACAAAATGAACTAGGAGCAGTATTAAAAACCTAGATGACTGTTCTTAAAACATGTGGCCAGCAATGGCGATTTTACCAAATATCAACCACCAGACTTTGCACTTCAAGGGTCAAAGCCATGGGGTTGGACATCTCAATCACTAAGCTAGTTGCATTAGACAGATGCATCAATCAAATTTCATTTTTTACAGTTGAATACAAAAAGGCCAAGATCCATGCTAACTCTGCATATCCTTTCCCCTTCCAAAATTTGCTAATTCTTCCTCTCTCAGCATTTCAGTGGGTCATCTAGAAGCATTATTTCATTCCTCAATCTTTATTTTTATTTTTCATTCGTTGATTTCCATCCCCCTTTTGATTATCATGGTACAACTGCCGCCATAAGAGCAAACCAATCAGATTGAAAGTTTTGTTTCTCTCTCAAAGAGTTATTTCAGTCTAGCTTTGTTTCCCATTACCATAGTTGAGCTTTTTCGCAAATGAGAACTAGAATGGACATTTCAATTTAAGTATAGCCAGCAAATATCATCTGAACACGAGACACTGGGACCCCATCAAGCCCATTCTACAAAAAGCTAAAACATCATCAAATGATTGCCAGCAGAGACAATCCTGTTAGAGTGAAAAATAGAGCGTTGACATTAAGGAATGAAACTAAAACACATTGCAGCATAATCAGAAAATTAAGTCAATCACAAAAAATAACTAATTCAACAGACCTTCTACCATAACTGGGGCTCCTACGCCGCCTAGGACTGGGGCTCCTACGCCGTCCACTTCCCAAGCCTCTCGAACCAACGCGTGAGCGACACTCTCTGGCAAAATGACCTGGCTCCCCACACTCATAACACTTGGAGTCCTCACCTCCGCCAAAGCCACGTCCACGCCCACCGCCGCGGCCTCCACCACCCTTGTTGTGAGAGACTTCCACACGCCAACCATTCTTTCCTGTATATACAGCATTAATACACGGAGATTCTCAAAAGACATAAGCACATCATAAGTGGGATAATAATGTAGGTAAGATTAAACTGTAGAATCACCAAAGGATGTCCATCATGCTCAACTTCACTTTTCCTTAGTAACTTAGTTAAATATGCATCGCTGAATTTATCAATTCCTCCTTAGTCTGTTTCAAAGCGAGTCCAATGACATGCTCTGATATTTAAAATGCCCAAAAACTATCAGCTCCTTGACTATATGAAGAAGTGAAGAACAATAAATCACAAGATCAATGCATGATGAAGACAGAGATGGTTTATTGAAAAGGCTCTCCCAGTATAAGATTCAAGTATGCAAATAACATTTCTAAAACAGCAGTCAACTAAATAAACAATGTCTGAGCCATCGTAACTAGACTAATGACTGTAACCAAGCTATCATTCATAGATCATTTATACATGCTCAGATTTTCTTGTCAAAAAGGTTTTATTTTTTAAGCATGGTGGTAGTAGCATTTCAACCACAGTTCTCTAAACAGACACTTCAGCTGCAGCTTGTTTAATTTGCCGAAAAATACGGGTATCCCCCAAATGAAAAAGTCTATACCAGTCACCTGTACGAACTATCCCAGTAAAGATCACAAAAAACAATTGCCATATGAAATTAACAACTTGTGAGTGCATACGATGGAAGAAAATTTGAGAGATCTGAGCCAGAGACGAGGGCAGGTCAAAGAAGACATCGTACAAAGAGGGGACAAAAAAGGATCTTTTTACCGACCATCCAACGAACGAATAGCATCTAGAGCATCTCTTCGATCATCAAACTCGATAAATGCATATCCCGGCGGCCTCCGAGCAACCCAGACACTGCATTCATACCACCCAAGAAATCAAAATCTAGTACTGCATCAATCAGCATCACTAAACAGTAGACAAAAATGAAGGGTTTTCCGCAATACCCACAAAACCCTAACCGTTAACGAGACAAACAGAATTAGTCAGCAACGAAAAAGGAGGAAACCCAAGCAGAAAAATCCATCCTTTAGGTCAGAATCACCTTCTAAGAACACCGAAAGTACGGAATTCGTCCTCTAGATCCCTCTCCGTCACCCGCGGGTCCAAATTCCCGACGTACACTCGGGACATTGCAGCAGCCACCAGCTTCAAACCTCCACAGCCAAAAAAGCGAACAAGATCACCAAAAACAAGATCCCAAAACCACAGCAAACCATCTCCCGAAGCACCCAAAGAAGGAAACACCAAACAGATTCGAGGGTCGGAACGAAGACAAAGCAGCCGCTCAAGCACGAGACACGACCGGACATTTCGCTTTGAGTTCGAGACCAAGGATCGTACCTAGGATTCCGAAATGAAACGGACCGCGAGGCGGCCAGCCGAGGAGGGATCGCGCGAATTGAGGCTTACCTCACGAGGGATTCTCTCGACGATTTCGAAGGGGATCGACTGCAATTTTGAGTGCTGCTTCGATGTCGCGACCTCAGTGAAGAATTGACGAAGCTCAACGAGTCTCCTCTGGAGATGTCGGCTCGAGACGAAGACGTTGGGCCTCGTCACAACTCTGGGCCTGCTTTGGTTTGAATATGTATATGGGCCCTGGAAAGCTCGACGCACCGGGCCTGTTTTTGTTTCAAAGGCTTCATATTATGGCAATATATATAGGTATATATCTCGAGGACTCAGGAGATATGAAAGAAAGATCTCTCTCCGAGCAGTGCATATGGCCTTTTATTGAATAGGGCTCGAATGACCAAGCTTTTTGAATCGACGTGACGCCACTGTAGAAATCGATGTTAAGTGGTTATACCATCACCAGATCGCCGACAGTGGGGATGCTTATCGATGTCCACAGTATAAGTACCGATATACTATGACGATCGATCAACAATTGACATTAAGATAAATTTAGATAAGTGTTGAATCAAGAAACTTAAGAGGTGAAGATGTCGATTGATGGTTAAATCTAGCTATGATCAAGAAGTCATAACTGCTTGTAGATAATGCCGACGTGCAATCATGGAGAATGATTGTGGAGATGTAGCTAAGCAGTGGCAACCGAAGAGTTGTATCCACTTGTAAACAAAGCCAAACGTGAAATCATAGAATGTGATTATGGAGCCTGAAATTATGGAGATACGGTTGTAATTGTTAATTTGAATATTAACCGTTAGAAGTGATTACAATTTGTAATGGAGCTATATAAGCCATGTTGAATATCGTTGAAAAAGGCAATCATCAACAGAAATTATGTGTCTTTCAGTTTATCAATTTATCGTTCAAATTCCTGCATTTACTATCCTTCAGAGTAATTAGTTTTAGTTTTTACTTACACATTTTATTTCCTATTCAAATTGTCATGGAACCCAATTCAATAAAAATCGAGGATCAATTTTTCGGTGAAGTTTCGCTATGTGGAGCGATTCTCAGCAAAACAGGAGTAGATGGGCCTTGCAAAAGGATGATGATGCGCTGCTCTAAAGAGCATCTAATATTCTTGATGGTCATGTGTGCAACAAGGGCCATCTTTGCATGTTGGAGACAAATATTTTGAAGTTTGATTGACTGCATAATATAATTTTGCAGAGTAAGTAGAGTTTAAGAAGAACAAATGTTAACTGAAGCATTTTTCCTTGTTTTGCCCATAATTGATTATGTGAGATTCTTTAAACACTCGATTAATTTGTCCAATAGACATACTTTTAATGCTTCTGGGACGTGGTGGAACCAACAGGATCTGCGAACGTAGTAAAATTTTTATTTTTTTATTGTAAAAAAGTATGATGATTTGAATCAAAGCTACGAATGAGGATGGTGAACAAACTCTCTATTTGAAAAGCCTCTTCGCTCAATCTAGATGGAGAAACATATTTGAAAATAAGAACCAAACAAATGAAGAAAAAAATGGTCAAAAACATTGGATGAACTTGTTGAAGATTCACCTCTTACGATATATAACATAGAATTAGAGGACAACAACACTATAAGTGTCCTATCTATCGTATGACACTCGCTTGAATGTGTCATAACTTTTTTTTTACCATTGCATACTGTAACTACCTAAAAACGATTACTTGAGTACCATAACTTTTAAGAACGTTTACCAAATATCATTTCACATCGGACTTATGATATTTGTGGATGTTTTATAAAAATTGTGACATTAAGTTAATCATTTGAAAATTTATATGGCACTCAAGTAATTTGAAAAAAAATAAAAATTTGACACTCAAGTGGAAGCCTTAGGTGAGCACCGTACGAAAATTATAACACTTATGATTTCTTTTTTTCCATGAATTAGAATATGGCAAATCAAAAGAAGAAAATACATGAAATTATGAAATTTGTGTAGAAAAGGCGTGTTTTACCGGTTAAAAGAGAACAAACATCCACAGAGATGGTTGCTTGGAAGAGAAGGAAAAAGCATTGGTACGTCTTCCACAAACCCTCCAGTTGGACCAGGGATTAGGAAAAGCCGAGAAATTTAAGATTCTAATCCCTTCAAATCACATGTTGATGATATTTCACTTTTCATGTTATTAACATAAATATTCTCTACAAGTGATGTATTCTTCATTTCTCATGAGAATTGCAAAGAGTTATAGATGACAAAGCTACTGTTTACATAAGGGATAAATGTCATAAAAGTACAATTGAATTCTAAAATTTCCAAAAAATGTAATCAAGTCTTAGAATTTGTTACAAAAGTGCAATTGAATCCTTAAACATTCAAAAAGTGCAATCAAATTCTCGAACTTGTTAAGTTAGCGCAATCAAATCCTTAAATTCATTAGCATTTTCTGTGTGTCAAGTTAGACGAAGTTAATGGAAGAATTTCATTGCACCAACTTGATAAGTTTTAAGACTTGATTGCACTAACTTGACAAATTTTAAGACTGAATTGTACAAATTTGACAAGTTCTAAGATTTGAATGCACTTTTTGAAAGCCTTATGATTCAATTGCACTTTTGTGATAAGTTTTAAAACTTTTAATATACTTATCCCTTTATAAAAACATATTAAATCTATTATTATCTCCTACTGTGTTTATTCGGCACACTTTATAATGGAGATCATGGTATTTGTAATCGATGCTTTGTTTATTAGTAAATCTGCACTTAATTCTCTCAATCTCACGTGTGTGAATGCATGTGCATCGAAATGTTATGGATTTATTTTTTTATTTTTTATTTTGAAATCACTAATGTTAGGAGAAATCTCATTAATGTTTTGAGGATAATAAAATATTATAAGTATATTAACATGCGTAATTAAATGTACAGAACATATTCATATACATATGGTATTAACAATAAGATGTCTAAGCATGTGTTGGTGGCTAGATTGACCATGCAAATGCTCAACAAGTTGTTGGATAAGGAATATATTAATGTTTGGAAGGATCTTGAGGATGGTAAACAAATTAGAGAACACGTGATCGTTGAAGAGTTTGGATGAATTAATAGAAGGCAAATAGACTAGAGGAGGACTTCTGTTTGTAGAAGAGTTTGGATGGAGTGGAAAGTCTACATAATATTAAGGACGTCAATATGCATGGAAGTGCGTAAAAGTTCGAAGGAAGATGAGCTTGTTTATTCATAAGTTCAGTTGGACCTGTCTAGGTGTTCTCGCTACAAACAGAGTAATAATTTTAGTACAAGCCTCTACAATCCTAAAGAGAAGATCCAGACTCTCAATTTGATAAAGTTACTGACCAAAAAAACAAAAAAAACAAAAAACAAAATGACTTAAGTTCATATTGATGTTTTACACATGGTCTTAGAAGTTGGAATCCCTAAAAGCGGACCGGAGAAGATCAAAACAATTTACCATGTTTGGGTAAGATAATAGTGTGTGGTAGACAAACCGTTGCAGAAGCAAAACTGACTATTTTAGGAAACTATCTTTATGGAGTTCTAGAGCGATTTCTGTGACTGTATATGATAGAACCAACAGCTATTCGTGGGATTTGAATTTCAGATGGTCATTGAGGAATAATGGCAATATATTCAACCCAATCGATAGTTTTTATTTTTTTTTTGGACGGACCCACAACCAATAGTTTTTTTTTTTTTGGTCGGTAAACAGCGAGGAAATATATTAAGTAGGAGGAGAATATCCGCTGTACAAAGCTTCAGAATACAAAAGATCAGGACACAACCAATAGTTTTTTTTTTTTTTTTAAACAGAAGGACACAACCAATAGTTGAGTTGGGGGAAAACGAACAAAACTGGTGTTTGCTCTGAGTACATCTTATTGTTTTGCTTGTATGTAGAACCCGTGTAAACCTAATTATGTTTTTCAGCAGAAATTTGAGTCTCTATAATTAGTTAACATAATGCTAAGAGTGGTAAGGATCGGTTATATCTGTAAAAGCCAAGCTACAAGAAGAAGCACACATATTAATACTTTGAACTAGCTCAAAAATTACATAGTGGATTCCAACCTTAGTTTAAACTGTTAGAGTTGACGAGTGGAACATGCCGAGTGAAAAGGCTAAATCGCTATAAATATACTTTGACTCTCTTTTTTTTTTTTTGGTCGGAATACTTTGACTTTCTTATCCCTTAATTTCCTTTTATATTTTGCTGACGGAAGATAAATGTTTCTGTATATCCACTATCGTTCTACAGTACAAGTGCACGTTTTACACACTATCCAACCTTTGAGCGTGAAAAGGTTTAAAGTTTTCTTCTATAACTAATTCACTACCCTCTTAATTTTTAGCGCCTAATCAAATGGTGAATTAATGAGCGCTAAAATAAAGTAGGACTATATTAACGAGTGTTTCTAGTTACTTAGTAAATACTTACATAGGTAAGAATCGGACTCGTCATGCATTTTCTAATTTTTTTGGTGAAGTGTGCGATAAGTGTTTTAAAAAATAAAACTTCCAAATAAAATATTTTTTTTGTTAGAACTTCCAAATAAAGTATGCTTACCAAGTCATTGGCACATTTTATAATGCGGCCGATTACTAGATGAGATGAAATTCGGGCAATGAGTTGCTTAAAGTTGTTGGGTGGGCATGGACAAGAGAACCTATGAACGCATGGAACATGCAAAATTGGCGAGGTTAGGAAGGTTTAATGGGGGGATTTGACTTCTAGGGCGGCTTTTAGGAAAAGTGTCAAAAAGGTGCTAAATTATTGCATTAATGCCAAATTAATTTTAATCTTTTAATGGTGCCATTTAGTCCTAAACTTTTTGACTTTGTATAAATTTAGTCTTAAATCTTTTTAATAATGCCAATTTAGTTATAAATCTTTTGACTTGGTATCAATTTTATTCTTCTGGTTTTGGCCGAATTTTATTGACATGGACGCCGAGTGGATTATGTGATACTTTTGCTAGCGTTGACATGAATAATTTTTAATAATACTTTAAGAATTTTTTGATTTTTTTTCTTCTTTCTTTTTTCTCTCTCCTTCATTTCCTCTTCCTCTAAGTAGTGGCCAGCTGGCAAGTGATGGCTAGCCACCAGCCATGGTTGGGCAAGTTGGCCTCGCTAGATCTTGCATGGGTGAGGGCAGCCTCAGCGAGGGCTCCCCTCACCAAATCCAGTGAGGCCGACCCTTGCCCAAGCCAAAGTGGCATCACCTTCGCTCGGGCGATGCCTAGGAAGGCCAGCTTGGTTGGTCATCACCTGCTAGTCAACCAATGCCTAATGGAAGAAGAAATGAAGGAGAGACAAAAAAAGAAAGAAAAATAATAATTTAAAAAAATTAAAATATTATTAAAAATTATCTATGTTAGCACCGGTGGGGCCATATAAGCCACCTGACGTCCACGTTAGCAAAATCCGATCAAAATTAGCTAGAATGACTAAATTAGTACTATTAAAAGGTTTAAGATTAAATTGGTAATAAGTCAAAAAGTTTATGATTAAATTGACACCATTAAAAGATTTAGGACTAAATTGAAGTTTAAGATTTTTCTGACACTTTTCTCATAGCTTTTAGGTTTCAAAAGTTTGAAATAGTTAAGTGCAAGAAAAATTTTAAAGTATGGTGCAATCTTGTATCCTATATCCTATGCAATGTTCTCGGCAAAAAAATACAAGGTATATGTAAAAAGTTGAGGTGTCAAAAATTGAACCGAACCAAATGAAAAATTTGTACATTTTCGATTCATTTTCGATTTTAGTTTGAATAATAAATAAAGGAATTTAGTTGGTTGTTAGTTCGGTTCAGATTGAATCAAATTGATCCTGGTTTGGTAACCATCCAGGAACAAGTGATTCTATTATATTGTTCCTTTAAAAAAAAAAAAGAACATAAATCTATTTGGTAAAATTTTTATTCTCGAGAATAGATTTAGTATAGAATCAAGAAGTAGAAAAAATTGTTTATTATTCCTAAAAACAATTTCAAGATTCAAGCCTAACTTTTTTTTTTTTTCCTTTCTTTTCTTGTCTATCTTTTCTCCTTCTCTCTTCTTCTTTTTCTTTCTCCCAATCCCAATTGGTTATTGGCCATTGCTGACCATCGCCACCACCGCTGCCACAAGTAGGCAACCAATTAGGCGAGGTCCAACGTGCTCACCATGGTCAAGTGAGCCTCCGGTGAGCTCACCAAACCTTGCCCAGCCAATCATCGGCCACGGCGGCAAGCAATCAGCCACAAAGAAGGAGGAAGAAGAAGAGGAAACGGAAAATAAAAAACAAAAAGAAAAATAAGAAAAATGTAATGAATGTATTAAAAATTAAAAGAAATAAAAAAAATTAAGAATTTTACCAAAAGCATTTCTACCCCGAGAATAGAAATTTTGTACGATTCTGCACATGTTTTTATTCTTTCGAAATTATTTTCAGGAACAAAATCAGAAAAAGACAATTTCTAATAAAAAATTGTTCTCAGAAATATAATTGTTATCAAATGCGCTCTAATTCACGACTACTCCCCTCTCTCTCTCTCTCTCTCTCTCTCTCTCTCTCTCTCTCTCTATTTTATGTTTTATTCTCTCTCTTCGTTTATTTTTGCACTATCACTATCATGCTTTCCCCTCACTTTCTCTCTTTTTTCATTCTTTGCTTGATTCTCTCTCTTCTTCTTCACTCATAGCATTTTCATCTCCAAAAAGTGACAAAACATAAATTTCAATGCGTCTCTCTCTCTCTCTCTCTCTCTCTCTCTCTCTCTCTCTCTCTCTCTCTCTCTATTTTCTGTTTTATTATCTCTCTTCCTTTATTTTCACACTATCACTATCATGCTTTAGTTCCCCTCACTTTCTCTCTTTTTTCGTTCTTTGCTTGATTCTCTCTCTTCTTCTTCACTCATAGCATTTTCATCTCCAAAAAGTGACAAAACATAAATTTCAATGCATCTCTCTCTCTCTCTCTCTCTCTCTCTCTCTCTCTCTCTCTCTCTCTCTATTTTCTGTTTTATTCTCTCTCTTCCTTTATTTTCACACTATCACTATCATGCTTTAGTTCCCCTCACTTTCTCTCTTTTTCGTTCTTTGCTTGATTCTCTCTCTTCTTCTTCACTCATAGCATTTTCATCTCCAAAAAGTGACAAAACATAAATTTCAATGCATCTCTCTCTCTCTCTCTCTCTCTCTCTCTCTCTCTCTCTCTCTCTCTCTATTTTTTTTGTTTTATTCTCTCTCTTCGTTTATTTTCGCACTATCATTATCACTATCATGCTTTAGTTCCCCTCACTT
Source organism: Eucalyptus sp. ANBG9806169 (assembly GCA_014182395.1). Taxonomy (NCBI): domain Eukaryota; kingdom Viridiplantae; phylum Streptophyta; class Magnoliopsida; order Myrtales; family Myrtaceae; genus Eucalyptus; species Eucalyptus sp. ANBG9806169. The sequence goes on from CM024580.1 coordinate 27,477,353, forward strand.
TCTCTCGTTTTTCGTTCTTTGCTTGATTCTCTCTCTTCTTCTTCTTTTTTTTTTTTGGTCAGTCCTACTTTATTCCTATTCTACACTCATTCTTAGACTTTTGCCCTGCCTCTTGCAGGGCGTGGGAGTCGAAACCCACTCTTGAAACTTACGCGTCCCACCCCATCCCCCCTGAGAATGTGTGGATTTGAACCCCTCACCTCCCCCTTCCATGTTGGAAGGGTGGCGTACTAGGGCGAATCCTAGTGGTTCTCTCTCTTCTTCTTCACTCATAGCATTTTCATTTCCAAAAAGTGACAAAACATAAATTTCAATGCATCTCTCTCTCTCTCTCTCTATTTTTTGTTTTATTCTCTCTCTTCGTTTATTTTCGCACTATCATTATCACTATCATGCTTTAGTTCCCCTCACTTTCTCTCGTTTTTCGTTCTTTGCTTGATTCTCTCTCTTCTTCTTCTTTTTTTTTTTTTGGTCAGTCCTACTTTATTCCTATTCTACACTCATTCTTACTTTTTGCCCGGGCGTGGGAGTCGAAACCCACTCTTGAAACTTACGCGTCCCACCCCATCCCCCCTGAGAATGTGTGGATTTGAACCCCTCACCTCCCCCTTCCATGTTGGAAGGGTGGCCACTAGGGCGAATCCTAGTGGTTCTCTCTCTTCTTCTTCACTCATAGCATTTTCATCTCCAAAAAGTGACAAAACATAAATTTCAATGCATCTCTCTGTCTCTGTCTCTGTCTCTGTCTCTGTCTCTGTCTCTCTCTATTTTCTATTTTATTCTCTCTCTTCGTTTATTTTCGCACTATCACTATCATGCTTTAGTTCCCCTCACTTTCTCTCTTTTTTTCGTTCTTTGCTTGATTCTCTCTCTTCTTCTTCACTCATAGCATTTTCATCTCCAAAAAGTGACAAAACATAAATTTCAATGCATCTCTCTCTCTCTCTCTCTCTCTCTCTCTCTCTCTCTCTCTCTCTCTCTCTCTATTAATAGTTCTGACATCACTCCTCCATCTTCCCCCTCTGTAGAGATTGATCCTCTCTCTACCACCATTTAGAAAGCACCACTAATATTTTCAAAATTATCAAATATCATGACCATTCATAGATTCACTATTTAAACCATACGTCTTCACCAATACATTTACTCTTGTAAGGAACAACAACATCCTTTCGATATTAATAATTTTGAAGAAATTAACTGCCGTCTTTGGATACAGAGTAGAATTGGGATTGAACTTAAAATTGATATTTTTTTTTTTTTTAGTGAATTAGGCCTTCAAATGGATATGCACATATTTTATAGTGATAGATGAACCATGGATGGAACACAACAAGAACAAGGGAACAAGAACGCCCCTTGCTTCTTTATTTCCAACACACAGCACACAACACACTAATAACAAAACACTGGAACTTTCTTCTTTTTCCCCGAAAGGAAGTGACGCTCCATTTCTCCAACGGTGGCGACAGAGCTTGTATCTCCCCTAGAGGATGGAGCATGCGTTCTTGTTCACCCACTCTTCAAGCTTGTACACGCCCTTTAACTTGTGGTACAACCCTAAGAAATTGCCCGTGGTCCATCTCCTCCCCTGCAAAACCGATACTCGTATCTCTCATGCCGTCATGAAAGCGAAGATTATGTAGGAAGGATGAGACGAATTAAAGACAATTGAATCGGATTATGTCACGGTGATTCTGTCCACTTGAGGTGGTGATTTCGTGTGTGTGTGTGTGTGTGTGTGTGTGTGTGTGTGTGTGTGTGAGAGAGAGAGAGAGAGAGAGAGAGAGAGAGAGAGATATATATATATATATATATCTTACTTTGTCATTAGCTCCTCCCGTTGTCCTACGGCCTATTCTCGCCTGCATGACAATGTTCATAGGTAAATACATACTTGAACTCAAGTGACTCCCTTTTTTTCATGCTAATAAAGAATTAAGTTTTCTTTGTTAGATTAAATATAAACTAAAATATGATGATCCCGATTTATCAATCATAGATAAATTCATATAGAATTCGGGATCGATTTGCGGAAACGTAAAGATCAACATACCTCCAGCTATTGATGAAATTTGCAAAAGTGGAAAACCTCAAAACCTCAGACGGATCCACGTAGCATGATTGATCTACAATATGGGAAACACTAGATCTGTACGTCCTGTTCTACTAGACAATACCCCTCAAACCCGATGGTGTGTTTTTCTGTAGTAATAGGGTTTGAACTAGACAACCTGACGTTTCCGTTTTGTATGTTACCGACATCTTCCATCAAGACCGTTATGGTAACATATTAACGGGAAAATATCACGTAATAGATGTGGGTGATAAATTAGGCAATAAATCGGAACTAATCGGGAATACAATATTGGGATCATATTTAGAATAATATAATAAATATATTATAACATTCTCTCACTTGATCCCAATATTCCATCAAATGAAATATTATCCCAAACCCACATAAACTTCATATTGAAATAAAATACACGAATCACGACGATGAGTCTTCTTAGAGCGAGTATTATCTTCCGTGTATCACAATGCATTTCATCAGCCCATATGTGATCAAATAACTTAATGAATAAACCTTATGTTTACTCTAGGTCAAACGTAATTTTTTTCTCGAGAATAACTGAATGTATACAACTGTATTGAGAAAAACATTATAAATGAATAAAAGTCTTATAAATTCTTCCATGTAAAGAAAAATTTACATGATTGGGCCAATGCCCATTCTAAATACATGATTCTTATAACTCATCGGTGGCATGTCTTTAGTTAAAGAATCAGCTATTGTCAATCCAGTGCTTACGTGTTCTATGACCACTTTCTTCTCTTTAACACATTCTTTGATGGCTAAATACTTGATATCGATGTGCTTGCTTCGACTACCACTTTTGTGGTTCTTAGCCATGAAACTGCAGCTGAATTGTCACAAAATATTCTTAATGGCCTAGCAATGGAATCCACAACTCTAAGCCCCGATATGGAACTTTTCACCCATACACCATGTGAGGTGGCCTCAAAATAGGAAACGAACTATGCTTCCATAGTGAAAGTGGCAATCAAGGTCTGTTTTGCACTCCTTCGGATACAGCTCCGCCAAAGAAACATAAAAATATATCTCGATGTTGATTTACGGGAATCAACGTAGCCAGCAAAGTCTGAGTCCAAGTAACCAACTACCTCCAAGCTGTCCGTCTGGCCATACATAAGCATGTGCCCTTTTGTTCCTTGAAGGTACCTCATCACTTTCTTTGTAGCTCTTCAGTGATCCATACCTGGATTACTTTGGTATCTACCCAACATTCCCACAACAAAGGCTATGTCAGATCGAGTGCAAACCTGAGCATACATCAAGCTTCCGACAACAGAAGCATATGGGATGTTTTTCATTTGTTCCCTTTCAAAATCGTTCTTTGGGCATTGGTTTAAATTAAACCTATTACCCTTCACAATCGGTGCTATACTTGGTGAACAATCTTCAATCCGAAACCTCTCTAAGACCTTATTGATATAGGTTTCTTGAGATAGTCTTAATATACCTCGAGATCTATGGATCTTAATGCCAATGACATAAGAGGCTTCATCCATATCCTTCATATCAAAACTCTTTGAGAGAAATTGTTTCACATCATATAACAACCCCTTGTCATTGGTTGCAAGTAAAATGTCATCTACATATAGCACAAGGAAACAAATTTTGCTCCCACTAACCTTCTGGCATATACATTGATCCATGACATTCTTTATAAACCGAATAAAGAGATGACTTCATGGAATCTTAAGTACCATTGGCGGGATGCTTGTTTCAAGCCATATAGAGACCTTTTAAGCTTGCATACCAAATGCTCACCAGCACTAGAGAAGAATCCTTCTAGTTGTTTCATGTAAACAACTTCTTCCAATTTTCCAATGAGGAACGCCGTTTTCACATCCATTTGATGTAACTCCATATTAAAATGAGTGACCAATGCCAAAATAATACGAAGAGAATCTTTCTTAGATACAGGAGAAAACGTTTCTGTGTAATCGATTCCCTCCTTTTAAGTGAATCCCTTGGTAACGAGTTTGGCTTTATTTCTCTCAATATTGCCTAATGAATCATTCTTAGTTTTGAATACCCATTTACAACCAATAGCCTTCACACCATCAGGCAACTCAATTAAATCCCAAACTTCGTTTGATGCCATAGAATTCATCTCTTCCTTCATAGCATTGTACCATAAATTAGATTTATCACAACTCATGGCTTGTGAAAACGTCTCGGGATCACTTTCAGCTCCAACATTATAGTCAGATTTTTGTAGATACACAATGTAATCATTAGAGATTGCTGATTTCTTCAATCTAGTAGACCTTCTTAATATTGCATCAACATCCTCTTGAGAAGTTTGTTGTTCAACCGGAAGTTCAACGGTAAGATATCGGTAATTGCTGAACAGTTGGGTCTACCGAATCAATATCAACAGGTTGTGGATCTTCAATAATTGGTTGCTCAACTACCGGTTGACCTGAAGGGGTGTTGTAAACATCAACCAATCCAGTACCTGAGGTGGAAGGTTGAGTATTTGAATGATCTTCTTCAGGAACAAAGTCCCTGAATTGATCGCTCCTACTAATCGGGTCATTCTCAAGAAATTTAACATTTCTTGATTCCATAAACCTAGTGGTGTGCGATAGACAATAAAACCTGTATCCTTTGGAATTTTCGACATATCCAACGAAATACCCACTAATAGTCTTTAGATCTAATTTCTTTTCCTGTGGATTGTAGACTCTTACTTCAGATGGGCATCCCCAAACACGTACATGTCGTAAACTCGGTTTCCAACCTTTGAATAACTCAAAAGGTGTCTTTGGAACAGCCTTGGTTGGAACTCGGTTTAATATGTCCACAACCGTTCTAAGAGCCCCAGTCTACAAAAACTTAGGAAGTTTGGAGCTGCTGAGCATACTCCGCACCATGTCCAATAATGTTTGGTTTTTTCTTTCTGCGACACCATTTTGGTCCGGTGAACCAAGCATAGTGTATTGGGCAATAATCCCATGCTCTTCAAGAAACTTTGCAAATAGACCAGGTGCTTGTCCATCTTCAATATATCCACCATAGTATTCTCCACCTCTATCTGATCTCATGATCTTAATTTGCTTGCCGCATTGTTTCTCGACTTCGGTTTTAAATACCTTAAAGGCATCTAGTGCTCCGTGCTTATTACGAAGCAAGTAGAGATACGTGAATTGTGAATAATCGTCTATGAAAGAAATGAAGTATCTCTGACTATTTGAGTCCATATCCAGACTACAAATATCTGTATGTATGATTTCTAATATTTTTGTACTCCTCTTAGCACATTTCTTTGACTTGTTGGTCTGTTTTCCCTTTATACGGTCCACACAAGTGTCATAATTAGTAAAATCTAGAGTATTAAGTACTCCATCATTTACTAATCGCTTAATTCTATCCATGAAGATATGTCCTAATCTCCAGTGCCACAACACAGAGGAATCCTCATTCACAACACATCATTTTATACCAGCGTTATCGTGAACGTGTATCACATTATTAATGGTATTGTCTTGTAAATTAATTCGAAAGAGGTCGTCAGACAAAATACCACTCCCAACAATTTCAGATTAAGACGATAAATTGAATGTTGAATATGAAAATTCAAAGGAGTATCCAAAAGGTACAAGTCTTGAACTGAAATTAAATTCCTAAAAAAACTAGGAATATAAAAGTCATTTCTAAAATTAAAACAAAACCATTATTGAGAACTAATATGTATGTCCCAATAGCTTCCACACGCAAGCGCATCTTATTTCTTGAATGGATGCTTTGTTCAGTGCCCACTGGTTTTGAAAACCATGCAAGAAATTCGAAATGTGGATTGTAGAACTAGAATCAATCCACCAAGTGTTGTGACCCACATCAACCATATTAGATTCATAACAAACACATGAGAGTTGGTTACCTTTCTTTTTTAGCCAGGCCTTAAATTTGGCACAATCCTTCTTCATGTGCCCCTTCTTTTTACAGAAGAAGCACTTGGATTGCTTCTTAATGCCAGCTTGGGGAGGTAGATGCGTCTTACCTTTTCCCTTTTGCTTGCCTTGCTCTTTATACTTATCTTGTGTTGCCATATGAGCACTTTCTCCTTTCTCCATTATAGTAGCCTCTCTTCCTCTTAAACACACATGGTCATGATGAGTTCATTGATTGATCATTTAATTTTATGCGTGTTGTAAGAGATCTTGAAAGGGCATACTCTTTTGGGAGAGTATTCAGGATATAGTATACAAGAAAAGAATCTAATACCCCAACCTCAAGATTCTTAAGCTGAGTTGCAATGTCCCTCATTTTCATGATGTGCTCACGCACACCTCTTACACTGGTAAGTTTCAAGGATGATAATTTCATAATCAGGGTCATGGCATACACCTTCTCTGAAGACTCAAATTGTGCATCAATAGCCTTTAGCAATTTCTTGGCATTGTTATGTTGAATGACTGAACCACGAACCTGGTTAGGTTGACCTCGCCGTGGCTGAGCAAGGTCGAGCCTCTCTAGTGGCCGAGTGAGGCTTGGGGGGCCTTACTGGAGGCCAATGAGCTCGAGGCCACCTTGCCAAGAGCCGATGAGGCTTCGACGATGTCGCTGGGCCTCGTCTAACTAGTTGCTAAAAGGAAGAAGAGAGGAAGATAAAAAGAAGAAAAGAAAAGAAAAGAAAAGAAAAGAAAAGAAAAAGCTCATTTCTTGAGTTGATCCCGAGAACAAAAAAGATAACTTTTTTTTGTTAATTATTTCTACTCTAGAGAACAAAAAAATTATCAAATGTGTTTCTGTTCTATTTGTATTCCGGAGAACAAAAAAATAGAAACACATGTTCCCGGAAACGGTACTAAAAACACCCGAAGATACCACAAGATTCGATAGGTTGTTCCATCTCTCTCCCAAGTTTCCAAGAAATCAAAATGTGATTACTTTCTTCAAAGTTAAACACCCACTTAGTTTGATCCAGACATGGAACAATGATGCCTTCTTCTGTGATGTTGTAGAGTTTAGGCCAATTTCGATCCAAAGAGGCCTAATTTTTTTTTTAAAAAAAACCTCAAATTTTAGGTAATCTTAATTCTACTCCAAATTTTTTTATCTTAGAAAAAAATTCAATTTTAGGTCTAGTCCCAAATCTATCACAAATTTTAGGTTTAGTCTCAAATTTGTCCTGAATTTTGTTTTGCCTAAAAAAAACACCAACTTTTAATCTATCCTTAAATCTACCTCGTGGTTCAATACTAATTTGATGTGGCATTTCCACATCGACGTAAAATCCACATCAATAAGGTGACATGGAAAATTATCTTCAAATTAAAATCGCTCTAGGATGGAAAAATTAGGGACGACTAATATAGGTAGATTTAGGATTATAATAAAAATCGATGATATTTCTTTTCGAGGAGAAAAAGTTTGGGATGGATTTAAGATTGGACATAAAGTTTGGGTTTTTTATGAGACAAAAAAATTCGGGGAAGATTTTTGACTAGACCTAAAGTTTGAAGTTTTTCAAAGACAAAAAAAAGAAAAAGTTTAGGACAAAATTAAGACTAGACCTAAAATTTGGAGTTTTTCTTTTTTAGGGAATTAGGTTGATCCAAGGATTCAGGCATTTTTATCTAAATTTTGCCTATAAATTGACCCAAAAATGGACACCAGCCACTAGTCACACATCTATATATATTCGCACTTTGATGACATGTGGTGTGCTTCAATGTGATAGTCTTGTGGATTGATCTTAGGAGTGAGCATGGTTCTGAATAACTGGACCGGTAGGATTTGTCCAATTCTAGATTCCAATGTATGTAAGTTACAAATTACAAAAATCAGAGAATCTCTTTTGATGGGTAGGTTCTAAGTTTTAAGTAGGTGAAACTTAGAATCGAAACTTGAATTAAGTTCTCATGTTTTTCTTAGTTTATATCTTCATATGATCTTGCAGTATTTAATGATATTTGATAATAAATGTATGATTTGGAACCACTAGTCTGAATTTCTATTTTATAACTGAGACTTTTACTTTATTAATATTTCATATTTTTCATGTGTCTAAATATAAATTATGGTGAGTGGATTATAATAGCAAATTATTGGTGATAATGGTTTTAGGACAAAACCTAGAATTAGAGAACCGGACAGGTTCCTAACAATCTGGTTTTAGGTTCCAAGGTATATGGGGTATGTTTCAGGTTCTGAAAATTGGGAAACCTGTTTTAATAAGTAGGTTCCAAGTTTTAGGTAAGGGAATCTAGAACTTGGAATCTAGAACTTGAAATAATTGTTTTTGCTATATTCTATGGCGTTTGATGATGAGTATTTAATCATAAATCGGTAATATGAGCTTCCATTTTATGTTGAGACTTTTACTTTATTAATGTTTCATATTCTTCACGTGTCTAAAAATAATTTGTGGTTAATAGATCGTAGCAATAAAGGGTGGTCATTAAAGGGATCTACTGCAATCGTTCAATTAATAATATAAATGGAATTTGGAACCCATAATAGGGTAAGTTTTAAGTTTTAGGAAATGTAGGGTAGGTTCTAAGTTGGAAAAAAATAAAGAACCTATTCTAGTGGGGAGGTTCCAAATTCTAGGTGGAACTTATATGAAACTTGGAACTACTTAGTCTTACATCAAGTAGTGGTCATTAAAGTAATGATTCATTACAATCATTCAATTAATAATACATGTGAAATTTGAGTAAAGCTTGGAATCAACCTTAAAACCTATGACACAATAGGTCCCAGGGTATTTAGGTAAGTTCTAGGTTTCGAAAAATATGAAACTTGTTTTTTAAGTTCGATGTGGAACTCGTACGAAAATTGGAACCACCTACCTCTTATTAATTCACCTATAAAGTCTTACGTGATCAAATCTCCAAAGAAAGTATGAAAGTTTTTTCATGGTATTAGAATCTTACGTATTGAACACTAGCAATAAATATGAGTAAAACATAGACCCCTCCACATTATGGTTTTCAATGCTTTGATCGCTTGATTTTGGATGTTGCGTATTTGCGGTTCAAGTCACTACATGTCCTACTTAGCATGACTTGGCACGATGCTTGCCACCCTATGCATGGAGTGGTACTCAGTATAAGTGGACAAAGCAATTGATTTATAATCATGAAATTAGTCAAATAGAGAAAATTTCAATATCCATTCTTATCTGTAAGTGAAAGTATTGAGGTATGGTTCATACAAGAAGGCATGGGATTCTATCCCTCGATGAACATCAGGGGGTCTGAGGGTAGTCCGATAAGGTCGTAGGAGCAATGCCTTCGCCATGCCATAGGACATTTATAATTTGAGTGCAAGAGACCAAAACTGTCAAAGTGAACATGAATAACTATCGGTTATATAAATAACCTCTTTTTTTAATAGTCAAAGGGTTATAATATAGAATACAACGTGTTAATTATAATTGAATTAGGATAAAAATTTTGGTGTCTCAATTTTTTCTTAACTCGTTTTTGTTCTTTATTTCTTCGTGATCGGCCGAATCATAACAGAATGAAGGCAAAGAAAATGAAGATACACATGGTTAAAGACCTCAGGAGGACTAAGGAGCAATCTATGAAGATCTTTTCATCGCCCTCGGTCTTGGTCGTTTCTAAATTTCGTCAACGCGTAGGTCGTCGAGCGGATGATATGAGTGCAAGAGACCAAAACTGTCAAAGTGAACAGTACGAATGCTTTGTTTTTTTCTCGGTCGCGTGCAGGAAGCAACTGATGCTGCCCTGAGCGTTGGGGTCCTCCGCACATGAAAAAATCTCCATGATAAAATCTACTGTTTATAAAAGTGTTTTTTTGCACAATCTTATCTATCTCCACACACGAAAAAATCTCCGCGACAAAATCTACTGTTTATAAAAGTGCTTTTGTGCACAATCTTGTTTGTCTCCACACATGAAAGAATCTCCACGACAAAATTTACAGTTTACAAAAATGCTTTTGTGCACAATTTTCTCCGCCTCCTAGACGCCATTAGTCTCGCCACGTGTATCTACTTCTGTCCACAATTTTCAAGTCGTCTCATGCTGACGTCACGTGGGTGACGTGTGAATCCTTCGTTAGGAGGGTCGGCTGGCTGGCTGGCTAGGGTTTTGCTCTTCAGGTTGGGTTGGATTTTCTTGGGTGCTCCTTCCTTGGAGATGCTGAGCTTGGACTCACAGCGATGTCAATGAATAAGCATGTGACTAGAGTAAGCTATAAGTCATTCTCTATGGCTATAAGAAACGCTGTCAATAGTGGTGTACAGTGATGACCATCGATAGATTGTGATGACAAATGGTTTGATTGATGTATTGTCAATAAAGATATTAATTAAATGAGTCAAATGAATTACCAATCGAAACGTCGCGAAAAGATTGGATACTTAGAGGGTATCAAGATGTAGATATAAAATTTCGAATTTGAAATCATTGATGAGTGAAACTACGAAAACCAGTAAATCATGAAGCAAGAGTGGATGAGGACATAAAGGATCAAAACGCAACTTTAAAGGAGCAATCACTTGAATAAGATCATGGTATCATTAGAGTATGGACACAAAATTCTCGAAGATGTATAGACATGGAGACATGGCTATGACTACAGGAGAATTGCTCTTACATGGTTATGTCATGAACACTATATATACCATCATTAATCCACTGGAGAACTCGCAAGCGCACGAAAGAAAAACTGTTATCTTGCAATTACTCTTCAATTGATGCATCGTAGTTTTAATTTTCAGACTCGTGTCATAGATTAAATTATAGTGTGTTTTGTAGCTACAGGTTTCAGATTTCCATCATCACTTAAATTCCGGTGTTGCCTCTTCATGTTCTCGAACTCTGTCGTCAATTAATTCCAACATAATTTGTATTACATTTAGTTCTATTCATAGTGGCTACATCCTCAAGTTTTGTCGATATAGTTTGTGTACGTTCAATTCCATTTAAAGTGAAGTTATTGATTATCTTATCAATAATAAAAGAATACTTTGCACATAATTGGTAATATCCGAGCCAGTGCTTACCTCAGTGAAAAATTATCAAGCTCAATGAGTCCTCTAGAGATTTCGGCACGAGACAATGACGTTGGGCATCATCAGGCACCAGGCCGGTTTTGATCAATCTCAGTATTAATAGTTCTGACGTCACTCCTTCATCTCCCCCCTCCGTAAATCCCGAGAGATCGATCCTTTCTCTCTCTCTCTCTCTCTCTCTCCCCTCGCCCTCCAAACGTCTGATCCTCTCCCCCTCTTCCTCCCTCTCTCCATCCGTTGATCCATCCAATCCAGCGGTCAATTTCTCCATCTCCTGCACATCGCGCGCGTCGTCTTTCTTCTTGCCCGTTTCGAGAATCATATTGCCGCGAGTGCTTGATTTTGAGACTCTGATTATCTGGGGCCGGTGCGTGAGGGAGAGAGGAGCCCGAGTGGTCCATTAAGGTTGGCGGATTTCGGGGTCTTATAAATGGCGGATACACCGGGTATCCACCAGGTGGAAGACGCTGCCTTTGTACTTGATTTTGAGACTCTGATTATCTGGGGCCGGTGCGTGAGGGAGAGAGGAGCCCGAGTGGTCCATTAAGGTTGGCGGATTTCGGGGTCTTATAAATGGCGGATACACCGGGTATCCACCAGGTGGAAGACGCTGCCTTTGTATAATGGGGAGATGGGGGTGCGAATGGAAATGATCACCATCTCAAATCTATAACCAGATAACCACGTTCAGATATCACTACCGATTTTTTTCGAAATAATCAATATAATGATCATTTAGAGGTTCATTATATGAACCTACATCTTCACCAATACTTTTACTCTCGTAAGGAACAACAACCTTTTGATATTGATATTTTTGAAGAAATTAATTGCCATTTTTGGATGCAGAGCAAAATTAAAATTGAACTTAAAGTTGATTTTTCTTTCAGGAAATTAGGCCTTTAAATGGATATGCACATATTTAATAGCCACGGATTTTCGATTCGTTTCTCCTTTTTTGTCATTATTAAAAATTCTCAACATGAACTCATGAAGTTACATTATAAGATGAACCATGGATGGGAATGCAACACAGAACAAGCCAACAAGAACTCGCCATGCTTCTTTATTTCCAGCACGCAGCACACAGCACACAGCACACAACACACTGATGACACAACACAGAGGAACTTTCTTCTTTTCCTCGAAAGGAAGTGGCGTTCCATGTCCTCAACGGGGCGACAGTGCTCGTAGCTCCCCTAAAAGATGGTGCATGAGTTCTCGCTCGCCTTCTCGCTCACCAACTCTTCAAGCTTGTACGTGCCCTTAAACTTGTCGAACGCCCATGAAAATATTTTGTCCCGTTTCCGCCCCTGCAAAATCGATACATATATTCTCTCATGCCGTCATGGAAGTGAGATTATGTAGGAAGGAATAAGGATGAGATGAATTAAAGACAATTGAATCAGATTATGTCACGGTGATTCTGTCCACTTGAGGTGGTGATTTCGTGTGGGTGTGAGAGAGAGGGATCTTACTTTGCCATTAGCTTCTTGCGCCATCCCAGGAGCGATTCTCGCCTGCATGACATAGTGTTCATAGGTAAATACATACTTGAACTCGATTGATTACCTTTTTTCCTGCTAATAAAGAATTAGGTTTTCTTTTTCTTTTCTTTTTTTTTTTGGGTATGGTAGAGGCGAATATCATGTCTGGGTTTTGTAAAACTCATTCAACTTTCGAAAATCGCTTTACAAACCATACTATTATCTTCCAAACCAACTTACACGAACCAAGGTGGTGATTTCATGCAGGTGTGAGAGAGAGGGATCTTACTTTGTCATTAGCTTCTCGCGCCGTCCCAGGGGCGATTCTCGCCTGCATGACATAGTGTTCATAAGTAAATACATACTTGAACTCGAGTGATTACCTTTTTTCCTGCTAATAAATAATTAGGTTTTCTTTTCTTTTCTTTTTTTGGGGGTATGGCAGAGGCTAATATCATGTATGAGTTTTGTAAAACTCATTCAACTTTCGAAAATCGCTTTACAAACCATACTATTATCTTCTGGACCAACTTATGCGAACCAAGGTGGTGATTTCGTGCGGGTGTGAGAGAGAGGGATCTTACCTTGTCATTAGCTTCTCGCGCCGTCCCAGGGGCGATTCTCGCCTGCATGACATAGTGTTCATAAGTAAATACATACTTGAACTCAAGTCATTACCTTTTTTCCTGCTAATAAATAATTAGGTTTTCTTTTCTTTTCTTTTTTTGGGGTATGGCAGAGGCGAATATCATGTATGAGTTTTGTAAAACTCATTCAACTTTCGAAAATCGCTTTACAAACCATACTATTATCTTCTGGACCAACTTATGCGAACCAAGGTGGTGATTTCGTGCGGGTGTGAGAGAGAGGGATCTTACTTTGTCATTAGCTTCTCGCGCCGTCCCAGGGCGATTCTCGCCTGCATGACATAGTGTTCATAAGTAAATACATACTTGAACTCGAGTGATTACCTTTTTTCCTGCTAATAAATAATTAGGTTTTCTTTTCTTTTCTTTTTTTGGGGTATGGCAGAGGCGAATATCATGTATGAGTTTTGTAAAACTCATTCAACTTTCGAAAATCGCTTTACAAACCATACTATTATCTTCTGGACCAACTTATGCGAACCAAGGTGGTGATTTCGTGCGGGTGAGAGAGAGGGATCTTACTTTGTCATTAGCTTCTCGCGCCGTCCCAGGGGGGCGATTCTCGCCTGCATGACATAGTTTTCATAAGTAAATACATACTTGAACTCGAGTCATTACCTTTTTTCCTGCTAATAAATAATTAGGTTTTCTTTTCTTTTCGTTTTTTTGGGGTATGACAGAGGCGAATATCATGTATGAGTTTTGTAAAACTCATTCAACTTTCGAAAATCGCTTTACAAACCATACTATTATCTTCTGGACCAACTTATGCGAACCAAGGTGGTGATTTCGTGCGGGTGTGAGAGAGAGGGATCTTACTTTGTCATTAGCTTCTCGCGCCGTCCCAGGGGCGATTCTCGCCTGCATGACATAGTGTTCATAAGTAAATACATACTTGAACTCGAGTGATTACCTTTTTTCCTGCTAATAAATAATTAGGTTTTCTTTTCTTTTCTTTTTTTGGGGTATGGCAGAGGCGAATATCATGTATGAGTTTTGTAAAACTCATTCAACTTTCGAAAATCGCTTTACAAACCATACTATTATCTTCTGGACCAACTTATGCGAACCAAGGTGGTGATTTCGTGCGGGTGTGAGAGAGAGGGATCTTACTTTGTCATTAGCTTCTCGCGTCCCGGGCGATTCTTGCCTGCATGACATAGTGTTCATAAGTAAATACATACTTGAACTCGAGTGATTACCTTTTTTCCTGCTAATAAAGAATTAGGTTTTCTTTTCTTTTCTTTTTTTTGAGGTATGGCAGAGGCGAATATCATGTATGAGCTTTGTAAAACTCATTCAACTTTCGAAAATCGCTTTACAAACCATACTATTATCTTCTGGACCAACTTATGCGAACCAAGGTGGTGATTTCGTGCGGGTGTGAGAGAGAGGGATCTTACTTTGTCATTAGCTTCTCGCGTCGTCCGAGGGGCGATTCTCGCCTGCATGACATAGTGTTCATAAGTAAATACATACTTGAACTCGAGTGATTACCTTTTTTCCTGCTAATAAAGAATTAGGTTTTCTTTTCTTTTCTTTTTTTGGGGTATGGCAGAGGCGAATATCATGTATGGGCTTTGTAAAACTCATTCAGCTTTCGAAAATCGCTTTACAAACCATACTATTATCTTCCGGACCAACTTACGCGAACCACGCCTGTACATGTTGTCTATGTAGTCGGGATGGAAATCTTTTTGAAGGAGAAGATAGTACTTTTGAACTCGTCATTAGTTCCAACTCGATAAAAGGGAGGTGGACATTCGTCGTTGGAGGTAATTTTATTGAAAATGTAAATTTTAGTAGAGTGTTGAATTTTCTACATCATATATCATTATGAAGAATCAAGATCGAACGTCTATTAAGATTAATTTAAACTACAATTTTTACCTCTTGACCGCGTACATCAGTACTAGGCCAGCGTTCCCATAGGTGTTTATACTCGTCGCGGCTGAGAACGTAGAAGAAGGTGACTAGTTCGTCAAAACTGAGAGTCTTGCTGTCGTCCTTGTCCATCTCTGCGAAGAGACCATCAGGGTTGACAGTTTGGAGCCCGGCATCGCTCAGGAAGGTCCTGAACTCGTTGACACTTATGTTGTCGTTCTTGTCCTTGTCCATCGTGTCGAAGAGGCTCCTGGCCGCCTTCTTCTGGTCATCCGTCAAGTTCTTGTAGTGAGCAGATGCAGCCTCGCGAACCTTTTTTATATCTATCTCTGCCGAGACGGGCTTGCTTGGCTCGGTCGGCAAGGCCTCCGAGGCCTCCTCTTTCTCTTCTCTCTCCTCCTCCAAGGACTCGTGAGCAGATGCAGCCTCGCGAGCCTTTTCTATAACTGTCTCTGCCGAGACGGGCTCGCTTGGCTCGGTCGGCAAGGCCTCCGAGGCCTCCTCTTTCTCTTCTCTCTCCTCCTCCAAGGCCTCTTCTCTCTCCTCTTTCTCTTCTCTCTCCTCCTTCAAGGCCTCCGAGGTCTCCTCTTTCTCTTCTCTCTCCTCCTCGAAGGCCTCCGAGGTCTCCTCTTTCTCTCCTCTCTCCTCCACCAAGGACTCGTCCATCCCTCTCCCCCTCTTTCTCTCCTCCTCCAAGGACTCGTCCATCTCTCTCCCCCTCTTTCTCTCCTTTGCCTTCCTCTTTGAGGATGTGTGCAAGTGCTGTTGCTATGGAGGTTATTGAAGTATTTATAGAAAATCACATTCGAGCGTTCCATGAGTTACACGCACAAATGACAGAAAGAAAAATATGTGAATGATTATTAGATTTTTAATGTGTGTACGATCAATGTGAATGCATGTGAACCACAGAAAGAGGAAGCAACAAAATTCGTGGATCAGGACGTACAAGTCCCTACATTTGCTAAGAGCAACGTTACATGGGCGAGAAAAAATTAGTAAAACATTTTTATTATGTGAAGAGTTAATTTTTTCATTGAATATTTAAAGAAACTAATAGTCCAATGCATGGATCCCACCGATTTCAATCCGATTGAAACTTTCTAATATTTTTATTGCCACCATCTGATGACTTGTTGGACATCCCATGAGTCACGTTAATTGATTAAGTCCAAGCCTTTGGTATTTACGGATGATTCCGATTAAGAATAGTTAATACTCAATTAGTGATATTCGAACTAGTGATTTCTAATTTTTAAGCCGAAAATCTCCTTACATTATGACCAAGAATTCTCTTTTCCTAGCTATTTTGTTCTCTGAGCAATTTTAATGTCCACCGTACCTTGAATGGGTGTCCATAACGGTATGTGAGTGAAGAGTACTAATTTAAAATCTTGAGAAAAGTAAGATAGTGTAGGGGAATGTGCATAAGGTCGGTTCAACTCGAGAATCCGACCGAACTTGCTTGGACCTATTAGTTTAAGAACAGTGCTAAGGAAAACTAGTTTGGTTCCCAATGCCAACTTGAGAAATTGAGAGGCAAATTATTCGAGGCGAAATCAACAAATACCCGTAGGACAGCGTTGGCTTCTTGACGGGGCCACCAATGCGGACAATTACACGCGTCATAAAATCTTTGCAATTCCAATAATTGAGGTCTATGCCTATTGAAATCATTAAAATTCAAGACAAGACAGCACTGACGTGCCTTTGAAGCGGTTTCTAATTAAACCGGTTTTGAAGCATCTTCAAAAGAATAAATGTTTTTGCACCCATAAAAATCGAACCATTCTCTTCAATATGAACAAATAACAAAATAATCACTTAACTTATATATGTATTATAATAAAATTATGGTACTTTTATATCGTATCATATAAATTATATTTTTACACAAAATAAAAATGAACCAGTTCTGGGATAAAATTGACAATCGAACTGGAACTGGCTGGAAATCAACCCATCCATGTTGGAGAATATTTTCAAGTGATTTTGATAATATCCAAACTATTCTCAGTATAATATTTACTATGAAATGTGAAGATGTTCATACAAAAAACCTGCATAATATCCATGGTGTAATCCAATGGAAGGAAGTATGTCATAAGTCCTGATACTATTTTTCAGTAAACAGTATAAGTGGACTTGAAGATAAACCAATGTCAATATCTATGTCGAAGTTGTAAATATCAAGTCTTTGGTGCTATGGTAACCACATACATTTAATGATGTTCATTGGATTAGCAAATTAGCCATTGTGGCTTTGGAATTGTACAACAACAGAATCTAGATGAGATCAGTAATCGAGAATTTATGTTGTGTAACAAGTTTGTCAGAAACTACATGGAAGGGACGACAACACATGCTATTTGTAGGTAGCGTGCAAATGTTTGGGAAAAAAAGATTGTATGGGCAATTCTATCTTTGGACAGTAGCTCAACGGTAATTCTAAAGGCTCTTTGCTTCTTCAATCCACCTCCAATGGATAGATCGAAGATTTGTTAGAGAGAGCAACGTACCAAGATCTAAACATTTACTAACTATGTTCCAAGTGATACACTCTCTTTCAACTATTCTTTTAGCATTGTATTCGTGCTATTTAAGTAATTGTGCTAAATATTAAGTGTACAAGAGCAAGAGCAGCATGTGATCTATCTTGTAAAATGATCAATGCTTACTAATTGTAACTTTCTCAACAAATTACTAGTGCAATCTAGCTCAACTTGTAGCTATTAGTCTCAAGAGTGGATGTGGGCTTCGGGATAAAGCCAAACCACTATATTTCACTCTTACTAGCACATGATTCCAACATCACATTGACCTGTTCTTTACTTAGTGCCAATTAATTTTCACGAAAGATTGTCAAGTTTTCTAAAACAACCTATTCACCCCCTCTAAATTGTATTGTTAGCCCAGCAACACAAACCCAATCACTCTTGAGATAGAGGCAATCTAGAAAACACAAAATAATTTCCAATTAGCAATAAAAAATTGAAAGTAGACAGCATGAACCTTCAATGATTAATTACCATAATTCACAATTTTGCGTTTAGATCATGGAACGGATAGGGATCCAACTATAGGATTATTGAATTTCATACTTGACAATCTATATAGTCTATCAATCTCGAGGAGGAGACGGAGAGTCATTCCAAAATTTGGGAACAATTTACTTTAAGATAGAGTGAATTTAATGATTATTTTCTCAAGCCAATTCCAATCTTTGATTTTTTGCAAGTTCCATATATTCAAACGAATCTCGGAGGTTGAAAACTCTTTGATAAAACAGGAAAAAAATGAGTCCCCGAAGCAATAAATATCCTCTTTCCAATTTTATACCAAAGCTTTTTTCTTGTTGATCTTGAAATATTTTATTGATAAATAAGTCTTTTTAATGCTTTTATGTGATCGTCTTCAATTATTTCGATCAAGACCGGGAAGCTACGTATTGTAGCTGGGGAGGAATCCAGTATTTTAACTTGGTAAACACGAGTGTGGAAAAGAACAGATGGAGTCCAAGTCAAAGTCATGCTTGGGATCAAATCGACCTGTGTTACATTGTAAGGAATAAGCGACATTCTCCTGTGCCCTTTTTGGAAAATCAATGAAGATTCCACCACAAGCCTCGAGTGCAATAATAGTCTGAAGCATAGCTAGCAGACATGAAGATACCACGAGATTCGATGGGTTGTTCCGTCTCTCTCCCCAGTTTCCAAGAAATCAGATGCGATTACTTCCTTCGAATTTAAACCCCCGCATAGTTTGACCCAGACATGGAAAAATGATGCCTTCTTCTGCGATGCTGTAGAGTCCAGGCCAATTTCGATTCATAGAGGCCTAAATTATTAGAAAAACCTCAAATTTTAAGTATAGTCGCAATTCTACTCCATTTTTTTTTCTTTTTATCTTAGAAAAAATTCAATTTTAGGTATAGCCCCTTATCTATTTCAAATTTCAGATTTTGTCCTAAATTTATCTTGAATTTTGTTTTGCCTAAAAAGATCACTAACTTTTAACCCATCCTTAAATCAACCTCGTGGTTATTCCTAATTGGGCGTGGTGTTTCCACATTAATGACAATTCCACATCGATAAGGTGACATAGAAAATTATCTTCAAATTAAAACTGCTCTAGGATATAAAAATTAAGGACGATTAATCGTGACTTTTGGATAGAGAGCTAACTGAGGCAGATTTCGGACTAGAGTAAAAATCAATGATATTTCTTTTCGACGAGAAAAAAGTTTGGGATGGATTTAGGATTGGACATAAGGTTTGGGATTTTCTTTGAGACAAAAAAAAAAAAAAAGTTTAGGGCAAATTTATGATTGGACCTAAAGTTTGAAGTTTTTTTTAAGACAAAAGAAAAAGTTCAGGACAATATTAAGACTAAACCTAAAATTTAGAATTATTTTAGGAAATTAGGCCGATCCAAGTATTCATGTATTTCTAATGGAATTTGGCTTGTAAATTGACCTAAAAATGGGCACTGGCCACTAGCCACGCAGTCTATATATATCCGCACTTTGATAACTTAATTACTATTTCGAGCATGTGGTGTGCTTCAATGTGGTAAAGTCTTGTAGATTGATGTTAGGGGTGAGCATGGTTCAGGGTAAAACCTGAAATTGAAAAAATATGGACCGATGGGACTTGTCCGGTTCTAGGATCCAAGATATGCAAGACAAGTTACAGTTTTCAAAAATTAGAGAACCTCTTTTGACGGGCACATTCCAAGTTTAGGTAGGTGAAACCTAGAATCATAACTTGAATTAAGTTTTTGTGTTTTTCTTAATCTATGTCTTCATATCATCCTGTGGTATTAAATGGCGTTTGATGGAACCGCTAGTTTGAATTTCTATTTTATGACTGAGACTTTTACTTTGTTAATATTTCATATTCTTCATGTCACGAAATATAAATTGTGGTAACTGGATTGTAATAACAAGTTATAAGTGAGCATGGTTTTAGGACAGAACTTAGAACTAGAGAACTAGATAGGTTCTTAACAGTTTGGTTCTAGGTTCCAAGGTATGCGGGATACATTTCAGGTTCCAAAAATCAAACAACTTATTTTAATGGGTAAGTTCTAAGTTCTACGTAGGTGGAACCTAGAACTTGAAATCTAAAACTTGAAATAATTGTTTTTGTTGTATTCTATATCGTTGATGATGAGTATTTAATTAGAAACTAGTAATATGAGCTTCCATTTTATAACTGAGACTTTTACTTTATTAACATTTCATATTCTTCGCGTGTTTAAAAATAAGTTGTGGTTAGTGGATTGTAGAAAAAAATAGTGGTCATTAAGATAATAGTCCACTGCAATCGTTGAATTAATAAAACTTGGAGCTCGTGATAGGTGGGTTCTAAGTGTTAGGAAATGTAGCGTAAGTTTTAGGTTCAAACAAATAAGGAATTTGTTCCAGCGGATAGATTCAAAGTTCTAAATAGAACCTATACAAAACTTGGAATCGCTCACCCTTGTAGCAAGTAGTGGTCATTAAAGTGATGATTTGTTGCTATCGTTCAATTAATAATATAAGTGGAAGTTAAGTAGAACTTGAAATCAACCCTAAAACCTATGACACGATAGGTTTCAAGATATATAGAGTATAATTCAGATTTCAAAAATAAAGAACTTGTTTCAGTAGATAGGTTCCAAATTCGACGTGACATCTGTACGGAAATTGGAACCTTGAAACCATCCACTCCTAGTTAATCTACCTCCAAAGTCTTACGTGGTTAAATCTCCAAAGAAAATATAAAAGTTTTTCCATGATATTAGAACCTTACGTACTGAACGCTTGTAATAAATATAAGTAAAACATAGATGCCTCCACATAATGGTTTTCAATGCTTTAATCGCTTGATTCTGGATGTTGCATACTTGGGGTTTGAGTCACTATGTATCCTACTTAGCATGACTTCGGCATGACGCTTGCCGCCCTATGCATAGAGTGGTACCTAGTATATGTGGACGGAGCGATTGACATAAAATTAGTCAAGCTAAGAAAAATTTCGATATCTATTCTTATTTGCAAGTGAAAGTGTTGAGGTATAATTCATATTTCTCATCAATAAGAAGGCACTGAGTTCTACTCCTCGATAAAATAAGGATTTCGAGGGCAATCTCGAAAAGGTCATAGGAACAGTATATTCGTAACGTCCTTAATTTAAGTTCATTTTTTATTGGTAATTTTTATTTACTGATTATATATAATATCTTTTTATTTATTTATAATTGAGAGTTGAATATAGAGGTGCAATGTATTAATTAGAGTAAAATTATCATAAAAATTCTGATATCTCAATGTCTCTTTCGCTCGTTTTTATTTTTTATTTCTTCATGGTGGTGTGTCGAATTCTAATAGAAAGAAGGGAAAGAAAAGGAAGATAGACATCGTTAAAGGCTTCGCGAGGACTGAGCAATCTGCCAAGATCTTTTTATCGCTCTCGGTCTTGGTCGTCTCTAAATTTCGTCATCACGGGGTCGTCGAGCGGATGATATGATTGCAAGAGGCCAAAACTGTCAGAGCGAACGGTACAAATCGCTTTGTTCTTTTTTTTTTTTCCACGACATGTTCCCCCCCACTTTAAAAAAGGAAGAGAGCTTAGCAAATGACGGTGGAGCTGGTCTCTGTCTCTGCAATGCGCTTGCCAGCTTTGAACGAAATAGAAAGGAAATGTCTCTGAGGCGAACGCTACTTTTTACAAAAGCAGGTCCACTTTTGTGCATAATTTTCTCCGCCTCTGTAGACACCGTCAAGGGTCCGTTCGTTTTGCGGAAAAGATCACATTTCGGAAAATATTTTTCCTGAAGTCATTTTCCGGGGAAAATGACTCTATTTTCCTCAGTGTTACTAAAACCTAAAAATTTGAGTGGAAAATATTTTCCACCGTTCGTTAAATTTCATTTAATTGTTTGAGAAAAATTATCAAAATTTGAATTTTAATATTTTTAATTGACCAAAAAAATAATTTTATTTTTTTTATATTTTTTCAAAAAATGAATTTTTAATTATTTATATTTTTATAAAATCGAATTTTTTTTTATTCTTTTCTTTTCTTTTTCTTCTTCTTCTCTTCCTCCTTCCTCTGCCGTCGCCTCCTTCCTCCTTCTTCCGCCGCCGCCTCCTTCCCCGCTTGACGATGGCCGCACTGGTGGCCGATCCGGCGAGCTCGAGGCTTGGCCGATCTCGCCCGAGCTCGCCGGATCTGGCGGCGAGCTCGGGCTCGCCCGGATCGGGAGCCCGAGCTCCGCCGCTAGATCCGGCGAGCTCGAGCGAGGCCCGAGCCCCGCCCGGCTCGCCGGATCGCGAGCCGCGAGCTCCGCCGGGCCGGCGCGAGAGCTCCGCCCGGGCCGGCGAGCTCCGCCTCGCCCGATCCGGCGAGGCCCGATCTCGACTTCGCCGGATCGGGCTAGGCGGAGCCCGCCGCCCGGGGGCGAGGTCGGCGAGGTCGTCGGCCGCCGGCTTGCCGCCGATCGGCGGCGCGGCCGATTGTCGGACGCTGCCGTGGCCGGTCGGGCCAAAGAAGAAAATGAATAGGAAAGAAAAGAAAAAATGAAAAGAAAAGAAATTAAAAATTCGATTTAAAAAAAAAAACAGAAAGCATAAAAATAAAATGAAAATGTATTAATAAAAAGAAGTAAGAAAGAAAAAGTCATGGAAAAAGTTTTCCACTTTTCAAAAGTGGAAAACGTTTTCCTCACTTTAAAGGTTGTTTTTTCCAATGATGGAAAACATTTTCCTTGACTAGTTCATTTTCCGTGAAACGAACACTGGAAAATCCGGAAAACATTTTCCCGGAAGTCATTTTCCGCGAAATGAATAGACCCCAAGTCTCACCACGTGTATCTACTTTTGTGCACAATTTTCAAGTCGTCTCATGCTGGCGTCACGTGGTGACGTGCGAACCGCTCTGTCAGGAGGGTCAGCTAACTCGCTAGGGTTTTGTTCATCAGGTTAGGTTGGATTTTCTTGGGTGCTCCTTCCTTGGATATGCTGGGCTTGGACACAGCGGGTCAATGAATAGGCACGTGACTAGAGTAAACTATAAATCTTTGTTGATGGCTACATAAAAAACGTTATCGATGTTGGTGTACAATGATGATCATTGATAGGTTGTCAAATGGTTGATTGTAGACAACAATATTGGTTAAATGGGTCAAATGAATTACTGATCAAAATGCGACAAAAAGGCCGACTACTTAGAGGGTGTCAAGATGCGGTCATAAAATTTCCAATTCGAAATCATTGATGAGTGGAGCTATGAAGACCGGTAAATTATGGAGCAAGAATGGACGAGGTGAAGGATCAAAACACAATTTTTAAGGAGCAATCACTCAAAAATAAGATCATGGCATTGTAAGAGTATGAGCACAAGATTCTCGAAGATGTGGAGACATAGAGATATGGCTACGACTGCAGGAGAAATGCTCCTAGAAGGTGATGGCATGAGCACTATATATACCACTGTTAATCTATTGGAGACCTCGCGAGCACAAAAAAAAAAAAAAAACAAAAAAACCAAACACTGGGGGTTCGCCCCAGTGGCCACCCTTCCATCTTGGAAGGGGAATGTTGGGGGTTCAAATCCCCACATTCTCAGGGGGGATTGGGGTGGGGAAGATTTCATTTCAGGAGTAGGTTTCGACTCCCACGTCTTGTAAGGAGGCAGGGCAAAAGTTTGAGAGTGAGTGTTAGAGTAGGATTAGCGTAGGACTGACCAAAAAAAAAAAAAAAAAAACCCTTTAATTGATGCATTGTCATTTTAATTTTTAGACTTGTGCCATCAATTAAATTCCAATGTGTCTCTTAGTTGTAGATTTTAGATTAACGTCGTCGCTTAAATTCCAACGTCACATTTTCACATTTTTGAAATTTGTCGTCAATTAAATTCTGGCATAATTTGTGCACATTTAGTTCCATCCATAATAACTATGTTCTCAAATTTTGTTGTCGATCAAATTTCGATTATGGGTGATCGGTTTTTGGTCTGATCTGGTTCCGCCTAGGAACTAGAAACCTTCCATGAGGACCGATTCCCATTTTTTCGGATTGGGGACCGAATTGGACGGTCCTAGGACTAGGAACCAGACTGGACTGACTAACCGATTCGGTCTAATGGAACCAACCACTTAGCAAAAAAAGAATTAAAATTTTTTAAAAATAGTAAGAGTTATTACTATTTTAGGATTTATTATTATTTTTAAGAAATTTAAAAATATATTTTAAAAAAGAGTCGGTCCGATCGGTTTTTCCCTAGAATAGGGAATTTGACCGAAAATCACTGGTTTCATTTTTATGAATCGGGAGATGGACCAAACCGACGGGTCTGGTCTGGTCCGAGCGGTTCCTAGTCTAGTTGGTCTAATATGCTCACCCTTAATTTTGATATTGGTTGTGCATGTTCAATTCCATTTAAAGTGAAGTTATTGATTATCTTATTAATAATAAAAGAATAATTTGCACATAATTGATAAGATTTGACCAAGCGACGTTCGATTGCTAGCATCAATGGCCAAACTAATAAGCTTATATTCGAGCCAGTGGCTTACCTTAGTGAAAAATTGTCAAGCTCAACGAGTTCTCTAGAGATTTCGGCTCGAGACGATAACATTGGGCCTCTTCACGCATTGGGCTTGCTTTGGTATGAATACGTATTTGGGCCCTTTGAAAGCTTTGTTTCGAAGATGTGACTTTTTGACCCCATATTACGACAATATATCTAGAGACTCGAACCATATGAAAGAAAGATCTCCCTCCAAGTTTTCTAAATCAACATGATGCTAATATAGAAATCAGTGTTGATTGATTATACCATCGACAAGTTGTCTATAGTAAGGATGCTTATTGATGACCATAGTACAGTTATCGATATACTATAATAATTGGTCGACAATTGACACTTATGATTCGTTTATTTCACGAAAATGTACCATTTTTAAGTCATTTGACTTCTTGGAAAATGAGTAGAGAATTTGATTTAACTTTCTTGGAGAAAATTACTAAAAAAGTTGAATTTTTTTATTCTTTTTTATTTATTTCTCTTTTTGCCTTCTTCCTCTCCATTACTCCTCTACTTCCTCGTCACTATCCCAATCTCCTTCCATTGTCGACGAGGCCCAATGATGGCCACAGGTGAGTTGTGGGCTCGCTGACCTTGCGTCTTGGCCAGTTGTTGGGTTGCCGATCATCGTCGAGGCATGTGATTGGTGGAGGAAGTAGGAGGAAGGAAAAGAAAGAAAAGAGAAAAGAAAAATGAAAAAGAAAGAAGAAATGAAAAGAAAAAGAAAAGAAAAAAGAAAAAATAATAAAAAGTTTGATTTAAAAAATTAAAATTTTGAATTATATATATATATATATTAAAGATGAGTTCATAGATGATAATGTGTTTGGTTCAGATGAAAGAATGAGGAGGAAAGCTGAAATCATTTTCTCTACTTTCAAAGGTGTTTTTCCCATGAAGGGAAAATGTTTTCTTTGACTTGTTTATTTTTTCTGAGCCAAATGCGTTTTCCCGGAAATTATTTTCCATGAAAGAAATAGAGCCTTAGATAATTTTAAATAAGTGTTAAATGCATAAATTGAAGATAGTGAAGATATCCATTAATGATTAAATCCAATGATAATTGAAAAGTCATAATCGCTTGTAAATACTGTTGAGGGTGATCGTGGAGTCTAAAATTGTGGAGTTGCAATTAAATCCACTCACAATTGAAGAGTTGTAACCTCTTCTAAATATAATGGAAATGCAGTTATAAAGTGTGATCATGGAGCCAAAAATTATAGAGATACGGTTGTAACCATTATTCTGAATATTAACAGCCTAGAAGCAGTTATATTTTGTAATGGGCTAGTTGAATCGTTATAATCATCAACGCAAATTATTTATCTTTTAGATTATCAATTGATTTTTCAGTTCATGCATTTACTTTCCTTCAGAGAAATTAGTTCTAGTTCTTGGTTATGCATTCTATTTCCGTTCGAATTACGGAACCCGATTCAATAAAAATCGAACTTGTGGTGAAGTTTCGCCATGTGGAGGAATTCCCGGAAAAACAGGAGCAAATGGACCTTGCAAGAGGATGATGATGTGCTGCCCTAAAGAGCATCTAATATTCTTGATTGACGTGTGCAATTAGTGTCATTAGTAGTTAGCATGTTTGAGACAAATATTTTAAAATTTGATTAACCACATAATATAATTTTACCAAGTAAGTAGAGTTTAAGAAGAACAGATTTAACTGAAACATTTTTCCCTGTTTTGCCCATAATTGGTTATGTGAGACTCTTTAAATACTCTATTAATTCGTCCAATAGGCGTACTTTGATACTTTCGGGAGGTAGAGACATGAGAATTGGCATAGGTGATGACTCTTAATGTGATGATTCTTTGCTTACTTATGAAAACAAATATGTTGATTTGAATCCAAGTTATAAAAGAGGATGACGAACAAATTCTCCATTTGAAAAGCCTCTACACTCAATTTAGATTGAGTGACCTGAAGCGGGAGGAAATAGAAAAAAGAATATTTGAGGAAAAGACACAAACAAATGAAGATGTTTACCGTCACTTACCTAAAAATGGTGAAAAAAAAGTGTATAAAGTTGTCGAAGATTCACCTTCTAAGATATATAACACAGAATTAATTAGAATATGGCAAATCAAGAGAAGAGAATACATGGAAAAATGAAAATCATGTAGAAAAAGGCGTGTTTTACCCGTAAAAAGAGAACAAGCGTCCATAGAGATGGTTGCATGGAAGAGAAGATAAAAAATATCTGTACATCTTTCACAATCCATTTGGTTTGACATAGTTAGGATTGTGAAGGACCAAAGAAGATCCGAACAACTTACCATATTTGGGCAAATAATAGAGGGTGGCAAAGAGACTCTTGTAGAACTGATTATTTTATGATTTATCTTTAGGGAGCTCTAAAGTGATATCAGTAAATGACAAAATCAATGGTTACTCGTTAGATTTGAATTTTAAAGGGTCATTGAGGTCTAATGGCAATTAATTCAACCCATAGCCAATAATTGAGTTGGGGGAAAACGAACAAAACTAGACTTTGCTCTAAGTGTGTATCTTTTTATTGTGCTTCCATGTTGAAGCTATGAAAACCAATTTGTATTTCTCGGTAGAAGTCCAAGTGTCTATAATCAGTTAACAGAGTGCTAAAAGCGAAGCTTCAAGAAGAAGGAAGCATATTAAGAAGTTATAATATCTAGTGAATTTCAACTTCGATTTAAGCTATTAGAGTTGGGAGAGGGGAAGGGTACCAAAAGGTTCTAACTATTACATTAGTACTAATTCAATCATAAATAATTCAATTAGATTAATTTTTAACATTGTGCAGGGCAAGCGAGTCATCATAGAAAAGGACAAGATCACTAGCATTTGTCGAATGGGGCCGCCTATAAGTCTGTCGCGACCAATTTTTTGGGTGTGAACCACCTATGATTTGGCTAATGGATTGTTAAGCCTAGACTTAACTCGGGCTCTCCCAAACCCATACCAATTCGCGACTTAGGTTCAAATTTTTAACGTGCAATTGATTTTTAACTAGGAGTCGATTAGAAACCCAAGTAAAGTAACGGGAGTTTTACTTTACTCCTACGAACCAGAGACTGGGTACGGAGACTTGGTTATACTAGATTTCTCTAATGCCCTTTCGGTACCATTCTTTTATTTTCAAAAAAAATGTTTTTGCAGGCAGCTTGAATTGATTTTAAATTTATTTCCCTAACATGTGAGGCGATCATGCGGGTGCACAATCCACCAATTTAACACCCATATAAACAATAAATAAATCGCAAACTTACCTCAAAGCAACGAAATCATCTGCAATGTCAAATTAAAATCCACATCAACAACCCTAGATATGGTTTCTAATTAACACGCAATTTTTGTTTTGTTTTCACTTAATTAATGAAAATCATGCAATATGCAATGCAATATTAACTAAATGACCTAATTCTAATGACATGTAATTTCTAATAAAATGGGCCTAGTAAAAATACTAAATGGCATGCATCTCAATGAATCTAATTCTAATGACGTGCATATGACATTTTTTCTTTTTCCTAAAAGAATGCATTTTATCCTAAATAATAAAACTAATTCAACTTATGACATTTTTTGCATTTTTTATGAAATTCGGAATTAAATAAAATGTGGAAATTACCTAGCTAGATTAAGATCCTATTCAATTTGTATTAGGAATTAGGTTGAGCCAAATCCTAATTTAAACTAAAATATTAACTTAACCTAAATAATATTAAAATGCAATCTATCTAAGGAAATACTTGAACCTACAATAAATTAAGAAAAATATTATCTAGAATTAAACTAAGTGCAATTTTACCCTAATATGCAATGACGTACAAAAAATTCCCTAATTTTACATGACATATGCATGATGACTTTTTTTGTGTTTTTTTTTTTTTATTTATAAAATTCGAAATTTAAAATTGCCAAATAATTAAACATGCAATTTAAGCTAATGAAACGAAAATCTAACATCCTATTTTTTATTTCATAAATTCATGATAAATAAAATGCTTAAATAACCCTAAAGCATGCAACATTCTAATGTGAACATAATCTAGCTCAAACATATTTCAAGATGAATAAAACAATCAAGACGAGACAAGCACTTAGCCATTCAAAATCATCAAAGATATCATATATCATTCAGATCAAGAAATAATATTTCGTTAATAAAATTGATAAATTGATCTTAAGCCTTAAAGATCAAAATATCAATTTTATTCCCGCTTGATTAATTACTCCATCTAAAGCCTTATAGATGGAATAAAAAACCCAGGCGCGGTTGCAAATCATGAAATATATCCCAATGAATATTATACCTCTTCAATTAGATATCAATCTAGGCAATATGATGTTTAAATCAAATTAAGATGAGATTTTTTTACCTAATTGCCGAAAGCATTCCAAATTCGAATTTGTCAATGGATGGCTTGCGGGGGAACTTGACCGAACAAGGCTAAGGCTCTTGGAGCAGGCTAGTCACGTGGTGGTTCATAATGATGCTGGTCAATGGGTCTCTCGGTGGTGCTTATGATCGACAAACCTACAAAACAGAAATTTCACGGGATGCTTGGTTTGGGGATGAGCTCAACGGGACGCAGCTCGTCTTGACGTCGGGCCAAAGGATGGTGTCGGAGCAGCTCACGTTGAGGCTTCACGGCTCAGCATGGCAGGGCAACAGCGAGTCAATGAACTCGCCAGGGACTCCACGACTAATAATATTAAAGGAACGCCAGCATGAAATATGATAAAGAATGCCTTGATTAACTCCTGCTTTTTGTCTGTTCCCAAAAGAAGGTCAACGTGGGATGCCTCCACTGAAGACTTTGACCGAGCAACCCTCTTAGGCCACTTCTATACATCGAAAGAAATAAAAAAGTGGCATCTTCTACGTGTAATGGGCGATGAAACCATGCCAAAAAAATCTGCAGTAAAAATAAAGAATAGAACTTTGCGGGATTGGTCTCGGTTGTATGGAACCAGACACGTTACTGCGGCTTGATGTGGCTTGACCAAGGTTACTCGTCGTGGGAAACTCACCGGAAAGGCTTGCAAAAGATACGCTGGGCCGAGATCTCGCTTGGAATTGTTGGGGCTTAAAGCGTCGAAATAGGTTCGGCGGTGGCTCGAACTCGTGACCTTCGCGATTGTCACAACCAAACGTGAGGCCATGGAAGAGTTTGACCCGAGGCGCTTCTCAGCGAGACTCGCAGACCCACGTTGGCTTTAGCTTGGATTAGTGATTGAAGACGAGCTTCAGAGGACCTGCAAGAGAAAAACCAGTATTCGTCGTTGCTGAGGATTCCGCAGATGGCCTAATAGGCCGCACGGATGCGGCTTGCATCGGGGATGCCTGTAGAGATCTTGAACATTAACTCGTCGCTGAAGCAAAACAACATCAAAATATATGCAATCGAGGACTTGTGCATGAATTCCCTTGAGAGAGAAAGGAGATGAAAGTGAGATGTTGATGGAGAATGGGCGTGAATCTCCACGGTAGCAAAAAGAATTTTACTTTGAAGACTAAGTGGACAACGGGATCTTCAATTGGCCAGGGGCGGGTATCCTTCTTCACCATTTCTCCTTCATGTGTAGAACATCCACTCTCTCTCCATTCCCTACTCGTCTCAGAATTGTGGCCGTATATTCAGTATTTTTTGTGGCCTCCTTTCAAGAGAGTCCTCCTCCCTTGGCTTTTATACTCGCTTTTTCCACCGATTCCCTTTTGATTGACCATGCGATTGATCATGCGAATAGCTTATTCTGCTATACTGATTTCCCTTTTCAAGCAAATTTCTTCATTGATTAACTAAATCACAATCTTCTTTTGATTTCTCAATATACGCTTTCGATGTGCCCAAGATTATATGCCAGATTCCTTTTAATCAGTTGGCCACGGTCTATTCAAATCTTGCATAAATTAATCTCCTAATTGAGCACTTTCCAATGAAAATTTCAGTTCTTATAATGTCCACGGGCTTTGCCCAAGAATTTTCATTATTGCGGGTTTAGTCCAATTTCATTAAGTTCGAAGTCATCCATTTAAGTCCATCCGTCGCTGGTCCCATGCAAATGCAATAAAAATAAAAATGCTCCTAAAATTGTATGCTATGCATTTTAATTTATATTTTTTTTAGGGTTAAAAATTAATCCCTAATTTTTTAATGCGATAAATGACTAAACGAGTCGTCAAAATTTAGGTGTCAACAAAGTCCAAATCGAATTTTTATCCCTATCAACGCAAGATAAAATTGGATCTATTCAAGAGATGGCACAAGTTGGATCCATTCAAAACATAGCACACTTCTTGCCCATTTCATTAAAATGTATGACCGAAATTTAAGAAAAAATTAGCAATTTATGCGATGACGCTACATTGCATCTAAGTCTTCCAAATCCCACCAGAAGAAAGTTAATCCTCCAAAAGAGACTTGAAATGCAAGGCATAAAAAATAATAATAGGTGACTTTAGTCAAGATAAGATGGATTCAACCACTGGAGCTGTATATTTTATATGCGTATTTGTCTTTTCATGTAGACGGAAAAGATAGACGGTGGGTCGCTATACTCAAGCCCTGTCCAAATTAGGGGTGAGCGCGGTTCCCGGGTAGAACCGGGAAACGGGAAACCGAACCGGAGGTTCCGGTTCGGTTCCCGGTTCTTAAAGGACCGGTTCCGGTTCCTGGTTCCATTTTTCCGGGAACCGACGATTCCGGTTCCGGAACCGGTCGCGGAATCATTTAGGGTTTTGAGCCCCAAATCAATTACCCTACTTTACTTAACACTTTCACAGAAATCTCTCCCGTTCTCTGCCTTGTCCATCGCCGACGCTGCTTGCCCTCCTCGACGCCACCGGACGTTGCTCGCCCTCAACGCCGCCGTCAGACGCCGCCGCCGGACGCCGCTAACCCTCGACGCCGCTGGACGCCAGTCGCCCTTGCCTCCCTCGACACCGTCACCCCTCGCTCGCCTCACTGCTCAGCCGCCGCTAGATGCTTGTCGTCCTGCCGCTGGACTCCAGTCGGCTCGCGCTCGCCCAGTCGTCCCCGAAGCCGCTCGCCCAGCTGCCCTCGACGCCGCTCACCCAATCACCCCTGACGCCCCTCGTCGAGCCTCCACCGAAGCCCCAGCTGCCCTCGACGCTGCTCGCTGAGCGATGGTTCTTTGTTAGCGGACGAGAAGCGCGCTACCTACGAAATCGAGGGATCTCGACGTGGAATGTATAGATGCCGAAGCGATGGTTCTTTGTTAGAGGGGGCTTTTTTTAGGTTGAGTTTGATGTCTGGATATGGTGGGTTGGGGGGGATGATTGATGAAGAATTCTGAGTAACTCATTCGAGGGATGTGCACCTGGTTTAGTCAAGTTGAAGCGGAGGGATGATTATGCTGTCAGGATTGTGCTTGTTTAATTGAGATTTCGTATTTTTATTGCGTTCACGTGTTTGCTTTTGTGGATTTGATGTTGGAGATGTGATTCTGTAATAGGATTAATCACGTTGAATTGTTTCTTCGAGTCGAGTTGCTTCATCTTCTTAAATGTCGGTTCCAAGTTAAATTAGTTTGTTGATACAAAACGGAGCTGCATTTCTCTTGGCAGTGAAAGGTTTTGATGTGATTGTCGTTGGAATTCACAGGGCCGGTTCATGGTAATAGATTGCCTGCAGCCTCTTATTTGATAATTTCGAGTTTACAGTATTCTTCCGAAGCAAGTGCCGAAAAGGAGGAACCCACAGGTTTTTTCCTTTTTCCCATCTAATTTGTGTCTTGACATATTGTGTAGTTCTTTCTCTGATATTTGGTTATTGTCATATTATGCAGAGACCGTGAAGGAGTTGTATGACAAAATTCTTGAGTCTGTTAACACGAAAAGAACAATGGCTCCAAACGCATGGGCGTGGTCGATGATTGAAAATTGCAAGAACAGAGAGGATATTAAGCTTCTCTTTGATATCTTGCAGAACCTACGCAGATTTGTCAGTTGACTTCTTGCCCCATTTGAGAAGTGAAGTTTTAATTTTTGAGTAGTTGATAAATTCAACTGTCTTTTCTTTCATCGCAGAGATTGTCAAATTTTCGACCTTTGTTGAGAAGTCACAAAAGCATGTGTGCGTGCAAGGGCTCTTGACTTTGGTGAGCTTTATCTACACAAGTTGTGTGCCAAGTTCAAAAATTCTATATCATTCTGATATATTTACCTGATTCTTCTTCTGCATTCAATTGTTGCTACCTACGCTATCATTGCTTGTTCTCAAATGATCTTTTTACCTCAAGCCTGCCATGCTTGGAGAACATATTCAGAATATATTCAGTTGCTTATGAGAACTTTTGACCATCCCGCTGGTAGCTAGTTGTGCTTTTGTGTTTCTTCTTTCCTAGATGCGCCAATTATGTAAACCAGAATTTTGTCCTACGCAGATGCATCACGTCTATTAAGCGCGTGTATGGAACTAACATGACACATAACATATTCAAGAAATAGTTTTTCATGTGTAAATGTGTAAAAGGATATTCAATTTAAAGTATGGAACATTGTTAAATGTGTGTATAAACTTGTCCTGTTGAGGTATCCTTTTATAGTTCAAATCTGAAAAAAAAAAAAAAAAAAAACCTGTTGGAACCTGGAACCGACCACGGAACTGTGACGGGGGTAGGTTCCAGGTTCCAAAAAATGAGGAACCTGTACCCGAGGGTAGGTTCCAGGTTCCAGACGGAACCGAACCGGAACCTGGAACCGCTCACCCCTCCAAATAATGAACAAATGAAGCTTCCACTAAACTCCTTGCGAAAGCCCCATGTAAACGCAAGGAAGGTGAAGATGTGTGTCACGACGACTCTGTTATTTTGGTCAAGAAGCCTACTAGAGGCTCCACCTCGTCTAATCCAAAAAAATCGAGCCATCCTTCTTGAATTATATACTTATTTAATTTCAATCAATTGAATTATTTCTCTACTCATATCTAATTTCAAAGAAATATATTAAATAAAGGGATTTCCACAAGATACACGCCCAACTCCACCGTAGAGAGACAAATCACCAGCCCAAGTCGGAAGTTCTTGTGGACAAGCAACTTATCATGCCAGTTTTGTACCGAATTGTCTGTTTTTAAGTATTCATGGCGCCATTAGTGTTACTCTCTGGTTGACATGTGCTTGCATGATCGACACTAAAGATGCACATCACAAAATTTCTTGAACAAAAATAAATTTTTGGCCAGAAATTTATTATTCCTTGGACGAGTTTTTGGATAAAGAAACGCGTTTGATAATAATTTAAAATTTTTTTATGGAATAAAAATTCGTTTGATAATGATTTAAATTTTTTATTTATGGAATAAAAATTCGTTTTATAATAAAATAAAATTTCTATTTGCAGGCGTGGCGATGGCTAGCGTCCGGCGGTGGGCTGCTGGAGTCCGGCATCCGGCGTCCGGCATTCGACGGCGAGCGGCCGACGATGGGCAACGGGCGATCAGAGTCCGACAGTCAGGGTTTGGCATTTGGCATCCAATGGCGAGCGATTGACGACCGGAGGTGGGTGGCGATGGACCTCTGGTGTCTGACGGTCAGTGGCGAGCGACCGATGATAGATGGTGGGCGGCCGGTGTCTGGCGGGAGGTCGACAGTGGGCGATCGGAGTTCGGGAGTCGGTGGTGAGTGGCGGGGGAGCGGCGGGGGCGGACGTCTGACAGTTGACAGCAAGCATTAGGCGTCCCATGAGCGACAGGTGAGTGATGGGCGGTGAAGAGAGTGAACGATAAGAAGAGTTTTGATTTCTCATTTTTGTTCTAGAAATAGAAAAGCTAAAGATTTTAGCTTTTGATTTCTGTTTTTAAATCTATTTCTAGAATAGAAATCTGTCCAAAAGTAGAAAAATGAAATTGCATTACTAAATGGATTTTTCTTCCAAACATTTTCCGGAAAATAGAAAAATAGAGAAATAGAGGAATATGAATTTTGTTATGCGTCCCCTAAGATTCATTGCTTGATTTGGTATTTCCACTAGCGCAATCGTCAAAATCATAACAAGCTTATGCTGCAATAAGTGTTCTCACAAAAAAAAAAAAAAAAAGGCTTTCCAAAGTGCCTAAGAAATTGAGAGAAAAGAAGACATCAATGAAAGATTGAATTAGAAAAAAGGTGTCATCCAAATGAAATCTGAATAACTTATAATCTGAGCCAAGTGAGAGGGACTTCTCTCTCCCTAAGTAGTAAATACTATAGCTAAAGAATGACTAGACGATGCAAATGTCATTTTATTAGTTGCAAAGTTTAGCATGAGTAAATTGCATGAAAACTACATGCACTAGCCTGTACATTTACGGTAGTCTCAATCATCCATCCCCAAGATCCTTCATACAGAAAAGATAACACGCTGGAAAAAGTCGATGGGGAGACACATGGATGGCTCTACCTTTCGTGTTTTTCCACAACTTAGATTCCCGATGCAATTAAATTGCAAGTAAGTGGGTGAGACATGTATAAAATATGAGAGGAAATTAAGAGGACAAGAGACTTTTTGCAATGGGGTCGAAACTTTTTAAGGCTTTGTAGTTGCTTGGTGATTTCAGGATAAAGTTAAAAATGAGAGTAACTGGAAAGCAGATTTTTTGCAAGACAAACTTTAAAGGATTTGGTTATTTATATTTGCGAGACAAACTTTAAAGTATTTAATTGCTGGAAAGCATATCTTTTACTTGACCCAGAACGTGTGATGAATGTGTTATTTCAAAGTGATCTAGTTACATTTATTCATTCATTCCAAAAAGAGATGCAAAATATGACAAGATAAGGGTCATATTTTCCTTAAAGGAAACTTTCTCCAACTATGTCTTTGATTGTTAGGTTACAAGTTATGGGCATTAGTCACATGGAAACTTAATTAGATTTGAAAAGATGATGAAATTGAATCAGTTCAAGAGATGTCACAAATTAGATCCATTCAAAACATGATACAATTCTTACACACTTCATAAAAACATTCGACTGAAGTTAAACAAAAAAAAGCCAATTTTCATGAAAACCCTAGATTGCATTTTTAGACTTCCGCATCCCGCCAGAAGAAAGTTAATCCTCCCAGAAAAAAAAAAAAGAATTAAAATGCAAGGGATCAAAATAATAATATGTAACTTTAGTCAAGACAAGGTGGATTCAACCACCAATGCTGCCGCTCAGCTCCTTGCGAAAGTCCCATGTAAACGCAAGGAAAGTGAAAACACGTGGCCTGACTCCATTATTTGGTCTTTAGAATCCACCTTGTCCCATCCCAACGTTGAATCATTCTTCAGTCCTAATTTTTTGTACATTGATATTAATTTGGTCAACTTTGGCCAATTTAATCCGATAATCATTGACGTAGACACCAATTATCCTATATGACATGGTCAGACGTAGATATTTTTATTAATTTTTTAATAAAAATTTTGATTTTTTTAAAACTTTTTTTCTTTTTTCTTTTCTTTTTCTTTTCTTTTTGTCAGTGGCCAATGGCTGGCCACAGGCCATGGAAAGGCTAAATCACTCTAATATACCTTGACTCTTCTATCCCTTAATTTTCTTTTATATTTTGTTGATGGAAGATGATCCTTTCCGTATATCTACTATCAAATGCACGTTTTACGCCCTATACAACATTTGAGCACGAAAAGTATTAAAATTTTCTTATATAATTAATCCACCTCCCTCTTAATTTTTTGTGCCTAATCTATTTAACAGAGAAAATGGTTAATTAATGAGCACTAAAATTAACTAGGACTATATTAAGGAGTGTTTCTGGTCACTTATTAAATACCTAACTAAGGAAGTATTATAGTTATCGGATGCATTTTTTTTTTTAAAGAAGAGTGCAATCAATGTTTTAAAAATAAAACTTCAAAATAAAATATACTTAAAGTTGGCACATTTTGTAACATAACCAATTAAACTAGAATAGTGAAATTCGGGCCACAATAATGTGTTGCTTAAAGTCATTGAGTGAGCCTATAGACACGAGAACATATAAAGGTAAGGAACATGCAAATTTGGCGAGGATAGGAAGGTTTCACGGTAGGATTTGACTTCAAAGGCTGCTTTCAGGTTTCAAAAGTTGGCCTTGCTAAATATAAGGATTAATACCACAAAAAATTTAGAAATGCGCAAATCATGTTTGTACATATTATTTATGTAATAGGGATTAAAATCTTTTTAAAGGAGAAGATAGTACTTTTGATCTTGCCATTAATTCCAACTCGATAAAAGGTATGTGAACATTCTTTCCAACTGGATAAAAGGTATGTGAACATTCTTTCCAACTGGATAAAAGGTATGTGAACATTCCTCAATTGAGGTAAATTTTATTGAAGATGTAGATTCTAGTAGAGTGTTGAATTTTCTCTACCCCACATACCATTTTGTTGTGCTAGAGTAGTCTTATCTACTTGGAATTATCTTGTGGATTGCACCTGCCATTATGCGGATTCAGCCTTTCCCGTTGCTCATGAAAGAGGAGACGATTTAAATATATGTCAAAAACTTTGAAAATTCCAGATTCAACATCTATGTTTTATTCTAATTTAAAATATAATTTTTACCTTCCGACAGGGAACATCATTACGTGGCCTGCAGTTCAATATGTGTTTGTACCTGTCGCGGCTGAGGACGTAGAAGAAGGTGACTAGCTCCTTGAAATCGAGAGGGCCATTGTTGTCCTTGTCCGGCTCCCTCAAGAGCCAATCATGGTTGTTGGCTCGAAACGCGGCGAGGCTCAGGAAGGTCAGGAACTCGTCAATGCTTATGCTGGCGGTCTTGTCCTTGTCCATAGCCTCGAAGAGCCTTTGGGCTGCCTGCTTGTGGTCCTCTATCAAGTCCTCGTGGTGAAGCGAGGATGTGTGCAAGTGCTATTGCTACGGAGGTTATTATAGTATTTATAGAGACTCTTGATTGAGCGTTTCATATGTTGGAGAAAAAAAGAGAAAATAATGTAAATAATTATCTCATAGTTAATTATAGGGAAAATTATCAAAAAAGTTTTAAACCTATTATATTTATGCTAGTTCAATTCTAAATCTTTTTATTGTGCTAATTTAGTTTTTAACACAATTAGAAACTATTGGCATAAACACTAGCTGTTTCACGTGGTACAATTGGCGCTAATGTGGACAAAATTTACTAATTTTTTAATATTTATTATTATTATTAATTTTTTTTCCTTCTTCTTCCATTGGTTGCTAGGCCTTGATGATGGTCGGCGACTGGCCAAAGGCAACTACCGGTGAGGGAGATTCCGATTAGTGACTTTCAATTTTTAGGGTGGAATTTTCCTAAAGCTCCAACTAAAAATTCACCTTGCTTAGTTATTTCTTCTCTCAGCAATTTAAGTCTCCACTATTCCTTCAATGTGTATTAATAAATGAGGATTACCAATTCAAAAACTCCAGAAAAGTAAGATGGGGTAGAGGTATGTACCAAATTCGATTCAACCAAGGAACCCGATTCAAATGACTAGTTCAAGGTCGATGCTAAGGATAATTAGTTCAGATCCCACTTTGCTTTTGAGATTAAGAGGCACATCATCTAAATTGCGATCGACAAATACCCATAATATAGTATAGGCTAAGGGTGTCAAAACTGAACCGTAATACTGAATTGAAAATTTCATATATTTCAGTTCGGTTCAATTAAAGGAAAAATGATCATTCCTTTTGTCAG
Source organism: Eucalyptus sp. ANBG9806169 (assembly GCA_014182395.1). Lineage (NCBI taxonomy): Eukaryota > Viridiplantae > Streptophyta > Magnoliopsida > Myrtales > Myrtaceae > Eucalyptus > Eucalyptus sp. ANBG9806169. The sequence continues at coordinate 27,515,705 of CM024580.1, forward strand.
TTTGGGTTATTTCGGTTGGGGTAATGAACCGAACCGAACTGGCGAAACATGATATAAATATCCTATGGACTGCCTTGCGGCTTAACTTCTCAAACCCTAAATTCATGGACACGAGCTCCTCGCCATAGTGACTGAACCCGAGCTCCTCGTGAACCCCAAGTCATCTCTCAACTCGACTCGCTCTCTGGCCAACCGACTCGCTCACACGCCACCGCACATGCAAGACGCCAAACCCGTCAGAATGAACATTATAAATCTCTTTGTTTTTCTCTCCTGAAAGCACGATTTTATTCATGACAACGATCGATGCACCAAGCGTTTGCGTCCTCCCCCTTAAAAATGAAGAGAGCTCAGCAAAGGTAGATGAGCTGGTCTGGGTGACGCTCTTGCCAGCTTGAAGAAATACAAAGGAAATCGCGCAAAACCTTATCTCTGAAGCAAATCTACTTCTGTAAAAAACTCTCTCTCTCTCTCTCTCTCTCTCGACACCGCATAATGACTCATGTCATGTCTACCTTTTCAAGTTGTCTCATGCAGAGACGACATATGGCTTTGTTGTTGCAGACTCCGCCAGGAGGTCGGCACGATTCTGTTCTTCAGGTTAGGTTGGACTTTCTTGGGTCTTCCTTCCTTGGAGATGCTGCTGATCCTGGACTACGGCAATCTTCTTTCCGGCTTCCAAAACATGGAGCCTGAAATGCAAGGTTCTGATATCTACCAAAAAGCTCAAAGTTCACCTCAGGACCACGACGAGGGTTCTTCCATCACCCAGTAAACAATAGCTGTGCTTGTTACCTATTACATGCTCCAAGACAGCCTTGACGAACTCCATTTTTAGTGGCCTTGTGAATAACTTTCTAACGATAATACGTTTGCCATTGCATTTTTATGTTTCTTTTTGTTTTGTTTGGTTCTTACAAGGTGTTGTCCTTCGACAGGATGAATTTCTCAACATTGATAAGGAAATAGCTTATGTCCTTCGTCATCCTGATTTATCCTCGTGCTGGGAATACTTGCTGTAGCATATCTTTGTCCGTATCCTGGGCATCTTAATGCCATTTAGGCTTACGGAGTTTTGGATAGAATATATATAAAAAAAAAAAGTGATTCCATTTCTACCATTATTATGATATTACATACTCTAATTCGATTGGGTACCAGAAAAAGAAATGGTACATATCCACTTAATATAATAACCAAACGTTTTTCTCTTAATAAAAAGGGAAAGAAAAACAAATAAAAATCAAATAAAAAGGAAAAAGGCTTTGCAAAACGATCTAGAAAACAATCGATACAGTTTGATGCCTCGCCTCAATTAGTATTCACAATGTAGATGATGATATATGAAATCGATCACTGCAAAGTTTTCTCTTAACCTAAGACCATCCTTGAGAGTATTATTTATAGGAACTCTGTAACAATTTTACACCAAACCTCTGTCACAATAGGGTTAGTAATATGAAACAGTGAACCCCAATCTAGGTCTATTTCGATAACATTGTCTCTTTCACTTCCGCATTCAAAGGACCAAAGAAAACTATAACAGAGACATTGTGGTACTGGTCGGCCATTAGACCTACAATCAACTCTCTCAAAATGGAATCTATTCCAAACATATATGCCATGGTTCCTTACCTCGACAGGGTACAAATATCTAAATTGGATATTTTTAGATACTTTTTCAGACCTATTGCCGATACGAAGTAGTGGTCAAAATTTTGTATACATTAAAGCCTATATGTGATGGATAGACTCGTGCAACCATGACATATTTGCTACTTAAACATAAACATAATTTAATTTCCTTCTAAAAGAAATTAATGATTAATTTCACAAAATAAAGAAGTCTTTTTTTTTTTCACGAGGTCCAACTAAAAATTACTATTTTTTTTTACTGAACTAACCATAGACCAATCCCCTTGGAATATTTTATACACCCATAATTCTGAGCTTCATGTTACTCCTTTCACGAGACATGTCAGATCTGGGGCATCCAAATTTAGTTGGACAAATTACTTTTCTTTTCTTAGGAACACATACAATATTTGTCACTACAAAAAGGATAATGGTAAACCCCCATTAACTACTTCATTTATGAATTTCATAGTAATAGAAATACATGTCCTATCGAAACAGAATTTGTAACTTGCTATCCTCTTGCCTAGCAGGCAAAGATTTACCTCCACGAAAAGGATGATTCATGCGTATCAACATGTGACACAGTCCAAGTTTGGAATAAATGTGTCACAATAGGTATAGTATAGAGCTTTTGGTAGTTCTTTTTTTTCCCCCAAAATATTGAAAGAAAGTGATAAAAAAAAATGAAAGAAAATGTTGAGTTTTGTGACCCGACCTCACGCGCGGCCTAAGGATGGGGTGAAGGTCCGGTTTAGAGGTCTTTGATCATCAGAGTTCCCTCACGATTCGCATCCACAAAAACGCCATCATTCCGTCTTTCGGGATGAACCATTTTTGAGTTCTCTCATGTATGGTCGCGAGCTCCCAAGCAGAAGGTGTCATGATTCGTACCCACATGAGCAAAATACCACGAAAGAGGGAGTCGGATATGGATATCAAATTTTAAGGCACCTTTACCATAATAACCCTGCCATTAATACATGCTCCCCTGGATGGCACAATGAGTATGCTAAATCATAGTGAGCTTTTCTGAAGCCCATACTCTTCACGATGGGTTTATTTATTAACTAATTGTTTAAACAACTTTAAAGATGGAAGTTGCCATTGGTCTCATTTTTGGGGATTGGCTAGAAAACCCAATCAAGGGTCGGGAGTTGTCCATCGATCTACTCAATTAGATATTTAGGTTCAGGGATTTGGGTTATGCTAATATTTCTACTAATGCCCTTTCGGTATCTAATGATTTGTCGTGTTACCCAAGGTGGTCATGCGTCTCTTTTTACTTTTTTGGGTCATTAAAACTACCTAAGTGACCATGCGTTGATGATTTTCATGGAATTGCTATTTCTTTGGGAAAGAAAAGAAAACACATAATTGAATTTAAAAGACGAGACAATAAGTAAACAACCAAGTAAAGTAGTAAAGAAAGCAGTAAATCCAACATGCAATGCTAATTAGCAAACAAAAATAAGGCAAAAGAAAATAACACCTGCGCGTTGTCGGGTGTTTATACAAATGAAGAAACCCAAAACATATATTGGAAAAAATGGATATAATAATATGGTCGGAATAAACATCGACCTTCTATCGTTTTCAAGTTTTGCGAGATCTCCATGTTTGGAATTTAATCTAATCCTAACCTAAATCTAGTATGGGTACATACAATAGAAAGAAACAATCATTCACCATCAAAAGCATGAGGAACAATCAATCAAATGAAATAAGGGAATCATGTACATAAATGAACAAATAGGGCCTCGGGGTCGGCCTTTGGAATTCATGCATCGGTCCCTCTAGACATCTACCCAACTCATTTTTATGACTTATAGCCATTAGTGACCATTTGTATTCTTGCATGGTCACTAACACTTATAAGTCTCTAGAATGTCTTCAAGGTGAATCCCAAGATCTACCCATGAAATTAGGCATCGCGCTTAACATACATCTAGCATTCACATGCATTAGCAAGAATTAAACATGTAAGCAGGCCCTTGAGCCTTATTTTTTTTAACAATCATAGAGTGTGATCGTGGAGCTTGAAATTATGGAGATACGTTGTAACCGTTAATTTGAATATTAACCATTTAGAAGTGATTACAATTTGTAATGGAGCTATATAAGTCATGTTGAATATCGTTAAAAAAGGCAATCGTCAACAGAAATTATGTGTCTTTTAGTTTATCAATTTATCATTCAAATTCCTGCATTTACTATCCTTTAGAGTAATTAGTTTTAGTTCTTACTTACGCATTTTATTTCCTATTCAAATTGTCATGGAACCCAATTCAATAAAAATTGAGGATCAATTTTCGGTGAAGTTTCGCTATGTGGAGCGATTCTCTGCAAAACAGGAGTAGATGGACCTTGCAAAAGGATGATGATGCGCTGCTCTAAAGAGCATCTAATATTCTTGATTTTCATGTGTGCAACAAGGGTCATTAGTAATTTGCATGTTGGAGACAAATAATTTTAAAGTTTGATTGACTGCATAATATAATTTTACTGAGTAAGTATAGTTTAAGAAGAACAAATATTAACGGAAGCATTTTTCCTTGTTTTGCCCAAAATTGATTATGTGAGATTCTTTAAACACGCGATTAGTTTGTCCAATAGACATTTTTTTAATGCTTCTGGGACGTGGAGGGGCCAACAGGATCTGCGAACGTAGTAATTTTTTTTTTTTTTATTATGAAAAAGGTATGATGATTTGTGTTGGATGAATTCTCTTAAAGTATTTTGAAGTTGACAAAACATTTTTATCAGTCTAGTCGAAGACTTACGGACTCTATTGACAAAGTCTGAAGATCAAAGTCGAAGCTAGCAAGACTCAAGATTTATATTTCAAAGTCTACTCACATGGACAGTTTCCAGAATGACGTTTATTCTGATCTTATATGATCTTTATTCTAACGACTAGTGGATATCTTTCTACTGGATTCAGCACTAAACGATCTTACTTTCATATGGAATATGCTTAGATTCTCTAAAGATTTCGCAACTTATATTTGGAAGGATCTACTTATGGAAACCGAGATCCCGATTGTATGGGCGAGCGGGATTGATGGGCTATCAACACTTACCTTAAAGAGCTCGAGATCTCTCTAATTGATTCTGTTCAACGGGTTGATTGGAAGAACTTCTTTGGAAGGTGCCAACGGTATTGAAGGCATGAAGAAGTATATAAGAGAGATGCTCTAGTTGTTGAAGGGTGCGGATAGAAGAATTCCAAAGTCTGAATCTCCTTTTCTATTTTGCGATATCATTCTTCGAGCGTTACATGTAATCAAAAGAGAGATCATATTGTAGTAAGACCTTGAGGAAGTGTAGTAGAGTAATCTACACTGTGGACTCAAGAGCGTGAGACTGTAATCACTCTTATTGATTCTTAGTGAAATCCAGCCGAAGGGCTGTCCGTGCGGGAGAGTGGACGTAGGCTTGGTCTAAGCCGAACCACTATAAATCTGGAGTCTTGATTCTCTATCCCTAATCCTTTATATCTTTAACTGTTTTCATTTGCTGCAATTGTTGGTTTTAAGTTATTTATATCTCATTCGGTTTAATTTATTAAAATCGCTTTAAACACCTATTCACCCCCCTCTAGGTGCTAATTCTAGTCCTAATAATTGGTATCGGAGCTTGTGTACTTGTTTATAAGAAGTGTCTTTACTTCTAAGTAAAAGATCTATGGCTAGTATGTTGCCTACAGGGTTGGTTGAAGGTCAAAGCAATACCAGACCTCCATACTTTGATGGAAAAGATTACAGCATATGGAAAAATAAGATGAAGGCATTCCTAAGATCGAAAGATCCTTTGGAATGGGAAGTGGTTGATAAAGGAATCATTCCTGCTGCTGCATCGGAATCAGAGAGAGGAAAAGAAACTGCTGTTCCTACTCTTCTGACTCAAGAAGAAATCACCAAGAGACAGACTCTCGACGCCAAAGCTATTTACTCTTTATATTGTGCTTTATCCCCTACTGAATATAATAGAATATCTTCTTGTGATACATCAAAAGAAGTATGGGATAGGCTTCACATTACCTATGAAGGAACTGATCGTGTGAAAGAAACAAGGATCAACATTCTCTTGGGACAATATGAAGTCTTTAAGATGAGATCAGGAGAATCAATAACTGACATGTTTAGTCGCTTTACTGAAAATTGTGAATGGTCTTGAATATCAGGGACATCCAATCTCAGGACATATGAAAGTCAACAAACTCCTTCGAGGACTCTCAAAAGACTGGAATTACATAAAAACCTCAATAAGAGAGACACAGAGGATTGCTCCACTCTCTATAGACGAATTGGTTGGGACTCTTCAATCCTATGAAGTAGAACAGACCAACGAAGAGGAAGACTCAAAAGGTAAGAAATCTATTGCCTTAAAGTCTAATGACTATTCTGATGCTACAAACTCTGAAGAAGATCTAGATGATGAAGAACTGGCACTTATGATAAAGAGATTCGAAAGTTGAACGAGAAAAGGAAGGAAATTCAATTGGAAGAAACAAAATTCTCAAAGGTTTCAAAACAGGTCAACAGAGGAAGATGATTCTAATAAAGAAGTGACTTGCTTTGAATGCAAGAAAAAGGGACACATCAGACCCAACCGTCCTTTGTTAAAGACGAGAAAAGGGAAGACTGAGAAAAACAGGAAGGCACTCAAAGCAGAGACTTGGAGTGATACTGAATGTGAAGAGAGTGACGATGATTATGCCAATATCTGTTTAATGGCAAAATCGACTCGGACTCGACCTTGATTTAGACACGAGACTTAGACAAAATGAACTCGAGGTTAGTAACTTGAAAATTCCTGTTAAAGTTTCTAAATATATTGATGAACTTTGTCTTAGTCTGAAAACCTCTCTTAAGAGGATCTCCGAATTGAAAAGAGAAAATTCTACATTGAAGCAACATGATAAACTTATGAAAGAAAAGTTTGAAAAGCTGGAAAAAGATTTTGCTGTTGTGAAAGATAACTCAGACAGTATTTCAAATGAAAATAATCTTTTGAAAAATGATATCACTAACATATCAAAAAGATTTTCAAATGGTTCTGAAAAGCTGGATAAGATTCTTTCGATACAAAGACCATATTTTGATAAGTTAGGTCTTGGTATGACTTCTGAAACTATTCCACTGATTGATTTTCCGAAGGTAAAAGAAAGAATTAAACAAAGACCAGCTAGAATTATTTACAAAAATCATTTCCAGAAAGTTTTTGTAAAACGTGTTGGTAGAAATGCTCTGAGATGTTCCAAGTGTAAAAGCTTAGAACACTTTGAGAAAGAATGTCCTTTGGTTTGGAGACCTGTTAAAAAGAGCTGGGCTAAGACTGTCTATTGTTCTAACACTTCGGACCCAAGATGGTATGGGTACCAAAAAGAGCTTGATTTACATTAATTGCAGGTTACTATCAAAAAGAAGATTAAATGGTATCTTGATAGTGGTTGCTCAAGACATATGACAGGAGACTCAAGCTGCTTCATAAAACTTATCCAGATAGACGGAGGAAAAGTTTCCTTTGGTGGTAACAACAAAGGAAGGATTACTGGTCGAGGAACAGTGAAGATTGGAAGTTTGTCTATCGATAATGTTTCCTTAGTTGAAGGATTAAATTACAACCTGCTTAGCATAAGTCAGTTGTGTGATTCTGGTTTCAAGATCAACTTTTAGGAAGAAACGTGCTCTGGAATTAGTAAAGACTTTACTCAATCTTTTACTGGTCGAAGACATGGAAATATCTATCTTCTGGATGTGAATCAAGAAAGATCACAGTGCTTAATATCAGTACAAGATGAAGCAAATCTATGGCACAAAAAGCTAGGCCATATCAATATGAAGCAAATCAACAAGATCTCTACAAAGAAACTTGTTCGAGGATTGCCTATTCTCAATTATTCAAAGTCGATCTATGTACACCATGCGTACTGGGTAAACATGTTAGAAACTCTTACAAATCAATAAATAAAGTTTCCACTAATCATGTATTGCAGCTTCTGCATATGGATTTGTTTGGACCTACCAGAACGAAAAACATTGGTGGTAAAAGGTTCTGTCTGGTAATAGTGGACGATTATTCACGATTTACTTGGGTCTACTTTCTTACAAACCATGGAGTTTGAAGAAAAATCAGATGAAGGATTCTTTCTTGGATACTCAACTACAAGCAAAGCTTTTAGAGTGTTCAACAAAAAGACTCAGACTGTGGAAGAATCAATGAATGTCAAATTTCAAGACTCTCCACAAGTTCAGCAGATACAGATTGAAGATTTAGAATCTGCTATAGACACTACTAGATCTAACTCCACTGAAGCAGTTACTAAATCGAAATCAGTACAACAAGCTACTGATGAAGAATCTACTCAAGAAGAAGATCAACAGTCTATCGGGCTGACCAAGAATCGGAAGCACAAGTCTAGTCATCCCGAAGAACTCATTATTGGGAACATTAATGAGGGAATTCGAACAAGATCCAAAAGGCGAGAAGAGTCTAGTGCTGTTGCTCTTATTTATGAAATAGAACCCAAAAATATTGAAGAAGCTTTAGCTGATGAAAGCTGGATTGAAGCAATGCAAGAAGAGCTCAGACAATTCAGTATTAACGATGTATGGGAATTGACTCCCAAACCAAAAGGTAAATAAGTTATTGGAACTAAATGGGTTTTCAGGAACAAAGTTGACGAAAAATGCAAAGTAACAAGAAACAAAGCAAGACTCGTGGCTAAAGGATACACGCAAGAAGAAAGGATAGACTATGATGAAACTTACACTCCAGTAGCAAGGTTAGAAGCAATTAGATTACTACTTGCTTTTGCTTGCTATAAGAATTTCAGGTTGTTTCAAATGGATGTCAAAAGCGCATTCCTGAATGGATTTATTCAAGAAGAAGTCTACGTGGAACAACCTCCTGGATTTGAAGATTCAAAGAAACCAAACTCTGTGTTCAGACTGAAGAAAGCTTTATATGGGTTGAAACAAGCTCCTCGAGCTTGGTATGAAAGGCTAAGTAATTTCTTAATTCATAGTGGCTTTTCTAAAGGAAAGGTAGACACTACTTTGTTCATTAAAAAGGAAGGGAAAAGCTTTCTACTTGTTCAGATTTATGTTGATGACATCATATTCGGATCATCTAATGAGACTTTGTGCAAGAAATTTTCTAAGTCTATGCAGGATAAATTCGAGATGAGCATGATGGGTGAACTATCCTTTTTCCTTGGTCTACAAGTCAAACAACTAAAGGAGGGAATATTCATTCATCAAGAGAAATATGCAAAAGAACTTGTTAAAAAGTTCGGTTTGGAAAATTGCAAAAAGACTCGACATACCAATGTCAAGTTCCTTGAAGATAGACAAAGATGAAGCGGGGAAGAAAATCGACCAAAAGTTATACGGGAGTATCATTGGTTCACTTCTTTATCTTACGCATCCGGACGACATATTATTTAGTGTTTGCATATGTGCTAGGTTTCAATATGATCCTAGAGAATCTCACTTAAGTGCTGTTAAACGTATTATTAAATATGTTGCTACTACTGCTAAGATCGGTCTTTGGTATCCCAAAGAAGGAGACTTTACACTTCTTGGCTATTCAGACGCAGATCTTGTAGGTTGTAGAGTTGAAAGAAAAAGCACTTCAAGTACTTGTCAATTGCTTGGAAACAGGGCAGTATCTTGGTTTTCAAGGAAACAAAGTACTGTGGCTCTTTCAACGGCTGAAGCAGAATACGTAGCCCTTATAAGTTGCTGCTCTCAAATATTGTGGATAAAACAACAACTGCAAGATTTTGGCATTGAAGACTCTTGCACAGAAATAAGATGTGACAACACCAGCGCAATCAATCTTACAAAGAATCCTATCCTACATTCAAGAGCAAAACATATTGAGATTCGACATCACTTTATAAGAGATCATGTTCAGAACAAAGAGGTCTTGATACAATTCATAGACTCAAAGAATCAACGCGTACATCTTCACAAAGCCACTTGAGAAAAGCTTGTTTGAGTCTATTCGCTCAAGACTCAATATATTATCTCTTGAAGAATGCTGAAGCTCAGACTCAGTAACTAAAGTCTGACAGAGCATCAGACTCAAAGGTTAAAGACTGAGAATACGAATCGACACGACTGTAAGTTCATTTACTTAAACTGTCTTATCGATAAGGTAAGCTTATCTGTCCATTTTTAAGGCGGTTATATTTAAAGAGAGTGGTTATCGATTTATTAAGGCAGTTATTTTTCAAAAAGGAAATTTTAAAATTTCCAAAATATACGACGCTTGGATTATCCCCCGTATCTGTTATCTTTTATTCACCTCTTCTCCTTCGTTTTCACTTTACCCGAAAACCCTAGATCAAAAGCTTTTCACCGCTCCGTATTTTTCTCTCCAAAACTTCTTCGTTTCAAAATTCTCAACTTTCTTGCGACACAAGTGAGAAAGCTTCTCCAAAGAAAGCACAATGTCGTATCAAATGAAGTCATCCGAATAGCAAACGGGGGACCACGGGGATCTGTGAGGGGCCTACGCACTTTGATCTCACCGAAGAAAGCGACTTACCTACCGAGCAAACTCCTCAATGATCTCAACAGCGGTCTTCCCCAACTAGACCTCAAGGACATCGCCCTCAAGATGCGAAACGGTTTATGAAGATATTGAACCAGTAAGAACTCTTAAGCCTGCCTTTGTTTACAAGCTTTACTCTGTATTAAAGGAAGGTGGTTCTGCTATGACCTTCGTGGATGAATTTCTGAAAGAGAAGGGTTACAGAAACGAGACTCATTTTCTCACTATCATGGAGAGGTCTGGGGTTGTGCCTGAAGGAACGGCTGCAAAAGCGTTTGCAAACTTCCCCAGTGACCTTAGGTTTGGTAGTATGAATCAGCCAGAGGGAAAGGATGATGATGAAAAGATGTTCATACACTTTAAACCATGGATGGGTGTGGCTGCAAACCTTCGAGGGAAGAAGGATGAACTGTTCCGCTCAGACAAACACAGGAAGAAGTATGAAAAATTGTTGAAGCGTGGGGTGATGAACCCACGGACTGTGGATTTCGATTTTCTGGACTTATTGAGCATAAATCTGCGAGAGAAGTTTGAAAAACTTCAACTTTATCGAGTTACAGACTTGACCGTGATATGGCACATTCTGAATTAACGGCGTACTTTTACTCCAATCTCGGTTTCATTGATGCAAACAGCTTTTCCTTCAAATAAGTTAGGGATAAAGAGTATGTTGTTGATAAGGACATTCGGCTGATGTACTTGGTGTGGAAAGAGGGGCTTTCCAATCAATCGGTGTGTCCGTAAGCCATGCTACTCTTGAACTTGCAAGAGACGAGAATAACGAAGGTCGACTCTCTTACTCCAGGATGAATGCAACAAATACTTTGCTGCACAAGATTGTGATCAACTGTCTGAGACCTAAATCGACATCCAAGACAGATGTATCCATCTCTGAAGCCAAGTTGATGTTTGCCATCAAGACTGGTCTAAACTTCTCTTTGCCACACACCATCATATTTCATATGTATAGATGCATGGCAAAAGACAAAGGAAAACTTCCTTAAGCTGCTCTCATTACTCGTCTCTTCAGACATCTGAACATTCAACCTCCTCATATTCTCACTGTGAAGACTATTGATAAAATGGTCATCGGGCTGAGGATGATTACCAAAATGCGTCTGAAAGAGCTTAGCAAGAAGCTAGAGCAATTCAAGGAAAAGACTCCTATCAAGTTTAGACCAGACTCATCAGCGGCCAAAAGGAAAGGGAAAGAACCAGTGGTTAGTTCTACGAAAAAGAGAAGGGCAACCATCTTGGAAGATGAAGATGATGAGGATGCTATACCCATCTCTGCTCTTGTTTCTCAATTTGCTGCATCTATTCCAACTGTTCCAGAACATCAATTTGCGAAGAAAGAGAGGAAGAGGAAGAAGGAAAAGCAGAACAAGGAGATGAACCAGAACGAACAGATTCTCCAGCAGAAAAGGAGGATCTACAACAGCCTGTCACTGAGGAAACTCCTCAGAAAGAAGAGTTCTTTTCTCCTCCAGAAGACATGGAAACAGGGGGAGATACATATAGAGAACACACACCTCTTCTACTGACTTTTAGAGAAGAGGATGCACAAACAGGTGTCAGTCGATCACCTCCTGATGCTGAAGATGTTCATGCTGCACAGTTTCCTGAAGGAGAGGCATCACCTCCACACACGAACTTCCCGCCGACATTCATACGGCTTGACTCCACCATCGGACCGAGCTGAAACAAGCACTCGGGCCGACAATTCTGAGATTTTCAAAGGCTGCTTGAAATCATCTTGGAACTCAAAGGCCAAATTTATGCCATGGGATATGAATTTCAGACCTTGCGAATGAAAATCATGCAATGTTCATCACTCGCATGATCGGCTTAAAGATGTTCAGGCGTCGATTCGGGATACCGCAAAGGGCACTACTCTCACCCAAGTACAGGAAGATTTGAGGAAGCTTGAAGACACTGTCAAGTCTATGGAGGACTTTCAACTTGTTCACATTCCTCGAGCTCCTTGATTTTTTAATGCTGACAAAAAGGGGGAGAAGACTTTGCAGATTTTCGAATGATTTTCTATTCTCAAACCAAATCTTATCTTTTATATTTTTTGTTGCTATCTTGACTTTGACTTGAGTTTTTAAAACGTGTGCAGTTTTTGAATGTGTGCTCACTATGGCAATACTTTAAGCTTCTTAAATTAGATAAAGATAGTACTGTCTGTTTATGACTAATGAGGTTTCGGTGAATGCAGATCTGTGTACAGGGAAAGTCTGTGTACAGGAAATCTGTGTACATGATAACTTCTACTATTTTTATTCTAATCTTTTATGATGCTTGCTTAAAAGTTGTATTGCAGAGCGATAATATTCAAATCTGTAGGAAAGTTTTGTCACCATAAAAAAGGGGGAGATTGTTGGATGAATTCTCTTAAAGTATTTTGAAGTTGACAAAACATTTTTATCGAGTCTAGTCGAAGACTTACAGACTCTATTGACAAAGTCTGAAGATCAAAGTCTAAAGCTAGCAAGACTCAAGACTTATATTTCAAAGTCTACTCACATGGACAATTTCCAGAATGACGTTTATTCTGATCTTATATGATCTTTATTCTAACGACTAGTGGATATCTTTCTACTGGATTCAGCACTAAACGATCTTACTTTCATATGGAATATGTTTAGATTCTCTAAAGATTTCGCAACTTATATTTGGAAGGATCTACTTATGGAAACCGAGATCCCGATTGTATGGGCGAGCAGGGATTGATGGGCTATCAACACTTACCTTAAAGAGCTCGAGATCTCTCTAATTGATTCTGTCCAACGGGTTGATTGGAAGAACTTCTTTGGAAGGTGCCAACGGTATTGAAGGCATGAAGAAGTATATAAGAGAGATGCTCTAGTTGTTGAAGGGTGCGGATAGAAGAATTCCAAAGTCTGAATCTCCTTTTCTATTTTGCGATATCATTCTTCGAGCGTTACATGTAATCAAAAGAGAGATCATATTGTAGTAAGACCTTGAGGAAGTGTAGTAGAGTAATCTACACTGTGGACTCAAGAGCGTGAGACTGTAATCACTCTTATTGATTCTTAGTGAAATCCAGCCGAAGGGCTGTCCGTGCGGGAGAGTGGACGTAGGCTTGGTCTAAGCCGAACCACTATAAATCTGGAGTCTTGATTCTCTATCCCTAATCCTTTATATCTTTAACTGTTTTCATTTGCTGCAATTGTTGGTTTTAAGTTATTTATATCTCATTCGGTTTAATTTATTAAAATCGCTTTAAACACCTATTCACCCCCCCTCTAGGTGCTAATTCTAGTCCTAACAATTTGAATCAAAGCTACGAATGAGGATGGTGAACAAACTCCCCATTCGAAAAGCCTCTTCGCTCAATTTGAAAATAAAAACCAAACAAATGAAGAAAGTTACTGTCACTTAACTAAAAATGGTCAAAAACATTGGATGAGCTTGTTGAAGATTCACTTTTTACGATATATAACATAGAATTAGGGGACAAGAGCACTATAAGTGTCCTATCTATCATATGACACTCACTTGAATGTGTCATAACATTTTTTTACCATTGCATACTATAACTACTTAAAAATGATTACTTGAGTGCCATAACTTTTAAGAATGTTTACCCAAATGTCGTATCACATCGGACTTCTGATATTTGTGGATGTTTTAAAAAAATTATGACATTCAGTTAATTGTTTGAAAATTTATATGGCACTCAAGTAATTTGAAAAAAAAAAAATTGACACTCAAGTGAAAGCCCTACGTGAGTGCTGTACGAAAATTATAGCAATTATGATTTATTTTTTCCATGAACAAGAATATGACAAATCAAAAGAAGAAAATACATGAAAATGTGAAATTCGTGTAGAAAAGGTGTGTTTTACCTGTGAAAAGAGAACAAACATCTACAGAGATGGTTGCTTGGAAGAGAAGGAAAAAGCATTGGTACGTCTTCTACAAACCCTCAAGATGGACCCGGGATTAGGAAACGCCGAGAAATTTGAGATTCTAATCCCTTCAAATCACATGTTTATTATATTTCACTTTTCATGTTATTAACATAAATATTCTCTATAAGTGATATATTCTTCATTTCTCAAGAGAACTGCAAAGAGTTATAGATGACAAAGCTACTATTTGCAGAAGGGATAAATGTACTAGAAGTCTTAAAACTTATCATAAAAGTGTAATTGAGTTTTAAAATTTTCAAAAAAATGCAATCAAGTCCTAGAATTTGTTACAAAGGTGCAATTGAGTCCTTAAACATTCAAAATGTACAATCAAATTCTCGAACTTGTTAAGTTAGTGCAACCAAATCCTTAAATTCATTAGCATTTTCTATGTGTCAAGTTAGACGGAGTTAATGGAAGAATTTCATTGCACCAACTTAATAAGTTTTAAGACTTGATTGCACCAACTTGACAAGTTTTAAGACTTGATTGTACGAATTTGACAAGTTCCAAGATTTGAATGCACTCTTTGAAAGCCTTATGATTCAATTGCACTTTTGTGATAAGTTTTAAAACTTTTTGCATACTTATCCCTTTGTAAAATTATATTAAATCTATGAGTATCTCCTACTGTGTTTATTCGGCATACTTTATAATGGAGATCATGGTATTTGTAATGGATGCTTTGTTTATTAGTAAATCTGCACTTAATTCTCTCGATCTCACGTGTGTGAATGCATGTGCATATCGAAATGCTATGGTTTTATTTTTTATTTTTTATTTTGTAATCATTAATGTTAGGAGAAATCTCATTAATGTTTTGAGGATATTATAAGTATACTAACATACGTAATTAAATGTTCAGAAGATATTCATATACATATGGTATTAACAATGAGACGTCTAAGCATGTATAAAGACCATTGTTCTACAGGAGGTGAACAAGCTATTAGACGTAAAATGTGTTGGTGGCTAGATTGACCTAGCAAATGCTCAACAAGTTGTTGGATAAGGAATATATTAATGTTCAAAAGGATCTGAAGGATGGTGAACAAACTAGAGAATGCGTGATCGTTGAAGAGTTTTGATGATTTAATAGAAGGCAAATAGACTAGAGGAGGACTTCCGTTTTGTAGAAGAGTTCGGATGGAGTGGAAAGCCTACAGAATATTAAGGACGTCAGTATGCATGGAAGTGCCTAAAAGTTCAAAGGAAAATAAACTTGTTTATTCATGAGTTCAGTTGGACCGGTCTATAGAAGGTGTTCTCGCTACAAACAGAGTAACAATTTTAGTACGAGCCTCTACAATCCTAAAGAGAAGATCCAGACTCTCAATTTGACTAAAGTTACTGACCAAAAAAAAATTGACTTGAGTTCATATTGATGTTTTACATATGGTCTTAGAAGTTGGAATCCCTAAAAGCGGACCGGAGAAGATCAAAATAATTTACCATATTTGGGGAAGATAATAGAGGGTAGTAGACAAACTGTTGCAGAAGCAAAACTGACTATTTTGGAAACTATCTTTATGGAGTTCTAGAGCAATTTCTGTGACTGTATATGATAGAACCAACGGCCATTCGTGGGATTTGAATTTCAAATGGTCATTGAGGTATGATGGCAATATATTCAACCCAATTGATAGTTTTTCTTTCGTTTTTTCTTTTGGATAGACCCACGACCAATAGTTGAGTTGGGGAAAACGAACAAAACTAGTCTTTGCTCTGAGTGTGTATCTTCTTGTTGTGCTTGTATGTAGAAGCCGTGTAAACCTAATTATGTTTTTCAGCAGAAATTTGAGTCTCTATAATTAGTTAACATAATGCTAAGAATAGTAAGGATCGGTTATATCTGTCAAAGCCAAGCTACAAGAAGAAGCACACATATTAATACGTTGTACAAGCTAAAAAATTACAGTGGATTTCAAACTTAGTTTAAACCGTTAGAGTTGACGAGTGGAACATGCCGAGTGGAAAGGCTAAATCGCCATAAATATACTTTGACTTTCTTATCCCTTAATTTCCTTTTATATTTTGCTGACGGAAGATAAATGTTTCTGTATATCCACTATCGTTCTACAGTACAAGTGCACGTTTTACACACTATCCAACCTTTGAGCGTGAAAAGGTTTAAAGTTTTCTTCTATAACTAATTCACTACCCTCTTAATTTTTAGCGCCTAATCCATTTATCATAGCAAATGGTGAATTAATGAGCGCTAAAATAAAGTAGGACTATATTAACGAGTGTTTCTAGTTACTTAGTAAATACCTACATAGGTAAGAATCGGACTCGTCATGCATTTTCTAATTTTTTTGGTGAAGTGTGCGATAAGTGTTTTAAAAAATAAAACTTCCAAATAAAATATTTTTTTTGTTAGAACTTCCAAATAAAGTATGCTTACCAAGTCATTGGCACATTTTATAATGCAGCCAATTACTAGATGAGATGAAATTCGGGCAATGAGTTGCTTAAAGTTGTTGGGTGGGCATGGACAAGAGAACCTATGAACGCATGGAACATGCAAAATTGGCGAGGTTATGAAGGTTTAATGGGGGGATTTGACTTCTAGGGCGGCTTTTAGGAAAAGTGTCAAAAAGGTGCTAAATTATTGCATTAATGCCAAATTAATTTTAACCTTTTAATGATGCCATTTAGTCCTAAACTTTTTGACTTTGTATAAATTTAGTCTTAAATCTTTTTAATAATGCCAATTTAGTTATAAATCTTTTGACTTGGTATCAATTTTATTCTTCTGGTTTTGGCCGAATTTTATTGACATGGACGGCGAGTGGATTATGTGATACTGCTAGCGTTGACATGAATAATTTTTAATAATACTTTAAGAATTTTTTGATTTTTTTTCTTCTTTCTTTTTTCTCTCTCCTTCATTTCCTCTTCCTCTAAGTAGTGGTCAGCTGGCAGGTGATGGCTAGCCACCAGCCATGGTTGGGCAAGTTGGCCTCGCTAGATCTTGCATGGGTGAGGGCAGCCTCAGCGAGGGCTCCCCTCACCAAATCCAGTGAGGCCGACCCTTGCCCAAGCCAAAGTGGCATCACCTTCGCTCGGGCGATGCCTAGGAAGGCCAGCTTGGTTGGCCATCACCTGCTAGTCAACCAATGCCTAATGGAAGAAGAAATGAAGGAGAGACAAAAAAAGAAAAAAATAATAATTTAAAAAATTAAAATATTATTAAAAATTATCTATGTTAGCACCGGTGGGGCCATATAAGCCACCTGACGTCCACGTTAGCAAAATCCGATCAAAATTAGCTAGAATGACTAAATTAGTACTATCAAAAGGTTTAAGATTAAATTGGTAATAAGTCAAAAAGTTTATGATTAAATTGACACCATTAAAAGATTTAGGACTAAATTGAAGTTTAAGATTGTTCTGACACTTTTCTCATAGCTTTTAGGTTTCAAAAGTTTGAAATAGTTAAGTGCAAGAAAATTTTTTAAGTATGGTGCAATCTTGTATCCTATATCCTATGCAAGGTTCTCGGCAAAAAAATACAAGGTATATGTAAAAAGTTGAGGTGTCAAAAATTGAACCGAACCAAATGAAAATTTTGTACATTTTCGATTCATTTTCGATTTTAGTTTGAATAATAAATAAAGGAATTTAGTTGGTTGTTAGTTCGGTTCGGATTGAATCAAATTGCTCCTGGTTTGGTAACCATCTAGGAACAAGTGATTCTATTATATTGTTCCTTTAAAAAAAAAGAACAGAAATCTGTTTGGTAAAATTTTTTGTTCTCGAGAATAGATTCAGTATAGAATCAAGAAGTAGAAAAAAATTGTTTATTATTCCTAAAAACAATTTCAAGATACAAGCCTAACTTTTTTTTTCCTTTCTTTTCTTGTCTATCTTTTCTCCTTCTCTCTTCTTCTTTTTCTTTCTCCCAATCCCAATTAGTTATCGGCCATTGCTGACCATCGCCACCACCGCTGCCACAAGTAGGCAACCAATTAGGCGAGGTCCAACGTGCTCACCATGGTCAAGTGAGCCTCCGGTGAGCTCACCAAACCTTGCCCAGCCAATCATCGGCCACGGCGGCAAGCAATTGGCCACAAAAGAAGGAGGAAGAAGAAGAGGAAATGGAAAATAAAAAACAAAAAGAAAAATAAGAAAAATGTAATGAATGTATTAAAAATTAAAAGAAATAAAAAAAATTAAGAATTTTACCAAACGCATTTCTACCCCGAGAATAGAAATTTTATACAGTTACCAAACGTGTTTTATTGCTCAAAAATTATTTTCGGGAACAAAATCAGAAAAAGACCATTTCTAATAATAAATTGTTCTCAGAAATATAATTGTTATCAAATGCGCTCTAATTCACGACTACTCCTCTCTCTCTCTCTCTCTCTCTCTCTCTCTCTCTCTCTCTCTTTTTCTGTTTTATTCTCTCTCTTCGTTTATTTTTGCACTATCACTATCATGCTTTAGTTCCCCTCACTTTCTCTCTTTTTTCATTCTTTGCTTGATTCTCTCTCTTCTTCTTCACTCATAGCATTTTCATCTCCAAAAAGTGACAAAACATAAATTTCAATGCATCTCTCTCTCTCTCTCTCTATCTATTTTCTGTTTTATTCTCTCTCTTCCTTTATTTTCACACTATCACTATCATGCTTTAGTTCCCCTCACTTTCTCTCTTTTTTCGTTCTTTGCTTGATTCTCTCTCTTCTTCTTCACTCATAGCATTTTCATCTCCAAAAAGTGACAAAACATAAATTTCAATGCATCTCTCTCTCTCTCTCTCTCTCTCTCTCTCTCTCTCTCTCTCTCTCTCTCTCTCTCTCTCTCTCTCTCTCTCTCTCTCTCTCTCTATTTTCTGTTTTATTCTCTCTCTTCGTTTATTTTCGCACTATCATTATCACTATCATGCTTTAGTTCCCCTCACTTTCTCTCGTTTTTCATTCTTTGCTTGATTCTCTCTCTTCTTCTTCACTCATAGCATTTTCATCTCCAAAAAGTGACAAAACATAAATTTCAATGCATCTCTCTCTCTCTCTCTCTCTCTCTCTCTCTCTCTCTCTCTCTCTCTCTCTCTCTCTCTCTCTCTCTCTCTCTATTTTCTGTTTTATTCTCTCTCTTCGTTTATTTTCGCACTATCACTATCATGCTTTAGTTCCCCTCACTTTCTCTCTTTTTTTCGTTCTTTGCTTGATTCTCTCTCTTCTTCTTCACTCATAGCATTTTCATCTCCAAAAAGTGACAAAACATAAATTTCAATGCATCTCTCTCTCTCTCTCTCTCTCTCTCTCTCTCTCTCTCTCTCTCTCTCTCTCTCTCTCTCTCTCTCTATTAATAGTTCTGACATCACTCCTCCATCTTCCCCCTCTGTAGAGATTGATCCTCTCTCTACCACCATTTAGAAAGCACCACTAATATTTTCAAAATTATCAAATATCATGACCATTCATAGATTCACTATTTAAACCATACGTCTTCACCAATACATTTACTCTTGTAAGGAACAACAACATCCTTTCGATATTAATAATTTTGAAGAAATTAACTGCCGTCTTTGGATACAGAGTAGAATTGGGATTGAACTTAAAATTGATATATTTTTTTTTTAGTGAATTAGGCCTTCAAATGGATATGCACATATTTTATAGTGATAGATGAACCATGGATGGAACACAACAAGAACAAGGGAACAAGAACTCCCCTTGCTTCTTTATTTCCAACACACAGCACACAACACACTGATAACAAAACATTGGAACTTTCTTCTTTTTCCCCGAAAGGAAGTGACGCTCCATTTCTCCAACGGTGGCGACATAGCTTGTATCTCCCCTAGAGGATGGAGCATGCGTTCTCGTTCACCCACTCTTCAAGCTTGTACACGCCCTTTAACTTGTGGTACAACCCTAAGAAATTGCCCGTGGTCCATCTCCTCCCCTGCAAAACCGATATTCGTATCTCTCATGCCATCATAAAAGCGAAGATTATGTAGGAAGGATGAGATGAATTAAAGACAATTGAATCAGATTATGTCACAGTGATTCTGTCCACTTGAGGTGGTGATTTCGTGTGTGTGGTGATTTCGTGTGTGTGTGTGAGAGAGAGATCTTACTTTGTCATTAGCTCCTCCCGTTGTCCTACGGCCTATTCTCGCCTGCATGACAATGTTCATAGGTAAATACATACTTGAACTCAAGTGACTCCCTTTTTTTCATGCTAATAAAGAATTAAGTTTTCTTTGTTAGATTAAATATAAACTAAAATCTGATGATCCCGATTTATCAATCATAGATAAATTCATATAGAATTCGGGATCGATTTGCGGTAACGTAAAGATCAACATACCTCCAGCTATTGATGAAATTTGCAAAAGTGGAAAACCTCAAAACCTCAGACGGATCCACGTAGCATGATTGATCTGCAATATGGGAAACACCAGATCTGTACGTCCTGTTCTACTAGACAATACCCCTCAAACCCGATGGTGTGTTTTTCTGTAGTAATAGGGTTTGAACTAGACAACCTGACGTTTCCGTTTCGTATGTTACCGACATCTTTCATCAAGACCGTTATGGTAACATATTAACAGGAAAATATCACGTAATAGATGTGGGTGATAAATTAGGCAATAAATCGGAACTAATCGGGAATACAATATTGGGATCCTATTTAGAATAATATAATAAATATATTATAACATTCTCTCACTTGATCCCAATATTCCATCAAATGAAATATTAACCCAAACCCACATAAACTTCATATTGAAATAAAATACACGAATCACGACGATGAGTCTTCTTAGAGCGAGTATTATCTTCCGTGTATCACAATGCATTTCATTAGCCCATATGTGATCAAATAACTTAATGAATAAACCTTATGTTTACTCTAGGTCAAACGTAATTGTTTTTCTCAGAATAACTGAATGTATACAACTGTATTGAGAAAAACATTATAAATGAATAAAAGTTTATAAATTCTTCCATGTAAAGAAAAATTTACATGATTGGGCCAATGCCCATTCTAAATACATGATTCTTATAACTCATCGGTGGCATGTCTTTAGTTAAAGAATCAGCTATCGTCAATCTAGTGCTTACGTGTTCTATGACCATTTTCTTCTCTTTAACACATTCTTTGATGGCTAATTACTTGATGTCGATGTGCTTGCTTCGACTACCACTTTTGTGGTTCTTAGCCATGAAACTGCAGCTGAATTGTCGCAAAATATTCTTAATGGCCTAGCAATGGAATCCACAACTCTAAGCCCCGATATGGAACTTTTCAACCATACACCATGTGAGGTGGCCTCAAAATAGGAAACGAACTATGTTTCCATAGTGAAAGTGGCAATCAAGGTCTGTTTTGCACTCCTTCAGGATACAGCTCCGCCAGCAAACATAAAAATATATCCCGATGTTGATTTACGGGAATCAACGTAGCCAGCAAAGTCTGAGTCCAAGTAACCAACTACCTCCAAGCTGTCCGTCTGTCCATACATAAGCATGTGCCCTTTTGTTCCTTGAAGGTACCTCATCACTTTCTTTGCAGCTCTCCAGTGATCCATACCTAGATTACTTTGGTATCTACCCAACATTCCCACAACAAAGGCTATGTCAGATCGAGTGCAAACCTGAGCATACATCAAGCTTCCGACAACAGAAGCATATGGAATGTTTTTCATTTGTTCCCTTTCAAAATCGTTCTTTGGGCATTGGTTTAAATTAAACCTATTACCCTTCACAATCGGTGCTATACTCGGTGAACAACCTTTCATCCGAAACCTCTCTAAGACCTTATTGATATAGGTTTCTTGAGATAGTCTTAATATACCTCGAGATCTATCTCTATGGATCTTAATGCCAATGACATAAGAGGCTTCATCCATATCCTTAATATAAAAACTCTTAGAGAGAAATTGTTTCACATCATATAACAACCCATTGTCATTGGTTGCAAGTAAAATGTCATCTACATATAGCACAAGGAAACAAATTTTGCTCCCACTAACCTTCTGGTATATACATTGATCCATGACATTCTTTATAAACCGAATAAAGAGATGATTTCATGGAATCTTAAGTACCATTGGCGGGATGCTTGTTTCAAGCCATATAGAGACCTTTTAAACTTGCATACCAAATGCTCACTAGCACTAGAGAAGAATCCTTCTAGTTGTTTCATGTAAACAACTTCTTCCAATTTTCCAATGAGGAACGCCGTTTTCACATCCATTTGATGTAACTCCATATTAAAATGAGTGACCAATGCCAAAATAATACGAAGAGAATCTTTCTTAGATACATGAGAAAACGTTTTACGTGTAATCGATTCCCTCCTTTTGAGTGAATCCCTTGGTAACGAGTTTGGCTTTATTTCTCTCAATATTGCCTAATGAATCATTCTTAGTTTTCAATACCCATTTACAACCAATATAATTCATCTCTTCCTTCATAGCATTGTACCATAAATTAGATTTATCACAACTCATGGCTTGTGAAAACGTCTCGGGATCACTTTCAGCTCCAACATTATAGTCAGATTTTTGTAGATACACAATGTAATCATTAGAGATTGTTGATTTCTTCAATCTAGTAGACCTTCTTAATATTGCATCAACATCCTCTTGAGAAGTTTGTTGTTCAACTGGAAGTTCAACAATATCTGGTAATTGCTGAACAGTTGGGTCTACCAAATCAATATGAACAGGTTGTGGATCTTCAATAATTGATTGCTCAACTACCGGTTGACTTGAAGGGGTGTTGTAAACATCAACCAATCCAGTACCTGAGGTGGAAGGTTGAGTATTTTAATGATCTTCTTCAGGAACAAAGTCCCTGAATTGATCGCTCCTACTAATCGGGTCATTCTCAAGAAATTTAGCATTTCTTGATTCCATAAACCTAGTGGTGTGCGATAGACAATAAAACCTGTATCCTTTGGAATTTTCGACATATCCAACGAAATACCCACTTATAGTCTTTAGATCTAATTTCTTTTCCTGTGGATTGTAGACTCTTACTTCAGATGGGCATCCCCAAACACGTACATGTCGTAAACTCGGTTTCCAACCTTTGAATAACTCAAAAGGCATCTTTGGAACAGCCTTGGTTGGAACTCGGTTTAATATGTCCACAACCGTTCTAAGAGCCTCAGTCTACAAAAACTTAGGAAGTTTGGAGCTGCTGAGCATACTCCGTACCATGTCCAATAATGTTTGGTTTTTTCTTTCTGCGACACCATTTTGGTCCGGTGAACCAAGCATAGTGTATTGAGCAATAATCCCATGCTCTTCAAGAAACTTTGCAAATAGACCAGGTGCTTGTCCATCTTCAATATATCCACCATAGTGTTCTCCACCTCTATCTGATCTCATGATCTTAATTTGCTTGCCGCATTGTTTCTCGACTTCGGTTTTAAATACCTTAAAGGCATCTAGTGCTACGTGCTTATTACGAAGCAAGTAGAGATACGTGAATCGTGAATAATCGTCTATTAAAGAAATGAAGTATCTCTAACTATTTGAGTCCATATCTAGACTACAAATATCTGTATGTATGATTTCTAATATTTTTGTACTCCTCTTAGCACATTTCTTTGACTTGTTGGTCTGTTTTCCCTTTATACAGTCCACACAAATGTCATAATTAGTAAAGGCTGGAGTATTAAGTACTCCATCATTTACTAATTACTTAATTCTATCTATGGAGATTTGTTCTAATCTCCGGTGCCACAACACGTAGGGAATCCTCATTCACAACACATCATTTTATACCAGCGTTATCGTGAACGTGTATCACATTATTAATGGTATTGTCTTGTAAATTAATTCGAAAGAGATCGTCAGACAAAGTACCACTCCCAACAATTTCAGATTTAGACGATAAATTGAATGTTGAATATGAAAATTCAAAGGAGTATCCCAAAGGTACAAGTCTTGAACTGAAATTAAATTCCTAAAAAAACTAGGAATATAAAAGGTCATTTCTAAAATTAAAACAAAACCATTATTGAGAACTAATATGTATGTCCCAATAGCTTCCACACGCGAGCGCATCAAGAAAGGGCATACTCTTTTGGGAGAGTATTCAGGATATAGTATACAAGAAAAGAATCTAATACCCCAACCTCAAGATTCTTCAGCTGAGTTGCAATGTCCCTCATTTTCATGATGTGCTCACGCACACCTCTTACACTGGTAAGTTTCAGGGATGATAATTTCATAATCAGGGTCATGGCATACACCTTCTCTGAAGACTCAAATTGCGCATCAATAGCCTTTAGCAATTTCTTGGCATTGTTATGTTGAATGACTGAACCACGAATACTAGTAGAGAGTTTTGTCTTTATGTACATCACACTGAGACGGTTGGACCGCTCCCATTGTGCATAATGAGTATGCTCAGCATGAGTACTATTCTCAGTAGGTTCTGGTGGTTCGTCTGACCTTAGAGCATAATCAAGATCCATGCACCCCAATTGAAGAAGAACTAATTCTCTCCATTCTTTATAATTACTTCCATTAAGCTCGGGAACAATTATACCATAACTAATTGTAGGTGGTAAGACTGCATCATAATTAAAGAAAACTTATGTATCAATATATTTGAGGCAAATAAACTTAAATCATATTTTACCAATGTAAAACAAGTTATAAAATATGAATCACATAACATCCAAAACTGCATGTGGGCTAAGTTTTTAATTTAAATTGATTCATAATTACTTAATGATGAAACTATCAAATTATATTCCCTTCTTTAATCCCTGTGGGTAAATTAAGAAAGATAAAATAATATTTCATCCTAATTAATCACATTAATATATTGAAAATTCATGTGGGATAAAATTCATAAAATGTGACTAATCACAATTATTGTCTTTAATTATATGTGATCCAAAGGCATTTAATGTATATAATTTAATATAATCAAAGATGTTGTGGCTAATCTTTAATTAATTAAATATATACGGATCACTAGACATTTAATTTTATGAGAAAATATTCATAAAAATTTCATGTAAGGGTAAAACAATAATTTTACGCCCAAAAAGGGGAAAATTGTAAATTTTCATGCCCAAGGGGGAAAACCAGAATTTTAGGCGTCTAGGGCAGAACCGCAATTTTCCTTAATGTGGAGGGGCAAGATCGTAATTTTATTTAGCGATGGTAGAATTGTAATTCTGCAAAAGCAGAATTTTTTTCTTTTCGACCTTTTCTTTCGTTGCGACCAGCCTCGTTCCGCCGCCTAGGCCTCCTCCCACAACCCATGTCTAACCAAATTGATTTATGGGTTTCGAAGAGAACGTCGGGACAAATGAATTATTTCAAAATCCGGCAAAAACGACCAACATATTGACCGGAATTAAGCTTAAAATAATCTGCCCTAAAAACCCTAACCACCAAAATTTCACTGCTCGATTAACCTCCGACGATCAGTATAATATTGAAAAATTTAAGGGTTTTTCTTCCTAATGGCGGTGTGATCATGCAGATCCATTATTGCGTGGTGGGTCGATCGAATTTGGCTAGAATTTTAAATTCCGTTCCAAGCCATAAAAATATGAATGAAAATAAATTCCGTTCCACACATAATTCAATGAAAATAAATTCCATAATTTCATTAAGGCAGAGATTGTAAACATGCTTTAATACCAACTGTTAGATTAAATATAAATTAAAACCTGATGATCCTGATTTATTAATCACATATAAATTCATACAGAATTCGGGATCAATTTGCGGAAACGTAAAGATCAAGATACCTTCAATCATTGATGACATCTGCAAAAGCGAAAAACCTCAAAACCTCGGACAGATCCACGTAGCACAATCAATTTGTAATATGGGAAACACCAGATCTGTACATCCTGTTCTACTAGCCAATACCTCTCAAACCTGATGGTGTGTTTTTCTGTAGTGATAGGGTTTGAACTAGACGACTTGACGTTTCCATTTCGTATGTTACCAACATCTTCCATCAAGACCGTTATGGTAACATATTAACGGACAAATATCACATAATAGATGTGGGTGATAAATTAGGCAATAAATCAGAACTAATTGAGAATACAATATTGAGATCATATTTAGAATAATATAATAAATATATTATAACATTTTTTTCTTTTTTCTTTTTCTTTCTTTGGGGTATGGCAGAGGTGAATATCATGTTTGGGTTTTGTAAAATTCTTTCAATTTTCGAAAATCGCTTTACAAACCATACTATTATCTTCTGGACCAACTTATGCAAACCATGTTTGTACATGTTGTCTATGTAATCGGAATGAAAATCGTTTTGAAGAAGAAGATAGTACTTTTGATCTCGTCATTAGTTCCAACTCGATGAAAGGGAGGTGGACATTCCTCTTTGGAGGTAATTTTATTGAAAATGTAAATTTTAGTAGAGTGTCGAATTTTCTGCATCATATACCATTTTGCAATACTAGTGCATTCAGGCGTTGTCTCTATTTGGAATCATTTTATGAGATATCATTACTAGCTTAAATGTCGTATTGCAGGGCAATAGTATTCAAATCTGCAGGAAAGTTTTGTCACCATAAAAAAGGGGGGAGATTGTTAGATAATTTCTCTTCAGATATTTTGAAGTCGACAAAGCATTTCCATCAGTCTAGTCTGAAGGCTTGCAGACTCTACTGGCAAAGTCTGAAGATCAAAGTTTGAAGATATCAAGACTCAAGTTTCAAAGTTTACTCTCATGGACAGTTTCCAGACCGACAAGTTAAAACTTATATTTTGAGTTTATATAATATGGTTTTGACTCCAACGGCTAAGGAATATATTTCGATTGGAATCAGCACTATAAGATCTTATATTCGTATTCGAATAAATCTAGATTCTCTAAGATTCACAACTTATATTTGGAAGGTTCTACTTATGGAAACCAATATCTTGATTGTATGGGCGAGCAGGATTGATGGGCTATCAACACTTGCCTTAAAGAGCTCGAGATCTCTCTAAATTGATTATGTTCAACGGGTTGATTAGAAGAACTTCTTTGGAAGGTGCCAACGGTAATGAAGGCATGAAGAAGTATTTAAGAGAGACACTCAAGTTGTTGAAGGGTGCTGGATAGAAGAATTCCAAAGTCTGAATCTCCTTGTTATTTTGTGATCTTATTCTTCAAGCAATACGTGTAATCAAAAGAGAGACCAAAGTGTGGTGAGACCTTGAGGAAGTGTAGTAGAGTTTCTACACTGTGGAATCAAGGGCGTGAGATTGTAAACACTATTTTTGATTCTTAGTGAAATCCAGCCAGAAGGGCTGTCCGTGCGGGATAGTGGACATAGGCTTGGTCTAAGCCGAACCACTATAAATCTAGAGTCTTAATTCTCTATCCCTAATCCTTTTTATCTTTCATTACTTTCATTTGCAGCGATTATTGTTTTTAATTTCTTAATCTCTCATTAGAGAAATTGCTTACATTTGGTTAATTTTATAAAATCGCCTTAGTCACCTATTCACCCCCTCTAGGTGCTAATTCTAGTCCTAACAATTGGTATCAGAGCTTGTGTACTCGTTTATAAGAAGTGTCTTTACTTCGAGTAAAAGATCTATGGCTAGTATGTTGCCTACGGGGTTGGTTGAAGGTCAAAGCAATACCGACCTCCATACTTTGATGGAAAAGATTACAGCATATGGAAAAACAAGATGAAAGCATTCCTAAGATCGAAAGATCCTTTGGAGTGGGAAGTGGTAGATAAAGGAATCATTCCTGCCGCTGCATCGAATCGAGAGAGAGGAAAAGAAGTTGCTGGTCCTATCGAGATGACTCAAGAAGAAATAACCAAGAGACAGACTCTTGACGCTAAAGCCATTCATTCCTTATATTGTGCTTTATCCCCTATTGAGTATAACAGAATATCTTCTTGTGATATGGCAAAAGAAGTCTGTGATAGGCTTCACATTACCTATTAAGGGACTGATCGAGTGAAAGAAATAAGGATCAATATTCTTTTGGGACAATATTAAGTCTTTAAGATGAGATAAGGAGAATCAATAACTAACATGTTTAGTCGTTTTACTGAAATTGTGAATGGTCTTGAATATCAGGGACATCCAATCTCAGGACATATGAATGTCAACAAACTCCTACGTGGACTCTCTAAAGACTGGAATTACATAAAAACTTCAATAAGAGAGACACAGAGGATTGCTTCACTCTCTGAAGACGAATTGGTTGGAACTCTTCAGTCTTACGAAGTAGAGCACACCAACGAAGAGGAAGATTCAAAAGGTAAGAAATTTATTGCCTTAAAGTCTAATGATTATTCTGATGTTACAGACTCTGAAGAAGATCTAGATGATGAAGAACTGGCACTCATGATAAAGAGATTCAGAAAGCTAAACAGAAAGGGAAGAAAATTCAATTGGAAGAAACAAAGCTCACAAAGGTTTCAAAACAAATCAACAGATGAAGATGATTCTAACAAAGAAATGACTTGCTTTGAATGCAAGAAAAAGGGACACATCAGACTCAACTGTCCTCTGTTAAAGAAAAGGAAAGGAAAGACTGAGAAATACAGGAATGCACTCAAAGCAGAGACTTTGAGTGATACTAAATGTGAAGAGAGTGATGATGATTATGCCAATATCTGTTTGATGGAAAAATCTGATTCAAACTCAGACCTTGATACAGATACAGACTCAGACAGTGAACTTGAGGTTAGTAATCTAAAAATTCCTGTCAAAGTTTCTAAATATATTGATGAACTTTGTCTTAGTCTAAAAACCTCTCTTAAGAGGATCTCCGAATTGAAAAAAGAGAATTCTACATTGAAGCAACATGAAAAACTTTAGAAAGAAAAGTTTGAAAAGTTGGAAAATAACTTTACTATCTTGAAAGAAAACTCAGACTCTGTTTCCAAAGAAAATAATCTTTTGAAAAATGATATTTCTAATATATCAAAAAGATTTTCAAATGGTTCTGAAAAGTTGGATAAAATTCTTTCGATACAAAGACCCTACTTTGATAAGTTAGGTCTTGGTATGACTTTTGAAACTATTCCACTAATTGATTTCCCAAAGGTGAAGGAAAGAATCAAACAAAGACCAACCAGAATTGTTTATAAAAATCATTTCCAGAAAGTCTTTGTAAAACCTGTTGGCAGAAATGCTTTGAAATGTTCCAAGTGTCAAAGCTCAGAACATTTTGAGAAAGAATGTCCGTTGGTTTGGAGATCTGTTAAAAGGAATTGGGCAAAGACTATTTATTGCTCTAACTCTTCTGGACCCAAGATGATGTGGGTACCAAAGAAAGCTTGAATTCTTTTTAATTGCAGGTCACTATCAAAAGGAAGATTAAATGTTATCTAGATAGTGGCTGCTCAAGACATATGACGGGAGATTCAAGTTGCTTCATAAAACTTGTCAAGATAGATGGAGGAAAAGTTTCTTTTGGTGGTAACAACAAAGGAAGAATTACTGGTCGTGGAATAGTAAAGATTGGAAGTCTGTCTATCAAAAATGTCTCCTTAGTTGAAGGATTAAATTACAACTTGCTTAGCATAAGCCAGTTGTGTGATACTGGATTCAAGATCAATTTCCAGGAAGGAACGTGCTCAGGAATCAGTAAAGACTTTACTCAATCTTTTACTGGACGAAGACATGGAAATATCTATCTTCTGGATGTGAATCATGGAAGATCATAGTGCTTAATATCAGTACAAGATGAAGCTAATCTATGGCACAAAAAGCTAGGCCATACCAATATGAAGCAAATCACCAAGATCTCTTCTAAGAAACTTGTTCGAGGATTGCCTATTCTCAATTACTTAAAGTTTGATCTATGCACACCATGCGTAATGGGTAAACATGTTAGAAACTCTTACAAACCAATAAGTAAAGTTTCTACTAATTGTGTACTGCAGCTTCTGCATATGGACTTATTTGGACCTACTAGAACGCAAAGCATTGGTGGAAAAAGGTTCTGCCTAATAATAGTGGATGATTATTCACAATTTACTTGGGTCTACTTTCTTTCAAGTAAGTCTGAGACTTTCTCTCACTTTTCAAAGTTTACTAAGAAGGTGTAGAATGAGAAATGTCACACTATCTCAAGCATTCGTATAGACCATGGAGGTGAGTTTGAAAATCAAGACTTTAATAAATTCTGTGATGAATCTGGTTTTCAGCACAAATTCTCTTCTCCGTACACACCGGAACAGAATGGGGTTGTGGAAAGGAAGAATAGGTCTTTACAAGAAATGGCAAGAACTCTTTTAATTGAAAGTAATATTTCTTCAAGGTTTTGGGCTGAAGCTGTTTTGACTGCTTACTATATTATTAACAGAGTATTCTTAAGGCTAATTCTTAAGAAAACTTCTCATGAAATTTTTAAAGGAAAGAAACCAATTGTTTCTTATTTTCAAGTATTTGGTTGTAAATGCTTTATTATGAAGAATGCAAATGATCGAGTTAGTAAGTTTGAAGAAAAATCAGATGAATGATTCTTTCTTGGTTACTCAACTGCAAGCAAAGCCTATAGAGTATTGAACAAGAAGACTCAGACTATGGAAGAATCAATGAACATCAAATTTCAAGACTCTCCACAAATTCAGCCAATTCAGACTGAAGAATCAAAATCTGTTCCAGACTCTGCTAGATCTACCTCCCATGAAGCAGTTCAAAATTCAGAAGCAGTACAACAAGTTATTGATGAAGAATCAACTCAAAAAGATCAACAATATATCAGACTATCTAGTAACTGGAAGCACAAGTCTAGTCATCTTGAAGAACTCATTATTGGAAACGTTAATGAGGGAATTCGAACAAGATCCAAAAGGCGAGAAGAGTCTAGTGCTGTTGCACTTATTTCTGAAATAGAACCCAAAAACATTGAAGAAACCTTAGCTGATGAAAGCTGGATTGAAGCAATGCAAGAAGAGCTCAGACAATTCAGTATTAACGACATATGGGAATTGACTCCTAAACCAAACGGTAAATTTGTTATTAGAGCTAAATGGGTTTTCAGGAACAAAGTCGATGAAAAAGGCAAAGTGACAAGAAACAAAGCAGTCTCGTGGCTAAAGGATACACGCAAGAAGAATGGATAGACTATGATGAGACTTACGCTCCAGTAGCAAGGTTAGAAGCAATCAGATTACTACTTGCTTTTGCATGTTATAAGAATTTCAGGTTATTTCAAATGGACGTCAAAAGCGCATTCCTGAATGGATTTATTCAAGAAGAAGTCTATGTGGAACAACCTCCTGGATTTGAAGACTCAAATAAACCAGACTCAGTGTTCAGACTGAAGAAAGCTTTATATGGATTAAAACAAGCTCCTCGAGCTTGGTATGAAAGGCTAAGTAACTTTTTAATTCAAAGTGGTTTCTCTAAAGGAAATGTAGATACTACATTGTTTATTAAAAAGGAAGGCAAAAGCTTTCTACTTGTTCAAATTTATGTTGATAATATTATATTCGGATCATCTAATGAAACTTTGTGCAAGAAATTTTCTAAGTCTATGCATGATGAATTCGAAATGAGCATGATGGGTGAACTATCATTTTTCCTTGGTCTACAAGTGAAACAACTGAAAGAAGGAATCTTTATTCATCAAGAAAAATATGCAAAAGAACTTGTTAAAAAGTTCGGTCTGGAGAATTGCAAAAATATTGACATACCTATGTCAAGTTCTTTGAAGATAGACAAAGATGAAGCAGGGAAGAAAATCGACCAAAAATTATACATGAGTATCATTGGTTCACTTCTTTATCTTACTGCATCTAGACCTGACATATTATTTAGCATTTGCATATGTGCTAGGTTTCAATCAGATCCTAAGGAATCTCATTTAAGTGCTGCTAAACGTATCATTAAATATATTGCAACTACTGCTAAGATTGGTCTATGGTATCCCAAAGAATTGGGACTTTACTCTTCTTGGTTATTCAGACGCAGATCTTGCAGGTTGTAGAGTTGAAAGAAAAAGCACTTCAGGTACTTGTCAATTACTTGATAACAGGGCAGTATCTTGGTTTTCAAGAAAGCAAAGTACTGTGGCTCTTTCAACAGCTGAAGCAGAATACGTAGCTCTTGGAAGTTGCTGTTCTCAAATACTGTGGATAAAACAACAACTACGAGACTTTGGTATCGAAGACTCTTGTACAGAGATCAAATGTGACAATACCACTGCAATCAATCTTACAAAGAATCTTATCCTACATTCAAGAGCAAAATATATTGAGATTCGACATCATTTTATAAGAGATCATGTTCAGAACAAAGAAGTCTTGATACAATTTATTGACTCAAAGAATCAACTGGCATACATCTTCACAAAGCCACTTGAAAAAAGTTTATTTGAGTCTATTCGTTCAAGACTCAACATTTTATCTCTTGAAGACTGTTGAAGTTCATACTTAGAATCTAAGTCTGACAAAGTATCAGACTCAAAGATTCAAACTTGGAATGCCAATCGTCATGACTGTAAGTTGTTACAATTACAGTTCATTTACTCACTTAAACTGATATCTCGAAAATGTAAGATTGTCTGTTTATCTCTAATTGAGTTTATTAAGGCTGTTAATCTTAAAAAGGGTGGTTATCGATTTGTTTAAGGCAGTTATTTTTTGGAAAAGAATTTTTTATTTTTTCCTTATTGCGACGCTTCAGATACCACGAATAAATTACTTTTTATACTCCTTCTCCTTTTCTTTTTTACTTTACCCAGAAACCCTAGATCACATTTTTTTTCACTCTCTGAGATTCTCCTTCTCAAGTTCTTCTCCTCAAGTTTTTATCTTTCTTGCGACACAAGTGTGAAAGTTCCCTCCAAGAAAGTGAAAATGTCGTACCAGAGGAAATCTTCAAGAATAGCGAGCAGGGGACCACAGGGCTCGGGTGAGGGGCCTACGCATTTTGATCTCACTGATGAATGTGACTTTCCAAGTGAACAGATGCACCAACACTCTCAACAGCGCACCTCTTCGACTAGATCTCATGTTCGTCATCCCCAACATGTAGAGGAAATTATTGAAGACATCGAACCTGTAAGGTCTCTTAAGCCTGCGTTTGTTTATAGGCTTTATTCTGCATTGAAGGAAGGAGATTCTGCAATGACTTTCATTGATGAGTTTTTGAAAGAGAAAGGCTATAAAAATGAGACACATTTTCTCATTGTGATGGAGCGATCGGGCGTTGTTCCTGTTGGAACGGCAGCAAAAACATTTACGAACTTTCCGAGTGACCCTCACTTTGGTTGTGTAAATCACCCTGAGGGGAAAGATGATGATGAGAAGATGTTTGTACATTTTAAGCCTAGGATTGGTGTGGCTGTAACTCTTCGAGGAAAGAGGGACGGAATGTTTTGATCAGAGAAACACAAGCAGGTGTATGGAAAATTGCTGAAGCGTGGGGCGATGAACCCACAAACTGTGGATTTTGATTTTCTAGATCTGTTGGGCATCAATTTGAGGGAGAAGTTTGAGAAGCTTCAACTTCATAAATTCTGTACTGAAAGTGAGGTTGCTCATTCTTAATTGACAGCCTATTTTTATTCCAACCTCAGTTTTCTTGATGCAAACAGTTTTTCTTTTAGTGTGAGAGATAGAGAGTATGTGGTTGACACAGATACTCTGGCTGATATTATTGGTGTGGAAAGAGGAGCTTTCCAATCAATTTCTGTGTCTGTTAGCCATGCAACTCTGGAGCTTGCGAGAGACAGAATCGCAGAAGGACGTCTCTCCTACTCAAGGATGAATGCTACAAACACTCTGCTTCACAAAATCGTAATCAACTGTCTTAGACTGAAGTCGACATCGAAGATAGAGTATCCATCTCGAAGCCAAACCGATGTATGCCATCAAGATCGGTCTAAACTTCTCTTTGCCCCATACCATCATGTTTCACATGTACATGTCTATGGCGAAGGACAAGGGAAAACTCCCTTATGCCGCTCTCATCACTGCGTCTTTTCGGACATTTGAACATTCAGCCTCCCCACATTCTCTCTGTGAAGACTATTGCTCAAATGGTCATTGGACTGAGGATGATTACAAAAATGCGTCTGAAAGAACTCAACAACAAGTTGGAGCAATTCAAGGAGAAAACCCCTATTAAGACCAGACCAGACTCTTCTGCTGCAAAGAGGAAATGAAAGGATCCTGTGACTGGTCCTATCAAGAAGAGGCGGGCTATCATCTTGGAGGATGAAGATGATGAGGATGATATTCCTATCTCTGCCCTTGTTTCTCAGCATTTTGCTCCTGTGTCAGCAGAACCATAACAGCAAGTTGCAGAGGAATCTGAGAAAGGAAACCAGGAGAAGGAATCCGTGCAGACAGAAGAAGAAGAAGAAGAAACAGCAAAAACAGACTCACAGCAACAACCAGCAGAATCACATGCCGAAGAAGATCGAGCATATTTTCCAGCAGAAAAGGAGGATCAACAACATTTTGCCACTGAGGAAACTTCTCAGCAAGAAGAGTTCTTCTCCCCTCCAGAAGGCATTGAAACAGGGGGAGATGTCCAAAGAGAAAGTACTCCTCTTCTCTTGACATTTACTAGTGCAGGTGACGTAGATCACCTCCTGGTGCAGAAGATGTTCATGCTGCTCATTTTCCTGAGGGAGAGGCAACATTTCCAAACATTGATCTTCCTGCTGATATTCACTCCACTGGCTTAACTCCACCATCAGGCCGTGTTGATGCAAGCACACAAACTGACAATTCAGCTGATTTCGGAAGGCTGCTTAAAATCATTTTGGAGCTCAAAGGTCAGATATATGCTATGGGGTGTGAATTTCAGACTCTGCAGAGTGAGAATCATGCCATGTTCATTTCCTTGCATGATCAGATTAAAGATATTCAACATTAGGTTCAGGCCACTGCCAAAGGCGCTGCTCTCACTCAACTACAGGAGGATTTGAGGAAGCTGGAAGGAACTGTCAAGTCTCTGGAGGACTTTCAACTTGTTCGCATTCCTCGCACACCATAATTTTCTCACCTTTTTATGATGACAAAAAGGGGGAGAAGACTTTGCAGATTTTCACTCTATTCACTCCATTCCAAACTTTCACCTTTTAAACACCTTTTTGGATTTAATATTTTGTTTGGTTATGATTGACATTTGTGATTGACATTTTGACTTTATCTTGAGTTTTGGAATGCTTACTTTTTACTGCATTACTTTAAACTATTAAAATAGATAAAGATAGTGGACTAATTTGTTTTCTGTGGATGCAGATCTGTGTACAAGACAAGTCTGTGTACATGACAACTTATACTATCTTTACTCTAATCTTTTATGAGATATCATTGCTAGCTTAAATGTTGTATTGCAGGGCAATAGTATTCAAATCTGCAGGAAAGTTTTGTCACCATCAAAAAGGGGGAGATTGTTGGATAATTTCTCTTCAAATATTTTGAAGTCGACAAAACATTTCCATTAGTCTAGTCTGAAGGCTTAGCAGACTCTACTGGCAAAGTCTGAAGATCAAAGTCTGAAGATATCAAGACTCAAGTTTCAAAGTCTACTCTCATGGACAGGTTCCTGCACCGACAAGTTAAAACTTCTATTATGAGTTTATATAATATGGTTTTGACTCCAACGACTAAGGAATATCTTTCGACTGGAATCAGCACTACAAGATCTTATATTCGTATTCAAATAAATCTAGATTCTCTAAGATTCGCAACTTATATTTGGAAGGTTCTACTTATGGAAACCAAGATCCTTATTGTATGGGCGAGCGGAATTAATGGGTTATCAACACTTGCCTTAAAGAGCTCGAGATCTCTCTAAATTGATTATGTCCAACGAGTTGATTGGAAGAACTTCTTTGGAAGGTGCCAACGGTAATGAAGGCATGAAGAAGTATTTAAGAGAGACACTCAAATTGTCGAAGGGTGCCCGATAGAAGAATTCCAAAGTCTGAATCTCCTTGTTATTTTGTGATCTTATTCTTCGAGCAATACATGTAATCAAAAGAGAGACCAAAGTGTGGTGAGACCTTGAGGAAGTGTAGTAGAGTTTCTACACTATGGAATCAAGGGCGTGAGATTGTAAACACTCTTTTTGATTCTTAGTGAAATCCAGCCAGAAGGGCTGTCCGTGCGGGAGAGTGGACGTGTAGACTTGGTTTAAGCCGAACCACTATAAATTTTGGAGTCTTGATTCTCTATCCCTAATCCTTTTATCTTTCATTACTTTCATTTGCAGGGATTATTGTTTTTAATTTCTTAATCTCTCATTAGAGAAATTGCTTACATTCGGTTAATTTTATAAAATTTCCTTAGTCACCTATTCACCCCCTCTAGGTGCTAATTCTAGTCCTAACACTTTGGAAGGTGCCAACGATTTTAAAGGCATGTAGGAGTATATAAGGAAGACGCTATAGTTATTCAAATGTGTGTGTGATAGAAAAATTTCAAAGTCTAAAGCTCCTTGTTCTTTGTTGTTTCATTTGTTGAGCTTAAATTTGTAGTCAAAAGAGAGATTAGATATTTGTGAGACCTTGAGAAAGTGTAGCAGAGTCTCTACACTGTGGAATCAAGGACGTGAGACTGTAAAATCTCTTTTGATTCTTAATGGAATCCAGCCAATGAGCTGTCAGTGCGGGAGAGTGGACGTAGGCTTGGTCTAAGCCAAACCACTATAAACCTTGTGTTTTGATTCTCTATCCCTAATCTCTTTACTTCATTTCACAGCTTTATATAATTGTCTATAGTCTGTTACATTTTCAGTCTAGACAAATTATTTTGTTAAGTATTGCAAAAACTTCTTTAATCACCTATTCACCCCCTCTAAGTGCTTCTTCTAGCCATTTCAATTGGTATCAGAGCTTGTGTACTCATTAAATTGAAGTGTTTTTACTTTTGAGTTAAAGATCTATGACTAGTATGTTGGCTCCAGGTTTGGTTGAAGGCCAAAGCTACACCAGACTACCTTACTTTGATGGAAATGATTATAGCATATGGAAAAATAAGATGAAGGCATTCCTTAGATCGAAAGATCCTCTGGAATGGGATGTGGTAGAAAAATGAATCATTCCTAAAGCTACATCAGTCTCAGAGAGGGGAAAAGAAGTTGCAGAAGCTAGCGAAATGACCCAATAAGAGATAACCAAGAGACAAGTTCTTGATACAAAAGCAATTTACTCTTTATATTGTGCATTATCTCCCACTGAATATAATAGAATATCTTTTTATGAAACAACCAAAGAAGTCCGGATAGGCTGCACATTACCTATGAAGGAGTTGATCGAGTGAAAGAAACAAGAATCAATATTCTACCTGGACAGTATGAAGCCTTTAAGATGAAGCTAGGAGAATTTATCACTGATATGTTTAGTCGCTTCACTGAAATTGTAAATGGTCTAGAGTATCGGGGACAGCCAATCTCAGGACCCATGAAGGTTAACAAATTACTGTGTGGACTCTCCAAAGACTCGGAATTACGTAAATATTTCAATAAGGGAAACACAAAGGATTATGCCGCTCTCTCAGACGAACTAGTTGGCACACTTTAATCCTATGAAGTGGAGCAAATCAATGATGAAGAAGATCCCAAAGGGAAGAAGTCTATTGCTTTAAAATCTAACGATGATTCTAATGTTACAGACTCTGAAGAAGACTTAGATGATGAAGAGCTAGCACTTATGATAAGAAGGTTTAGGAAACTGAGCAAAAAGAGAAGAAGATTCAATTGGAAGAAACAAAGCACTCAAAAGTTTCAGAACAAATCAACTGAAGATGATGAATTCAATAAAGATGTGATTTGATTCGAATGCAAGAAAAAATGGACACATCGAATCTAACCCAACCGTCCTTTATTGAAGAAAAAGAAAGGAAAGACTGAGAAATACAGAAAGACTCTCAAAGCAGAAACATGGAGTGATACCGAATACGAAGAAAGTGACGATGATTATGCCAATATTTGTTTAATGGCAAAATTAGAATCGACTCACTTTGAGACGGATATAGACTCGGACTCGAGATAGTGAAATTGAGGTAAGCAATTTTAAAATTCCTACTAAAGTCTCGAAATACATTGATGAACTTTGTCTTAGCCTTAAAACTTCTCTTAAGAGGATTTCCAAGCTAAAAAGGGAGAATTCTACACTGAAGCAACAAGAAAACTGCTGGAAAGAAAAGTTTGAAAATTTAGACAAAAGTTTTGTCATTTTGAAAGAAAATGCAAACTCTCTTTCAAAAGAAAATACATGTTTGAAAAATGACATTTCAAAAGTTTCAGAAAGGTTTTCAATAGGATCTAAGAAGTTAAAAAGATTCTTTTGATACGTAGACCTTACTTTAACAAATCAGGTTTGGGAATGGCTTCTAAAAGTAAAGGAAAGAATCAAACGAGACCTACAAAGAACTTTTATAGAAATCATTTTCAAAAAGTTTTTGTAAAACCT
This sequence comes from Eucalyptus sp. ANBG9806169, assembly GCA_014182395.1. Classification (NCBI taxonomy): domain Eukaryota; kingdom Viridiplantae; phylum Streptophyta; class Magnoliopsida; order Myrtales; family Myrtaceae; genus Eucalyptus; species Eucalyptus sp. ANBG9806169. The sequence continues at coordinate 27,554,214 of CM024580.1, forward strand.
GTTGGTCGAAATGCTCTTAAATGTTCTAAGTGTTATAGCTCAGAACATTTTGAGGAAAATGTCATATGGTTTGGAGACCCGTTAAGAAAGATTGGGCAAAGACGCATATTACACTAACTCCTCTGGACCCAAGAAAATGTGGGTACCAAAGAAAGCTTCAGATTCTTCTTTAATTGCAGGTCACTAGCAAGAGGAAAACTAAATGGTATTTGGATAATGGTTGTTTAAGACACATGACAAGAGATTCAAGTTGTTTCATAAAGCTTGTTCAAACAAATGGAGGAAAAGTCTCTTTTGGTGGAAAAAGCAAAGGAAGAATTGTTGAATGTGGAACAAGAAAGATTGGAGGTCTCACAATTCATAATGTCTCCTTGGTGGAAGGACTGAATTACAATTTACTAAGCATAAGTCAACTATGCGACAATCGGTTCAAAATCAATTTCCAGGAAGGAACATGTTCAGGAACCAAGAAAGATCACTCTCAATCTTTTACGAACGTAGACATGGAAATATTTATTTTGGATGTAAAGCCAAAAAGACCTCAATGCTTGATATCAATACAAGATGAAGCGAATCTCGGCATCGAAAGCTTGGCTATATCAACATGAAGCAATTTGCCAAAATCTCTTCCAAGAAGCTTGTTCGTGGACTACCCAACCTGAAATACCAAAAAACTTACTTATGCACACCATGTGTGTTGGGAAAACAGGTTAGAAGTTCTTTTAAACCAATAAATCAAGTTTTCACTAATCATGTATTGTAGCTTCTACATTTGGATCTTTTTGGACCAACTAGAACTCGAAGCATTGGTGGAAAAAGATTTTGCCTAGTAATAGTGGATGATGATTTACGATTTACTTGGGTCTACTTTCTGGCAAGTAAGTCTGAAACATTCTCTCACTTTTTAAAGTTTGCTAAGAAGGTGCATAATGAGAAAGGATATGTTATTTCAAGCATATGGACAGATCATGGAGGTGAGTTTGAAAATCAAGACTTTGCTAAATTCTGTGATGAATCTGGTTTTCAGCATGTGTTCTCCTCTCCTTACACTCCTGAACAAAATGGAATTGTGGAAATGAAGAATAGATCTTTACAAGAAATTGCAAGAACTCTTTTAATTGAAAGTAATATTTCTTCTCGTTTTTGGACTGAAGCAGTTTCTACATCATGTTATATTATTAATAGAGTATTCTTAAGGCCTATTCGAGAGAAAACTCCCTATGAGTTATTCAAAGGAAAGAAGCCAATTGTTTCTTATTTTCATGTTTTTGGTTACAAATGCTTTATATTGAAAACTGCAAATGAACGAATTGGTAAATTTGAAGAAAAATCAAACGAATGAATCTTCCTTGGATATTCAACCTCTAGCAAAGCCTACGAGAATATTCAACAAGAAAACTCGCCTCAGTGGAATAATTGATGAATGTCAAATTTCAAGACTATCTTCAAAATCAATCGATTCAAACTTAGACCGAAGAATCTGAATCTGCTCCGTACTCTACAAAGTCTATCTCCCCCGGCGGAGCGAGACTCTAGAAAAAAAGCAACGAACGGATGTTGAAGAATCAACTGAAGAAGAAGATCAACAATCTGTCATACTAACCAGCAACTGGAAGCATAAGTCTAGTCATCCCAAATAACTCATCATTGGCAATATTGATGAAGGAATTCGTACCAGATCCAAAAAGCAAGAAGAGTCTAGTGCTGTGGCACTTATTTCTGAAATCAAAACCAAAAGCACCGAAGAAGCTTTAACTGACGAAAGCTAGATTGAAGCAATGCAAGAAAAACTCAGGCAGTTCAGTATTAACGATATTTGGGAATTAACTCCTAAACCAAAAGGTAAATCTATTATTTGAGCTAAATGGATTTTCGGAACAAGATGGACGAAAAGGAAAAGTGATAAGGAACAAAGCAAGACTCGTGGCCAAAGGATACACGCAAGAAGAAGGGATAGACTATCATGAGACCTACGCTCCTATAGCAAGGTTAGAAGCAATTAGATTATTACTTGCTTTTGCTTGTTATAAGAATTTCAAGTTATTCCAAATGGACGTCAAAAGTGCGTTTCTAAATGGATTCATCCAAGGAGAAGTCTATGTGGAACAACCTCCCAAATTTGAAGACCCAAGGAAACCATTCAGACTGAAAAGGCTTTATATGGATTAAAGCAAGCACCTCGAGCTTGGTACGACAAAGTTAAGTAAGTTTTTAATTCAAAATGACTTTGTTAAAGGAAAAGTAGTCATTACCTTATTTATTAAAAATGAAGGTAAAAACTTTTTACTTGTTCAAATTTACGTTGATGATATTATATTTGGTTCATCTAACGAAAAACTGTGCAAGAAGTTTTCTAAGTCTATGCAGAATAAATTCGAGATGAGCATGATGGGTGAACTATCATTCTTTCTCGGACTACAAGTAAAACAATTGAAGAAATGAATTTTCATTCACCAAGAAAAATATGCTAAAGAACTTGTCAAAAAGTTTGGTTTGGAGAATTGCAAAAATATCGATATACCAATGTCAAGTTCTTTGAAACTGGACAAAGAGAAAGAGGAAAGAAAGTTGACCAAAAGCTGTACAGAGTATCATTGGTTCACTTCTTTATCTTACTACTTCTAGACCTGACATTTTGTTTAGTGTTTGCATTTGTGCCAGATTTCAATCAAATCCCAAAGAATCTCATCTAAGTGCTATGAAATGCATAATTAAATATGTTGCAATAACCTCTAAGTTAGGTCTATGGTATCCCAAAAAAGGAGACTTTACTCTCCTTGGATATTCAGACGCAAATCTAGCAGGTTGAAGAGTTGATAGGAAGAGCACTTCTGGCACTTGTCAATTGCTTGGTAACAGAACAGTATCTTGGTTTTCTAGAAGCAAAGTACTGTAGCTCTTTCAACAACAAAAGTAGAGTATGTGGCTCTTGGAAGTTGTTGTTCTCAAATCTTATGATAAAACAACAACTAAGAGACTTTGGAATCGAAGACTCATGCACGGAGATCAAATGTGACAACACCACCACAATTAATCTCATAAAGAATCCAATTCTTCATTCAAGAGCAAAGCACATAGAGATTCGACACCATTTTATTAGAGATCATGTTCAAAGTGGAGAAGTCTTGATTTAATTTATTGACTCCAAGAATTAGCTGGCGGACATATTCACAAAACCCTAGAGAAAAGTTTATTTGAGTCTATTCGCTCCGAGACTTAACATATTAGAATCAAGAAGCTCATACTCGGGGATAAAGTCTGAAGATGCTCGGACTCAGAAGACCAATAGTTATAACTGTAAGTTATTTCGTTCTAGCAATTTAACTTTCGGATAAAAACTCGAAAATGTATGATTGCTTACTAATCACAAATTGATTGATGTTGTCTTTCCAAGTTGTAAGCCATTATTCTTTTTCAAAAGTAAGTTATCATTTTTGAAAAGACAGCTTATCTATTTTCAAAAAGGCAGTTATTCATTTTTGAAAAGGCATTTTTACTTTTCCTTTTGTGACGGTTCGTATACCTCATTTCGACTACTTTATATATAGTACTTCTTCTTCGTTTTTACCCACAAACCCTAGAGCACTTAATTTTACTTTCTTACTCTTTCTCTCTAGTTTAATCCATAAAGTTTTCATCTTTCTCGCGAATCGAGTTCGAAAATTCTCTCAAAGACTGTGACAATGTCTTCCCAAAGAAAGTCTTCAAGGATTGCAAGCAATGGACCACAACATATGCGTGAGGGTCCTACGCACTTCGATCTGACCGAGGAAGAAGACTCTACAATGCAGTAGCAAAGTCAACAACATTCTCAACCGTGCCATTTTTCTCAGGCTAGACAACAAGAGCCTTAGCAACATCGGGCGAGGAAGAAATTATTGAGGATGTCGAACCCGTAAGGACTCTAAGCCTGCTTTTTACTTTCAAGCTCTACACCGCCTTGAAGGAAGGTGGTTTTGCGATGACTTTTATTGATAAATTTTGAGAGAAAATGGGTATCGAAATGAAACTACTTTTTTAAGAACGATAAAACGTTTGGGAATCGCTCTTGCTGGTTCGGCAGAAAGGGCTTTTGCAAATTTTCCAAGTGATCCACGTTTTGGAGGAGTTAATCAACCTGAGGGAAAAGATGACGATGAAAAGATGTTCACTCATTTTACTCCTAGAATAGGTGTTGTCTGTGAATGATCGGGAAGTAGAGCAGATCTGTTTTGCTCAAGAACACAAGCGAATGTATTCTAAATTGCTGAAGCGAGGAGTGATGGACCCAAGGAGGGTGGATTTCGATTTTCTCGATTCATTGAACGTAAAAAGCAGCAGGAGAATTTTACTTTACTCCAACTTGAACGATTTTGCTCTAAGACAATAGTAGCTTATCCAGAACTTACTGCGTATTTCTATTCTAATATAAGCTTTTAGATGCGAATAGATTTTCCTTCAAAGTGTTAGAGACTAGGATTATGTCGTAGATATGGACACTCTCGGGCGATGTGATTGGAGTGGAGAGAGGAATTTTCCAAACAATCAGCCGTGTCTATTGGTCATGCCACTATGGAGCTTGTTCGAGATAGAATTGCGAAGGCGGATCTCCTATTCGAGGATGAGTGCCTCTAATGTCTTGCTCCATAAGATTGTGATTAACTATCTCAGACCTAAATCCACATCAAAGACTGATGTCTCCAATTTTGAAGCAAAGCTGATGTACGCCATCAACGTTGGTTACAAGTTATCTTTGCCTCATACTATCATGTTCCACATGTATAGGTCAATGGTAAAGGACAAGGGACAACTCCCTTATTTTGCTCTTATTACACGTTTGTTCAGACATCCTAATATTCAGCCCCCAAAACTCGTGTGTTCGAACCATTAATCCAATGGTGGTAGGACTGAAGATGGTTTCAAAGATGCGTCTAAAAGAGCTAAACAAGGCTTTAGAGAGATTTAAAGTGAAGACCCCCGTCAAGACTCAACTAGACCCCGTGGCTGCAAAAGGAAAGGCAAGGAGCCCATGACAGCTCCATCCAATAAGAGGAGAGTACTCATCTTGCGGGATGAAGAAGATGAGGATGACATCACTATTTCTGCTCTTGCCTTAAAGAACTTACAGCGTCCTATTCCAGAGACAGAGGATCGAGAGAACCAAAACAGAGAAGAGACAGAGCAGAGGAGTGAAGAGAGGGAAATGATGAGGAAAGAAGAAGAAGAAAGAAGAACAGAAGGAGAAAATCATGGTGGTTCTCCAATAGAGAAAGAAGTACAAGATCATCGTGACATTGAAGACAATCCAGAAGAGTACTTCTCTCCACCTGAAGGCACTGAAACATGGGGAGCTGCTGATAAAAGAGGTACGCCTTCACTTGCTTTTACCAGTGATGATGTTAGTCATTCTCCTGCCGATCCAGAGGATGTGTATGCCTCTCACTTTCCTTGAAGAAGGTAATGAGGCTTCATCTCCAAGTCTGGATGTTCGTGCTGAAGTTCCATCATCGACAACACTCCTCAAATTGATCATGAAGTAAGTACTCAAACTAACAACTCAGCAGACTTTAGACAATTGGTTGAACTTCTTCCTGGACATCAAAGGTCGATTTATGCCTTGGGATGTGAATTTCAGAATATGCAAAATGCTCATCAAGCCACCTTAGTTTCGTTGCACGATCAAGTTCAAGCCCTTAATCTTCAAGTTCAAGCTAACGCAAAGGGTGAGGATTTAGCGCAACTGAAGGAGGATCTAAAAAAGCTAGAGGAGACTGTCAAGTTTATGGGAGATTTCCAACTCGTCCACATTCCAAAACAATCTTAATTTTATCCAATTCTCTTTATATGCTCAACTTTTTGTTGTTGACAAAAAAGGGGAGAAGTCGTGCATTTGACTATGATTTTGATTTGGTTGGTTTGATTACTTTTGACTTATCTTTTGTTTGGATGGACTAGTTTGGACTGGTTTGGTTTGTTTTAATGCTTGCAAAAGATCTTAAGTTATGATTTTGGTAAAGATAGTTGGTTTTACAGGACTAACTTGTTTTCTGTGGATGCAGAATCGCTACTATCCTTATCTTAATCTACCTATCTTTTATAAGATATCTTTGTTTGCTTAAAGTATTGTCTTGCAGGTCAAAAGTATCCAAATCTGCAGGAAAGTTTTGTCACCATAAAAAGGGGGAGATTGTTGGAGAAAACTTCTCTATTTGTTTTGAGGTTGACAAAACGTTTCCATTAGTCTAGTTTGAACACTTGCAGACTCTATTGTCAAAGTTTGAAGACCTCCGGACTCAAGATTTCAAGTCCGCCCTTATTGATTTTCCGATGGATGAAGAAAAGTATTATTCGTTGAAGAAGACTTATCCAGATGTGGGTATATCTTTAAGAATTTGATTCGTATGGTTGAAGAAGATCTCACGGCTGGAGATGGCACCTCGAAATCTATTATTCGTATTAAAATCAATTTGAGTAATTTAGATCCGTTGATTGACGAAGAGTACTTGGAAGGTTCTACTTATGGAAACCTAGATTCTGATTGTATGGGCGAGTAGGATTGATGGGCTATCATGATATTCCTTAAATAACTCCAGATCTCGATTGATTCTGTCCAATGGGTTGATTGGAAGAACTCCTTTGGAAGGTGCCAACGATTATGAAGGCATGAAGGAGTATATAAGGAAGACACTCTAGTTATTTGTGTGTGTGTGTGATAAAAAAATTCCAAAGTCTGAAACTCCTTGTTCTTTGTTGTTTCGTTAGTTGAGCTTAAATTTGTACTCAAAAGAGTAATTAGATATTTGTGAGACCTTGAAGAAGTGTAGCAGAGTCTCTACACTGTGGAATCAAGGACGTGAGACTCGTAAAATCTCTTTTGATTCTTAGTGGAATCCAGCCACGGGGCCGCGGTATGGGAGAGTGGACGTAGGCTTGGTCTAAGCCGAACCACTATAAACCTTGTGTTTTTTATTCTCTATCCCTAATCTCTTTACTTCATTTCATAGCTTTATATAATTGTCTATAGTCTCGTTACATTTTCAGTCTAGACAAATTATTTTGTTAAGTATTGCAAAAACTTCTTTAATCACCTATTCACCCCCTCTAGGTGCTTCTTCTAGCCCTTTCAAATACATGGCAAAAGTACGCTTTAAGTGCCAAAAGTTGGCATAAATGGACACTTAGGGCACGTTTGGTAACAATTCTTGTTCTCGGAAACAAATTATGATAAGAAATAATTCTTTTTATTCTGTTCCCTGAACTCGATTCTAAGTAAAGAACGCATTTGGTAATTGTCTAAAATTTCTAATTCCTTAATAAAATTTCGTTTGGTACCGTGCTAATTGATTCTATTCCAAATCAATTTCTTTTTAATTTTTAAATATTTTTTTTACTTTTTACTTTTTTTTTCTTTTCATTTTTCCTTTTTCCTTTTTTTTTCTTTTCTTTTTTCCTTTTTTCTTTTCTTTTTTTTCCTTTTTCTTCTATTCTTCTTCTTCTCCTTCTGGCCGGTCATTGGACTGGCGATTGGCCAGACGAGGGCCGACAACCTCACCGGAGCATTGCCAGCCCTTAGCGAGGCTTGCCCTTGTCGGCCGAGCCTCACCGGTAGGGTGAGGCTCAACCTTGCCAAATATGGCAAGGCCGAGCCTCACCGGTGGCTGCCGGCCTCGCCGGGGTTGGGCAAGGCTTGCCTAGCCATCGCCGGGGTTGGGTGAGCCTCACCGGGGCTAGGCGAGCCTAGTTGCCCAACCCCGACGAGGCCCGCCCGGCCACCGGCGGGCCGGGCGAGCCTTGTCGAACCGGTGGGCGATGATCGCGAGCGGCGGCGGCGGACACGAGCGGCGGCGACAACGGAGGACGGCGGCGGGCGGTGGTGGACAGCAGAAGCAATTTTTTTTTATTCTCAAATTCGTTCCCGGAACAAGAATCAATTTTTTTTTATTCTTGATTCCACTCCAAATCTATTCCCAGGAACAAACGCGATTCTCAAGCTCCCAAACTACTCCCGAGAACAAAGAATCGAATTTGACCCTATTTGGATGGTTACTAAACAAAAGCCTTAAGTGCAAAAGTTACGAAAGTGACACTTAAATGCCAAAATCGGAGAAAAATGGATCACTTAAGTGCCACTGACAAAATCCGGCTAAAATGATGACGTGTCAATTTTCTAGCGAAATGAGTGCAAAACGGCGTCATTTTGCATGCCGACGTGGCCGACAATGCAAAAACGACGTCGTTTTGGTGCTGACATTGTAAAAAATTTAATATATAAATTAATTAAATTTAATTTAAAACTAAATTTATTTAAAGAATTTAAAAATTAAAATACAAATATTAAGAAAATTAAAAAAACTAAAAAATTTAAAAATTAAAATAAAAAATAAAAAGGGGGAGGTGGCCGAGGGCTCAACCCTCACTCGCCGCAGCCTCCTCCTTTTTTTTTTTTAAAAAATTTTTAAATATTTTTATTTTTAAATGTTTTAAATAAATTTAGTTTTAAATTAAATTAAATTAATTTGTATATTAAATTTTTTGCCAGGTCATCACCAAAATGAGGTTGTTTTGTACTCGCTTCGCCGAAAAATTGACACGTTAGCGTTTTTGCCGGATTTTAACCAGAGTGGCACTTAAGTGATTCATTTCTCTCCAATTTTGGCACTTAAGTGTGATTTTTGTAACTTTTGGCACTTAAGTGTCCATTTGTACCAATTTTGGCACTCCAAGGGTCCGAGTGTCGTTAATACTTAATTGGTGATATTCAAACCAGTGATTTCCAATTTTTAAGCCAGAAATCTCCTTATGCTATGACTGAGAATTCTCTTTTCCCAGCTATTTTGCTCTCTGAGCAATTTTAGTCTCCACCATACCTTGAATGTGTCCATAATGGTCTGTGAGTGAAGAGTAGTAATTCAAAACCTTGAGAAAAGTAAGATAGTGTAGGGGAATGCACTACGTCGGTTCAACTCGGGAATCTAACCGAACTTGCCTAGACCTATTAGTTCAAGATCATTGCTAAGGAGAATTGGTTTGGTTCTCGCCCGCCTGGAAAATTGAGAGGCAAATTATTCGAGGCGAAATCAACAAATACCCTAGGATAGCGTTGGCTTCTTTACGGGCCACCAATATACACGCGTCATGTAATCTTTGCAATTCCCATAAATGAGGTCTATGCCTTTTGAAATCATTAAAATTCAAGACAAGACAGCATCGACGTACATTTGGACCTTTCCTAGTTAAACCAGTTTTGAACCATCTTTAAAACAATAAATGTTTTCGCACCCTTATAAATTGAACTATTCTCTTCAACAGGAATAGAAAAATAAAATAGTCACTTGACTAACACGTATTTTATAGTAAAATTATGCAACTTTTATATCGTATCATATAAATTATATTTTTACACAAAATAAAAATGGACTGGTTCTCAGTAAAACTAACAATCGGACCAAAACTAGTTGGAAATCGATCTACTCATGTTAGAGAAACATCTTCAAGTGATTTTGATAAGGTCCAAACTATTCTTGATGTAATATTTACTATGAAATGTGCAGATGTTTGTGCCAAAGGACTACATAACATATCCATGGTGTAATCCAAAGAGAAGGAAGTATGCGATAAGTCCCGATACGGTTTTCCAATGACAATGTCTATGTCGAAGTTGTAAATATCGGGTCTTTGGTGTTATGGCAACCACATAAATTTAATGATGTTTGTTGGATTAGCAAACTAGCTATTATGGCTTTGAAATCACACAATAGTAAAATCTAGATGAAACCAATAATCGAGAAACTATGTTGTCCGACAGATTTGTCAAAGACTGCAATGAAAGAATAGCAACATATATATTTGTAGGTAGCTTGCAAATGCTCGGGAAAAAAGATTGTATGGACAGTTTTATCTCTGGACAACAATTCAACAATAACTCTAACGGCTCTTTGCTTCTCCAATCCGCCTTCGAAAGATAGTTATAAAAGAGAAGACCTTAGAAACCAAATGTTATAGAGAGCAACATACCAAGATCTAAAGATTTGTTACTAGCTGTGTTCCAAGTGATACGCTCTCTTTTGATTGTTTCTTCGAGCATTGTATTCGTCCTATTTAAGTAATTGTACTAAAGATTAAGTGTACAAGAGTAAGAGTAGCAGCTAAATCCTAATAATGTGATCCATCTTATGCAAGGATCAATGTTTACTGATTGTAACTTTATAAGCAGATCACTAGTGCAACCTACAAGAGTGGATAGGGTTTTGGGAGAAAGCCGAACCACTATACTTCACTCTTACTAGCACATGGTTCCATTACAAGTTATGAAACATCACGTTGACTTGATCTTAACTTAGCACTAGCTAATTTTCGAAAAAATTGTCAAGTTTTCTAAAACAACTTATTCAACTCCCTTTATATTGTATTATTAGCCCCCAACAACCTGAACCCATTCACTCCTAAGATAGAGTCAATCCAAAAAACACAACATAATTTCCAATTAGAGGTGAAGAATTGAGAGCACATACCATGAGCCTTCGATGATTGATTGCTATAATTCACAATTTCTACGTTTAGATCATGGAACTGGTAGGGATCCAACTATAGGATTATTGAATTTCATACTTGACTATCTATAGAGTCTATCGACCTAGAGGAGGAGACAGAGTCATTCCACAATTTGGGAACAATCTGCTTTAAGATAGAGTGAATTTGATAACTATTTTCTTAAGCCAAATATAATCTCAGATTTCTTGCGAGTTCCAGATATTCAAACGAATCTCGGAGGTTGAAAACTCTCTAATGAAACAGGAAAGAAACGAGTCCCTGAAGCAATAAATATTCTCTTTCCAATTTTAGGGATGAGCATCGATTTAGGGTCAACCTTAGACTAACCTTGCATCAGCCTAACTTGGTCCTGATTCGGTTCCCAGGGGAAGTGGGTCCGTCCTTGGTCTTGAGATCCTTGGACTAGTACTATGTGAGTTGATCATCGGTTCTAGGAGTTTATAGTCAGTTCTACTCGTACTAACCCTGACTGTATATTATTTATATTTTTTTTTATATAGAGAAAACCCTAAGTTACACGGCGTCAACAGTATTAAAAGGCTCCTTAGTGAGGAGTCTAAGTAATTTTACATTATTCTTTAATAGCTTAGACTTCTAATGTTTTTTACAACATCAACAACCATAATTTACAAAAGAGGAAAATATTTGTGTGAGGAGTTCTCACAGCATCTAAAACAATGTAAATAGCTTATCACGGTATCCTTCTTTAGTACTTATTCTCTTTTGTCTTCTTTGTCTGCTTAGTCTTCAATTTGCCAAAATTGAAACAAACAGCTTCCCTACTTGCTGCTCGACACTTGCCTCACTCACTTATGGTCGCTCACCCCACGCACCGCTCGCCTCCCTTGTTGCTCGCCACTTGCCCTACTCACCGTTCAACGCTCGCCCCATTTGATGCTTGCCGCTCGCACTGCTCGCCTCTCTTCGTTGACCTTGCTTGTCGTCGAACTCATTGGGCCAATCTGGTCCTCAGTCGCTTTTTCGAGAAGTACAAAAAATAAAATAAAAAAATTATTGGTTGGTCCTAGGAACCGAACTGAACATGTTGCGTCGGTCTGATCCTCAATCTCAAAAATTGAGAACCAACATTGCAAGTTAGTTCTAGGATTAGGGGGTGGACCCGCTCAACTCGGACCATGCTCACCCATTTCCAATTTAATACCAAAGCTTTTTTCCTGTCGATCTAAAAATATTTTGTTGATAAATAAGTCTTTTTAATCCTTTTATATGATCGTGTTCAATTATTTTGATGAAGACCGAGAAGTTACGTATTATAGCTGGGGAGGAATCCAATATTTTAACCTGGTAAATACGAGTGTGAAAAAGAACAAATGGAGTCCAAGCCAAAGTCGTGTTTGGGATCAAATTGAATTGTGTTACGTTGTAAGGAGTAAGCGACATTCTCCTATGCCCTTTTGAAAATGAAGAACCCACCACAGGCCTTGAGTGCAATAATGGTCTGAAGCAGCAAACATGAAGGGTGCATATGGTAATGTTTTTATTCTCGAAAATAATTTTTATTTTTAGAAATATTTTTTTCTATTTTTGTTTCAGGGAACAATTTCGAGCATTTTAAGATATTTGATAAATACACAAAATTTATATTTCTAGAATAGAAATATATTTGGTATGACCTCAAATATTTTTGTGACTTAGAATTTCTTTTATTTATTAATAATTTTATTAATTTTTCTTTTTTTTTCTTCTTTTTCTTTTTCTTCTCCTTTCTTTAGCTAGTCACTGACCTTGGCCATGGCCGGCCGAGGGTTGGTGAGGTCGCCAACCTCAAGGGAGCCTCGTCAGCCACCAGCGACCTCGCCCGACCACTGGTGAGGCTCAACCTTGCTCGGACCTGGTTGGGTCGACCTCACCATGGCCGAGCAAAGTTGAGCCTCTCTAGTGGCCAAGTGAGGCTTGGGGGGCCTTACTAAAGGCCGGCGAGCTTGAGGCCAACTTGCCAAGGGCCAATGAGGTTCGACGAGGTCATTGGGCCTTGTTTGGCCAGTCGCTAAAAGGAAGAAGAGAGGAAGAGAAAAAGAAGAAAAGAAAAGAAAAAAAAAAAAATGCTCATTTCTTAGTTGAGTTTATCTCGAGAAAAACAAAAAACTACTTTTTTTGTTTATTGTAGAACAAAAAACATAAACACATGAGGAGAAAAAGTTTGGGATGTGTTGACACCTAAATTTTGGCGAATCAGTTACTAGTATTTATTTTATTAAAAAATTAGGGGTTAATTTTTATCCTTGAAAAAAAAATAGTTAATTGCATAGCACATAGTTTTAGGCGCATTTATTTTTAATTTGCATTTTTTTGCATTTAGCATTAGATCGACGGCGGCATATTCCGATAGGATTTTTCATATATTCAAGTAATATACACCAATGGGTATATTCTTTGGTAGAAAATAAATTTTTGGATGGAATATTTGAAAAATACAAAAGTGGAATCATTGCACGGGGCGTAACGACATATTTAGCAGACGTGCGCAACCAAAAAGGAAAAATATATGTCGGGAGGTATATTTTTTGACCTATAAAAATACATCGCGCGCAAAAGTAAAAAGAGTGCCACACACATTGAAATACCCGGCCAAAAAGTGAAACATCGTTGCAGCAAGTCAATTAACGACCCAAGGAGCCCCTACTGTGTGATCCACCGCCTTCGTGTAAGCCAAGCCAAAAGCACCCTTGGCTGAGAAACCCACTGTCGGCCATGCAAGCCGCCGCACCTCCATCGTGAATCATCGTGATCCCGTGTCACAATCCATCGCCGTCCGTCAGACTTCACAATTATCAAGGAGTCCAAGGGTTCAACAATTGCACTGCATCACTTTAGGGCGAGCGAAGCCAGTCAAAATCTCTCCACCGTTTGGACCTTGAGGAGGGTACACGTAGCAAGGAATCCTCCACGGAGCCATCAGTGAAGAACAAGCCAATTGAATAGGAAAAAAAGAAAGATTGTTTGTGCTTGCGCCCAATCATTGACGAGTCCTTGACTCCCACGAGCCTCGGAAATTTTTGTTTCGCAGGTCTCTTGAACCCATCAAGTGACTTTCGAGCACCGAAACACCGTTGCATCGCGAGTAGCCATTCGAGGATCAGAATTTGGAAACCAATATCAAGTAGGTGAAAATCTTATCTATTTTGATTTTCGAAAATTCCATTACCTTATTTGTGATATTTGTCAATGCATATAATTGAAATCCCCGACGTGGATATTCACAACTCGAGTAGCCTTTTAAATTAGGGATTAATCCCTAATTTCACAACGTGCATATGATTGACAGGGCTCGATTTTCGCGCCCGAAATCCGACTCGCAATCACACGGAAAATCGCCAATCTAATCTCACGCCGAGATTCGATTTTGCGGTTTTATTTAAAATTGGCCAATCCGATCCCATGCACGGGATATGATTCTGGCAATTTTAGGATGTCGATCTTATTTTGCCCGATTTGCTGTGGTGTTAGTTGAATCGCTATTTTCGTAAAATGAAAAAATCCAAAAAAATCGAATTAGGATTAGGTTTGTTTTTTTTTTTTTGTTATCTTGCATGATTAGATTAGGGATTTTATTTTGAATCATGAAAAAGAAAAAAAAAGTGCATTCATTTAGGATGTTAGTTTCTTTATTATTATATGAATTGCATGTTTAATTTTAATTTCGAATTTCATAAAAAAGAAAAAAAATTGGAATTAGGGCATTCTTTTTGCATGTCATTGCATATTAGATAAAATTGCATGTTTAATTTTAGGTCTAAATAGATCTTTTAGATGAATTGCATGATAGGTTAGTTTTTTTTTTTTTTTTAAATGCATGTTTAGAAGGCATTTAGAATATAGCATTTTACTTTAGTTTTCACTTTTAGCTAGACTTTTATTTTCTTAGTGATTTTAATTATGAAGTTTCGTTAAATAGAAAATAAAAAAAAAAAAATCATGTGCACATCATATAGGGATTATTGCTAGAATCATTTAATTAGAAATTGTTCGTCATTAGAATTAGGTCATTTTGGTTAATTTAGATTGCATATTTAATTATTGCATATTCATTAAGAAATCATTAGTTTTTTTTTTTTTACTCATTCATATAGTTTAAGACATTTTGCCATGCCATATTATTTCATGTTAGGGTTAGAAGCACCGCATTGCATTGCATAAGGACTATATTCTCGTTAAAAAGTGAAAGCAAAAAATTGAGTGATTGATTGTTAATTGAAATCATATCTAGGATTGCTGATGTGAATTCCGATCTAACAAATGCTGAGCATACTTTCGCTGCTTTGAGGTAAGTTCTGCATTGTTTAATTGCTTTCTTGAGTGTTAAATTGGTGGTATGCGCACCGCATGATCACCTCACATGTTAGGGAAGTAAATTAAAATTAATTCAAGTCGCTTGAAAACATTTTTTCGAAATAAAAAGAGAAATGTACCCTAAAGGGCACTAGGGATAGTCTAGTATAACCAAGTCCCCATACCAATGATCTCTCGGTTCGTAGAAGTAAAAGTAAATCTCCCTGCTACTTGGGTTTCTAATCGACCCACCAAAAATAGATTAGTGGTGACCCCAAGCAAAATCAATTGCATGTTAAAATTTGAACCTAAGTTGCGACTGGTGGGGCTTGGGAGAGCCCAAGTTAAGTGCTAGGCTTAGCAATCCATTAGCCAAACCATAGGTGGTTCATACCCGAAAAATTGGTCGCGACGTGGATGGATTTAAGATTGTACATAAAGTTAGTTTTTTAGACAAAAAAATTTGGGGAAGATTTCTGACTAGATTTTATAGTTTGAAGTTTTCTAAGACAAAAAAAGTTTATGACAAAATTAAGACTAGAACTAAAATTTGGAGTTTTTTTTTATAGGGAAATAGGTCATCCAAGGATTCTCGCATTTTTATTTGAATTTGGCCTATAAATTGACCTGTAAATGGCCACCAACCACCAGCCACACATCTTTATATTTGCACCTTGATGACATGTGGTGTGCTTCAAAGGTGGTAAAGTCTTATGGATTGATCTTAGGAGTGAGCATGGTTCTCAATAACTGGATCGGTAGGACTTGGTCCGGGATTCTAGGTTCCAATGTATGCAGGGTAAGTTACAAAATTGCAAAAATTGGAGAATCTCTTTTGATGGGTAGGTTCAAGTTTTAGGTAGGTGAAACTTCTGAATTAAGTTCTCATGTTTTTCTTAGTTTATGTCTTCATACAATCTTGCAATATTTAATGATATTTGATAATAAAAATGTATGATTTGGAACCACTAGTTTGAATTTCTATTTTATAATTGAGACTTTTACTTTATTAATATTTCATATTTTTCATGTGTCTTAATATAAATTATGGGTAAGTGGATTATAAACAGCAAAATTATTGGTGAGCATGGTTTTAGGACAAAACCTAGAATTAGAGAACCGGATGTTCCTAACAATCTGGTTTTAGGTTCCAAGGTATGTGGGATAATGCTCCAGGTTTTGAAAATTGGGAAACCTATTTTAATAAGTAGGTTCCAAGTTTTAGGTAAGTAATCCTGGAAACTTGGAACCTAGAACTTGAAAGAATTGTTTTTGCTATATTCTATGGCGTTTGATGATGAGTATTTAATCATAAATTAGTAGTATGAGCTTCCATTTTATGATTGAGACTTATTTTATTAATGTTTCATATTTCTTCACTGAAGCGCTAATGTGGAAATTTTTAATGATAATTTAATAATTTTCGAATTTTTTTTGGCTTCTTTTCTTATTCTCTCTTTTTTTTCCTCCTCTTTCCTTCGGTGGTCATGGCTGGCGAGGGTTGGCCTTGCTGGGGCGCGAGCGCCGGTGAGGCCGCCGTTGCCAAATCTGGTGAGACCATTTAGTAGTTGTGGTGACCAAGGTTGGAAATGTGCTGACAACTGTGAAGTGGTTATCTTTCTTGCGGGTTTGCAGAGGAGATTCATCGAAGTAGGAAGTTGAAGGGAGGGTCTTTAGCTGACAAAAACGAAGAGATTGGGATTTGGTTATTGGATTTGTGATGGAGGACTCGAGGAACTTTGAGAAAAGCATTTTGCAATTGCCTGTCTTTGCAAAAAAAATGAACGCGGTTTCATTCAAGGTTTCAAGTTAAGAAAAGCGCCACGCCAATTGAATCCCCAATCGTCGTTCATCACCAGTTCGATACGGAAGCAAACTGTGGCAGTCAGTCTTCACCGGCATTTCGTCGAACATTTCATCTGCAAAGAACGAAAGTCCAGGCACCTCCGAAACCTCGAAACAACTCTGATGCCGCATAAAATATCGATCAGCTGCTCGATGTGCGTCCTAAAAGGAGCAAAAACCAAAGTGAGTCCTTGCCAAATCTGGCAAGGTTGACCCGCCTCGGGCTGCAGCCCAGGCGCTTCACTGTGGTGCGGCCGGGCCCTCGCTTGTGGCGGCAAGGCCACTCACCGGCCATGGCTCTGCCGGCCTTTGGAGAAAAAAAAAGGGAAAAAAGGAGAATTTTTTTTTTAAAATTATAAATAAATTATAAATAAAAATGTCCACATCAAAGATCGACCATGGTATATGTAAGCTTGCATGTCACCATATCTAATCAAAATTAATTGAACAACCGAATTGGCTTTAAGTCAAAAGATTTAGGACGGCTAAATTGACACAATAAAAATATTTATGATTAAATTTGTACAAATACAATATATTTGAGATTTTTCTGGCACTTTTCCCGTATTTATGATTAAATTGGTATAAATATAATAAATTTGAGATTTTTCCCGACACTTTTCCTACATATCAAGTGAGATGGATTGGTTGTCATGTCGTTTACCACCCCATGTGATGGCGCGTTGGCTTGGGCTTTTTTCCCCCACGAAGGGGACGGGTTCAAATCCTAGCGTGGTCGCTAATGGTATTAAGTGTGACGCCGTGGTTATGGGTCTTGCGCTAGCGTCACCGGGGTTTACGGTGCGGGCGGTCGGCAAAGCCGGTTCCTCCCGTCTCAAGAAAAAAAAAAACTTGTGTATTTGACGTTACTAATAGGTCCCAATTGGTACCCAACATCTTTTTAGGTCGCTAGGAGTTAAACCGATTATTGATGCAACGTTGTAGGAGAAGGTTTGCTGCGGCGGAGGCTCAAGCCCAAGTGGCAGCCTCCGCCGCAGCTGAAGAGATATCGGCTGCTTTGCTGCGCGACGGCTGCGAAGAAGCCGGCCAAGGCCGAGTAAAATGGACTGGATTCAATACGCGTGTGGATCGACCATTAGGTATATTTCAATCTCTGTGAAATGAAAGAGAAGGGCAAAAAACAAGAGCGGAAAACTAGGTGCTTGTCTCGGGATCTATCTTTTAATTACAGGGTTTCGGTTGTTAAACTAACTACGAAATCGGACTATTGACATTGTAATTAAATGGCGGCGAAAATTTAAAAAAATAAATTAAGAAAGAACATTGGTAACTCTAACAAGAGATCCAGGTAATCGCGGCGAGCCAACGTGCACGGAGATCGTCGAAATAAAAGAAATTTTTAAAAAAGGAAAAATTATTGAGAAAGAAGTCATAATTTACCGCGCATGTCGCTCTCGAATTAGTCAATAAACGATGCTCATTATTAAGTTAATCGAAATTAGAGCACAACGCGGCGACTTGGCTCTACAACTATTTTTGGGGCTTTACAAATTCAGTTTAAAAATAAATGATCGATGTGGTCAACATCTAATGAGGCATGATCTTGCTGTCCGTGCTAGAATCCTCCTAAATAAAGATTAAATTTGGGGGTTCTGTGGTTGTCAGATTCATTTTTGTAATTTAACTGCTTCATTAAATAACTTAAATCAGTTGACAATGCTGGCTTAACGCCTGCATGTTTCCTCGAGAGGTCGCGCTTTGCTTTAGCACGGCTAGGGTGGCCCTTCGGCTATTCGAAAATTTGCCCACTTTGCATATTTTAGTTTTGATAAAAGAGTAAAGTTGACAACAACAAGGTTCTTACTAATTTAATAATTCTAGGACCATGATAATTAGGTCCAAATAGAATAGATTATGTCTAAATATTTCTTATTTGGTTGAATGGATATGAATTAATTGAATGAGAATGAGAGAGAATCGGGGTGTTTATGTGGCAAACCACTGAAGTGGTATTTGTTTAATTATTATTTTAAACTCTCCTCGATGTTGAGATTATTGTTTTGACAATTTCAAGTTGGTGCATTGTAAATTTCTGAAGATTCTTTCAAGTAAAATAAGGAAGTGTGACGACATTGTGAATGGATTGAACTGGTCGTTCTTTCGAGATTCGTTTGAGAACCAGCTTCCCTATATATGAACTTGATAACTTGCCAGATTGATCTTCGGTATAACCATACTGCCTAGAATATTAAAAAATCCAAGAGTACCTATCCTCTCTATCAAGTTCAATGAGAACTTTTAGGGAGAAAATTGAGCTTTTAGTCTTAGAATCCGTCTGTTTGAAGGGAAACCGTTTTTAGGGAAATTGTTTTCCGACTTTTCGGTATTTGGATCGCTGAAAATTAATTGATCTACGGGAAATATTTTATATGGATAATAAACAACGAACTCAGATCGATGGAAAATAATTTCCACTTCTAACGAGAAGAAAATAATTTTCTCTGAATTAGAAAAATCAAATGCAATTCCTAAAATACTGCAATTAGAAAAGCAGGAAAACAGGTGCGAACGTAGAAAACCAAGACGACGAAACCAATATGTCTTTCTCTTGAAACATCATTCATAACGTAACCAATGCCCCAAAAATCCTTAAACAGTTCGCAGCGTCGCAAGTTTCAGGATCACTGTGAATTTACATCTTTGTTTATTGCAATATTAGAAAGAAAACCAAAAGGCCAAGGTAGACTTGATGAAACAAGCCGGCAGGTTTTTTCAACTCCATCGTTATCGGCATTAGGTTAACAATAACCTTTCCAATGTCGTTCTAATGGATAAATAATTATTTCCTTTTTTGGTAAATCATACCCTATACTTATACAAAATATCAAGTAATATCGTTGATACATCAGATAATATCATTGACGATTGTAACGTCTCAATCACGATGGGTGTCAACCCCTTTATAAGAGGTGCCATAATTGTGTTCCAAAACTTATCATAAAAGTGTAATTGTACCCTAAAATTTTCAGAAAGTCCAATTAAGTTATAAAATTTGTTAAATTAGTGCAATCAAGTCCTTATTATTGTTATTATCTCTATCTTACGTGATGTTGATGTGGCTAAAATGATGTTGATCTAATCAAGTTTGATTTAAGTTATATTAAACAATAAGATTTTAAAATAGAAAAAAAAAAAAAAAAACCGAGGAAATGTAGGCAAGGGACAACCCTCATCACTGGTGAGTGAAGGCGGCTACTAGCCGGCAGCAAAAGTCTAATACTTTCACTTATAAAAATCGTCAAGAGGGAACTCCAGTTCGAACCCATCAACACATCTAATTGGATTCACTTTTGCTCAAAAGTTTAAGTCAATGAGTTATGGGTCAACTATAATATATTTATTCTACACCATACTAATTTTCCGATAGGGGACTTGTCTATGTGAATCCTAACATCTTGATCGTGTAAATAACTCCAACTCTCTCTCTCCCTCTGTTGAAGCTAAAATATAACGTCGAGTACAAAAGATTATAAATGGATGAAAGGGAAGTATCTAGGATTTAACTGTAAACCGGCTCTATCATTAGCCGAATATACTAAAAAATGTTGAACAGCAGCATTTTGTATTTTTAAACAATTAGTCGTATATAAGAATATATATGTATATATATGTATGTATATTGCTAGAGAGAGAGAGAGAGAGAGAGAGAGAGAGAGAGAGAGAGAGAGAGAGAGAATATTCATGTTAGTTGTGTCCGTGAGATGCAAATGAGTAGATCCAGTTCAGCATTGCGGATTCTTTGCACAGGCTGAGTCGTTTACTTTTCCATACCCCTTCGGCTGGTCATCTGTAACTTACGCCTCATCCTTTATCCAAATTAATGCAAATTGGCCCTTAGATTTAAGCCAATCTTTGCAGATCACAAGCGGTGGGGTCCAAAATATTTATATTTTTTTCTAGGGCACACGCATGTTCATTGGTCATCATGTATTCATGTCCCTCCACGTTTTTCAAATCTTTCCACATAAGACGCAGTCCCTACAGAATATAACCAATGAAATTAGGGTTTCGAATTAATAGTAATTAAGTTTCGAATTAATACTTCTTAGCATCGAAGAAGAGGCTTTGGCTCTTGATGTGTTTATCAATCTGTTGGTGGTTGAAGAAGCACTTGTTAAGCTTTGATTCTTGACTTTTTGGTGCGTGTCATCGCCATCCTCGCACGCTTGTTCTCCTGCTTGAAGTCCTGGACTTATTATCTACGTAATTAATTATTAATTAGGTAGATTTTAACCTAATGTCTATAAATTGTAAAGAAAACTGTGGTTAACTGTGGGTCGTTTCTTGCTTAATGCAATTGGAGTTCTATTCCTTGCCCTTGGGCGGATACACCTGGGTCTTCCTTGCCTGAAATAATGGACATGTCTGTTAGAATATTTAAATAATAAACCACGCATTCATCTAACAGCTTAAGCTTTTAGAACAGTTGGCAGTGATCCTACAAAATCTCACATGATATCAGAGCTAAGAGGTCTTGAGTTCGAATCTTCCAGGCCTTTATTTGCCTTCCCAATTAAATTTCCACGCTTAGTACTAGGCAAAATACGAGACTAAGTGTGAGGGGAAGTGTTAAAATATTTAAATAATAACAACTTAAACTTTTTTGTAGCCTCACAAAATCTGACATATGAAAACCTTAGAGGAGAACCCTACAAGCAGTGTTGCTTGTAATGAAACCTTCTTTAAGCAAATTCATTGCGTCGTGTTTTAAAGAGATCCAATCGCCATAGAAAACATAAACCTGTGGATATACAGCTTCCATATGAAATGGGTACTAATGAAATCTTTATTTTCTGGAAACAATGGACCTCAAACATATAATTCGATACGTGCATAATACAACATAATTAGATGCGATAATTACACATTTGTAATACATGTAGAGCTTTTTCATGTGTTAGAGAGATGTAAAAAGAAAAAAAAAATCCCATTTTTCTTTTTTAATAGAGAAAGAAAAAAACTTTGTGCTGGGTGCGGGAGAAGCTTAGTCCGCAGTCGTTCTAATTAGAGATCTTCAAAAATTTAGTTTATGTTTGAAATTTTTCATAATTGTCGACCATAATGTATAATGCCTCTCACTTACACATACAAAACTAACATAAGATAAATAATAAAAAGAAACAGATCTTTCCGAAAACCAACGGCGACTCGCAACAGAAATCTTTCCGATTCAAGAACAGATCCATGTTCTTTAATCTTGACGTGCCGTGATAATCCAGAAAAGAAACAACGATCTTTGCCATTTCCGGAAAATACCTCGCTGCGTTAGGGTTTATGTTCTTGTTTTCTTCTAGCTGTCGGTAGAGAAGCGATCAATCTCTTCTTTAATCTGCTATATCAGTTGACTAATCAGAGATTCACGAATCTTGAGAGCTACTCAATGATAAGTAAACCTGCAAATTGGATCAGATTTGGAGTGATAAACAAACAATTGGCTTTATAGATCATGCCTGCATCACCTCAGAAGTGAAAACTCTGCAGGAGCGGATCATGCCTGCATCACCTCAGAAGTCTGATCTGAATCTCCTTCTAATTTTTTTTTTCTTAGTCTGTAATTTTCTTCAGATTAGATATTGATTGATATAGACTTTGTTGTAGGCATGTTCTTCGGTTTCTCTAATCGGCTTAATAGATCAGAATATAAAAAGACAAAGGAAACGCGTAAACACGAGTCTCCGAGTCGGGTGCGGATCTCATTTCTTTTTAATTTTGTAGAAGTATTTGTAAGTTACTAATAATTTATGGATTAATACTATGAAAAATCTCAAACCAGTACATCTATGATAAATTTATCGTAAATTATTTTTTTTACCACGAAAAACCCTATAATAGTATATCTATGACAAATTTACCTAATTAACCACAAAAAATCATAAACCGGTACACTTATAATAAATTTACCACATATTAATTTTTTTACTACTAAAAATCCCAAACTGGTAAATTTGTGATAAATATACTCCTCATAAAATTGGATTAATCCCACAAAAACCAAAAACTGATATAAATATGACAAACAAAGAGTAAAATCTCAAACAGGTACACTAGTTAACTATTACGTGTCATCCAACTTAGTAATTTGACAGTAAAATTTATAGAAACTAACAGATGATAAATTTGTTACAAGCATATTAATTTGAGTTAAATTAAAAAAAAGGTTTACCAATTTGGAGTTTTTGGTAGTAAAAGAATTAGTTTGGAGTAAATTTATTACGTACATATCAATTTGAGGTTTTTCGTGGCGTTAACCCATAATTTATCTTAAAAGAAAGACACGGGTTACTATTTTTCTTTACCGTCGACTTTCAGCATTTATTGATAATAAATTGAAATTCATTAATGCGGCAAGAGAATCCATATCTCTTGCACACGGAGCAATAGAATTATGCATCACTTGTACGTGATTAAATAAATCCCGATAATCGTTGATTATTCCAAAGCATAGGTTATGTGTGAATAAATAATGTTTATAAAATTCGCGCGAATCTCTAGAGTAGATTTCTTTACGGTGCAGGCACTCCTAAAAATGTCTCAATATTTATCGATGGTTAATGAGTACATCATTCCCATTTATAACGGTTGAAAAATGCTTGACACATATATGCGAGCACCTGCATGTTAGGGCATCTTCATATCAAACAAGCATTTCTTTTTTTTTTTCGTTTTTCTTTTTTTTATAGGATAATTAGTAACACCATTGACCGAATGGTTTAATCAAGATAATGTGCGCTCTTTTATTGCTGAATTTGCGATCGTACGCCATCTATAATGAAAATAAAATCAACCCTACGTTGATATGTTCGAAAGATTCGCCCAGTTTACACAGCCCAAGAAAACTCCAAAAAAATGGATTGACCGGCTTGATATGATACCTTGGCTATCATGCAATCAAATAATGTAGGAATCACCAAGGTAGTAATCACACGTACTTACATGTCCTATTATATTGTAAATAATGCAACTAGTTACTTAACCGAATTTAATTATTAATTAGAATATCCGAAAATCGGTGGCCGTTGCCTTTTTTTCTAATTTAGAATAGAAATTTTGTCATAAATGCTTGCCTACATTAGTAAAGCCACAAGTGGATTTAAATAGTTATAGAATATGCTCGAAGGGCATTGATTTCATTGGACCACGCTTAGATTCATTGGTACCTTTCTTACTAGCTCCTTACTGAATATATTTCATTCTTTTCAATATTTCGAAATGAAACTGAACTCCGTGGTTTTGTACGTACGGTTCAAATCATTAAAACGGTGCAATAATTAAAATCGAAACACGTGCATACAAATCCCCGAGGCCAGGCTAGTCTTGTTTCCTTTTATATTTTGTGAAAGTATATGTAAGTTATCAACAATTTATCTCCAAAGAAAGACAATACTTTGTCTTTCTTTACCGACGAATTTCGGCACTTACTGATACTAAACTGAAATTTATCAATGTGGCAAAAGAATCCATATCTTTTGTGCGTGGAGCAGTAGAATTGTGTGTCACTTATACATGATTAAATAGACCCCGATAATCTTTATCATTCCAAAGTATAACTTATGGGTGGATAAATAACGTGTGTGAAATTCGTGCGAATCTCTAGAGTAGATTTCTTTATTGCGCTAGCACTCCTAAAAATGTCTCGATTTTTATTGACGGTTAATGAATACATCGTTCAATTGAAAAATGCTTGAGACTCTTGTGTGAGCGCCTGCATGTTAGGGCAATCTTCATATCAAACAAGCATTCCATTTTCTTATAGAATAATTAGTAACTCCATTAATTGACCGAATGGTTTAATCAAGATCATGTGCGCTATCTTATTGCTAAATTTTCGATCCTTTATAAATTATGAAATTAAATCTAAGCTGGTTGATAAGTTCGAAAAATTCCCCCAGTTTACACAACAGCACAAGAAAATTCCAAAAAAATGGACTGACCGGCTTGATATGATACCTTGGCTATCATGCAATCAAATAATGCACGAATCACCAAGGTAATAGCATACGTACTCACATGTCCTATTATACTGTAATAATGCAACTAGTTACTCAACCGGATTCAATTCTTAATTTAAATATCCGAAAATTGGTGGCTGTTGCTTTTTTCTTATTTCTAATTTAGAATAGGAATTTTGTCATATTGATGATCGTGTCATCTTGTTTGACCTTAATGCACAAGTGGATTAAAATAGGTATAAAATATACTCAAAAGGCAATCCATTCAACTGGACCACACCTAGATTCATCGATAGCTTTCTTACTTGCTCCTTACCAAAGGCATCTCATTCTTTTCAATATTTCGAAATGAAACCGAACTCCATGGATTTGTATGTACGGTCCACATCATTTGAGTAGTGCAATAACTAAAATCGAAATTATCAACTTATCCCCAGAAAATATTTTCTTTAGCACTGTTATAATCATTTATTAGGTCATTATCTGGCTCTAATTATGACTTTAAGTGAATCAATACATGAATATTCTCTTCACTTCCAACCCTCGACTGTTAATTTTTTTTTTAGAATTATGACAGACTGTAGAGCAAGAGGGCGTTAAATTAATTCATTTTGAAAAAAAAAAAAAAACATAATGCAGAGTTTGTCTCCCTATCACTCCCCTTCTTCTCCGCTATTATATAAACCCCCCGGCCATTCATCATCTCCCCTCACCCTCTCATCTCCCTCTTTCACACGTTCGCAACAACTTTGCAGGCTCCGAACACTCCTCATCCATGGCGGCCACTCTCTCCTGTGCCGCCTCCGACCTCGCCCCGCTCCTCGGGGGCGGCCCCAACACTTTTCAAAAGTCTTAGTGTCATGTCGGATACTTCGACATGTGTTCGACACTCTCTGACACTCTTGGACACTCGATCAACATGTGTTGGAAAATCGGACACCTGGTCAACTTTCCCACTTTGCATATTTTAGTTTATATAATAGGGTGGCCCTTCGGCTAACGCAAAATTTGCCCACTTTGCATATTTTAGTTTTGATAAACGAGTAAAGTTGACAACAACAAGGTTCTTACTAATTTAATAATTCTAGGACCATGATAATTAGGTCCAAATAGAATAGATTAAGTCTAAATATTTCTTTTTTGGTTGAATGGATATGAATTAATTGAATGAGAATGAGAGAGAATCGGGGTGTTTATGTGGAAAACCACCGAAGAGGTATTTGTTTAATTATTATTTTAAACTCTCCTCGATGTTGAGTTTATTGTTTTGACAATTTCAAGTTGGTGCATTGTAAATTTCTGAAGATTCTTTCAAGTAAAATAAGGAAGCGTGATGACATTGTGAATGGATTGAACTGGTCGTTCTTTCGAGATTCGTTTGAGAATCAGCTTCCCTATATATGAACTTGATAACTTGCCTGATTGATCTTCGGTATAACATACTGCCTAGAATATTGAAATACCCAAGAGTACCTAACCTCTCTATGAAGTTCAATGAGAACTTTTAGGGAGAAAATTGCGCTTTTCGTGTTAGAATCCGTCTGTTTGAAGGGAAACCGTTTTCGGGGAAATTGTTTTCCGACTTTTCAGTATTTAGATCGCTGAAAATTAACTGACCTACAGGAAATATTTTACATGGATAAAAAAACAACAAACTTAAATCGATGGAAAATAATTTCCACTTCCGACAAGAAGAAAATAATTTTCTCTGAATTAGAAAAATCAAATGCAATTCCTAAAATACTGCAATTAGAAAAGCAGGAAAACAGGTGCGAACGTAGAAAACCAAGACGACAAAAACAAGATGCCTTTCTCTTGAAACGTCATTCATCACGTAACCAATGCCCCCAAAATCCTTAAACAGTTAGCAGCGTCGCAAGTTTCAGGATCATTGTGAATTTACATGTTTGTTTATTGTAATATTAGAAAGAAAACCAAAAGGTCAAGGTAGACTTGATGAAACCAGCCGGCAGGTTTTTTCAACTCCATCGTTATCGGCATTAGGTTAACAATAACCTTTCCATTGTCGTTCTAATGGATAAATAATTATTT
This sequence comes from Eucalyptus sp. ANBG9806169, assembly GCA_014182395.1. Taxonomy (NCBI): domain Eukaryota; kingdom Viridiplantae; phylum Streptophyta; class Magnoliopsida; order Myrtales; family Myrtaceae; genus Eucalyptus; species Eucalyptus sp. ANBG9806169. The sequence continues at coordinate 27,580,901 of CM024580.1, forward strand.
CCTTTTTCGGTAAATCGTACCCTATACTTATACCGACGAAGGATAACAAAATATCAAGTAATATCATTGACGATTGTAACATCTCAATCACAATGGGTGTCGACCCCTTTATAATAGGTGCCATAACTGTATTCTAAAACTTATCAGAAAAGTGTAATTATACCCTAAAATTTTTAGGAAGTGCAATTAAGTTATAAAATTTGTTAAATTAGTGCAATCAAGTCCTTTCGTTTACTCCGAATTATTGACATGGCTTTTATTATTATTATTATTATTATTATTATTATTATTATTATTATTATTATCTCTATCTTACGTGATGTTGATGTGGCTAAAATGACGTTGATCTAATCAAATTTTGATTTAAATTATATTAAACAATAAGATTTAAAAAAAAAAAAAAACGAGGAAATGTAGGCAAGGGATAACCCTCATCACTGGTGAGTGAAGGCGGCTACTAGCCAGCAGCAAAAGTCTAATACTTTCACTCATAAAAATCGTCAAGAGGGAACTCCAGTCCAAACCCATTAACATATCTAATTGGATTCACTTTTGCTCAAAAATTTAAGTCAATGAGTTATGGGTCAACTTGAATATATTTATTCTATACCATACTAATTTTCCGATGCGGGACTTGTCTATGTGAATCCTAACATCTTGATTGTGTAAATAACTCCAAATCTCTCTCTCTCTCTCTCTCTCTCTCTCTCTCTCTCTCTCTGTTGAAGCTCAAATATAACGTCGAGTACAAAAGATTATAAATGGATGAAAGGGAAGTATCTAAGATTTAACTCTAAACCGGCTCTATCATTAGCCGAATATACTAAAAAATGTCGAACAGCAGCATTTTGTATTTTTAAACAATTAGTCGTATATAAGAATATATATGTATGTATATGTATGTATATTGCTAGAGAGAGAGTATTCATGTTAGTTGTGTCCGTGAGATGCAAATGTGTAGATCCAGTTCAGCATTGTGGATTCTTTGCACAGGCTGAGTCGTTGCCTTTTCGATACCCCTTCGGCTGGTCAACTGTAACTTACGCCTCATCCTTTATCCAAATTAATGCAAATTGGCCCTTAGATTTAAGCCAATCTTTGCAAATCACAAGCGATGGGGTCCAAAAAATTTATATTTTTTCTAGGGCACACGCATGTTCATTGGTCTTCATGTCCCTCCACGTTTTTTAAATCTTTCCACATAAGACGCAGTCCCTACAGAACATAACCAATGAAATTAGGGTTTCGAATTAATAATTCTTAGCATCGAAGAAGAGGCTTTGGCTCTTGATGTGTTTATCAATCTGTTGGTGGTTGAAGAAGCACTTGTTAAGCTTTGATTCTTGACTTTTTGGTGCGTGTCATCGCCATCCTCGCACGCTTGTTCTCCTGCTTGAAGTCCTGGGCTGATTATCTACGTAATTAATTATTAATTAGGTAGATTTTAACCTAATGTCTGTAAATTGTAAAGAAAACTGTGGTTAACTGTGGCCCCCTCTTGCTTAATGCAATTGGAGTTCTATTCCTTGCCCTTGGGCGGATACAACTGGGCCTTCCTCGCCTGAAATAATGGACATGTCATTAAGAAAACCTTAGAAGAGAACCCTACAAGCAGTGTTGCTGGTAATGAAACCTTCTTTAAGCAAATTTATTGCGTCATGTGTTTTTAAACAGATCCAATCGCCATAGAACCACTGGGGTTTACCTGAGTGGCCACCCTTCCAACATGAAAATGGAAGGTTGGGGATTCGAATCCCCACCTTCTCATGGGATTGGGGTGGGGACGAATTAGTTTTAGGTGTGGGTTTCGACTCCCACGTCTTACAATGAGGCAAGACAAAAGTCTGAAAGTGAGAGTTAGAATAGAAATAGAGTAGGACAAAAAAAAAAAAAAATCGCCATAGAAAACATAAATGCGTGGATATACAACTTCCATATGAAATGGTTATTGATGAAATCTTTATTTTTTGGAAACAATGGACCTCAAACATATAAATCGGTACATGCATAATACGACATAATTAGATGCGATAATTACACATTTGTAATACATGTAGAGCTTTTACATGTGTTAGAGAGATGTAAAAAGGAAAAGAAAAAAAATCCCATTTTTCTTTTTTAATAGAGAAAAAGAAAAACTTTGTGCTGGGTGCGGGAGAAGCTTAGTCCGCAGTCGTTCTAATTAGAGATCTTCAAAAATTTTAGTTTATGTTTGAAATTTTTCATAATTGTCGACCATAATGTATAATGCCTCTCATTTACACATATAAAACTAACACAAGATAAATAATAAAAAGAAACAGATCTTTCCGAAAACCAACGGCGACTCGCAACAGAAATCGTTCTGATTCAAGAACAGATCCATGTTCTTTAATCTTGACGTGCCGTGATAATCCAGAAAAGAAACAGCGATCTTTGCCATTTCCGGAAAATGCCTCGCTGCGTTAGGGTTTAGGTTCTTGTTTTCTCCTGGCTGTCAGCAGAGAAGCGATCAATCTCTTCTTTAATCTGCTATATCAGTTGACTAATCAGAGATTCACGAATATTGAGAGCTACTCGATGATAAGTAAACCTGCAAATTGGATCAGATTTGGAGTAATAAACAAATAATTATCGTTTGAAAAAAGAAGAAGGAAAAAGTGAGAGCGGATCATGCCTGCATCACCTCAGAAGTCTGATCTGAATTTCCTTCTAATTTTTTTTTTTTCTCTTAGTCTGTAATTTTCTTCAGATTAGATATTGATTGATATAGACTTTGTTGTCGGCATGTTCTTCGGTTTCTCTAACCGGCTTAATAGATCAGAATATAAAAAGACAAAGGAAACGCGTAAACACGAGTCTCCAGGTCAGGCATATCTCATTTCTTTTTAATTTTGTAGAAGTGTATGTAAATTACCAATAATTTATGGATTGATATCACGAAAAATCTCAAATCGGTACATTTGTCATAAATTTTCTTCAAATTATTTATATGACCACAAAAACCTCATAAAGATATGCTTGTGACAAATTTACTCCAAATGACTACAAAAAAACCCAAAACTGATTACTTACTATAAATTTACCACAAACTAATTTTTTGATTGTCAAAAACCCCAAACTAGTACATTTGTGACAAATATACCATCCATAAAATTGAATTAATACACAAAAAACTCTAAATTGGTACAACTATGACAAATTAAGAGTAAATCTTAAATCGATACATCAATCAACTATCACGTGTCATATAATTTAGCAAATTGACAATAAAATTTAATAGAAACTAATATATGATAAATTTGTTCCAAATATATCAATTTTGGGTAGATTTGTCAAAAGTGTATAAGTTTGGAGTTTTTGGTAGTCAAAAATTAGTTTGAGGTAAATTTATTATAAATATACCAATTTGAGGTTTTTCGTGATAGATACCTATAATTTATCTTGAAAGAAAGACACGAATTACTGTTTTTCGTTACTAATAACTTTTGGCACTTATTGATACTAAACTAAAAGTTATCAGTGTGGCAAGAGAATCCATATCTTTTGTGTGCAGGGCGGCAGAATTATGCGTCACTTATACGTGATTAAATAGATCCTAGTAATCATTTATTATTCCAAAGTATAACTTACGTGTGGATAAATAATATGCATAAAATTAGCGCTAATCTCTAGAGTAGATTTCTTTATCGTGCAGGCACTCCTAAAAATGTCTCGATATTTATCGATGGTTAATGAATACATCATTCCCATTTATAACTATTGAAAAATGCTTGAGACATCTATGTGAGCACATGCATGGTAGGGTATCTTCATATCAAAAAAGCATTCCGTTTTCTTATAGAATAATTAGTAACTCCATTAATTGACCGAATGGTTTAATGAAGATCATGTGCGCTCTTTTATTGCTAAATTTTCGATCGTACGCCATCTAAATAATGAAATTAAATCTACCCTATGTTGATAAGTTCGAAAGATTCCCCCAGTTTGCGCAGCCCAAGAAAACTCCAAAAAAAGGGACAGACCGGCTTGATATGATACCTTGGCTATCATGCAATCAAATGATGTAGGAATTACCAAGGTAGTAATCATACGTACTTACATGTCCTCTTATATTGTAATTAATGCAACTAGTTACTTAACCGGATTTAATTATTAATTAGAATATCTGAAAATTGGTGGCCATTACTTCTTTTCTAATTTGGAATAGAAATTTTGTCATATTGATGATCACGTCATCATGTTTGACCTAAATGCTTGCCTACATTAGTAAAGCCAGAAGTTGATTTAAATAGTTATAGAATATACTCGAAGGGCGTTGATTTCATTGGACCACACCTAGATTCATTGGTAGCTTTCTTACTAACTCCTTACCAAATACATCTCATTCTTTTTGATATTTTGAAATGAAACTAAACTCCATGGTTTTATACGTACGATTCAAATCATTGGATCAGTGCAATAACTAAAATCAAAATGCGTACACACAAATCTCTAGGCCAGATTGATCTCATTTTCTTTTATATTTCGTGAAAGTATCTGTAAGTTACCAACAATTTATCTCCAAAGAAAGACAGAGTTATTGTTTACTGATGAATTTCGGCACTTACTGATACTAAACTGAAATCTATTAGTGTAGCAAGAGAATCCATATCTTTCGTGTACGGAGTAGTAGAATTATGTGTCACTTATACGTGATTAAATAGATTCCAATAATTGTTCATTATTCCAAAGTATAGCTTACACATGGATAAATAACATGCACAAAATCCGTGCGAATTGCTAAAGCAGATTTCTTTACCATGCAAGCACTCCTAAAAATGTCTCGATATTTATTGATGGTTAATGAATACATTATTCCCATTTACAACAATTGAAAAATGCTTGAGACACTTGTGTGAGCGCTTGCATGTTAGGGCAATCTTCATATGAAACAAGCATTTCATTTTCTTATAGAATAATTAGTAACTCCATTAATTGAACAAATGGTTTAATCAAGATCATGTGCGCTCTTTTATTGCCAAATCTTCGATCCTTTATAAATTATGAATTTAAATCTAAGCTGGTTGATAAGTTCGAAAGGTTCCCCCAGTTTAGACAGCCCAAGAAAACTAAAAAAAAATGGACTGACCGGCTTGTTATGATACCTTCAACCTTGGCTATCATGCAATCAAATAATGCACGAATCACCAAGGTAATAGCATACGTACTCACATGTCCTATTATACTGTAATAATGCAACTAGTTACTGAACCGGATTCAACTCTTGATTTAAATATCCGAAAATTGGTGGCTGTTGCTTTTTCTTATTTCTAATTCAGAATAGGAATTTTGCCATATTGATGATCGTGTCATCTTGTTTGACCTTAATGCACAAGTGGATTAAAATAGGTATAGAATATACTCAAAAGGCAATCCATTCAATTGGACCACACCCGGATTCATCCATAGCTTTCTTACTTGCTCCTTACCAAAGGTATCTCATTCTTTTCAATATTTCGAAGTGAAACCGAACTCCATGGAATTGTATGTACAGTTCAAATCATTTGAGTAGTGCAATAACTAAAATCGAAATAATCAACTTATCCCCAGAAAATATTTTCTTTAGCACTGTTATAATCATTTATTAGGTCATTATCTGGCTCTAATTATGACTTTAAGTGAATCAACACATGAATATTCTCTTCACTTCCAACCCTCGACTGTTAATTTTTTTTTAGAATTATGACAGACTGTGTAGAGCAAGAGGGCGTTAAATTAATTCATTTTGAAAAAAAAAAAAACATAATGCAGAGTTTGTGTCCCTATCACTCCCTTCTTCTCCGCCATTATATAAACCCCCCGCCATTCATCATCTCCCCCTCACCCTCTCATCTCCCTCTTTCACACGTTGGCAACAACTTTGCAGGCTCCAAACACTCCTCATCCATGGCGTCCGCTCTCTCCTGTGCCGCCTCCGACCTCGCCCCGCTCCTCGGGGGCGGCCCCAACTCCACGGCCATGGCCGCCTTCCTCTGCAGCCGCTTCTCCGCCATCTCCGACCAGTTCAGCGACACCTCCTACGCGGTCAACAACACGTACCTCCTCTTCTCGGCCTACCTCGTGTTCGCCATGCAGCTCGGCTTCGCCATGCTCTGCGCCGGCTCCGTCCGCGCCAAGAACACCATGAACATCATGCTTACCAACGTCCTCGACGCCGCGGCCGGCGGCCTCTCCTACTACCTCTTCGGCTTCGCCTTCGCCTTCGGCTCGCCCTCCAACGGCTTCGTGGGCCGCCACTTCTTCGGCCTGAAGGAGTACCCCTCGCCGGTGGGCGACTACAGCTTCTTCCTCTACCAGTGGGCCTTCGCCATCGCCGCCGCCGGCATCACAAGCGGCTCGATAGCCGAGCGGACTCAGTTCGTCGCCTACCTCATCTACTCCTCCTTCTTGACCGGCTTCGTCTATCCCGTCGTCTCTCACTGGTTCTGGTCCGGTGACGGGTGGGCCAGCCCGACCCGGTCCAACAGCGACTTCCTCTTCGGGTCGGGCGCCATCGACTTTGCCGGGTCGGGAGTCGTCCACATGGTCGGCGGCATTGCGGGCCTCTGGGGGCCCTCATCGAGGGGGCCGCGCATCGGCCGGTTCGACCGGGCCGGGCGGTCCGTGGCGTTGCGCGGCCACAGCGCGTCGCTCGTGGTCCTCGGGTCGTTCCTCTTGTGGTTCGGGTGGTACGGGTTCAACCCCGGCTCGTTCCTCACCATACTGAAGGCGTACGGCACGAGCGGGACCTATTACGGCCAATGGAGCGCCGTCGGGAGGACGGCCGTCACGACCACGCTGGCCGGGTGTACCGCGGCCCTGACCACCCTGTTCAGCAAGCGGCTGCTGGCGGGCCACTGGAACGTCACCGACGTGTGCAACGGCCTGCTGGGCGGGTTCGCCGCCATCACCTCGGGCTGCTCCGTGGTCGACCCGTGGGCGGCGATCGTGTGCGGGTTCGTGGCCGCGTGGGTCCTCATCGGGTTCAACAAGCTCGCGGAGAAGTGCAAGTACGACGACCCGCTGGAGGCGGCGCAGCTCCACGGCGGGTGCGGCGCGTGGGGGCTGCTCTTCACGGGCCTCTTCGCGAAGGGGGTCTACGTGGACGAGGTCTACGGCGGGCAGGGGAGGCCGCACGGGCTCTTCATGGGCGGCGGCGGGCGGCTGCTGGCGGCGCAGATCGTGCAGATCCTGGTGATCTGCGGGTGGGTCACGGTGACGATGGGACCGCTCTTCTACGGGCTGCACAAGCTGAAGCTGCTCAGGATCTCCAACGAGGACGAGATGCAAGGGATGGACATGACAAGGCACGGCGGGTTTGCGTACGCGTACCACGACGAGGACGACCTGTCGATGAAGCCCTCCGGGATCATGATGAGGAGGGTGGAGCCCACCAGCGCGAGCCCCACTTCCTACGAGAATTCCCCAGCCGTCTGATGCGATCTAACTTTTTGATCATGGGTCCGGGGTTTGTCTACTCAGAAGAGACCTACAGCTTTCTCTTTCTTCCTGGGGTTCCTCATCTCTTTTGAAGGTTAAAGAGAGATGGGAAAGTATGCATATTGCATACCATAGTACATGCCTACGTTGGTGCGCGTGATTTGCTAGTGATGTGTATGATACTTGGAATAGGCAATAAGTGCCGGTGGGGTTTGTCTCTGTAGCGATAGATCTGTCTGAAGGAGAAAGAAAGGGGGGTTGACTTTTCTCCTTCTCTTTTGTATAAACTCTTTTGGATCAGCTTTTCTAAAGATGTTGCTGTCAAAAGAAAGCCATAGCTATGTGACGAGATAGTTTTTGTTGCTTGTTGATGGGAAAGTTGCGGACACGACGGGAGTTGTGATTTGCATCGGCCATTCAATGGTCAGATTTTTTCTGCTTTAAAGTAGCGTGATAAGGTGCATGGTCAGCAGCGACGGGTCTTGAACGCATCTCTTATTTGAGAGTACTGAACTGGCGAGATCGGACGTCACTCATTAGATTGCGCTTTTGAACTCGCCGATTTTTATAAAAAGTGTTAGGTTGTGAATGACGCTGGCCACCCGTCGGCATTGACGTTGCCTGCTCGGACGGCAGCGAGCTTTTGTAGTCTTTTGAATCGCAGGTTAATCGACATGGTGCCGCAACCACTGCCGGTATCTCGGACGCCTTTGATTTGAGCGTTGGCTCTTTGTAACTTTCGCCCTTATGTGAGCTTTACCCGTGAATGGATTCAATTGATGAAATGTAAAAAAATTTAGACTAAATCGATATAATTGAAAATTTTAAAATTGAATTGACACAAGATATATGACTTTTTTTTGGGTACTTTTTACCCTGTTAGACATGTCGTGCAAGGATCTTTTAAGAATTGGAAAATCTCATTTTGACTTAATTGTATGGAATTTTTTTTCGTCGGCTAATTAAATGGATTATACGAGTTTCTTTTCATTTCATTTTCTAGCTGAGCCTCTGATAAGGTGCATGCAAGAGTTGATAGTTTAACCAAAACTGAAGCTGAGTTATTTTCCATATTAGAATTCTTCGTGAGGTTGTCTGAGTCCTTCAAAGGTGTTCATTTAGGATGTATTTATTTCACGAAAAATAAATAATTTAAAAATGATTGCTTGAATCACTTACAAAAAATTAATAAATTAAAAATCTTTTTATCGTCCATGAAATAATTTAGAAATAAATTGTTATCGATAATAACAATATTATCTATTGGCCAATTATTTTAAGTGATACAAACGATAATTTTTTGAAAAATATTCTTTAAATTATTCATTTTCGCAAGACAAACGGGCGTTATGGATCTGCTAGACCAATTGGAGGGATTGGAGCAATGGCTGCCGTCCCTAGGAAGCAAGCTGGTGAAAATATATGGCCTACTATGAGATGCGAGGAATTTTGCAAATTGTGGTTAAATTATGTTTTGTCGGTTGGATTTGCGACAGTAAAATTCATAACGAGCTTGTTTCTTGGTTTAATGTTTAGTGAAAGGCAACCTACAAATGCATAATGACCCAAGTTTCAGTTTGTAAGCATGAACAATTTAAAGCCTCTGGCAAGACCGTCCGACTATTGCATTGCAAGATTCAACCATCAAATTTCAACACTAAGGGTGTGTTTGTTTCACGGAAAACGTAACGTTTTTGGAAAATATTTTCCGAGAAACCATTTTCCTGGAAAATGGTTAGTTTTCCTTTATTTGGTGATACGTGATTGAAAGTATTTTTTGATATTTGGATCGCATTTGAAAAATGATTAAATGACATTTGACTTAACAATTGACAATAGTGTGCCTCTTACTTCCAAATTAATTTGTTGAGTCCATCACCTTTTTAACTTTATAAAAATATTTTTTTGTATAAAAATCGAAATTATAATTATTTTCATATTTCAATTTTTTTTCTTTTTTTCTTTTTTCTTCCTTCCTTAGGCGGGCGGCCGGCGGGCGCGGCCGGCTGGCCAAGCAAGGCTCGAGCTCACCGGTAGGTCGCCGACGACCGGCGAGACTCGAGCTCACCGGTGTTGGGCGGAGCTTAGGCCTCGCCGGATCGGCGAGATCGAGCCCCGCCCGACGCCAACGAGACTCGAGCTCGCCGGCGTCGGGCGGGGCCTTGGCCTCGCTAGATCGACGAGATTGAGCCTCACTCGACGCCGGCGAACTCGAGGCTCGGCCTCACCGATGACTGGCGAGGCTCGAGCTCGGCCGGTGTGGAGCGAGGCCTCGCCTCGCTAGATCGGCAAGATTGAGCCCCACCCGACGTCGGCGAGCTCGATCTCGCTTGTGGCCGGCCGCCGGCCACGACAATGGCCGGCGACCGGCCGAAGAGGAAGAAAAAGAAAAGAAAAAAAGAAAAAATAATTATTAAAAATTAAAAATTATATTTTTGAAAATAAAAATTATATTTTTATTTAAAATTATATTAAAAAATTAAAAATTCGATTTTTTTAAATATTTTAAAAAGAATTATAAAAATTTAAAAATATATCTTTATAAGAATAATTGTTTGTAAACCAAATTTCAAATCTAAGCTTTTTGATAGATTCGGAAAACATTTTCCGGTTCTTTCAAAGGGGAAATCATTTTCCTGAATTTAAGCTTTGTTAGAAAAACATTTTCTGTTGACTAGAAAACGTTTTCCGTTGACTCATTTCTTGAGTAAACCAAACACCGAGAAAATGAGAAAAATGTTTTCCCCGAAAATGTATTCCATGAAACAAACCCACCATAAATTAAATGTCGGAGTGAAGTAGACCTCTCTGAGCAATTGATCCTACACGTTAGCTCATGTGGATGTTTGTGGGGATGAGAGAAGCCCATTAGAACAGCTAATAAGGGCCTGTTTGTTTATTTCTGTTTCTATTCCCCGGAACACAAATTTCTGTTTTTTTGTTTCGGGGAACAAAAAAAGAATAGAAATGCATTTGTTTACACTTTTGTTTCCGGGAACAAAAAATCTATTTTTTTATTTCTGGGAACAGATTTGGAATAAAACAAGAAATATAAAAAACTTATTTATTATTTTCAGGAACAATTTTGAGAAACACTTCTTTTTTCTTCTTCCTTTTTCTTTCATTCTTCTTCCTTTTGGCCAATTGCCGGCCTCAGCCATGGCCAGCGACCAGCCGTCGAGGGTCGGCAACCTCACTAGAGCGTCACCGACCCCGGCGAGGCCAACCTCACGCCGCTTGGGCGAGGCCAAGCCTTGTCGGTGGTCTCGGTGGCCGGGCGAGGTCATTGGCGAGGCTCGACCTTGCCCGGTGGCGCAAGGGTGGCCTTGCCCTGGCCTAGTGAGGCCGAGCCTATCACCGGCCGGCGACCTCGTGGGCCGGTCGCCAAACCATGGCCGAGGCTGGCGACCGACCAAAAGGAAGAAAGAAGGAAAAAAAAAAAAAAAATTATATATATATATAATAAAAATATAGAAAAATTAAATTAAATAAATAAATTATATAAGTTTATCAAACGCATTTTTATTTCTGGAGTAGAAATTTTTGCCTTTACCAAGCACGTTCTTATACTCAGAAATTATTTCCTGAATGGAAATAAAAAAAACTATTTCTGTTAAAAAAATTGTTTTCCAAAATAAAAACGTTATTAAACGCACTCTAAACTGCCTAGTTTTCCTGCCAGTAGCAAAAGCCTATCTAATAAAGCACTCCGGTAGCCTCACCTACGCTCCCATGAAAGACGACCCGTATTAGTAAATGTTGGACTCAGACAGGTTTTACTCTGAAATCAAGACAGGATCTTGATGAACGGCCCTAAGTATGTGTATACTGTTCTCGTTTCTTCTTATCAAATGGGCTCACTTCTAACCCCATGCAAATATGGAGGCAAATTTTTCAAACTCAATGTAGATACTAATGCTTTCTCAAGATGCTGGAGGTGACTCTGATTTTATTACTTTACTGTACTCCTGTCCTGAATTTTGTCTATTTTCACTTTGCACACTTTTCTTGTTTCTTTGGGTCTCTGCATGATCTCTGGGGATAGGGATTGCACCTTATTTCGCCTTTAGTGAGTCTTCTTTGAGTAACCCAAAAGAGAACGAAGAACTGTCAGTGGCAAACTCACAGAAGTTGATGTCTTCAGCAGGTCTCTTGTGGCCATTGTTGCATAGGAAGATGATTGAAGCGTGAAACCCAGCTTTAGAGCCACATTGAATTTCATCTCTGTCAGAGATGCTAGCTTCACCACCGTTCACTTGAGCATTCACACTGTTCTCACTAGACGGTCGTAGAATTTGATGGATTATTGTCTTCGTTTCCATTGACAAAGTCCTTCCAACCACCCTGAGAGGCTTGAATTTGGTAATTTTGTCTAATTCAAACTCGGCCAGTGGCACACTATAATCACTGTATCTTAGCATCTCCCTGCGGCAGCAAAAAGCAATGTTGCTGAGAGAGAACAATCTCATAACTTCTATATCCATCTAACAAGAGATTTGAGAAAGATTGGGGCAGAAAATAATAGGAAAAGCCAGAACAGCCAATTCATAGGCCATCGGTTTCTGAAAAACCCGCCTCTAACTTCCTGTCATACTTGTTATAGAGAATACTCCATGACATACCGATATAAACTGGATTGGTGTGTAGTCAAATGTACAGAATCTGCTCTTAAACGGGATATGTTGTGGGAAGTGAGGAAGACCTTGAGAGGGGAAGTACTAAGAGGTTTAGCCAATAAACAAGTAATGAGAAATTCACTTGACACTGTGCACGCTCTGTCAAGCTGATAAAGTCCTGCGGGAGACATTTGTTTGAGTGAGGCTCAGAAACGAAACAAATGCTAGAGTAAATCCAGAAGTACAGAAGAAACTTTACCCTTATTTTCCCCAGCCAAGTTCTCTTTAGAAGTATCTTTCTCCCGCTATTATCAACAATTCTCTATTGCGGAAAAGTGAATATGAGACATCATCACACAGTTTAATTTTCGACGTGACTACAGTTCTCCTAAGTCCACTCGAGCTCCAAGGGCCATTCTCTGACTGGACCACGCAACCATCCTAAACGTGTTTCTGAAAGTCCAGCAGAACAGCAGGAACCCTATGCCTTACATCCTTAAAGTGTTCTATCATTAGTCAAAAACACTTCACCAATGTAAAAACTTGTGGTCTGAGGGATCCCATGGTAACTACACCACTATCTCCCAGGCCAGAGATTGCCATTATGCAGCTTTTACCAAGTCTGTGTCGTGGGGTGGGTGTAACACTTGCACCGATGTTCGTTGCCAGGGAGGTTCCTTTGCTTTGTTGGATATCAGAAAGGCTTGTGTATCAGTAGACAATCATGAACTGCAGGTAACTTAGCTGACCTTAACAAGAGGATGACCATCTACCGAAAGATCCATTTCAGATGTATCATCCAAATGAACGCGATCGTAGGCATCGGAGGAGTCGTTATATCCACATGCTGAAACAACTTCTTCTGCCACATTCTAATCGTCATGTTCTTGATGATGTACTGTGTCCCCCGCCACAACTTGGTATCCTGCCATGAGGCGAAAAACAGAGCAAAAATTATTGTTCTGAACCAAAGGATACCATAAAGAAAACCTCAAATGTCATGGAGGAAAAACCAAAAAAATTATTAAAAAATTTCAAAAAATCCTTAAAATTAGTTATAAAAAAGTATACAACAACACTGGCTTTGTCATATAGAACTATTGGCATTCACGTTAGCCATTTCCAGCCTAAATGAATCGAATGAACTTAATCGGCAAAATGAGAAAAAAATAAAATTAGAACTAAATCAACACAAAAAATTAAAAGATTTAGAACTTTTTCATACATTTCCCTTTTAAGTATTCCGCTATTCAATTTATAGCAATGAAATTGATTCTATGTGATGCTATAGTCCTTACGTCATTCCTCTTTACTATGTGACCTTATCCAGTTTATAACTAGAACAGTTTCCCGAAGTAAAAATCGAATTAAGAGCGATGATCACACAAAACTCCAGATGATAGGGTTGAGGCTCATTTTCGAGAAATTTGCTTCCGTTATATCTTTCTAACTCAAGTTAAATTTGGCTATTACATGCTATGCTGGGCTTTCCAGGATCTTCCTTTGTCATGCTATAATGAATAAAGCGATTCAATTTGAGACATTTCGGTGCAAGATTTGATCGAATTTGCCGAGGCTACTCAAACAATAGCTCAATTTCCCAATGAAATCAAAATTGCGTTTGGGCCCGTTGAGTTCAAATTCAGATTTCAAATATTAAATTAGAGTATTTCAGGCCCAAGTCCAGAAAACCTTCTCGATCTCTCGGGCCTAATTTACAAGGAGATCTCGGTCGCTAAGACAAAACTCTTGCCGACGATTTGCACGATTTCCCACCTCGGGCAGCGTCGCTAGAAGTTTTCTCGACAGAGGGTTTTTGGTCGCTACATGGTATGTACAGCCCATCTCGGCTTCGGGGAAATGAGTTTTTTAAAAAAATGCAAATATATTTGGATTAAGGGGGTTTTATGAAATGTTATGATATTTGGTAAATTTGACCATTAAAAAATAATTTTGACTTAAATACCATTCGATAAAACTTCCATTTGTAAAAAGAATTTTTTTAGTCAAAATTAAATCCAATAGAACCTAAGGTTGCTCGACTTTAGGCGAGGTGGCCTGAAGTCGCATGACCTAGGCAACGTTTCCTAAGGCCAAGGCCACCTCAAGTTGCCTTGACTAAGGTCACATGACCCCAAACGGTGGTAGCCAAGGGACGTGTGACCCTAACATAACTGTTGCTAGGGAAACACGACCTCTCAAGCGACATCATCGTTAGACTCCGATAGCTCCTCGGTGGAAATCGTGGAAGATGAATAGTGAACATGGACTTACATTCTTAAAATGTTGGAAGTTCAAAATAAGTTCTTAGAGCTTTCACTCTTTTTGATCAATAGTTTTCTAAAAATGCTTATTAAACACCCCATATTTTTCCCCCATTGGAAAAGCTGAACCGCATCAAGTTCTGGCGCCGCATTTTCTTGGCCGACAGAAGCGCCCTTTTCGTAGCGAATCTAACGTCGGAATTTGTGTACGGATGTACCGCCGGACAGAAATCCATTAGCATCGGCCTTATCTCTTCGGACAGATGAAATCGTTGGTGCGCAGTCAGCCCTATTCAAAACGCATTTTGACGACGGCCACGTTGTCCTAGGGTCTAAACTCAATAATGAACATGAAAGCTACTCGACAGGAAGTGGTTTGTCCTCTACCGCCAGGGTTACAGAGGCCGTCTCCTTAGAATACGTCGTATATACAAGCTAGCAAAAGGACTCTTTGCAATGCCGACGTTGAATATAACTTCTTGTCAAATGGGTAATCAGGTTGAATAATAAATGATCTGATCCAAATAAATTTATTTAATCCAATTTGATCAATTTTTACATAATATAAATTTAATAATCTATACTTAATTTGATCCATATCATTAAAAAATTTCTATATTTAACCCAAATTTATGATAATTCATAATCAAATTGAGTTGAGAGTTGAATAAGCACGAAATCATGTAAAGGCGAGAGAAATATATAAATGAGTTGGGTCTATATAAGTTGTAAACTTATTTATGACACATTTGGCACTCTTTTTTGTTTAAACTCATTTATAACTCATTTACTCAATATAACTAACTCATTTTATAACCAATTTAACTCTTATATGTGTTAAGAAATAAGTTTATGATTTATTTTGAGGCAAAAGTAACAAAAAAGTCATACATATATTACATTAGTACAAATTCAGTCATAAACCTTTAAATTAGATCAATGTAATCCTAAACCTTTTTACATTTATACCAATTCAATCCATCCAGCTAATTTTGGTCGGCCGATGTTAATGTGACTATTTTTAAATAATTTTTTTCTTTTGTTTTTCCTTTTCCTTTTCCTTTTCTTTGCTCTCTTTTTCCTCCTTGGACTTTCCTCGCATTGGCCGGCAAAGCTCGCCAGCCATTGGGCAAGGTTCATCGACACTCATCGACCACTGTGAGGAAAGTCCAAGGAGGAAGAAGAGAGAAAAGAAAAGGAAAAAAAAAAAAAGAAAAAGATTAATAAAAATTTGAAAAGAATAAAAGAATATTTAAAAATTGTTACGTCGCGTTTGGCCACCGCTTGGTCTCCACATTAGCGTTAGTCGGCCAAAATTGGCCGGATGGACTAAAATTATATTAATGTAAAAATGTTTGGGACTGAAATTGTTCAATTGAAAGGTTTATGATTTTTTTGGTACTTTTCCCTTTATTTTGATAAATCCATTTATGACCCATTTGTCTATAGTGTACATTTTTTCATTCATACCCAACCTAACACATATTGTTAAAACACTTATATATTTAACCAAATTTACAAAAAGCTGAGTGAGCAAATACAAGATCAAGTGAAAGCAAAAGAGAAAGAAGATGAAGAGAGAATTATAGAGGTGGATTTAGATTTAAGTAAATTATAAACCCATTTGTGACTCATTTAACATCTATATTGTGTTTAAATTTATTTATGATCTATTTACTAAATATAACTGATATATTTAACACATATATGGGTTAAAAAATGACGACCCATCTTGACCGGTCTGCATCTAGGTCAAGTCATATATGCCCTCAACTTGTTTTACTCTCATCAAAAGTTCAAAACAGTAGTCAGGCGTCTTGCGACGGCTCGTGGCTGTTCTTCTCATTATGTTTTATTTTTCCCTTTCTGTGAATGGGACGTGCTCCTTGAAAACGTAAAACCTATCAGTTCGTCTCGACAGTCGACACGACGTGCGGACAGAAACAACCGGAACGAGGGCGGGGGGCTTCGACGCTCTTAATTATCACGTTGTCGGACGACACGCGAGACATGCTCTCGTGATGCGCTGGGTTCGTCCTCATCGCGACGAGGAGAGACGGTGGCGTTCTGGGGGGCTACGCCATGCATCGCGGACGCAACGTGGCGCTGCTAGGGCCCATGCTTCGCCGCAACGCCCAGCCGAGCACGTGGCTGGATCTGGCCCCTGCTCTCCCACACTTGAGGACGAAGCTCCTCCGCGAGTCGGATCTCGTCGACACCTGTGCTTCGGGCTTTTGTCTCTCTGTCACCGCCGCAAGCGTCGCGCCTTCCACCTGTCAACTCAGGCCGCCCTCTCTATCTCTCTCTCTCTCCGAGTGTCAGGCATCCTCCTGCTCAATTAAATAGAAGAAAAGATTATAATTCTTTCACGAGATTTACATTGGCAGTATAAAGAACACCATCACAGGAATAGAGTTTAAGCAGGAACACGTGTATAGTCTTTAATTTCGACAAACAAATCCGTTTACATCAATACATGATTTTTCGATTTCCTACTCTGCTCAAGACTGAATTTCCTGTATATATCCATCTTATAGAAGGGTCTCTGTCATTTCCTGCGTGTATCCACTCAACCCGCTAATTTGGCTTTTCGAGAAGAACAAGAATCAAAGCCTCCCTCCCATCGCATGGGGTCCCCCAAAGCCACTTCCCTAGATTTTATGCAAACCATGGACCAATTACATCAAGCGCAAGTACTAGCTGGGAAGAAGAAAGAAGCTGTCAAAACCAAGAAGCCCTCCATGGGCCGCTCGAGGAAGGGCTGCATGAGGGGCAAGGGCGGCCCCGAGAACGCGCTCTGCACCTACCGGGGCGTCCGGCAGCGGACGTGGGGCAAGTGGGTGGCCGAGATCCGCGAGCCGAACCGTGGCGCGAGGCTCTGGCTCGGCACCTTCAACACCTCCCTCGAGGCGGCCCTCGCCTACGACGAGGCTGCGAGGAAGCTCTACGGGCCCTCCGCGAGGCTCAACTCGCCCGCAACAATGACCACCGTCGCGACACCGATTGACATCAATGACAATAGCAGCAACTTCTCGTCGGCTGGTTCCAGCAATAGTTGTATGTCCGGGCAGGCAGCGAAGAGCGAAGCGGTTGATGTTAATTGTCGTGACCCTTTTATCATGAGGGATGACACTACTAGTGATACGACGGGAGATGCTAATTACAATTATGTGGATGGGTCAGGGGAGGATTTGGTGGTGCCTGACATGGTGAATGAAGAAGATCAAGGCGATTACAAGTGCTGGCCAGAGTTCTCATTTGGGAGTGATTATCTTGAGATGAGTGATCTAGGGTTTGGTGGTCATGAGGAGATGTGGTTGCTGAACGGTGGTCAAGAGACTACAGATTGGGAGGGCTTGCAAGTTCCATGGAATTTGTATGCTTGATGTGTGGTTTACCATCTCTCCAAAAGAAAACTAGGGTTTTGGTTAATAGAGGGTACAGGAGGAGGAAGAAGAAGCAAAGCTAAGAACCATGGTAATTTTGGTTCTTTGGGAACGTTTTTCTTTCCTTTTTTTCCTTTTTAAAATGGGAACCCTTTTAGGTTGTAGAAACTAGTTGGGTTTTACGTTTTTTTATTATCTTCTATTTCTTTTTTTCCGCCCTTTGATGGGGTGATATAAGGACTAGGAAACTAAGAGTGGAAGTGGTCTGTTTTGTCTTTTCTTTAAATAAGCATAGAAAGGTCTTTTGAGGCTCGATTTGCCTTTTTTGGGCTCTTTTTATGTTTTTTTTAGGCTTTCAACGTTTTTCATATAGTTTTGCAAGGGCCTGGCCGCAACCCATTCTATGTTCTGATGGTGGGTTTGAAATGGATTGTAGATTTTATGATTATTTTCTCTCCTCCTTTCTAGCATATATCTTGTGTTTGTGCTGCTTCATAGGTAGAAAGTCTTTCCGTAGATGTTCGCGAGACATGGCAGGACTTTTCTTCTTTGGTGCTCTGGTCTTTACTCATCGTCTTGCGCAAGTAAAAGTTCAAAGATGCGCACGAAGGCTCAACATGTATGTATCACACATAACCAATCTAAAGTGATGGAAAATCGCCTCGCATGACGTTCTTTTTTAGCGTAAAGTGTACCGTAAGGTACTGAAAGGAGCGTCATATTAACATCGACATACTCATTGATCCTCTCTTTTCCTCATTGCCTGTGTAATTTTTTTTTTTTTTTTTTTTTTTTTATGTGCGTTTCCATGATCATCCTGCTATTGCAACCACGTACGTTATGATTAGGGGTTTTTCTCTTGATACAAAGAAGGGAGGTCGTGAAATGGATCGACCTCGACCTCTCCATGGCAGTAAGCTTGATCGATTGAAGAAAGAAGGTGTGCGCCGTCGATCTAATAAGGCACTCATCGATGAATTAGATTGACTGTGGAGGAAGAGAGATAGAGAGGATATTACAAACACAAGGTATCATATAAATCCTGGGTTTTACAAAGCAATCATCTAGACTTCTGCAACCTCATCCAACGCGTAGTTGTTGGTCGATACGTTGGCGTAGTTGACCTTCTGGAATCTGACCACCACCGGGTACCTCGTCTTTGGGTCCTGCCAACCATGAGTGAACAACAAAAAGCATCAGAAATCAAACGTTTTTGCCAAGATATCTCTCTGTTTTGAAGCGCAGAGAGAGAGAGAGAGAGAGAGACCTGATCAACTGCGACCACAGATCCCACATCCTTAAACCAGTAAGACTCTCTCCTCAAGATCTTCACCTACAAAAGAAAGAAAGGAATTATGATCTGACCCATCTTACTATATGCCACAGTAATTTAGTATAAATCCAATGCAAGAACTGAGATTTTACAGAAGATGCAACTTCTGTAGATTTTGTTGGGTACCCATTAATACCATACTTCATCTCCACTAATGATGACATCAAATTTTGATTGGGTTTATCATCGGTTCTTAGACTGATAATCATCGCAATATTCAACTTTTTGCTGACTTAACAATATGTAATGATCCTCACAAATGCACGGGAATCATATCGTATTATAAAACAAACAATAATAATATTATATTTTCTCGACTGAGCAATACTTCGCGTGTCATATTTTAAGCAAAGTGAAGTCTTTACTCCAGCAACTAGCAAGGGTGGTCAATTAATATAAATTTAGAAAAACTCAAAAGCAGTACTTCCAGACCACAGAGTGTAATCAATGTTCTCCTTCAGATATTGCTAACTACAACAGTCATTTAACAGATTTAAATCTACATATCAAATAGCAATCGCTAGATAAGATGGCTGATTGATGAAAAATCATGCAAGATAAGCTTCAGAAGTATGGTAATACCACATAATCCATCACAATCTATTCAACTTAAATGATAAGAGCTTTGAAGCAGATCGATTACCTTAGTGCCCCTCTTGGGTCCAATTGGAGGGGGCTTTGCGGCCTTGGGCTTGGCCTCGCCCTCGGCCGGAGCCTCTGTGGTGGTGGCCGCCGGTGGCGCCGCCTCCCCCTCTGCGGCCCGCACCACGAGCCTCCTCGCAGACCGGCTGTTGCCGTCCCTAGGGAAATAGGCAATGCTCCTAGCGGTGGAGGAGCTTGCGGTGGAGCCAATGCTTGGGCTCAGCACAAAACCTGCCATGTTCAGTGTAGCCATGAGAGGTTTCCTTTTCCCTTTTCTGCGCCGATTCCTTGCCTAAGAAACTCTGGTTGAGACAAGATGGCAACTGAGGACAGCTAAAGCGAGAGGATCTTTTTCTCCTCCTTCCTCTGTGGGGGATTATCCGACTCCTATGAGGATCGGAGTGGGTTGATCTTTGCCGCCAATGGGCCGTTGCCACGTCGGCGCAATATCCATAATGTGTGGATAGAGAGCAGGGGTTGATCAGGTAGCGTTTTCGGGGGGCAACTCGTTCTTGCATTGGTGGACCATCAGAAGTTGAATCGAAAATGTAGAGTCCGACGTTCTGTTCCTGGGCCTATTGTATTGGTCCAATTGGGCCTAATCCATGCAAGCACTTTCTTTAAAGAAAATTATAGAAAATTATAGATTACGTGACTTAATTCTTAATTTTATCCAAGATGTTGCACATTAATAGGTTGATCACCTCTAGAGAGAGAGAGAGAGAGGAGAGAGAGAGAGAGAGAGAGAGCATAGTAGCATTGGCAGAGGTAATTAGCATGACTATCGCAAACTCATATAACAGTGATGTGAGATTTGCATCTATTTGTGATGATCCTTCTCTCTTCACCCTCCTTCTCTGTCTTCAAACTTTTCTAAATTCTTTTTTCTCTTTCGTCATTATTCATTTTTCAATGGCAAGTCAACTAGTAACTAAATGCGTTGATAATGAGCCTGTTCCAAATGTTTCAAACTCATTAAGATCCGCATGTGGTTAGGATTTGATTTTTTGAACTTCTTTTCAACATGTTTTTAAAGTTTTAAGCAATCTATGTACTACTTGGCGACTATAGTAGAGTTGGAAAGGAGTTATGTACCCATTTTGCCACCATGACTCATTCTCATAGCCTTTTCTTTTTTGCAAATATACAAAACTAGGGATATGCGCATTGGAAACCCTAAAACCTATAAGTGCAATTAACTCCTAAAATTTAAAAAAGCTGTAATCAAGTCCTAACATTTGTCAAATTGGTCCAATCATGTCCTTCCGTTAACACCATTAACTCGTCTAACTGAAAATGATGACGTTGAATTTTTAAATTAATTTCTCTCTCCT
This sequence comes from Eucalyptus sp. ANBG9806169, assembly GCA_014182395.1. Taxonomy (NCBI): domain Eukaryota; kingdom Viridiplantae; phylum Streptophyta; class Magnoliopsida; order Myrtales; family Myrtaceae; genus Eucalyptus; species Eucalyptus sp. ANBG9806169. The sequence goes on from CM024580.1 coordinate 27,601,916, forward strand.
ACGTGAATTTTTATTATTTTCTTATTTAAATCTTATTTTATTTAAATTAAAAACCAATAAAGCTAAAATTTTATTTAAAAAATCAAGATTGAAAAGAAGAAGAAGAAGAAGAAGAAATGCAGGGTAAGCCCTTGTCGGTGGGCTATTGCCGTTGCCCATCGCTAGAGGAGCTAGCGGAGGTCGTTAGCCTTAAGCGAGCATGGCTGACCCTTGCTAGCCTCGAGTAAAGCCTCATTGGCTCCAAGCGAGGGTTGGCAACCCTCACTAGGACCGGGCAAGGATGCCCATATTTGGATAACATCGGCCCTCACCTGGGGCTTGCGACCATCGGTCACTTGGGTGAGGCCTCCTTAGCCCCAGGAGATGGTTAGTAAGGCCAAATCGTGGGTTCCTACCTAGATCTGTGCGACATTGGCTGTCGCATAGGGCCGAGTGAGGGTCGTCAGCCCTCACTTGGGGTCGATGAGGGCTGGCCACCCTAGTTGGCCCTTCAATAGTGGGGGGTGGTGGCAGCAGCGACAACAACACCCACTGGTAAGGCTCTAGCTTGCCTTTTTTAAAATAAAATTTTAGCTTTTTTTTTTTTTTTTTTTTTCTAATTTAAATAAGATTTAGATAAAAACAATTAAGAAATGTCATGTAGGAGGGAGAAATTAATTTAAAAATACCACTTTAGTATTTTTCATTAGGTAAGTTAACAATATTAATGGAAGGACTCAATTGTACAAATTAGGTAACTTTTAGAACTTGATTACACTTTTTATAAGTTTTAAAACGTAATTGCACTTTTACAACAAATTTTAGGACTGGTAGTGCACAAATCCCAAAAAAACTAAAAGGGCTTTCCTTGTCTTATATGTTCACACATTTAGAAACACTTCCACACACACTTCAACATAATGAGATTGTGAAGCGTTGTCATAAGCGTGTCTTTGAAACAAGTCATACATTGCTTCATCAAGTTTTCATTCTCATTTTGGTTCCACGCCTATCAAGCCATTGCATTCTTGATAAATTGTCTACCTACACTGGTCTTAAGACTCAAATCTCCTTTTGAGGCTCTTTTCGACTCTGGTCCAAATTACTTGAAACTTTGAGTATTTTGTTACCTGTGTTATCCTTAGCCTAAACCATTTGGCAAGCACAAACTTGAATATCAATTGGGACCTCATATTTTTCTTGGTTAATTTCTCAATCAAAGTACTTATGAGTGTTACGATCCTCAACAATGAAGTTTTTGTCTCATGTCATGTGGTCTTTGATGAGTTTAATTTTCCGTACCCCATAAATGTTAACCCGCTCCGACATACCATTTATCTACCATCTCAACATACTTGTGCACCTTTCAGTTTTTAATGAAGAATTCGGTCACCTTTTCCAATGCCAGACAACCAAGCCATATCATGCACGATTAAAAGGTCTTTCAAGTTTAATGGTTGGAGAAGTACTAGATCAACATTTGAATGGCCTTGCAACTTTAGTGGATAACACCAATTTAATGTCCCTCAATGCAGATTCATAATCAGCCACTGGCCATTGAAACTCCATCTATACCTCCCACGGACTCAAACAATTCATTTGGTCCCTTCATCACAATTTTAACAATCGCCCCACATTCTCATTCAATGATTATTTGCTCTTATAATAGCATTTACAAAACCCAATAGATACATTCAGTTACCAAACATCATTTAACTCCCTCACTTGAAACAACGTGTGTTTGCTAGGCCTTAAAAGATCAAAAGTGGTGCATGCAATGTTGGGAAAATCTAATGCAATTCTCTAAAATGGTGCATGGCAATTTGTACCACCTGAGCCTCATCACAATACCATTAGCTACTAGTGGATATTTCAAGTCAAGCGAAACTTAGATGGTAGCATAACTTGGTTCAAGGCACAACTAGTCATCAGGGGATTCCATCAATGGCCAGGACTCGACTATGATCATATATTTAGTTCGGTTATTAAACCCACCGCAATATGGGTTGTCCTTTGTCTAGCCTTATCAAATGGCAAGCCCCTTCTATAATTAAATGTCGACAATGACTTCTTATGTGACACTCTTATGGAGGGAGTCTATATGCATCAACCATCGGTTTTGTCAATCAGTCACATCATAATTACATATGTCGATTGAAAAAGACTATTGATGGTCTTAAGTAAGCCCTCACTTGTGGTATCAAGAACTCAATTCCTTTGTCATCTTGTTTGGATTCATCCAATTCAAATCAGATTCTTCGCTCTTTATATACAAACATGATGGTATCATTGCTTATTTCTTGGTTTATACAGATGATCTGATCCTGACAGGAAGTGATACAATTTTTTTGCAAAAGTTTGTAAGAGCTTTTGTCTGTAAATTTTTATTAAAGGATTTAGGGGATCTACAATACTTCTTGGGAGTTGAGGTGGTATGCATAAAGTATGGTCCCCTTCTTGCACAAAACAAGTATATAAGGGATATTCTTGATTGAGCAACCATGTTAGGAGCCAAATAGGTTACCACTCAAATGGCTACCCGCAACTCTCTCACTCATGTTGATGGGTCTCCTTATATAGAGGCAACTAAATATAGAAAGATTGTTGGCGCTCTTCATTATCTTGCATTCATAAGGCCTAATATTTCTTTTGTCGTCAATAAACTCTCCTTGTTTATGTGTCATCTAACAAAGTTACATTGGAGTACTATTAAACGTGTTTTACGTTATCTCAAAGGAATTATCAATCTTGGCCTGCACTTGCAAAATGGTCCCTTTCCATCGTTTCATGCATTCTTTGATGTTGATTGGGCATGCAATCTAGATGGTCGTAAGTCTATAATCACCTACATAGTTTATACTGGTGAATCCTATACCATGATGCTCTTGAAAGCAACGACCCATTGCTCGTTGACCAACTGAAGCCAAGCATCACGCTATTGTTGCAATAACTTTTGAGCTCACATGGATTCAATTTCTTCTACATAAACTTGGAGCATCTTCTTCGACCACATGTAGCATCTATTACGATGGCATTGGTGCTAGATATGTTGCACTAATCTTGTTTTCACTTAAAGATGAAACGTATTGTCATTGATTATCACTTTGTCCGTGACGTGGTTAACAAAGATCTATTACGAGTATGTCACATGACTCGTGATCAACTTGTGGATACACTAACAAAGCCTCTTGCATCACAACAATTTCTTGGTACAAGATTAGCATCGGCGATGGACCCTCTCTCTTGCGAGGGCGTATTGGAGAAAATATGTCTCAACAACAAAGCAATTCCCAAAATTGCTCACAATCAAATCAAGACCAATCAAGAAATTCTTATACTCTTGTCAAGTGTCACGAGAGTTTCCAAAATTGATAAATTCATGTTATTTTTCTTTGTATGGAGTAATTTATCCTTCCATGTATAAAGGTCGTAGCTCAGGAAAGTTATTGTATTATAATTATCTAGCTAAGGTCTTTCTATAAACCGTCGGTTATCTTGTACTCCATCATCATCCTCCACAATGGTAGCAAACAAAAGGATGACACAGTCCCGTGGTGTCCTAGAGGCTCGCGTTGCCCCTTTGCCACCGTTCGTTGAGGGAGGACAACCCTTTGCCATTGTACGTGGAGGGCCGACACACGCACACCTTTTCTTTTTTTAATCCTAGCTAGGACTGATGTAGCGCAAGGGTGGACGCAATGTGAATGGCACCCTGTCCATAAAAAAGAAAAAAGAAACATTAAGTGCATTGGTTGATTGAAACCAAAACTCAATGATCTAATTGATAAGCACCGCCTTAAGTATCTTGTAATACACTGCACTGTTGATATGTATTGGACACTCTTCTTAACCACCAACATTTTCCAAATCGAAAGTGCACACTCCAAGACAAATTCTAAACTGGTGAGGTCAATTTTTCCATGAATTCAGAGCTCCCCCGGGCCCCAGCATAATTTGCTGCATTTTTAGGTGGAGTGATTCTTCTTTATTGCGTTTTTATCAGAAAAATAAAAACAAAAGAAAGAAAAAAACCAATGGGGAAGAGCATCATTATACTTATTTTGGCCGTCTTGAGAACAAATAATGAACTCATGGATTTCAGTTTATATTTCATGAGGGCACTGGTGGGCTGGCTGGTCATTTAATAGCCTGAAAACTTCGGTTGGAGTCATATTGCAATAGGGCATGATGGACCGTCTTCTCTTCTTCTTTGTGCAAAGACGAGGGTCGATACCGATATTTTGCAGTAAATTGTCCAGCTACTTCATGTCCAAATTCATTGTAAAAGTAGTTGACATCATTTAAATCTCACTAACCCTAGAAATAGTGACTACTCTATAGTCTTTTTTTATTATTATTAATTATATATCGTATGGGGCATATTTTTGTAGAATAAGAAATTGCCTTGAAGCCCCTATCGAAATTTTTAGAGATTCTCATAAATGTGGGTAATCATTAATTGTTATGATATTTTATTTTGCAAAAGAAGAAAAATGTTGTTATAAAGCAAATAAAATATATGAGACAATATTTGATAGCCAAGAAACTTGTTGAAAAAATCATAAAGTTATTACACTTTTGCCAATTAAATCATAAATCTTTCAATTTTATTAATTCAGTCCTAAACATTTTCGCTTATTGCCGATTTTCACTAGAATTTACTAATGTGGATGCTGGCTGTCCTATGTGGCATGATTGGTGCTGATGTGGACAATATTTTATTAATTTTTATATATTGCCCTCTTCTTCCTTTGGTTGGTCATCCAGCCTTCAACAATCGACGAGGATCGACCTCATCGGAATTTGGTGAGGGGCGACCTCACCGATCTTGGGCGAGGCTCGTCTTAGCCGGAGCCCAACGAGGGTCGGCCTCATTGGATCTAGTGAGGGCAAGCCTCGTCGTGACCGGCAAAGTCGACCTCATGGCCTTTGACATGGGTGACCCTCGCCAACTTTTGGCGAGGCTCGATCTTGTCGGATTTGGCGAGGACAAGCCTTGCCTGAGGTTGGCAAGGCCAACCTCGCTAGTCATAACCCTTGGTCAGTCACCAGAGATTGGACAATCGGACAAAGGAAGAAGAGGGCCAAAAAAAAAAAAAAAAAAAAAAAACATAAAAATAGAGAAAATATTAAAAAAGCACCGACCATGTCCACACCAACAAATTTCAATCAAATTGGTTAGATGGACTCAATTGGCAAAAAGAGAAAATGTTAAAGATTGAGTTGGTAAATTAAAATGTTTAGGACTGAATTGGCAAAAGTGTAATAGGTTTATGACTTTTTGAATAAATTTCCCTTTGATAACCTAAGTGCAGTTTGTGATCAAACTATATTAAACTAAGCACATCTTGATTTAATTGTTAGTGCAAATTGATATTCTAATAGTTAGGTACAATGTATGGACATGTTAGAACATTATATATATATAATCTAAGGTCTCCTCTCCATGCCTTAATCCACGCACATTGTGGCTTGTCGTCTCAAACACATTGGTCTACATGGTCTGTACTAATCGAAACTTCTGTCTTCGAAGTTTCTACAAACCCCACAAAAGAAAGTTGTGCCGATTGAATATGTCAAACTAGGGTTTTCAACATCATTTCATAGACAGTATGCTCCTTATGAAACTTCTTACTCAACATGTCTCTTCTTTTCCTTGTCAGAACACTTCTGTTTACTCGAATTGTTCATCTCACTGAAACAAATTAGGTTGGTAGATGCATCACATTGAGATGGGTATTTGTGTGTGTGTGTGTGTGTGAGAGAGAGAGAGAGAGAGAGAGAGAGAGAGAGAGAGATTCAAATTCATAAATGAGAGTACAAGTTGGTAGATGGACAGAAGTGAAGGTTTTTTTTTTTTTTTGGTCGGTGGACAGAAGTGAAGGTTGAGTAGTGGCGGTAGTTAAAATTCAGGCCTACCCAATTTAAGGAAGTCACATGGCCAACTTTAATCTTTGTGACCTTTTAATCTGCTTCCTTTGTTCAATCAATGAGCATCCCCGCTGAAGCCAGAGCAGAAAATGACTACATGTGCTCTTGCCAAGCTTCAAAGTTATGAGCATTTAAGGCCACATTTTCGACCCTTTACTAAGTGACCATGGATCCTGTTGACTTGTATAGTCGAAGTACTTGTTAAGCATATTTAATTAAAAGTAGTTTGACTTTTCAAACTACGAAATACGCAATAAAAAAATTATATGTGAAAATCCAATTTACTTGATTGTCTAACGAGTGCCTGTAGCACCGACTAATGAAATCAAATCATTAGTGACAACATTGGTCAAGAAAAGCCCGTTGATTTCAAGTTGATGAGCCGCTAGTTCGCTAAGACAAACCAGGAAAATGAGGAATTCATGGTTAGATAAGTCCTACAATCATGATCATTTTTCAAGAACATTACCATATGTTTGTAGGGTATAATTATAACAAAAATTATGCCTTGAAGATGTTAAAAAAGAGCGATTTTTCATAAGTTTAATTATTTCACTACTGTGCTAAATATTTTAAAACTTCATGTGCGCAATTTCAATGTCTCGAGATTATATGGGCCCACGTCAATAGGTGTCTTACCAACGCTGAAGATGTATAAGAAACGATGATTTTTCGATAATCTTGATGACGAGTGAAATCGTGAAACTCCATATGCTCGATGTCAATATCTCGAATCATGGGAGGACATATCGATGGGTGTCTCAAGTTCATGTGAAGAATAATTAATAAGGAAGTAAACTAATTTCAAAGCAATAATTAATTCTATCAAAACAAAGTCACATGCTGGACGAAAAATGGTAACTTGTTTATATCATTGCATAACATGGGCCCTAAGAGTGAGGGCATTCTTTATAAAATCACTATATCAAATATACATTAAAAACTAACATTAGTGATTTTTTATGTACATTTTTTTTCTAACGATTCAAGGAATTAGGTCCTAAAGATCAACTATGTATTGAGTTGTTAGAATCAATAAATCTAAAAATCGCTCATTTGAAAAAATAGGGAATCCGTCGTTCTTGGGTGATTAAGATGCTATCTTTAATATATCCCACGGTCAAGATAATTGGCCGAATCCCATAAAACAATTTCATAGGAATTAATTGATGTCATTTTTCTATCCTTTATCTGCAAAGCAAATTGACTTTGATTCTTGCATAATTCTCACCACTTTTGCTTCTATTTTAACTAAAGATTGGTGAAACGAGGCCAGATAAACAATTATGATTTAATGTATGGATCATGCCTCGATTTCTTGTTCATTGGTAACAAAACATTTTCTTTTGCGTGAACAATGAGATTGTAGAAGAAAACATTCTCATACTTATTGCTACTCCATTCTTAGTCGTGGTTCCAATTGCTTTTTTACTCATAATATACATAAAAGCAGTCGGTCAAAGTGATTTATTTATATCAAGATCGAGATTATGAAATTTGAATTAACACGAGAGCTTCGAATGTTAAAAGTTTCACATAGAAAAGTGTGGAGAAGCTTATCATTAATTTGAATCAAGCTCAACTTCTTTTCGGATTGAGGCACTCTAACAGACATGTAGAGCGGTCTTCACGCAATTTGGGTCACTTCTAGTTCCCGAGCCGAAATTTCTGAAAGCTCCAGACAACCGTGCCAACCCTGAGCTTCGGTGAACGATTCGTCATTTGCTAAATTCAGTGAATCATGTGGGGCTAGACCATGCCGAATTTCTACGGGACACGAGGAGGTTATCTTCAGGATTTGGGATCAAGATAGGATAAAGAAGGACGACATGTTTGGTGTATTTTGAGTACGATGTTTAGTCACATCTTTGGAAACGGAATTGATGTAGATCCGTGATAGCATGCCCCATCTCATGCGCTGTTTGGTGTACTTTGGTTATGAATGGACTTGGCTAATTTACCCTAATCATTCTCAAAATTCGGAAACTCGAGACGCGTAACCGGATTTCGATGTCGCCCGGTCGCACGATTTCACGAGACCTGCCTCTTGACCGCGATTTTCTGCGGCAGATAATCATAAATACTTGTCAGCCAATCATGTTCCTTTGAGTGAGTTTGAGTAGTTCGAGACCCCTGTGGTTGTGCGGCCAATGTAGGCGTGCGAGAGTAGCACTATACAGGATTCAACGGGATCTCGTCTTCGCTCAAATATTAAGTCAAGGTGGAGAATTGTTAAAACTCGACGGCACCAAACAGCATTTTTAAGCAAGTTTCAAGATTTTATCGTTGTACTACACACTTTAGCCCAAGAAAAACATTGTTATAGATTGTGTGAAACGCTAAGTAAGCTTTAGGTGTAATTAAAAGCTGAGATCAAGAGGCATAGATTTAGCTCGTAATCTTAGTTTTTCATGGTGAATTCATGTCGCTTCTCTCCTTGAGAATGTAGATCACTTGAGACAAACCGCAATTCCTGGTGTCGGATTTTCTTTTCTTACTATTTATTTACACAATTTCTCCACTATTTCATCTTTTATGAAATGTACATAATTATTAATTCTATTCAGATTTAAAATGGTTTTTGGAATTTTTTTTTTTTTTTTTTTTAAGCTGCCCATACTCTGCTAAATCTGTCAAGGTTACTTATATAAATTTGTGAATGCTAAAAACAAGATACGGTATAATATGACATTTTTCGACGACAGTCACCATTTCTGCTTATCTTTTCTTTTTTTATTACCGTTAAAAACAAGATGCAATATAATATGACATTTTCGACGATGGTCACCATTTCCACTTGTTTTTTTTTTTTTAATTACCTTTGGATCTTAGACTTTTAAGGTCATTAATCTTAATTTTTTTCAATCTTGTATATGAGACTCCGTAAATTCCTAACAAGTAGAGACTTACAACGTACGAGTTTCGGATAAAATGTTATTTTTGTAAATTCGAGGTTGTAGATTATTATTTATTACAAAATAGTACTTCAGGTTACAGGTACCAATGGAAATCCAACTACTTTATTGAGGCAGATTTGGAATAGGGTTTGAGATGGGCATGGGAGTGATCGGAAGTTAATGGGACGAATTTGGGATCGCATCTGCCGTGCCAAGCGTATCCCACTGCCAAGATATGCGCATCTAGAATTATATTTTTTTTGTATTTATGTCCTATCTGTATACGTATTCTCTCTCTCTCTCTCTCTCTCTCTCATATGTAAACAAGCAAAAAACAGGGCACACACAGTACGTATCCAAATATGGAAAATTTAAAACAAAAGAAGAGAAAGTATGTTTTAGATTACTTTTTTCGGAAACAAAGTTAAATTGTCATGAGAAATTTTTGACGCAAACATTTAATTTAAAGGGTTAATATCATGAAAAAACGGTGACAAATTTACACTAAACTAAATTTGATTACAAAAAAGTCCAATCTGGTATATTTGTGACCCTTTGTTAGTTTTCGTTAAACCTTTAAATTACTAGGTTAGATGATACATGACAATTAATAGATATGCAATTTTGGGGTTTTACCCTCTTTTATCATAGGTTTACGAGTTTGTGATTTTTTGTGGTATTAATCTAACTAAACCAAAATTAACGGAGAGTAAATTTGTTACAAATATACTAATTTGAGGTTTTTGATGGTCAAAAGTTATTTTTGGATAAATTTATCGTAAATATACCAATTTGAAGTTTTTGGTGGTTAAAAACTTTTTTAGGATAAATTTGTCGCAGGTGAGCCAATTTGGGGTTTTTGGTGATCAAAAGTTAGTTTTTGATCAATTTGTCAAAGTATACTAATTTGAGATTTTTCATGGCATCAATCATAATTAAAAAAATATTTACGAGATAACCCGATTATTTTATCAATCCTGTGAAATTACCATTTTGTCTAGTATTCAGTCTTATGTCTTTATCATTTGTATTTGGCTCATGTCAAGCACGGACATCCCTTTTGGGCTAAAATTGGAGGTTTAAAGTGGCTTCGGATGTTCTTTATTATATAGAGAGATGAAAAGATACAATGAGATACATAAGGAAATAGGCAAGAAGAGAGATTATGATTGAGATTAATTGAGCAAACAAAGTTGAATTGTTGTAAAATGGAATAGTTCAAATTTAGAACTTATAAAGGATTCACGAGATAACATGATGATTCTATTGTTCTTTTGAAATTACCATTTTGTTTATTATTTGATAGGATTGTCTTAACAAGCAACCACTCAAGCAAACCTTACGATTTTCGAAGTATCGATTGTTCTCATGTTATACGTAATTAGGTCTTGAAAATTGAATCATTATATTTAAAGGGTTCCGGGAACACCCACTAACAAGATCGTGAGAACATTTATGTGATTAGATTGTTTATTTCGTTAAAATGTTGGACACTTTATATATAAATTGGTCATCCAACATCGGCCAACTCGAAATCTTATATCACAACCCCACTTTTGATCAAAATCACTGTGTACACTTGCTTCTAAGAGGAATTATCTCCTCTTTCAACTTGGGGAATACCATTAACAACTTGTTCATGATAATGAATGCCACTGCAATAATGTAGCACAGTGGCATCCCAAAATAATAATTTAAGCCTCCTCTCGAACGTCTGTCTAAAACTATGCACTTACCCTAAATTGTATTCCAAGTTATTATTATGTGGTTTATCCACTAAAAAGGGGAAAAAAAGAAATATCGTTTTTAGAGGACGTTCAAGTTATAACAAGACCCATTTGTTTTGATAAAAATAAATGATTTAGAAAATATTTTTAATCGCTTATATTGCTTATAAAAACGAATGAACGAAAAATATTTTCATCGTCTGTGAAAATGTTTAGACGTAAATTATTGTTAAAAATAAAAATATTATTTAAACCGATTATTTCAAATGACCATTTTTAGGAAAATATTTTTAAAATTATTTATTTTTCATAAAATAAAACGATTTGTGATTATATATCTTACTCAACCGTAGCCTCTTGGTCATAGCATGTCGTTTGCATTATGGGCTCCTTGTCACGGTTCAAAGTATGTTTACTATCACCATCTTATAACTTGCAGAGAGTAGGTGTAGCGACAATGACCCCCTCGATATAACCATAAATGAGCTTTTGGAAAATTCAGTTTGGCCCCTCAGAATTTTGTCTCGCGGTCATTTGGCCCCGCAAAAGTGTCACGTCATGTCAATTTTGCTCCTACTTTGATCAGAGTGTGTACTCGAGTTTGCTCTGTCAATTTCTTTGTCAGCGCATGTTTAGTGCGAACATGGTGAGAGTCGGCAGTGCTCTTCAGCGACGTAACTAATGAATTGTTCAGACGAATGTACTCTTAACTCACGAGGAAATTTATTTTGTGCCAGTGATTGTCCTCCTTTTTTTTTTTTGTCGGTGATTGTCCTCCCTTTGTGTGGCATAGAGTGTTTCAAGGGAAAATTGTCCCAAAAAAAATAAATTAAATTTATTGACCAAGACTAATTCAATTTTAAAATTTTCAATTGTACCATTTTAATTATAAATCATTTAAAAATTTGCCAATTTAGTGCTAAACATTTAAATTGTGTTTATTTAGTTCTAAAACTTTTAATGATTTGCCAATATAATCTTTTCGGCCAAGTATTAAATAACAGGTTTATAACTAAATCGACAAATCGTAAAAAAGGTTTAGGACTATATTGATATAATTGAAAAGTTTATGATTGAATTGGCCATCATATAATAGGCTCGAGACTTTTTAAACAATTATCCCTACTTTAAGATTGATCGGATCTTAGACCGAAAAAAATATAAAGAGTAAGAATCCAGGACAAATCGACATGTAACGATAGTGAAAAGTGTGACGAGCAAAGTGAACGAAAATACAAGGGATCAAAATGATACAAGAATTTACAAACTTTGGAAGGCAAAGAGATATTTTCCCGCGAACATTGTCCTTCAAGAAGAATGGCGAGATGCTAAATAGAAAATAAATAAATAAAAGGGGTGCTAGTGCTAGATAGTCAAATAACAAGAAGAGGATAAAATAAACACAACTAGCACCCGACCTATTGCACAACGCCATCAAATCGAGCTAGTTAGTAAATACGCTCTTCAATTCGAAGCCCTACCCCGTGCCCAATAATAGCCTCGCTGCATGTGGACCTTGTCCATCTGTTCTGCGGCGTTAGCAGATAGTGCCATTCAATGCATGGATCCAAATGATTGATCTTTACATTAACCCCTTCCTTCGCTCCGCTTTTCAATATATATAAGTTGCATGGAGCTAGCCTCCCCCTGGAGGAAGATTTACACTCTCTAAGGTTAAGACAGTGTGTGCTGTAGTGCTCTGTTGTTTATTCCCAATGGAGGGCACGATTTTCTCTTGCGTGATTCTAGGTCTAGCGGTGATGATCGGTGTCGTGACTCCCGGAGTTGACGCGGCGCGCGCTTTCTTTGTCTTCGGGGACTCGTTGGTCGACAATGGTAACAACAACTACCTCGCCACCACCGCCAGGGCCGACTCGCCACCTTATGGCATCGACTATCCGACTCATCGGCCCACTGGCCGCTTCTCCAACGGGCTGAACATTCCCGACCTTATCAGTGAGAACTTTCGAGAGAGGAGAATTTTGTATATGTGTTTTGATTGGTTTCGGCATTTTTGTGTTTCCAAGCTTACATGGTCTCTTTGGTCAATTGTCAGGTGAGGCAATTGGCTCCGAACCCACGTTGCCATACTTGGATCCCGAGCTCAACGGAGAGAACTTGCTTGTCGGCGCCAACTTTGCTTCTGCCGGAATCGGAATTTTGAATGACACTGGAGTTCAGTTCGTAAGTGTAGTCTCGAACTGAACTGCATTTTGTTCTGCTGGCTTGCACATCTCTAGCTCTTGAAAGAAACTAGAGAAGAGATCAATGTCGGATTAGGGTTGCATTTGCAACCACGTTTAAATCATAGAAAGCCAAAACAATCAATGCAGATGAAAGGGTATTCCAAATTGAGTCACGAAACGGAAAAGTTGTTGATTATATTAAAATTCGTGCTTGGATCGTAACTTGTGTAGACAAGACCATTATAAGTTACGTAACTTAGGTGCTAAGATATATGCTTTTAACCTAGGAGATGTACGTTCAAATCCGTGGATAAATTTCTGTAGCTAGTGTTGAGATTTTCTTCATTGATCTACAATGTTAGTTGTCTCTGGGTTTTCTTTTTGCAGCTTAACATCATCCGAATCCCCCAGCAACTGCAATTCTTCCAACAGTACCAGCAAAGGGTCGCTGCGCTCATTGGAGAAGAACAAGCGCAGCAGCTAGTGAGCAACGCCCTCGTGCTGATCACCCTCGGCGGCAACGACTTCGTCAACAACTATTACTTGGTGCCTTTCTCCGCCCGGTCCCGCCAGTTCTCCCTCCCCGACTACGTCGTCTACCTCATCTCCGAGTACCGCAAGATCTTGGCCGTAAGCCATTCGAATTTTTCTCATTGGCTGTTGAAAATTTTTAGGCTAGGAACACCGACATGAAACATCAACGTCCACGCACGTACACTTTTGACGCTATTTTCATGACATGAAGTAAAACTATGCGAGCGTATTTGCGTCGTGAACGAGGATGTTTTCAGCGAAATTGGTTGATGAGATCGAAAGCATTTTTTGCTGTACTTAGACATTCGCCTTTAATGCGGTCATGCTGGATGATGTCTCCTCGTTAATTTCGCCTCTCTCTCTCTCTCTCTCTCTCTCTCTCTCTCTCTCTCTCTCTCTCTCGTTATTTAGGCATAATGCATAAGAAGTATTGGATCTTAAGCGTTACGATCTTTACACCAAGACTCCAATTTTTCATTTCAGAGGCTGTACGAACTAGGAGCGCGGAGGGTCATTGTGACTGGTACCGGGCCGCTGGGCTGCGTCCCGGCCGAGCTGGCTCAGAGAAGCAGGAATGGCGAGTGCGCGCCGGAGCCGCAGCGGGCGGCTTCCTTGTTCAACCCCCAGCTCCTCCAGATGATCAGGAGTCTCAACAGCGAGATCGGCTCCGACGTGTTCGTTGGCGCCAACGCGCAGCAGATGAGCTCCAACTTCATCACCAACCCTCAACAATATGGTAATGTGTCCAAAAAAAAAAAATCACGAAACAAAACGTGGTTTGCACTTGAAATGGCAGATGCATAAACCCTCGTATAGCGCTTGGAAGTGAAGGTGATATTAACCAGTGGAAAATATACAAAATCAGATAAGACCTAAAATACATATTTTATATTATCCTAAGCAATTAAATAGATTTGGGACCACTTGGGCTTTATAGTGTGTTAATGTTATGGGAACCCACGTCTAGCATGTGTCAAAACAGAGAAAGTTAATTTTTTTTTTTATTTCTTTTTATAATGAGAAACTTTTTTGGCACTAAAGTATATGTGGCGTTTCTGATACTCAGGGTCTGATTGCCCATTCCTGTTAGTAAAATGTGAGACATGAATGACCTAGGCCAGTCACATTCAGTCTAGTAAGGAACGGGGCATCACAACTTTTTCTCACCCTTTAGAGACAAGCCATCATGTCGACCAAACTTAAATCGACGGGGTCAACTCGGGAGTTGAGCGAGATGAGATCCGACTAAATTCAATCTAACGATACAAAGCACAGCTTTAGTCCAATTATTTCGGGTTTGAACTCAATTGATCTGAGAGAGAGAGAGACTAGAATCTTGCATTTCTTTGGTCTTCTCGAACTAGCAACATTCCGACACGTCCTACCTATTAACGGATTGAACTTTCTTCCGGGTTGTGCTCGTTTTGATCATGCTTTCGGTATACACGACCGATCGACGCAGGCTTCGTGACGTCGAAGGTGGCGTGCTGTGGGCAAGGGCCCTACAACGGGCTGGGGCTGTGCACGGTGGTCTCCAACCTGTACTTGCCCCAACAGGGACGTCTACGCGTTCTGGGACCCGTTCCACCCCGTCCGAGAGGGCCAACAGATTCATCGTCCGGGAGATCCTGAACGGCGACACCAGATACATAGACAATGAACCTCAGCACCATCATGGCCTTGGACGCCAGGACTTGAAGTCTTATCCTGCCTAAATCTGTCTTTTTATATCATTTTTTCCTTGAATTGTCGATGAAGATTGCGTTCGGTCGTCTTGGCTCTCTTTGTTCAGGAGGGTTCAGGAAGTGAGCTCTCTCCCTGGTGTGGTGGTGTGTAATGTCGTTGGAGTATTTTACATGTCGTGGTCGACGGTGAAAACAGAGATTTATTCATTATGGTAATAATTTCAATGTGCTTTCTTCAAGATGGGGACTTAGACGATCATCTTTTTTGTCTGATGAGTGCTTATCGGCAATTTCTAATGCCTTGAGTGGGCTATTCGAATTAGGCTCCATTTATTTCGTTGAAAATCAAACATTTGGAAAATTGTTTCTACCACTTATAAATACAAATGAAATGAAAATTATTTTCATATTTTACAAAAATATTTAAATATGAATTGTTATCGATAATAAAAGTACTTTTCATTGATTAATTATTTCAAGTGATACAAGGAACCTGTTTTTGAAAAATATTTTTAAATGATTTATTTTTGCAAAAGAAACGGACATTGCTGGGATTGGAGATGTATGAACAGAAGATGGTAGTGAATATTAGGTGAAGAGGGTATTTACAACTATTTAAAAGTTAGTTGTGTATTTATAGGAATTTAAAGGAGGGGGCATCTCAAAAGGTCCCAATTGGTCCAAATATTAAAATATTTTTATAATTAAACTATGAAATCTGATGTTTGTATATAGAAGATTGAAACTAAAAGTATAAATTTTTTGAATGTTTAGAACCTCTAGTGGTAACTTGTGCTTTTATGAATAAACCAAGAAATATCTGATTGTCAGTAAAATTTTCGTTCATGTATGTTTTCTCAACTCAGGATAAGGTAATTTTCCTCTTGAATAAAACAAACTTATGTGCGTATTAAAATACCTATCATGTTAAAATTTATGACAAAATTACTTCAATTTTAATTACACCTATTTTCTTTAGTTGCATAAGGTTATTGCGTATCAGTTATGTACCAAAAAAGTTTGAGTACCGGACAATGTGATGTCAATTTTTTTTCCAAATAAAATGGAAACAAAATCTAGTTACTAGATTTTAAAGAGGAAGCAAAAGCACCATCGAGTCGGCATCAAAATAGTAAAGATTCAACCTTTCTTAACCGATCGGGAGAGGAATTAGGAATAAAAGTAGCGTAAATTAGTCAAATTGCCCCTTACATTTTAGAAATAAGCCGCCCTCCCGTTGCAATGGGTATGGCCGCCCTCTCCGGCAGCGAAAAGGGTAGGAGAGGGCGGCCGTTCGCCGAGGGCTGCTAGTTGGCAGACCCTTGGGGTAGAGATAAAGACGGGTCACTTCGACATTGCGGCGGAGAGTTGTGTAACCCTCCGCTTCCTCTGGTGGAGGGTTGTGCGTTCACTCTACCTTCGTAGCGGGGAGTCGAGTGGATCCTTGCCTCGGCGGGTTGCCACCCTTGGCAACAACAAGGAGAGCGGGTGGCAAAGCAATTCTTTTCTTCTTCTCTATATCCTAAATTCTCTTATTCTTTTTTTATTTTGGAAATATCTAAGGTGCTATATTAAATTATATCAGGCTGATGCAAGTGTCATATCGGCTTAATTCCTTTACAAGATTTGAACTTTAAGTCAAATCCCAATTCTGTTTTGAAATTTTTCTTTATCTAAAGCAAATCCCGATTCTACCCCATGTCTGAAAATCGTATAATATTGAAGAAACCAGTGGCCATTTTTGATGCGGGGCAAATTTTGGATTTTATAATTTTTTTTTAAAAAACAAAAGATTGTGAGAGAATGAGACTAGATCAAACGTGTGGTTCGAGTAGATTTAATTAGACGTGGGGAAGCAACTTCAACATCGTAGGTGCAGAATGGCTGAAGTGGGCCTCAGCCGATGCTTTTCACCATCTTCGGAGTTCTTCCTCAACGTTGAGTAGAAGATTTCTACCTGGTTGACCACCCCCCAATTCTCCGTGCAAAAATGATGATCCAAGGCGTTAGGAACCAGTCTTATCTGTTAACATGAGTTGTCAATTAGGGCCTCAATAGGAGAGTTTTATATTTAAGGTTTTTATATATACATATGTATCTTCTGATTTGTAGGAGATTCTAGGATGGTTACGTCGGTGTATATATGCGTGGTTATATTATTGTAAAAAGATTTGAACACAAAAGAGAAAATTTGTTTTATTGTTCAACATGGTATCGAGAGCAAATGATCTAGGAACTTTGTGTTCGATCACGATCGAATTCCTTCTTGTGGCGTAGCCACGCGGTGGTTTCGTGCGGATTGCTACACCGACCGCACTTTATCAAGATTCATGGCGGATGACAAGCCACCTATCGAGATAGTTCCTTCGGCTCTAGCGGAAGGCACCGTAGTCCCGCATCAGGCTCCGGGAGGTACTTCTACTACTAATGCACTCCTTGAAACCTTGATGTCCAAGTTGACACAAATCTTGACTCACCATCAAGCCTCACCTTCTCATGCTGAAAACTCCGCCCCACCAATTGCAGTCAAGTTGGATGGTCGTAATTATGGCCTTTGGTCCCAAGTTGTCGAGATGTATATCTCCGGGAAGGACAAATTGGGATATATCAATGGGGATTTTCCATCCCCACTTTCGACTGACCTTAATTTTCGGAAGTGGAAGGACCGACGCGGTACGGTTAAAGGATGTCTCATCAATTCCATGGACCCGGCGTTGATTGGGAATTTTATCCGTTTCCCAACAGCAAAGGCAATATGGGATTTGGTGGCTACTACGTTCTTTGATGGCACCGATGTCTCCCAAGTGTATGATCTAAAGCGACGTTTGTCTCGGCCAAGCGGGCGGTGGCCCGATTGAAAAGTATTATAATGATCTTCGGGGTTTATGGCGGGAGGTTGATTTTCGGCGGCCTAATCCCATGACTTGTCCTCGTGATATCGAGCGCTACAATGCTCTTGTGCAAGAAGATCGTGTATATCTTTTCCTTGACAGGCTTGATGACCGCCTTGACAAAGTCGGGGCGATGTTCTACAATGCATCCCTTCCCGACGGTGGAGCAAGTGTATGCCGGGGTGAGGCGAGAGGATGTACGCCAAT